>CM067842.1:669116981-670366981 GCA_034509565.1 Triticum monococcum | reverse complement strand
AAGAAGGGATGAAGAGGCAACGGAAAGAAAAGAATGGGGCCCTCTACCTCTATTTATAAGGGTAAAGAGATAAGCGACAGGTGCGGGAATCAAGGAGCCCAAAAGATGGATAGATAATGAGATTGTTGCCTCGATTGTTGGGTGCTCATTAATAAAGGGTATCTTCGGCTTTAATGAACAAGATGACGTCACGGCGGTTTACTACAAAACTGGAAGATGACGTCACGGTGGTTTACAAAGATCTATGCGAAGGTGCAAAGGGAGGATTTTTTCTAAGTGTTGAAGATTGACATGAACAAGTTCAAACCAATCCGGGGCCTAATGTTGGGGATACTACTACTGGATGTAAACTGGCCAGGAATAGCCAGTTTAACTTTATGAAGATTAGAAGCCCATGAAGACGTAAGAATAATGGCGCTTTATGAAGTCCCAAGGCCCAGAGGCGAATTAAGGCATGTAGATGTAAACCGACCTTATTATGTAACTTGCATTGTACGATAAGAAGTATAGAGACCCAACCGGACACATTTATGATCCGGCTTCGGGACTCTGTAAACCGGCAGGCATCAACCTATGTATATAAAGGGACGACCCGACAGCGGTTCAGGGACAGACAACAACTCGAGGACCAGTCAAAGCGGATTCTCTCCCTGGTCATCGAAACCCTAGCAATACCAATCACAACTAGACGTAGGCTTTTACCTTCATCGAAGGGGCCGAACTAGTATAAACTCCCTGTGTCCCTTTGTCTGGTTTAACCCCTTTAAGCTGACCCGTTGCGATGGCTCCACGACTAAGTCCTTTCACGAGAACATCTGCTGTGACAAACCCACGACAACATAGAAAACCGTTGTTTGTAGAATGCTATTTCGGTTTACTTATACTTGTTAGAGCATGGTCTTTTGTAGAAAGAATTAAACTCTCTTGCTTCACATATATCTATTTAGAGAGTCAACGGGAATTTCAATTGCATGGTTAGTGATAAAATCCTACATAAAACTTATGGATCACTGAATATGATATGTTTGATTCCTTGCAATAGTTTTGCGATATAGAGATGGAATATGTGGGAGGTACTAGTAAATGGCTGTGGTTAGTAAGAATATTGGTGTTAAGGTTTGTGATTCCTGAAGCATGCACGTATAGTCTCTCGTTATGCTATGAAGTTGGAGCATGATTTATTATTGATTGTCTTCCTTATGAGTGGCGGTTGGGGACGAGCGATGGTCTTTTCCTACCAATCTACCCCCTAGGGGCATGCATAGTAGTACTTTTCTTCGAGGGATAATAAACTTTTGCAATAAGTATATGAGTTCTTTATGACTAATGTTAGTCCATAGATTATACGCACTCATACCTTTCCGCAATTTTCTAGCCTCTACGGTACCGTGCATTGCCCTTTCTCACCTCGAGAGTTGGTGCAAACTTTGTTGGTGCATCCAAACCCCGTGATATGATACGCTCTATCACACATAAGCCTTATTATAACTTCCTCAAAACAGCCACCATACCTACCTATTATGGCTTTTCCATGGCCATTCCAAGATATATTGCCATGCAACTTCCACCGCTTCCGTTTTGATGACTTGATCATTCATTGTCATATTGCTTTGCATGATCATATAGCTGACATAGTAGTTGCGGCCCAGCCACCGTTCATCAATTTTTTATACATGTTACGCTAGATCATTGCACATCCTGGTACATTTCCAAAGGCATTCATATAGAGTCATACTTTGTCATAGGTATCGAGTTGTAATTTTTATTTTTTTCGAGTTATAAGTAAATAGAAGTGTGATGATCATCATTATTCATTTTTATAGCAGTGCCCCATTGAGGAAAGGATGATGGGGACTATGATTCCCCCACAAGTCGGGATGAGACTCCAGACAATGAGAGATAAAAAAATAAAAGAAAAGGAAGAAAAAAAGAAAGAAAGAAAAGAAAGAAAGAAAATAAAAAGAAGAAAAAAAGAAAGAAAAAAAGAAAGAGAAAAAAAGAAAGAAAAAAGAAAGAAAGAAAAGAAAAAAAGAAATAAAGAGAGAAGGGGCATGCTAGTTCCACACTTGTACTTCAAAGTAGCACCATGTTTTTCATATGGAGAGTCTCCTATGTTGTCACTTGCATATACTAGTGGGAATTTTTCATTATAGGATTACATGCACACCCACTTAGTTTTCATATTGAGCTTTCATACACTTATAGCTCTTAGTGCATCCGTTGCATGGAAATCCCCACTCCTCGCATTCATATCAATTGATGGGCATCTCCATAGCCCGTTGATTAGTCGCGTTGATGTGAGACTTTCTTACTTTTTTGCCTTCTCTATATTTACCCCTATCATCATACTTTATTCCACCTATAGTGCTATATCCATGGCTCACGCTCATGTATTGCATGAGGGTTGAAAAAGCCAAAGTGCGTTAAAAAGTATGAACCAATTGCTCGGCTTCTCATCGGGGTTGTGCATGATAAATACTTTGTGTTAAGAAGACAAAGCATGACAAGACTATATGATTTTGTAGGGATAGCTTTATTTAGTTTTGATATTTTGAAAGACATGATTGTTTGTTGGGATGCCTGAGTATTGATGTCTTTATGTAAAATTATAGACTATTGCTTTGAATCACTTATGTCTTAATATTCATGCCATGATTAGATATATGATCAAGTTTATGCTAGGTAGCATTCCACATCAAAAATTATCTTTTTTTATCATTTACCTGCTTGAGGACGAGCAGGAATTAAGCTTGGGGATGTTGATACGTCTCTGTCGTATCTATATTATTTTTATTGTTTCATGCCAATATTATACAAGTTTCACATAATTTTGGCATCTTTTTATATGATTATTGGACTAAACTATTGATCCAGTACCCAGTGTCAGTTCCTGTTTTTTGCATGTTTTTTGTATCGCAGAAAATCCATATCAAACAAAATCCAAATGCAATAAAATTTTACAAAGAATTATTTTGGAATATTTGTGATTTTTGGGACTTGGAATCAATGCAAACGGAGGCCCACATAACCCACAAGACACCAGGGCGCACCCTAGGCCCCTGGCATGTGGTGGTCGGTTGTGCTCACCTCATACGTCGGTTGGAGCTCTACTTCGGGCGTAAGGAAGCTTATGTCCGGAAAAAATAGTGTTAAAATCTCAGCACAATCGGAGTTATGGATCTCCGGGAATATAAGAAACGGTTTTCGGCCAGATCTGGGGAATGCGAAACAGAAGAGAGCAGAGAGGGAGATCCAATCTCGGAGGGGCTCCCGCCCCTCCACTGCCATGGAGGCCATGGACTAGAGGGGGAACTCTCCTCCCATCTAGGGGGAGGCCAAGGAAGAAGAAGGAGGAGGGGGCTCTCTCCCCCTCTCTCTCCCGATGGCGCCGGAGAGCCGTCGGGGCAAGGGTCGTGACGACGATCTACATCAACAATCTTGCTACCGTCAACACCAACTTTCTCCCCCTCTATGCAGCGGTGTAACACCCCTTCTCCCTGCTGTAATCTCTACTTAAACATGGTTCTCAACTCCATATATTATTTCCCAATGATATTTGGCTATCCTATGATGTTTGAGTAGATCTGTTTTGTCCTATGGGTTAATCGTAATCTTGGTTGGTATAATTGTATATATCATTTATGGTGCTGTCCTACGGTGCCCTCCGTCTCGCGCAAACATGAGGGGTCCCCGCTGTAGGGTGTTGCAATACATTCATGATTCACTTATGGCGGGTTGCGAGAGTGACATAAGCTTAAACCCGAGTAGGTGGGTTATTGCGTATGGGATAAAGATGACTTGATACTTAATGCTATGGTTGGGTTTCATGACCTTAATGATCTTTAGTAGTTGCTGACTATTTCTAGGGGTCCAATCATAAGTGCATATGATCCAAGTAGAGAAAGTATGTTAGCTCATGCCTCTCCCTCATATAAAATTACAAGAACGATTACTGGTACTTGTTATCGATTGCCTAGGGACAAATGACTTTCTTGTTGACAAAACCTATCCACTTTGATTACCTTGCAATTTATTCGTAGTTTTATTGCTGCAAAGTACTCATAGTTTTATTCTTGCAAAATAGTTTCATACTTATTTAAGGTAAAGCAAGCGTTAAAGTGTGCGTAGAGTTGTATTGGTGGTCGATAGTGTTGGGGAACGTAGCATGCAATTTCAAAAAAATTCCTACGCTCAAGCAAGATCTATCTAGGAGATGCATATCAACAAGAGGGGAGAGTGTGTCCATGTACCCTCGTAGACGAAAGTGGAAGCGTTAGGTTAACGTGGTTGATGTAGTCGAACGTCTTCAAGATCCAACCGATCCAAGTACTGAACATACGGCACCTCCGTGTTCAGCACACGTTCAGCTCGATGACGTCCCTCGAACTCTTGATCCAGCATAGGGTCAAGGGAGAGTTCCGTTAGCACGACGACATGCTGGCGGTGTTGGTGATGTGACCCGCGCAGGGCTTTGCCTAAGCACTACGACGCTATGACCCGAGGAGTATACTGTGGAGCGGGGCACCACACACGGCTAAGAGAACAATTGATGTGCTATGGGGTGCCCCCTGCCACCGTATATAAAGGAGGGGAGGAGGAGGCCGGCCACAAGGGGCACTCCAGGGAGAGGGGAGTCCTACTAGGACTCCAGTCCTAGTAGGATTCGGCCCCCTTTTTTTCCTTCTTCCGGAGGGGGGAAGGGGGAAAGGAGAGGGAGTAGGAGAAGGAAAGGGGGGGGGGGCGCCGCCCCCTTCCCTAATCCAATTCGGCCTCCTCCTTTGTGGGGGGAGTTCCAGCCCCTTGTGGGTTGGTTAGCCTCCCTCCTATGGCCCATATGGCCCATATCTTTTCTTGGGGGGTTCCGGTAACCCCTCTGGTACTCCGGTATGTACCCGATACACTCCGGAACCCTTCCGGGGTCCGAATACTACCTTCCAATATATCAATCTTTACCTCTCGACCATTTCGAGACTCCTCGTCATGTCCGTGATCTCATTCGGGACTCCGAACAAACTTTGGTCACTAAAATCCATAACTCATAATACAAATCATCATCGAACGTTAAGCGTGCGGACCCTACGGATTCGAGAACTATGTAGACATGACCGAGACACATCTCCGGTCAATAACCAATAGCAGAATCTAGATGCTCATATTGGCTCCTCCATATTCTACGAATATCTTTATCGGTCAAACCGCACAACAACATACGGCATTCCCTTTGTCATCGGTATGTTACTTTCCCGAGATTCGATCGTTGGTATCCTAATTCCTAGTTCAATCTCGTTAACGGCAAGTCTCTTTACTTGTTCCGTAATGCATCATCCCGTAACTAACTCATTAGTCACATTGCTTGCAAGGCTTATAGTGATGTGCATTACCGAGAGGGCCTAGAGATACCTCTCCGGTACATGGAGTGACAAATCCTAATCTTGATTTATGCCAACCCAACAAACACCTTTGGAGACACATGTAGAGCATCTTTATAATCACCCAGTTACGTTGTGATGTTTGATAGCACACAAGGTGTTCCTTCGGTATTCGGGAGTTGCATAATCTCATAGTCAAAGGAATATGTATAAGTCATGAAGAAAGCAGTAGCAATAAAACTTAACGATCATTATGGTAAGCTAACAGATGGGTCTTGTCCATCACATCATTCTCTTAATGATGTGATCCCGTTCATCAAATGACAACACATGTCCATGGTCAGGAAACTTAACCATCTTTGACGAATGAGCTAGTCAAGTAGAGGCATACTAGGGACACTCTGTTTTGCCTACGTATTCACACATGTACTAAGTTTCTGGTTAATACAATTCTAGCATGAATAATAGATATTTGTCATGATATAAGGAAATATAAATAAGAAATTTATTATTGCCTCTAGGGCATATTTCGTTCAGTCTTCCACTTGCACTAGAGTCAATAATCTAGTTCACATCGTCATGTGGTTTAACACCAATAGTTCACATCATCATGTGGCCAACACCCATAGGGTTTACTAGAGTCAATAATCTAGTTCACATCATTATGTGATTAACACCCAAAGAGTACTAAGGTGTGATCATGTTTTGCTTGTGAGAGAAGTTTAGTCAACAGTTCTGTCACATTCAGAGCCGTATATATTTTGCAAATATTCTATGTCTACAATGCTCTACATGGAGCTACTCTAGCTAATTGCTCCCACTTTCAATATGTATCCAGATTGAGACTTAGAGTCATTCGGATCGGTGTAAAAGCTTGTATCGATGTAACTATTTACGACGAACTCTTTATCACCTCCATAACCGAGAAATATTTCCTTAGTCCTCTTAGGTAACTAAGGATAACTTTGATCGTTGTCCAGTGATCCACTTCTGGATCACTACCGTACCCCCTTTCCAAACTCATGGCAAGGTACACAATACAACATGGCATACTTTATAGAACCTATGGCTGAGGCATAGGGAATTACTTTCATTCTTTCTATATCTTCTGCTATGGTCGGGTTTTGAGTCTAACTCAACTTTATACCTTACAACTCAGGCAAGCACTCCTTTTTGACTGATCCTATTTTGAACTCTTTCAAAATCTTATCAAGGTATGTACTCGTCGAAAGTCTTATCAAGCGTCTTGATCTATCTTTATAGATCTTGATGCCCAATATGTAAGTAGCTTTACCGAGGTCTTTCTTTGAAAACTCCTTTCAAATACTCCTTTATGCTTTCTAGAAAATTCTACATCATTTCAGATCAACAATATGTCATACACATATACTTATCAGAAAGGTTGTAGTGCTCCCACTCACTTTCTTGTAAATACAGGCTTCACCGCAAGTCTATATAAAACTATATGTTTTGATCAACTCAACAAAGCGTATATTCCAACTCCGAGATGCTTGCACCAGTCCATAGATGGATCGCTGGAGCTTGCACACTTTGTTAGCACCTTTAGGATTGAGAAAACCTTCTGGTTGCATCATATACAACTCTTCTTTAATAAATCCATTAAGGAATGCAGTTTTGCATCCATTTTCCAGATTTCATAAAATGTGGCAATTGCTAACATGATTTGGACAGACTTAAGCATCACTACGGGTGAGAAGGTCTCATCGTAGTCAACTCCTTGAACTTGTCAAAAACCTTTTGCAACAAGTCGAGCTTTGTAGACAGTAACATTACCGTCAGCGTCAGTCTTCTCCTTGAAGATCCGTTTCTTCTCTATGGCTTGCCGATCATTGGGAAAGTCAACAAAAGTCCACACTTTGTTCTCATACATGGATCCCATCTCAGATTTCATGGCCTCAAGCCATTTTGTGGAATTTGGGCTCATCATCGCTTCCTCATAGTTTGTAGGTTCGTCATGGTCTAGTAACATGACTTCAGAATAGGATTACCGTACCACTGTGGTGCAGAACGTACTCTGGTTGACCTACGAGGTTCGGTAGTTACTTGATGAGAAGTTTCATGATCATCATTAACTTCCTTTCTAGTTGGTGTAGGCATCACTGGAACTGATTTCTGTGATGAACTACTTTCCAATACGGTAGAAGGTACAATTACCTCATCAAGTTCTACTTTCCTCCCACTCACTTCTTTCGAGAGAAAACTCCTTCTCTAGAAAGGATCCATTCTTAGCAACATATATCTTTCCTTCGGATCTATGATAAAAGGTGTACCCAACAGTTTCCTTTGGGTATCCTATGAAGACGCATTTCTCCGATTTGTGTTCGAGCTTACCAGGTTGAAGCTTTTTTACATAAGCATCGCAACCCCAAACTTTAAGAAACGACGGCTTAGGTTTCTTGCCAAACCACAGTTCATATGGTGTCATCTCAACAGATTTAGATGGTGCCCTATTTAACGTGAATGTAGTTGTCTCTAATGCATAACCCCAAAACGATACTGGTAAATCGGTAAGAGACATCATAGATCGCACCATATCTAATAAAGTACGGTTACAACGTTCGGACACAGCATTATGATGTGGTTTTCCAGGTGGAGTGAGCTGTGAAACTATTCCACATTGTTTCAAATGAAGGCCAAACTCGTAACTCAAATATTCGCCTCCGTGATCAGCTCGTAGAAACTTTATTTTCTTGTTACGATGATTCTCCACTTTACTCTGAAATGTTTCAGACTTATGTTTCATTAAGTAGATATACCCATATCTGCTCAAATCATTTGTGAAGGTCAAAAAATAATGATACCTGCCATGAACCTCAACACTCATCGTACCACATACATCGGTATGTATTATTTCCAATAAGTCATTGGCTCGCTCCATTGTTCCGAAGAATGGAGTTTTAGTCATCTTGCCCATGAGGCATTGTTCACAAGTATCTAAAGGATTCATAATCAAGTGATTCCAAAAATCCATCCATATGGAGTTTCTTCATGCACGTTACACCAATATAACCTAAACGGTAGTGCCACAAATATGTTGCAGTATCATTATCAATTTTGCATATTTTGGTATCAATATTATGAATATGTGTATCACTATGACCGAGATTCTATAAACCATTCACATTGTGTGTATGACCATTGAAGGTTTTATTCATGTAAACAGAATAACAATTATTCTCTGACTTAAATGAATAACTGTATTGCAATAAACATGATCTAATCATATTCGTGCTCAACGCAAACACCAAATAACATTTATTTAGGTTCAACAATAATCCCGATGGTAGAGGGAGTGTGCGATGGTGATCGTATCAACCTTGGAATCACTTCCAACATACATCGTCACTTTGCCCATAGCTAGTCTATGTTCATTCTGCAATTCCTATTTTGAGTTATTAATCTTAGCAATTGAACCGGTATCAAATACCTAGGGGTTAATATGAACACTAGTAAAGTACAAAACAATAACATGTATATCACATATACCTTTGTTCACATTGCCATCCTTCTTATCCGCCAAGTATTTGGGGTATTTCTGCTTCCAGTGACCATTTCCTTTGCAGTAGAAGCACTCATTTTCAGGCTTAGGTTCAGCTTTGGGCTTCTTCACGGGAGTGGAAACTTGCTTGCCATTCTTCTTGAAGTTTCCTTTCTTTTCCTTCGCCCCTTTTCTTGAAACTAGTGGTCTTGTTAACCATCAACACTTGATGCTCTTTCTTTATTTCTACCTTCGCCGATTTTAGCATTGCGAAGAGCTCGGGAATCATTTTCGTCATCCCTTGCATATTATAGTTCATCACGAAGTTTCAATAACTTGGTGGTAGTGACTAGAGAACTCTGTCAATCACTATATTATCTGGAAGATTAACTCCCACTTGATTCAAGCGATTGTAGTGCTCAGACATTCTGAGCACATGCTCACAGGTTGAGCTATTGTCCTCCATCTTGTTGGCAAAGTACTTGTCAGAGGTCTCATACCTCTCGACTTGGGCATGAGTCCGAAATACCAATCCCAGCTCTTGGAACATCTTATATGCTCTGTGGCATTTCAAAACATTTTTGAAGTCCCGGTTCTAAGCCGTAAAGCTTGGCGCACTAAACCATCAAGTAGGCATCATACCGAGCTTGCCAAACATTCATAACATCTGCATCTGCTCCTGCAATAGGCCTGTCACCTAGCGGTGCATCAAGGAGATAATTCTTTTGTGTAGCAATGAGGATAATCCTCAGATCACGGACCCAGTCCGCATCATTGCTACTATCATCTTTCAACTTATTTTTCTCTGGGAACATATCAAAAATAACGGGGAGCTACATCGCAAGCTATTGATCTAGAACATAGATATGCAAATACTATCAGGACTAAGTTCATGATAAAGTAAAGTTCAATTAATCATATTACGTAAGAACTCCCACTTAGATAGACATCGCTCTAGTCATCTAAATGATCAGATGATCCATATCAACTAAACCGTGTCCGATCATCACGTGAGATGGAGTAGTTTTCAATGGTGAACATGTCTATGTTGATCATATCTGCTATATGATTCACGTTCGACCTTTCAGTCTTAGTGTTCCGAGGCCATATATGCATATGCTAGGCTCATCAAGTTTAACCCGAGTATTCTGCATGTGCAAAACTAGCTTGCACCCGTTGTATGTGCACGTAGAGCTTATCACACCCGATCATCACGTGGTGTCTCGGCACGACAAACTGTCGCAATGGTGCATACTCAGGGAGAACAATTGTACCTTGAAATTTAGTAAGGGATCATATTATAATGCTACCATCATACTAAGCAAAATAAGATGCATAAAGGATAAACATCACATGCAATCAAAATATGTGACATGATATGGCCATCACCATCTTGTGCCTTTGGTCTCCATCTCCAAAGCACCGTCATGATCTCCATCGTCACCAGCTTGACACGTTGATCTCCATCGTAGCATCGTTGTCGTCTCGCCAACTATTGCTTCTACAACTATCACTACCACATAGTGATAAAGTAAAGAAATTAGATGGCGATTGCATTTCATACGATAAAGGGACAACCATAAGGCTCCTGCTAGTTGCCGATAATTTTTACAAAACATGATCATCTCATACAATAATGTATATCACATCATGCCTTGACCATATCACATCACAACATGGCCTCCAAAAACAAGTTAGACGTCCTCTACTTTGTTGTTACAAGTTTTACGTGGCTGCTACGGGCTTCTAGCAAGAACTGTTCTTACCTACCCATCAAAACCACAACGATTTTTCATCAAGTGTGCTGTTTTAACCTTCAACAAGGACATGCCGTAATCAAACTCGATTCAAAAAGTTGGAGAAACAGACACCCGCCAGCCACCTGTGTGCAAAGCATGTTGGTAGAACCGGTCTCATGAACATGGTCATGTAATGTTGGTCCGGGCCGCTTCATCCAACAATAACGCCGAATCAAAGTAAGACGTTGGTGGTAAGCAATATGACTATTATTGCCCACAACTCTTTGTGTTCTACTCGTGCATATCATCTACGCATAGACCTGGCTCGGATGCCACTGTTGGGGAACGTAGCATGCAATTTCAAAAAAAATCCTACGCTCACGCAAGATCTATCTAGGAGATTCATAGCAACGAGAGGGGAGAGTGTGTCCATGTACCCTCATAGACCGAAAGTGGAAGCGTTAGGTTAACGCGGTTGATGTAGTCGAACGTCTTCACAATCCAACCGATCCAAGTACCGAACATACGACACCTCCGTGTTCAGCACATGTTCAGCTCGATGATGTCCCTCGAACTCTTGATCCAGTAGAGGGTCGAGGGAGAGTTCCGTCAGCACGACAGTGTGGTCACGGTGTTGGTGATGTGATCCGTGCAGGGCTTCGCCTAAGCACTATGACGCTACGACCGGAGGAGTAAACTATGGAGGGGGCACCGCACACGGCTAAGACAACAATTGATGTGCTATGGGGTGCCCCTGCCCCCGTATATAAAGGAGGGAGGAGGAGTTCGGCCTCAAGGGGCATGCCAGGGAGAGGGGAGTCCTTACTAGGACTCCTGTCTGAAGGAAATATGCCCTAGAGGCAATAATAAAGTTTTTTATATTTGCTTATATCATGATCAATGTTTATTATTCATGCTAGAATTGTATTAACCGGAAACTTGATACATGTGTGGATACATAGACAAAACACCGTGTCCCTAGTAAGCCTCTACTAGACTAGCTCGTTAATCAAAGATGGTTAAGTTTCCTAACCATAGACATGTGTTGTCATTTGATGAATGGGATCACATCATTAGGAGAATGATGTGATGGACAAGACCCATCTGTTAGCTTAGCATAATGATCGTTAAGTTCTATTGCTATTGCTTTCTTCATGACTTATACATATTCCTTTGACTATGAGATTATGCAACTCCCGGATACCGGAGGAATACCTTGTGTGCTATCAAATGCCACAACATAACTAGGTGATTATAAAGATGCTCTACAGGTATCTCCGAACGTGTTTGTTGGGTTGGCATAGATCAAGATTATGATTTGTCACTCCGAGTATCGGAGAGGTATCTCTGGGCCCTCTTGGTAATGCACATCATAATAAGCCTTGCAAGCAATGTGACTAATGAGTTAGTTATGGGATGATGCATTGCAGAATGAGTAAAGAGACTTGCCGGTACCGAGATTGAACTAGGTATGAAGATACCGACGATCGAATCTCGGGAAAGTAACGTACCGATGACAAAGGGAATAACGTATGTTGTCATTACGGTACGACCGATAAAGATCTTCGTAGAATATGTGGGAACCAATATGAGCATCGAGGTTCCATTTTTGGTTATTGACCGGAGAGGTGTCTTGGTCATGTCTACATAGTTCTCGAACCCGTAGGGTCTGCATGCTTAATGTTCGATGACGATTTGTACTATATGAGTTATGTGATTTGGTGACCGAATGTTGTTTGGAGTCCCGGATGAGATCACAGACATGACGAGGAGTCTCTAAATGGTCGATAGGTAAAGATTCATATATAGGATGATAGTATTCGGACACCGGAAGTGTTCTGGGGTTACCGGGTACGTATTGGGTCACCGGAAGGGGTTCTGGGCTACCCCGTCAAACTATATGGGCCTTATGGGCCAAGAGGGGAAACACACCAGCCAAAAAGTGGCTACTGAGCCCCCCCCCCCCCATATGGGCTGGCCAAATTGGAGAAGGAAAGGGGAAGGATGAAAGGAAAAAGGGAATAGGATTCCCCCTTCCCCCTCTTCCCTTCCTACTCCGAATAGGAATAGGAAAGGGGGAGGCCGAATTGGGAGGTGCCCAACTAGGATTCCTCCTACTTGGGGCGGCCCTTGGCTACCTCTCCTCCCCATGAGGGGGGCACCGCGAGAACACATAACAAACATTGTGAGCCGTGTGTGGCGCCACCCTCCACAGATTACGCCTTCAGTCATATTCACGTAGTGCTTAGGTGAAGCCCTGCGTGGATCACTTCACCATCACCGTCACCATGCCGTCATGCTGATGGAACTCTCCCTTGGCACTTTGCTAGATCAAGAGTTCGAGGGACATCATTGAGCTGAAAGTGTGCAGAACTCGGAGGTGTAGTACGTTCGGTGCTTGATCGGTCGGAATGAGAAGAAGTTCGATTACATCAACCGCGTTGTCAAATGCTTCCACTTTCGGTCTACGACGGTACTTGGACACACTCTCCCCCTCTCGTTGCTATGCATATCCTAGATAGATCTTGCGTGAGTGTAGGAATTTTTTTGAAATTGCATGCTACATTCCCCAACACTGTCCTGGTAGGATTCGGCCTCCCTTTTTTTCCTTCTTCCGAAGGGGGAAAGGGGGAAAGGAGAGGGAGTAGGAGAAGGAAAGGGGGGTGCCGCCCCCTTCCCTAATCCAATTCGGCCTCCTCCTTTGTGGGGGTGTGCCAGCCCCTTGTGGGCTGGTTAGCCTCCCTCCTATGGCCCATATCAATCCCCGGGGTTCCGGTAACCCCTCCCGTACTCCGGTATGTACCCGATACACTCCGGAACCCTTCCCGTGTCCGAATACTACCTTCCAATATATCAATATTTACCTCTCGACCATTTCTAGACTCCTCGGCATGTCCGTGATCTTATTCGGTACTCCGAACAAACTTCGGTCACCAAAACCCATAACTCATAATACAAATCGTCATCGAACGTTAAGCATGCGGATCCTACAGGTTCGAGAACTATGTAGACATGACGGAGACACATCTCCGGTCAATAACCAATAGCGGAACCTAGATGCTCATATTGGCTCCTACATATTCTATGATGATCTTTTGTAACACCCTGGATATGATTTACCCAATTTGTAATCCAACTCTTGCCGTTTCCGGCTTTAAGTTAATTTATTTTCTCGGATTCGGGTTTTTGTCTCCGTGTATTGTTATCGTTGTCATGCATCTCATATCATGTCATCATGTGCATTGCATTTGCATAAGTGTTCATCTCATGCATTCGAGCTTCTTCCCCGTTGTCTGTTTTGCATTCCGGCGCTTCGTTCTCCTCCGGTGGTTATTTCTAGCTTTCTTTCGTGTTTGGGGATTAAACATTTCCGGATTGGACCGAGACTTGCCAAGCGGCCTTGGTTTACTACTGGTAGACCGCCTGTCAAGTTTCGTATCTTTTGGACTTCGTTTGACACTCGAACGGTTAACCGAGGGACCAAAAAGGCCTCGTGTGTGTTGCAGCCCAACACCCCTCCAATTTGGCCCAAAACCCACCTAACTCTGCTCCATCACCTAGAGCGTTCGATCACGATCGCGTGGCCAAAAACCGCACCTCATTTGGACTCTCCTAGCTCCCTCTATGCCTCTATAAAGCCCCCTCCCGAAATTCGTGGATCTCCTCCCTCTCAAACCCTAGGTATAGTCCCCGCGCCACGCCGGACAAAAATCCCGCCTTCGGACATTGTCCGCTTCGCCCGCCTGGCCAACCACCGCTTGCCATGTGTCCTCGCCGCCGGCTCCCACCGCGCGGCCCGGGAGGCCCAGGGAGGGCCCCCGCGGCCCGAAGCCGCCGCCGCCGCACCGAGCCGGCCGCCGCCCTCCTCCCACGCCGCGCCGCCTTGCCCGCCGTCCACCGCCGCCGCCTCGCCCGCCCGGCCGCCGCGTCGCCTCGCCCGCCGTCCGCCGCCGCCACCGCGCCACCGCGGGTCACCGACCGCCGCCGCCGTCGCGCAGCGCGCCGCCACACCGCCAGCTCCCTCTCCGGCCAGATCCGGTCGAGGAGCGACCGGATCCGGCGCCCCCAACCCCGGCCGCCGCCGTCTTCGTCGTCTCCGGCGGACTGCGCCGCCGCCTCGAATTCCGCGCCACTCAAACCCTAGATTTGGGGTTGTGTTTTTTTCTAAGTCCCTGATATTTTCAGTCCATGTGCCTATATTCAACTTGCTATATCTCCGCATCGGTAGCTCCGATTCATGCATATAGCATATCAAAATGTTCGTCTCAGAGAGTACATCATTTCATTCCATGGCATCATTTTCACTAGAGTTCATCTTGATGCCCGAAATGCTGTTAGAAGAGGGCTACTTGAGTTAATTGTCAGATCTGCTACTTCATCTTAGACATTTGTCATTTTGGCCATGATTATTGTGTGCATGATATGCCCATGAGTCCTACATATGTTTTGTTAAGGGTTTTGTCATCTTTCTAGAGATGCAACCCATGCATTTTTGTGATGTGTGCGGTACCTAGTGCAAGCTTGCAAAGTGAGGCACCCGGTAAATCTGTTTTCAGGGACTTTGTAATTTCACTAAGTCCTGGGATTGTTTAGTTCATGATGCCATATGTTCATGTTGTTTCCTAGTGATCCGTGCCTCTTTTGAGGATGATCAGTAAAGGAGTTTTGTTAATATTGTAGTGCTTTATCCATCCATGTCTTTGTTTGCATATATGGAGCACCCTAGCTTGAGCCAATCGAGCTCTACTTTGGCTTCGTTGTGAATCTGGGCAGATCGTCAACTTGTTTGCGATTTTGCTGATGTTATTGTAGTTGGTCCGTGCATGCTATGCCATTGTTCTTGCCATGTATAGCTTGCATTTTGTGCCTTATTAATGGATGTATGCTTGTCTTTCCATGACTTGCACCTTAGTGAGTGCATCGAGCTCATAAACATGCCTGCTTGAGTTATGTTTCAGCATGTCCCAGTTTTCACTAAGTCTGAAAACTGATTATGTTTCTGCTATGTTCGTGTGCTTGTTAGTATATTTTGTGATCCCTTTTGGCTCAAGGTAACTAAGGGACTTTTGTTAAGCTTGTTGAGTAGCTCCATGCCATGTATTACTTTGTCATGTTCAGGTGCTGTAGCATGTTGTTTTGTTGCTCCGAACAGGGCTATATGATCTGAAATTTCAGACAAGTGTTAATTTCACTAAGTCTGAGATCTGTTCTACCATTTGCGTTTTTGTCATGGTTGTTTGAACCTCCTAATGGATGAATTGGCCGTAGCTCAGTGCTAGACTTTTGTTAAGCATCTTGAATGCTTCCCTGCCATGTATTTTTATGCCATGTTTGAGTGCTATAGCATGTTCATCTCATTGCATTTAGATGCCTACTTGCTGTAAATCGCAGACCAGTGTCATATTTGAATCGCTTGCCATTTCCAAGCCGTAACTCCGATTCCGGTGATCTTTATATCGTTTTCAAGCGATTTCATCTCATCTTTCCAGTGGCACACTTGGTTTTCCAAGTTGAGGCCAGGTTCATGCATTTTCCTGTCATATCTTGCATATGCATCCCGCATCGCATCCCGCATAGCATACCATGTTTGCATCATCTTGTTTGATCCTTGCACGTGGTTGATTGTGTTCTTGTTGCTTGTTTGTCTTGTTTGGGTAGAGCCGGGAGACGAGTTCTCTAATGAGGAGCCTATTGAGTTTGCTTTCGAGGATCCAGTCAACTCTGACAACTTTGCAGGCAAGATGATCATACCCTCGAAATCACTACTATCTTTGCTTTGCTAGATGCTCGCTCTTTTGCTATGCCAATGCTACGATGCCTACCACTTGTTTTCAAGCCTCCCAAATTGCCATGTTCAGCCTCTAACCCACCTTTGTCCTAGCAAACCGTTGATTGGCTATGTTACCGCTTTGCTCAGCCCCTCTTATAGCGTTGCTAGTTGCAGGTGAAGATTGGAGACCGTTCCTTGGTGGGACGTTTATTTACTTGTTGGGATATCATTATATTGCCATGTTATCTTAATGCATCTATATACTTGGTAAAGGGTGGAAGGCTCGGCCTCTCGCCTAGTGTTTTGTTCCACTCTTGCCGCCCTAGTTTCCGTCATATCGGTGTTATGTTCCCGGATTTTGCGTTCCTTACGCGGTTGGGTTATAATGGGAACCCCTTGATAGTTCGCCTTGATTAAAGCTTTTCTAGCAATGCCCAACGTTGGTTTTACCATTTGCCACCTAGCCTCTTTTTCCCTTGGGTTTCCGGAGCCCGAGGGTCATCTTATTTTAAACCCCCTGGGCCAGTGCTCCTCTGAGTGTTGGTCCAACTCGCCAGCCGCCGGTGGCTACCAGGGGCAACTCTGGGCTGGCCTACCGGAAGTTTGGACAATCTGAGTGTGCCCTGAGAACGAGATATGTGCAGCTCCTATCGGGATTTGTCGGCACATTCGGGCGGTGTTGCTGGTCTTGTTTTAACCTGTCGAAATGTCTTGTTGTACCGGGATACCGAGTCTGATCGGAATGTCTCGGGTGGAGGTCTATTCCTTCGTTGACCGTGAGAGCTTGTCATGGGCTAAGTTGGGACTCCCCTGCAGGGATTGAACTTTCGAAAGCCGTGCCCATGGTTATGGGCAGATAGGGATTTGTTAATGTCCGGTTGTAGATAACTTGAACCTTAATTTAATTAAAATGAATCAACTGAGTGTGTTACCGTGACGGCCTCTTCTCGGTTGAGTCCGGGAAGTGGACACGATGTTGGAGTAATGCTTGCGCAGGTTGTTCTCTAGTTTCTGCGTTCGCGCTTTGCCTTCTCTTCTCGCTCTCTTTTGCGAATAGGTTAGCCACCATATATGCTAGTCGCTTGCCGTAGCTCCACATATATTTACCTTGCCTTACCTATTAAGCTTAAATAGTCTTGATCGCGAGGGTGCGAGATTGTTGAGTCCCTGTGGCTCACAGATTACTATTACACCAGATGCAGGGCCAGATGATACAGCTCCAGATGGCGCGCTTGAGCTCAAGTGGGAGTACGACGAGGACTCTCAGTGTTACTATGTTTCTTTTCCTGATGATCAGTAGTGGTGCCCAGTTGGGGTGATCGGGACCATGTCGCTTGTTGGGTTGTCTTTTATTTTGGCGCCGTAGTCGGGCCATGAGTGTTTGGATGATGTATGTTATTTATGTATTTGATTGACGTGGCGAGTGTAAGCCAACTATGTTATCCCTTTTATTCATCTATATTACATGGGATGTTTGTGATGATTGCCTGACTTGCGACATATGACTTCAATGCAATTATGCCTCTAAGTCGTGCCTCGACACGTGGGAGATATAGTCGCATCGAGGGTGTTACATCTTTATCGGTCAAACCACATAACAACATACGTCATTCCCTTTGTCATCGGTATGTTACTTACCCGAGATTCGATCGTTGGTATCTATTACCTAGTTCAATCTCGTTACCGACAAGTCTCTTTACTCGTTTTGTAAGGCATCATCCTGTAACTAACTCATTAGTCACATTGCTTGCAAGGCTTATAGTGATGTGCATTACCGAGAGGGCCGAGAGATACCTCTCTGATACACAGAGTGACAAATCCTAATCTTGATCTATGCCAACCCAACAAACACTTTTGGAGACACCTGTAGAGCATCTTTATAATCACCCAGTTACGTTGTGATGTTTGATAGCACACAAGGTGTTCCTCCGGTATTCGGGAGTTGCATAATCTCATAGTCAGAGGAATATGTATAAGTCATGAAGAAAGCAATAGCAATAAAACTTAGCAATCATTATGCTAAGCTAACGGATGGGTCTTGTCCATCACATCATTCTCTTAATGATGTGATCCCGTTCATCAAATGACAACACATGTCCATGGGCAGGAAACTTAACCATCTTTGACGAATGAGCTAGTCAAGTAGAGGCATACTAGGGACACTCTGTTTTGTCTATGTATTCACACATGTACTAAGTTTCCGGTTAATACAATTCTAGCATGAATAATAGATATTTATCATGATATAAGGAAATATAAATAACAACTTTATTATTGCCTCTAGGGCATATTTCCTTCAGCTAGAACTTGAGGGAATATTTGTTCTACCTTTAGCTCCTCGTTAGGTTCGACACTCTTATTTATCGAAGAAGGCTACAAACAATCCCATGCACTTGTAGGTTATGAGTTACTAAATGGGTAGAAGCTATTCCAACCAGTTGTGCTGATCACAATGCCTCTATTAAAATGCTTAAGGAAGTTATTTTCCCAAGGTTTGGAGTCCCTAGATATTTAATGACTGATGGTGGTTCACACTTTATTCATGGTGCCTTCCGCAAAATGCTTGCCAAGTATGATGTTAACCATAGAATTGCATCACCCTATCATCCTAAGTTCAGTGGTCAAGTTGAACTTAGCAATAGAGAAATAAAATTAATTTTACAAAAGATTGTTAATAGGTCATGGAAGAATTGGTCTAAGATATTATATGATGCACTTCGGGCTTATAGAATAGCATATAAAAATCCTATGGATATGTCTCCTTGTAAAATGGTTTATGGAAAAGCTTGTCATTTGCCTCTTGAGTTAGAACATAAAGCATATTGGGTTGTCAAAGAGCTCAATTATGATTTCAAACTTGCCGGTGCAAAGAGGTTATTTGATATTAGCTCATTAGATGAATGGAGAACCCAAGCTTATGAAAATACCAAATTATTCAAAGAAAAAGTTAAAAGATGTCATGATAAAAGAATCCAAAAGCGTGAGTTCAAAGTTGGAGAATATGTTCTTTTGTACAACTCTTGTTTTAGGTTCTTTGCAGGAAAACTCCTCTCCAAATGGGAAGGACCCTATGTTATCGAGGAGGTTTATCGGTCTGGAGCTATCAAAATAAATAATACCAAAGGTACTAACCCGAAGGTTGTTAATGGGCAACGAATAAAACATTATATCTCAGGTACGCCCATTAATGTTGAAAGTAATATTATCCAAACATTGGCACTGAAAGAACACATAAAAGAGTCCTTCTGGAACACTCCAGAATCATGAAAACAAGGAGGTAAGTGATACGGTAAGTGAACAGACTCCGAAAAATCCGCAAAAATATTTTCTGTCAGTTTTGGAATATAATAAAAATTAGGAAAATAAGAAACAACCAGGGAGCGTACCCTGATGGGCACAAGACACCAGGGCGCGCTTGGCTTGCCTGGCGCGCCCAGGTGGGTTGTGCCCACCTGGGGCACCTTCCGGACTCCATTTCTCCTGTTTGCTTGTTTCCCAAGATTAAAAATCTTTATATACCCCGCCAACATATTGACCACCGTATCCCAGAAAAATATTACGTTCTATTTTCTTGCTGTTTCCCTGTTAGATCTGAAAATATGTTGTCCCAAGACTCTGAGGGTGAGAGCTATGTTTCTGATTTCATCGCAAACCCCAAGTCTTATGGTGATGTGGAGCACTATAGCTGGACCTCTGAAGAGGATGAAGATGAATCAGTTCCTCCCCATTTCAAAAATGAAAGCATGGAGGCATTATGCAAGAGGATAATAAAGCTCGAGATGGAGAACAATGAGTTGAGAGTAGATAACTATTGGGGAACGTAGTAATTTCAAAAAAATTCCTACGCACACGCAAGATCATGGTGATGCATAGCAACGAGGGGGAGAGTCTGATCTACGTACCCTTGTAGATCGCAACGGAAGTGTTGACACAACGTAGAGGAAGTAGTCGTACGTCTTCTTCCCGACCCGACCGATCCAAGCACCATTACTCCGGCACCTCCGAGTTCTTAGCACACGTTCAGCTCGATGACGATCCCCGGGCTCCGATCCAGCAAAGCTTCGGGGAGGAGTTCCGTCAGCACGACGGCGTGGTGACGATCTTGATGTTCTACCGATGCAGGGCTTCGCTTAAGCACTACAACGATATGATCGAGGTGGAATATGGTGGCAGGGGGCACCGCACACGGCTAAGGAACGATCTCAATGATCAACTTGTGTGTCTAGAGGTGCCCCCTGCCCCCGTATATAAAGGATCCAAGGGGGAGGGGTGCGCCGGCCAGGGAGAGGGCGCGGGAGGAGTCCTACTCCTACCGGGAGTAGGACTCCCCCCCTCAATCCTATTCCAACTAGGATTCCCAAGGGGGAAAAGAGAGAGAGGGGGGCCGGCCCCTTATCCTAGTCCTAATAGGACTCAGGGAAGGGGGGGCGCGCGGCCAGCTATAGCCGCCCCTTTTCTCTTTTCCACTAAGGCCCATGAAGGCCCATATGGTTCCCGGGGGGTTCCGGTAACCTCCCGGTGATCCGGTAAAATCCCGATTTCACCCGGAACACTTCCGATGTCCAAACATAGGCTTCCAATATATCAATATTTATGTCTCGACCATTTTGAGACTCCTCGTCATGTCCGTGATCACATCTGGGACTCCGAACATCCTTCGGTACATCAAAATGCATAAACTCATAATAACTGTCATCGTAACGTTAAGCGTGCGGACCCTATGGTTCGAGAACAATGTAGACATGACCGAGACACGTCTCCGGTCAATAACCAATAGCGGGACCTGGATGCCCATATTGGTTCCTACATATTCTACGAAGATCTTTATCGGTCAGACCGCATAACAACATATGTTGTTCCCTTTGTCATCGGTATGTTACTTGCCCGAGATTCGATCGTCGGTATCCAATACCTAGTTCAATCTCGTTACCGGCAAGTCTCTTTACTCGTTCTGTAATACATCATCCCGCAACTAACTCATTAGTTGCAATGCTTGCAAGGCTTGTATAATGTGCATTACCGAGAGGGCCCAGAGATACCTCTCCGACAATCGGAGTGACAAATCCTAATCTCGAAATAGGCCAACCCAACATCTACCATTGGAGACACCTGTAGTACTCCTTTATAATCACCCAGCTACATTGTGACGTTTGGTAGCACCCAAAGTGTTCCTCCGGCAAATGGGAGTTGCATAATCTCATAGTCATAGGAACTTGTATAAGTCATGAAGAAAGCAATAGCAACTAAACGATCGAGTGCTAAGCTAATGAAATGGGTCATGTCAATCAGATCATTCAACTAATGATGTGACCTCGTTAATCGAATAACAACACATTGTTTATGGTCAGGAAACTTAACCATCTTTGATTAACGAGCTAGTCAAGTAGAGGCATACTAGTGACACTCTGTTTGTCTATGTATTCACACATGTATTATGTTTCCGGTTAATACAATTCTAGCATGAATAATAAACATTTATCATGATGTAAGGAAATAAATAATAACTTTATTATTGCCTCTAGGGCATATTTCCTTCAGTCTCCCACTTGCACTAGAGCCAATAATCTAGATTACATAGTAATGATTCTAACACCCATGGAGCGTTGGTGCTGATCATGTTTTGCTCGTGAAAGAGGCTTAGTCAACGGGTCTGCAACATTCAGATCCGTATGTATCTTGCAAATCTCTATGTCTCCCACCTGGACTAGATCCCGGATGGAATTGAAGCGTCTCTTGATGTGTTTGGTCCTTTTGTGAAATCTGGATTCCTTTGCCAAAGCAATTGCACCAGTATTGTCACAAAAGATTTTCATTGGACCCGATGCACTAGGTATGACACCTAGATCGGATATGAACTCCTTCATCCAGACTCCTTCGTTCGCTGCTTCTGAAGCAGCTATGTACTCCGCTTCACATGTAGATCCCGCTACGACGCTTTGTTTAGAACTGCACCAACTGACAGCTCCACCGTTTAAAGTAAACACGTATCCGGTTTGCGATTTAGAATCGTCCGAATCAGTGTCAAAGCTTGCATCAACGTAACCTCTTACGGTGAGCTCTTTGTCACCTCCATATACGAGAAACATATCCTTAGTCCTTTTCAGGTATTTCAGGATGTTCTTGACCGCTGTCCAGTGATCCACTCCTGGATTACTTTGGTACCTCCCTGCTAAACTTATAGCAAGGCACACATCAGGTCTGGTACACATCATTGCATACATGATAGAGCCTATGGCTGAAGCATAGGGAACATCTTTCATTTTCTCTCTATCTTCTGCAGTGGTCGGGCATTGAGTCTGACTCAACTTCACACCTTGTAACACAGGCAAGAACCCTTTCTTTGCTTGATCCATTTTGAACTTCTTCAAAATCTTGTCAAGGTATGTGCTTTGTGAAAGTCCAGTTAAGCGTCTTGATCTATCTCTATAGATCTTAATGCCCAATATGTAAGCAGCTTCACCGAGGTCTTTCATTGAAAAACTCTTATTCAAGTATCCCTTTATGCTATCCAAAAATTCTATATCATTTCCAATCAGCAATATGTCATCCACATATAATATCAGAAATGCTACAGAGGTCCCACTCACTTTCTTGTAAATACGGGCTTCTCCAAAAGTCTGTATAAAGCCAAATGCTTTGATCACACTATCAAAGCGTTTATTCCAACTCCGAGATGCTTGCACCAGTCCATAAATGGATCGCTGGAGTTTGCACACTTTGTTAGCTCCCTTTGGATCGACAAAACCTTCCGGTTGCATCATATACAACTCTTCTTCCAGAAATCCATTCAGGAATGCAGTTTTGACATCCATCTGCCATATTTCATAATCATAAAACGCGGCAATTGCTAACATGATTCGGATAGACTTAAGCATCGCTACGGGTAAGAAGGTCTCATCGTAGTCAACCCCTTGAACTTGTCGAAAACCTTTTGCAACAAGTCGAGCTTTATAGACAGTAACATTACCGTCAGCGTCAGTCTTTTTCTTGAAGATCCATTTATTCTCAATTGCTTGCCGATCATCGGGCAAGTCAACCAAAGTCCATACTTTGTTCTCATACATGGATCCCATCTCAGATTTCATGGCCTCAAGCCACTTTGCGGAATCTGGGCTCACCATCGCTTCTTCATAGTTCGTAGGTTCATCATGATCTAGTAGCATGACTTCCAGAACTGGATTACCGTACCACTCTGGCGCGGATCTTGCTCTGGTTGATCTACGAGGTTCAGTAGTATCTTGTTCTGAAGTTTCATGATCATTATCATTAACTTCCTCACTTATTGGTGTAGGTGTCGCAGAAACAGTTTTCTGTGATGTACTACTTTCTAATAAGGGAGCGGGTATAGTTACCTCGTCAAGTTCTACTTTCCTACCACTCACTTCTTTCGAGAGAAACTCCTTCTCAAGAAAGTTTTCGAATTTAGCAACAAAAGTCTTGCCTTCGGATCTGTGATAGAAGGTGTATCCAATAGTTTCCTTTGGATATCCTATGAAGACACATTTCTCCGATTTGGGTTCGAGCTTATCAGGTTGAAGCTTTTTCACATAAGCATCGCAACCCCAAACTTTAAGAAACGACAACTTTGGTTTCTTGCCAAACCACAGTTCATAAGGCGTCGTCTCAATGGATTTTGATGGTGCCCTATTTAACATGAATGCGGCCGTCTCTAAAGCGTATCCCCAAAACGATAGTGGTAAATCAGTAAGAGACATCATAGATCGTACCATATCTAGTAAAGTACGATTACGACGTTCGGACACACCATTACGCTGTGGTGTTCCGGCTGGCGTGAGTTGCGAAACTATTCCACAATTTTTCAAATGTACACCAAACTCGTAACTCAAATATTCTCCTCCACGATCAGATCGTAGAAACTTTATTTTCTTGTTACGATGATTTTCAACTTCACTCTGAAATTCCTTGAACTTTTCAAATGTTTCAAACTTATGTTTCATTAAGTAGATATACCCATATCTGCTTAAATCATCTGTGAAGGTGAGAAAATAACGATATCCGCCACGAGCCTCAATATTCATCGGACCACATACATCGGTATGTATGATTTCCAATAAATCTGTTGCTCTCTCCATAGTGCCGGAGAACGGTGTTTTAGTCATCTTGCCCATGAGGCACGGTTCGCAAGTACCAAGTGATTCATAATCAAGTGGTTCCAAAAGTCCATCAGTATGGAGTTTCTTCATGCGCTTTACACCGATATGACCTAAACGGCAGTGCCACAAATAAGTTGCACTATCATTATCAACTCTGCATCTTTTGGCTTCTACATTATGAATATGTGTATCACTACTATCGAGATTTAACAAGAATAGACCACTCTTCAAGGGTGCATGACCATAAAAGATATTACTCATATAAATAGAACAACCATTATTCTCTGATTTAAATGAATAATCGTCTCGCATTAAACAAGATCCAGATATAATGTTCATGCTCAACGCTGGCACCAAATAACAATTATTTAGGTCTAAAATTAATCCCGAAGGTAGATGTAGAGGTAGCGTGCCGACCACGATCACATCGACTTTGGAACCGTTTCCCACGCGCATCGTCACCTCGTCCTTAGCTAATCTTCGCTTAATCTGTAGTCCCTGTTTCGAGTTGCAAATATTAGCAACAGAACCAGTATCAAATACCCAGGTGCTACTGCGAGCATTAGTAAGGTACACATCAATGACATGTATATCACATATACCTTTGTTCACCTTGCCATCCTTCTTATCCGCCAAATACTTGGGGCAGTTCCGCTTCCAGTGACCAGTCTGTTTGCAGTAGAAGCACTCAGTTTCAGGCTTAGGTCCAGACTTGGGTTTCTTCTCCTGAGCAGCAACTTGCTTGCCGTTCTTCTTGAAGTTCCCCTTCTTCTTCCCTTTGCCCTTTTCTTGAAACTAGTGGTTTTGTTAACCATCAACACTTGATGCTCCTTCTTGATTTCTACCTCCGCAGCTTTCAGCATTGCGAAGAGCTCGGGAATAGTCTTGTTCATCCCTTGCATATTATAGTTCATCACGAAGCTCTTGTAGCTTGGTGGCAGTGATTGGAGAATTCTGTCAATGACGCAATCATCTGGAAGATTAACTCCCATCTGAATCAAGTGATTGTTATACCCAGACATTTTGAGTATATGCTCACTGACAGAACTGTTCTCCTCCATCTTGCAGCTATAGAACTTATTGGAGACTTCATATCTCTCAATCCGGGCATTTGCTTGAAATATTAACTTCAACTCCTGGAACATCTCATATGCTCCATGACGTTCAAAACGTCGTTGAAGTCCCAATTCTAAGCCGTAAAGCATGGCACACTGAACTATCGAGTAGTCATCAGCTTTGCTCTGCCAGACGTTCATAACATCTGGTGTTGCTCCAACAGCATGCCTGGCACCGAGCGGTGCTTCCAGGACGTAATTCTTCTGTGTAGCAATGAGGATAATCCTCAAGTTACGGACCCAGTCCGTGTAATTGCTGCCATCATCTTTCAACTTTGCTTTCTCAAGGAACGCAGTAAAATTGAATGGAACAACAGCACGAGCCATCTATCTACAATCAACATAAACAAGCAAGATACTATCAGGTACTAAGTTCATGATAAATTTAAGTTCAATTAATCATATTACTTAAGAACTCCCACTTAGATAGACATCCCTCTAATCCTCTAAGTGATCACGTGATCCAAATCAACTAAACCATGTCCGATCATCACGTGAGATGGAGTAGTTTCATCGGTGAACATCATTATGTTGATCATATCTACTATATGATTCATGCTCGACCTTTCGGTCTCTGTGTTCCGAGGCCATATCTGTATATGCTTGGCTCGTCAAGTATAACCTGAGTATTCTGCGTGTGCAACTGTTTTGCACCCGTTGTATTTGAACGTAGAGCCTATCACACCCGATCATCACGTGGTGTCTTAGCACGAAGAACTTTCGCAACGGTGCATACTCAGGGAGAACACTTCTTGATAATTTAGTGAGAGATCATCTTATAATGCTACCGTCAATCAAAGCAAGATAAGATGCATAAAAGATAAACATCACATGCAATCAATATAAGTGATATGATATGGCCATCATCATCTTGTGCTTGTGATCTCCATCTCCGAAGCACCGTCATGATCACCATCGTCACCGGCTCGACACCTTGATCTCCATCATAGCATCGTTGTCGTCTCGCCAATCTTATGCTTCCACGACTATCACTACCGCTTAGCAATAAAGTAAAGCATTACATCGCGATTGCATTGCATACAATAAAGCGACAACCATATGGCTCCTGCCAGTTGCCGATAACTTGGTTACAAAACATGATCATCTCATACAATAAAAATCAGCATCATGCCTTGACCATATCACATCACAACATGCCCTGCAAAAACAAGTTAGACGTCCTCTACTTTGTTGTTGCAAGTTTTACGTGGCTGGTACGGGCTTAAGCAAGAACTCATCTCACCTACGCATCAAAACCACAACGATAGTTTGTCAAATAGACTCCGTTTTAACCTTCTCAAGGACCGGGCGTAGCCATACTCGGTTCAACTAAAGTTGGAGAGACAGTCGCCCGCAAGCCATCTATGTGCAAAGCACTTCGAGGGAACCGGTCTCACGTAAGCGTACGCATAAGGTTGGTCCGGGTCGTCTCGTCCAACAATACGGGCCGAACCAAAGTATGACATGCTGGTAGGCAGTATGACTTGTATCGCCCACAACTCACTTGTGTTCTACTCGTGCAAATAACATCAAACCATAAAACCTAGGCTCGGATGCCACTGTTGGGGAACGTAGTAATTTCAAAAAATTTCCTACGCACACGCAAGATCATGGTGATGCATAGCAACGAGGGGGAGAGTCTGATCTACGTACCCTTGTAGATCACAACGGAAGCGTTGACACAACGTAGAGGAAGTAGTCGTACGTCTTCTTCCCGACCCGACCGATCCAAGCACCGTTACTCCGGCACCTCCGAGTTCTTAGCACACGTTCGGCTCGATGACGATCCCCGGGCTCCGATCCAGCAAAGCTTCGGGGAGGAGTTCTGTCGGCACGACGGCATGGTGACGATCTTGATGTTCTACCGATGTAGGGCTTCGCTTAAGCACTACAACGATATGATCGAGGTGGAATATGGTGGCAGGGGGCACCGCACACGGCTAAGGAACGATCTCAATGATCAACTTGTGTGTCTAGAGGTGCCCCCTGCCCCCGTATATAAAGGATCCAAGGGGGAGGGGTGCGCCGGCCAGGGAGAGGGCGCGGGAGGAGTCCTACTCAATCCTATTCCAACTAGGATTCCCAAGGGGGAAAAGAGAGAGGGGGGGGCCGGCCCCTTCTCCTAGTCCTAATAGGACTCGGGGAAGGGGGGGCGCCCGGCCAGCTATGGGCTGCCCCTTTTCTCTTTTCCACTAAGGCCCATGAAGGCCCATATGGTTCCCGGGGGGTTCCGGTAACCTCCTGGTGATCCGGTAAAATCCCGATTTCACCCGGAACACTTCCGATGTCCAAACATAGGCTTCCAATATATCAATCTTTATGTCTCGACCATTTCGAGACTCCTCGTCATGTCCGTGATCACATCCGGGACTCCGAACATCCTTCGGTACATCAAAATGCATAAACTCATAATAACTGTCATCGTAACATTAAGCGTGCGGACCCTACGGTTCGAGAACAATGTAGACATGACCGATACACGTCTCCGGTCAATAACCAATAGCGGGACATGGATGCCCATATTGGTTCCTACATATTCTACGAAGATCTTTAACGGTCAGACCGCATAACAACATACATTGTTCCCTTTGTCATCGGTATGTTACTTGCCCGAGATTCGATCGTCGGTATCCAATACCTAGTTCAATCTCGTTACCGGCAAGTCTCTTTACTCGTTCTGTAATACATCATCCTGCAACTAACTCATTAGTTGCAATGCTTGCAAGGCTTGTATAATGTGCATTACCGAGAGGGCCCAGAGATACCTCTCCGACAATCGGAGTGACAAATCCTAATCTCGAAATACGCCAACCCAACATCTACCATTGGAGACACCTATAGTACTCCTTTATAATCACCCAGTTACGTTGTGACGTTTGGTAGCACCCAAAGTGTTCCTCCGGCAAATGGGAGTTGCATAATCTCATAGTCATAGGAACTTGTATAAGTCATGAAGAAAGCAATAGCAACTAAACGATCGAGTGCTAAGCTAATGAAATGGGTCATGTCAATCAGATCATTCAACTAATGATGTGACCTCGTTAATCAAATAACAACACATTGTTTATGGTCAGGAAACTTAACCATCTTTGATTAACGAGCTAGTCAAGTAGAGGCATACTAGTGACACTCTGTTTGTCTATGTATTCACACATGTATTATGTTTCCGGTTAATACAATTCTAGCATGAATAATAAACATTTATCATGATGTAAGGAAATAAATAATAACTTTATTATTGCCTCTAGGGCATATTTCCTTCAATAACTTTATACTTCGTTGTAAGTTGGCGGAAAACAAGGGAAACCCCTCTACTTCTTCATCACCAAAAGAAAAGTGAGTTTCGGGTATGTGCACTCCCCTTGGCTTCCGCCAAGCTTGGGGGAGGTGCCTCGGTATCGTATCATCCCGACTATCTTTTGCATTTACTTATTTTGGTTCGCTTCTTTGTTTTAGATGAATAAAAGTTTAGTTCAATCCTTCCTTTTTGAGAGTTTGCTTAGTGATCTATCCTTGTAATCGTGTGCAAGATATATAATAAAGTTTAGTTTGAGTATTTGCTTTCTTTACTTTCATGTTGCAATAAAAATAAAGGAAATAAATGAAAAAGATCATATGCTAATCTTATGGTAGGTGATGGCACCACATAAGGAAAAAGTGTAAGTGGGAAATTTTATTAGAGATTGAAAAACATAGCATTGGTCAGTGATGCAACTCATGAAAGAATTAATAAGGGAAGAGAAGATTCACATATAAATACACTATCCTAGAAATCTTTTGTTACTATGAGCCCCCATCAAAATATTATATGCCAAAATTGTTGACATTGGACAAGGAAGACAACATAATGATTTATGTTTGTTCATATTCACATAGAAGTTATATTGTCATAGATCCTTCAACATGTGGTGCTTGCCCCCAATCTTTGCTAGCCAAAATTCCGCACTAAGTACAGATACTACTTGTGCATCCAAAAACCCTTAAAACCAAATATTATTTTCAAGAGTCCACTAGATCTACCTAGGGATTGAGCAAGATCCCTCAAGTAAGTTGTCATCGGTGCAATAAGGCAATAAAAATTGCTTCTAAATGTGTGAGATCATTTAGCGTAAGAGAAAATTGAGCGTTGCACGAACTTGTGATGGTGAAGAATAAAAGCGACAGACTGCATAATAAAGATCACTATCACAAGGGGCAATGCAACGTGACGTTCTTTTGCACTAAGGGGTTGAGCATACAAACAAATAAGAGCATGGCAACCTCTTCTTCCCTCTGCGAAGGGCCTATCTTTTACTTTTATGTATTTACTTTTATGCAAGAGTCAAAGTTTCTTCTCTCTATTCCTTTTTATTTTCTCCTTTGCCAAGCATCATGTGGTGAGGAAAGATCTAGGCACATATGTCCAGTTGAATATGGGAGGTGTGAGTTATTATTGTTGACATCACCCTTGAGGTGAATACGTTGGGAGGCAAAACTATAAGCCCCTATCTTTCTATGTTCCCGGTTGAAACGTTTTGCTCATGTGTCTGCGGTGAGTGTTAGCAATCATAGAAGACTATATGATGGTTGAGTATGTGGACTTGCCTAAAGGCTCTGATACGTGACCCTTCCTGAAAAGATGATGAATTGTAGTTGCAGAGTTGACTGAGAACATAGTTTGTTGGTTTCTAATAGAGTTTATGCTTTATACTTCGATTGTGTGATGAATTGTCACTTATTCATGGGAAGTCTATGATAAAATTTCTATGGTAAAAGTCTTATGTTCTAATTTGTTGTTGTTATAATAATCTACATGATGCTTCTATGTCTGTATTTTGTTTTTATCGACACATCTCTCTCTAAGCATGTGGACATGTTTTTCGATTTTGGTTTTCGCTTGAGGACAAGCGAGGTCTAAGCTTGGGGGAGTTGATACGTCCATTTTGCATCATGTTTTCATACTATTATTTATGATGTTTTTATGCATAATAATGCTTTTTGGAGTAATTCTAATGCCTTTTCTCTCATAATATGCAAGGTACGCACAAAGAGGGAGAATTCCAGCAGCTGGAAATCTGGACTTGGAAAACCTATGTCAGGCTACCTATTCTACACAACTCCAAACAAGCTGAAAATTCATGGAGAATTTTTATGGAATATATGAGGAATTTTGGAGTTAATGAGTACCAGAGGGGGCCCACCAGGGTAGGCACAACCCACCTGGGCGCCAGGGAGCCCAGGCGTGCCCTGGTGGGCTGTGCTCACCCAGGCCAACCTACGGTGCCCATCTTCTTGTATATAAATCATTTTGACCTAGAAAAAATAGGGAGAAGACTTACGGGACAGAGCGCCGCCGTCTCGAGGCGGGACTTGGGCAGGAGCACTTTTGCCCTCCGGCGGAGCGATTCCGCCGGGGGAACTTCCCTCCCAAGGGGGAAATCATCGTCATCGTCATCACCAACAACTCTCCCATCTTGGGGAGGGCAAACTCCATCAACATATTCAACACCACCATCTCATCTCAAACCCTAGTTCATCTCTTGTGTTCAATCTTTGTACCGGAACTATAGATTGGTGCTTGTGGGTGACTAGTAGTGTTGATTACATGTTGTAGTTGATTACTATATGGTTTATTTGGTGGAAGATTATATGTTCAGATCCAATATGCTATTTAATACCCCTCTGATCTTGAGCATGATTATCATTTGTGAGTAGTTACTTTTGCTCTTGAGGTCACGGGAGAAATCATGTTGCAAGTAATCATGTGAACTTGATATGTGTTCGATATTTTGATAGTATGTATGTTGTGATTCCCTTAGTGGTGTCATGTGAACATCGACTACATGACACTTCACAATATTTGGGCCTAAGGGAATACATTGTGGAGTAGTTATTAGATGATGGGTTGCGAGAGTGACGAAAGCTTAAACCCTAGTTTATGCGCTATTCTGTAAGGGATCGATTGGATCCAAAAGTTTAATGCTACGGTTAGAATTTATTCTTAATACTTTTATCATAGTTGCAGACGCTTGCGAGGGGGTTAATCATAAGTAGGAGGCTTGTTCAAGTAAGAAAAACACCTAAGCACCGGTCCACCCACATATCAAATTATCAAAGTAGCGAACATGAATCGAATCAACATGATGAAAGTGACTAGATGAAATTCCCGTGTACCCTCAAGAACGCTTTGCCTATTATAAGAGACCGTTTTGGCCTATCCTTTGCCTCAAAAGGATTGGGCTACCTTGCTGCACTTTTGTTACTACTATCGTTACTTGCTCGTTACAAATCATCTTGCTATCAAACTACTCTGTTACTTACAATTTCAGCACTTGCAGACATTACCTTGTTGAAAACCACTTGTCATTTCCTTCTGCTCCTCGTTGGGTTCGACACTCTTACTTATCGAAAAGAGCTACAATTCATCCCCTATACTTGTGGGTCATCAGGAATGGATTTCTCCGATGTGCTACTTTCCAGATTAAGAGAAGGTATAGTTACCTCATCAAGTTCTACTTTCCTCCCACTCACTTCTTTCGAGAGAAACTCTTTCTATAGAAATATTCCATTCTTGGCAACAAAGATCTTGCCTTCGGATCTGTGGTAGAAGGTGTACCCAATTGTTTCCTTAGGTATCCTATGAAGACGCACTTCTTCGATTTGGGTTCGAGCTTATCAGGCTGAAGCCTTTTGACATAAGTGTCGCAACCCGAAACTTTAAGAAACGACATCTTAGGTTTCTTGCTAAACCATAGTTCATACGGTGTCGTCTCAAAAGATTTAGATGGTGCCCTATTTAACGTGAATGTGGCCGTCTCTAATGCATACCCCCAAAATAATAGTGGTAAATCAGTAAGAGACATCATAGAATGCACCATATCCAATAAAGTATGGTTACTGTCGTGGAATTGTCACGGCAGATGTCCTAGTGTGAGGACTTAGTCATGAGGCCAACGCATCTATGTGGTAGCTTGAGAGGGGTTGATCAGGATGAGAGATGCAAGGTGGATCATCGCACAAGACAAGGGTTTAGACAGCTTCAGGCCCTGGGAAACATCATCCGGTAACAACCCTACATGTTGTTTGTGGCTAGGTCTCATTATCATCACGAGGGAGTCGCCGTATCTCCAGCTCTCCTAGTTGTGTCTAGCCTTAACGATTATTCAACCTGTCCCTCTTGGGGTGCCCTGCCCCTCCTTATATAAGTTGAAGGGGCGGGTTACATGTAGAGTCCAACTCAGATTAAGACTTCAACTATTCTGACTTCTCTTCACGGGCTTCTCTCCATGGGCTTCTCACCATGGGCTTCTTAACATCTTGGGCTTCTTAACAACCGGCTTACAATCTGGCTTACAGTCTGCCAGCTTACAATCTGTCGGCTTACCATCTGGCTTATCGTCTGCCGGCTTACCATCTGGCTTACTGTCTGCCGGCTTACCATCTGGCTTACCGTCTATCGGCTTACCATCTGGCTTACCGTCTGCCGGCTTACAAACTGCCAGGTCACCAATGAAGTACCAAGTCCTAGTCGGGTCATACTTTCGGCCGGGTCATACCGCGGGGTATATCCCCACATTAGCCCCCAGTTTAATTTGGATTTATCCATGTTAAACTGATCCTGTAAAACAAACACAAGAACAATTTTGACAGATTGTGCTCTGGGTTAAGAATTCTTGTAAGTCGGCACCTGAATATCCTTAAGTCCTTGTCATTTCCTTCTTCTAGAAAATCCAGGTCAATAGGCTAGCCTCATAATCAATTTGCTGACGTTGGCTTTTGACAGAAAATATTGTGAAGAATAATTCATTTGATTCAGCTCCCAATGCTTAACAAAAATATTGGCCTTGAAATACTCATCTAATTTTCAGCCGGCTTGAAGATGTAAAACTTGTCAATTTATGATTACCCAGTTTGCCGGGTTATAAACAAATGATGCCAAGTCATAATTTTTGCCGACACCGGGTCATGATTGTTGCAGACACCGGGTCAATCTGGTTTACTCAAACCTGATAATTTGAAGATATTTCTCCCTTATATCCATATTACCTGTAGTCCCCAAGTCTTGAGCAGAGCAAAGCGATGACTTAAGACTTGCTTCAATATGAATACTACCACTTTGAAGAAATCCATGTTGTTCATCTCAGTCACTAATAAAAACTGAATATTCCATATATATATAACCCCCAAGTGTCAGGTTGTCATGCTTGCAGCAACCTAGGACTTGTAATTGACTGATGCCCATAAAAACTTCAACCGGTGTAGCCCCCTAGGGCCGGTTCATTATGCAATAATGAGCAGGGACTTTGCAGATATAATCATGTAGACTTTGAATAGCAAGGTGTAGCCCCCAAGGGCCGGCTCGGTAAGATAATATTGAACAGGGACTTTATATATATATATTTAGTTTGAAAGTAACATCATATGATGTAGCCTTCATCGTAGGGTTTCAACCCACGTCCACAAGGTTAAGAGCCTTTGTGCTTTACAAACTAAGCAATGGTCCCTTCAAAATAATGGTTTTAACTTGTGTACCTTTAATTTTTAGCAGGAGCAATTAGTAGCCCCCAAGGGCCGGCTCATTACGATGTGATGAGTCGGGTCTTCAATAAGGAAAGTAAAAAATGACTTTGCATTAGCCCCCAAGTGCCATGGTGCATGCTGGCAGTGACATGGGACTTGCATATTTGATGTAATCTCAACTTGAATAATGTAGCCCCCAAGTGTCGGGTTGTAAGCCTGCAGCAACTCGGGACTATTCCTTCCATTGTAGAATAAATCATATCCATTGATAAAATAATAGCCATTGCGCTGAAGCGACTTTGAAAACCTCAATCATAATACTGGTTATTGATAACCATAATAAAAATCCAGCCATGTTGGCTATTAAAGATTTGAATAATATAACCTAGTTTGAAAACCGGTTCCTACAATATAAACCAGTATATCTATGCATATATGATGCATGCTATGATGATGTAATGATGATGCAATGTATGATGCAATATATGATGATGTATGTGCATGATAATAGAATACTTCAATGAAACTAGCATGATAGACACTGGAGTATCCTTGCTTTTTGTAAGCCGGCTCTCACATGACCCAATCGATGTTTGAACCTGGATAAGTTCATATATGACTTATTGAGAGTACACGAGGTTGGAGTAGCATCAAGCAAATAGGCAGGTTTAACCAAGTTTCAATAAAGGCGACTTAGTAGCCTGGGTTCATCCTCGCTATCCGTAAGCCATGCCCTCACATGACAATCCAGCGTTTTAGCTTTTAAAAGTTCAGATATGATTGTTAAGAGTTCGGTGGGTCAATCAGGATTACCTGATGGAGAAGAAGCTGACCTATAGGCAGGATGACCCGAAAGGGTTACGTCCTCTTTGGTGCATACACCTATGTTTGGACAAGATAACCCCGTCAAGAGGGTAGTAATGCTATGTTCTCTTTGGTGAATACACCCATGTTTGAACAGGAAGCCCCCAAGTGACTTGTGGCACTGAGCCAATCAAGAGGGATATTCACAGCTATGCTCGATGAGCAGGAAGCCCCCAAGTGACCATAATAAGATAAGCCCACAAAGCAGGATACCTATGTTTGAACCGCGCATCATGGCAGCAAGTTCTCATTGGCAACCTTTAATTTTTCTGAGAACTCAAACTTGTGAGAGATGAATTCTTTTTGAACTGGAATTTCAAACCGGATATTGAGAGCTTCAAAGCTTTGTGGGAGATAGATTTCCCTTGAACCAGATTTTAAACCGGAATTTTCATTTTGAGCCGGAAATTTTCTGACGGCCTTTAAATTTTCATCAATATAACAGCAGCCTCCGGGACTGGGTTATCTTCCCCTTCAACGTCCTGAGGTACTTGAATTTGCTGAAACTGGCAGGACTTGCTGAGTCATATCATTGTATCCCCCGAGTCTTAAGACGACTCGAGGAGTTGGCTTGAGATTCTCCATATTTGACCATGATGTAAACCGGCATGAGTCATTCAACAGCTCAGTGATATAATAGTCCCTTTTATAGTAGACAACTTGTCCTGCATTAGAGAATTTGCAAGCCAGAGTAATTGCTCTTTTAAAGAAAGGAATATATGTTAAAAAAATATACTGGATAGATTTCACATGATACGTCAGGCAGTAATTATCCACCGCAAAGTTGATCACCATGGTGAAGCTGAAATCAATCACGGACGAGCCGGCCGCGAGAGTAGACAGATGAGTCGGCCGCGGCGTTGTAAGCAAGCGCTGACGAGAGAGTAGGCCGCGACATTGGAAACAGCACGGACGCGGACGAGTCGGCCGCGAGTGCGGATGACAAGTCAGCTGCGTGTGTTGATGTAGTGGGGTCGGCGACTTGCGCACGTATCCATCCGACAGCACGGCACAGACAAGCGCTATTTCAAAAATAATATTGGCGCACGCCCCCTTGCGACACCTTTGTAATGAATAATGGTCCTGCGAAAAAATACCACAGACCAGAGTAACTGTTCTCGAATAATATGTGCTGATAAAATATATAAAGAGGATAGCACCTGATGTTCGCTTAGACTGGTCAAATGACTTGGACTAGCAGTTGGAGCACTAGTACCCCTTTTTGCTCAGCCTGCATACCAAGGAAGGTGGGGGGATAACAAAAATTAGACTGCCTTACTCCTGTATCTACCATTCTTAAGAAGTAGCTCCCCACTACTCCCTATTATCTCGTCATGCACACTGTCCACATCAGCAACCCCGCTACCTTATTTTCCTGGCTTCTCGTGCGTCCATGTCTCTATTCCTGGTATCATTCCGCGTCTTATATCTATCGATGCTTGACTACCTACTTGATTTCTACGGTTGGACTGCACAAAGTCACTTGGGTTGTACGTTACCTTTAGAAGTTGGAACCCAATGGGAAAAACATAACCCATCTCCGGCATAAGTCAAAAAAATAGTATCAAGGATTCCGCATCGCTCGACCAGCTCAAGTTTTCCCCATCGCTTGGCCAACCGCCACCACTATCCCTTTCGGCGCGAGCGCACGTCATGGTACCCTCCCCCGACCAGTTCTCAGGTCAGCTGCCGCCACTAACAACTCGGCCACGACGCAAGAAGTCCTCCCAGCTAACCATCACGACCATGCTTCCTCGACCAGCTGTTGTTAACCCTTCCGCCACCACGGTCGATGACCCACCAGCCAGCCGCTGCTGCTAGTACTTCCGCGCCTCGCCAAATGACACCCGTCGTCTCTAGCTCTTCCACCGCTGCACGGATGTGCATTAACTCTATCCCGCCGTTCATCTTCTTGCTGCCGATTTTATTGCTCCCACAATCCCTTCGATCTCCATGACGGATACTCTCCCAGCCACAAATGCACATGAAACGTCTCACATACCACAACATTCATTGCCCCTTTCACCATCTCACCCTCTATTACCCTACAATTGGGCGAGAAGTGGGTTTATAAGACCCTCTATAGTCTATACTACAATCGTCATTGATACGTCTCCAACGTATCTATAATTTTTTATTGCTCCATGCTATATTATCTACTGTTTTGGACATTATTGGGCTTTATTGTCCACTTTTATATTATTTTTGGGACTAACCTATTAACTGGAGGCCCAACCCAGAATTGCTGTATTTTGCCTATTTTAGGGTTTCGAAGAAAAGGAATATCAAACGGAGTCCAAACAGAATGAAACCTTCGGGAACGTGATTTTCTCACCGAACAAGATCTAGGAGACTTGGACCCTACATCAAGAAACAAAAGAGGAGGCCAGGAGGTAGGGGGCGCGCCTACCCCGCCCCCCCAGGCGCGCCCTCCACCCTCGTGGGCCCCCTGTTGCTCCACCGACATACTCCTTCCTCCTATATATACCTACGTACCCCCAAATGATCAAATACGGAGCCAAAACCCTAATTCCACCGCCGCAACTTTCTGTATCCACGAGATCCCATCTTGGGGCCTGTTCCGGAGCTCCGCTAGAGGGGGTATCCATCACGGAGGGCTTCTACATCATCACCATAGCCCCTTCGATGAAGTGTGAGTAGTTCACCTCAGACCTACGGGTCCATAGTTATTAGCTAGATGGCTTCTTCTCTCTTTTTGGATCTCAACACAATGTTCTCCCCCTCTCTTGTGGAGATCTATTCGATGTAATCTTGTTGTTGCGGTGTGTTTGTTGAGACTGATAAACTTTGGGTTTATGATCAAGTCTATCTATGAACAATATTTGAATCTTCTCTGAATTCTTTTAAAAATGATTGGTTATCTTTGAAAGTCTCTTCGAATTATTAGTTTGGTTTGGCCTACTAGATTGTTCTTTCTCACAATGGGAGAAGTGCTTAGCTTTGGTTCAATCTTGCGGTGTCCTTTCCCAGTGACAGTAGGGGCAGCAAGGCACGTATTGTATTGTTGCCATCGACGATAACACGATGGGGTTTTCATCATATTGCATGAGTTTATCCCTCTACATCATGTCATCTTGCTTAAGGCGTTACTCAGTTTTCATGAACTTAATACTCTAGATGCATGCTGGATAGCGGTTGATGAGTGGAGTAATAGTAGTAGATGAAGGCAGGAGTCGGTGTACTTGTCTCGGACGTGATGCCTATATACATGATCTGTTGGGGAACATAGCAGAAATTCAAAATTTTCCTACGTATCACCAAGATCTATCTATGGAGAGACCAGCAACAAGGGGAAGGAGAGTGCATCTACATACCCTTGTAGATCGCTAAGCGGAAGCGTTCAAGAGAACGGGGTTGATGGAGTCGTACTCGTCGTGATTCAAATCACCGATGATCCTAGTGCCGAACGGACGGCACCTCCGCGTTCAACACACGTACAGCCCGGTGACGTCTCCCATGCCTTGATCCAGCAAGGAGAGAGGGAGAGGTTGAGGAACACTCCATCCAGCAGCAGCACAACGGCATGGTGATGGTGGAGGAGCGTGGTACTCCAGCAGGGCTTCGCCAAGCACCGCAAGAGACGAGGAGAAAGAGAGGGAGGGCTGCACCAACAGGGAGAGATCAGATCACATGTATTGGGCAGCCCCTAGGCCTCATATATATAGGGGAAGGGGAGGAGGGTGCGCCCCCTCTATGGTTCCCAACCATAGAGGGGCGGCATCCCTAGATGGGTCTTGGGGTGGCGGCCAAGAGGGGGAGAGGGGGGGCGCCCCCTAGGGTGGGCCTTAGGGCCCATCTAAGCCTAGGGTTTCCCCTTCTCCTCCTTTGCTGCGCCTTGGGCCTTGTGGGAGGCGCACTAGCCCACTCAAGGGCTGGTCCCTCACCACTCTTGGCACACGCAAGCCTCCGGGACTGGTGGCCCCACTTGGTGGACCCCCGGGACCCTCCCGGTGGTCCCGGTACGTTACCGATAAACCCCGAAACTTTTCCGGTGACCAAAACAGGACTTCCCATATATAAATCTTTACCTCCGGACCATTCCAGAACTCCTTGTGACGTCCGGGATCTCATCCGGGACTCCGAACAACATTCGGTAACCACATACAAACTTCCTTTATAACCCTAGCGTCATCGAACCTTAAGTGTGTAGACCCTACGGGTTCGGGAACCATGCAGACATGACCGAGACGTTCTCCAGTCAATAACCAATAGCGGGATCTGGATACCCATGTTGGCTCCCACATGTTCCACGATGATCTCATCGGATGAACCACGATTTCAAGGACTTAATCAATCCCGTATACAATTCCCTTTGTCTATCGGTACGATACTTGCCCGAGATTCGATCGTCGGTATCCCGATACCTTGTTCAATCTCGTTACTGGCAAGTCTCTTTACTCGTTCCGTAACACATCATCCCGTGATAAACTCCTTGACCACATTGTGCACATTATGTTGATGTCCTACCGAGTGGGCCCAGAGATACCTCTCCGTCACATGGAGTGACAAATCCCAGTCTCGATTCGTGCCAACCCAACAGACACTTTCAGAGATACCCGTAGTGCACCTTTATAGTCACCCAGTTACGTTGTGACGTTTGGCACACCCAAAGCATTCCTACGGTATCCGGGAGTTGCACAATCTCATGGTCTAAGGAAATGATACTTGACATTAGAAAAGCTTTAGCATACGAACTACACGATCTAGTGCTATGCTTAGGATTGGGTCTTGTCCATCACATCATTCTCCTAATGATGTGATCCCATTATCAACGACATCCAATGTCCATGGTCAGGAAACCGTAACCATCTATTGATCAATGAGCTAGTCAACTAGAGGCTTACTACGGACATGATGTTGTCTATGTATCCACACATGTATCTGAGTTTCCTATCAATACAATTATAGCATGGATAATAAACGATTATCATGAACAAGGAAATATAATAATAACTTATTTATTATTGCCTCTAGAGCATATTTCCAACAGTCTCCCACTTGCACTAGAGTCAATAATCTAGTTCACATCGCCATGTGATTAACAGTCACAGATCACACTGCCACGTAACCAACATCCAAAGAGTTTACTAGAGTCAATAATCTAGTTCACATCACTATGTGATTAGCACTCAATGAGTTCTGGGTTTGATCATGTTGCTTGTGAGAGAGGTTTTAGTCAACGGGTCTGCAACATTCAGATCCGTATGTACTTCACAAATCTCTATGTCATCTCCTAGATGTAGCTACCACGTTCTATTTGGAGCTATTCCAAATCGTTGCTCCATTATTCGTATCCGGTATCTCTACTCAGAGCTATCCGGATAGGTGTTAAGCTTGCATCGACGTAACTCTTTACGTCAAACTCTTTATCACCAACATAACCGAGAAACATATCCTTATTCCTCTAAGGATAATTTTGACCGCTATCTGGTGATCTACTCCTAGATCACCTTCGTACCCTCTAGCCAGACATGTGGCAAGGCACACATCAGGTGTGGTACACAGCATAGCATGTTGTAGAGCCTATGTCTTAAGCATAGGGGACGACCTTCGTCCTTTCTCTCTATTCTGCCGTGGTCGAGCTTTAAGTCTTAACTTCATACCTTACAACTCAGGCAAGAACCCCTTCTTTGACTGATCCATCTTGAACACCTTCAAGATCATGTCAAGGTATGTGCTCATTTGAAAGTACCATTAAGCGTTTTGATCTATCCTTATAGATCTTGATGCTCAATGTTCAAGTAGCTTAATCCAGGTTTTCCATTGAAAAACACTTTCCAAATAACCCTATAGGCTTTCCAGAAATTCTATGTCATTTTGATCAACAATATGTCAACAACATATACTCATCAGAAATTCTATAGTGCTCCCACTCACTTCTTTGGAAATACAAGTTTCTCATTAACTTTGCATACACCCAAAAACTTTGATCATCTCATCAAAGCATACATTCCAACTCCGAGATGCTTACTCCAGTCCTTAGAAGGACAGCTAGAGCTTTGCAGACTTGTTAGCATCTTTCAGGATTGACAAAACCTTCCGATTGTATCACATACAACCTTTCCTCAAGAAAATCGTCGAGGAAACAATGTTTTGACATCCTATCTGCAAGATTTCATAAATAATGCAGTAATCTCTAACATAATTCCAACAGACTCTTAGCATCGCTATGGGTGAGAAAGTCTCATCGTAGGCAACTCCTTGAACTTGTCGGAAAACATCTTAACGACAAGCCGAGCTTTCTTAATGGTGATACTTACCATCATTGTCCGTCTTCCTTTTAAAATCCATATGTACCTAACAGCCTTACAACCATCAAGTAGTTCTTCCAAAGTCTACACTTTGTTTTCATATATGGATCCTCTCTCGGATTATATGGCCTCGAGCCATTTATCATAATCCGGGCCCACCATCGCTTCTCCATAGCTCGTAGGTTCATTGTTGTCTAGCAACATGACTTCCACGACAGGATTACGTACCACTCTGAAGTAGTACACATCCTTGTCATCCTACGAGGTTTGATAGTGACTTGATCTGAAGTTTCATGATCACTATCATAAGCTTCCACTTCAATTGGTGTAGGTGCCACAGGAACAACTTCCTGTGCCCTGCCACACACTAGTTGAAGAGATGGTTTAATAACCTCATCAAGTCTCCACCATCCTCCAACTCAATTCTTTCGAGAGAAACCTTTCCTCGAGAAAGGACCCGATTCTAGAAACAATCCCTTATTGCTTTCGGATCTAAGACAGGAGGTATACCCAACTATTTTGGGTGTCCTATGAAGATGCATTTATCCGCTCTGGGTTCGAGCTTATCAGCCTGAAACTTTTTCACATAAGCGTCGCAGCCCCAAACTTTTAAGAAATGACAGTTTAGGTTTCTTTAAACCATAGTTCATACGATGTCATCTCATCGGAATTACGTGGTGCCCTAAAGTGAATGTGGTTGTCTCTAATGCCTAACCCATAAACTATTGTGGTAATTCGATAAGAGACATCATGGTATGCATCATATCCAATAGGGTGCAGTTATGATGTTCGGACACACCATCACACTATGGTGTTCCCGGCTGTATTAGTTGTGAAACAATTTCCACAATGTCTTAATTCTGTGCCAAACTCGTAATTAAGATATTCATCTTTATGATCATATCATAGATCTTTTATCCTCTTGTCACGACGATCTTTCAACTTCACCCTGAAATTACTTGAACCTTTCAATAATTCAGACTCGTGATTCATCAAGTAAATGTACTCAACATCTACTCAAATCATTTGTGAAGTAAGAACATAACGATATCTACTACACGCCTCAGCACTCATTGGACTGCACACATCAAAATGTAGTACTTCCAACATGTTGCTTTCTAGTTCCATTTTACTGAAAACGAGGCTTTCAGTCATCTTGCCCATGTGCTATGATTTGCATGTCTCAAGTGATTCAAAATCAAGTGAGTCCAAACGATCCATCTATATAGAGTTTCTTCATGCATATCTACCAACAAACATGGTTCGCATGTCTCAATCCTTTCAAAAATGAGTGAGTCCAAAGATCCATCAACATGGAGCTTCTTCATGTGTCTTATACCGATATGACTTAAGTGGCAGTGCCACAAGTAGGTGGTACTATCATTACTATCTTATATCTTATGGCATGAACATGTGTATCACTACGATCGAGATTCAATAAACCATTCATTTTAGGTGCAAGACCATTAAAGGTATTATTCAAATAAACAGAGTAACCATTATTCTCCTTAAATGAATAACCGTATTGCGATAGACATAATCCAATCATGTCTATGCTCAACGCAAACACCAAATAACAATTATTTAGGTTTAATACCAATCTCGATGGTAGAGGGAGCGTGCGATGCTTGATCATATCAACATTGGAAACACTTCCAACACATATCGTCAGCTCACTTTTAGCTAGTCTCCGTTTATTCCATAGCTTTTATTTCGAGTTACTAACACTTAGCAACCGAACCGGTATCTAATACCCTGGTGCTACTAGGAGTACTAGTAAAGTACACATCAACACAATGTATATCCAATATACTTCTATCGACCTTGCCAGCCTTCTCATCTACCAAGTATCTAGGGTAATTCTGCTCCAGTGGCTGTTCCCCTTATTACAAAAGCACTTAGTCTCGGGTTTGGGTTCAACCTTGGGTTTCTTCACTAGAGAGCAGCTGAATTGCCGTTTCATGAAGTATCCCTTCTTGCCCTTGCCCTTCTTGAAACTAGTGGTTTCACCAACCATCAACAATTGATGCTCCTTCTTGATTTCTACTTTTGTGGTGTCAAACATCGCGAATATCTCAAGGATCATCATATATGTCCCTGATATATTATAGTTCATCACGAAGCTCTAGTAGCTTGGTGGCAATGACTTCGGAGAAACATCACTATCTCATCTGGAAGATTAACTCCCACTCGATTCAAGCGATTGTTGTACTCAGACAATCTGAGCACAAGCTCAACAATTGAACTTTTCTCCCTTAGTTTGCAGGCTAAGAAAATCGTCGGAGGTCTTATACCTCTTGACATGGGTACGAGCCTGAAATCCCAATTTCAGCCCTCGAAACATCTCATATGTTTTGCGACGTTTCGAAATGTCTTCGGTGCCTCAACTCTAAACCGTTTAACTGAACTATCACGTAGTTATCAAAATGTGTATGGCAGATGTTCGCAACATCCATAGACGATGTTCGAGGTTCAGCACACTGAGCGGTGCATTAAGGACATAAGCCTTCTACGAAGCAATGAGGACAATCCTCGGTTTACGGACCTAGTCCGCATAATTGCTACTATCAACTTTCAACTAATTTTTCTCTAGGAACATATCTAAACAGTAGAACTAAAGCGTGAGCTACGACATAATTTGCAAAATCCTTTTTGACTATGTTCAGGATAAACAAGTTCATCTTATGAACTCCCACTCAGATAGACATCCCTCTAGTCATCTAAGTGATTACATGATCCGAGTCAACTAGGCCGTGTCCGATCATCACGTGAGACGGACTAGTCAACATCGGTGAACATCTTCATGTTGATTGTATCTTCTATATGACTCATGTTCGACCTTTCAGTCTTCTGTGTTCCGAGGCCATGTATGTACATGCTAGGCTCGTCAAGTCAACCTAAGTGTTTTGCGTGTGTAAATCTGGCTTACACCCGTTGTATGTGAACATAAGAATCTAACACCCGATCATCACGTGGTGCTTCAAAACACAAACTGTCGCAACGGTGCACAGTTAGGGGAAACACTTTCTTGAAATTTTAACGAGGGATCATCTTATTAACTACCGTCGTTCTAAGCAAATAAGATGTATAAACATGATAAACATCACATGCAATCAAATAATAGTGACATGATATGGCCAATATCATATAGCTCCTTTGATCTCCATCTTGGGGCTCCATGATCATCTTGTCACCGGCATGACACCATGATCTCCATCATCATGATCTCCATCATCGTGTCTCCATGAAGTTGCTCGCCAACTATTACTTCTACTACTACAGCTAACGATTAGCAATAAAGTAAAGTAATTACATGGCGTTGTTCAATGACACGCAGGTCATACAATAAATAAAGACAACTCCTATGGCTCCTGCCGGTTGTCATACTCATCGGCATGCAAGTCGTGATTCCTATTACAAGAACATGATCAATCTCATACATCACATATATCATTCATCACATCCTTTTGGCCATATCACATCACATGGCATACCCTGCAAAAACAAGTTAGATGTCCTCTAATTGTTGTTTGCATGTTTTACGTGGCTGCTATGGGTTTCTAGCAAGAACGTTTCTTACCTAGGCAAAACCACAACGTGATATGCCAATTGCTATTTACCCTTCATAAGGACCCTTTTCATCAAATCCGTTTCGACTAAAGTGGGAGAGACAGACACCCGCCAGCCACCTTATGCAACTAGTGCATGTTAGTTGGTGGAACCGGTCTCACGTAAGCGTATGTGTAAGGTTGGTCCGGGCCGCTTCATCCCACAATGCCGTCGAAACAAGATTGGACTAGTAACGGTAAGCATATTGAACAAGATCAACGCCCACAACTACTTTGTGTTCTACTCGTGCATAGAATCTACGCAATAGACCTAGCTCATGATGCCACTATTGGGGAACGTAGCAGAAATTCAAAATTTTCCTACATATCACCAAGATCTATCTATGGAGAGACCAGCAACGAGGGGAAGGAGAGTGCATCTACATACCCTTGTAGATCGCTAAGCGGAAGCGTTCAAGAGAACGGGGTTGATGGAGTCGTACTCGTCGTGATTCAAATCACCGATGATCCTAGTGCCGAACGGACGGCACCTCCGCGTTCAACACACGTACAGCCCGGTGACGTATCCCATGCCTTGATCCAGCAAGGAGAGAGGGAGAGGTTGAGGAAGACTCCATCCAGCAGCAGCACAATGGCGTGGTGATGGTGGAGGAGTGTGGTACTCCAGCAGGGGTTCGCCAAGCACCACAAGAGACGAGGAGAAAGAGAGGGAGGGCTGCACCAACAGGGAGAGATCAGATCGCATGTATTGGGCAGCCCCTAGGCCTCATATATATAGGGGAAGGGGAGGAGGGTGCGCCCCCTCTAGGGTTCCCACCCCTAGAGGGGCGGCATCCCTAGATGGGTCTTGGGGTGGCGGCCAAGAGGGGGAGAGGGGGGGCGCCCCCTAGGGTGGGCCTTAGGGCCCATCTAAGCCTAGGGTTTCCCCTTCTCCTCCTTTGCTGCGCCTTGGGCCTTGTGGGAGGCGCACCAGCCCACTCAAGGGCTGGTCCCTCACCACTCTTGGCCCACGCAAGCCTCCGGGACTAGTGGCCCCACTTGGTGGACCCCCGGGACCCTCCCGGTAGTCCCAGTACGTTACCGATAAACCCCGAAACTTTTCTGGTGACCAAAACAGGACTTCCCATATATAAATCTTTACCTCTGGACCATTCCGGAACTCCTCGTGACGTCCGGGATATCATCCGGGACTCCGAACAACATTCGGTAACCACATACAAACTTCCTTTATAACCATAGCATCATCGAACCTTAAGTGTGTAGACCCTACGGGTTCGGGAACCATGCAGACATGACCGAGACGTTCTCCGGTCAATAACCAATAGCGGGATCTGGATACCCATGTTGGCTCCCACATGTTCCACGATGATCTCATCGGATGAACCACGATGTCAAGGACTTAATCAATCCCGTATACAATTCCCTTTGTCTATCGGTACGATACTTGCCCGAGATTCGATCGTCGGTATCCCGATACCTTGTTCAATCTCGTTACCGGCAAGTCTCTTTACTCGTTCCGTAACACATCATCCCGTGATCAACTCCTTGACCACATTGTGCACATTATGATGATGTCCTACCGAGTGGGCCCAGAGATACCTCTCTGTCACACGGAGTGACAAATCCCAGTCTCGATTCGTGCCAACCCAACAGACACTTTCAGAGATACCCGTAGTGCACCTTTATAGTCACCCAGTTACGTTGTGATGTTTGGCACACCCAAAGCATTCCTACGGTATCCGGGAGTTGCACAATCTCATGGTCTAAGGAAATGATACTTGACATTAGAAAAGCTTTAGCATACGAACTACATGATCTAGTGCTATGCTTAGGATTGGGTCTTGTCCATCACATCATTCTCCTAATGATGTGATCCCGTTATCAACGACATCCAATGTCCATGGTCAGGAAACCGTAACCATCTATTAATCAACGAGCTAGTCAACTAGAGGCTTACTAGGGACATGGTGTTGTCTATGTATCCACACATGTATCTGAGTTTCCTATCAATACAATTATAACATGGATAATAAACGATTATCATGAACAAGGAAATATAATAATAACTTATTTATTATTGCCTCTAGAGCATATTTCCAACATGATCATACCTAGATATTCTCATAACTATGCTCAATTCTGTCAATTGCTCAACAGTAATTCGTTCACCCACCGTAAAATACTTATGCCCTTGAGAGAAGCCACTAGTGAAACCTATGGCCCCGGGGTCTATCTTCATCATATTAATCTTCCAATACTTAGTTATTTCCTTTGCTTTTTTACTTTGCTTTTATTTTACTTTGCATCTTTATCATAAAAATACCAAAAACATTATCTTATCATATCTATCAGATCTCACTCTCGTAAGTGGCAGTGTAGGGATTACCAACCCCTTATCGCGCTGATGCCTCGGTACTCCGCTGATACGCTTGCTCCCTTTGCACCAAAGAGGAAAGAGGGACGCTGCGCGCGCTGGCACCCGCCTGGTGCCCCGTGTCGTCATGGCTTGCGTCATGGGCACCTCGCGAGGTACCCTGCCTTGAACTCTCCGCTTCCTCGCGAGCCAGCCTGACGAGGCTGTGCCTGAGGATGCACCGTGTCGTCCGCCTCGCGAGGCTTGGCCCCTCGCGAGGGTCTTGAGCCCCGTGTTGATGAAGATGGGCCGTGCTGGGCCCCCACTTGAGCCACACCGCTGGCCGCTGGCAGGCAAGTCTGGGGACCCCCGTTCCCAGAACGCCGACAGTAGCCCCCGGGCCCAAGGTGCGCACGGACTTGGCCGTGCCGAGAGGCGAAAGGGCAAGGGCAAAGAGCCGCGGGCCCCAACAGCCTGCAGCCTTGGATGCTGCGTGGCGGTTGATTGGAGGTGGGTGCCTTAGCAACCGCGTGGGTTGACAGGGGAGAGGCATCTTCCCAGACTTCGCCCTTGCTTTCTCCGGTTGCTGCTCAGATCCCCTTTCTTGTGCCTCCCCTTTCTTCCTCCAAACTTCCAGATCTACTCTGGTTGCGCGACCTCGGAAGCCATGGCGCCTCGCAAGCCTCCGGCCGAAGCTTGGTATTCCCCCGCTCTGGACCCGCCGACTGTGTCCAAGGCCACCTTTGCCCGGCTGTGCCGGATGGCGGTGGCGCAGGGCGTCGTCGGGACGGAGGTGTTCAAGGTCAGCTCCGCCTCCCCTGAAGGCCGAGGGAGCACCTGTTACCCTTTCTTTGTGGGCGCCATCGCAGCGGGCTTGGTGCCTCCCTTCTCCGAGTTCTTCTTCTCTGTCCTCCGCCATTACAACTTGCTGGCTCTGCATCTCCACCCCAACTCTGTCCTTCTCCTGGCGATCTTCGCTTACTACTGCGAGGCCCATGTGGGGGTGCAGCCCTCGGTGGCCTTGCTGCGCCACTACTTCTACCTCTGGACTACTTGCAGTTCTCCTTTCGTGTGCGCGAGCTTCGTCGCGCATGGCAGCACCATTACCATCTCGAATCCTGGGAAGAGGGCTGATGGCTTCCGGAGAAAGTGGGTCTTGGTTGACGCCGGGCGCATCCACCCTCGGCTGATCCCGCCCACGGAGCAGGCCGTGAGCGCCAGTGACTGGTGCCGGGAGGAGCTCGCGGATCCCCGCGCGAAGCCGGTGTTGGAGAAGATGGATGCGGACTTGAGGCCATCCAACATGGCGACGGCGAAGTTGACTGGCGCGTCACTGTTGAGGGAGTTCTTGGAGCAGCAGCTGGCTCCACTCCGGCAGTACTCTTCTCCGATGTGGAGGCCTCATCTGAGCCCCGTGCCTGTGGACGAGGAGGACATGGACGCGGTTCTTCAATCTCTGGTCGGGGGCACGGTGGCAAGGTTGGAGGGCGCTCCCGAGCCCTTGTTTCTTTGCAGCGACTGGGAGCAGGTGGTGAAGTCCATGCCCGTTTTCAACGGGGTCGGGCTCGTGCCCGTGGCACCTTCTGAAGGACTGGTGGACGTGCCCTCCAGTGACTCCAGCGAAGAGGAGCGGGGAGAGGGGCCCGACTCCAGGGCGACTGACGGAGAGTCGAGGGCTCCCTTCGCTCGGCGCTCGCCCCATACTCTCCGCCTATCACCGAGCGATGATGATGATGATGATGACGATGATGTGCTGGGTAGCAGGAGCTCGCCTCCGATCCCGAAGAAGGACAAGACCGGGCTGGTCCCCCGCGGGCCTGCCCCTACCCCGTGGCAGTCCGCTGCCGCGCCTTCCGCTCCCAAGGTCGACCCTTCCAGCCGGCTGTTTGGCTTGAAGTTTGGCCGAAAGCTGCCCGAGCTCACCGGCGATGACCCGTAAGCGCTTGATCCTTGTTCTCTTGTTTCTCATTCTGCCGACGAGGCCTGATGATGGGTTCTCTTGAGTAGGCGGGCGCCTTCGGCGAAGAAACCGAAGCGGGCTCCGGAGGCTCCATCCGCGGCAGCGCCCCGCCCGTGAAAGGGAGCGATCGCAGTGCGCGGGCTTCTCCTAGTCGGTCGCCCTCAGGAGGTCTGGCCATTCTGGCGGGGGAGAGCTTAGCCCCCATGGCCCAGGTGACTCCTGAGGTGTCCTCATCCGACGCCACTGCCATGGCTGGGGAGACGCAGCGGATGCTGGCTCGGGATTCGGCGGCCTTGCCGCCACCACCTTCTCCTCCCGTTTTGCTGGCCACTGCTCTCTCAGCTCCTCCTGTCGTCCTGGAGCGCGCCGAGGCTCCTCCGTCTTCTTCCTCCATCTTGGAGCATGCTGCTCTTGAACTGGACCAGCTACGCCCGGACCTTCTCGGCGCCGACCCTCGCCTGGTGGCCGGGCGTCTGGAACTGGCTTCGGGGTGGATTCGCTCTGATGCTTCGATCCGGGCGGCGCTGGTTCAGGCCTCGACGGCCTGCGACGAGGAGAAGTAGGCCGTCCTTGAGGCGAATATTGCTCGTGACGCGGCCCTGGGGGAAGCGGTCAAGGCCCGCGACCGCTGCAAGGCGCTGGAGGACGAGCTACAGGGCCTGCGGGGCCAACTTGTAGAGGAGGTTCGCCTTTGCCAAGAGCAGGAGAGGGGGCGAAGGCGCGTGAGGCGGCGCTCGTGGACTCGGAGGCCAAGCACAAGAAGCGTCGCGAGCGTCTAGGCGTGTGGAAGCAGGAGCTGGAGACGATGAAGGCCGAGCTGGATGCCAAGGCTCAGGTCCTCGCCGAAGATCGCGTGGCCTTCGCGGACATGGAGAAGGACGCTCGCGCTTCGCTGAAGATGCTTTACGAGAGCGGCTTGGACAGCTCGCTTGTTGGTGACGAGGGTGGCCCCGCCAAGCTGCTTCCCTTCCTGGTCAAGGCTCTTGAGGACGTCGTCCTCGGCATCGGCCCTACGGCCGAGGCCGAGGCGCACGTCCTGTCTTCTGCCGCGCTGACATGGGTCTTCGCCCACGTCTACCTCTGCGATCCCAACACCGACCTCGACGCCCTGCTGGTACTGGTGAGCGGCGAGGGTGCTGCTGCCGCTGTCAAAGCTGTGAAGGGGCGCGCGGAGCCGCTGCTGGAGAAGTTCTGGGCCTTCAGCACCAGGCCGAAGCAAGGTGCTGCCGACCCTGCTGTTCCACAAGGTGAAACCAGCACCGACGAGTGACTCTGTCCCTGCTCTTCTTTAGGTTCCTGCACATGCATCACGCCTCGAAGAGGCATTTAAACTTGCGTTTGGCATTGAGATTGACAGTATGGACTGTAATGTTTGCTTTTAAGTTCCTTGGATTTTATGCTTTTCTTCCCTACTTGCTTGCGTTCTACGCCGGCAGGGCCCGGCCCCGCGCATGCCTCACCCAGCATCAGCCCAGACCAGAAACCAGGACGGGACCAAAGGAGTGAGGGGCCACGTGACAAGTTAGGCTCCTGAGTCGCGATGCATAGGAGTCCCCTTTGGCGCTCGAACAACAATTAGGGAAGCATGATGTAGGCATGTTTTCCGTTCTATGTCTGCAGAGCCCGACCCCGCGCGTACCTCACCCAGCATAGCCTTTCGGAACTAAGGAGTGAGGGGCTACGGAGCCAGTTAGGCTCCTGAGTCGCGATGCTCAGGAGTCCCCCTTGACGCGCGAACAGCGGGTGATGAGGCGAGATGTAAGCGTGGCTACCGTTCTACGTCTGTAGAGCCCGGCCCCGCGCGTACCTCACCCAGCATAGCCTTTCGGAACTAAGGAGTGAGGGGCTACGGGACCAGTTAGGCCCCTGGGTCGCGATGCCCAGGGGTCCCCCTGGCTGCGCAAACGGCCTTCATACCTTGGCTCCGCTCGGGGAGAGACGCGCGGCGAACCAGGCCCGAGGGGCCTGGCTGGGCGGCGTACGTCTAGGCGAGACCCAGCCATAGCCCCCGTGCCCAGCCCCCTCGCGCGGCGCTCCTGAGGGGAGGCGTTGCGATGAGGCCAGCCACTGAGCTCTGGGCTCCCTGAGGTTAACGCGGCCCGGAGGCCACCCTCCGTTGTTTATCACCAGCGCGGAGCATAGCGCTTTCGTATGTGTACGGCCATAGCCGCTCCTCGGCAGTGTCATCAGCCAGCGCGGAGCATGGTGCTTCCACTGGTACGTGGGAGGGGGCTCCCCTCCGGGAGGAGCCCCCGGGGCGTATACATCCCCGCCTGACACGTGACTGGCACGGTAGAGCTGGGTGAGGTGTATCTGGGCACCCGTGAGCCAGCACGGGACTCACGAGGCCCTACCTCTGGGCGGGTTGCGCCTGGCACTGGGCCATATCTTGAGATCTGTCCCTGCAAAATTTGGTTAGATGTCGGTACTATACGTCCTCAGGTCCCGGCCCTCGAGCTTGTCTCAGCCGTCGCTAGTATGCCAGGTCGCGATGCCGTGCACAAGGCCAGAGGGTGAGGGCTGGAGAGCCAGTAAGAGCCCTGAGTCGCGATGCTCAGGCACCCCCCCTTTAACGTGCAAGTGGCCGACATGGGAAGAGAAGATGCCGCGGACGGGCACCATGCAGCTAAGCATGATAGGCAATGCATAGTTGGAAATAAACACTACGGAGATACACGCCGCTGGGCCTGGCCCCAGCTGCTTGGGGATGATGCAGCCCGAGGGGCGCCCCCAACAAGGCAAACTAACAACGGAAAGGTAAATGCAGATACATGCCGCGGGGACGGACCCACGCGGCCTGGGAGTGATGCAACCCTGGGAGGGTGCTCCCAGCTGAGAGCGGAACTTGAAAGATGTCACCTGAGGATGTCGTCGGCGTAGTGGCGTTGGTGCGGCATACCTGGCGGGCCGCAGAAGCCGATCCTCACGAGCCCCCAGGCCCCGGGGCCTCGGGAGGCTCCGGAGGCGCTGGTGACCCCTCGTGAGCTGCCTCCACCTCCGCCAAGGCCGCGGAACGCCTGTCTTCCTGAGCCTCCACGATGCCCCTCATGAGGCGCTGGTACGCCGCAGCCATGCTCGGCAGGCCGTGAGGCATGCGAACAGAGCTGTGGGGTGGACCTCCGTAGCGCCCCACTTGCGAGGGCCAGAGGCGCTCCGTTGTGGTGATCTGATTGAGCCCTGGTACGTCGACGCAGATGCGCAGCCCACCATCCTCGCCTAGATGTGGGGCCACGGCTGGCAAGCGGCGGCAACCTCTCATGATCCTTGTCTCTTGTAGCTCTTGAATGGCCTCGTCAACGAACTCTTGCGGGCCTGATCTTCCTCGCCTGGCTCCCTCTCGAGGGAAACGTGCTGCGAAGCACGCCTCCACAATGTGCCCAAGCGCCTCCCTCGTGACTCCGGCTAGGTCGGTGGCCCTCCAGGTGAGAGCCCCCGAGCCCTGCCTGAGGAGGGCGCCGGGCGCGCTTTCCTATGCGATGGACGGAGGGCCCTCCTGAGGAGGCACGGGCCCTGAGGGGCTGAGCCTAATGACATCTTCTTCTTCTTGGGGATGGTCTCAGGAAGCCTCCTGCTTCCGCGATCTGGGTCTTCTAGCGACGCGGCCTAAAAGGCTCGCCCCAGGGAACACACTGCATCTCTCTCTTCATAGGGCACCGTGATGACGCCACCACTCCCTGGCATCTTGAGGACGTTGTAGCCGTGGTGGGTCACGGCCATGAACTTGGCCAGCGCTGGGTACCCGAGGATGGCGTTGTACGGCAGGCGGATGTGGGCGACGTCGAAGTCGATGAGCTCGGTGCGGTAGTTGCTGCGGGCCCCGAAGGTGACAGGGAGGCGGACCTGCCCGATCGGGATTGTGGAACCATCGGTGATCCCGGAGAAAGGCCTGGTTGGCTGAAGCTGGTCATAGGGCACTTGGAGGTTGTTGAATGTTTCCACGGACAGGACATTGAGCCCTGCCCCGCCATCGATGAGGGTCTTGGTAACCTGCACGTTGCTGATGACTGGGGAGCAGAGCATCGGGAGGACTCCTGCAGTGGCTGCGCACTTGAGCTGGTCTGCCGAGCTGAACGTGATGGGGCACGCCGACCACCTGAGGGGGCGCGTTGCTTCGAGCTTGGGGAGAGCTGCATTCACTTCGCGAGCAAACTGCTTGAAGATACATTGGGAGGCTGGGGCTTGAGCTCCGCCCAGGATGCAGGCGATCACGCGCGGCTCCTGGAAGCCCCCAGCCCCCTCGTCTTGATGGCGGTCTTCATTCCTTCTTGGTGGAGGCGGCAGCGGAGGTAGGCCTGCGTTGTCATGAGGGCGATCCTCATGAGGTTGGTCCCTCCAGTCCCCCTCGCGAGGCAGGTCCCGCCAGCGGTCCTCGTGAGGCTGGTCGCGCCACCCCTGGCGCGGGCCGCGGTCTTCCCAGCGCCCTGGGTTTCTTCCTCCTCCTCGGCCATAGCCCCGGTCAGCACAGTCAGGGCGACGGCCGATCCTTCCTTCTCGCACGGCGCGGAGCTCTTGACATTCGTTGGTGTTGTGGGTGTGGAGGTCATGGTACACACAGTACCGGCTGCCTCTGGAGGGTTCGGGCAGATCCTTGCCCCGCTTGGTGTCTAGTTCGGCTGCGAGCACGGCAGCCCCCTTGCGCTTCACGTCCTTGGCCTTGGGCTTCTTCTCTTCCGGGTCCGCGGCAGGCAGCTCGAGGAGGGAGAGACGTCCCTCCTCAGCCCTGGCGCACTTGTTCGCCAAGTTGAACAGCTCCAGGGAGGTGCAGAGGTCTTCGTGCATCGCCAGCTCCTCCTTCATCTTGACGTCACGCACGCCATCAGAGAAGGCGGAGATGATGACCTCCTCTGACACCCTGGGGATCTTGAGGCGCGCGCTGTTGAAGCGCTGGATGTACTTTTGCAGGGTCTCTCCGGGTTGTTGCTTGATGCGGCGCATGTCGCTCACGGCAGGCGGCCGGTCATGAGTACCTTGGAAGTTGGCGATGAAGCGGGCGTGCATCTGGCCCTAGGAGGAGATCGTGCCTGGAGCCAGATTCAGGAGCCAGGTTCGCGCCCCTTCCTTCAGGGCCATGGGGAACCAGTTAGCCATGACCTTTTCATCCCCGCCGGTAGCCTCGATACCCAGCTCATAGAGCTGGAGGAACTCCGCGGGGTCAGTTGTGTCGTCGTAGCGAGGAGGCAGGTCGGGTCTGAACTTGCCGGGCCACACGACGCTGCGCAGCTCAATGGTGTAGGCGTGGCAGCCCGCGGTGGCCACGAAAGGCCTCGGTTGGTGGAGAGCTTGGTCTTGAGGGTCCCCACGCGCTGCAGCTAGGAGCAGGGCGGGGTCTTGGCATGCCGGAGCTGGAGCAGGGTCGCGGCGTGCCGGAGCAGGGAGCGCCCGGGCAGCCCCCTGCGGGCAAGGGATTTCTTGGCAGCTTTGCTCTTGCTGCGCTGGCGCCTGACGGAGCGGGTTCCGCCCAGGGACCAAGCGCCTTGGAGCCACGACGTCTTCTTGGAGAGGAGGCGGCTGGTGCGCCTTCGGAGCTTCGTTGCCCGCGCGGGGCGGAGTGCGGCACAGAGGGACGGACGGCGCGGAAGAGCCCCCTGCGACGCGGACAAGCTCGGCGACATGGTCGAGCCATTCTTCATAGACGTCGTCGACGGGACAGTAGCATAGGAGCTCGTTTGCCACGAGGAGCGCAGCTCGAGCCTCCAAGGGTGCGCGGAGCGCGCGGGACGAAGAACCGGCTGGAGCGAGTGATGGAGTGGCGGTGCAGCCGTCTTGCCGCATGGACGGGTGCTGAGACGATGCCTGCTGCTCACCTCCCACCGGGCCGGTGGCGGCGTTGATGGCGGGCGACAGGGAACGACGAGGACGCCCACCGACGGGGGCCGTCTGGGCGACGCGAGAAGCAATGGCGGCCCGGCGCTCGGCGCGGGCCCGACGTGCGTCAAACATGGATGCGACGGTCGGAGGACAGCGGAGCGGTGGAAGACGAATTCCGGCGCACCCCTACCTAGCGCGCCAAATGTCGGATTTCGGGTTCCGGCAGACCCTTAAGGTTCGAACACTGGGGTGCGCGCGGAAATCTCGCCTTCAACCTCTCTGCCTCGAGGGGATCTTAACTACTAAAAGAACTGCACGAAAGACACAAGATTTATACTGGTTCAGGCCACCGATGTGGTGTAATACTGTACTCCAGTGTGTGGTGGATGGATTGCCTCCTGGGGCTGGTGTGGATGAACCATACAAGGAAGAACAGCCTCGCGAGGGTCTGTTCTTGGCTGCGGCGATGAACTGCTATGAAGAGTTCAGTCGCCTTTCTCTCTCTTCCTCTCTCAGATCCCGGACCGAGCGACCAGGAATCGAACCCCTCGGCTATGTGGGTGGCTCGTCCTATTTATAGGGGCCCTGGTCCTCTCCCCAAGTATTGAGCAGGAAGGGATCCAACAATGGCGGGCTAATTTGAAGGGGGACAACGAGTACATCTATCCTGACAAAAGCAGTCTTCGCCTGCCAAAGGCTCTGGTGATGACGCCGCGCTGGGCTCCATGGTGACCTCCGTCTCGTAGTCCTCCTGGCCTTGGTCTCGTTGCACCGAAGTGGCAAGCTTTGCCTGATGCCTCGGTACTCCACTGATACGCTTGCTCCCTTTGCACCAAAGAGGAAAGAGGGACGCTGCGCGCGCTGGCACCCGCCTGGTGCCCCGTGTCGTCATGGCTTGTGTCATGGGCACCTCGCGAGGTACCCTGCCTTGAACTCTCCGCCTCCTCACGAGCCAGCCTGATGAGGCTGTGCCTGAGGATGCGCCGTGTCATCCGCCTCGCGAGGCTTGGCCCCTCGCAAGGGTCTTGAGCCTCGTGTTGATGAAGATGGGCCGTGTTGGGCCCCCACTTGAGCCACGCCGCTGGCCGCAGGCAGGCAAGTCTGGGGACCCCCCGTTCCCAGAATGCCGACAACGGCTAGATAGATGACATGGCACAAAACAGGCAAAAGAACCGAACTTGATGCAGATGGGAATCTGATGATGGTACACACATCGGATGGTGTTGCGTGGAAAAAGTTTGATGAATTACATGCTGACAAAGCGGCAGATCCGAGGCATCCTCGAGTCTGCATCAGCACGGATGGGTTCAGTGTGTTTGGTATGACGGCATCCTAATACAGTTGTTGGCCCGTATTTGTCTTTCCACTCAATCTCCCCCCGGACAGATTATGCAAAGAAAGAACATTTTCCTGACGTTGATAATTCCAGGACCCAACTATCCGGGCAAAAATATGAATGTGTACATGCAGCCGCTTAAGGACGAATTGCAAGAAGCCTGGGATAATGGGTTCAAGACATACGACGCCTTTAGCAAACGGAACTTCATAATGCGTGTCTGGTACATGTACTCGACGCATGACTTGCCGGCGTATGCGCTATTCGTTGGCTGGTGTGTGCATGGAAGGTTCCCGTGCCCCACATGCAAGGGAGCTCTTGAGTTTTGTTGGCTTCAGGCCGGTCACAAGTTTTCTTGCTTCGACATGCATAGACAGTTCCTGGATCCTCGCCATAAGTTCAGGAAAGACAAGAAGAACTTCATCAGGGGTAGAGTTGTCAAAAACTCTGCACCACCTGCATTGACAGGCCAACAGACCCTGGATCAGTTAAACGCTCTCGAGCCAGATCCACAACGTCCAGGGTACTTCAAGGGGTATAATACTAAGCACGCGTGGACTCACAAAACATGCTTATGGGATCTGCCTTACTTCAAAGACCTCCTTTGCCCACACAACATCGATGTGATGCACACTGAGAAGAATATCGCCGAGGCACTTTTTGGTACATTGTTCGGCATAGATGGGAAGTCAAAGGATAATACTAAGGCTAGAGTCGATCTGGAGGCGCTATGTGATAGGCCGTTACAAAACATGAAAGAACCGAAAGGAAAGCAGAACTGGACGAAGCCAAAGGCATGGTTCAATCTTGGAAGGCCAGCTATGAGGGAAATTCTCTTGTGGGTGCAACAGCAGTTGATGTTCCCCGATGGGTATGCAGGGAATCTAAAGAGGGGAGCGAATCTTGATAAACTAAAGATATTTGGTCTCAAGAGTCATGATTGGCACATATGGATTGAGCGAGTAATGCCGGTGATGTTGCGTGGCTTCATCCCTGAGGATGAATGGCTAGTACTGGCAGAACTCAGCTATTTCTTCCGTGTTCTTTGTGCGAAAGAACTATCGCCTGGCGTGCTAGAAGAAATGGAAGAGTTGGCGCCGGAGTTGATCTGCAAGTTAGGGAAGATCTTTCCACCAGGCTTCTTTAATCCAATGCAGCATTTGATTTTGCATCTCCCGACCGAGGCAAGATTGGGGGGGCCCGTGCAAAATCGTTGGTGCTACCCAACTAAGAGGATGCAGAAGGCGCTTCGAGAAAAATGTAAAAATAAATGTAGAATTGAAGCATCGATGGCTGAGGCATTCATCACAGAGGAGGCGGCAAACTTCGTAACAGCGCACTACGAAGCCAAAAATCGTCATTTGCATAATCCGAAGCCTCGGTACAATGCTGACAAGCCTAAAAAGGGTGGATCCAACCTCAGCCTATTCAAAGGGAATCTCGCACCAGCTAGTGTTTCACATCCAGTATCTTTGGATAACGAAGAATGGCGGACCATTTCGTTGTATATCTTCAACAACCTGATAGAAGTGCGGCCGTACATCGAGTAAGTTCTCGGTACATTGTTTCGCAACTTCTATTTCCTTTGAACTACTCTTATTCCTGGATATGTCATACAGTCGATACGTCACCATATTCTCGTATGGAGCGGAGATCCAAAAGGATTCCGTCGAAGAGTATGAGCTTCTCGCAAAGCAAGGAGGTGGCTATCCCGGTTTCATCTCTTGGTTCAAACAAACGGTAATTTCTATTAGACAATTTCATTTCATTCGCTAATTTGTGCATAATGCAACAACCCTTTCATATTAAACTTGTAGGCTAAGTCAGAGTCTATGGACGCTGAACTGAGACAAGTCACTAATGGTTTTGACTATAAGGTCAGTTCATTTGACAAGTACGACATCAACGGGTATCGCTTTCGTACCTATGGCAAAGAGCTATCTATGGCCGACCGAAAGTCTACAAATTGTTGTGTATCTGCTATCGGCGAAGGAGGTACCGAGTATTATGGGAGAGTTGAAGCAATTTATGAACTTCTGTTCTATGGTGAAAACCCACCGAATGTCGTAGTCTTCAAATGTTATTGGTTTCAGCTGGAGGAGACTAGAAGGACTCATGAACATATAGGGCTAGTTGAAATCAACCAAAGCACTCATTTAGATGTTCCTGATGTCTATATTATGGCTCAACAGGCGACCCAAGTATTCTATCTATCATGGGCCTGCCAAACTAATCCAAATCTGAAAGGTTGGGATGTCGTTTATGAAGTGCCGCCACATGCTAGACTTTCTCCCCCAAAGGAAGAGGATTATGAACCTCACATTAACCCAGACACATATGAAGGAGAATTCTTCCAAGAGACACGTCTTTCCAAAAAGCGTTTCAAGAACCGCTATACTTCACCCCAAAACATTGAAGTAGACAACGACAATGAATCCGACATCACCCCAGAGGAGGAACAAGAAGAGCCGGAACAAGAAGAGGTTACTGCTGTGGATGACCTGTCAATGCTTGACCGATTACGTCAAGGTGGCCTTACACATGTTGATGCCAATGAACCCTATGAGCCCATCATTGATTATAGTGATGATGATGATTATGCATTTATTGATGATACTGATCGAGATTATTAGTAGTGTCAGGTATTCAATTTTTTTTATGTTGTACTTGATGATGATACACTTAAGTGATATACATATTATTATTCATGTCGGTACTTTTTTTATGTTGTACTAATTTCGTTTATTCTTTGTCATGGCAGGTGTTGAAAGATGGTGGGCGCTGGTCGGGAGCGCGCTGAGGCCCCTTCTTCGTCGGCGCGTGGTGCGAGGTCTTCCATTCCACACGCACCTCTCCGCCGAGCGTTGCTGGACAGTATGGCGACACCGTCGGGCCCTTCTTCGTCGACCGCGGTGCCCAGCAGGGGACGAGGTAAGAAGAAGAGAGGAGGTGGAGCACGTGGTCGCGGGAGAGGAGGTAGGGTGACTCTTACGGCGCCTTCCTCGCCACCGCCCCCAGCTGTTTCACCCGAGCACGTGACTGCTAGGGTGGACTCGTCTGAGGAGGAGGCTGCACGGACTCCGGTCCACGAGCCTCCGGTCCACGAGTCTTCGGCCCACGAGCCTCGGGTCGACGGGCCTTCGGCCCACGAGACTTGGGCCCACGAGACCCCGGAGGAGCACACGTCTGGATGGGGTACCTGGTCGGGTCAGCCTGATCATGGCGGCGAGCCGAGTGGCCATGCTGATGATGGCGGGGAGCCGACTGATGAGGAGGGGGAGGAGGGGGGCAACGTCTACCAGCGTGGTGCTACACGGCTCCCGTCCGTGCCGGTGACCCGCGAGCAGAGGTGGTTGATTTTCCCTGATGGGGAGAGGTACGTAAGTGCATTTAATATTTTTGTACCTTCTGCATTCACGTTTCTTCAAATAACTAATGCGTTGGCCTTGTCATGCTGCAGGGGTTGGGACCACCATCATAGTGTCCGCCGGCCCAACTCCGTCCTTGGAGTTCTTTGCCGGCAAAACTTCCCTGGGTTTGTCACGTTGCCTGGTGAGGGTCGGCTTCCAGAGCTTGGATTGAGCTGGGAGCACTACATGGCTGCCCCGGCCCCGCCGGATGATATTATCGACGGTGTCGTGTGCGACATGAGGGCAGACATGGTGATCAGAAAGTTCTAGGTAATTTCTCCTTTACACATTTAAAAATATTCAACTAGCTAGTTATTAATTGTACTAATCAATATTGTCTCATTTGATTGCAGACATTCTGCAGGTGTGAGGAGGGATACAAGGAGGACGCGGCACATGTTATCGAGAACGTCTGCAAGCGCCTACTCCAGAACTTACGGCACGAGGCTCGGGTGCAGGCTGTTCAAGACTACTACGCCTTGCGTGGTATCAAGAAGACCAAGCCGGCGTGCCGCGATAAGTTCCTGAGTAAGGAGCAGTACATGAAGGTAATTCTTAAGGCCTTCTCTACTTAAGTTCCTTCATTTAGTAATTCTTAGCCATAGCGCTCAAGTTTCTATTTGCTAACTTAGGCGCCTCCGAGATGGTGTGCGGATCGGATGGATTGTTGGGAGGTGTTGGTCGATGAGTGGTGCTCAAAACAATGGCTAGCCCTCCACAATGAGGCCAAGGACAAATGTGCCCAAATGGAAGGTGTGCCACACCATCAAGGCAGCTCCAACTTATATCAGTTCGGGCGCAACTGGTTATGTGGTTTGCTTCATGATTCATGCAATTCATTCATCATGCTAGCTTGAGCCCTTTAATTACTAATTTTCATTGTTTCTCTCTTTCAGGCATGCTACAATAAGGCGGATAAGGTGCCAGAGGTGTACGACCTGTATGCCATGGCCCACACTGCCTCTTTCAAGAAAGTCAAGGCTTTCTCTTAGTCTGACCTCGATGATGCAAACAACTTCACCAACATCTCCTCCCACAACAAGCTCGTGAGATATAGAGATGAGGGGAAGGCGAGGAAAGGGGAGGACTTTAACCCGAGCCAGGGTCCCATTGATCCAGAGCTGGTGATGATATCTGGTGGCGGGAGGTCCCATGGCTCCATAGCCATTGGAGATGGACTTATCCGTTGTCCTAGCACTCTCCCGGAGATCAAGGCGCGCCAGTCGAGCTCCGCTCCTGAGATAAGGCCTCGTGAACGGCCAGTGCAACTCGCCATCAAGGTTAGTTATACATACTCAGTTATCTTTCTCCATTACATTGTGTGCGCTTCCATCAATGATTACAAATGGTCATGTGAGTGGTGTTGCAGGCTGCTATACAGAGTGAGAGAGATAGAACGGAGAAACTTCTGGCGGAGGCGGCGGAGAGGCAGCGGGAGTTGGAGGAGAGGACGACAAAGATGATGGAGGAGGAGAGGGCACGGAATGACATGCAGGCAAGGGCCATGTACGAGCTCCTTGTGGTAAGTTTCTTCTGCAGATTAGCCAAAACATTCATGTAGTGTTTGTCTCATTACTAACTAGTATGACTGAGTCGTCAAAACCAAATGTGCAGTCTGTGTGCGAGAAGACAGGTCGGACCACTCCGCCGATGCCAGTGATTGCTCCTCGGACCATGGTGAGTTTTATTTGAATGGACATTACTTGCTAGTCTTAACATTTGAGTGTCATCATGCTAACAAGACATTGGAAATGATCTTTGGTGCAGCATAACTCCAGACAAGCATCGCACGATCCTTCTCCAGCTACCGACACGAGCCACCCCGCTCCTACACCTCCTGGATCTTGGTAAGTTTATCTAGTGTTTTGCTTAACACATGCATAAAGACCTAGACTTAGCTTTATTTCCTCCAATGCTTACCATAATGACCTAGACTTAGCTTCTTCTCCTCCAAAATGACTTAATAAGCTTACTGACCTCCAAAACCATCCATTTTACCTAAGTTAGCTCTAAAACGATCTGTACTTAGCTTACTTATGTCAAAAATTGCATAATTAGCTTAGTTAGCTCATAGACGATCCATTTTACCTAAGTTAGCTCTAAAATGACCCATTTTACCTAGGTTAGCTTATAAATGATCCAGTTCATCCAAGTTAGCTCAAAAATGACCCATTTTACCTAGATTAGCTCCTAAATGATCCATTTTACCTACGTTAGCTTTAAAATGACCCATTTCACCTAGGTTAACTCCAAAATGACCCATCTTACCTAGGTTATCTCATAAACGATCCATTTCAACAAATTTAGCTCATAAACGATCCATTTCACCAAGTTAGCTAAAAAACGATCCATTTCACCTAAATTAGCTCTTAAACGATCCATTTCACCTAAGTTAGCTCAAAAAGATCTATTTCAACTAAATTAGCTCATAAATGATCCATTTCACCTAAGTTAGCTCAAAAACGATCCATTTCAACTAAGTTAGCTCATAAATGATCCATTTCACCTAAGTTAGCTAAAAACAATCCATTTCACCTTAGTTACCTCAAAAACGATCCATTTGACCTTAGTTAGCTCATAAACAACCCATTTGAACTAAGTTAGCTCATAAATGATCCATTTCACCTTAGCTAGCTCATAAACGACCCATTTCAACTTAGTTAGCTCATATATGATCCATTTCACGTAAGTTAGCTCATAAATGACATACTCTTCTTGTTCTAGTCTTCTTCTTGTTCTACTCTTCTTGTTCTAGTCTTCTTCTTGTTCTACTCTTCTTCTTGTTCTACTCTTCTTGTTCTAACTTTCTTATTTTTCATTTTGCAGATTTCATTCACTTGACGAAAGCTTGCATAGATGGAGTGCTCCTTATCCCTTTCTCTGTTTCTTTTGTATCGTTGAACTATGCATGTATCGTTGGATGAAACTATTGTAATATATATGGTTGGATGCCTCTATGTTGAACTTGTTATGTATGATGGAACTATGCATGTAATATATATGGTTGGATGATGAAGTTATGTGTTGGATATCTTATATGTTTGCTCTGTAATGGCCTTTTGAAATATATCTATATATGTCATATATATTTGTGATGAAAATTGTTGGATTTAATAAAAAAATAGATAAAAGAGCCCATATGCAGGCTCTTTGTCGTCTGCCACCGACGGCAACGGGCTCTTTGCCGTCTGCCGCGGACGGCAAAGAAGACACGTGGCATCCAGGTGTGCTTCCTGGGAGCTGACCCATTTGGTCAGTTTGCCTACAGTGGCAGACGGCAAAGACTTTGCCATCAGTAGCAGACGGCAAAGAACTTGCACTTTGCCATCAGTGGCAGACGGCAAAGAACCTGCCATGTAGTGACGTGTAGATGACATCATATGGCGGACGGCAAAGACACTAGAAATTTTGCCGTCAGCGGCGGACGGCAAAGGCCTGCCGTTAGCCACTTAACGGACTGATAGTGCAATTATTGCCGTCCGCTCTCTTTGCCATCCGCCGCAGACGGCAAAGGGCCTTTGCCATTAGCCGCCAGGAAGCAGACGGCAAAGTAGCTGTTTACCGTAGCCTACTTTGCCGGAGCCTTTTGCCATCCGCGGCTGACGGCAAAGGCCTTTGCCGTCCGCCGTTCATGCCTTTGCCGTCCGCCGTGGCAGACGGCAAAATAGCTGATTCCAGTAGTGCTCCTACTGGATTGATACCTTGGTTCTCAAAAACTGAGGGAAATACTTACGCTACTTTGCTGCATCATCCCTTCCTCTTCGGGGAAAAACCAACGCAGTGCTCAAGAGGTAGCAAGAAGGATTTCTGGCGCCGTTGCCGGGGAGTCTACGCAAAAGTCAATATACCAAGTACCCATCACAATCCCTATCTCCCGCATTACATTATTTGCCATTTGCCTCTCGTTTTCCTCTCCCCCACTTCACCCTTGCTGTTTTATTCGCTCTCTCTCTCTATCCTCCCTCTCTTTCTCGTTTGCCTCTTTTTGCCCACTTGCTTTTTGTTTGCTTGTGTGTTGGATTGCTTGCTTGTCATGATGGCTCATGATAACACTAAAGTGTGTGACTTTACCAATACCAACAACAATGATTTTATTAGCACTCCGATTGCTCCTCTTACCGATGCTGAATCTTGTGAAATTAATGTTGCCTTGCTGAATCTTGTCATGAAAGATCCGTTTTTCGGCCTTCCTAGTGAAGATGCAGCTACCCGTCTAAATAGCTTCGTTGATTTGTGTGATATGCAAAAGAAGAAAGATGTGGATAACGATATTGTTAAATTGAAGCTATTTCCTTTTTCGCTTAGAGATCGTGCTAAAGCTTGGTTTTCGTCTTTGCCTAAAAACAGTATCGATTCATGGAATAAGTGCGAAGATGCTTTTATCTCTAAGTATTTTCCTCCCGCTAAGATCATCTCCCTTAGAAACGATATTATGAATTTTAAGTAACTTGATCATGAACATGTTGCACAAGCTTGGGAGAGGATGAAATTAATGATACGTAATTGCCCTACTCATGGTTTGAATTTGTGGATGATTATACAAAAATTGTATGCCGGATTGAATTTTGCTTCTAGAAATCTTTTAGATTCGGCCGCGGGAGGCACTTTTATGGAAATCACTTTAGGAGAAGCTCCTAAAATCCTAGATAATATTATGGTTAATTATTCTCAATGGCATACTGAAAGATCTACTAATAAAAAGGTCCATGCGATAGAAGAAATTAATGTTTTGAGTGGAAAGATGGATGAACTTATGAAATTATTTGCTAGTAAAAGTGTTTCTTCTGATCCTAATGATATGCCCTTGTCTACTTTTATTGAGAATAATAATGAATCTATGGATGTGAATTTTGTTGGTAGGAACAATTTTGGTAACAACGCGTATAGATGAAATTTTAATCCTAGGCCTTATCCTAGTAATCCCTCTAATAATTATGGTAATTCCTACAACAATTCTTATGGAAATTATAATAAGATGCCCTCTGATTTTGAATCTAATATTAAAGAATTTATTACTTCCTAAATTAATTTCAATGCTTTGATTGAAGAAAAATTGCTTAAGATTTATGAGTTGGCTAGGAACGTTGATAGAATTTCTCTTGATGTTGATTCTTTGAAACTTAGATCTATTCCACCTAAGCATGGTATCAATGAGTCTCTCAAAGTCATGAGAATTTCCATTGCTGAGTTCAAAGAAAGAACCGCTAGGATGCATGCTAAGAAAGATGCCTTTATAAGAGCGTGTTCTTCTAGTTCCTATGAAAATAAGATGAAGATCTAAAAGTTATTGATGTGTCCCCTATTAAAACTTTGTTTTGCAATATGAATCTTAATAATGATGGGACTGATTATGATACACCTTTACCTAGAAGGTGTTCCAAGAATTCGGAGTTTTTAGATCTTGATGCCAAAATTGATGAAAGTGGGATCGAAGAAATTAAAACCCTAGATGTTGCTAAACCCACTATTTTGGATTTCAAGGAATTTAATCATGAAAACTGCTCTTTTATTGATTGTATTTCCTTGTTGCAATCCGTGCTAAATTCTCCTCATGCTTATAGTCAAAATAAAGCGTTCACTAAACATATCGTTGATGCCTTGATGCAATCTTATGAAGAAAAACTTGAATTGGAAGTTTCTATCCCTAGAAAACTTTATGATGAGTGGGAACCAACTATTAAAATTAAGATTAAAGATCATGAGTTCTATGCTTTATGTGATTTGGGTGCTAGTGTTTCCATGATTCCAAAGACTTTGTGCGATTTGTTAGGTTTCCATGATTTTGAAGATTGCCCTCTAAACTTGCATCTTGCGGATTCCACTATTAAGAAACCTATGGGAAGAATTAATGATGTCCTTATTGTTGAAAATAGGAATTATGTACATGTATATTTTATTGCTCTTGACATAGATTGCAATCCTTCATGTCCTATTATTCTTGGTAGACCTTTCCTTAGAACGATTGGTGCAATTATTGACATGAAGGAAGGAAATATTAGATTCCAATTTCCCTTAAGGAAAGGCATGGAACACTTTCCTAGAAAGAAAAATAAATTACCTTATGAATCTATTATGAGAGCCACTTATGGATTGCTTATCAAAGATGGCAATACCTAGATCTATCCTTGCTTTTTATGCCTAGCTAGGGGCGTTAAACGATAGCGCTTGTTGGGAGGCAACCCAATTTTATTTTCATTCCTTGCTTTTTGCTCCTTTTTAGTAATAAATAATTTATCTAGCCTCTGTTTAGTTTGTGTTTTTCGTGTTTAATTAGTGTTTCTGCCAAGTAGAACCATTGGGAAGACTTGGGGAAAGTCTTGATATCTTGCTGTAAAAAACAGAAACTTTAGCGCTCACGAGAACTACTGCCATTTTTTTGACTATCTACTGCAAGGCACAGCCTCACAGTCCTTTATTCAAAAAAGCAGGAATCCAATACAAGTTAACTATATACAAAAGAGGAAACAAAAGAGTGCCAAAGAAGGCAGACTTACCTAAACCTACCTATACAAAGAAGATCTCAAGGCAACCCATCCAACCAGGCTAGAAGGAGAGGTCTAACATGAGCCTTCACTCTATGAGAAAGAAAAGTTAGGTCATGTACAAATTTACAACGCCAAGCACTAAACGTAGGTCGTTCCCCTCTGAAAGTCCTTCCATTCCGGAGTATCCAAATATTCCAAGCTGCTGTGAACACCACCTCAAAGAAAAAGCAGTTACCAAATCTTTTTCTGGCCAACGAGATGCATTGATGGACGTTAGAACCACCAGACCAGTCAATCTGCAAATAAGTCCAGATCCTTATACTGAAGTTGCAGGAAAAAAACAGGTGTTGACGATCCTCATAAATCTGCTGGTGGAACAACACACAAAGATTATCGGCATCCCCGGCCCGCCAGTGTCTCCTCACCAGCAAGTCCTTGGTGTTGAGTCTGTCAAAGAATAGGAGCCAAGCAAAAACCTAGATTTTCAACATGCATCGACTACTCCATAACCATTTGCAAGGCTGAATGGTCACCATATGAGAGTGCATGATGGTATAGTAACTCTTTGATGTGTAAGCTCCCGAGGGTCCTACCCAAGACCAAACATCATTAGCCAATGGGTCCCTATCCAAATTGTTCACCCAGACTGTGAGCGAATCAAGTTCAATAGCAGCCTGCTGGGAGATAGGCAACTGAAAGAAGGAGGCCCTATCATGGCTGTCAATGAAATCTGCCACAGAAATCTTGTAATCCAAAGAATAAGAGAATAACCGTGGCAATCTTTGTCTCAAAGGCATCGTTGAACCTCCCAAAGTCCAAGCATCAGACCAGAACAAAACTGAGTCCCCTTTGTTAACTGAGGCAGAGGCAATAGCTCTATAATTATCAGCTAACTTAAAAATATCCTTCCACCAAAAAGAACCACAAAGGACGGTGGCATGAGGGACAACTCCATCATAATATGAATTCCACAACAAGGATACCCAGGGTATATCCACTTTGTTGTAGAATTTATGTAAGTGTTTAATAAGGAGCCCTTGGTTCCGAAGCTGCAAGTTGATGACCTATTTATTTGGAAGGTCCTATTTAGTTAATTATTTTTGCAGATGATTAATAGATAAATTCCTCACGTCCAGCAATTTATTTTAGAATTTTTGGGGTTCCAGATCTTGCGCTAGATACATATTACTATAGACTATTCTGTTTTTGACAAATTCTGTTTTTTGTGTGTTGTTTGCTTATTTTGATGAATCTATGGCTAGTAAAATAGTTTATAAACCATAGAGAAGTTGGAATACATTAGTTTTAACACCAATATAAATAAAGAATGAGTTCATTACGGTACCTTGAAGTGGTCTTTTGTTTTCTTTCGCTAACGGAGCTCACGAGATTTTCTACTTTAAGTTGTGTGTTGTGAAGTTTTCAAGTTTTGGGTAAAGATTTGATGGATTATGGAACAAGGAGTGGAAATAGCCTAAGATTGGGGATTCCCATGGCACCCCCAAGATAATCTAAGGACACCTAAAAGCCAAAGCTTGGGGATGCCCCGGAAGGCATCCCCTCTTTTTGTCTACTTCTATCGGTAACTTTACTTTGAGCTATATTTTTATTCACCACATGATATGTGTTTTGCTTGGAGCGTCATGTATGATTTGAGTCTTTGCTTTTTAGTTTAACACAATCATCCTTGTTATACACACCCTTTAAGAGAGCCATACATGATTTGGAATTTGTTAGAATACTCTATGTGCTTCGCTTATATCATTTGAGTTATATAGTTTTGCTCTAGTACTTCACTTATATCTTTTAGAGCACGATGGTGGATTTGTTTTATAGAAACTATTGATCTCTCATGTTCACTTAGATTATTTTGAGAGTCTTAAATAGCATGTTAATTTTCTTAAATAATCCTAATATGCTAGGTGTTCAAGATTAAAAAAATAATTCTTTTGAGTTTTTTGAATACTAAGAGAAGTTTGATGCTTGATGATTGTTTTGAGATATGGAGGTAATAATATCAAAGTCATGCTAGTTGAGTAGTTGTGAATTTGAGAAATGCTTGTGTTGAAGTTTGCAAGTCCCGTAGCATGCACGTATGGTAAACGTTATGTAACAAATTTGAAACATGAGGTGTTATTTGATTGTCTTCCTTATGAGTGGCGGTCGGGGACGAGTGATGGTCTTTTCCTACCAATCTATCCCCCTAGGAGCATGCACCTAGTGCTTGGTTTTTGATGACTTGTAGATTTTTGCAATAAGTATGTGAGTTTTTTTATGACTAATGTTGAGTCCATGGATTATACGCACTCTCACCCTTCCATCATTGCTAGCCTCTTCGGTACCGTGCATTGCCCTTTCTCACATTGAGAGTTGGTTCAAACTTCGCCGGTGCATCCAAACCCCGTGATATCATACGCTCTTTCACACATCAACCTCCTTATATCTTCCTCAAAACAGCCACCATACCTACCTATTATGGCATTTCCATAGCCATTCTGAGATATATTGCCATCCAACTTTCCACCATTCCATTTATCATGACACATTCATCATTGTCATATTGCTTAGCATGATCATGTAGTTGACATAGTGGCAAAGCCACCGTTCATAATTCTTTCATACATGTCACTCTTGGTTCATTGCATATCCCGGTGCACCGCCGGAGGCATTCATATAGAGTCATATCTTGTTCTAAGTATCGAGTTGTAATTCTTGAGTTGTAAGTAAATAGAAGTGTGATGACCATCATTCATAGAGCATTGTCCTAAAAAAAGAGAAAGGCCAAATAAAAAAAGGCCAAACAAATAAAAAAGGGGGCAATGCTACTATCCTTTTTCCACACTTGTGCTTCAGAGTAGCACCATAATCTTCATGATAGAGAGTCTTTTGTTTTGTCACTTTCATATACTAGTGGGAATTTTTCATTATAGAACTTGTCTTGTATATTCCAACAATGGGCCTCCTCAAGTGCCCTAGGTATTCGTGAGCAAGCAAGTTGGATGCACACCCACTTAGTTTCTTTTGTTGAGCTTTCATACATTTATAGCTCTAGTGCATCTGTTGCATGGCAATCCCTACTCCTTGCATTAACATCAATCGATGGGCATCTCCATAGCCCATTGATTAGCCTCGTTGATGTGAGACTTTCTCCTTTTTTGTCTTCTCCACATAACCCCCATCATCATATTCTATTCCACCCATAGTGCTATATCCATGGCTCGCGCTCATATATTGCATGAAAGTTTATAGGTTTGAGATTACTAAAGTATGAAACAATTGCTTGGCCTTTCATCGGGGTTGTGCATGATGAGAGCATTCTTGTGTGACGAAAATGGAGCATGACTAAACTATATGATTTTGTAGGGATGAACTTTCTTTGTCCATGTTATTTTGAGAGGACATAATTGTTTAGTTAGTATGCTTGAAGTATTATTATTTTTATGTCAATATGAACTTTTATCTTGAATCTTTCGGATCTGAATATTCAAACCACAATTAAGAAGAATTACATTAACATTATGCCAAGTAGCACTCCGCATCAAAAATTCTGTTTTTATCATTTACCTACTCGAGGACGAGCAGGAATTAAGCTTGGGGATGCTTGATACGTCTCCCAACGTATCTATAATTTTTGATTGCTCCATGCTATATTATCTACTGTTTTGGACATTATTGGGCTTTATTATCTACTTTTATATTATTTTTGGGACTAACCTATTAACCGGAGGCCCAGCCCAGAATTGCTTTTTTTGCCTATTTTTGGGTTTTGAAGAAAAGGAATATCAAACGGAGTACAAACGGAATGAAACCTTCGGGAACATGATTTTCTCGCCGAACAAGATCCAGGAGACTTGGACCCTACGTCAAGAAACAAAAGAGGAAGCCACGAGGTAGGGGGCGCGCCTACCCCCCCTTGGTGCGCCCTCCACCCTCATGGGCCCCCTGTTGCTCCACCGACGTACTCCTTCCTCCTATATGTACCTATGTACCCCCAAACGATCAGATACGGAGCCAAAACCCTAATTCCACCGCCGCAACTTTCTGTATCCACGAGATCCCATCTTGGGGCCTGTTCTGGAGCTCCGCCGGAGGGGGTATCCATCATGGAGGGCTTCTACATCATCACCATAGCCCCTCCGATGAAGTGTGAGTAGTTCACCTCAGACCTACGGGTCCATAGTTATTAGCTACATGGCTTCTTCTCTCTTTTTGGATCTCAATACAATGTTCTCCCCCTCTCTTGTGGAGATCTATTCGATGTAATCTTCTTTTTGCGGTGTGTTTGTTGAGACCGATGAATTGTGGGTTTATGATCACGTCTATCTATGAACAATATTTGAATCTTCTCTGAATTCTTTTATGTATGATTGGTTATCTTTGCAAGTCTCTTCGAATTATCAGTTTGGTTTGGCCTACTAGATTGATCTTTCTTGCAATGGGAGAAGTGCTTAGCTTTGGGTTCAATCTTGCGGTGTCCTTTCCCAGTGACAGTAGGGGCAGCAAGGCATGTATTGTATTGTTGCCATCGAGGATAACAAGATGGGGTTTTCATCATATTGCATGAGTTTATCCCTCTACATCATGTCATCTTGCTTAAGGCATTACTCTGTTTTTAACTTAATACTCTAGATGCATGCTAGATAGCGGTCGATGAGTGGAGTAATAGTAGTAGATGCAGGTAGGAGTCGGTCTACTTGTCTCAGACATGATGCCTATATACATGATCATACCTAGATATTCTCATAACTATGCTCAATTCTGTCAATTTCTCAACAGTAATTCGTTCACCCACCGTAAAATACTTATGCTCTTGAGAGAAGCCACTAGTGAAACCTATGGCCCCGGGTCTATCTTCATCATATTAATCTTCCAATACTTATTTCCTTTGCTTTTTACTTTGCTTTTATTTTACTTTGCATCTTTATCATAAAAATACCAAAAAAATATTATCTTATCATATCTATTAGATCTCACTCTCGTAAGTGGCCGTGTAGGGATTGACAACCCCTTATCGTGTTGGTTTTGAGGATTTATTTGTTTTGTGCAGGTACGAGGGACTCGCGCGTAGCCTCCTACTGGATTGATACCTTGGTTCTCAAAAACTGAGGGAAATACTTACGCTACTTTGCTTCATCATCCCATCCTCTTTGGGGAAAACCAACGCAGTGCTCAAGAGGTAGCAAGAAGGATTTCTGGCGCCATTGTCGGGGAGGTTCGCGCAAGTCAAGATTTGACTCCCGACAACGAGCCATTTCTGGCGCCGTTGCTGGGGAGTCTATGCAAAAGTCAATATACCGATTGTTCTTGCTGGCTAGCTATTGGTATTTTTCGTATGGTAGTTTATTATGGACTTACAACTTTTGAGCATTTATAATTGTGCATCTTCCTTCTATTTGAAAATAGGAAGGTCTCAATCTTCTTATGCGATGGGCAAGTCGATTTTGGTATATGATTATATATAGTCTCAATTCCAAGCAATGCAACATATATCTCTTTTCATTTAGGATAGACGTTGTCGGTGTCAAAACTGGCGGATCTTGGGTAGGGGGTCCCGAACTGTGCGTCTAGGCCGGATGGTAATAGGAGGCAAGGGACACGAAGTTTTACCAAGGTTCGGGCCCTCTCAATGGAGGAAAACCCTACGTCCTGCTTGATTAATATTGATGATATGGGTAGTACAAGAGTAGATCTACCACGAGATCAGAGAGGCTAAACCCTAGAAGCTAGCCTATGGTATGATTGTTGATGTGTATGTTGTCCTACGGACTAAAACCCTCCAATTTATATAGACACCGGATAGGGTTAGGGTTACATAGAGTCGGTTAAAATGGTAGGAGATCTGAATATCCGTATCGCCAAGCTTGCCTTTCACGCCAAGGAAAGTCCCTCCCAGACACGGGACGAGGTCTTCAATCTTGTATCTTCATAGTCCTGGAGTCCGGCTGAAGGTATAGTTCGGCTATCTGAACAACCCCTAATCCATGACTCCCTCAGTAGCCCATGAACCAGGCTTCAATGACGAGAGTCCGGCGCGCAAATTGTCTTCGGCATTGCAAGGCGGGTTCCTCCTCCAAGTACTTCATAGAAGATTTTGAACACAAAGGTAGTGTCCGGCTCTGCAAAATAAGTTTCCACATATTGCCATAGAGAGGATAATATTTACACAAACCTAATCTGCAGACGCACTCCGTAGTGTGGCATCACACCACGGCCAAGCTTTTATTCGAACCGTTTTACTGTCCCATCTCGGCGTGTCATGCGAGGCGGTTTCCTTGGCACGTCTTGTTGAAGCAGAGATCGTGTCCCCTTATTCCGGGATTCTCATCAATACGGGCGTGGGTAACCCAACCGCGCGTTTGATTACAGCGCTTGGTAGATAAGCGAGTTTTTTCAGGCTGGTGGGCACATGTAGTTGTGTCCACCCATATAAGAGGATAAGGATCCACCTTTTCACCTATGCCTTCTTCCTCCTTCGCCTATCCATTCTTGCGCACTCGAGCTCCAGCGCCCAAGTCCGCACTCCTCACCTCAACCTTCTCCAGCCATGTCCGGAGCGGGAGGCAAGTGGATGGTCTCCTCCGTCACGGAGGGACATATCAAAAAGTTGAGGAAGGCCGGATACCTATCTAACGACATCACGTACCGGCTCCCAGAAAAGGGGCAGCTCATCCCCACCCCTAGGCCCCATGAGAGGGTGGTGTTCCTCCCCCATTTCCTCCGTGGACTGGGCTTCCCTCTCCACCCATTTGTCCGGGGGCTCATGTTCTACTATGGCCTAGATTTCCACGATCTGGCCCCGAATTTTGTCCTCAACTTCTCGGCGTTTATCGTCGTGTGCGAGGCTTTCCTCCGCATCCGCCCCCATTTCGGCCTATGGCTCAAGACCTTCAATGTCAAGCCGAAGGTGGTGCGCGGCAACCAGGCGGAGTGCGGAGGAGCCATGGTGGGCAAGATGGCCAACATCCTATGGATCGAGGGCTCCTTCATGGAGAGCCTGAAGGGGTGGTAATCGGGGTGGTTTTATATCACCGAGCCGTGCGATCCTAAGTGGGTCGCAGCCCCCGAGTTCCGGTCCGGACCCCCAACGCGGCTCACGTCCTGGAAAGAGACGGGCCTATCGTGGGGCAGCCAAAAGGAGGTGACCGGACTACAAACATGCATCCAATCCTTGGTGAACAAGTAGCTCAGGCTTGTCAACGTAGTCCAGGTTATGCTCATCCGCTTGATCCTCCCGTGTCAACAACGGGCTTTCAACCTGTGGGAGTTCGATCTGGCGCGGCACCAAACTCTAAGCAGGCTCTTCGACACAATGTACGAAGATGCCTGGAAGGTGCTTTTCAAAGGCGCCGAGGCTCCCGCATCCGCTACCGAGGATCGCGGATTCAGCGTGCAGCGTCACGCTAGCGTGGTGAGCTTTTTGTACTTTTTACAGGGCACTGGTTTTTCATAGTTTAACCCTGTGCGGGATCTAAGCTACCTTACCTTTGACAGGATTGGTAGGCGAAGTCCGGACGGATCGACTTTCCGGCACCTTTGCCCGAAGACCCAACGGATGCCCACTTGGCGAAGCTGCTGGTTCCGGCACCCTATGTGGTGCCGGAGAAGAAGGCCATGAAAAAGGCCATGGGGACTCGAAAGAGTGCCCGGCGCCAGGAGGCGTCGGATCCATCATCTGACGGTTCCGAGGCGCATTCCTCCCGTGAAGACGAGGAGGAAGAAGAAGAAACCCCTCCCCCTTCAGCGGGGGAAGGGAAGAAAAGGAAGGCCGCCCCAACTGGGGAGGCCGAAGGGTCCAAGAAGGCGATAACCCCTCCTCCGGACTACTCCACCAACGCCGACGACGGTGAAGAGGAGTGGCCGCCCAGGGCCAAGCCCCTGGTGAAATCGTAAGTATCCAGATACCGGAATGATTTCATAGTATTCGTTTATTGTATGGCTTTCCCTTATGTCGAATGTGTTTATGCAGCCCCCCCAAAGACCGGCTCAACGCGTCATCGAGCGGCTCACTGGACTCGTCGGAGGTGAACTCGCTTCCGACGGCTTCCTCCCCCGCCCTACGGACGACACCGAAGTGTTGTCCAAACAAATTCCAATCCGGGAGGAGGTGGTCCTGGAGGCGCCGCAAGGCGACCTCCCAAACTCTAGGAGTAAAGGGGATGAAACCCCCAGGGCTCCAAGTCCGGCCCTAGGCCAGACACCGCTCCAGAACCTTCAAAGGTTCCAGAGTCCGGCGGGCGACCACCTTCCAAGAGGAGAAGGCCCGCCGTGCCGGTAACCTCCGTCCAACCGGAGGAGCCGGACAATATGTTGGAGGCGCTCCAAGGCGCCTCCATCGATGAGGGGCACCACGCTATTATGAGTGCGGTGATCCAGAAGGTTCAGTCCGCCAAGAGCGGACTGACTGAAGCTTGTACAAGCCTTTTAATAGGCTTTGAGGTAAGTAAAGAATGTGTAAATTACCGCATAGACAGTAGCCCCTGATGCTCTATTTGGCGTTCGGAAAGAAAAGCCGAATAGAGGATCAAATAAAAATCGCAGGAGTCTAAAAAGAGTCAATATGCGTGTGCAGGCTTCCCTGCTGGCGTCTGCCGCACTGACTGCGGAGGTGGACGCGCTAAAGCAGGACCTCAAGCGGTCCGAGCAAGAGCTCGGACGTGGCAAGAAGCAGCTCGACGACAATGAAGGTAAGAAATACCTTGTTTAAATTAAATATATATATATATAAGGTGCAATTGCAAAAATGACAAGATTAACGTGGCTATTGTAGGGGCCACGTCTGAGGTGGCGACCCCGAAGCAAGCGCTGCTGGAGGCCGAGAAGAGATCGGCCGCGGAGCGCACTAAGCGAGAAAAGTATGAGGCCGAGGTTGGCAAGGTGCGACAAGAGCTCTAGGCTCTCATGGAAAAACATGAGAGTTTGGAGCGTGACTCAAGGACGCGAGCGTCCGAGCTCGCGGCGGCTACTGAAAGTGCCAAGTCTGCCAAGGCCGAATCCCAGAAGACCCTCCAGGAGTTGGATGAGGTGAAGAAGATAGCGGCGGGTAAGGCATTCTTTATGCAAAGTAAACACATAAGCGTGAGTTACTTGTTACTTACCCGAATCCGGAGTTCTCCAGGCGCGTTCGCAGATCTTCCCCGGAGTATATCTGATGCCGCCGCATTCCATCGAGCCGAGGAGGGCAGCTCGATGGAGAAGGTGTTCTGGTCTCAATACGCTGAGGCCGGACACCCCGTGCCTCTGAGCGACCAGTTGAAGCAACTGGTCGAGCTCCACAAGGCGGCCGAACAGGCCATGAAGGGCCTCATAGTTCGGCTGTGGCCTGGAGAGGCTCAGCCTGGGAGCTATGTCAGGCTGGTGCGGCGGCTGGTGGAGGCCTGTCCAAGGCTCGAAGTCATCAAGCGCTCCGTATGCATTGAAGGTGCCCGTAGGGCCTTTGCCCGTGCGAAGGTGCACTGGGGCAAGCTGGATGCTGAGAAGCTGGTGAAGGACAGGCCACCGCCGGGGAAAGAGCATCACAAGCCCGAAAATTATTATAAGGATGTTCTGAAGGGTGCCCGCCTTGTGGCGGATGAATGTTCTATGGATGTAATGTTTGAGTAAAACTCGCTCGTTTTATCCTGTGCGCTGAAAACTTGTTCATATGCGCTTAAGCAATGCTGTTTGAATTTAAAATATTACCTTCTGTGTGGCTGTTTATCAATTCTGAGAGATGGCGAGTCGTCGGCTTCTGCCCCTGTGCCGCTAGTGCTGGGGTGTTCGGGGATAAACCTGAGGGCTCTTTTTCCCATGTTTGGGTCCTTCAAGGGAGGCGCTCAGCCCAATGAACAAGGCAATCGGACTATAATGTGTGAACACTCTCACTTAGCCATAGAATTCTATAATTTTAAATTTCGGCGAAGCCCCTGGTATTCGGAAGACCGAGTTCGGGGCGCTATCCACGCCTTGGCCGGACAGAGCCGGCTCCTCGCCCTAAGCGGCATAAGTCTTTAAGGACTTGAAAAGACCTCTCGAACAGCGACCAGCTCTCGCCTCATCATGACGGTCAGTTTTAGCTTTCTCCACTAAGGTGCTCGACCCAGCTCAACTGGGGCACAATCGCAGTGCTTCTCCTAGTGCTACCTTAGCCGATATAGCGGAACGTAAGGCACCAAAACATAGGAGCCGGGCAAACCCAACTATTGACCCAAGACATGATTCGGAGCTGATGCATATAATGCTATAAGTTCGGGGTGCCGCACTTGTTGAAGTGTTCGGACTTCTCACACCATGTTGAGGGGTATTGAAGCCCCTGGCGTATTTTGGCCGTACCAGAGTGTACGGGTGCAACATGTCGTTAAGGAACATATATATATATATATATATATATATATATATATATATATAAAGGTAATGCAAAAAATAGACAAAAGCTATACATTGTTTATTAAAAAGAGCTGCGATCAAAGCAGAACGATACAAGTAATGCGATAAGCAAAAGGTTAACACTTAAACTATTCTGACTTCTCTTCACGGGCTTCTCTCCATGGGCTTCTCACCATGGGCTTCTTAACGTCTTGGGCTTCTTAACAGCCGGCTTACAATGTGGCTTACAATCTGGCTTACGATCTGGTTTACAATCTGGCTTACAATCTGCCGTCTTACAATCTGCCGGTTTACCATCTGGCTTATTGTATGTCGGCTTACAATCTGGCTTACTGTCTGCCGGCTTACAATCTGCCGCCTTACCATATGGCTTACCGTCTGCCGGCTTACAAACTGCCGGGTCACCAATGAAATACCAAGTCCTAGCCGGGTCATACTTTCGGCCGGGTCATACCGCGGGGTATATCCCCAACAGTTACGATGTTCGGGTACACCATTATGCTGTGGTGTTCCAGGTGGCATGACTTGTGAAACAATTGCACATTGTTTTAAATGAAGGCCAAACTCGGAACTCAAATATTTGCCTCCGCGATCAAATCATAGAAACTTTATTTTCTTGTTACGATGATTCTCCACTTCACTCTAAAGTTCTTTGAACTTTTCAAATGTTTCAGACTTGTGTTTCATCAAGTAGAAATACCCAAACCTACTCAAATCATCTGTGAAGGTTAGAAAGTAACGATACCTGCTGCGTGCTTCAACACACATCAGACCGCATACATCGGTATGTATTATTTCCAATAAGTCATTAGCTCGCTCCAATGTTCCGGAGAATGGAGTTTTAGTCATCTTGTCCATGAGGCATGCTCGCAAGTATCAAATGATTCATAATCAAGTGATTCCAAAAGTCCATCTGCATGGAGTTTCTTCATGCGCTTTACACCAATATGACCTAAACGGCAGTGCCACAAGTATGTTGCACTATCATTATCAACTTTGCATCTTTTGGCATCAATATTATGAATATGTGTATTTCGACGATCGAGATTCAATAAATCATTCACATTGGGTGTATGACCATAGAAGGTTTTATTCATGTAAATAGAATAACAATTATTCTCTAACTTAAATGAATAATTTTATTGCCATAAACGTGATCTAATCATATTCATGCGCAACACAAGCACCAAATAACATTATTTAGGATCAACCCTAATCCTGAAGGTAGAGGGAGTGTGCGATGGTGATCATATCAACCTTGGATTCATTTCAAAGACACATCGTCACCTTGCTTTTAACTAGTCTCTCCAACTCCCGTTTCGAGTTACTAATCTTAACAACTGAATCGGTATCAAATAACTAGGGATTACTTTGAATACTAGTAAAATACACATCAATAACATGTATATCAAATATACCTTTGTTCACTTTTCCATCCTTCTTATCCGCCAAGTTTTTGGGGCAGTTCCACTTCCAGTGACCATTTCCTTCGCAGTAGAAGCACTCAGTTTCAGGCTTGGGTCCAGCTTTGGGTTTCTTCTCGGGGGTAGCAACTTGCTTGCCATTCTTCTTGAAGTTCCCTTTCTTTCCCTTGCCCATTTCTTCAAACTAGTGGTCTTGTTAACCAGCAACACTTGATGCACTTTCTTGATTTCTACCTTCACCGATTTCAGCATCAACAAGAGCTCCGAAATCGTTTTCGTCATCCCTTGCATATTATAGTTCATCACGAAGTTCTAGTAGCTTGGTGATAGTGACTAGAGAACTCTGTCAATCACTCTCTTATCTGGAAGATTAACTCCCACTTGATTCAAGCGATTATAGTACCCAGACATTCTGAGTACATGCTCACTGGCTGAGCTATTCTCCTCCATCTTGTAGGCAAAGTACTTGTCAGAGGTCTCATACCTATCAACACGGGCATGAGCCTGAAATACCAATTTCAGCTCTTGGAACATCTCATATGTTCCATGGCGTTCAAAACATTTTTTAAGTCCTGGTTCTAAGCCGTAAAGCATGGCGCAGTAAACTATTAAGTAGTCATCATATCGAGCTTTCCAAACGTTCATAACGTCTACATCTGTTACTGCAATAGGTGTGTCACCTAGCGGTGCATCAGGGACATAATTTTTCTGTGCAGCAATGAGGATAATCCTCAGATCACATACCCAGTCCGCATCATTGCTACTATCATCTTTCAACTTAACTAGTTTTCTCTAGGAACCTATCAAAAATATAGGGGAGCTATATCATGAGCTATTGATCTTCAACATAGATATGCAAAAACTATTAAGAGTAAGTTCATGATAAATTAAGTTCAATTAATCAAATTACTTAAGAACTCCCACTTAAATAGACATCCCTCAAGTTATCTAAGTGATACGCGATCCAAATCAACTAACCCATGTCCGACCATTACGTGAGATGGGGTAGTCATCAATGGTGAACATATCTATGTTGATCATATCTACTATATGACTCACGTTCGACCTTTCGGTCTCCAGTGTTCTGAGACCATGTCTATACATGCTAGGCTCATCAAGTTTAACCCAAGTATTCTGCATGTGAAAAACTGTCTTACACCCATTGTATGTGAACGTAGAGTGTATCACACCCGATCATCACGTGGTGTCTCGAAACGACGAATTGTAGCAACGGTGCATACTCAGGGAGAACAGTTTTATCTTGAAAGTAAGTGAAGGGATCATCTTATAATGCTACCGCCGTTCTAAGCAAATGAGATGCATAAAAGATAAATATCACATGCAATCAAAATATGTGACATGATATGGCCATCATCATCTTGTGCTTTTGATCTCCATCTCCCAAGCATTGTCATGATCTCCATCATCACCGGCTTGACACCTTGATCGCCATCATAGCATCGTTGCGTCAAGGTCGTCATGCCAACTATTGCATCTACAACTATCGCTAATGCATAGTGATAAAGTAAAGCAATTAAATGGCGCTTCCACTTCATACAATAAAGAGACAACCCTAAGGCTCCTGCGGGTTGTCGATATTACAAAACATGATCAACTCATACATCAACATATATCACATCATATTTTGACCATATCACATCACAACATGGGCTGCAAAAACAAGTTAGACGTCATCTACTTTGTTGTTGCAAGTTTTACATGGCTGCTATGAGCTTCTAGCAAGAACCGTTCTTAACTACGCAAAAACCGCAATGGTGATTTGTGACACCCCCGATTCAATCGTACACTAATCATGCACGCAAACGTGTATGATCAAGGTCAGGGACTCACGGGAAGATATCACAACACAACTCTAAAAATAAAATAAGTCATACAAGCATCATAATACAAGCCAGGGGCCTCGAGGGCTCGAATACAAGTGCTCGATCATAGACGAGTCAGCGGAAGCAACAATATCTGAGTACAGGCATAAGTAAACAAGTTTGCCTTAAGAAGGCTAGCACAAACTGGGATACAGATCGAAAGAGGCGCAGGCCTCCTGCCTAGGATCCTCCTAAACTACTCCTGGTCATCGTCGGCGGCCTGCACGTAATAGTAGGCACCTTCGGTGTCATAGGAGTCATCGTCGACGGTGGCGTCTGGCTCCTGGGCTCCAGCATCTGGTTGCGACAACCAGGAAGAAAGGAAAAGGGGAAGCAAAGCAACCGTGAGTACTCATCCAAAGTACTCGCAAGCAAGGATCTACACTACATATGCATGGGTATCTGTGTAAAGGGGCAATATCGGTGGACTAAACTGCAGAATGCTAGAATAAGAGGGGGATAGCTAGTCGTGTCGAAGACTACGCTTTTGGCAGCCTCCATCTTGCAGCATGTAGAAGAGAGTAGATGGTAAGTTCACCAAGTATCATCGCATAGCATAAATCCTACCCGGTGATCCTCCCCTCGTTGCCCTGTGTGAGAGCGATCATCGGGTTATATCTAGCACTTGGAAGGGTGTGTTTTGTTAAGTATCCAGTTCTAGTTGTCATAAGGTCAAGGTACAACTCTGGGTCATCCTGTTACCGAGGATCACGGCTATTCGAATAGATAAACTTCCCTGCAGGGGTGCACCGCATTACCCAACATGCTCGATCCCCTTTGGTCGGACACACTTTCCTGGGTCATGCCCGGCCTCGGAAGATCAACACGTCACAGCCCCACCTAGGCACATCAGCGAGGTTAGCACGCCGGTCTAAATCCTATGAGTGCAAGGGTCTGGGCCTGAGGGAGTCCTGGATTAGGGGGTCTCCGGACAGCCGGACAATATCCTTTGACCGGACTGTTGGACTATGAAGATACGAGATTGAAGACTTCGTCCCGTGTCCGGATGGGACTCTACTTGGCATGGAAGACAAGATAGGCAGTACGGATATGTATATCTCCTCCTTTGTAACCGACCTAGTGTAACCCTAGCCCCTTCCGGTGTCTATATAAACCGAAGGGGTTTTAGTCTGTAGGACAACATACAATCATACCATAGGCTAGCTTCTAGGGTTTAGCCTCTCCGATCTCATGGTAGATCAACTCTTGTACTACTCATATTATCAAGAATAAATCAAGCAGGACGTAGGGTTTTACCTCCATCAAGAGGGCCCGAACCTGGGTAAAACATCGTGTCCCCTGCCTCCTGTTACCATCCGCCTTAGACGCACAGTTCGGGACCCCCTACCCGAGATCTGCCGGTTTTGACACCAACATTGGTGCTTTCATTGAGAGTTCCTCTGTGTCATCATCATTAGGCTTGATGGCTCCTTCAATCATCGATAGCGATGCAGTTCAGGGTGAGACTTTTCTCCCCAGACAGATCTTTGTGTTCGGCGGCTTCGCACTGCGGGATAACTCGCTTGGCCATCTAGAGCAGATCGAGAGTTATGCCCCTGGACATCAGGTCGGGTTTGGAAGCTTAAACTACACGGCCGATATCCGCAGAGACTTGATCTTCGATGGATTCGAGCCCCTTCCTAGTGCGCCACACGGTCACGACGAGCATGATCTAGCTCTGCCATCGGACAGTGCTCAGGAGATCACGCCGACAACTGCTCTGACTCTCAATTCGGAGCCAGTTGCGCCGTCCATAGACGGGTGGATAGACCCCGCCACAGAGGCCACACTCTCATCGGCGATCGAGCCGAGTATCGACCTTAACCTTCACGGGAGCCGTGACGCCGAACTACCGGATTCTTCCCCGGCCACGGACTCCAAACCGCCTGCGCCCGTGCCTATCGAATCCGATTGGGCGCCGATCATGGAGTTTACCTCCATGGATATCTTTCAGCACTCGCCCTTCGGCGACATACTGAACTCATTAAGGTCTCTCTCCTTGTCAGGAGAGTCCTGGCCGAACTATGTCTGGCAGGATTGGGGATGCGGATGACGAAGAAATTCGCCGCCCACCCACCACCCACTTAGTAGCCACTGTCGACGATTTGACCAACATGCTCGACTTCGACTCCGAAGACATCGACGGTATGGACGGCGATGCAGGAGACGAACAGGAACCACTGCCCACAGGGCACTGGATGCCCACTCCATCATATGATGTACACATGGTGGACACACCCAAAGAAAACAACGACGAGGAATGGAAGGATGCAGCGAAGGGTTGTTCCCTCGAGAAGCAGTCAAAGCGGCGGCGTAGGCGCCACTCCAAATCCCGCCTCGGCAGAAACAGCGGTCATATAGACGCAGCGATAGAGCAGGGTGAACCATTGCCTGACCAGGGCAACACGGAGAATCAAACCGAGCAACCTGACCCCATCAAAGATAACAGTCCGGACGACATCACACCGGACAGGCACCCGGAGCAACAGAATGCCCATCAAAGGCTGGTTGCCACTGCGAGGAGTCTGAAAAGGTAGAAGCAAAGGCTCAGGGCTGCACAAGACACACTCAGAATCAGATGGAGTGAAGTACTCAATGCTGCAGTGAAGTACGGCAGTAATCGCCACACCAAGAGCTACCCGAAGCGAAAGGTGCTACCTAAATTCGATGAGGAGGCCTTAGATCCCCCGCAATCAAAAAACAAAACGGCCATCCAGTCGGATAGACGACCTCGTGGCCAACATAGAATGGCAAACGACGCCACACATAAGCCGGTACGCGATCCACGTGAGGACTCGCATCAAAATTATGACGCAACCAGATCCATCTACGGGCCACGCAAGCGCGCTCCAGCACACAATGCAACACAACAAACATCCCAATACCACGGTACACCCAAATACAGGGGTGCCGCACACCCCCTATGTTTAACCGATGAGGTGCTGGACCATGAATTTCCAGAGGAATTCAAACCCGTAAATATAGAGGCATACGATGGAACGACAGACCCTAGGGTCTGGATTGAGGACTACATCCTCCATATCCATATGGCTGGAGGAGACGATCTCCACGCCATCAAGTACTTACCCCTCAAGCTCAAAGGGCCAGCTCGGCACTGGCTTAAAAGCCTCCCTGAAAGCTCCATTAGAAGCTGGGAAGATCTCAAAGACGCCTTTCGGGCAAATTTTCAAGGGGCTTATGTCCGACCTCCGGACGTGGATGATTTGAGTCATATAACTCAACAGCCCGGAGAGTCGGCCCGAAAGCTTTGGAACAGGTTTCTTACTAAAAAGAACCAAATTGTCGACTGTCCAGACGCCGAGGCCTTGGCAGCTTTTAAGCATAGCGTCCGTGACGAATGGCTTGCCAGACACCTCGGCCAAGAAAATCCGAGAACAATGGCAACATTAACAAGCCTCATGACCCGCTTTTGCGTGGGCGAGGACAGCTGGTTAGCCCGATGCAGCACCAGCGACCCAAGTACATCCGAAGTCAGGGACGAAAACGGGAAATCATGATGCAGCAAAAACAAGCGCCGGAATAAAGAAGACAACCCGAAGAGCACAGCGGTAAATGCCGGATTCAAAAGCTCTCGGCCAGGTCAGCAAAAGCTGCCCCCCAGAGGCAACAGAGACGAACTGTCCAGCCTAAACAAGATTCTGGACCAAATATGTCAGATCCATAGCACCCCCGATAAACCTGCAAATCATACCCATAGAGAATGTTGGGTCTTCAAGCAGTCCGGCAAGCTCAATGCCGAACATAAGGGGCAGGATACACCAAGCGAAGATGAGGACGAGCCTCGCAAGCAAAGCACTGGGGAACAGAAGAAATTCCCACCAGAAGTCAAAACAGTCAACGTGTTACACGTGATAAAGGGGAGAAACAAAGCGGCACTCCTAGAGACACATGCCCCAGGGCCTATCACCATGGAGTCCTGCCACTGGTCGTTCCAACCGGTCACCTTCGACCATCGAGATTACTCGGCAAGTATGTGGCGTGCAGGATGGGCTGCCTTGGTATTAGACCCAATAATTGACGGATACCACTTCACACGAGTCCTGATGGACGGTGGCAGCAGTCTAAACCTGATATATCAGGACACAGTCCGCAAAATGGGGATAGACCCAACAAAAAATAGCCGCAGCAATACTACCTTTAAAGGAGTAACGCCAGGCCTAGAGGCCCATTGCACGGGCTCCCTGCCACTAGAGGTTATATTCGGCTTTCCCGATAACTTCCGTAGCGAACATTTAACGTTCCACATCGCTCCGTTCCAAAGTGGCTATCAAGCACTTCTCGGATGCGAAGCTTTCGCCCGCTTTAACGCAATACCGCATTACGCTTCCCTCCTGCTTAAGATGCCCGGTCCACATGGCATCATTACAGTAAATGGAAATATTGAGCATTCCTTGCACGCGGAAGACCGTGCTGCTACCTTGGCAGCCGCACACTAAACGGCCTCACCAACTAAAGCATCTGACAGGTCGTTAAGACCACAGACACGGTTGGACGAGTCCGGTACTGCTATATGTAATTGATACAGGTTTGATGGCTATACCCCTATTACAATACAAGGGGCTCAACGCGCGCGCACAAGTGACAATCAGGCTCAACTTTACTCATATTGTTTATTTAGTATAACTTACCTTTTTCACGGCAACTTTTCAATTAAGTTCCTCTCTTTTTCAGACGACAATCGTTCTACACCCGTCCAGAATACGGCACAACGGAGACACAGGCGCAGACGTGCAGCAGGGACCCGTTCCAAGGATTCTTTTTAGATTAAGACCTTGCGTAAACCTTTTTTACTGTCTCTTGTTGATACACATCCCTCGGATTCTCAGTACAACTGAGAAGGATGTTGACGTGTTGGCATGTGGCCACGTCAGAATATTGCACGTACCTGGACACCAGGGGCTTATTACAAAGGGCATTGTTTAGGCACGGTTTACACCATAACGACCAAATACCTTAGGGAGTGTTCGATGTCGCAAGTTTGGCCTTATATGCATCAGCTCCGAATCATGTCTTTGGTCAAATGTTGGGTTTGCCCGGCTCTTGTGTTTTGCTGCCTTACGTTCCGCTCTATCGGCTAAGGCGGCACCAGGAAAACTACTGCGATTGTGCCCTGGTTCATCCGGACGAGCACCCCAGTAGAGAAAGCCAAAAACTGACTGTCATGATATAGCGTGAGACTGGTCAACCACTCGATGACCTATCGGAATCTTCGGGTTTCCTCTGCCTTAACGAATGGCCGTTTCTCGGCCAGGCATGTACGCACCCCGAATTCAGATGAGTGCGGAGCCACCAAGGGCTATATAGTAGCCCCACTGTCAAACTCCTCTGGCTAAGTGAAAGTGTTAAATCATTATAGTCCGGTTGCCTAGTTCGCTGCGCTATCACCTCCTTAATGGACCAAGACGTTGGATCAAGTGTGAACATGCGTCTTCTGCGAACACCTCCGCATTATATGCGTGGGGGCTGAAGCCGACGACTGCAATCTTTCAGGTTATATACATGTATACATAAACGGCCGCACAGGAGGCATCATAATACTTTCGGGCAAAAGTATAAATACAGCCTTGATAAACTTAATAAAACATTGCTTTTACAATGGGAATACATGTCACTCAAACATAATATTCTTCGAGCACTGGGCCTCTGTCGAACGAGCGCCTTCAAGAACTTCTTCAAAATAGTGCTCGGCAGCCACTCGGCCTATGGCCGAACCCTGCGCCGCAACAGTGGTGGCATCCATCTCCACCCAGTATGTTTTGACACGGGCAAGGGCCATCTGCAAGCCTTCTATGCACGCCGACCTCTTCATTGCATTAATGCACGGCACCACACCAAGGAATTGCTGCACCAAACTAAAATAGATGTCCGGCTTTGGCCTTTCCGGCCACAGATGATCCACAACAAACCTCATGGCAAGACCGGACAGTCTATTCAGCTCAGCCCATTTGGCAAGCCGATCAATCAATGGAAGCGGACGCTCTAGAACGTTAAATTGCGACCAGAATAGCTTGTCCACTTCACGATCTATTTGATCTCGGAAGTATTTGGCCGCATCAACAGCACTCGCTGCCAAGTCCAGATATGCGTCCGCCGAACTCCACAGCCGGTCCAGAGGGGCATACCGAGGATCTCCAAACTTCCTCCGCAGCATAAAGGGTTTCCCAGCCGCGATATCCCCGGCTTGACGCAGCTCCTCCTTTTTCACTCTCATCGCAGAGCGGGTGTCTTTGGTCGCCATCATGGCCTTTTCCAGGTCCGTCGCCTTCGCCCGGTTTTCTTCTTCAAGAAGCTGGCAACGATCGGCAGTATCTTTTAACTTTACAGCCATCTTGGCCATTTTCTTTTTGCTCTCGCAATGTGCGGCCTGTTCGGCCCTTAACTCTTCGGCCGCTTGCAAAGCAGCCGCATTGCTACTCCTCGCTTGCTCCTTGGCTCGGGCAAGCTCTGCCCGAAGGGTCTCCATGGTGGCCGCTCCATCTGCAGTCACAACATATTAAAGATACTAGCATCATGCTGCTCTTATTATGTGACGATCACCAGAAAGGCCACTCACCCTGTGCCTCTTCAAGCCGCTCGTTGACAAGCACGATGTCGGCATCTGCCGCATCCAGCTGCCGCTTTAGTTCGGCATACCCATCAGTCTGGCTAGCCACCGGAGCCTCCATCACCTGCACACAAAGGCAGTCTGGTTATTACCTGGGACTATGATCCTCTTTTTTCCGCCGTTTTCGATGACAACCAGAGTCTCAGGGGCTACTATCTACACAGGGCACATCTAAAAATGTGCGGTACTTTCAAAAATATACATCATTTCACGTACCTCAAAACCCGTCAGTAGACTCATAAAGGCTTCATGCAGCCCACTTTCGGCGGACGAAATCCTTTCAATCACCGTACCCATCAATGTGCAGTGCTCTTCTGAGATAGCCGCCTTATCCAGCAGATCCCTCCGTACATCCGACCGCGCACCAGACGATGCCAGACTCTTTTGATTGCTCTCTTCGAGAGCCGGATACTGAGGACTTTGGGTGGCCATAGGATTACCTTCTGGCCTTGCCAGATCAGGAGAAGCCCTCCGCGACGACACCTCAGGGTCGCCCGTTTCGTAAGGCGGTGTGGTAGGAGGAGGTGTTTCGCTCTCCATCATCTCCGGAAGAAGATCCCCCGAAGACGAGCTCAGCTAAGAGGGTCTAAGATCCGAACTGCAGGATAAATACTTCGGTTATTTTCCTCAGAAGTAAGGTAGGATATCTTAACTATTAAATACCTTTTGATTACTTACAGCTCGTTAGAGGGCTGATCCCCGCGCGGACATTGTGCGGCAAGAACACCCTCCGAGGCAGGACCCTCTGGCGGAGATTTCTTCTCCCGTTTGGAAACCGTGATTTCCGGATCTTCTGAGGTAGTCCTCATCCTTCCCCGGGGAGAGAGAATGTCAGATTCTTCCCCTCGGTTATCCTCCCTCGTGGAGGCGCTCATTCCCTCGGTTGGAATAGGTAGCGATGGAGTCCTGCTTTCGCCCTCTTTATTCCCCCCTTCATCTTCCTTTGAGGGCACCAGACAAGGTGCTGGCCCGAGCATCTTTTCCAGCATCGGATTGTCCAAGCCTTCAGAAAGGGGGGCCGAACACCGGATCATCTTCGCCTTTGTTATCCAGTCCTGGTCAAAGAGCGATTCTTCAGAATGATGTCATGATAAATAAAAGGACGGTGTGTTCGGCCATGGGATTACTTACTTGGGCAGCGGTGCGGTTGCTGCTCAGGCCCACGTCCTCGGTGGTGTCTGGACACTCAATTTGGGGTCTGAAGAATGATTTGTACATCTCCTCATGCGTCATGCTGAGGAAATTCTGAATAGTGCGCGTCCTTCTAGGTTGAATTCCCACATGCGGAGGGGCCGGCGTTTGCAAGGTTGGACTCGACGAACCAGCATAACTTGCATTACCATAACCAGACTGAAATCTCCCTCAAAGAGATCTCGGATGCGGCTCTGCAGTATGGGCACGTCCTTGGCTGGACCCCAGCTCAGCCCCCTGCTGATCCATGACATCAGTGGTGGTGGAGGGCCCGAGCAAAAGATGGGGGCAGCTACCCACTTGGCACTTCGGGGAGCTGTGACGTAAAACCACTCCCGTTGCCACAATACGGACACCTCTGGAAAGGAACCCTTTGGCCATGGAGCGTCAGCAATTTTGCTTATTAGAGCACCCCCGTACGCTGCGTGTTACCCCTCGACCATCTTCAGCTTCACATCGAAGGTCTTGAGCCACAGGCCGAAGTGAGGGGTAATGCGGAGAAAGGCCTCACAAACGACAATAAATGACGAGATGTGAAGAAGGGAGTCCGGGGCCAGATCGTGAAAATCCAGCCCGTAATAAAACATAAGACCCCTGACAAAGGGATCCAGAGTGAGGCCTAGTCCTCGGAGGAAGTGGGAGACGAACACAACGCTCTCGTTGGGTTCGGGAGTGGGGACGACCTGCCCTCGGGTGGGCAGCCTATGCGAAATTTTGGCGGTCAGATATCTGGCCTCCCTCAACTTCTTGATGTCCTCCTCCGTGATGGAGGACGACATCCAGCGGCCTTGAAGGCTGGATCCGGACATGATTGAAGGTCCGAAACACCTGACCTTGGCTTTGGGTGTTAGAACTCGAGGCGGGGGAGGGATTCGATTGAGCACGGGAGGGAAAAAAGTAACAGCCTTGTCCCTTTATAAAGAGGGTGAATATCAAGCGTCCTCCTTGTGGCCGTTTGGGACTTGCCTAAAATCTAGGAGTCCTAGGCACAGTTGGGTTTCCCACGTCCGTATTGATGAGAATCCCATAATAAGGGGAACACGATCTCTGCTTTGACAAGACGTGTCAAAACCGCCTCGCGTTATGTGCGGGGGCTGGTTAAAGAAAAACGGTTCAAATAATTACCGGGGCGTGGCGTGATGTCATGCTGCCAAAACGTGTCAGCTGATTAGATTTGTGGTAATATTATTCTCTCTACGGTGGTATGTGGAACTTATTTTGCAGGGTCGGACACTATCCTTGTATTCAAATTCTTCTGTGGTGTATTCGGAGGAGGAACCCGCCTTGCAATGCCGAAGACAACACTGCGCACCGGACTCATCGTCATTGAAGCCTGGTTCAGGGGCTACTGAGGGAGTCCTAGATTAGGGGGTCTCTGGACAGCCGGACAATATCCTTTGGCCGGACTGTTGGACTATGAAGATACGAGATTGAAGACTTCGTCCCGTGTCCGGATGGGACTCTACTTGGCGTGGAAGGCAAGCTAGGTAGTGCGGATATGTATATATCCTCCTTTGTAACCGACCTTGTGTAACCCTAGCCCCTTCCGGTGTCTATATAAACTGGAGGGGTTTAGTCCGTAGGACAACATACAATCATACCATAGGCTAGCTTCTAGGGTTTAGCATCTCCGATCTCGTGGTAGATCAACTCTTGTACTACTCATATTATCAAGACTAAATCAAGCAGGACGTAGGGTTTTACCTCCATCAAGAGGGCCCGAACCTGGGTAAAACATCGTGTCCCCTGCCTCCTGTTACCATCCACCTTAGACGCACAGTTCGGGACCCCCTACCCAAGATCCGCCGGTTTTGACATCGACAGGGCCCATCGCCCATTCCACACCTGCACGTTGCGAACGCGGCCGGTGAGCAGACCTAGCAACCTCCATTTCAAAGAAAGTTGTGTTACGTGGTCCAACCCAGTGCGCACTGCTCAGTCGCTAATGTCACGAAGGCTTTGGCTAATACCACGACGTCGAGTGCCCATAACTGTTCCCGCGTAGTTGGTTAGTGCGTATAGGCCAGTGGCCACATTCAGATCAAATACCAAGATCTCGTTAAGCATGTTAATTTTGAAGTAATCGTAGACGCCGACCAGGCCCAGGCCCACCTCTCACCTAGGTAGTCTCAACCTGCCTGATGTCTACTACACAACCTTCTTCTTGTAGACGTCATTGGGCCTGCAAGTGCAGAGGTTTGTAGGACAGTAGAAAATTTCCCTCAAGTGGATGACCTAAGGTTTATCAATCCATGGGAGGCATACGATGAAGATGGTCTCTCTCAAGCAACCCTACAACCAAATAACAAAGAGTCTCTTATGTCCCCAACACACCCAATACAATGGTAAATTGTATAGGTGCACTAGTTTGGCGAAGAGATGGTGATACAAGTGCAATATGGATAGTAGATATAGGTTTTTGTAATCTGAAAATATAAAAACAGCAAGGTAACTAATGATAAAAGTGAGCGTAAACAGTATTGCAATGCTAGGAAACAAGGCCTAGCGTTCATACTTTCACTAGTGCAAGTTCTCTCAACAATAATAACATAATTGGATCATATAACTATCCCTCAACATGCAAAAAAGATTCACTCCAAAGTCACTAATAGCGGAGATCAAATGAAGAGATTATTGTAGGGTACGAAACCACCTCAAAATTATCCTTTCTGATCGATCTATTCAAGAGTCCGTAGTAAAATAACACGAAGCTATTCTTTCCGTTCGATCTATCATAGAGTTCGTACTAGAATAACACCTTAAGACACAAATCAACCAAAACCATAATGTCACCTAGATATTCCAATGTCACCTCAAGTATCCATGGGTATGATTATATGATATGCATCACACAATCTCAGATTCATCTATTCAACCAACACAAAGTACTTCAAAGAGTGCCCCAAAGTTTCTACCGGAGAGTCAAGATGAAAATGTGTGCCAACCCCTATGCATAAGTTCACGAGCAGAACCCGCAAGTTGATCACCAGAACATACATCAAGTGGATCACGTGAATATCCCATTGTCACCACAGATAAGCATATGCAAGACATACATCAAGTGTTCTCAAATCCTTAAAGACTCAATCCAATAAGATAACTTCAAAGGGAAAACTCAATCCATCACAAGAGAGTAGAGGGGGGAGAAACATCATAAGATCCAACTATAATACCAAAGCTCGCGGTACATCAAGATCATACCATCTCAAGAACACGAGAGAGCGAGAGAGATCAAACACATAGCTACTGGTACATACCCTCAGCCCCGAGGGTGAACTACTCCCTCCTCGTCATGGAGAGCGCCGGGATGATGGAGATGGCCACCGGTGAGGGATCCCCCTCCGCCAGGGTGTAGGCACAGGGTCCCGATTGGTTTTTGGTGGCTACAGAGGCTTGCGGCGGCAGAACTCCCGATCTAGGTTTCTTTCTGGAAGTTTGGGTTTATATAAAAGGTGTTGGAGTCGGAAACAAGTCAGGGGGTCCCCGAGGTGGCCACGAGGCAGGGGAGTGCGCCCAGGGGGTAGGGCGCGCCCCCCACCCTCGTGGTGGCCTCGGGACTCTTTTGGCCCACTTTCTGTACTCCTGGGCTTCTTCTGGTCCAAAAATGATCTCCGTCAAATTTTAGCTCAATTGGACTCCGTTTGGTTTTCCTTTTCTGCGATACTCAAAAACAACAAAAAAACAGAAACTGGCATTGGGCTCTTGGTTAATAGGTTAGTCCCAAAAATCATATAAATGCATATAAAACATCCAAGGTTGATAATATAATAGCATGGAACAATCAAAATTTATAGATACGTTGGAGACATATCAGCATCCCCAAGCTTAATTCATGCTCGTCCTCGAGTAGGTAAATGATAAAAACAGAATTTTTGATGTGGAATGCTACCTAGCATATTTATCAATGTAATTTCCTTTATTGTGGCATGAATATTCAGATCCATAAGATTCAAGACAAAAGTTTAATATTGACATAAAAATAGTAATACTTCAAGCATACTAACTAAGCAATCATTTCTTCTCAAAATAACATGGCCAAAGAAAGTTCATCCCTACAAAATCATATAGTTTAGTCATGCTCCATTTTCGTCACACAAGAATGCTCTCATCATGCACAACCCCGATGACAAGCCAAGCAATTGTTTCATACTTTAGTAATCTCAAACTTTTTCAACCTTCACGCAATACATGAGAGTGAGCCATGAATATAGCACTATGGGTGGAATAGAATATGATGATGGGGGTTGTGTGGAGAAGACAAAAAAAGAGAAAGTCTCACATTGACGCGGCTAATCAATGGGCTAGGGAGATTCCCATCAATTGATGTCAATGCAAGGAGTAGGGATTGCCATGCAACGGATGCACTAGAGCTATAAATGCATGAAAGCTCAACAAAATAAACTAAGTGGGTGTGCATCCAACTTGCTTGCTCATGAAGACCTAGGGCATTTGAGGAAGCCCATTGTTGGAATATACAAGCCAATTTCTATAATGAAAAATTCCCACTAGTATATGAAAGTGACAAAACAAGAGACTCTCTATCATAAAGATCATGGTGCTACTTTGAAGCACAAGTGTGGAAAAAGGATAGTAGCATTGTCCCTTTTTATTTTTATTTTATTTTTTTGGCCTTCCTTTTTTTGGCCTTTCTCTTTTTTGGCCCTTTTTGGGACAATGCCCTATTAATGATGATCATCACACTTCTATTTATTTACAACTCAATGATTACAACTCGATACTAGAACAAAGTATGACTCTATATGAATGCCTCCGGCGGTGTACCGGGATGGGCAATGAATCAAGAGTGACATGTATGAAATAATATCCATGGTGGCTTTGCCACAAATACGATGTCAACTACATGATGATGCAAGGCAATATGACAATGATGAAGCGTGTCATAATAAACGGAACGGTGGAAAGTTGCATGGCAATATATCTCGGAATGGCTATGGAAATGCCATAATAGGTGGGTATGGTGGCTGCTTTGGGGAAGATATAAGGAGGTTTATGTGTGATAGAGCATATCGTATCACGAGGTTTGGATGCACCGGCGAAGTTTGCACCAACTCTCAAGGTGAGAAAGGGCAATGCACGGTACCGAAGAGGCTAGCAATGATGGAAGGGTGAGAGTGCGTGTAATCCATGGACTCAACATTAGTCATAAAGAACTCACATACTTATTGCAAAAATTGACAAGTCATCAAAAACCAAGCACTACGCGCATGCTCCTAGGGGGATAGATTGGTAGGAAAAGACCATCGCTCGTCCCCGACCGCCACTCATAAGGATGACAATCAAAGAACACCTCATGTTTCAAATTTGTTACACAACGGTTACCATACGTGCATGCTATGGGACTAGCAAACTTCAACACAACTATTTCTCAAATTCACAATTACTCAACTAGCACAACTTTAATATCACTACCTCAATATCTCAAAACAATCATCAAGTGTCAAACTTCTCTTAGTATTCAATGCACTTTATATGAAAGTTTTTATTATATCCCTCTTGGATGCCCATCATATTAGGACTAAATTCATAACCAAAGCAAATTACCATGTTGTTTAATACTCTCAAAATAATATAAGTTAAGCATGAGAGTTCATCTATTTATTCAAAATAAAACCACCGTCGTGCTCTAAAAGGATATAAGTGAAGCAATAGAGCAAATGACAAACTACTCTGAAAAGATATAAGTGAAGATCAATGAGTAGTCGAATAATTATGTAACTATGTGAAGACTCTCTAACATTTAAGAATTTCAGATCTTGGTACTTTATTCAAATAGCAAGCAAAACAAAATAAAATGGCATTGCAAGGATAGCACATACCATGTGAAGAAACAAAAACTTAGGTTCAAGGAAAACTGACCGATCATTGTTGAAGAAGAAAGCTGGGATGCCAACCGGGGCATCCCCAAGCTTAGATGCTTGAGACTTCTTGAAATAGTAATTAGGGATGCTTTGGTCATCCCCAAGCTTGAGCTTTTGTGTCTCCTTAATTCCTTTCATATCACGGTTTCCCTAAATCTTAAAAGCTTCATCCACACAAAACTCAACAAGAACTCGTGAGATAGGTTAGTATAAATCCTTGCAAAACCTTATCATTCTCTACTGTAGCAAATCACTAGAATTATTATTTAACATTGAATACTAAATGCCTCTGAATATTTAAAAGTCCTATCCCCAAATAGAACAATAAAACAAGTAATCATATGCAAACATAACAGCAATCTGTCTAAACAGAACAGTCTGTAAAGAATGCAAGAAAATTCATACTTATTTGATTCCAAAAATTCTAAAAAAATTACCTCACTGTAGATAATTTGTTGTAACTCTTAAAATTTTTAAGATTTTATCATGTTCTGACTATTCACAAATATTCAAAACATAACAGCAAACTTTATGTTTTCAAACAACAACATATAGACTTGGAAAATAAGCATGGTGAAGGCTATACTTGACATTTTTATTAAACTAAAGGCTGCAAAACATTACTCTAAATAGAAGCAAGCGAATCAAACTAAAATAAAATGACGCTCCAAGCAAAACACATATCATGTGGTGAATAAAAATATAGCTCCAAGTAAAGTTACCGATGAACGAAGACGAAAGAGGGGATGCCATCCGAGGCATCCCCAAGCTTAGGCTTTTGGTTGTCCTTGAATATTACCTTGGGGTGCCTTGGGCATCCCCAAGCTTAGGCTTTTGGTTGTCCTTGAATATTACCTTGGGGTGCCTTGGGCATCCCCAAGCTTAGGCTTTTGGTTGTCCTTGAATATTACCTTGGGGTGCCTTGGGCATCCCCAAGCTTAGGCTCTTGCCACTCCTTATTTCATAGTCCATCGAATCCTTACCCAAAACTTGAAAACTTCACAACACAAAACTTAATAGAAAACTCGCAAGCTCTGTTAGTATAAGAAAATAAATCACCACTTAGATATTGTTGTGAACTCATTATAAATTCATATTGGTGTAATATCTAATGCATTCCAACTTATCTATGGTTCATACCCTCCGATACTACTCATAGATTCATCAAAATAAGCAAACAACACAATGTAAACAGAATTTGTCAAAAACAGATCAGTCTATAGTAATCTGTATCATTTGAATACTTCTGTAACTCCAAAAATTCAGATAAAATAGGAAATCCTAGATAATTTGTTTATTAATCTTCTGCAAAAAGAATCTGTATTTTATCATGTTCTGGTGATTTTTAACGATTGTTTTCGTGAGCAGAAAGTTTCTGTCTTTTTTCAGCAAGATCAAATAATTATCACCCAAGAAGATCCTATAGGTTTTACTTGGCACAAACACTAATTAAAACATAAAACCACATCTAACCAGAGGCTAGATGAATTATTTATTACTAAACAGGAGTAAAAAGTAAAGAACAAAAATAAGATTGGGTTGCCTCGCAACAAGCGCTATCGTTTAACGCCCCTAGCTAGGCATGATGATTTCAATGATGCTCGCATAAAAGATGAGAATTGAAACATAAAGAGAGCATCAAGAATAATATGACTAGTACATTTAAGTCTAACCCACTTCCTATGCATAGGGATTTTGTGAACAAACAATTTATGGGAACAATAATCAACTAGCATAGGAAGGCAAAACAAGCATAACTTTAAAACTTTAAGCACATAGAGAGGAAACTTGATATTGTTGCAATTCCTACAAGCATATATTCCTCCCTTACAATAATTTTCAGTAGCATCATGAATGAATTCAACCATATAATCAGCACATAAAGCATTCTTTCCATGATCTACTTGCATAGAAATTTTATTACTCTCCACATAAGCAAATTTATTCTCATGAATAGTGGGAGCAAACTCAAAAAAATAACTATCATGTGAAGCATAATCCAATTGAAAATTAAAATCATGATGACAAGTTTCATGGTTATAATTATTCTTTATAGCATACATGTCATCACAATAATCATCATAAATAGGAGGCATGCTTTCATCATAATAAATTTGCTCATCTAAACTTGGGGGACAAAAAATATCATCTTCATCAAACATAGATTCCCCAAGCTAGTGGCTTTGCATATCATTAGCATCATGGGTATTCAAAGAATTCATACTAACAACATTGCAATCATGCTCATCATTCACATATTTTATGCCAAGCATTCTATGTAATTCCTCTTCTAGCACTTGAGCACATTTTCACGAAAGACATTAAAAAGATGAAGCATATGAGGCAACCTTAATTCCATTTTTTGTAGTTTTCTTTTATAGACTAAACTAGTGATAAAACAAGAAACAAAAAAGATTCGATTGCAAGATCTAAAGATATACCTTCAAGCACTCACCTCCCCGGCAACAACGCCAGAAACTTCTTGATGTCTACTACTTAACCTTCTTCTTGTAGACGTTGTTGGGCCTCCAAGTGCAAAGGTTTGTAGGACAGTAGCAAATTTCCCTCAAGTGGATGACCTAAGATTTATCAATCCGTGGGAGGCGTAGGATGAAGATGGTCTCACTCAAGCAACCCTGCAACCAAATAACAAAGAGTCTCTTGTGTCCCCAACACACCCAATACAATGGTAAATTGTATAGGTGCACTAGTTCGGCGAAGAGATGGTGATACAAGTGCAATATAGATAGTAGATATAGGTTTTTGTAATCTGAAAATATAAAAACAGCAAGGTAACTAATGATAAAAGTGAGCGTAAACGGTATTGCAATGCTAGGAAACAAGGCCTAGGGTTCATACTTTCACTAGTGCAAGTTCTCTCAACAATAATAACATAATTGGATCATATAACTATCCCTCAACATGCAACAAAGAGTCACTCCAAAGTCACTAATAGCAGAGAACAAACGAAGAGAGTATTGTAGGGTACGAAACCACCTCAAAGTTATCCTTTCCGATCGATCTATTCAAGAGTCCGTAGTAAAAACAACACGAAGCTATTCTTTCCGTTCGATCTATCATAGAGTCCGTACTAGAATAACACCTTAAGACACAAATCAACCAAAACCCTAAAGTCACCTAGATACTCCAATGTCACCTCAAGTATCCGTGGGTATGATTATACGATATGCATCACACAATCTCAGATTCATCTATTCAACCAACACAAAGTACTTCAAAGAGTGCCACAAAGTTTCTACTGGAGAGTCAAGACGAAAACATGTGCCAACCCCTATGCATAAGTTCACGAGCGGAACCCGCAAGTTGATCACCAAAACATACATCAAGTGGATCACATGAATATCCCATTGTCACCACAGATAAGCACATGCAAGACATACATCAAGTGTTCTCAAATCCTTAAAGACTCAATCCAATAAGATAACTTCAAAGGGAAAATGCAATCCATCACAAGAGAGTAGAGGGGGAAGAAACATTATAAGATCCAACTATAATAGCAAAGCTCGCGGTACATCAAGATCGTACCATCTCAAGAACACGAGAGACAGAGATCAAACACATAGCTACTGGTACATACCCTCAGCCCCGAGGGTGAACTACTCCCTCCTCATCATGGAGAGCGCCGGGATGATGGAGATGGACACCGGTGAGGGATCCCCCCTCCGGCGGTGTGCCGGAACAGGGTCCCGATTGGTTTTTGGTGGCTACAGAGGCTTGCGGCGGCGGAACTCTCGATCTAGGTTTCTTTCCGGAAGTTTGGGCTTATATAAGAGGTGTTGGAGTCGGGAACAAGTCAGGGGGTCCCCGAGGCGGCCACGAGGCAGGGGTGCGCCCCCACCCTTGTGGTGGCCTCGGGACTCTTCTAGCCCACTTTCAGTACTCCATGGGCTTTTTCTGGTCCAAAAATGATCTCCATCAAATTTTAGCTCAATTGGACTCTGTTTGGTTTTCCTTTTCTGCGATACTCAAAAACAACGAAAAAACAGAAACTGGCACTGGGCTCTGGGTTAATAGGTTAGTCCCAAAAATCATATAAAATAGCATATAAAACATCCAAGGTTGATAATATAATAGCATGGAACAATAAAAAAATATAGATATGTTGGAGATGTATCACTGCCATGTCGCTTCGCCACAAAGATCCACCTAGAGGGCCGTCGGGACAAAGGTCCTTTCAGCCCCCAATCCGTGAATCACTCGCGGGTACTCTATGAGCCGACCCGTCTTTAGTCACCACATCTATCATATATAAAGTATATAAGTATATACCGGTGATCAACTCCCGAGTGATCACGGCCCGATAGTATAGCATGGCAGACGAACAAGAATGTAGGGCCACTGATGGAATACTAGCATCCTATACTAAGCATTTAGGATTGCGGGTAAAGGTAACAACAGTAGTAGCAAAGACAGGCTATGAAGTAGAATATGATTAACCGAAAGCAGTAACATGCTACACTACTCTAATGCAAGCAGTTGAGAGAAGGAGTAGGCGATATCTGGTGATCAAGGGGGGCTTGTCTGGTTGCTCTGGCAAGAAGGAGGGGTCATCAACAACGTAGTCGGTCAGGGCACCAGCAGCGGCGTCAGTCTCGTAGTCTACCGGAGAGAAGAGGGGGAAGAAACGATGAATACAATGCAAACATATGCATATCGATGCGTCACATGACATGTAACGGTGCCAGGGGTGCCCTAACACAGTAGGAGGTGATACCAGCGAAAGGGGGAAAACATCCGGGAAAGTATCCCTGGTATTTCGCATTTTCGGACAGATGAACCGGAGGGGGAAAGTTGTGTGTTCGCTATGCTAGGGATATGTGGCGGACGAACGGGCTACGTATCCGGATGCGTCTCGTCGTTCTGAGCAACTTTCATGTCCAAAGTATTTTCATCCAAGTTACGAATTATTTTATATTAATTTTTAAAGATTTAAATCACTTTTAGAATGAACAGAATTAATTAAATTAGAAAATGTAATTATGATGTCAGCATGATGTCAGGATGATGTCAGCAGTCAAACAGTTAGTTGACTTAGTCAAACTGACGTGTGGGTCCTATTGTCATTGACCGTTAACTAACTAACCAAGTTAAATACTTTAATTAACAAATCAATTAGGTTAAGTTAATTAATTAATTAATTAAATTATTAATTATATATTTTTGTTTGTTCTTCTAAAAACATTCTGGGCGTGGGGCCCCCTTGTCATAGGCCCCAGGGGCCATAGCGGTTGCCAGCGTTGGCGGGTGCAGGCGAGCGGGCATGGGCGCCCGACGGGGCGGACCCGAGCGGAGGCCATTGGGGCGCCACTGGCGGCTCGTCGGAGCGCGGCCACGACGAGTAGGCGAGGCGAGTCTGGCCGCGGATGGCGCCGGCGAAGGGAGGCGGGTCGGCGTGCGGCGGCAACCATTGTGGGAGCCACAAGCGGGGCCAAGGGCGGAAGTGGCCCGGGCAACGGCAGAGCACTACGGAGAGTAGCAGCGGCACCACAGGGTTGGCCGGGCGAGGGCTCGGGCAAGCGCTGCCGGGCGTCGTTGGCGGCCAGCGACGCAGCAGCGGCGAGCGTGGCTTCAAGATGGGCGGCGACCAGAGTGGGCATGGGTGCGGGCTCACATGGGAGGGCGGAGGCAGTCGTGGCGGTTGCAGCGAAGGCGGCTACGGCGCGGGTGTGGCCATGGCAGAGCAAGAAGTACCGGGGTAAGCAGCAGCGGGCAGCAGGGCATCCGTTGAGGCGCGTGGGGGCGAGCGTTAGCGGAGGCGGCGGCGGGGCGCGCATCCGCCACGGAGAGCGCGCAGGCGCGTGGTGACCTGGAGGGACGAGGATAGAGGATGGGAGCGTGGGGCGTGGGCAGGAGGTCGGGGACGACGCAGCGCAGGGGAGGACGACGGCGATGGCGTCCAACAAGGAGGAAGGCGACGACGCAGCTCCGGGCGGTGGGGATCGGCGACAGGGTTAAGGCGGATCGAGCCCCCGATCCAGATCGAGAAAAGGGGAAACGAGGGGAGAGTGGGAGGAAAGGGGTAGGGGCTAGGGTTTCGGGGGAGGGTTATAGGGCAGTGGGGGCCGGCCGGCCAGTTGGTACGGCGGCTAGCCGGGCCATTTGGCCCAGGGGAGCCCTTTTGTCTTCTTTTGTTTTGCTATTTTGTTTTCTTTACTTTTTATTTATTTATCCTTTTCTGTTTTCTTTTATTTCTTTAATGCTTATAGTTTTATAAAATACACAAATGGTTTCTAAATTAGTATTACTATATTTATTACTGCCACATTAATCCAGGTAACTAAATAAAATAGTTTAACATTTTGTAAATAATAAAAGGCATTTATTAAATTGGTTGTGCCGCTGTTTCATTCACATTTGAGTATTTAAACATTTTATAAAAGGGTGGTTTCTCCATCATAATTTCCTATGAATTATTTGGTTCACTCAAAATATTTTAGTTTTAATATTTGAAAAGTTTTATTGTTTGCTTGATGTTGAATTTGAATTTGAATCAGTTTCAAACTAACACGAGATTAGCAATAGTAATCGAGGTGACGTGGCATCATTAGCCGAGGGTTGTTGTAGCTTAATTATCCGGACGTCACATGATTCATCAAGTTTGTTGTCTTAACCTTCTTCAAGGACCGGCGGTAGTCAAATTTGATTCAACTAAACTAGGAGAAACAGACACCCGCCAGCCACCTTTATGCAAAACTAGTTGCATGTCAGTCGGTGGAACCGGTCTCATGTGCGTGGACATGTAAGGTTGGTCTGGAACGCTTCATCCCACAATACCGTCAAATCAAAATAAGACGTTGGTGGTAAGCAGTATGACTATCACCGCCCACAACTCTTTGTGTTCTATTCGTGCATATCATCTACGCATAGACCTGGCTCATGATGCCACTGTTGGGAATCGTTGCATGAAAAAAAATCTACGCACATGCAATGATCTATCCATGGAGATGCATAGCAACAAGGGGGGGGGTGTCTATGTACCCTCGTAGACCATAAGCGGAAGTGTTTCACAATGCAGTTGATGTAGTCGAACTTTCTTCGCGCTCTAACCGATCAAGTACCGAACGCACGACACCTTCGTGTTCTGCACACGTTCAGCTCGGGGACGTCCTCCGCCTTCTTGATCCAGCAAGACGGCGAGGTAGTAGATGAGTTCCGACAACACTACAAAATTTGACCGAGGGAGTAAACGGTGGACGAGGGCGCCACACACGGCTGAGACAATGTTGTATCCTTTTATGGTGCCCCCTCCCCACATATATATAGGTGGGAGGGAAGGAGGCAGCCCCTAGGGCGCCCCAAGAGACCTGCGACAGCCCTAGGGCTCCTGCCTTGCCCTACGTCCCCCTTTCCTTATTTGGACATGAGGGGGAAAGGAAAGGGACATGGTTGCCTTAGGGAGCCTCCCCTTTCCTTCCCTCCCTGCTTTGGTGCATGGGCAGAGGGGGTAGAGGGGCACACCAGCCCCTTGTGGGCTGGTGTGCTCTTCCCCTTTTGGCCCATAAGGCCCAAAAACCTACCAGGGCTGCCCAGAACCCCTTTCGGTGACCCGATAAGTATCCGGTACCACCCAAAACACTTTCGGTGTCCAAATACCATCGTCCTATATATTAATATTTGCCTACCGACCATTTTGAGACTCCTCGTCATGTCCGTGATCTCATCCGGGACTTCGAACAACATTCGTTCACCAAATCACATAACTCATATAATATTATATCGTCAACGAACGTTAAGCGTGCGGACCCTACGGGTTCGAGAACTATGTAGACATGACTGAGACACCTCTCCGATCAATAACCAATAGCGGAACCTGGATTCCCATATTGGCTCCTACATATTCTACAAATATATTTATCGGACGAACCGTTATGACAGCATACGTAATTCCCTTGGTTATCAGTATGTTACCTGCCCGCGATTCGATCGTCGGTATCTCTATACCTAGTTCAATCTCGTTACCGGCATGTCTCTTTACTCGTTCTGTAATACATCACCTCGTGACTAACTCCAAGCTTATGATGTGTATTACCGAGAGGGCCCAGAGATACCTCTCCGATACTCGGAGTGACTAATCATAATCTCGATCTATGCCAACTCAACAAACACCTTTGGAGATACCTGTAGAGCATCTTTATGATCACCCAGTTATGTTGTGACATTTGATAGCACACAAGGCATTTCTCCGATCTCCAGGAGTTGCATAATCTCATAGGTGAAGGAATATGTATTTGACATGAAGAAAGCAATATCAATAAATGAACTATCAATATGCTAAGCTAACGGATGGGACTTGTCCATCAATCATTCTCCTAATGATGTGATCCCGTTATCAAATGACAACACATGTCTATGGTCACGAGACTTAACCATCTTTGATCAACGAGCTAGTCTAGTAGAGGCATACTAGGGACACGGTATTTGTTTATGTATTCACACATGTATTTAAGTTTCCGATCAATACAATTCTAGCATGAATAATAAACCTTTATCATGAATAAAGAAATATAAAATAACAACTTTATTATTGTGTTCAGGGCATATTTCCTTCACTTTCGCCCTTTGACCGTTTGACCATCAGTTTGGAAACTTCATAACTAATTCATACTAAATCAGAAAAATGGAAATAAGATACCAAAATGTACGGAAAAACATCACCTAGATGTCAGCGTCATTTGCATTCATGACCAAAGTGTTGGAAAGTGCCATGTGAATTTTAGATCTTATGATACCACCATGAATAGTAAAATAAAAAATTCAAAAAATTGTAAAAAGAAATTGGTGTCAAAGAATGACAAATATTTTAAGTGCCTACCAAGTTTTATCACGGAACGACATTCGTGGAAGTCGTGGCAAAAAGACATTCTATATGGGAGTGTTGATTGTTTTTTGCCACGACATCCACGGACATGATTCCGTGATGAAACTTGGCAAGGACTTAAAACATTTGTCATTCTTTGCCATCAAATTTTTTAAATTTTACTATTTATGGTGGTATCATAAGAGCTAAAACTCGGATGGGAACTTTCCAACATTTTTGTTATAAGAGCAAATGACACTGACATATAGATGATGTTTTTCTGAACATTTTGGTGTCTTATTTGCATTTTCCTGATTTAGTATGAATTAGTTATGAATTTTTCAAACTGACAGTCAAACGGTCGAAGGGCAGAAGCATAAGAGGAGCGAAGTGACTCGGACAAAACCGATGACTTTTAGAAATTAGGGGTAAAACAACCGAGTGGGACACAACTAAGGGCATAAATCTAATTATCCCTTTATGTTTTAGAATTTTGTGAACCAAACAAACATTAAGAGATTTGTGTGGACGTTAATTTCTTTTTAGAAAAAGTCTGAAATAAACCTTGAACTTGTAGACGAAAGCTAAATCGAATCCCAAACTTCAAATCCCATAAATCAACACACCGGACTCTCTGATCCCAGTCTATTTTGAACCTTGAGAGAGTTCCCAAACAGGGATTGTCGACATGGCATGTTAAATCTTGGGATTGTTGCACGTGGACTCAATTGGGCCGGCCCACCAGGCACGAAGCTTTTTTCTTACCACGCGACGTAAAAACCGGAGTCGAACTTGGGACCTGGCAGAGTTGAGCTTATCTTGATAGCCACTAGAACACATGACTATGAGTGACATAATTAGAGGCCCGAAATAGTTAAAGACACACCGAAATGTCGAACTTTGAAAACATTTTTTAGGGGGAAACAAATATTGAAAACATAAACAATTTTGGAAAAGGCCAAACATTTTATAAAGTGTGAGCACTTTTGAAATTTCCGAATACTTTAAGAAAACAATTATTTTTTGAAAAAGCAATCAGTTTTGAAAAGCGGACACTTTTTGAAATATAAACATTTTTGAAACCTAAAGAAAATTTTAAAGTGCAAACACTTTTGGAAAATTTATAAAATGGAAACAAATTTTGAAACCTGAAAAAATGTGTAAAGAAAATGTTAATGGCATCTAAAAAACATCACGAGTTTAGATAAACGTATGTGGCATTTAAAAAATGTTTGTACAATGGAAAATAATATTCTTGTGATTCAAAAAAAAAATGTTTCATCCATAAAAAAAGGTAGCATTTTAAGAATGTTCATGAGTTTCAAAAAATGTGCTTGTGACCTTTAAAAAAGCGTATACAATGTAAAGAAAAATGATTGCATGATGTAAAAAATAATGCCATACCCTTAAAATACTATATGTGACATGTGTTTGAAAAAGTGTATACAATTTAAAAAATGTGTAACAATGTAAAAGAAATGTTCGTGTAGTTTATAAAACTAGTAAATGTGTACGTGCAATGCACGTTGATATTAGGTAATATATTAATTACGCGTAAATATTAGGTAGGATATTATTTACGCATTAAGTATGTGATTAGCATTGATATTAATATTTGGTATGATATTAACTGCACACTAAACATGTTGAGTGCTCATCATTAGAACAACCTGAGTCGTTAGATTGACCTGATTTGACGGTCGGGATTTGTTGGATCTGCCCCTTTGGGTCTTTTTATATTGATATAGATATAGATGTTTATTGTCCTTAAGAAAATGTAAAACATCTATTTTACCGTGTATTCAAAAAAGTATTGTAAACTTGTATTTAAATTTTTTTATCTAATGTATTTGAAAAATGTCAAAAGTGTATTAGAAAATATTACACATGTGTGCTAAAATTGTGCATTGGGTACTGAGAATAATTTGACATGTGTAAAAAAGAAAACCGGTTACCGATAAAGAAACAAAATAAAAGCAAAAAAACAAACAATATGAAGAAAAAACAAAAAGTATAACAAAGAAAGGAAAACCAGATAAAACCATTGGAAAAACAAAGTACAATGAAGGGGAAAAAGCAGAAGAAAACCAATGAAAAACCAAAGGAAAATAAAAAGGAAAAAACAAAGAAAAAGGAATACCAGCTAAATCCTCTCGAGGTTTAAAATAGGCCGGTATAAGAGAGTTTGGTGTGCTGATTTTAGGGACTGAGAGTTCAGAGTTTGATTTAGATTTCGCCTACAAGTTCAAGGTTTATTTTGGGCATTTCCCTAAAAAAATATGGAATAATATGAACCGTGAGACATATTTTTTTATACAAGTTTCTAGTCCTCGCCAAAAACGAACAAACAATAAAACACCTTTGATTTAATGAAAGAGGCGCTTCGCGGACTGCTTTGGAAGCAAGCCACGCAAGGAGAGTTGCCTCCTCTCCCAAATCTCATCGTCCTACACCCCCCGGATGAGATTCGGGAGTACTATTTGTTATGTATCTTGATCAGGTCAGTGATCACTAGTTCGCAAAAAAAAAAAGATCAGTGATCACTGATTAGTCCTTTCCGACGAGAATCCGCGTGATTTGCTGCGTATTACTCCCTCCGTTACTCTCCCCGCTTCATTTCTTGCTTTTCGAGTCGACGTGGACTCGCGGCCTCCTCCTCCGAGCGGTGCGTGCCGGGGAGCCGTCAGCCGTGGCGACCACACGCCGAAAGTTAAGTTAACCAGCTGATTTATGCGGGGTCACCGAAGCCGACCCTCCTTTCAGCTACGCAATCGCGTCAGTTAACGATTTTTCAAGCAACCGTAGATCGATCTCGCCCGGATCTTCGTTGACTCCGTTATTTTTTTTAACTAAAAGTCTTTCCAATTTCAGCCCCTTGGTCTGGAGTTCTGATTGGACGGGGCTCGTTCCCGAGCGTTGATAATGAGATATTTTATCGACGATGCGTGCCGAGTAGGAACTCCCGTCAGTTTGCTTGTATGCATCTGCTACACAGCTCCTGCACCGTTGTTTGCACACAAGCTCTCGGTCTCACGGGGTGCACCGAGTGCTGCGGTGAGGAGCAGCACTAGATGATGGAAGGCCAAGAGGACAAGAGGCCTTCCATCATTTTCTGACGGGGGCGCTCCCAAGCTTTTTGGTCGAAGCTAGAGGGCCCGGCAGGTGAGATTTTTAATCCATGCTCTCTGTATGCGCAATTATCCATTCTAACCGAAGAATCAAGAATGTCCTCCTTGCTCCATGGATTCTGCCTTGGAATCACTCACAGCTCTCTCAAGAGCTCACTCGGAGCTAGTAGTAGTACAAGTGTAGAGCTCACTAATGATTAACGAACACCGTGCTCTGTCCGGCGGTCCGATGACTCCTCCGTCTCCCCCCGGACTCGAATCTGACGCCGCGAGAATCTGCCCCCACTATGTCTATGCAGCAGGACAGGCGGAGGAGGCCGCCGCCGCCGTCGCCGGGCGTCGAGCTCGCGATGGCGCCGCACTCGCGGGACGGCCGCAGAGTCCATTTCGAGGAGATCCGCGAGCTCGACGGCGACGGCGACGGCGACTCCGAGCTGGGGGCCGGGCACGCGCGGGGCCGCGTGCCGCCGTGGCGGGAGCAGCTGACGGCGCGCGGGATGGTGGCGAGCCTGGCGGTCGGCGCCATGTACAGCGTCATCGTGATGAAGCTCAACCTCACCACGGGCCTCGTCCCCACGCTCAACGTCTCCGCCGCGCTCATCGCCTTCGTCCTCCTCCGCGCCTGGACCAAGGCGCTGGCCCGCCTCGGCCTCCCCGCCCGCCCCTTCACGCGCCAGGAGAACACCGTCGTGCAGACCTGCGCCGTCGCCTGCTACGGCATCGCCGTCGGAGGTCAGTGCCGGCCACACATCGCATCCGCCAATTTGTCAAGTGGAGACCTTGGATTGAGACGCGTCCTTGGATTTTTCCCTTCCCTTCCCTTCCCACAGGTGGGTTCGGGTCCTACCTGCTCGCGCTCGACAAGAACACCTACGAGATGGCCGGGGAGGAGACGGAGGGCAACGTGCCGGGGAGCTACAAGGAGCCCGGCATTGCGTGGATGACCGGCTTCCTCCTCGCCGTCAGCTTCGTGGGGATCATCGCGCTCGTCCCTCTCAGGAAGGTCAGTAATTAGTATGCTTCTGCTCCCCACAGTCTGGCTTGCACTATTACCTTCACAAGCTTAATGATTCTGTAACACTCACTCCTCTACAAATGTTGGCTCCTCTACAAATGTTGCTTGCATACTGTCAAAGTGGTAATCAACTGCTTGTCACTATCTGTATTGCTCTTGCTTGGACAGCTGAAAAATGTTGGCTCCTTCTGCTGTCCTACGCCTACGCGTGCGGCGTAAGGTCTTTTTGTCTCTGTCTTGCTATCCTTGTTTGTTTATAAGGATGAGACCAACTCACGGATTAGGCAAAGCTGACTTCGATTTAGTTAGGTGATGTAGTTTGACGTCAGTGCTAGGAGTACCATTTTCATGCTTTTTTTTTCCCTTCGACTTGAGGAGCTCCTCGCTCCTGATTTCATTTCTATCATTTTCATGATATCCGATTGACCGGTGATGACTTTGTTGTCCCTATTGAACGTGCCTTCTTTTTGGAGAAAAATAGCAGAAGGATTGCCTTTTCACTATAATAAGAAAGAAATGTTACAAAATATAAAAGGGCTGGGCATGTTTCTGAACTTGACATGTTCCAACGGGATAGGCTACTAGGAGTCTAGGACCAATTGGATGCGCTGCACTCGAACTCTCTGCAGTACCCTAAGAACCCCTTGGGGAACACCTTGTGGTACGCGAGCCTCATTGACTCATTGTGCTCAAGATGTGCCGATTTTCCGCCCATACATTCCAGAGCATGTATATACAGCAGCGGTTTCTTCTCCTTTGAGGACAATTGCCGCAACATTTCGTTCTACCAGGCGTTGGTAGACAAAAAAGGGGAGAGTGGTGTGGAATGAAGCTCTCCCGACCAAAGGCACACAAGGTCCCACACAACCTTCTGGATCCTGATTTTTAATTACAGATATGAATAGTGTTCCGGTCACCGTCTTGATGGTGGATCTTGAACAACAATTTTTGGATAAATTGCGAAAGCCGGGACTTCAACTCAAGACCTTAGGCCCTGATCATGCACTTATCAACTTCAACTCAAGACCTTAGGCCCTGATACCATGTTAAGCTTCATGCACTAGCCAACGCAACCAAAAGTCCAAACAGATGAAAAGATCTAGGCAATCTACATATACACTTCTACAACCTCCACCTGTCACCAAAAGGGGAGAGGGCGATGCCATGAGAGACCATGATGATCCTTTGATCATGATGCACTCGCGGGCACACAACGGCATCGGCAAAAAGCCTGCCACAAGATCGGCGAACAAAGACCACACGCCGGACGGAGAGTGAGCCACCACTCCTACCACCTCCAATGGAGGAAAACCTCTCCGCCTCCGGCTGCAGCAAGTCGGATTTGACCGCGCCCATGGGCCTCCATGATTGATTCACGATCTGACGGCGCCATAGTCGTGAGTCATGACGTCTGGTAATTATGGGAGGTGGCCAGCCCTATGGCATCGGTTATTATGTTTTTGAAAATTTGTTATTCTAATCTTCAGCTGCAATCCATTGAGAGCATAAATAATTTTGAAAAGAAAAAAAAAGTACATAGAAGTTTTGAGTTGTCAGCTATTTTCTTTAGTCCTTGGTCATATTTGGGTAAACATATTTTTTCTTGTGAATCCTTCAAAATGAACTTGATTCCGTGTAGTCTTCTCTTGGATTACAAGAACCTCTATAAGTTTGACATCACATTTACACAGATGATTAATTTTTCTGTCGAACTTCGTAAATTTCAGATTATGATAATTGACTACAAATTAACTTATCCAAGCGGGACTGCAACAGCTGTGCTTATAAATGGATTTCATACGCCTCATGGAGATGCTATGGCAAAGTATGTTGGTTATTTCACATAACACGGGACTTGCAAATTCAAACACAATTATCTGTTTTTTAACCGGTCCTTTATTTCTTCATGTTAGGCAGCAAGTAAATGGATTCACAAAATACTTCGGAATCAGCTTCTTCTGGAGCTTCTTCCAGTGGTTTTACTCTGGTGGGGACAGTTGTGGGTTCTCGCAGTTTCCTACTTTTGGACTAACAGCTTGGAAACACACGTAACATTGTCCACTTTGCTCATTGTGATATTAAATCTTTTCTTGACTAGTAACATTTTTACCTGATTCTGTTTTTTCTTCTTCTGATTTTTTGGGGTGTCAGATTCTTCTTTGATTTCAGCCTCACATATGTTGGGGCAGGGATGATTTGTTCCCACCTTGTTAACCTGTCTCTCCTTTTTGGCGCCATTCTCTCCTGGGGTGTCATGTGGCCTCTGATCAGTGATTTGGAAGGCGACTGGTATCCAGCAAATATACCAGAAAGCAGCATGAGCAGCCTGCAAGGGTACAAGGTTTGTTTCTTTATTTATTTTTTGGTTATTGTACTGTGTACATGTCTGACTATAATTCTTGTTGCTTACCTTGTCTCAATCTGCAGGCCTTCATATGCATAGCTCTCATCCTAGGAGATGGCCTGTACAATTTTGTCAAGATTATTGTCTTCACTATTAAGAATCTGATTGAAAAATCAAATCTGAAGAACACAAAGAAAGGTAAACATTCTGATAAATGCATGACATAGAGTCTTTGTGATGTATAGATAATCTGATTGGGGTTAGTGCTATTTTTTAGATGAAGACATTCCAGTGCTTGATGACCTTCATCGTAATGAAGTTTTTATGAAGGACAGTCTACCTTCATGGCTAGCCTACTCTGGCTACGTTGCATTATCAGTTGCTGCAGTAATTGTCATCCCCATGATGTTCCGCGAGATGAAGTGGTACTATGTTGTCATTGCGTACCTACTGGCTCCTGCCCTGGGTTTCTGCAACGCCTATGGCGCCGGCCTTACTGATATCAACATGGCCTACAATTATGGGAAGGTTGCCCTCTTCGTTCTTGCAGCCTGGGCTGGCAAAGACTCTGGTGTGGTTGCTGGCTTAGTAGGCTGCGGTCTGGTGAAGTCGCTGGTGTCAATATCTGCTGATCTGATGCATGATTTCAAGACTGGGCATCTCACGCTAACATCTCCCAGATCAATGCTGATTGCTCAGGCTATTGGCACCGCCATGGGCTGTATCATCGGGCCATTAACATTCATGCTATTCTACAAAGCATTTGACATAGGCAACCCAGAAGGGCCCTGGAAGGCACCGTATGCTCTAATCTACCGAAACATGGCGATTCTTGGTGTGGAGGGTTTCTCTGCTCTACCCCAGCATTGTTTGCAGCTGTGCTATGGGTTCTTTGGCTTTGCAGTGGTGGCCAACCTTATGAGGGACCTCTTGCCGCCGAAGTATGGCAGGTGTGTTCCCCTACCGATGGCAATGGGGGTTCCTTTCCTCGTCGGCGCGAGCTTTGCCATCGACATGTGCGTGGGAAGCTTAGTAGTCTTCGTCTGGAACATGATGGACAGAAGTAAGGCTGCACTGATGGTGCCGGCAGTTGCATCTGGTTTGATATGTGGAGACGGGCTTTGGATCTTCCCTTCGGCATTGCTTGCACTGGCCAAGATCAGCCCACCATTCTGCATGGCATTTAGGCCTACACACTAGGGACAGTAACAAACTACTCTATGTACAATTAGAAGATATACATCCTGGCAAGAATGCAGTAAATAGGTTTTGCATAGCCGGGCGAGATTGTAGCATGCACATGCATTTTTTCTTCTTGTATTGATATGTTGCTGTATATAGTTTTGGCAACAAGTCACACAAGGTGTAATACTGTAAGATGTGGGAATAATCTTTCGGGGGCAGCTGATCCAATTGTTAATTGTCAGTTTCCAGCTGTTGTCGTTAAAAGTATCATCAGTACATACAAAATGAAGATAGTTCACTCAGATATATGCCAATGAAGAATCATCATTTTTTTAGAAAAAAAAGAGTGTTTCCCCTCCGATTTATGTTATAAGAAACCAGCACTTCCCTACAGGTTCGAATACAACAATATACAGTAGATCAGAAGGAAACAGCCTAGCATCAACATCTCCAGCCAAAACCATGGTAAAAGTAGTAGCTCACAAGGAAGAACTAATTTCATGTTTTTTCCAACAGAAGGAGAGACAACAGCTTGAGCCGAAGCAACCCACATGCATTGCCGCTTGATACTGCATCTTTCAGGTTTACCCATTAACATAGGGTTGAGGAGACGGCATACAAATTACTCCCTCTGTCTCATAATATAAGACGTTTTTGCTCCTCCTCTTTATTTTATGAGAAACTCCTCCTCCTCTAGGTCGTGCACCTCTCTGATATGGGCCTGGGCCACGTTGGTCAACAGTACATGGGCCATGGGCCCCTCATTCCACAGTCTTCAGCAGCTCCGTCACACTAAAAGCCTCCTTGCTTGTGTTCTAAAAAAACTAAAAACCTCCTTGCCATCTCCTCGAACAATTTCCTCGTAACAATAGACTTCATCTCGCCTTCTTAATTTGTACTCCCTCCGTTCGGAATTACTTGTCGAAGAAATGGATGTATGTAGATGTATTTTAGTTCTAGATACATTCATTTTCGAGACAAGTAATTCCGAACGGAGGGAGTAGTATACCAGACCGTAGACTTCATCTCGCCTTTTTAATTTGTAGTCTATCAGACCACGTATGGAGCCAATGGCTAACTAGTTTGACAATCACTACCGAATCATGAGGTTTGTTCCTTGTGGTCCATATTGACCAAAGAACAACATCAATCCGTACCAAGATCAAACACTTCGTTTCACGAGCAAAAGCATAGACCTGCACAATCAACAGCTGATCCACTTCCCTTCACTAGTAAGGATGTTTTTTGAAACGGACACTAGTAAGGATGTTGTTGTTATGAGGGGATGCTATTATGAGCCACCAGCCAAATAAATTGTTTGATACCCAAAGGAAACATTATTTTCGCAGTTATTTTGGTGGGGAAGAGGAATCCATCCACTACAATTCTTGTAGAAAGATCTAACATTAAATTTTCCTTTTTTTTGCAAGACCAAACAACATCATCTTCTAAATCTACTAGACTTATTGACAGGATCATCAGCTTGCTTCAGTTTTCCAAGTTCTTCTCATAAAGCACATTTTCCTCTCCTCACTAAAGCAAAAATCATGCGGAATAGGGAACTGCTAATATAGTGGTGTATCCCCTATCCACCGCTCCTCCCGAAACCTCGTTCCTTTTCCCATTTCTAAGTCTCTTTTTACAACATTTGTAAAAAGAGCATCTTTCACATGTAACTCCAATACATGTAGTCACCTGCTCTGCTTTTACATGTAACATGAAACCTAAAAAGACACCAAAAGACATCTACAAACTGGCAGAAGCCCTCCCACCAGCAAAAGCCGAGATCCACCGCATCTCCATGGCCCAAGGCCACAACAGATGAGGTGGACCTGCGACACATCCTCTTGCCACATCACCCTAGCTCCGAAACAATCTAAACGTTTCCCAACACCGACTGGAATTTCATAAAAAGACATGATATAAAAGGGAATGCTACTTAGACTCGAATTGACAGGTACCAATTTCCCTCCAATTGAAAGAAGCTCTCCTTGTCAGCATCCTAATCTGTTTCCAGTTTACTCAACTTGTTTCTAGTTCAAACTTCATCTCGTGGAATGCCAAGATAAATGGGTGATAAACCACCAACTTTACACGTGAAAAGATTACTATAAACAACTTGTTTTCCTACGGGCTACGGCTTCCCCGAAATAAAACAACTCACCCTTGTGAAAACAGACCGGTGCCAGCGATGGAAGAAACAGTAGTTGAAGAGAGCCATCGCCGCTCATGACATCAGATGATGCCGTGAGCTATCTCTTCCTTCTTTCCCAGCTGCGTGTCACCTCGGAGCTTGGCCTGCACCGATTCCATTTGTCTTTGCTACGAATCGATCGCACTGGTTCGCTTTGCCCTCTGAAGCAAATAGTTCATACATACATTGTGGAGCTTGCTTTCCCAGTGCAGCTCAAGTGCTCAACGCAGGGTCAGCATCAGTATCTCTCACCGCCACGATCGATCGCCGTCGTTGCTACCCATACGCAGTGGTCGTATATGTGCGGTTAGGTTTGCTGAGCAATTTGAGGGATTCGAAAGCTGCAGCAGCGATGGCACCACTGCCCCCGTGCGGCCGTGCCTGAATCTCACGCCAAGAGAATTCAAAACAGGACCGCACGGCATGGTGATGATCCCACGCGCACTAGTTGCCCACGTTGAGCTTATAGTCTGTCTATATGACAACTCATTTTCTCCCGTAGGCTGGGGTGACCTAGCTACTACTACTCGCTGGCTTTCGTGGTTTGATTGACTTCACACATGCGCCGCGACGGGCAATCACGGCAAGAATCACGGTAACCTAGCTACCTAGCAAGCTAGATTTCCCTCACTCCATAAGAAAACAGACACCTTTGTGGCTTGACTTCGGAAGTGCGGTACGATGAGCAATCAAGTCAAGAGTTCCGTAAGATGCGACGAAGCACGGATCTCTGGTCCAAGCTGAAGCGTGCCGTGGTGGTACCACCTCCTATTTCCCCCGCTTAGTACTGTGCTCAACCGAAGAAATTTGGCCTCCTAATAAGCGCTTGCACAATTGGGAGACAAAGATGCAACATTATGGCATCTCTAACCGATCACCTACCTGACGTTAGAGGAGGATAATTTCAGTTATCCTCCTCTAACCGGCACCTAACCAAACCCCTATAACTGTTAGAGGAGGAAGAAGATGATGACTACTTCGAAATGGCCATTGCACGATCTTCAATGAAGATTTTCGGTGGTCGAGGAGAGGATCACAATTCAGCCATATACACATCAACCGAGATAGAGTGGAGAGCCGTGCCAAGATTATGAGAGATTATTTCGACCCCAATCCAACCTACCGGAGAAGTATTTTCACCGGCGATTTCGGATGCACGCACGTTTCTTTCTTACCATTGCAAAAGCCGTGGTGAAGCATGATGATTGGTTCAAACTTTGCCATCACTCATGGAGAGAGCTTCCGGTGTGCTTCAAAAGTGCTTTGCCATCATCCGTGGCCTTGCCTAGTATTGAAACCCCACGACCCTATGGCAAATCATGACATGTATGATCATCTTGCATAACATGATCATTGAAGAGAGAGACATGCCTAAGAACTTTCGGTACATCTCCAATGGGGATCCTACTGAGCCACAACACAATGCACATAGGATACTGATATGTCTCCAACGTATCTATAATTTTTGATTGTTCCATGCTATTATATTATCTGTTTTGGATGTTTTATATGCATTAATATGTTATTTTATATGATTTTTGGGACTAACCTATTAACCTAGAGCCCAGTGCCAGTTCCTATTTTTTTCCTTGTTTTAGAGTTTCGCAGAAAAGGAATACCAAATGGAGTCTAAACGGAATGAAACTTTCGCGATAATTTTTCTTGGACCAGAAGACATCCAAAGGGCTTGGAGTGCACGTCAGGAAAGCCAGGAGGCGGCCACAAGGACGGAGGGCGTGCCCAGGGCCGGGGGTAGGGCGCGCCCCCACTCTTGTGGGCCCCTCGTGACTCCACCGACCTATTTCTTCCGCCAATATATTATCAAATACCCCCAAAACCTTTCAGGGGAGCCACGAAACCACTTTTCCACCACCGCAACCTTCTGTACCCGTGAGATCCCATCTAGGGGCCTTTTCCGGCATCCTGTCGGAGAGGGGTTCGATCACGGAGGGCTTCTACATCAACACCATTGCCTCTCCAATGAAGCATGAGTAGTTTACCACAGACCTACGGGTCCATAGCTAGTAGTTAGATGGCTTCTTCTCTCTCTTTGATTCTCAATACCATGTTCTCCTCGATGTTCTTGGAGATCTATTCGATGTAATACTTTTTTGCGGTGTGTTTGCCGAGATCCGATGAATTGTGGATTTATGATCAGCTTATCTATGAATATTATTTGAATGTCTGAATTCTTATATGCATGATATGATATCTTTGCAAGTCTCTTCGAACTATCGATTTGGTTTTGGCCAACTAGATTGGTTTTTCTTGCAATGGGAGAAGTGCTTAGCTTTGGGTTCAATCTTGCGGTGCTCGATCCTAGTGACAGAAGGGGAACCCACGTATTGTATTGTTGCCATCGAGGATAACAAGATGGGGTTTTCATCATATTGCTTGAGTTTATCCCGCTACATCATGTCAACTTACTTAATGCGTTACTCTGCTCTTATGAACTTAATACTCTAGATGCAGGCAGGAGTCGGTCGATGTGTGGAGTAATAGTAGTAGATGCAGAATCATTTCGGTCTACTTGATACAGACATGATGCCTATATTCATGATCATTCCCTTAGATATCGTCATAACTTTGCGCTTTTCTATCAATTGCTCGGCAGTAATTTGTTCACCCACCGTAATGTTTTCTATCTTGAGAGAAGCCTCTAGTGGAACCTATGGCCTCCGGGTCTATTTTCCATCATATAAGTTTCCGATCTATAATTTTAGTTTCCTATTTACTTTCTTTGCAATCTTTTACTTTCCGTTCCATAAACCAAAAATATTACTTTACCATTTATTCATCTATATCATATCTCACTTTGCAAATAATCGTGAAGGGATTGCCAACCCCTTTGTCACATTGGGTGCAAGTTGGTGTTTGTGTGTGCAGGTATTCGGTGGCTTGTTGCGTTGTCTCCTGCTGGATTGATACCTTTGTTCTTAAAAGCTGAGGGAAAATACTTACTCTATTTGCTGCATCACCCTTTCCTCTTCAAGGGAAAAACCAACGCAAGCTCAAGAGGTAGCAGGAAGAATTTCTGGCGTCGTTGCTGGGAAGATCTACGCCAAGCCGAGACATACCAAGTACCCATCATAAACTCTCATCCCTACATTATTTGCCATTTGCCTCTCGTTTTCCTCTCCCACACTTCTAAAATGATTTTCAAAAAGATTTACCCTTTTTCTTTCGCCCTTCTCCCGTTCGATCTTGCGTTACCATGTGCCTTCTTTTTGCTTGCATCTTCGCTTGCTAAAAGTTTATGGATCCTCATCCACTTGCTAATCTTTTTAAGAGATCCAATTATGTTGAACCTATTGCTAGTGAGTTGAGTGCACTGGATTATCTTTATGAAGTTTTGCTTGAAATTCGTCAATCTGAAAATTATGATGAAGTGTTGAAACAAGAAATTTAAGAAGTGATTCACGATACCTCCTTGAATGAAAATCATGATTGCAATGATATTATTATAAATTCTATTAATGTTACTTTGTTAATGATATGCAAAACCCTAAGCTTGGGGATGCTAGTTTTGCTATGTCCATTAATTGTTGCAATGATCATGATTGGGGTGATTCTTCTTACAATCTTGAAGATTTATTTAAGCCCCATGATGAATATGAGATTGATAATAATGTTTGCAATAATACTTAAAGTGGTTTGGAAGAGTGTCAACTTTGGATAATGTTCAATCTTATGAAGTTTTTGATAAAAGTGGGTTCGGAGAGGTCATGACTTTATTTTATGACAATCCCACTATTTCGGAAGAGTGTCAACTTTGCATGCATGTGGATTATGAAGAAAATATTTTATGTGATAGTTATATTGTTGAATTTGATTATGATCCCACATGTAATTATTATAGGGAGGAAAATATGGTTGTAGAAATTTCTATGTTACAAGATTACCTCCCGTTATGTTGAGATTGCTATTGTTTCTTTCTTCTTCCTTGCATATGGTAGTTTTTGCTTGTCTTGATAATTTGTTTGCTTATAAAATCCCTATGAATAGGAAGCATGTTAGACTTAAACTTGTTTGTCACATGTTTTATGATGCTCTCTTTGTGTTTCATTGCTATCTTTCATGTGAGCATCATTAAAATTATCAATGCCTAGATAAAAGGCTTTAAAGAAAAGCGCTTGTTGGGAGACAACCCAATATATTTCCTTCCCGTTTTGCAGTAAATATTTCATTTAGCCTCTGGTTAGATGTGGTTTTGTGTTTAATGTAGTGTTTGTGCCAAGTAAGACCTTTGGGATAACTTACGGTTATAGTTGATTTAATCTTGCTGAAAAACAGAAACTTTTGCACCCAGGAGATTAGTTTTAATTTTTAATAGAAGCGCGATAAAATACTGATTATTTTTGCATAGGATTTATAAACAAATTTCCTAGGACTTCCTAATTTCTCAGGATTTTTGGAGTTACAAAAGTATTTTAAATCTCCAGATTACTACAGACTATTCTGTTTTTGACAGATTCTGTTTTTCGCATGTTGTTTGCTTATTTTGAGGAATCTATGGCTAGTATCAGGGGGGTATGAACCATGTAAAAGTTGGAATACATTAGATATTACACCAATATAAAAAAGAATGAGTTCACAATAGTACCAAAAGTGGTGATTTATTTTCTTATGCTAACGGAGCTTACGAGATTTTCTGTTGAAGTTTTGTGTTGTGAAGTTTTCAAGTTTTGGGTAAGGATTTGATGGACAATGGAATAAGAAGTGGAAAGAGACTAAGCTTGGGGATGCCCAAGGCAATATTCAAGGACTCCAAGAGCCTAAGCTTGGGTATGCCCCGGGAAGGCATCCCCTCTTTCGTCTTCGTCTATCGGTAACTTTACTTGAGGCTATATTTTTATTCACCACATGATATGTGTTTTGCTTGGAGCGTCTTGCATGATTTGAGTCTTTGCATTTTAGTTTGCCACAATCATCCTTGTTGTACACACCTTTTGAGAGAGACACGCATGAATCGTGATTTGTTAGAATACTCTATGTGCTTCACTTATATCTTTTGAGCTAGGCAAATTTGCTCTAGTGCTTCGCTTATACCTTTTTAGAGCCCGTCAGTGGTTTTAGTTTATAGAAATTGTTGAACTCTCGCACTTCACTAATATTATTTTGGGAGTCTTTAAAACAGCATGGTAATTTGCTTTGGTTATAAAATTAGTCCTAATATGATAGGCATCCAAGAGGGATATAATAAAAACTTTCATATAAAGTGCATTGAATACTATGAGAAGTTTGATTCCTTATGATTGTTTTGAGATATGAAGATGTTGATATTAGAGTCGTGCTAGTGAGTAGTTGTGAATTTGAGAAATACTTGTGTTAAGGTTTGTGAGCCCTGATATGTCTCCAACGTATCTATAATTTTTGATTGTTCCATGCTTTTATATTATCAATCTTGGATGTTTTATAATCATTTAATAGCCATTTTATATCATTTTTTGGTACTAACCTATTGACATAGTTCCAAGTGCCAACTGCTATTTTCTGCATGTTTTTTACATCGCAGGAAATCAATACCAAACGGAGTCCAAATGCAACGAAACTTTACGGAGATTTTTTTGGACCAGAAGACACCTAATGGGCCAAGGCTGCGCCTGGGGGTGCTCCAAGGAGAGCACAACCCACCAGGGCGCGCCTGGGCCTCCGTTTGGTATTGCCCTGGTGGGTTGTGCCCACCTCGGGTGCCCCTCGGACCGCCTCTTTGCTCTATAAATACCCTAATATTCTAGAAACCCTAGGGGAGTCGACGAAAATCAATTCCAGTCGCTGCAGAGTCCAGAACCACCAGATCCAATCTTGACACCATCTCGGATGGCGTTCACCACCTCCATTGGTGCCTCACCGATGATGTGTGAGTAGTTCTTTGTAGACCTTCGGGTCCGTAGTTAGTAGCTAGATGGCTTCCTCTCTCTCGCTGAATTCTCAATACAATGGTCTCTTGGAGATCCATATGATGTAACTCTTTTTGCGGTGTGTTTGTTGGGATCGATGAACTTTGAGTTTGTGATCAGATCTATCTTTTTATATCCATGAAAGTATTTGAGTTTCTTTGATCTCTTTTATGCATGATTGCTTATAGCTTCATATTTCTTCTCGATGTTTGGGTTTTGTTTGGCCAACTTGACCTATTTACTTGCAATGGGAAGAGGTGCTTTGTAGTGGGTTCGATCTTACGGTGCTTGATCCTAGTGACAGAAGGGGAACCGACATGTATGTATCGTTGCTACTAGGGATAGAACGATGGGGTCTATCTCTACATAGATAGATCTTGTCTACATCATGTCATCGTTCTTATTGCATTTCTCCGTTTCTCCATGAACTTAATACACTAGATGCATGCTGGATAGCGGTCGATGTGTGGAGTAATAGTAGTAGATGCAGGCAGGAGTCGGTCTACTAATTTTGGATGTGATGCCTATGTAATGATCATTGCCTAGATATCGTCATGATTATTTGAAGTTCTATCAATTGCCAACAGTAATTTGTTCACCCATCGTCTGCTATTTTTCTCGAGAGAAGCCACTAGTGAAACCTACGGCCCCCGGGTCTCTTTCTCATATTATTTGCCTTTGCGATCTATTTTCCTTTGCTTTTATTTTCAGATCTATTAAATCAAAAATACAAAAATACCTGATACGTCTCCAACATATCTATAATTTTTGATTGTTCCATGCTGCTATTTTATTAATCTTGGATGTTTTATAATCATTTTATAGTAATTTTATGTCATTTTTTGGTACTACCCTATTGACATAGTCGCAGAAAATCAATATCAAACGGAGTCCAAATGCCACGAAACTTTACGAAGATTTTTAATGGACTAGAAGGAACATGTTGTGCCATGGTTGCACCTAGGGGGAGTCCCGAGGAGGGGACAACCCACCAGGGCACACCAGGAGGCCCATGCGTGCCCTGGTGGGTTGTGCCCACCTCGGGTGCCCCCCGGACCGCCTCTTTGCTCTATAAATACCCCAAAAATACCAGAACCCTAGGGGAGTCGACCAAATATTCATCCAGCCGCTGTAGAATCCAAAACCACTAGTTCCAATCTAGACACCATCTCGGATGGGGTTCACCACATCCATTGGTGCCTCTCCGATGATGCGTGAGTAGTTCTTTGTAGACCTTCGGGTCCGTAGTTAGTAGCTAGATGGATTCATGTCTCTCTCTTGATTCTCAATACAATGGTCTCTTGGAGATCCATATTGAAGGAAATATGCCCTAGAGGCAATAACAAAGTTGTTATTTATATTTCCTTATATCATGATAAATGTTTATTACTCATGCTAGAATTGTATCAATCGGAAACTTAGTGCATGTGTGAATACATAGACAAACAGAGTGTCCCTAGTATGCCTCTACTTGACTAGCTCGTTAATCAAAGACGGTTAAGTTTCCTAGCCATAGACATGTGTTTTCATTTGATGAACGGGATCACATCATTAGAGAATGATGTGATGGACAAGAGCCATCCGTTAGCTTAGCACTATGATTGTTGAGTTTATTGTTATTGCTTTCTTCATGACTTATATATGTTCCTATGACTATGAGATTATGCAACTGCCGAGTACCGGAGGAACACCTAGCTAGTGTGCAATCAAATGTCACAACGTAACTGGGTGATTATAAAGATGCTCTACAGGTGTCTCCGATGGTGTTTGTTGAGTTGGCATAGATCGAGATTAGGATTTTTCACTCCGATTGTCGGAGAGGTGTCTGTGGGCCCTCTCGGTAATGCATCACTATAAGCCTTGCAAGAAATGTGACTAATGAGTAAGTTGCGGGATGATGCATTATAGAACGATTAAAGGGACTTACTCGTAACGAGATTGAACTAGGTATGATGATATCGATGATCGAATCTCGGGCAAGTAACATACCGATGACAAAGGAAACAATGTATGTGTAACACCCTCGATGCGACTATATCTCCCACGTGTCGAGGCACGACTTAGAGGCATAATCGCATTGAAGGCATATGTTGCAAGTCAGGCAATCATCACAAACATCCCATGTAATATAGATAAATAAAAGGGATAACATAGTTGGCTTACACTCGCCACGTCAATCAAGTACATAAATAACATACATCATCCCAACACTCATGGCCCGACTACGGCGCCAAAATAAAAGATAACCCAACAAGCGACATGGTCCCGATCACCCCAACTGGGCACCACTACTGATCATCAGGAAAAGAAACATAGTAACGCTGAGAGTCCTCATCGTACTCCCACTTGAGCTCAAGCGCGCCATCTGGAGCTGTATCATCTGGCCCTGCATCTGGTGTAATAGTAATCTGTGAGCCACAGGGACTCAGCAATCTCGCACCCTCACGATCAAGACTATTTAAGCTTAATGGGTAGGGTAAGGTAAATATATGTGGAGCTGCGGTAGGCGACTAGCATATATGGTGGCTAACTTATTCGCAAAAGAGAGCGAGAAGAGGAGGCAAAGCACGAGCGAGAAACTAGAGGACAACCTGCGCAAGCATTACTCCAACACCGTGTCCACCTCCCGGACTCCGCTGAGAAGAGACCATCACGGTAACACACACGGTTGATTCATTTTAATTAAATTAGGGTTCAAGTTATCTACAACCGGACATTAACAAATTCCCATCTGCCCATAACCGCGGGCACGGCTTTCGAAAGTTCAAATCCCTGTAGGGGAGTCCCAACTTAGCCCATGACAAGCTCTCACGGTCAACGAAGGAATATACCTCCACCCGAGACATTCCGATCAGACTCGGTATCCCGGTACAACAAGACATTTCGACAGGTTAAAACAAGACCAGCAACACCGCCCGAATGTGCCGACAAATCCCGATAGGAGCTACACATATCTCGTTCTCAGGGCACACTCAGATAGGTCAAGCTACGAGTAAAACCAACCCTCGAGTCTCCCCGAGGTGGCCCCGCAGGCTGCCGGTTTGGACCAACACTCAGAGGAGCACTGGCCCGAGGGGGGGGGGTTAAAATAAGATGACCCTCGGGCTCCGGAAACCCAAGGGAAAAAGAGGCTAGGTGGCAAATGGTAAAACCAAGGTTGGGCATTGCTGGAAAAGCTTTAATCAAGACGAATATCAAGGGGTTCCCATTATAACCCAACCGCGTAAGGAACGCAAAATCCGGGAACATAACATCGATATGACGGAAACTAGGGCGGCAAGAGTGGAACAAAACACTAGGCGAGAGGCCAAGCCTTCCACCCTTTACCAAGTATATAGATGCATTAAGATAACATGGCAATATAATGATATCCCAACAAGTAAATAAATGTTCCAACAAGGAACGGTCTCCAATCTTCACCTGCAACTAATAACGCTATAAGAGGGGCTGAGCAAAGCGGTAACATAGCCAATCAACGGTTTGCTAGGACAATGGTGGGTTAGAGGCTGAACATGGCAATTTGGGAGGCTTGAAAGCAAGTCATAGGCATCGTAGCATTGGCATAGCAAAAGAGCGAGAAAACTAGCATAGCAAAGATAGTAGTGATTTCGAGGGTATGATCATCTTGCCTGCAAAGTTGTCAGAGTTGACTGGATCCTCGAAAGCAAACTCAACGGGCTCCTCGTTAGCGAACTCGTCTCCCGGCTCTACCCAAACAAGACAAACAAGCAACAAGAACACAATCAACCACGTGCAAGGATCAAACAAGATGATGCAAACATGGTATGCTATGCGGGATGCGATGCGGGATGCATATGCAAGATATGACAGGAAATGCATGAACCTGGCCTCAACTTGGAAAACCAAGTGTGCCACTGGAAAGATGAGATGAAATCGCTTGAAAACGATATAAAGAACGCTAGAATCGGAGTTACGGTTTGGAAATGGCAAGCGATACAAATATGACACCGGTCTGCGATTTACAGTAAGTAGTCGTCTAAATGCAATGAGATGAACATGCTACAGCACTCAAACATGGCATCAAAATACATGGCAGGGATGCATTCAAGATTCTTAACAAAAGTATAGCACCGAGCTACGGCCAATTTATCCATTAACAGGTTCAAGCAAGCATGGCAAAAATGCAAATGGTAAACAGATCTCAGACTTAGTGAAATCAACACTTGTCTGGAATTTCAGACCAAGTAGCTCTCTTTGGAGCAACACAACAACATGCTACAGGAACTGAACATGACAAAGTAAAACATGGCATGGAGCTACTCAAAGAGCTTAACAAAAGTCTCTTAGTGACCTTGAGCCAAATGGGATCACAAAATACATTTGCAAGCATGTGAACATAGCAAAAACATAATCAGTTTCAGACTTAGTGAAAAACTGGGACATGCTGAAATCATAACTCAAGTAGGCATGTTTACGAGCTCGATGCACTCACTACGGTGCAAGTCATGGCAAGACAAGCATACCTCCATTAAGAAGGCACAAAATGCAAGCTAGATATGGCAAGAACAATGGCATAGCATATCCGGATCAACTACAACAACATCGGCAAAATCGCAAACAAGTTGACGATCTGCCCAGATACACAAAGTAGCAAAAGTAGAGCTCGATTGACTCAAGCTAGGTTGCTCCATAATTGCAAACAAAGACATGGATGGATAGAGCACTACAAGATTAACAAAACTCCTTTACTGATCATCCTCAAAGGAGGCACGGATCGCTAGGAAATAACATGAACATATGGCATCATGAGATAAACGATCCCAGGACTTAGTGAAATGCTAAGTCCTTGAAAACAGAATTACCAAGTGCCTCACTTTGCAAGCTTGCACTAGTCACCACACACATCACAAAAATACATGGGTTGCATCTCTGGAAAGATGACAAAACCCTTAACAAAACATTTGTAGAACTCATGGGCATATCATGCACACAACAATCATGGCAAAGATGACAAATGTCTAAGATGGAGTAGCAGATCTGACAATTAACTCAAGTAGCCTCCTTCTAACAGCATTTCGGGCTTCAAGATGAACTCAAATGAAAATGATGCAATGGAACGAAATGATGTACTCTCTGATATGAACATTTTGATATGCTATATGCATGAATCGGAGCTACGGATGTGGAGATATAGCATGACGAACATAAGCATATGGATCTGTAAACTCTGGGACTTAGGCAAAAAAATCAACCTCTAGGGTTTACTGTAGCAACCGGATCAGATCTGGAACGCGGCACGCGGCCCGAGGATGACCGGATCGAGCTCGCCGGAGAGGACGCCGGTGGCCGGAGCGGCCTTGCCGGCGACGAGGGCGGCGAGGGGGCGGCGACGCGGCGCAGAAGCCGAGGGCGGTGGCGGCGCGCGGGTGCGGGAAGAGGCGGCGGAGGCGAACTGCGGCAGCAGGGCGACGATGGTGCGCCGGTGTTGGAGGGCGCCGGCGGGCGGCTGCGAGGCGGCGCGGCCGGGCGGAGAAAGGCGGCGCGGGCGGCGGCCAACGAGAGAGGAGACGGGGCTCGGGCGCGCGCGGGGCGGGCCGGCCTTGGGCCCGAGCGGGCCTCGGCGGAAGTGGCGGCGCGCGATGCGGTCCCGCGGCCACGTGGCGGTCGGTGGGTGGCTGCGGCGGCTTTGTCCGGCCCGGACGGACGTGTCTGGCCGGCGCGGATGGAGAGATTAGGGTTTCAGACGAGGGGGAATCCGGATTTTTGGAGGAGGGGCTAGTTTTATAGGTAGAGGGAGCTAGGAGAGTCCAAATGAGGTGCGGTTTTCGGCCACGCGATCATGATCGAACGCTCTAGAAGATGGAGCAGGGTTAGGTGGGTTTTGGGCCAAAATGGAGGGGTGTTGGGCTGCAACACACACGAGGCCTTTTCGGTCCCTCGGTTAACCGTTGGAGTATCAAACGAAGTCCAAATGGTACGAAACTTGACAGGCGGTCTACCGGTAGTAAACCAAGGCCACTTGGAAAGTCTCGGTCCAATCCGGAAATGTTTAATCCCCACACACGAAAGAAAGCTAGAATTGGCCACCGGAGGAGAACGAAGCGCTGGAATGCAAAACGGACAACGGGGAAAATGCTCAGATGCATGAGACGGACACGTATGCAAATGCGATGCACATGATGACATGATATGAGAAGCATGACAACGATAACAACACACAGAGACAAAAACCCGAACCTGAGAAAATAAATTAACTTAAAGCCGGAAACGGCAAGAGTTGGATTACAAATTGGGAAAGTCATATCCGGGGTGTTACAACTCTCCACCACTATGAAAAGATCTCGTCCCGAGATCTAGGACTGAAAGAACGCCGGGTACTCAGAACGGAGGTGATCCTCGCGTTCCCAGGTAGCTTCACGGTCGGAATGGTGTGACCACTTGACTTTGAGGAATTTGATCTGAAGGAAATATTCCCTAGAGGCAATAATAAAGTTATTATTTATTTCCTTATATCATGATAAATGTTTATTATTCATGCTAGAATTGTATTAACCGGAAACATAATACATGTGTGAATACATAGACAAACAGAGTGTCACTAGTATGCCTCTACTTGACTAGCTCGTTAATCAAAGATGGTTATGTTTCCTAACCATGGACAAAAGAGTTGTTATTTTATTAACGAGGTCACATCATTAGTTGAATGATCTGATTGACATGACCCATTCCATTAGCTTAGCACCCGATCGTTTAGTATGTTGCCGTTGCTATTCTTCATGACTTATACATGTTCCTATGACTATGAGATTATGCAACTCCCGTTTACCGGAGGAACACTTTGGGTGCTACCAAACGTCACAACGTAACTGGGTGATTATAAAGGAGTACTACAGGTGTCTCCAAAGGTAGATATTGGGTTGGCGTATTTCGAGAATAGGATTTGTCACTCCGATTGTCGGAGAGGTATCTCTGGGCCCTCTCGGTAATGCTCATCACATAAGCCTTGCAAGCACTGCAACTAATATGTTAGTTATGAGATGATGTATTACGGAACGAGTAAAGAGACTTGCCGGTAACGAGATTGAACTAGGTATTGGATACCGACGATCGAATCTCGGGCAAGTAACATACCGATGACAAAGGGAACAACGTATGTTGTTATGCGGTCTGACCGATAAAGATCTTCATAGAATATGTAGGAGCCAATATGGGCATCCAGGTCCCTCTATTGGTTATTGACCGGAGACGTGTCTCGGTCATGTCTACATTGTTCTCGAACCGTAGGGTCCGCACGCTTAAGGTTTCGATGACAGTTATATTATGAGTTTATGAGTTTTGATGTACCGAAGGAGTTCAGAGTCCCGGATGAGATCGGGAACATGACGAGGAGTCTCAAAATGGTCGAGACGTAAAGATCTATATATTGGACGACTATATTCGGACATCGGAAAGGTTCCGAGTGATTCGGGTATTTTTCGGAGTACCGGGTAGTTACGGGAGAAGTAATGGGCCTTGATGGGCTTTAGTGGGAAGAGGAAAAAGGCTGCTGCGCCCCCCCTCCCCTCTAGTCCGAATTGGACTAGGGAAAAGGGGGCCGGCCACCTTTCCTACTCCTCCACTTCCTTCTCCCTTCCTCCCCTCTTGGTGGACTCCTACTAAGACTTGGAGTCCTAGTAGGACTCCACACCTGGCGCGCCTCTCCTAGGGCCGGCCTCCTCCTCCATTGCCCCTTTATATACGGGGGCAGGGGCACCCCATAGACACACAAGTTGATCCTTGAGATCGTTCCTTAGCCGTGTGCGGTGCCCCCTGCCACCATATTCCACCTCGATCATATCGTTGTAGTGCTTAGGCGAAGCCCTGCGTCGGTAGTACATCAAGATCGTCACCACGCCGTCATGCTGACGGAACTCCTCCCCGAAGCTTTGCTGGATCGGAGCCCGGGGATCGTCATCGAGCTGTACGTGTGCTAAGAACTCGGAGGTGCCGGAGTAATGGTGCTTGGATCGGTCGGATCGGAAGAAGACGTACAACTACTTCCTCTACGTTGTGTCAACGCTTCCGTTGCGATCTACAAGGGTACGTAGATCAGACTCTCCCCCTCGTTGCTATGCATCACCATGATCTTGTGTGTGCGTAGGAATTTTTTTGAAATTACTACGTTCCCCAACAGTGGCATCCGAGCCTAGGTTTTATGGTTTGATGTTATATGCACGAGTAGAACACAAGTGAGTTGTGGGCGATATAAGTCATACTGCCTACCAGCATGTCATACTTTGGTTCGGCGGTATTGTTGGATGAAGCGGCCCGGACCGACATTACGCGTACGCTTACGCGAGACCGGTTTCCCCGACGTGCTTTGCACATAGGTGACTTGCGGGTGACAGTTTCTCCAACTTTAGTTGAACCAAGTGTGGCTACGCCCGGTCCTTGCGAAGGTTAAAACGGAGTCTATTTGACAAACTATCGTTGTGGTTTTGATGCGTAGGTGAGATTGGTTCTTGTTTAAGCCCGTAGCAGCCACGTAAAATTTGCAACAACAAAGTAGAGGACGTCTAACTTGTTTTTGCAGGGCATGTTGTGATGTGATATGGTCAAAACGTGATGAGTTATAAGTTGTTATATAAGATGATCATGTTTTGTTGAACTTATCGGCAACTGGCAAAAGCCTTATGGTTGTCTGTCTATTGCATAAGATGCAAGCACCCAATAATTGCTTTACTTTATCGCTATGCGATAGCAATAGTTGCAAGAGCAAGTGTTGGCGAGACGACCACGTGACGACACATTGATATAGATCAAGATGATGGAGATCATGGTGTCATGCCGGTAACGATATAGATCATGACAGTACTTTGGAGATGGAGATCAAAGAAGCAAGATGATGATGGCCATATCATGTCACATATTTTGATTGCATATGATGTTTATCTTTTATACATCTTATTTTGCTTAGTTCGACGGTAGCATTTTAAGATGATCTCTCACTAATTATCAAGAAGTGTTCTCCCTGAGTATGCACCATTGTGAAAGTTCTTCGTGCTGAGACACCACGTGATGATCGGGTGTGATAGGCTCTACGTTCAAATACAACGGGTGCAAAACAGTTGCACACGCAGAATACTCAGGTTATACTTGACGAGCCAAGCATATACAGATATGGCCTCGAAACACGGAGACCGAAAGGTCGAGCGTGAATCATATAGTAGATATGATCAACATAGTGATGTTCACCAATGAAACTACTCCATCTCACGTGATGATCGTACATGGTTTAGTTGATTTGGATCACGTGATCACTTAGAGGATTAGAGGGATGTCCATCTAAGTGGGAGTTCTTAAGTAATATGATTAAATTGAACTTAAATTTATCATGAACTTAGTCCTGGTAGCTTTTTGCAAATTATGTTGTAGATCAATAGCTCGCGTTGTTGCTTCCCTGTGTTTATTTTTGATATGTTCCTAGAGAAAATTGTGTTGAAAGATGTTAGTAGCAATGATGCGGATTAGATCCATGATCTGAGGTTTATCCTCATTGCTGCACAGAAGAATTATGTCCTTGATGCACCGCTAGGTGACAGACCTATTGCAGGAGCAGATGCAGACGTTATGAACGTTTGGCTAGCTCAATATGATGACTACTTGATAGTTTAGTGCACCATGCTTAATGGCTTAGAATCGGGACTTCAAAGACGTTTTGAATGTCATGGACCATATGAGATGTTCCAGGAGTTGAAGTTAATATTTCAAGCAAATACCCGAGTTGAGAGATATGAAGTCTCCAACAAGTTCTATAGCTAAAAGATGGAGGAGAATCGCTCAACTAGTGAGCATGTGCTCAGATTGTCTGGGTACTACAATCGCTTGAATCAAGTGGGAGTTAATCTTCCAGATAAGATAGTGATTGACAGAATTCTCTAGTCACCATGACCAAGTTAGTAGAACTTCGTGATGAACTATAGTATACAAGGGATGATGAAAATGACTCCCGAGTTTTTCATGATGATGAAATCGATGAAGGTAGAAATCAAGAAAAACATCAAGTGTTGATGGTAGACAAGACCACTAGTTTCAAGAAAAGGGCAGAGGGAAGAAGGGGAACTTCAAAAAGAACAGCAAGCAAGTTGCTGCTCAAGTGAAGAAGCCCAAGTCTAGACCTAAGCCTGAGACTGAGTGCTTCTACTGCAAAGGGACTGGTCACTGGAAGCGGAACTACCCCAAGTAATTGGCGGATAAGAAGGATGGCAAAGTGAACATAAGTATATTTGATATACATGTTATTGATGTGTACTTTACTAGTGTTTATAGCAAACCCTCAGTATTTGATACTATGTGACGCCCGGATAATCATGCTACAGTAATCCCACGCTAATCATGCCACGTCACCTCGGTTACTGTTGCTAATCTATCGTTAGGTCAAAAACCGGTCCAAAATTCAAATTCAAAGTTTGGTGAATAATAACAGTTTTCAAAAATTAAAACAAAAATGTTCGATGATTGCCGAATAATGCATAGGTAATTATGGAGGATAAACCACACCTTTATAAAATATTTCGATACTATAAGATGAATAAAACAGTAGCGAAAACTATTATTTAAATACTTTTAAATATTAAATAATTACGAAACTATTTTAGATTGGGTAGCAAGTTAGTGTGGTAGTGGCATATTTGGTAACGTCAAAATAGGTGCCATTTTGGTATTTTGCTAAAACAAAATTAAAAGGAAACTAAAAGAAAACAGAAAAGAAATAATAAAAGAAAATACAAAAGGAAAGAAAAACAGAAAATCAAAAAGAAAAAAAAGAGAACACCCCCTCCCCCCCCCCCACTGGGCTTCGGCCCAGCAGGCCACCGGGCCGCCTGGCAAACCCACCCCCTCTCTCCTTATTCCCCCCCGGGTGAGACCCCGAAACCCTAGCCACCCCCCACTCGCATCCACTCTCCCCCTCCCTCCCGATTGGATCGGGAGGATAACGGCGCCGCGCCCCGGCCTGCCCCCGTCCTCCTCGCCGTGGAACGACGCCGCCGCCCGGAGCTCCTACCCCGCCAGCCTGCTCCCCGTCGCCCGCTCGTCCCCGACGGCCTCCCCAACCTCCCCCGAGCTCGCTCCCGAGACCCTACGCGTCCCTCCTCGTGAGCTCCTCTCCTCCCTTTCCTCTCTGTCGCCGGCGACGTCCGCACCCAGTCGCCGCGCCCGACGGCGTGCGCCGCGCGCCCCTCGCGCGTCCAGGCCACGCACCCGACGCCTCGACCTCCTCTACCGCGCGCACGCGCGCTCACCGCGTTCGGGCCGCGCCCTGGCCGCGCGCCGTCGCCCCGTCCCGACGCGTCTCGCCTGGTCAACCGCCCGCACGGGCGCCCCTCCTCCCTGCTCCCCCCCCTCCGTGCCGACTGCGCCATGGCCTCGCGCGCCCCGGCCGTCCTCCCTCGCCGTGGCCCGCGTCCCGCTTCGTCTCCCCTCGCCTTGGCCTCGCCTCTCCACGCCGGCCTGCGCGTGGCTTTGGTCGCCGACGCCCGCGACCGGCCACCACCGCTACCTGCCGGCCTCACCCGCCTGTGCCCCGCCTCCTCTGCACACGGCGCCCGGCCCCGTGGCGCCCCTGTTTCCCCCGCTCCGCCCTGTGCGCCGTCGCTGCCGCCGGCGAGCCTGCGCCCCGGCTCGCCGTGCCCCCCCTTCCCCGTTGGCCGCGGACGGGCGCCCGCTGCGCCAGTTCGGGCGGGTTCCCAGCGCCCGCTAACACCGAAACCACTCTGGCCACTAGTGCCAATGACATGGGGGCCCCACGGCCCCAGAACGTTTTATTAAAAAAAGGTATTAAAATTAATAATAATAAAAATAATTAATTAATTATTTAATTAAGTTAATTAATCATAATTAGATTAATCAAATTAACTAATTAGTCTAATTAAACTGTGATTAGTTTAGCTAAAACCTGATTAGCCTAAACATGGTATGACAGGTGGGCCCCGCTGGACCCACACGTCAGTTTGACCAGTCAACGCCCCTGTTGACTGCTGACGTCATGCTGACGTCATGATGACATCAGCAAACACTGTTTTGGATAATGTTACATTTAAATAATTAATTAAATTCCGAAAATTATTAAAATCTTTAGAAAATCATATCTTTTAATCCGTAACTCGGATTAAAATATTTTCAACATGAAAGTTGCTCAGAACAACGAGACGATTCCGGATACGCAACCCGTTCGTCCACCACACCTCCCTAACCTATCGAACTCGCAACTTTCCCCCTCCGGTCCTCTGCCCGAAAACGCAAAACACCGGGGATACTTTCCCGGATGTCATCCCCCTTCACCGGTATCACCTACTACCGCGTTAGGGCACCTCTAACGCCGTTACATGTCATTTCATGCATCACTATGCATATGCTTGCTTAAATATTTATTGTTTCTCCCACCTCTTCTCTCGATAGACACCGAGACCGACGCCGTTGCTACCCAGTACGACTACGGAGTTGACGACCCCTCTCTCTTGCCAGAGCAATCAGGCAAGCCCCCCCTTTGATCACCAGATACCGCCTACTCTTCTCTATACTGCTTGCATTAGAGTAGTGTAGCATGTTACTGCTTCCCGTTAATCCTATACTGATGCATAGCCTGTCCTTGCTACTACTGTTGTTACCTTTACCTGCAAACCTAATGCTTAGTATAGGATGCTAGTTTATCATCAGTGGCCCTACATTCTTGTCCGTCTGCCATGCTATACTATCGGGCCGTGATCACTCGGGAGGTGATCACGGGTATATACTATATACTTTATACATGATACTTGTGGTGACTAAAGACGGGTAGGCTCGTAGGAGCACCCGCGAGTGGATCTTTGAGGCGGAGCGACAGGGCAGGTTCCGACCACCTAGGAGAGAGGTGGGCCTGGCCCTGTTCGGCGTTCGCGGACACTTAACACGATTAACGAGATCTGGGTATTTGATCTGAGTCTGGCCATTTGGTCTATACGCACTAACCATCTACGTGGGAGCAGTTATGGGTATCCCGGCGTCGTGGTATCAGCCGAAGCCTTCGTGACGTCAGCGACTGAGTGGCGCGCGCCGGATTGGACTGGAAAGCCACTAGGCTAGGTCTGCTTCCGGCCGCGTACGCAACGTGCAGGTGTGCAAAGGGCGATGGGCCCAGACCCCTGCGCCATAGGATTTAGACCGGCGTGCTGACCTCTCTGTTGTGCCTAGGTAGGGCTGCGACGTGTTGATCTTCCGAGGCCGGGCATGACCCAGAAAAGTGTGTCCGGCCAAATGGGATCGAGCGTGTTGGGGTATGTGGTGCACCCCTGCAGGGAAGTTTATCTATTCGAATAGCCATGTCCCTCGGTAAAAGGACGACCCGGAGTTGTACCTTGACCTTATGACAACTAGAACCGGATACTTAATAAAACACACCCTTCCAAGTGCCAGATACAACCGGTGATCGCTCTCTCACAGGACGACGAGGGGAGGATCATCGGTTAGGATTATGCTATACGATGCTACTTGGAGGACTTCAGTCTACTCTCTTCTACATGCTGCAAGACGGAGGCTTCCAGAAGCGTAGTCTTCGACAGGATTAGACATCCCCCTCTTATTCTAGCATTCTGCAGTTCAGTCCACATATGATACCGTTATTCCATTTGATACCCATGCATAAGTAGTGTAGCTCCTTGCTTGCGAGTACTTTGGATGAGTACTCACGGTTGCTTTCTCCCCCTTTTCCCCCTTTCCCTTCCTTCTGGTTGTCGCAACCAGATGCTGGAGTCCAGGAGCCCGACGCCATCGACGACGACGACTCCTACTACACCGGAGGTGCCTACTACTACGTGCTGCCCGCTGACGACGACCAGGAGTAGTTAGGAGGATCCCAGGCAGGAGGCCTGCGCCTCTTTCGATCTGTATCCCAGTTTGTGCTAGCCTTCTTAAGGCAAACTTGTTTAACTTATGTCTGTACTCAGATATTGTTGCTTCCGCTGACTCGTCTATGATCGAGCTCTTGTATTCGAGCCTTCGAGGCCCCTGGCTTGTAATATGATGCTTGTATGACTTATTTTATTTGTAGAGTTGTGTTGTGATATCTTCCCGTGAGTCCCTGATCTTGATCGTACACGTTTGCATGTATGATTAGTGTACGATTAAATCAGGGGCGTCACATACTAGTTCAGTTGCTAAGATTAGTAACTCGAAACGGGGGTTGCACAATGAACAGAGACTAGTTAAGGGTGAAGTGACGATATGTGTTGGAAGTGGTTCCAAGATTGATATGATCATCATCGCACACTCCCTAAACTTTCGGGATTAGTGTTGAACCTGAATAAGTGTTATTTGGTGTTTGCGTTGAGCATGAATATGATTTGATCATGTTTATTGTAATACGGTTATTCATTTAAGTAAGAGAATAAATTGTTGTTCTGTTTACATGAATACAACCTTATATGGTTACACACCCAATGAAAACATTTCATTCGATCTCGATCGTAGTGATACACATAATCATAATATTGAAACCAAAAGATGCAAAGTTAATAATGATAGTGCAACTTATTTGTAGCACTGCCGTTTAGGTCATATTGGTGTAAAGCGCATGAAGAAACTCCATGCTGATGGGCTTTTGGAATCACTTGATTATGAATCAGCTGATGCTTGCGAACCATGCCTCATGGGCAAGATGACTAAGACTCTGTTCTTCGGAACAATGGAGCGAGCAACAGATTTGTTGGAAATCATACATACTGATGTATGTGGTCCGATGAATATTGAGGCTCGCGACAAGTATCATTATTTTCTGATCTTCACAGATGATTTGAGCAGATATGAGTATATCTACTTGATGAAACATAAGTCTGAAACATTCGAAAAGTTCAAAGAATTTCAGAGTGAAGTGAAAAATCATCGTAACAAGAAAATAAAGTTTCTATGATCTGATCATAGAGAAGAGTATTTGAGTTACGAGTTTGGCCTTCAGTTAAAAACAATGTGAAATAGTTTCACTACTCACGCCACAAGGAACACCATAGTGTAATGGTGTGTCCGAACGTCATAACCGTACTTTATTAGATATAGCGCGATCTATGATGTCTCTTACCGATCTACCACTATCGTTTTGGGGTTATGCATTAAAGACAGCTGCATTCACGTTAAAAAAAAGGGCACCATCTAAGTCCGTTGAGACGACACAATCTGAACTGTGGTTTAGCAAGAAACCAAAGTAGTCGTTTCTTAAAGTTTGGGGTTGTGATGCTTATGTGAAAAAGTTTCATCCTGATAAGCTCAAAACCAAATCGGAGAAATATGTCTTCATAGGATACCCAAAAGGAGACTATTGGGTACACCTTCTATCACAGATCCTAAGGCAAGACATTCGTTGCTTATAATGGATACTTTCTAGAGAAGGAGTTTCTCTCGAAAGAAGTGAGTGGGAGGAAAGTAGAACTTGATAAGGTAATTGTACTTTCTCCTTTATTGGAAAGTAGTTCATCACAGAAATCTGTTCTTGTGACTCCTACACCAATTAGTGAGGAAGCTAATGATAATGATCATGAAACTTTGGATCAAGTTACTACCGAATCTCATAGGTAAACCAGAGAGAAATCCGCACCAGAGTGGTACGGTAATCCTGTTCTGGAGGTCATGTTACTTGACCATGACGAACCTACGAACTATGAGGAAGCGATGATGAGCCCAAATTCCGCGAAATAGTTTGAGGCCATGAAATCTGAGATATGATCCATGTATGAGAACAAAGTATGGACTTTGATGGATTTGCCCAATGATCGGCAAGCCATAGAAAATAAATGGATCTTCAAGAGGAAGACGGACGTTGATAGTAGTGTTACTATCTACAAAGCTAGAATTGTCGCAAAAGGTTTTCGACAAGTTCAAAGTGTTGACTACGATGAGAGTTTCTCACCCGTATCTATGCTTAAGTCTGTCCGAATCATGTTAGCAATTGCCACATTTTATGAAATCTGGCAAATGGATAAACAAAACTGCATTCCTTAATGGATTTCTTAAAGAAGAGTTGTATATGATGCAACCAGTAGGTTTTGTCAATCCTAAAGGTGCTAACAAAATATGCAAGCTCCAGCGATTCATCTATGGACTGGTGCAAGCATCTCAGAGTTGGAATACATGCTTTGATAAGTTGATCAAAGCATATAGTTTTATACAGACTTGCGGTGAAGCCTGTATTTACAAGAAAGTGAGTGGGAGCACTACAACATTTCTGATAAAGTATATGTGAATGACATATTGTTGATCGGAAATAATGTAGAATTATTCTGTAAAGCATAAAGGAGTGTTTGAAAGGAGTTTTTCAAAGAAAGACTTCGGTGAAGCTGCTTACATATTGAGCTTCAAGATCCATAGAGATAGATCAAGACGCTTGATAAGTTTTTTCAATGAGTACATACCTTGGCAAGATTTTGAAGTAGTTCAAAATGGAGCAGTCAAAGAAAGAGTTCTTGCCTGTATTACAAGGTGTGAAGTTGAGTAAGAGTCAAAGCCCGACCATGGCAGAAGATAGAAAGAGAATGAAAGTCATTCCCTATGCCTTGGCCATAGGTTCTATAAAGTATGTCATGCTGTATACCAGATCTATTGTATACCCTGCATTGATTTGGCAAGGGAGTACAATAGTGATCTAGGAGTAGATCACTAGACATCGGTCAAAATTATCCTTAGTGAAATAAGGATATGTTTCTCGATTATGGACGTGACAAAAAGGTTCGTCGTAAAGGGTTACGTCGATGCAAGTTTTTGACACTGATCCAGATGAATCTAAAGTCTCAATCTGGATACATATTGAAAGTGGGAGCAATTAGCTAGAGTAGCTCCGTGTAGAGCATTGTAGACATAGAACTTGCAAAATACTTACGAATCTGAATGTGACAGACCCGTTGACTAAAATTATCTCACAAGCAAAACATGATCACACCTTATTACTCTTTAGGTGTTAATCACATAGATATGTGAACTAGATTACTGACTCTAGTAAACCCTTTGAGTGTTGGTCACATGACGATGTGAACTATGGGTGTTAATCACATGGTGATGTGAACTATTGCTGTTAAATCACATGGCGATGTGAACTAGATTATTGACTCTAGTGCAAGTGGGAGACTGAAGGAAATATGCCCTAGAGGCAATAATAAAGTTATTATTTATTTCCTTATATCATGATAAATGTTTATTATTCATGCTAGAATTGTATTAACCGGAAACATAATACATGTGTGAATACATAGACAAACAGAGTGTCACTAGTATGCCTCTACTTGACTAGCTCATTAATCAAAGATGGTTATGTTTCCTAACCATGGACAAAAGAGTTGTTATTTTATTAACGAGGTCACATCATTAGTTGAATGATCTGATTGACATGACCCATTCCATGAGCTTAGCACCCGATCGTTTAGTATGTTGCTGTTGCTATTCTTCATGACTTATACATGTTCCTATGACTATGAGATTATGCAACTCCCGTTTACCGGAGGAACACTTTGGGTGCTACCAAACGTCACAACGTAACTGGGTGATTATAAAGGAGTACTACAGGTGTCTCCAAAGGTAGATGTTGGGTTGGCGTATTTCGAGAATAGGATTTGTCACTCCGATTGTCGGAGAGGTATCTCTGGGCCCTCTCGGTAATGCTCATCACATAAGCCTTGCAAGCACTGCAACTAATATGTTAGTTATGAGATGATGTATTACGGAACGAGTAAAGAGACTTGCTGGTAACGAGATTGAACTAGGTATTGGATACCGACGATCGAATCTCGGGCAAGTAACATACCGATGACAAAGGGAACAACGTATGTTGTTATGCGGTCTGACCAATAAAGATCTTCGTAGAATATGTAGGAGCCAATATGGGCATCCAGGTCCCGCTATTGGTTATTGACCGGAGACGTGTCTCGGTCATGTCTACATTGTTCTCGAACCGTAGGGTCCGCACGCTTAAGGTTTCAATGACAGTTATATTATGAGTTTATGAGTTTTGATGTACCGAAGGAGTTCGGAGTCCCGGATAAGATCGGGGACATGACGAGGAGTCTCGAAATGGTCGAGACGTAAAGATCGATATATTGGATGACTATATTCGGACATCAGAAAGGTTCCGAGTGATTCGGGTATTTTTTGGAGTACCGGGTAGTTACGGGAGAAGTAATGGGCCTTGATGGGCTTTAGTGGGAAGAGGAAAAAGGCTGCTGCGCCCCCCCTCCCCTCTAGTCCGAATTGGACTAGGGAAAAGGGGGCCGGCCACCTTTCCTACTCCTCCACTTCCTTCTCCCTTCCTCCCCTCTTGGTGGACTCCTACTAAGACTTGGAGTCCTAGTAGGACTCCACACCTGGCGCGCCTCTCCTAGGGCCGGCCTCCTCCTCCCTTGCTCCTTTATATACGGGGGCAGGGGCACCCCATAGACACACAAGTTGATCCTTGAGATCGTTCCTTAGCCGTGTGCGGTGCCCCCTGCCACCATATTCCACCTCGATCATATCGTTGTAGTGCTTAGGCGAAGCCCTGCGTCGGTAGTACATCAAGATCGTCACCACACCGTCGTGCTGACGGAACTCCTCCCCGAAGCTTTGCTGGATCGGAGCCCGGGGATCGTCATCGAGCTGTACGTGTGCTAAGAACTCGGAGGTGCCGGAGTAACGGTGCTTGGATCGGTCGGATCGGAAGAAGACGTACAACTACTTCCTCTACGTTGTGTCAACGCTTCCGTTGCGATCTACAAGGGTACGTAGATAAGACTCTCCCCCTCGTTGCTATGCATCACCATGATCTTGCGTGTGCGTAGGAATTTTTTTTAAATTACTACGTTCCCCAACATGATCGACTTGTTGCGAGTCTTGCGTTCAGTCTCTTCAAGGATAGCAACGGGGTGCTCACGATAGGATAGATCTTCTTGGAGCTCAATGTCCTCGAAGTTGACGGTGCGGTCAGGCGTCTTGAAGCACTTTCGGAGCTGAGAGACATGGAACACATCATGAACATTTGCAAAGTTTGAAGGAAGCTCGAGTTGATAGGCGAGGTCGCCTCTCTTGCTGACAATCTTGAAAGGTCCCACGTATCTGGGGGCAAGCTTCCCATTGATACTGAAGCGATGAGTGCCTTTCATAGGAGAGACGCGGAGGTAAACATGATCTCCGATCTCGAAAGCCAAATCACGGTGCTTACTATCATAGTAGCTCTTCTGGTGGGATTGGGCTGCTTTGAGGTTATCTCGAATGACTTTGCAAATTTCTTCTGCCTCTGTGATTAAGTCATTTCCCAAAATCTTACGTTCACCGGTTTCAGACCAGTTGAGATGGGTACGGCACTTCCTGCCATACAGAATTTCAAATGGGGCCTTGCCCGAACTTGCTTGAAAACTATTGTTGTAGGAGAATTCAGCATAAGAAAGACAATCCTCCTACTTCATGCCGAAGGAGATCACACAAGCCCTGAGCATATCTTCAAGAATCTGGTTGGCACGCTCAACTTGACCGCTTGTTTGAGGATGGAAAGCAGTGCTGAAGCGGATGTTGGTGCCCATGGCCTTCTGAAAAGAATCCCAAAACATGGAGGTAAAGATGCTGCCACGGTCCGAAGAGATCACTTGAGGAATACCGTGCAGAGAGACAATTCGAGAGGTATAGAGTTCCGCCAATTGAGCTGCAGTGATCGACTCTTTGATTGGCAAAAAGTGAGCCACTTTGGTGAGTTTGTCAATGACAACGAATATAGCATCATTGCCACGCTTGGACTTTGGAAACCCAGTCACGAAGTCCATTTCAATGTGGTCAAACTTCCATTCCGGAATGGCAAGAGGTTGGAGGAGACCAGCTGGCCTTAGGTGTTCTGCCTTCACTCTTGTGCAGACATCACACTCATTCACGAACTTAGCAATCTCTCGCTTCATTCGAGTCCACCAATAAGCCTGCTTGAGATCCTGATACATCTTCATGCTCCCAGGGTGGATGGAGAGGAGAGAATTGTGAGCCTCGTTCATGATCACTTTACGAAGTTCACCTTTGGGCACAACAATACGATCCTCGAAGAAGAGAGTATCCTTGTCATCAAGGCGGTAGCACTTGTACTTGGGTTGACTCTTGGCAATCCCAATCTTCACCTTTTTCACCATTGCATCAAGAAGCTGGGCTTGGCGAATCTGGTCTTCCAAGGTAGGAGAGACTTGAAGGTTGGCGAGGAAACCTTGAGGAACAACTTGCAGATTAAGTTTGCGGAAAGCTTCACAAAGCTCGGGTTGATAAGGCTTGAGAATCAGACTGTTGCAGTAGGCCTTCCTGCTCAATGCGTCAGCAATCACATTGGCCTTGCCTGGAGTATACTCGATACTCAGATTATACTCTTGAATCATTTCGACCCATCGAGTTTGCCTAAGGTTGAGATTAGGCTGAGTGAAGATGTACTTGAGACTCTTGTGATCAGTGAAAATGTCCACTTTTCTTCCCAATAGACGATGTCTCCAAGTCAAAAGAGCATGCACAACTGCCGCCAACTCGAGATCATGAGTGGGGTAGTTCTTCTCATTAGGCTTCAACTGGCGAGAGGTATAAGCAACAACTTTCTTCTCTTGCATCAATACTGCACCGAGACCTTGGAGAGAGGCATCACAAAAGACCTCGTACGGCTTGGATTCATCAGGCGGAGTCAGAACTGGAGCAGTGATCAATTTCTCTTTCAGTGTGTTGAAAGCAATGTCACACTCCGTTGACCAAACGTACTTGACGTGCTTCTGAAGAAGATTTGAGAGAGGCTTCGCGATCTTAGAAAAGTTTTCAACGAATCTTCGGCAGTAGCTTGCGAGACCGAGGAAGCTACGGAGTTGCTTCACGTTTTGAGGAGGTTCCCAATTCACAATTGCAGACACCTTCTCAGGATTCACAGCAATGCCCTTGGCAGAGATGATATGACCAAGATAAAGAACCTCATCGAGCCAAAATTCACACTTGGAGAACTTGGCGTAGAACTGGTGTTCCCTGAGCTTATCAAGCACCAAACGCAAGTGTTTGGCATGATCTTCCTTGTTCTTCGAGAAAACCAGAATGTCGACGAGATAGACCAACACGAAGTCATTGGTGTAGGCGTTGAAGATGAAGTTCATCATGCGAGAGAAAGTCGGAGGAGCGTTGACGAGGCCAAAAGACATGACAGTGTATTCATATGACCCATAGCTTGTCCTGAAGGCCGTCTTGGGAATATCTTGCTCACGGATTCGAATCTGATGATAACCAATACGGAGATCAAGCTTGGAGAATACTTGGGCACCTTTGAGTTGTTCGAACAGCTCGTTGATGTTGAGAAGTGGGTATTTGTTCTTGATGGTCTTCTTGTTCAATGGACGGTAATCAACACAAAGTCGGTCCGTTCCATCCTTCTTCTTCACAAAAAGAACACCACAACCCCACGGAGAAAAACTAGGCCGGATGAGACCCATTCTTTCTTGAACATCGAGTTGCTTCTTCAGCTCCTTCAACTCTTCAGGTCCGAGCTTGTAAGGACGCTTGCACACAGGTTCCGTACCGGGCTCAAGATCAATAACAAATTCAACTGGCTGGTGCGGAGGCATTCCTGGAAGCTCTTCTGGAAAGACGTCTTGATATTCGCAAACAACTGGGATCTGCGAGATAGCATCCAGTTCGCCCTTCTCATTGAGAGAAAACAACCGGATTGTGTTATCCCGAGCGGCAAAGACAATTACATCCTCGGACAAATGAGTCAATTGAATCTGCCTGGCTGCATAATCAAGATGCGCCTTGCGCTTAGAAAGCCAATCCATTCCGAGAATAAGATCAATATCCGAGTTACCAAGAACCATTGGGGAAGAAAGGAACTTGTAGTCGTCCAACGTGATAGTAACATCTGGCACCTCCAGACTTGCACTCAAACGTTTGCCAGGAGAAACGATATCCATTTGTTTACCCAAATGAGAAGAAACGAACTCATGCTTGGTAAAAAAATGGCTTTGACATGAAACAATGCGATGCACCCGTGTCAAAAAGAACTTTTGCAGGAATATCATTAACAAGAAGGTTACCTATGATGACATCTGACGAATCCTCTGCCTGAGCTGCATTCATCAAATTGACCTTGGCGTGCTTGGGGTTATGCTTGACCACAGCTGTACTTGCCGATCTGACAGGAGGAGGAGGAGGAGGAAGACGCCTCTGGTTGAAACACTTGTTGGCATAGTGACCCTTCTGTTGGCACTTGTTGCACGTGACCTCTGAAAGCGGACGGTGGTATGGAGCACTCGATCTTGGAGCTTGCAACGAAGTCTTGTTATGAAAGCCAGGGTTGGGTGGGTTGGAAGAACCACTGCCACCTTTGCTCTTCTGATACGGCTGACGGAACGGAGGAGGAGGAAGCCAATACTTCTGCTGCTTGGCCACTTGAGTAGAGGAAGAAGGCGTAGTGTCTCTGACTCGCTTCTTGGAAGCATCACACCTCAACTGAGCATCCTCTTGCTTCAGTGCCATGTTGTAGAACTCATCGTACCTCAAGGTCTCAAAGAGGACAAGAGCGAGCTGAATTTCTTCTCTGAGACCACCCCTGAACTGGTATATCATGCTCTTCTCGTCAGGTACGTCCTGCTTGGCAAAGCGGGCGAGCTTCTGGAACAACTTGTTGTAGTCATAGACAGACAAAGAGCCTTGCTTCAGGTTGCGGAATTCCTCACGCTTACTTTCAGTCACACTCTGAGGGATGTGATGAGCTCGGAAGTCTTGACGGAATTCATCCCAAGTGATCAGACGTCCACCTCTGGAATCCTTGTACTGCTGGAACCATTCTGCAGCTTGATCTTTGAGTTGGAAGGAAGTGAACTTGACGAAATCTTCAGGCCTGACGTTGCTGCACTCAAAATGCTTACACAGATCCACAAGCCAATCGTCAGCATCGGTTGCCTCAACACAATTGCTGAACGTCTTTGGCCCATTAGCAAGGAACTGGTTCAGTGTAGCAAACTGGTTCTGATTGTTGCCTTGATTCCCTTGATTGCCTTGATTGCGCTCTTGGAGGATTTGCATGATCAACTGCGTGTTTGCATTGATTGCGGCCATCACAGCTTTCCATGCCTCCGGAGGAGGTGGAGGTGGTGGCGGATCTTGATTCTGGTTCTGATTGGTGCTCTTAGCGGTAGCCATCCTGAAGAGGTTGACTACCGTTAGCACATAGGCAGATAAATGAAGCTGAATCCAACAGAATGAAAATTGCAACATAAAGTCTTCACATCCGAACAAAATGAACGAATGTAATCCTCTTGAAATGGTCACATATCCATAAATTGCGAAGCTACGTAGAATTAGGTAGAAGAAGTAAATCAACATGGTACGGATCAAGAACGAATAATTGGTAAGAAATCCCAATCTCAAACCAATATCCGTGGAAGAAGAACTAGAGCTACAAGAATTCCCACCTATGAAACTCCCGAACCTTTCCGGTTATGCAATCAGGTGTTGGGGATATAGGGGAAGCATAATATCTCACCCAAACTAGCAAATCCTACATCCAGCTGTATCCATCCTTCAACACATAACCAAGAAAAACTTCGGAAACCATCTACCTCAACCTTCGAAAAGCATCCGTTATACAAGTTATGGCGATACACCCGAACTCCCGCCCCAGTACTGGGTGGCGTCGAGGTTATCTCACCAACGAACTGCATAAAAGAGATTTTCGATGTTGGCGTACTAAACTCAGGTATTCCAGAACTGCAACGATAAAATTATGATGACAACACCTCAGAGCTCAACTCCCCGGGACACTTCCACTAAACCCCTGACAGGAGGCACCAAGACAATGTTCTCATCATAAAACCATCGGAACGATTCCAAGATACCCGCGTGATCCTAAATTTTTTTTAGTGAAATTTGAGAAGAGAAGAGTCAAAACTCTACGTCAGGATGCCTTACCAAAGCGATGAGGAGACTGGGAAGTAAAAAGAATTCCTAAACTCTCCGATATATAATTCCTAAATGACTCAAAACATTTTTCTAGACACAACTCGGCCGCTAAAAACAATCAATCAGTGGGGGCTCCTAAGGTCGGGGAAGGCTCTGATTACCAACTTGTAACACCCTCGATGCGACTATATCTCCCACGTGTCGAGGCACGACTTAGAGGCATAATCGCATTGAAGGCATATGTCGCAAGTCAGGCAATCATCACAAACATCCCATGTAATATAGATAAATAAAAGGGATAACATAGTTGGCTTACACTCGCCACGTCAATCAAGTACATAAATAACATACATCATCCAAACACTCATGGCCCGACTACGGCGCCAAAATAAAAGATAACCCAATAAGCGACATGGTCCCGATCACCCCAACTGGGCACCACTACTGATCATCAGGAAAAGAAACATAGTAACGCTGAGAGTCCTCGTCGTACTCCCACTTGAGCTCAACCGCGCCATCTGGAGCTGTATCATCTGGCCCTGCATCTGGTGTAATAGTAATCTGTGAGCCACAGGGACTCAGCAATCTCGCACCCTCGCGATCAAGACTATTTAAGCTTAATAGGTAGGGTAAGGTGAATATATGTGGAGCTGCGGCAAGCGACTAGCATATATGGTGGCTAACTTATTCGCAAAAGAGAGCGAGACGAGGAGGCAAAGCGCGAGCGAGAAACTAGAGGACAACCTGCGCAAGCATTACTCCAACACCGTGTCCACCTCCCGGACTCCGCCGAGAAGAGGCCATCACGGTAACACACACGGTTGATTCATTTTAATTAAATTAGGGTTCAAGTTATCTACAACCGGACATTAACAAATTCCCATCTGCCCATAACCACGGGCACGGCTTTCGAAAGTTCAAATCCCTACAGGGGAATCCCAACTTAGCCCATGACAAGCTCTCACGGTCAACGAAGGAATATACCTCCACCCGAGACATTCCGATCAGACTCGGTATCCTGGTACAACAAGACATTTCGACAGGTTAAAACAAGACCAGCAACACCGCCCGAATGTGCCGACAAATCCCGATAGGAGCTGCACATATCTCGTTCTCAGGGCACACTCAGATAGGTCAAGCTATGAGTAAAACCAACCCTCGAGTCTCCCCGAGGTGGCCCCGCAGGCTGCCCGGTTCGGACCAACACTCAGAGGAGCACTGGCCCGGGGGGGTTTAAAATAAGATGACCCTCGTGTTGGGGAACGTAGTAATTTCATAAAATTTCCTACGCACACGCAAGATCATGGTGATGCATAGCAACGAGAGGGGAGAGTGTTGTCTACGTACCAGCGCAGACCGACTGCGGAAGCGATCACACAACGTAGAGGAAGTAGTCGTACGTCTTCCCGATCCGACCAATCTAAGCACCGTTACTCCGGCACCTCCGAGTTCTTAGCACACGTTTAGCTCGATGACGATCCTCGGGCTCCGATCCAGCAAAGCGTCGAGGAAGAGTTCCGTCAGCACGACGGCGTGGTGACGATCTTGATGTACTACCGACGCAGGGCTTCGCCTAAGCACTGCAACAATATGATCGAGGTGGAATTTGGTGGCAGGGGGCACCGCACACGGCTAGGGAACGATCACCAAGGATCAACTTGTGTGTCTATGGGGTGCCCCCTGCCCCTGTATATAAAGGATGGAGGAGGAGGAGGCCGGCCAAGGCAAAGGTGCGGCCAGGATAGGGAGTCCTACTAGGACTCCAAGTCCTAGTAGGAGTCCACCAAGAGGGGAGGAAGGGAGAAGGAATAGGAGGAGTAGGAAAGGTGGCCGGCCCCCTTTTCCCTAGTCCAATTCGGACCAAAGGGGAGGGGGGGGCGCAGCAGCCTTTTCCTCTTCCCACTAAAGCCCATCAAGGCCCATTACTTCTCCCGTAACTACCCGGTACTCCGAAAAATACCCGAATCACTCAGAACCTTTCCGATGTCCGAATATAATCGTCCAATATATTGATCTTTACGTCTCGACCATTTCGAGACTCCTCGTCATGTCGCCGATCTCATCCGGGACTCCGAAGTCCTTCGGTACATCAAAACTCATAAACTCATAATATAACTGTCATCGAAACCTTAAGCGTGCTGACTCTACGGTTCGAGAACAATGTGGACATGACCGAGACACGTCTCCGGTCAATAACCAATAGCGGGACCTGGATGCCCATATTGGCTCCTACATATTCTACGAAGATCTTTATTGGTCAGACCGCATAACAACATACATTGTTCCCTTTGTCATCGTTATGTTACTTGCCCGAGATTCGATCGTCTGTATCCAATATCTAGTTCAATCTCGTTACCGGCAAGTCTCTTTACTCGTTCTGTAATACATCATCCCGCAACTAACTCATTAGTTGCAATGCTTGCAAGGCTTAAGTGATGTGCAGTACCGAGAGGGCCCAGAGATACCTCTCCGACAATCGGAGTGACAAATCCTAATCTCGAAATACGCCAACCAAACATCTACCTTTGGAGACACCTGTAGTACTCCTTTATAATCACCCAGTTACGTTGTGACGTTTGGTAGTACCCAAAGTGTTCCTCCGGTAAACGGGAGTTGCATAATCTCATAGTCATAGGAACATGTATAAGTCATGAAGAAAGCAATAGCAACATACTAAACGATCGGGTGCTAAGCTAATGGAATGGGTCATGTCAATCAGATCATTCAACTAATGATGTGACCTCGTTAATCAAATAACAACTCTTTTGTCCATGGTTAGGAAACATAACCATCTTTGATTAACGAGCTAGTCAAGTAGAGGCATACTAGTGACACTTTGTTTGTCTATGTATTCACACATGTATTATGTTTCCGGTTAATACAATTCTAGCATGAATAATAAACATTTATCATGATATAAGGAAATAAATAATAACTTTATTATTGCCTCTAGGGCATATTTCCTTCAGTCTCCCACTTGCACTAGAGTCAATAATCTAGATCACATCACCATGTGATTAACATCGATAGTTCACATCTTTATGTGATTGGTTCACATCTCCATGTGACTAACACCCAAAGGGTTTACTAGATTCAATAATCTAGTTCACATCGCTATGTGATTAACACCCAAAGAGTGATCATGTTTTGCTTGTGAGAGAAATTTAGTCAACGGGCCTGCTATATTCAGATCCGTATGTATTTTGCAAAATTCTATGTCTACAATGCTCTGCACGGAGCTACTCTAGCTAATTGCTCCCACTTTCAATATGTATCTAGATCGAGACTTAGAGTCATCCAGATCTGTGTCAAAACTTGCATCGACGTAACTTTTTACGACGAACCTTTTGTCACCTCCATAATCGAGAAATATTTCCTTATTCTACTAAGGATAATTTTGACTGCTGTCCAGTGATCTACTCCTAGATCACTATTGTACTCCCTTGCCAAATCAGTGCAGGGTATACAATAGATCTGGTACACAGCATGACATACTTTATAGAACCTATGGCCAAGGCATAGGGAATGACTTTCATTCTCTTTCTATCTTCTGTCGTGGTCGGGCTTTGAGTCTTACTCAACTTCACACCTTGTAATACAGGCAAGAACTCTTTCTTTGACTGCTCCATTTTGAACTACTTCAAAATCTTGTCAAGGTATGTACTCATTGAAAAAACTTATCAAGCGTCTTGATCTATCTCTATAGATCTTGAAGCTCAATATGTAAGCAGCTTCACCGAAGTCTTTCTTTGAAAAACCCCTTTCAAACACTCCTTTATGCTTTACAGAATAATTCTACATTATTTCCGATCAACAATATGTCATTCACATATACTTATCAGAAATGCTGTAGTGCTCCCACTCACTTTCTTGTAAATACATGCTTCACCGCAAGTCTGTATAAAACTATATGCTTTGATCAACTCATCAAAGTGTATATTCCAACTCCGAGATGCTTGCACCAGTCCACAGATGGATCGCTGGAGCTTGCACATTTTGTTAACATCTTTTCAGATTGACAAAACCTTCTGGTTGCATCATATACAACTCTTCTTTAATAAATCCATTAAGGAATGCAGTTTTGTTTATCCATTTGCCAGATTTCATAAAATGCGGCAATTACTAACATGATTCGGACAGACTCAAGCATAGATACGAGTGAGAAGCTCTCATCGTAGTCAACACCTTGAACTTGTCGAAAAACCTTTTTGCGACAATTCTAGCTTTGTAGATAGTAACACTACTATCAGCGTCCATCTTCCTCTTGAAGATCCATTTATTCTCAATTGCTTGCCGATCATCGGGCAAGTCAACCAAAGTCCAAACTTTGTTCTCATACATGGATCATATCTTAGATTTTATGGCCTCAAACCATTTCGCGGAATCTGGGCTCATCATCGCTTCCTCATAGTTCGTAGGTTCGTCATGGTCAAGTAACATGACCTCCAGAACAGGATTACCGTACCACTCTGGTGCGGATCTTACTCTGGTTTACCTATGAGATTCGGTAGTAACTTGATCTGAAGTTACATGATCATCATCAGTAGCTTCCTCACTAATTGGTGTAGTAGTCACAAGAACAGATTTTGTGATGAACTACTTTCCAATAAGGGAGAAGGTACAATTACCTTATCAAGTTTTCTACTTTCCTCCCACTCACTTCTTTCGAGAGAAACTCCTTCTCTGTAAAGGATCTATTCTTGGCAACGAATTTGCCTTCGGATCTATGATAGAAGGTGTACCCAACAGTTTCCTTTGGGTATTCTATGAAGACATATTTCTCCGATTTGGTTTTGAGCTTATCAGGATGAAACCTTTTCATATAAGCATCACAATCCCAAACTTTAAGAAACGACAACTTTGGTTTCTTGCCAAACCATAGTTCAGATTGTGTCGTCTCAACGGACTTAGATGGTGCCCTTTTAAACGTGAATGCAGCTGTCTTTAATGCATAACCCCAAAACGATAGTGGTAAATCGGTAAGAAACATCATAGGTCGCACCATATCTAATAAAGTACGGTTATGACGTTCGGACACACCATTACATTGTGGTGTTCCAGGTGGCGTGAGTAGTGAAACTATTTCACATTGTTTTTAACTGAAGACCAAACTCGTAACTCAAATATTTGTCTCCGCGATCAGATCGTAGAAACTTTATTTTCTTGTCACGATGATTTTTCATTTCACTCTGAAATTCTTTGAACTTTTTCAAATGTTTCAGACTTATGTTTCATCAAGTAGATATACTCATATCTGCTCAAATCATTTGTGAAGATCAGAAAATAATGATACCTGTCGTGAGCCTGAATATTCATCGGACCACATACATCAGTATGTATGATTTCCAACAAATCTGTTGCTCGCCCCATTGTTCCGAAGAACAGAGTCTTAGTCATCTTGCCCATGAGGCATGGCTCGCAATCATCAATTGACTCATAATCAAGTGATTCCAAAAAGCCCATCAGCATGGAGTTTCTTCATGCGCTTTACACCAATATGACCTAAACGGCAGTGCCACAAATAAGTTGCACTTATCATTATTAACTTGGCATCTTTTGGTTTCAATATTATGAATATGTGTATCAGTACGATTGAGATCCAACGAACTTGTTCCTGTTGGGTGTGTAACCATATAAGGTTTTATTCATGTAAACAGAACAACAATTTATTCTTTTACTTAAATGAATAACCGTATTACAATAAACATGATCAAATCCTATTCATGCTCAACGCAAACACCAAATAACATTTATTTAGGTTTAACACTAATCCCGAAAGTATAGGGAGTGTGCGATGATGATCATATCAATCTTGGAACCACTTCCAACACACATCGTCACTTCACCCTTAACTAGTCTCTGTTCATTCTGCAACTCCCGTTTCGAGTTACTACTCTTAGCAACTGAAGTAGCATCAAATACTGAGGGGTTGCTATAAACACTAGTAAAGTACACATCAATAACATGTATATCAAATATACTTATGTTCACTTTGCCATCCTTCTTATCTGCCAATCACTTGGGGTAGTTCCGCTTCCAGTGACCAGTCCCTTTGCAGTAGAAGCACTTAGTCTCAGGCTTAGGACCAGACTTGGGCTTCTTCACTTGAGCAGCAACTTGCTTGCCGTTCTTCTTGAAGTTCCCCTTCTTCCCTTTTTGCCCTTTTCTTCAAACTAGTGGTCTTGTCAACCATCAACACTTGATGTTTTTCTTGATTTCTACCTTCATCGATTTCAGCATCACGAAGAGCTTGGGAATCGTTTCCGTTATCCCTTGCATATCATAGTTCATCACGAAGTTCTACTAACTTGGTGATGGTGACTAGAGAATTCTGTCAATCACTATCTTATCTGGAAGATTAAATCCCACTTGATTCAAGCGATTGTAGTACCCAGACAATCTGAGCACATGCTCACTAGTTGAGCGATTCTCCTCCATCTTTTAGCTATAGAACTTGTTGGAGACTTCATATCTCTCAACTCGGGTATTTGCTTGAAATATTAACTTCAACTCCTGGAACATCTCATATGGTCCATGACGTTCAAAAACGTCTTTGAAGTCCCGATTCTAAGCCATTAAGCATGGTGCACTAAACTATCAAGTAGTCATCATATTGAGCTAGCCAAACGTTCATAACATCTGCATCTGCTCCTGCAATAGGTCTGTCACCTAGCGGTGCATCAAGGACATAATTTTTCTGTGCAGCAATGAGGATAAACCTCAGATCACGGATCCAATCCGTATCATTGCTACTAACATCTTTCAACACAATTTTCTCTAGGAACATATCAAAATATACATATGAAAGCAACAACGCGAGCTATTGATCTTCAACATAGATATGCTAATACTACCAGGACTAAGTTCATGATAAATTAAAGTTCAATTAATCATATTACTTAAGAACTCCCACTTAGATAGGCATCCCTCTAATCCTCTAAGTGATCACGTGATCCAAATCAACTAAACCATAACCGATCATCACGTGAGATGGAGTAGTTTTCAATGGTGAACATCGTTATGTTGATCATATCTACTATATGATTCACGCTCGACCTTTCGGTCTCCGTGTTCCGAGGCCATATCTCCATATGCTAGGCTCGTCAAGTTTAACCTGAGTATTCTACGTGTGCAAAACTGTCTTGCACCCATTGTAGATGGACGTAGAGCTTATCACACCCGATCATCACGTGGTGTCTAGGCACGACGAACTTTGGCAACGGTGCATACTCAGGGAGAACACTTCTTGATAATTTAGTGAGAGATCATCTTATAATGCTACCGTCAATCAAAGCAAGATAAGATGCATAAAAGGATAAACATCACATGCAATCAATATAATTGATATGATATGGCCATCATCATCTTGTGCTTGTGATCTCCATCTCCGAAGCACCGTCATGATCACCATCGTCACCGGCGTGACACCTTGATCTCCATCGTAGCATCATTGTCGTCTCGCCAATCTTATGCTTCCACGACTATCACTACCGCTTAGCAATAAAGTAAAGCATTACATCGCGATTGCATTGCATACAATAAAGTGACAACCATATGGCTCCTGCCAGTTGCCGATAACTTGGTTACAAAACATGATCATCTCATACAATAAAATCAGCATCATGCCTTGACCATATCACATCACAACATGCCCTGCAAAAACAAGTTAGACGTCCTCTACTTTGTTGTTGCAAGTTTTACGTGGCTGCTACGGGCTTAAGCAAGAACTCATCTCACCTACGCATCAAAGCCACAACGATAGTTTGTCAAATAGACTCTGTTTTAACCTTCGCAAGGATCGGGCGTAGCCACACTTGGTTCAACTAAAGTTGGAGAGACAGTCGCCCGCAAGCCATCTATGTGCAAAGCACGTCGAGGGAACCGGTCTCGCGTAAGCGTACGCGTAAGGTTGGTCCGGGTCGTCTCGTCCAACAATACCGCCGAACCAAAGTATGACATGCTGGTAGGCAGTATGACTTATATCGTCCACAACTCACTTGTGTTCTACTCGTGCATATAACATCAAACCATAAAACCTAGGCTCGGATACCACTGTTGGGGAACGAGTAATTTCAAAAAAATTCCTACGCACACGCAAGATCATGGTGATGCATAGCAACGAGAGGGGAGAGTGTTGTCTACGTACCAACGCAGACCGACTGCGGAAGCGATCACACAACATAGAGGAAGTAGTCGTACGTCTTCCCGATCCGACCGATCTAAGCACCGTTACTCCGGCACCTCCGAGTTCTTAGCATACGTTCAGCTCAATGACGATCCTCGGGCTCCGATCCAGCAAAGCGTCGAGGAAGAGTTCCGTCAGCACGACGGCGTGGTGACGATCTTGATGTACTACCGACGCAGGGCTTCGCCTAAGCACTGCAACAATATGATCGAGGTGGAATTTGGTGGCAGGGGGCACCGCACACGGCTAGGGAACAATCACCAAGGATCAACTTGTGTGTCTATGGGGTGCCCCCTGCCCCTGTATATAAAGGATGGAGGAGGAGGAGGCCGGCCAAGGCAAAGGTGCGGCCAGGATAGGGAGTCCTACTAGGACTCCAAGTCCTAGTAGGAGTCCATCAAGAGGGGAGGAAGGGAGAAGGAATAGGAGGAGTAGGAAAGGTGGCCGGCCCCCTTTTCCCTAGTCCAATTCGGACCAAAGGGGAGGGGGTGCGCAGCAGCCTTTTCCTCTTCCCACTAAAGCCCATCAAGGCCCATTACTTCTCCCGTAACTACCCGGTACTCCGAAAAATACCCGAATCACTCGGAACCTTTCCGATGTCCGAATATAGTCGTCCAATATATCGATCTTTACGTCTCGACCATTTCGAGACTCCTCGTCATGTCCCCGATCTCATCCGGGACTCCGAAGTCCTTCGGTACATCAAAACTCATAAACTCATAATATAACTGTCATCGAAACCTTAAGCGTGCGGACCCTACGGTTCGAGAACAATGTAGACATGACCGAGACACGTCTCCGGCCAATAACCAATAGCGGGACCTGGATGCCCATATTGGCTCCTACATATTCTACGAAGATCTTTATCGGTCAGACCGCATAACAACATACGTTGTTCCCTTTGTCATCGGTATGTTACTTGCCCGAGATTCGATCGTCTTTATCCAATATCAAGTTCAATCTCGTTACCGGCAAGTCCCTTTACTCATTCTGTAATACATCATCCCGCAACTAACTCATTAGTTGCAATGCTTGCAAGGCTTAAGTGATGTGCATTACCGAGAGGGTCCAGAGATACCTCTCCGACAATCGGAGTGACAAATCCTAATCTCGAAATACGCCAACCCAACATCTACCTTTGGAGACACCTGTAGTACTCCTTTATAATCACCCAGTTATGTTGTGACGTTTGGTAGTACCCAAAGTGTTCCTTCGGTAAACGGGAGTTGCATAATCTCATAGTCATAGGAACATGTATAAGTCATGAAGAAAGCAATAGCAACATACTAAACGATCGGGTGCTAAGCTAATGGAATGGGTCATGTCAATCAGATCATTCAACTAATGATGTGACCTCGTTAATCAAATAACAACTCTTTTGTCCATGGTTAGGAAACATAACCATCTATGATTAACGAGCTAGTCAAGTAGAGGCATACTAGTGACACTTTGTTTGTCTATGTATTCACACATGTATTATGTTTCCGGTTAATACAATTCTAGCATGAATAATAAACATTTATCATGATATAAGGAAATAAATAATAACTTTATTATTGCCTCTAGGGCATATTTCCTTCACCTCGGGCTCCGGAAACCCAAGGGAAAAAGAGGCTAGGTGGCAAATGGTAAAACCAAGGTTGGGCATTGCTGGAAAAGCTTTAATCAAGACGAACTATCAAGGGGTTCCCATTATAACCCAACCGCGTAAGGAACGCAAAATCCGGGAACATAACACCGATATGACGGAAACTAGGGCGGCAAGAGTGGAACAAAACACTAGGCGAGAGGCCGAGCCTTCCACCCTTTACCAAGTATATAGATGCATTAAGATAACATGGCAATATAATGATATCCCAACAAGTAAATAAATGTTCCAACAAGGAACGGTCTCCAATCTTCACCTGCAACTAACAACGCTATAAGAGGGGCTGAGCAAAGCGGTAACATAGCCAATCAATGGTTTGCTAGGACAATGGTGGGTTAGAGGCTGAACATGGCAATTTGGGAGGCCTGAAAGCAAGTGGTAGGCATCGTAGCATTGGCATAGCAAAAGAGCGAGCAAACTAGCATAGCAAAGATAGTAGTGATTTCGAGGGTATGATCATCTTGCCTGCAAAGTTGTCAGAGTTGACTGGATCCTCGAAAGCAAACTCAACGGGCTCCTCGTTAGCGAACTCATCTCCCGGCTCTACCCAAACAAGACAAACAAGCAACAAGAACACAATCAACCACGTGCAAGGATCAAACAAGATGATGCAAACATGGTATGCTATGCGGGATGCGATGCGGGATGCATATGCAAGATATGACAGGAAATGCATGAACCTGGCCTCAACTTGGAAAACCAAGTGTGCCACTGGAAATATGAGATGAAATCGTTTGAAAACGATATAAAGAACGCCGGAATCGGAGTTACGGTTTGGAAATGGCAAGCGATACAAATATGACACCGGTCTGCGATTTACAGCAAGTAGTCATCTAAATGCAATGAGATGAACATGCTACAGCACTCAAACATGGCATCAAAATACATGGCAGGGATGCATTCAAGATGCTTAACAAAAGTCTAGCACTGAGCTACGGCCAATTCATCCATTAACAGGTTCAAACAAGCATGGCAAAAATGCAAATGGTAAACAGATCTCAGACTTAGTGAAATCAACACTTGTCTGGAATTTCAGACCAAGTAGCTCTCTTCGGAGCAACACAACAACATGCTACAGGACCTGAACATGACAAAGTAAAACATGGCATGGAGCTACTCAAAGAGCTTAACAAAAGTCTCTTAGTGACCTTGAGCCAAAAGGGATCACAAAATACATTTGCAAGCATGTGAACATAGCAAAAACATAATCAGTTTCAGACTTAGTGAAAAACCGGGACATGCTGAAATCATAACTCAAGTAGGCATGTTTACGAGCTCGATGCACTCACTACGATGCAAGTCATGGCAAGACAAACATACATCCATTAAGAAGGCACAAAATTCAAGCTAGACATAGCAAGAACAATGGCATATCATACACGGATCAACTACAACAACATCGGCAAAATCGCAAACAAGTTGACGATCTGCCCAGATACACAAAGTAGCAAAAGTAGAGCTCGATTGACTCAAGCTAGGGTGCTCCATAATTGCAAACAAAGACATGGATGGATAGAGCACTACAAGATTAACAAAACTCCTTTACTGATCATCCTCAAAGGAGGCACGGATCGCTAGGAAACAACATGAACATATGGCATCATGAGATAAACGATCCCAGGACTTAGTGAAATGCTAAGTCCCTGAAAACAGAATTACCAAGTGCCTCACTTTGCAAGCTTGCACTAGTCACCACACACATCACAAAAATACATGGGTTGCATCTCTGGAAAGATGACAAAACCCTTAACAAAACATATGTAGAACTCATGGGCATATCATGCACACAACAATCATAGCAAAAATGACAAATGTCTAAGATGGGAGTAGCAGATCTGACAATTTACTCAAGTAGCCTCCTTCTAACAGCATTTTGGGCATCAAGATGAACTCAAATGAAAATGATGCAATTGAACGAAATGATGTACTCTCTGATATGAACATTTTGATATGCTATATGCATGAATCGGAGCTATGGATGCGGAGATATAGCATGACGAACATAAGCATATGGATCTGTAAACTCTGGGACTTAGGCAAAAAAATCAACCTCTAGGGTTTACTGTAGCAACCGGATCAGATCTGGAATGTGGCACGCGGCCCGAGGATGACCAGATCGAGCTCGCCAGAGAGGACGCCGGTGGCCGGCGCGGCCTTGCCGGCGACGAGGGCGGCGAGGGGGCGGAAGCCGAGGGCGGTGGCGGCGCGCGGGTGCGGGAAGAGGCAGCGGCGGCGAACTGCGGCAGCGGGGCGGCGATGGTGCGGCGGCGTTGGAGGGCGGCAGCGGCCGGCTTCGAGGCGGCGCGGCCGGGCGGAGAAAGGCGGCGCGGGCGACGGCCAACGGGAGAGGAGACGGGGCTCGAGCATGCGCGGGGCGGGCCGACCTTGGGCCCGAGCGGGCCTCGGCGGAAGTGGCGGCGCGCGATGCGGTCCCGCGGCCACGTGGCGGTCGGTGGGTGGCTGCGGCGGCTTTGTCCGGCCCGGACGGACGTGTCCGGCCGGCGCGGATGGATAGATTAGGGTTTCGGACGAGGGGGAATCCGGATTTTTGGAGGAGGGGCTAGTTTTATAGGTAGAGGGAGTTAGGAGAGTCCAAATGAGGTGCGGTTTTCGGCCACGCGATCGTGATCGAACGCTCTAGAAGATGGAGCAGGGTTAGGTGGGTTTTGGGCCAAAATGGAGGGGTGTTGGGCTGCAACACACACGAGGCCTTTTCAGCCCCTCGGTTAACCGTTGGAGTATCAAACGAAGTCCAAATGGTACGAAACTTGACAAGCGGTCTACCGGTAGTAAACCAAGGCCGCTTGGCAAGTCTCGGTCCAATCCGGAAATGTTTAGTCCCCACACACGAAAGAAAGCTAGAATTGGCCACCGGAGGAGAACGAAGCGCCGGAATGCAAAACGGACAACGGGGAAAATGCTCGGATGCATGAGACGAACACGTATGCAAATGCGATGCACATGATGACATGATATGAGAAGCATGACAACGATAACAACCCACGGAGACAAAAACCCGAACCCGAGAAAATAAATTAACTTAAAGCTGGAAACGGCAAGAGTTGGATTACAAATTGGAAAAGTCATATCCGGGGTGTTACGGTATGCTGTTATGCGGTTTGACCGATAAAGATCTTCGTAGAATATGTAGGAACCAATATGAGCATCCAGGTTCCGCTATTGGTTATTGATCGGAGATGAGTCTCAGTCATGTCTACATAGTTCTCGAACCCGTAGGGTCCGCACGCTTAACATTCAGTGACGATTGGTATTATGAGTTTATGTGTTTTGATGTACTGAAGGTAGTTCGGAGTCCCGGATATGATCACGGACATGACGAGGAGTCTCGAAATGGTCGAGACATAAAGATCGATATATTGGAATCCTATGTTTGGACATCGGAACGGTTCGGGGTGAGTTCGGGCATATACCAGAGTACCGGGAGGTTACGGGAACCCCCCTGGGAAGTATATGGGCCTTATTGGGCCATAGTGGGAGAGAGGAGAAGGGAGACTAGGCGGGGGCGCACCCCCCCACGCCCAATCCGAATTGGGTGGGGGGCCGTCCCCTTTCCTTCCCCCTCTCTCCCCCTTCCTTCCTCTCCTAATCCAACTAGGGAAAGGGGGGATCCTCCTCCCGGTAGGAGTAGGACTCCCCTTGGGCGCGCCATAGAGGGGCCGGCCCTCCCCTCCTCCACTCCTTTATATACGGGAGAGGAGGGCACCCCATAGACACACAAGTTGATTGTTTAGCCATGTGCGGTGCCCCCCTCCATAGATTTCCACCTCGGTCATATCGTTGTAGAGCTTAGGCGAAGCCCTGCGTTGGTAACTTCATCATCACCGCCATCTGGCCGTCGTGCTGACGAAACTCTCCCTCGATCTCAGCTGGATCTAGAGTCTGTGGGACATCACCGAGCTGAACATGTGCAGATCGCGGAGGTGTCGTAGCTTCGGTGCTAGGATCGGTCGGATCGTGAAGACATGCGACTACATCAACCGCATTGTCATAACGCTTCCGCTTACGGTCTACGATGGTACGTGGACAACACTCTTCCCCTCTCATTGCTATGCATCACCTAGATAGATCTTGCGTGTGCGTAGGAAATTTTATGAAATTACTGCGTTCCCCAACAGTGGTATCAGAGACAGGTCTATGCGTAGATGTTATATGCACGAGTAGAACATAGAGGAGTTGTGGGCGTGGGTATATACATATTGCTTGCCGTCACTAGTTGTTTCTTGATTCGGCGGTATTGTTGGATGAAGCGGCCCGGACCGACATTACATGACTGTGTTCATGAGACTGGTTCTACCGATGTGCTTTGCACACAGGTGGCTGGCGGGTGTCAATCTCTCCAACTTTAGTTGAATCGGATTCAATGAACAGGGTTATTTTTGAAGATCAAAAAGCAATCACTATACCACGTTGTCGTTTTGATGTGTAGGTAAGAACGGTTCTTGCTAGAAGCCTGTAGCAGCCATGTCAAACTTGCAACAACAAAGTAGAGGACGTCTAACTTGTTTTTGCAGGGTATGTTGTGATGTGATATGGTCAAGACGTGATGAGATATAAATTGTTGTATGATATGATCATGTTTTGTTGAAGTTATCGTCCTCTCATAGGAGCCTTATGGTTGTCTCTTTATTGCATAAGATGCAAGCGCCATATAATTGATTTACTTTATCGCTATGCAAGAACAATAGTGAAAGGATCGAGAAGAGGTTTCTAGAGGGGGGTGAATAGACTCCTAACAAAGAAAAGTTGCAGTTTTTATTTTCTTCAAGTTAAGGTACAGTTTTAAGACAAGTTTAAACATTCACAATACATTCAAGCAAGCATGGCAAGAGTATATGAGCAGCGGAAAGTAAAGCATGCAATTTGCAAGAAAGTAAAGGGACGGGATTGCAGTGTGCAAACGCAATTGGAGACACGGAGATTTTTGGCGTGGTTCTGATAGGTGGTGCTATCGTACATCCACGTTGATGGAGACTTCAACCCATTAAGGGTAACGGTTGTGGGAGTTCACGAAGGGCTCCACCCATGAAGGGTTCACGAAGAAGCAACCTTGTCTATCCCACCATGGCCGCCGCCCACGAAGGACTTGCCTCACTAGGGTAGATCTTCACGAAGTAGGCGATCTCCTTGCCCGTACGAACTCCTTGGTTCAACTCCACAATCTTGACGGAGGCTCCCAAGTGACACCTAACCAATCTAGGAGACACCACTCTCCAAAAGGTAATAGACAGTGTGTTGATGATAGTCTCCCCAACACTCAACTCTCTCTCTCACAGGTTTGGATTTTGTGGAAAGATGATTTGAGTGGAAAGCAAGTTGGAGAAGGCTAGAGATCAAGATTTATGTGGTTGGAGTGGATAATCTTGACCTCAACACATGAGTAGCTGGTTCTCTCTCAGAAAATGTATGCTGGAAGTGTAGGAATGTTCTGATGGCTCTCCTCGCGAATGAAGAGTGGGTGGAGGGGTATATATAGCCTCCACACAAAATCTAACCGTTACACACAATTTACCAAACTCGATGGGACCGAATCAGAAAACTCGGTCATACCGATTTAGTTCAAAATGTGACCGTTAGGAATTTTGGCGGGACCGATATGATCAACTCAGTGGGACCGATGTACTAGGGTTAGGGTAATACCTAGTCTAAGTTTGACCAATTACGCAAACTCGGTGAGACCGGTTTTGGTAATAAGAAAAACAGAGAGTTGGTCAAGCAAACTCGGTGGGACCGATTGCATATCTCGATGGGACTGAAATTATTGCAATAGGTAACACAGAGTTTGCAAGCCCATCTGGGTAAGACTGAGATACCATCGGTGAGATCGAATTGATTAGGGTTTGTGGCAGTGGCTGTGTCAAGTGAACTCGGTGGCGCCGGATGGAAAATTTCAGTGGGGCCGAGTTTGACTTTTGGTTTGGGACATATGTGGATATGGTAAAGTGGTTGAGGGTTTTGGAGCATATCACTAAGCATTTTGAACAAGCAAGCCATTAAGCAACACCTCATCCCCTTTTAATAGTATTGGCTTTCCTATGGACTCAATGTGATCTTGGATCACTAAAAGTAAAATGTAGAGTCTTGAGCTTTTTGAGCTTGAACCAATATTTTGTCCTTAGCATCTTGAAAGGGTTCCATATCCTCTTGTCCACACCACTCCATCTGTTGAACTTGTCTGAAATATACTAGATGAAAACATTAGTCCAACAAGAGATATGTTGTCATTAATTACCAAAACCACCCAGGGAGCACTTGTGCTTTCAATCTCACCCTTTCTGGTAATTGATGACAACATACATCAAAGCTTTAGATAAAGATATAGAGAATAACAAGTAAAGCTTTGGAAAGAAATGTAACATGCATGGGCTCCCCTTACATGTATGCATCCATGTCAATATGGAATGTAAGAGCATGTGAATGCATAATTTGTAGGAGATATGCCCTAGAGGCAATAATAAATGATATTATTTATCTCCGAGTTCATAATTATGTTTATGTTCCATGCTATAACTGCAATGATTCTCGATTCTGCAATATCCACGAGGCTCGGAGGAAGACTCATATGCACGTGTGGAATAATAAACGGTAAGAAGCATTCCTAGTCTGGCCTCTAAGACTAGCTCAAGTGTTGCATGATGGTTCTGTTTTCCTGATCATGGGTATGTCTATGCCAGAAATTTTGAGGGCACAATGTTAAGAGAACATTTGTGTTGAATCGACCCGGATTGATGTTATGCTAAGATATTCGTTCATCACAAGTTAATGGTACATAACACAGAGATGGTTAACGTTTGCATAATTCCTTAGACCATGAGAGTATCGAGTTTCTTCATACTTGCTTCATGAACTTTGGGGTTTGTTAAACATCATCTGTAAATGGGTGGCTATTACGGTGGCTTACAGGTTCATGGAAAAGTGTGTCAAGTAACTTGATAGCTCAAGATTGGGATTTTCTCCTCCGACGATGGAGAGATATTCTCGGGCCCTCTCGGTGTTACGGTATCCATCATCGTCTGCCAGACACAGTGTGATTTGATCACAGGGATGCCGCAACACGGAAACGAGAAAAGAGAACAAAACCGGTAACGAGGTAACTAGCATAGTGGACAAGTGGTTGATCCACGGGGATGCAAGTAAATCTCACCTCGGGTATTTGTAACATATCACGAAGCAATAGGAATAGCACACGGCAACTGGAGGTTCACTTGAATATTCACTCATGTGGGTATAGGGGTCAATATGGGTGTCCACGGCTCCGATGTTGATCATTTATCGGAAGGGGTTCGAGGTCATGTCTATACTTCACCGAACCTATAGGGTCACATGCTTAAGGGTCATCGATCTGCTGAATACTAGATAGGGAGTCTGAGAGAAAGTCACCGGAAAAGTTTCGGAGACAACGGAAGAGTTCCGGAGAGAGAACACCGAAAGAGTTTCGGTAAACCCGAAAAGTTGTTTCGGAATATATTATTAGGTCAAAATGGTTTCGGCACTCGCCTGGAAATTCTTAGAGGGCCCCAGAATTGGTCTGGGAACTTTTGGGAATTTTCGGAGAGAAAAACCGAAAATGTTGCGGAGCTGACGTAACCGCCTTTGTTGCTTTTCGCTGATAAAAATCACCACACCGGAAATGTTTCGGATCATGCCCAGAATAATTTTAGAGGGTGCCGGAAATGTTCTGGGACCTTCCGGAATTTTTCGGAAAAAATGTTTCGCGGAAAACATCTTGTCTCAGCACGAGGGGACAAGATCCCACGAATCGGGGGTTACATGTTTGGTGGCTTTTTGTCTAGGGAGCACCCATGTTTGTAGGAGACATGTTGGTGGCTTGTTGCCCCCCCCCCCCATGGGAGGGGGCAAGGTTGTGGCTGGCCAAGGGGGGTGCCTCCATGGTGTCCCCTTGGTGCCCCATTTGAGTTATCATTTCACCCTTCATGTGGGACATGTAGCATGGGTGTTTTGGTATTTCCTCCACCACCCCACCCCTTGCCTTGGCCTATAAAAGGAGGAGAAAGGGTTGTTATTCTCCTCATCCCTTCTCACATACAAGTGCCATGCAATGATCTGGCTTCTCTCTCCCTCCCTGCGAAATAGTTTCGTAGAGCCGAAAGGCTGTCTGGGTTCCGACAGGAACTAGCTCTGGATGGCGAAGCCCTGTCGGATAGATGACACCGTATGTGTGCAACTCTGTAGAGAGATCGTAGTTTCGGTCTTAGTTCGTGAGTGCCTCCCGAAGGGCTGTCCGTGCGACCGTCCGAGTTTCGAAGGTCCTCCCGAAGGGCTGTCCGAGTGACCGTTCGAGTTTCGAAGGTCCTCCCGAAGGGCTGTCCGCGACACAGTCCAGGGTGCTATTCGACCGCCTCCCGGAGGGCTGTCTGAGGAGCAGATGAGGGTATACATCCTCGCAGTTGGTGATACGTCTCCAACGTATCTATATTTTTTGATTGCTCCATGCTATATTATCTATTGTTTTTGACTATATTGGGCTTTATTTTCCACTTTTATATTATTTTTGGGACTAACCTATTAACCGGAGGCCCAGCCCATAATTGTTTTTTTGCCTATTTCAGTGTTTTGAAGAAACGGAATATCAAACGGAGTCCAAACGGAATAAAATCTTCAGGAATGTGATTTTCTCACCGAACGTGATCCAGGAGACTTGGACCCTGCTCCAAGGAACAAAAGAGGCGGTCACGAGGGTGGGGGGCGCCCCCCTAGGGCGCGCCCCCCTGCCTCATGGGCCCCTCGTTGCTCCTCCGGTGTACTTCTTCCTCCTATATATACACACGTACCCCCAAACGATCAGAACAGGAGCCAAAAACCTAATTCCACCGCCGCAACTTTCTGTATCCATGAGATCCCATCTTGGGGCCTGTTCCGGAGCTCCACCGGAAGAGGGCCGTCATCACGGAGGGCTTCTACATCATCCTAGCCCCTCCGATGAAGTGTGAGTAGTTTACCTCAGACCTTCGGGTCCATAGTTAGTAGCTAGATGGCTTCTTCTCTCTCTTTGAATCTCAATACAAAGTTCTCCCCCTCTCTCGTGGAGATCTATTCGATGTAATCTTCTTTTTGTGGTGTGTTTGTTGAGATCGATGAATTGTGGGTTTATGATCAAGTCTATCTATGAATAATATTTGAATCTTCTCTGAATTCTTTTATGTATGATTGCTTATCTTTGCAAGTCTCTTCGAATTATCCGTTTGGTTTGGCCAACTAGATTGGTAGTTCTTGCCATGGGAGAAGTGCTTAGCTTTGGGTTCGATCTTGCGGTGTCCTTACCCAGTGACGAAAGGGGCAGCAAGGCACGTATTGTATCATTGCCATTGAGGATAACAAGATGGGGTTTATTTCATATTGCATGAATTTATCTCTCTACATCATGTCATCTTGCTTAAGGCGTTACTCTGTTTTTAACTTAATACTCTAGATGCATGCTGGATAGCGGTCGATGAGTGGAGTAATAGTAGTAGATGCAGAATCGTTTCGATCTACTTGTCACGGACGTGATGCCTATATACATGATCATGCCTAGATATTCTCATAACTATGCTCAATTCTGTCAATTGCTCAACAGTAATTTGTTCACCCATCGTAGAATACTTATGCTCTTGAGAGAAGCCACTAGTGAAACATATGGCCCCCGGGTCTATTCTCATCATATCAATCTCCATCACTTTAATCTTGCTTTGCTTTTTTACTTTGCCTTTACTTTTTACTTTGCATCTTTATACCAAAAATACCAAAAATATTATATCTATTAGATCTCACTCTCGTAAGTGACCGTGAAGGGATTAACAACCCCTAAGTGCGTTGGTTGCGAGTAGCTATCGCTTTGTGCAGGTACGAGGGACTTGAGCGTGGCCTCCTACTGGATTGATACCTTGGTTCTCAAAAACTGAGGGAAATACTTACGCTACTCCGCTGCATCATCCCTTCCTCTTTGGGGAAAACCAACGCAATCTCAAGACATAGCAAGAAGTTTCTGGCGCCATTGCCGGGGAGTCTACGCAAAAAGTCAACATACCAAGTACCCATCACAATCCCTATCTCTTGCATTACATTATTTGCCATTTGCCCCTCGTTTTCCTCTCCCCCAATTCACCCTTGCCGTTTTATTCGCCCTCTCTCTCTATCCTCCCTCTCTATTTGCCTCTTTTTGCCTGCTTGCCTCTTGTTTGCTCGTGTGCTAGTTTGTTTGCTTGTCGTCATGGCTAGTCTCATATATTCTCCGTTGTCTCCCGAGAGTGAAGTTCTAAATTTTAAACAAAGGGAGGGGAAAAATCTAAAAGATGCTTGGTATAGAATTTGCAATGCTCAAAATAGATCTACCAGGAAGCAATCTACCTTAGTTCTTCTCCGCAATTTTTATGTAGGTGTTAATCCTTGGTATAGATATATCCTCGATACCATTACCGGAGGGAACTTCTTGGGTAGCCATACTTTTGATTCTTATAATGCTATGTTAGATTTATTTGGCTCACCACCTCTTTTGGTTAATGGAACCATGTTAACTTTGGAGCATGTTATGCAAAGACTTGAGATTATTGAAAATAAAGTTGCTACTATCGAATTAATTGAAAATCTGGATAAAAAGATCCACAATCAAATTACTCAATATGGATCTAAGGTAGGAATGACTTTGAAAAATATTAAGGAAAAGGAACCCATAGTTAATGAGAAGATAAACTTAGATTCTACTAGAATTGATAAGCTTGAGGGTGTCATTACAAACTAGGGAACCGCTTTTTCTTCCGTAAAGAATACTCCAAGTGCTCCTACTAAAATTTCCAAGCTTATGTATGTTCCTAAAAATAAGGGTGCATCATCTAGTAAGGAAACTGCGGATCTTAAATCTATAAGTGTTCATCCCAATCTTTTTGCTATCATTAAGGAACCAATTGCTACAAATGAATTTTTCGATCTTGTGCCTAAAAGTTTGATAATCACTAGAAAGAAAGAAATTCCTAAGGGAAATAGATGCCTCATCGAAGAATTGCCTACCAAAGAGGGCAATACCTAGATCTATAATCGCTTTTATGCCTAGCTAGGGGCGTTAAAACGATAGCGCTTGTTGGGAGGCAACCCAATTTTATTTTTATTCCTTGTTTTTTTGCTTCTGCTTAGTAATAAATAAATTATTTATCCTCTGTTTTGGTTGTGTTTTTTGTGTTTAATTAGTGTTTGTGCCAAGTAGAACCGTTGGGAAGACTTGGGGAAAGTCTTGTTGAACTTGCTGTAAAAAACAGAAACTTTAGTGCTCATGAGAACTGCTGTCATTTTTATTTTAAGAGTGATATTTAGTTAATTCTTTTTGCAGATGATTAATAGATAAATTCCTCACGTCCAGCAATTTATTTTAGAATTTTTTGTGTTTCAGATCTTACGCTAGCTACAGAATACTACAGACTGTTCTGTTTTTGACAGATTCTGTTTTTCATGTGTTGTTTGCTTATTTTGATGAATCTATGGCTAGTAAAATAGTTTATAATCCATAGAGAAGTTGGAATACAGTAGGTTTAACACCAATATAAATAAATAATGAGTTCATTACAGTACCTTGAAGTGGTCTTTTGTTTTCTTTCGCTAACGGAGCTCACGAGTTTTCTATTTTGAGTTTTGTGTTGTGAAGTTTTCAACTTTTGGGTGAATTCTTTTGATGGATCGTGGAACAAGGAGTGGCAAGAGCCTAAGCTTGGGGATGAACATGGCACCCCCAAGATAATCCAAGGACACCAAAAATTCAAAGCTTGGGGATGCCCCGGAAGGCATCCCCTCTTTCGTCCACTTCCATCGGTAATTTACTTGGAGCTATATTTTTATTCACCAACATGATATGTGTTTTGCTTGGAGCGTCTTGTATTATTTGTGTCTTTGTGTCTTAGTATTCCACAATCATCCTTGCTGTACACACCTTTTGAGAGAGCCATACATGGATTAAAATTTGATAGAATACTCTATGTGCTTCGCTTATATCTTTTGAGCTAAGTAGTTTTGCTCTATGTGCTTCACTTATATCTTTTGAGCTAAGTAGTTTTGCTCTATGTGCTTCACTTATATCTTTTGAGCTAGATAATTTGCTCTATGTGCTTCACTTATATCTTTTGAGCGTTATAATTTTGCTCTATGTGCTTCACTTAGATCTTTTAGAGCACGGTGGTGGATTTGTTTTAAACAAACTATTGATCTCTCATGCTTAACTTAAATTATTTTGAGTCTTAATAGCATGGTAATTTGCTTAATAATAATATGCTTGGTATTCAAGATTTGTGAAACTTTCTTTTGAGTGTGTTGAATACTAAGAAAAGATTGAAGCATGATAATTGTTTTGAGATATGGAGGTGATAATATTAAAGTCATGCTAGTTGAGTAGTTGTGAATTTAAAGAATACATGTGTTAAAGTTTGTGATTCCCGTAGCATGCACGTATGGTGAACCATTATGTGATGAAGTCGGAGCATGATTTATTTATTGATTGTCTTCCTTATGAGTGGCGGCCGGGGACGAGCGATGGTCTTTTCCAACCAATCTATCCCCATAGGAGTATGCATGTAATACTTTGCTTTGATAACTTCTAGATTTTTCAATAAGTATATGAGTTCTTTATGACTAATGTTGAGTCCATGTATTATGCGCACTCTCACCCTTCCACCTTTGCTAGCCTCTCTAATACCGCGAACCTTTCGCCGGTATCATACACCTACCATATACCTTCCACAAAACAGCCACCATACCTACCTATTATGGCATTTCCATAGCCATTCCGAGATATATTGCCATGCAACTTTCCACCATCTAGTTCATCATGACACAGTCATCATTGTCATATTGCTTAGCATGATCATGTAGTTGACATAGTATTTGTGGCAAAGCCACCGTTCATAATTTCTTCATACTTGTCACTCTTGATTCATTGCATATCCCGGTACACCGCCGGAGGCATCCATATAGAGTCATACTTTGTTTTAGAATCGAGTTGTAATCATTGAGTTGTAAATAAATAAAAGTGTGATGATCATCATTCAATAGAGCATTGTCCCAAGAAAAAAAAGGATAAAGGCCAAAGAAAAAAGGAGGCCCAAAAAAAAGAATATAAATAAAAAGGGGCAATGCTACTATCCTTTTTCCACAATTGTGCTTCAAAGTAGCACCATGATATAGCAAGTCTCATATATTGTGCTTCAAAGTAGCACCATGTTCTTCATATAGAGAGTCTCATATGTTGTCACTTTCATATATACTAGTGGGAATTTTACATTATAGAACTTGGCTTGTATATTCCAATGATGGGCTTCCTCAAAATTTCCCTAGGTCTTCGTGAGCAAGCAAGTTGGATTCACACCCACTTAGTTTCTTTTTGAGCTTCCATACATTTATAGCTCTAGTGTATCCATTGCATGGCAATCCCTACTCACTCACATTGATATCTATTGATGGTCATCTCCATAGCCCGTTGATACGCCTAGTTGATGTGAGACTATCTTCCCCTCCTTTTTGTCTTCTCCACAACCACCATTCTATTCCACCTATAGTGTTATATCCATGGCTCACGCTCATGTATTGCGTGAAGTTTTGAAAAAGTTAGAGTATGAAACAATTACTTGGCTTGTCATCGGGGTTGTGCATGATTTAAATACTTTGTGTGGTGAAGATGGAGCATAGCCAGACTATATGATTTTGTAGGGATAACTTTCTTTGGCCATGTTATTTTGAGAAGACATAATTGCTTTGTTAGTATGCTTGAAGTATTATTATTTTTATGTCAATATAAACTTTTGTCTTGAATCTTTCTAATCTGAATATTCATACCACAATTAAGAAGATTTGCATTGAAATTATGCCAAGTAGCACTCCGCATCAAAAATTCTCTTTTTATCATTTACCTACTCGAGGACGAGCAGGAATTAAGCTTGGGGATGCCTAATACGTCTCCAACGTATCTATAATTTTTGATTGCTCCATGCTATATTATCTACTGTTTTGGACTATATTGGGCTTTATTTTCCACTTTTATATTATTTTCGGGACTAACCTATTAACCGGAGGCCTAGCCCAGAATTGCTGTTTTTTTTGCCTATTTCAGTGTTTCAAAGAAACAGAATATCAAACAGAGTCCAAACGGAATAAAATCTTCGGGAACGTGATTTTCTCACCGAACGTGATCTAGGAGACTTGGACCCTGCTCCAAGGAACAAAAGAGGCGGTCACGAGGGTGGGGGCGCCCCGCTGCCTCGTGGGCCCCTCGTTGCTCCTCCGGCGTACTTCTTCCTCCTATATATACACACGTATCCCCAAACGATTAGAACAGGAGCCAAAAACCTAATTCCACCGCCGCAACTTTCCGTATCCACGAGATCCCATCTTGGGGCCTGTTCCGGAGCTCCGTCGGAAGAGGGCCGTCATCACGGAGGGCTTCTACATCATACTAGCCCCTCCGATGAAGTGTGAGTAGTTTACCTCAGACCTTCGTGTAACACGCCGGATATGATTTACCCAATAGGTAATCCAACTATTGCCGTTTCCGGCCTTAAGTTATTTTATTTTCTTGGGTTCGGGTCTTTGTCTCCGTGTGTTTTTATCATTGTCATGCATCTCATATCATGTAATCATGTGCATTGCATTTGCATACGTGTTCATCTCATGCATCCGAGCATTTTCCCCGTTGTCCGTTTTGCATTCCGGCGCTTCGTTCTCCTCCAGTGGTCATTTCTACCTTTCTTTCGTGTGTGGGGATTAAACATTTCCGGATTGGACCGAGACTTGCCAAGCGGCCTTGGTTTACTACCGGTAGACCGCCTGTCAAGTTTCGTACCATTTGGACTTCGTTTGATGCTCCAACGGTTAACCGAGGGACCGAAAAGGCCTCGTGTGTGTTGCAGCCCAACACCCTTCCAAAGTGGCCCAAAACCCACCTAAACCCTCTCCATCATCTCGGTCGTTCGATCACGATCGCGTGGCCGAAAACTGCACCTCATTTGGAGCTTCCTAGCTCCCTCTACCTCTATAAATAGAACCCCCACGAAAAATCCGGATCTCTCCCCCGTCCAAACCCTAAAAATCGCCCCGCCGCCACCGGACACGTCCGGCCGCCGCCGGACGAAGTCGCCGCCGCCACTCGCGGCCACTGGCAGAGCGCCAAGTGGCGCCGCCATCGCCTCCACCGCCACAGCCCGCCCGGCCTGCAGCAGGCCCCCGCGAGCCCGAGTCGCCGCGCCGCTCCTCCCGTGCCCCGCCGCCTCCTTCCTCCTTGCCGGCCGCCGCCCGGTGCGCTTCGCCGCCCTTCACCGCCGTCGCGCCATTGCTAGACCGGAGCAAGCCTCGCCGCGGCAAACCCTTGCCGCCCCACGCTGCCTCGTCGCCGGTGGCCGCCGCCTCGCCGCCCATCCTCCCGGCCGGCAAGTCCCCCGACGACTCCGGCGACCTCCTGCTACAGTGCTCCAGCGGACCTCGTAAATCGCGCCCGGATCCCGATCTGGATCTAGATCTGGTTGACTTTCTCCCGAAACCCTAGTTCATATTGCCATGTTCGTCATGCCGTAACTTTGCATCCGTAGCTCCGTTTTGGGCATATAGCATATCAAAATGTTCGTCTCAGAGAGTACATCATTTCATTCCATTGCATCATTTTCATTTGAGTTCATCTTGATGCCTGAAATGCTGTTAGAAGAGTGCTATTTGAGATAATTGTCAGATCTGCTGCCCCAATTAGATATTTGTCATTTTTGCCATGATTATTGTGTGCATGATATGCCCATGAGCTCTACATGAGTTTTGTTATATGTTTTGCCATCTATCCAGAGGTACAACCCATGTATTTTTGTGATGTGTGTGGTGACTAGCACAAGCTTGCAAAGTGAGGCATTCGTTAATGTTGATTTCAGGGACTTAGCATTTCCACTAAGTCCTTGATCTGTTTATCTCATATGGCCATATGTTCATGTTGTTTCCTAGTGATCCGTGCCTCATTTGAGGATGATCAGTAAGGATGTTTTGTTAATCTTGTAGTGCTCTATCCATCCATGTCTTTGTTTGAAATTATGGAGCACCCTAGCTTGAGTCAATCGAGCTCTACTTTTGTCATTTCGTTAATCTAGCCAGATTGTCTACTTGTTAGCAATTTTGCCGAGGATGTTGTAGTTGATCCGTGCATGCTATGTTATTGTTCTTGCCATGTCTAGCTTGCATTTTGTGTATTCTTGATGGGTGTATGCTTATATTGTCATGAATTGCTCTGTAGTGAGTGCATCGAGCTCATAAACATGCCTACTTGATATCTGTTTCAGCATGCTCCAGTTTTCACTAAGTCTGAGAAATGATTATGTTTTTGCCATCTTCACATGCTTGCAAATGTATTTTCTGATCTCTTTTGGCTCGAGGTCACTAAGGGACTTTTGTTAAGCTCTTTGAGTAGCTCCATGCCATTCTTTAATTTGCCATGTTCAGGTCCTGTAGCATATTGTTTTCATGCTCCGAAAAGTGCTATTTGATCTGAAATTCCAGACAAGTGTTAATTTCACTAAGTCTGAGATCTGTTTGCCAAATGCATTTTTGCCATGCTTGTTTGAACCTGTTAATGGATGAATTGGCCGTAGCTTAGTGCTAGACTTTTGTTAAGCATCATGAATGGATCCCTGCCATGTATTTTGATGCCATGTTTGGGTGCTGTAGCATGTTCATCTTGTTGCATTTAGATGGCTACTTGCTGTAAATCGCAGAACGTGGTCATATTTGAATCGCTTGCCATTTCCAAACCGTAACTCCGATTCCGATGATCTTTATATCGTTTTCAAGCGATTTCATCTCATATTTCCAGTGACTCCCTTGGTTTTCCAAGTTGAAGCCAGGTTCATCCATTCCTTGTTAGTTCTTGCATATGCATCACATATTGCATCCCGCATAGCATACCATCTTTGCATCATATTGTTTGAGATTGCATGTGGTTGATTGTGTCCTTGTTGCTTGTTTTTCTTGTTTGGGTAGAGCCGAGAGACGAGTTTGCTAATGAGGAGACCGTTGAGTTTGCTTTCGAGGATCCAATCAACTCTGACAACTTTGTAGGCAAGATGATCATACCCTCGAAATCCCTACTATCTTTGCTTTGCTAGATGCTCGCTCTTTTGCTATGCCATGGTACGATGCCTACCACTTGCTTTCAAGCCTCCCAAATTGCCATGTCGAACCTCTAACCCACCATGTCCTAGCAAACCATTGATTGGCTATGTTACCGCTTTGCTCAGCCCCTCTTATAGCGTTGCTAGTTGCAGGTGAAGATTGGAGACCGTTCCTTGTTGGAACCTTATTTACTTGTTGGGATATCATTATATTGCCATGTTATCTTAATGCATCTATATACTTGGTAAAGGGTGGAAGGCTCGGCCTCTCGCCTAGTGTTTTGTTCCACTCTTACCGCCCTAGTTTCCGTCATATCGGTGTTATGTTCCCGGATCTTGCGTTCCTTACGCGGTTGGGTTATAATGGGAACCCCTTGATAGTTCGCCTTGAATAAAGCTTTTCCAGCAATGCCCAACCTTGGTTTTACCATTTGCCACCTAGCCTCTTTTCCCTTGGGTTTCCGAAGCCCGAGGGTCATCTTATTTTAAACCCCCTGGGCCAGTGCTCCTTTGAGTGTTGGTCCGACCAAGCTGCCTGCGGGGCCACCTCGGGGAAACTTGAGGATTGGTTTTACTCGTAGCTAGTCTCATCTTAGTGTGCCCTGAGAACGAGATATGTGCAGCTCCTATCGGAATTTGTCGGCACATTCGGGCGGTGTTGCTGGATTTGTTTTAACTTGTCGAAGTGTCTTGAAGAACCGGGATACCGAGTCTGATCGGTACGTCTCGGGAGGAGGTCTATTCCTTCGTTGACCGTGAGAGCTTGTCATGGGCTAAGTTGGGACTCCCCTACAGGGATTTGAACTTTCGAAACCCGTGCCCGCGGTTATGGGCAGATGGGAATTTGTTAATGTCCGGTTGTAGATAACTTGAACCTTAAATTAATTAAAATGAATCAACAGTGTGAGTTACCGTGATGGCCTCTTCTTGGCGGAATCCGGGAAGCGGACACGGTGTTGGAGTAATGCTTGCCGCAGGATTTCTCTCTAGTTACTTGACCGCGCTTTGCCTTCTCTTCTCGCTCTCTTTTGCGAACAGGATAGCCACCATATATGCTAGTCGCTTGCTACAGCTCCACATACATTTACCTTGCCTTACCTATTAAGCTTAAATAGTCTTGATCGCGAGGGTGCGAGATTGCTGAGTCCCTGTGGCTCACATATTACTATTACACCAGATGCAGGGCCTGATGATTCTGCTCCAGATGGCGCGCTTGAGCTCAAGTGGGAGTTCGACGAGGACTCTCAATGATACTATGTTTCTTTTCCTAATGATCAGTAGTGGTGCCCAGTTGGGGTGATCGGGACCGTGTCGCATGTTGGGTTGTCTTTTATTTTGGCGCCGTAGTCGGGCCATGAGTGTTTGTCACCCTGTGCATTTCAAAACCGAACCAAAAAACCATAACGAAAATAAACTGAACCGAATCGATTTTATGGTTTTTATGGTTTCTGGTTTCGGTATGGTATGAACTTTTCATACCGATTTGAACTTTGGTTTTTATGGTATATACCGAAAAACCGAACGGTTAACCGAATAAACCGAAGTAAAAATAAATTTATATTTCTTGAGATGAACAACCATACAAGTTGTCATTTTTCTTGTACATGAGTCAAATTCACTAATAAGCATGTAAAATTTTCTTGTAACATAGTCATTTTTCTCTTTTTAAAATTCTAAGCACATCCATAACCATCAATAGATGAATTAATGCATGCATATATACTTATATATATAGTCATATACTATTTGTGCAAAATAGTATGTGTTTTGAGTCATAAATTTGCAAATTATTATTACGTCATTTTCAAATTCGCGTCAACTTTGGTTTTTATGGTATATACCGAAACCATACCGAAATAATTTGGTATATACCGAAACCGAACCGTATTTTAATTTCATACCATATTTACTGAAGTATTAATACCGTACAAACCGAAAAACTGTATAAACCGAACCATGTAAACCGAATAAACCGAATGCACTGTGTTTGTATGTTGTAATGCTATTTATGTACTTGATTGACGTGGCGAGTGTAAGCCAACTATGTTATCTCCCCTTTTATTATCTATATATTACATGGGATGTTGTGAAGATTGCCTAACTTGCGACATTGCTTTCAATGCGGTTATGCCTCTAAGTCGTGCCTCGACACGTGGGAGATATAGCCACATCGAGGGCGTTACAAGTTGGTAATCAGAGCCTTCCCCGACCTTAGGAGCCCCCACTGATTGATCGTTTTTAGCAGCCGAGTTGTGTCTAGAAAAATGTTTTGAGTCATTTAGGAATTATATATCGGAGATCTTAGGAATTCTTTTTACTTCCCAGTCTCCTCATCGCTCTAGTAAGGCATCCTGACATAGAGTTTTGACTCTTCTCTTCTCAAATTTCACTAAAAAAATTTTAGGATCACGCGGGTATCTTGGAATCGTTCCGATGGTTTTGTGACGAGAACATTGTCTTGGTGCCTCCTGTCATGGGTTTTGTGGTAGTGTCCCGGGGAGTTGAGCTCCGAGGTGTTGTCATCACAATTTTATCGTTGCAGTTCTGGAATACCTGAGTTTAGTACGCCGACATCAAAAATCTCTTTTATGCAGTTCGTTGGTGAGATAACCTCGACACTGGGGCGGGAGTTCGGGAGTATCGCCATAACTTGTATAACGGATGCTTTTCGAAGGTTGAGGTAGATGGTTTCCGAAGTTTTCTTGGTTATGTGTTGAAGGATGGATACAGCTGGATGTAGGATTTGCTAGATTTGGGTGAGATATTATGCTTCCCCTGTATCCCCAACACCTGATTGCATAACCGGAAAGGTTCGGGAGTTTCATAGGTGGGAATTCTTGTAGCTATAGTTCTTCTTCCACGGATATTTGGTTTGAGATTGGGATTTCTTACCGAGTATTCGTTCTTGATCCGTACCTTGTTGATTTATTTCTCTACCTAAATTCTAAGTGGCTTCTCAATTTATGGATATGTGACAATTTCAAGACGAATGCATTCGTTCATTTTGTTCGGATGTGAAGACTATATGTTGCAATTTTCATTCCGTTGGTTTCAGCTTCAATATTTCTCTATCAATGTGCTAATGGATGCCAACCTCTTCAGGATGGCTCCTCCAACGCGCACGACTCCGAATCCTAATCCGCCACCACCTCCACCTCCTCCGGAGGCATGGCAAGCTGTGACGGCCACAACCAATGCAAACACGCAGTTGATCATGCAAATTCTTCAAGAGCGCAATCAAGCGAATCAAGGCAACCAAGGGAACCAAGGCAACAATCAGAATCACTTTGCTACACTCAACCAGTTCCTTGCTAACGGGCCAAAGACTTTAAGAAATTGTGTTGAGGCAACTGATGCTGACGATTGGCTCGTGGATCTGTGCAAGCATTTCAAGTGCAGTAACGTCAGGCCTTAGGACTTTGTCAAGTTCGCTTCCTTCCAACTCAAAGACCAATCTGCAGAATGGTTCCAGCAGTACAAGGATTCCAGAGGAGGATGTGTGATTACTTGGGATGAATTTCGTCAAGATTTCAAAGCTCATCATATCCCTCAGAGCGTGGTTGAAAGCAAGCGTGAGGAATTCCGCAACTTGGAGCAAGGCTCTTTGTCTGTCTATGACTACAACAAGTTGTTTCAGAAGCTCGCCAGCTTTGCTAAGCAGGACGTTCCTGATGAGAAGAGCATGATATACCAGTTCAGGGGTGGTCTCAGAGAAGAAATCCAGTTAGCTCTTGTTCTCTTTGAGCCCTTGAGGTACGATGAGTTCTACAACATGGCATTGAAGCAAGAGGCCGCTCAACTGAGGTGTGATGCTTCCAAGAAGCGAGTCAGAGTCACTACTCCTTCTTCCTCTACTCAAGTGGCCAAGCAGCAGAAGTTTTGGCTTCCTCCTCCTCCGTTTCGGCAGCCGTATCAGAAGAGCAAAGGTGGCAGTGGATCTTCCCACCCACCCAACCCTGGCTTTCAGAACAAGACTTTGTCTCAAGCTGCAAGATCGAGTGCTCCGTATCACCATCCGCTTTCAGAAGTCACGTGCAACAAGTGCCAACAGAAGGGTCACTATGCCAACAAGTGTTTCAACCAGAGGCGTCTTCCTCCTCCTCCTCCTGTGAGATCGGCAAGTACAGTTGTGGTCAAGCATAACCCCAAGCACGCCAAGGTCAACTTGATGAATGCAGCTCAGGCAGAGGACTCGTCAGATGTCATCATGGGTAACCTTCCTGTTAATGATATTCCTGCAAAAGTTCTTTTTGACTCTGGTGCATCGCATTCCTTCATGTCATTCCCTTTTGCATCGGAGAACAATTTTAGTACTAAGGCATTACCTAGAGCTATGCAAGTCGTCTCTCCGGCTAAGCGTCCGAGTTCTAGTATGATGATTCCGGATATTTCTATCATGATGGGTGATTTCAAGTTTCTGGCTTCTCCAATGGTTCTTGGTAACTCGGATATTGATCTTATTCTCGGGATGGATTGGCTTTCTAAGCACAAGGCTCTGCTTGATTGTGCAGCCAGGCAGATTCAATTGACTCATTGGTCTGAGGATATAATTGTCTTTGCTGCTCGGGATAATACTATCCGTCTGTTCTCTCTCAATGAGAAGGGTGAACTGGAAGCTATCTCGTAGATTCCAGTCGTTTGCGAATATCAAGACATCTTTCCAGAAGAGCTTCTAGGAATGCCTCCGCACCGGCCAGTTGAATTCGTCATTGATCTTGAGCCTGGCACGGAACCAGTGTGCAAGCGTCCTTACAAGTTTGGACCTGAAGAGTTGAAGGAGCTGAAGAAGCAACTCTATATTCAAGAGAGAATGGGTTTTATCCGGCCTAGTTCTTCTCCGTGGGGTTGTGGTGTCCTTTTTGTGAAGAAGAAGGATGGAACGGACCGACTTTGTGTTGATTACCGTCCATTGAACAAGAAGACCATCAAGAACAAATACCCACTTCCCAACATCAACGAGCTGTTCAAACAACTCAAGGGTGCCCAAGTATTCTCCAAGATTGATCTCCATATGGGTTATCATCAGATTCGAATCCGTGAGCAAGATATTCCCAAGACGGCTTTCAGGACAAGCCATGGGTCATATGAATACACTGTCATGTCTTTTGGCCTCGTCAACGCTCCTCCGACGTTCTCTCGCATGATGAACTTCATCTTCAACGCCTTCACCAATGACTTTGTTTTGGTCTATCTCGACGACATTCTGGTTTTCTCGAAGAACAAGGAAGATCATGCCAAGCACTTGCGTTTGGTAATCGATAAGCTGAGGGAACACCAGTTCTATGCCAAGTTCTCCAAGTGCGAATTTTGGCTCGATGAGGTTCTTTATCTTGGTCATATCATCTCTGCCAAGGGCATTGCGGCGAATCCTGAGAAGGTGTCTGCAATTGTGAATTGGGAACCTCCTCAGAACGTGAAGCAACTCCGTAGTTTCTCGGTCTCGCAAGCTACTGCCGAAGATTCGTTGAAAACTTTTCTAAGATCGCGAAGCCTCTCTCATATCTTCTCCAGAAGCACGAAAAGTACGTTTGGTCTCCGGAGTGTGACATTGCTTTCAACACTTTGAAAGAGAAATTGGTCACTGCTCTAGTTCTGACTCCGCCTGATGAATCCAAACCGTATGAGGTCTTTTGTGATGCCTCTCTCCAAGGTCTTGGCGCAGTGTTGATGCAAGAGAAGAAAGTTGTGGCTTATACCTCTCGACAGTTGAAGCCCAATGAGAAGAACTACCCCACTCATGATCTCGAGTTGGCGGCAGTGGTGCATGCTCTTTTGACTTGGAGACATCTCTTATTGGGAAGAAAAGTGGACATTTTCACTTATCACAAGAGTCTCAAGTACATCTTCACTCAGCCTAATCTCAACCTCAGGCAGACTCGATGGGTCGAAATGATTCAAGAGTATAATCCGAGTATCAAGTAAACTCCAGGAAAGGCCAATGTGATTGCTGACGCATTGAGCAGGAAGGCTTATTGCAACAGTCTGATTCTCAAGCCCTATCTACCTGAGCTTTGTGAAGCTTTCCGCAAACTTAATCTGCAAGTTGTTCCTCAAGGTTTCCTCGCCAACCTTCAAGTCTCTCCTACCTTAGAAGACCAGATTCGCCAAGCCCAGCTTCTTGATGCTATGGTGAAAAAGGTGAAGATTGGGATTGCCAAGACTCAACCCAAGTACAAGTGCTACCGCCTTGATGACAAGGATACTCTCTTCTTCGAGGATCGTATTGTTGTGCCCAAAGGTGACCTTCGTAAAGTGATCATGAACGAGGCTCACAATTCTCTCCTCTCCATCCACCCTGGGAGCACGAAGATGTATCAGGACCTCAAGCAGGCTTATTGGTGGACTCGAATGAAGCGCGAGATTGCTCAATTCGTGAATGAGTGTGATGTCTGCAGAAGGGTGAAGGCAGAACACCAAAGACCAGCGGGTCTCCTCCAACCTCTTGCCATTCTAGAATGGAAGTTTGACCACATTGAGATGGACTTCGTGACTGGGTTTCCAAAGTCCAAACGTGGCAATGATGCTATATTCGTTGTCATCGACAAACTCACTAAAGTGGCTCACTTTCTGCCTATCAAAGAGTCAATCACTGCAGCTCAATTGGCGGAACTCTATACCTCTCGAATTGTCTCTCTGCACGGTATTCCACAAGTGATCTCTTTAGACCGTGGCAGCATCTTTACCTCCAAGTTTTGGGATTCTTTTCAGAAGGCCATGGGCACCAACATCCATTTCAGCACAGCTTTCCATCCTCAAACTAGCGGTCAAGTCGAGCGTGTCAATCAGATTCTTGAAGATATGCTCAGGGCTTGTGTGATCTCCTTCGGCATGAAGTGGGAGGATTGTCTTCCTTATGCTGAATTCTCCTACAACAACAGTTTTCAAGCAAGTTTAGGCAAGGCCCCATTTGAAATTCTGTATGGAAGGAAGTGCCGTACCCCTCTCAACTAGTCTGAAACCGGTGAACGTCAGCTTTTGGGAAATGACTTAATCACAGATGCAGAGGAAATGTGCGAAGTCATTCGAGATAACCTCAAAGCAGCCCAATCCCGCCAGAAGAGCTACTATGATAGTAAGCACCGTGATCTGGCTTTCGAGATCGGAGATCATGTTTACCTCCGCGTCTCTCCTATGAAAGGTACTCGTCGCTTCGGTATCAAAGGGAAGCTTGCCCCTAGATACGTGGGACCTTTCAAGATTGTCAGCAAGAGAGGCGATCTCGCCTATCAACTCGAGCTTCCTTCAAACTTTGCAAATGTTCCTGACGTGTTCCATGTCTCTCAGCTCCGAAAGTGCTTCAAGACTCCTGACCGCACCGTCAACTTCGAGGACATTGAGCTCCAAGAAGATCTCTCCTATCGTGAGCACCCAGTTGCTATTATCAAAGAGTCTGAATGCAAGACTCGCAACAAGTCAATCAAATTCCTCAAAGTCAAGTGGTCACACCATTCCGACCGTGAAGCTACCTGGGAACGCGAGGATCACCTCCGTTCTGAGTACCCGGTGTTCTTTCAGTCCTAGATCTCGGGACGAGATCCTTTCGTAGTGGTGGAGTGTTGTAACACCCCGGATATGATTTACCCAATAGGTAATCCAACTCTTGCCGTTTCCGGGCTTAAGTTATTTTATTTTCTCGGGTTCGGGTCTTTGTCTCCGTGTGTTGTTATCGTTGTCATGCATCTCATATCATGTCATTATGTGCATTGCATTTGCATACGTGTTCATCTCATGCATCCGAGCATTTTCCCCGTTGTCCGTTTTGCATTCCGGCGCTTCGTTCTCCTCCGGTGGTCATTTCTACCTTTCTTTCGTGTGTGGGGATTAAACATTTCCGGATTGGACCGAGACTTGCCAAGCAGCCTTGGTTTACTACCGGTAGACCGCCTGTCAAGTTTCGTACCATTTGGACTTTGTTTGATGCTCCAACGGTTAACCGAGGGACAGAAGAGGCCTCATGTGTGTTGCAGCCCAACACCCTTCCAAAGTGGCCCAAAACCCACCTAAACCCTCTCCATCATCTCGGCCTTTCGATCACGATCGTGTGGCCGAAAACCGCACCTCATTTGGAGCTTCCTAGCTCTCTCTACCTCTGTAAATAGAACCCCCATGAAAAATCCGGATCTCTCCCCCGTCCAAACCCTAAAAATCGCCCCGCCGCCACCGGACACGTCTGGTCGCCGCCGGACGAAGTCGCCGCCGCCACCCGCGGCCACTGGCAGAGCGCCACGTGGCGCCGCCATAGCCTCCACCGCCGCGGCCCGCCCGGCCCGCAGCAGGCCCCCGCGAGCCCGAGTCGCCGCGCCGCTCCTCCCGCGCCCCGCCGCCTCCTTCCTCCTTGCCGGCCGCCGCCCGATGTGCTTCGCCGCCCTTCACCGCCGCCGCGCCATTGCTAGACCGGAGCAAGCTTCGCCGCGGCAAACCCTTGCTGCCCCACGCCGCCTCGTCGCCGGTGGCCGCCGCCCCGCCGGCGCCGCCCTCCGCCGCCGCCTCGCCGCCCATCCTCTCGGCCGGCAAGTCCCCCGACGACTCCGGCGACCTCCTGCTACAGTGCTCCAGCGGACCTCGTAAATCGCGCCCGGATCCCGATCTGGATCTAGATCTCGGTTGACTTTCTCCCGAAACCCTAGTTCATATTGCCATGTTCGTCATGCCGTAACTTTGCATCCGTAGCTCCGTTTTGGGCATATAGCATATCAAAATGTTCGTCTCAGAGAGTACATCATTTCATTCCATTGCATCATTTTCATTTGAGTTCATATTGATGCCTGAAATGCTGTTAGAAGAGTGCTATTTGAGATAATTGTCAGATCTGCTGCTCCAATTAGATATTTGTCATTTTTGCCATGATTATTGTGTGCATGATATGCCCATGAGCTCTACATGAGTTTTGTTATATGTTTTGCCATCTATCCAAAGGTGCAACCCATGTATTTTTGTGATGTGTGTGGTGACTAGCACAAGCTTGCAAAGTGAGGCATTCGTTAATGCTGATTTCAGGGACTTAGCATTTCCACTAAGTCCTTGATCTGTTTATCTCATATGGCCATATGTTCATGTTGTTTCCTAGTGATCCGTGCCTCTTTTGAGGATGATCAGTAAGGATGTTTTGTTAATCTTGTAGTGCTCTATCCATCCATGTCTTTGTTTGCAATTATGGAGCACCCTAGCTTGAGTCAATCGAGCGCTACTTTTGTCATTTCGTTAATCTGGCCAGATTGTCTACTTGTTAGCAATTTTGCCGAGGATGTTGTAGTTGATCCGTGCATGCTATGTTATTGTTCTTGCCATGTCTAGCTTGCATTTTGTGTATTCTTGATGGAGTATGCTTATATTGTCATGACTTGCTCTATAGTGAGTGCATTGAGCTCGTAAACATGCCTACTTGATATCTGTTTCAGCATGCTCCAGTTTTCACTAAGTCTGAGAAATGATTATGTTTTTGCCATGTTCACATGCTTGCAAATGTATTTTCTGATCCCTTTTGGCTCAAGGTCAATAAGGGACTTTTGTTAAGCTCTTTGAGTAGCTCCATGCCATGCTTTACTTTGCCATGTTCAGGTCCTGTAGCATATTGTTTTCATGCTCCGAAAAGTGCTATCTGATCTGAAATTCCAGAAAAGTGTTAATTTCACTAAGTCTGAGATCTGTTTGCCAAATGCATTTTTGCCATGCTTGTTTGAACCTGTTAATGGATGAATTGGCCGTAGCTCAGTGCTAGACTTTTGTTAAGCATTATGAATGGATCCCTGCCATGTATTTTGATGCCATGTTTGGGTGCTGTAGCATGTTCATCTTGTTGCATTTAGATGGCTACTTGCTGTAAATCGCAGAACGTGGTCATATTTGAATCGCTTGCCATTTCCAAACCGTAACTCTGATTCCGATGATCTTTATTCAAGCGATTTAATCTCATATTTCTAGTGGCACCCTTGGTTTTCCAAGTTGAGGCCAGTTTCATGCATTCCTTGTCAATTCTTGCATATGCATCACACATTGCATCCCGCATAGCACACCATCTTTGCATCATATTGTTTCAGTTTGCACGTGGTTGATTGTGTCCTTGTTGCTTGTTTGTCTTGTTTGGGTAGAGCCGGGAGACGAGTTCGCTAACAAGGAGCCCATTGAGTTTGCTTTCGAGGATCCAATCAACTCTGACAACTTTGCAGGCAAGATGATCATACCCTCGAAATCACTACTATCTTTGTTATGCTAGTTTGCTCGCTCTTTTGCTATGCCAATGCTACGATGCCTACCACTTGCTTTCAAGCCTCCCAAATTGCCATGTCAAACCTCTAACCCACCATGTCCTAGCAAACCGTTGATTGGCTATGTTACCGCTTTGCTCAGCCCCTCTTATAGCGTTGCTAGTTGCAGGTGAAGATTGGAGACCGTTCCCTGTTGGAACCTTATTTACTTGTTGGGATATCGTTATATTGCCATGTTATCTTAATGCATCTATATACTTGGTAAAGGGTGGAAGGCTCGGCCTCTCGCCTAGTGTTTTTTTCCACTCTTGCCGCCCTAGTTTCCGTCATATCGGTGTTATGTTCCCGGATTTTGCGTTCCTTACGCGGTTGGGTTATAATGGGAACCCCTTGATAGTTCGCCTTGAATAAAGCTTTTCCAGCAATGCCCAACCTTGGCTTTACCATTTGCCACCTAGCCTCTTTTCCCTTGGGTTTCCGGAGCCCGAGGGTCATCTTATTTTAAACCCCCCTGGGCCAGTGCTCCTCTGAGTGTTGGTCCGACCGAGCTGCCTGCGGGGCCACCTCGGGGAAACTTGAGGGTTGGTTTTACTCGTAGCTAGTCTCATCTGAGTGTGCCCTGAGAACGAGATATGTGCAGCTCCTATCGGGATTTGTCGGCACATTCGGGCGGTGTTGCTGGATTTGTTTTAACGTGTCGAAGTGTCTTGAAGAACCGGGATACCGAGTCTGATCGGTACATCTCGGGAGGAGGTCTATTCCTTCGTTGACCATGAGAGCTTGTCATGGGCTAAGTTGGGACTCCCCTGCAGGGATTTGAACTTTCGAAAGTCGTCCCCGCGGTTATGGGCAGATGGGAATTTGTTAATGTTCGGTTGTAGATAACTTGAACCTTAAATTAATTAAAATGAATCAACAATGTGAGTTACCGTGACAGCCTCTTCTCGGCGGAGTCCGGGAAGCGGACACGGTGTTGGAGTAATGCTTGCCGCGGGATTTCTCTCTAGTTACTCGACCGCGCTTTGCCTTCTCTTCTCGCTCTCTTTTGCGAACAGGATAGCCACCATATATGCTAGTCGCTTGCTGCAGCTCCACATACATTTACCTTGCCTTACCTATTAAGCTTAAATAGTCTTGATCGTGAGGGTGCGATATTGCTGAGTCCCTGTGGCTCACAGAATACTATTACACCAGATGCAGGGCCTAATGATTCCGCTCCAGATGGCGCGCTTGAGCTCAAGTGGGAGTTCGACGAGGACTCTCAACGATACTATGTTTCTTTTCTTGATGATCAGTAGTGGTGCCCAGTTGGGGTGATCGGGACCGTGTCACATGTTGGATTGTCTTTTATTTTGGCGCCGTAGTCGGGCCATGAGTGTTTGTATGTTGTAATGCTATTTATGTACTTGATTGACGTGGCGAGTGTAAGCCAACTATGTTATCTCCCCTTTTATTATCTATATATTACATGGGATGTTGTGAAGATTGCCTAACTTGTGACATTGCTTTCAATGCGGTTATGCCTCTAAGTCGTGCCTCGACACGTGGGAGATATAGCCGCATCGAGGGCGTTACACTTCGGGTCCATAGTTAGTAGCTAGATGGCTTCTTCTCTCTCTTTGAATCTCAATACAAAGTTCTCCCCCTCTCTCGTGGAGATCTATTCTATGTAATCTTCTTTTTGCGGTGTGTTTGTTGAGACCGATGAATTGTGGGTTTATGATCAAGTCTATCTATGAATAATATTTGAATCTTCTCTGAATTCTTTTATGTATGATTGGTTATCTTTGCAAGTCTCTTCGAATTATCCGTTTGGTTTGGCCAACTAGATTGGTAGTTCTTGCCATGGGAGAAGTGCTTAGCCTTGGGTTCGATCTTGCGGTGTCCTTACCCAGTGACAGAAGGGGTAGCAAGGCACGTATTGTATCGTTGCCATCAAGGATAACAAGATGGGGTTTATTTCATATTGCATGAATTTATCTCTCTACATCATGTCATCTTGCTTAAGGCGTTACTCTGTTTTTAACTTAATACTCTAGATGCATGCTGGATAGCGGTCGATGAGTGGAGTAATAGTAGTAGATGCAGAATCGTTTCGATCTACTTGTCACGGACGTGATGGCTATATACATGATCATGCCTAGATATTCTCATAACTATGCCTAATTCTGTCAATTGCTCAACAGTAATTTGTTCACCCATCGTAGAATACTTATGCTCTTGAGAGAAGCCACTAGTGAAACCTATGGCCCCCGGGTCTATTCTCATCATATCAATCTCCATCACTTTAATCTTGCTTTTCTTTTTTACTTTGCCTTTACTTTTTACTTTACATCTTTATACCAAAAATACAAAAAATATTATATCTATCAGATCTCACTCTCGTAAGTGACCGTGAAGGGATTGACAACCCCTAAGCGCGTTGGTTGCAAGTAGCTATCGCTCTGTGCAGGTACGAGGGACTTGAGCGTGGCCTCCTACTGGATTGATACCTTAGTTCTCAAAAACTGAGGGAAATACTTACGCTACTCTGCTGCATCATCCCTTCCTCTTCGGGGAAAACCAACGCAAGCTCAAGACGTAGCAGTTGGGAGGTTGTAAATCCTAGCTGCGGGGATCTGCACCGCCGATCGTCATCGACTCTACTTCCCACTGTGCTATGAGTCGGTAAAGAAAAAGACCAAACCATGTATGCAGTCTCCATAGTGGTCCTGGGCTGGTGCATAGGTCGGAATTTTTTTTGTTTTCTCCTGCGTTACCCTACAGTGGCATCAAGAGCCGTGCCATTCATAGATGCAGGTTGCGATCTAGAATACATGGAGATCTATGGGTATTGCATAACATAATTGGGTAGTAGATGAGATCTATTGCGGAAAATTATTTATGCGGGTGACAGATGAAATCTGTTACCCGAGATTCTTGTTGCTTCCCTAGAATTTGCGTTTGCTCAATCTCGAGACAGCATGGTGGAATTTGACAAAGTTTTGGCAATCTGTGATCCTGATTGATCATGGAAGTGCTATCAGTTCTTTGGGTTTTGCCGTAGTAAAAAAAGATGAAATTCGCAGATGAAAGGGCATTACAGATATGATCTGCACGGGGGTCATGCGTATGACAAAGTCTAGTATGGGGCTCGAGATTTAATTATCTCGTGTTTCATACACCCCGAGATGTTAATCTAGCAACTTGAATAATCATACTTAATGATAAAACTTTGGTAGTTGTGGTTTAAGTGAAAACCTTAGAAGCCACGTAAAATAAAATTTTGCATAAACCGATTAGAGGCATCTGACTTGGTTTTGCAGGATGTGCATGTGATGTGGTATAGCAATGCTCATATTCAATTTGATTATGTATGAGATGACTATATGATGTAATTAACATGACCTGTGTCTCATGATTCGGCATGATGGTTGGATCCATATGATTGTCACTTTAATGACCTACGTGTCAACCTTAAGTAATGCACTTATTTTATTAGCTATAGAGATAGCAATATTATCTGGTGCATCAACAAGGTGGTGGCAATCTTCGTGAAGGTGAACACCGACGCGAATGTCGAAGACGAAGAAATGAAAGACTTCTCCGTCAGAAAGGGCTATACCATATCATGCTATTATGAATAGCTTGAGATGTTTATCCCTTATGATGCACCCTTCTTGATTGCGCGGTAGTCGCTTTTTATTAGGGTGATCTCTCACTAAAATATCAAGTAGTTAGTGTTCTCCCAAGTGTAGCACCATCACGTCACCTATCTTTTTGGGGTGCGCCATGGATGCATGGGTACAAATGATTAGAGAAGTGTGAGGCGGGTGAGGTCAGACCTCGCAGCAAGATCACTTGGTTTTCTTGACGTTCATGGCAGGATCGTCCTGAGCTCGGAACACACACATCGAAAGATGAGCAAGAGTCACATAGAGATGTGATCGGCAAGTTGGCCTACTGATTAAAATTCCCGTGATGAGATGATGATTCTATGGTGATGAATTGAAGTATGGATCTTGTATCACTCAAAATTAATTATGAGAGATATTGATTTGAGTGGGAGCGCACTGTTGAATTAACATGTTAATTCTCAGTGCAATTAATTATGAACACTGTCTAAGTGTTTCTTGCAAAATAGTTGTATAATAATGGCTCGCGTTTCCACCTTCCCTGTTAAAATTGAATAGCTGTTAAATATCTGGTTAAAACTTTACGATTGGTAACGTAATGTGAGGATTGTCCTCAAAAGTGCCGAGAAGGACTTTATCCTATCGCATTCTTTCCATATCCTCCCGCTAATGCTATGGATCATGTGACTCTTGTCCTTCAATCCAAAAGCTAGAATTTTGTTACGATCAAGTGGAATATGTTTGCTTCCATGAAACCCAAACTTCGAAAGTTGGGATAGTTATATGATATTCATGGAACTGAAAATTATTTTCAGATACAAACAAAGCAATGTTTGTTTGCAAGTATTAGTAAAAGCGTTTACTATGCATTTGACTGTTGCGAAAGGGATCCAGAAGAACGCATGTCATATAATGAAAGGTGAATAAAACAACAACTTAAAGAGAAAGGAAGTGTCCAAAGGGTGTTAGTATGACTTACACGCCTAGGAAGTCCGGGGCTAACACCACTCTTAAGTTAGGTGCTTCTTTTGCGAGTAGGAGAAATACTAAAAGTTAAACTGTTAGAAGTATAAAGGCAGAAAGAAAGATGACTGGAATATCCAGCTCATGTATGAATGTCATGCAAGTTTTTGATGTATAGTAGGTGATACGTCAATTTTGCATCATGCTTTTATATCAACATTTATTGCATTATGGGCTGTTATTACACATTATGTCACAATACTTATGCCTATTCTCTCTTATTTTACAAGGTTTACATAAAGAGGGAGAATGCCGGCAGCTAGGATTCTGGGCTGGAAAAGGAGCAAATATTAGAGACCTATTCTACACACAGCTCCAAAAGTCCTGAAACTCCACGGAAGACGTTTTCCAAATATATAAAAAATACTGAGAGCAAGAACTTCACCAGGGGGGCCACACCCTTCCCACGAGGGTGGGGGGCGCGCCCTAACCCCTAGGCGTGCCCCTACCTCGTGGGCCCCCTGGTGGCCCTCCGGTGGCCATCTTTTGCTATATGGAGTCTTTCGATGGGAAAAAAATCATAAGCCATCTTCTCGGACGAAACTCCGCCGCCACGAGGCGAAACCTTGGCGGAACCAATCTAGGGCTCTGGCGGAGCTATTCTGCCGGGGAAACTTCCCTCCCGGAGGGGGAAATCATCGCCATCGTCATCACCAACGCTCCTCTCATCGGGAGAGGGCAATCTCCATCAACATCTTCATCAGCACCATCTCATCTCAAAACCCTAGTTCATCTCTTGTATCCAATTCTTGTCTCCAAGTCCGGGATTGGTGCTAGTAGGTTGCTAGTAGTATTAATTACTCCTTGTAGTTGATGCTAGTTGGTTTAATTGGTGGAAGATCATATGTTCAGATCCTATATGCATATTAATACACCTCTGATTATGAACATGTTTATGCTTTGTGAGTAGTTACTTTTGTTCCTGAGGACATGGGAGAAGTCTTGCTATTAGTAGTCATGTGAATTTGGTATTGGTCTGATATTTTGATGAGATGTATGTTGTCTCTCCTCTAGTGGTGTTATGTGAACGTTGACTACATGACACTTCACCATTATTTGGGCCTAGAGGAAGGCATTGGGAAGTAATAAGTAGATGATGGGTTGCTAGAGTGACAGAAGCTTAAACCCTAGTTTATGCGTTGCTTCGTAAGGGGCTGATTTGGATCCATATGTTTCATGCTATGGTTAGGTTTACCTTAATACTTTTGTTGTAGTTGCAGATGCTTGCAATACAGGTTAATCATAAGTGGGATGATTGTCCAAGTAAGGACAGTACCCAAGCACTGGTCCACCCACATACCAAATTATCAAAGTACCGAACACGAATCATATGAACGTGATGAAAACTAGCTTGACGATATTCCCATGTGTCCTCGAGAGCGCCTTACATCATATAAGAGTTTGTCCAGGCTTGTCCTTTGCTACAAAAAGGATTGGGCCACCTTGCTGCACTTTATTTACTTTTCTTACTTGTTTCTCGTTACAAATTATCTTATCACAAAACTATCTGTTACCACTTATTTCAGTACTTGCAGAGAATACCTTGCTGGAAACCGCTTATCATTTCCTTCTGCTCCTCGTTGGGTTCGACACTCTTACTTATCGGAAGGACTACGATAGATCCCCTATACTTGTGGGTCATCAAGACTCTTTTCTGGCGCCGTTGCCGGGGAATGAAGCGCCTTTGGTAGGTGGAATTGGGTAAGGAAAAATTTATATGGTGTGCTGAAATTTACTATCACTTGTTACCATGGAAAGTTTTCCTCTAAGGGGCTTGTTCGGGGTATCTTCACCCCGACCAGTAGAGCAAAGAGTTGCTCCTCAACCTACTGAACCTACTGAAAATGAAAATGAAAATGCTAGATTTGAAGTTCCTTCGGGTATGATAGAAAAACTGCTAGCTAATCCTTTTTTAGGAGATGGAACAAAACATCCTGATGAACATCTGATATATGTGGATGAACTTTGTGGATTATTTAAGCTGGCAGGTGTACCCGGAGATGTTGTTAAGAAGGTCTTCCCTTTATCTTTGAGGAGAGATGCATCGACATGGTATAGGCTACGTGATGATATGGGGTCTTGGAATTACAGACGATTGGAATTGGAATTTCATCTGAAGTTTTATCCTACGCATCTTGTTCATCGTGATCGCAATTATATATATATATATATATATATATATAATTTTTGGCCTCGCAAAGGAGAAAGCATCGCTCAAGCTTGGGGGAGGCTTAAATCAATGTTATATTCATGCCCCAATCATGAGCTCTCAAGAGAAATGATTACTCAAAATTTTTATTCTCGGCTTTCTGGTAACAATCGCACCATGCTTGATACTTCCTGTGTTGGCTCTTTTATGATGAAGACTACTGAATTCAAATGGGATTTGTTGGAAAGAATTAAATGCAACTCTGAAGATTGGGACCTCGACAATGGTAAGGAGTCAGGTATGACACCTATTTTTGATTGTGTTAAATCTTTTCTGGATACCGATATTTTTCGTAAATTTAGCACTAAATATGGATTTGACTTTGAGATAGTAGCCTCTTTCTTTGAATCTTTTGCTACTTATGTTGATCTCCCCAAGGAGAAGTGGTTTAAATATCATCCTCCCATAGAAGTAAAAGTAGCTGCACCTATTAAAGTTGAAGAAAAGACTATCACTTATAATGATCCTATTGTTCCTACTTCTTATGTTGAGAAACCACCTTTCCCTTTTAGGATAAAGGATCATGCTAAATCTTCAACTATAGTTCGTAAAAGCAATATTAAAACATATACACCTCCTGAGCAAGTCAAAGTTGAACCTAATATTGCTATTGTTAAAGATCTCTTGTCTGATAATATAGATGGGCATGTTATTTATTTCTGTGATGAAACTGCTAGAATTGCTAAACCTTGTGATAAAGATAAACCTAGACCTATGGTAGGCATGCCTGTTATTTCTGTTAAAATAGGAGATCATTGTTATCATGGCTTATGTGATATGGGTGCCAGTGCTAGTGCAATACCTATTAGCCTTTATAGAGAAATTGTGCATGATACTGCACCTGTTGAGTTAGAAGAAATTGATGTTATAATTAAACTTGCCAATAGAGATACTATTTCACCGATGGGAATTGTTAGAGATGTTGAAGTCTTGTGTGGGAAAACTAAATATCCTACTGATTTTCTTGTTCTTGGTTCCCCACAAGATAGCTTTTGTCCCATTATATTTGGTAGACCCTTCTTGAACACTGTTAATGCTACCATAGATTGCAAAAGAGATGTTGTTACTATCGGTTTAGATGATACGACTCATGAATTTAATTTTTCTAAATTTAGTAGACAACACCGAGAAGGAGAATTACCTAGTAAGGATGAAATTATTGGTCTTGCTTCTATTGCCGTACCTCCTAGTGATCATTTAGAACAATACTTGCTAGACCATGAAAATGACATGTTTATGAATGAAAGAAGGGAATTAGATGAAGTATTCTTTAAACAGGAACCTATTCTGAAAAACAATTTACCTGTTGAAATCCTAGGGGATCCTCCTCCACCCAAGGGTGATCCCGTGTTTGAGCTTAAACCGTTACCTGATACTCTTAAATATGCTTATCTTGATGAGAAAAAAATATATCCTGTTATTATTAGTGCTAACCTTTTAGAGCATGAGGAAGAGAGATTATTGAAAACTCTGAAGAAGCACCTCGCTGCTATTGGGTATACTCTTGATGATCTTAAGGGCATTAGTCCCACTCTATGTCAACATAAAATTAATTTGGAAGAAGATGCAAAACCAGTTCATGATCATAAACGCCGGCTGAATCCTAAAATGAAAGAAGTGGTAAGAAAGGAGATACCAAAGCTCCTTGAGGCAGGTATAATTTATCCCATTGCTGATAGTCAATGGGTAAGCCCTGTCCATTGTGTCCCTAAGAAGGGAGGTATTACTGTTGTTCCTAATGATAAAGATGAATTGATTCCTCAAAGAATTATTACAGGTTATAGGATGGTAAATGATTTCCGCAAATTAAATAAGGCTACTAAAAAGGATCATTACCCCTTACCTTTTATCGATCAAATGCTAGAAAGATTGTCCAAACATACACATTTTTGCTTTCTAGATGGTTATTCTGGTTTCTCTCAAATACCTGTGTCAGCCAAAGATCAATCAAAGACTACTTTGACATGCCCTTTTGGTACTTTTGCTTATAGACGTATGCCTTTTGGTTTATGTAATGCACCTGCTACCTTTCAAAGATGCATGATGGCTATATTCTCTGACTTTTGTGAAGAGATTTGTGAGGTTTTCATGGACGACTTTTTCGTCTATGGATCTTCTTTTGATGATTGCTTGCGCAACCTTGATCGAGTTTTGCAGAGATGTGAAGAAACTAATCTTGTCTTGAATTGGGAAAAGTGCCACTTTATGGTTAATGAAGGTATTGTCTTGGGGCATAAAGTTTCTAAAAGAGGTATTGAAGTTGATAAAGCCAAGGTTGATGCTATTGAAAAGATGTCATGTCCCAAGGACATCAAAGGTATAAGAAGTTTCCTTGGTCATGCCGTATTTTTATAGGAGGTTCATTAAGGACTTCTCGAAAATCTCTCGGCCTCTGACTAATTTATTACAAAAAGATATACCATTTGTCTTTGATGATGATTGTGTAGAAGCATTTGAAATACTTAAGAAAGCATTGATCTCTGCACCTATTATTCAACCACCTGATTGTAATTTACCCTTTGAAATTATGTGTGATGCTAGTGATTATGCTGTAGGTGCTGTTCTAGGACAAAGAGTTGATAAGAAACTAAATGTTATTCAATATGCTAGTAGAATTCTAGACAATGCTCAAAGAAATTATGCTACTACTGAAAAAGAATTCTTAGCAGTTGTATTTGCTTGTGATAAGTTTAGACCTTATATTGTTGATTCTAAAGTAACTATTCACACTGATCATGCTGCTATTAAATATCTTATGGAAAAGAAAGATGCTAAACCTAGACTTATTAGATGGGTTCTCTTGCTACAAGAATTTGATTTGCATATTGTTGATAGAAAAGGAGCTGAGAACCCCGTTGCAGACAACTTGTCTAGGTTAGAAAATGTGCTTGATGACCCACTACCTATTGATGATAGCTTTCCTGATGAGCAATTAAATGTCATAAATGCTTCTCATACTGCTCCATGGTATGCTGATTATGCTAATTACATTGTTGCTAAGTTTATACCACCTAGTTTCACATACCAGCAACAGAAAAAGTTCTTCTATGATTTGAGGCATTACTTTTGGGATGACGCACATCTTTATAAAGAAGGAGTAGATGGTGTTATTAGACGTTGTGTACCGGAGCATGAACAGGAACAGATCCTACGCAAATGTCACTCCGAAGCTTATGGAGGACACCATGCTAGAGATAGAACTGCACACAAGGTACAACAATCTGGTTTTATTGGCCTACTCTCTTCAAGGATGCCCTTAAGTTTTTCTTATCTTGTGATGAATGTCAAAGGATTGGTAATATTAGTAGACGTCAAGAAATGCCTATGAATTATTCACTTATTATTGAACCATTTGATGTTTGGGGCTTTGACTATATGGGACCCTTTCCTTCCTCTAATGGATATACACATATTTTAGTTGTTGTTGATTACGTTACTAAGTGGGTAGAAGCTATTCCAACTAGTAGTGTTGATCATAACACTTCTATTAAAATGCTTAAAGAAGTTATTTTTCCAAGATTTGGAGTCCCTAGATATTTAATGACTGATGGTGGTTCACATTTTATTCATGGTGCTTTCCGTAAAAATGCTTGCTAAATATGATATTAATCATAGAATTGCATCTCCTTATCACCCTCAGTCTAGTGGTCAAGTAGAATTGAGTAATAGAGAACTCAAATTAATTTTGCAAAAGACTGTTAATAGGTCTAGAAAGAATTGGTCCAAGAAACTTGATGATGCATTATGGGCCTATAGAACTACATATAAAAATCCTATGGGTATGTCTCTGTATAAAATGGTCTATGGAAAAGCGTGTCACTTACCTCTCGAACTAGAACACAAGGCTTATTGGGCTATTAAAGAACTTAATTATGATTTTAAATTTGCCGGTGAGAAGAGGTTATTTGATATTAGCTCACTTGATGAATGGAGAACCCAAGCCTACGAAAATGCCAAGTTGTTTAAAGAAAAGGTTAAAAGATGGCATGACAAAAGGATACAAAAGCGTGAGTTTAATGTAGGCAATTATGTATTGCTATACAACTCTCGTTTAAGATTTTTTGCAGGAAAACTTCTCTCTAAATGGGAAGGTCCTTACGTTATCGAGGAGGTCTACCGTTCCGGTGCCATAAAAATCAACAACTTCGAAGGCACAAATCCAAAGGTGGTGAACGGTCAAAGAATCAAACACTATATCTCAGGTAATCCCATAAATGTTGAAACCAATGTTATTGAAACCGTAACCCCGGAGGAATACATAAGGGACACTTTCCGGAACGTTTCAGACTCCGAAAAGGAATAGGTATGTGGTATGGTAAGTAAACCGACTCCAAAACAGTTTTTAAGGCAATATTTCTCTGTTTTGGAATATTTAGAAAAATAGAAAAATAAGCAGCAGTCCGGGAAGGACACGAGGGCTCCACGAGGGTGGAGGGCGTGCCCTACCCAACTGGGCGCGCCCCCTACCTTGTGGACACCTCGTGTGCGCTCCGGACTCCTTTTTCGTACACGACACGTATTTTGGTCAGTAAAAATTCATTATATAATCTCCCGGGGGGTTTGACTCCCGTATCACGCAAAAATCTCCTATCTTTCTTTCGAGCTATTTTTCTGACAGATCTAGATTATCATGACGTCTCCAAGTGCCCCCAAGGACAAGTTCTTCGAGAAGGTCATCAACCCTTACCTCGCGGAGGTGCAACGACACCCTCAAACCATTGAGATGCGTGATGGGTTGCTGCACATCCGTGATGCTGAGGGACCGAAGGGGACCGGAAGCATGGAGACGAGGCTCGAAGCAATGGAGCAACAAGTTTTCAAGTGTCAGGGGATGGTGGAGCATGGACTTAACTCCAACCACATGATGATCACAGAATTCACCAACAAACACAAGCTGGATGCCGACAACATCGGGGAGACCATCTTCAAGCTTCACGAGAAAATCGAGCACCTTCAAGCTCAAATCTATGACCTACAAAACCAAAACTGTGAGTATGAATATAGATTCAAAAGGATGAGTTTGGCTGCAGATTTGAGGATCCCGGAGACTCAGTCATCCTTCTATGATGGTGAGCCTATGCCTTGGAAGAAGCCTACGCCATCGACAAAATCACCACCGTCTCCACCAACAAAGAAGAATTGAGTATCTGGTATGAGCACTCCACTTGGCAACTGCCAAGCTTGGAGGAGTGCCCCGGTATCGTATCACCATCACTTTTATCTTTACCCTTTTTCTTAGTTCGATTCTTTTGGTAATATCTTGATCTAGTAGAATAAAAGTACTATGATCTAGTTGTGAGTTTTGCTTTATTATCCTTCTATGTAATCGAGTCCGTGAGCTATATAATAAAGATTAGTGTTGAGTCAAGGGCTTGATTATTTTTCCCTGATCCTAAGTGAATAAAAGAAAAGAGAAAGAAATAAAAAGAAACAAAGAGATCATGTGAGTCTTATGGAGAGTAATGAGCTCACATAGAAAGAGTATGATGAATAAAAGTTGTTGAGGGTTGACAAACACAGTTTTGGTCATCATTGCAATTAATAGGAAGTAATAAAGAAAGAGAGGTCTTCACATATAAATATACTATCTTGGACATCTTTTATGATTGTGAGCACTCATTAAAATATGACATGCTAAAGAGTTGACATTGGACAAGGAAGACAACATAATGGGTTATGTTTTCTTACATCCGAGATGAATTATATTGTCTTGGATCTTCCAACATGATGAGCTAGCCTTTCCCCCTCATGCTAGCCAAATTCATTGCACCAAGTAGAGATACTACTTGTGCTTACAAATACCCTTAAACCAGTCTTGCCATAAGAGTCCACCATATCCACCTATGGATTGAGTAAGGTCCATCAAGTAAGTTGTCATCGGTGCAAGTAATAAAAATTGCTCTCTAAATATGTATGATTGATTGGTGTGGAGGAAACAAGCTTTATACGATCGTGTGATGTGGAAGTAATAAAAGCGACAGACTGCATAATAAAGATCCATATCACAAGTGGCAATATAAAGTGACGTTCTTTCGCATTAAGATTTTGTGCATCCAACCATAAAAGCGCATGACAACCTCTGCTTCCCTCTGTGAAGGGCCTATCTTTTACTTTTATCTCCTACATTGCATAAGAGTCATGGTGATTTTCACCCTTCCTTTTTACTCTTTATCCTTTGGCAAGCACAATATGTTGGAAAGATCCTAGTATATATGGCTAATTGGATGTGAGTTTTCATGAACTATTACTGTTGACATCACCCTTGAGGTGAAACGTTGAGAGGCAAACTATAAGCCCCTATCTATCTCTGTGTCCGATTAAAACTCCATACCCCTAAGTATTGCGTGAGTGTCAGCAATTGTGAAAGATTATATGATAGTTCAGTATGTGGACTTGCTGAAAAGCTCTTATACATTGACTCTTTCCCATGTTATGACAAATTGCAATTGCTTCAATGATTGAGATTATAGTTTGTTAGTTTTCAATGAAGTTTACGATTCATACTTGATATTGTGATTGAATTATTACTCTAGCATTAGAGATTATGTGACAAGAATTATATAAGTTGTTGTTCTAAGAATGATCATGATGCCCTCATGTCCGTATTTTATTTTTATCGACACCTCTATCTCTAAACATGTGGACATATTTTTCGATTTCGGCTTTTCGCTTGAGGACAAGCGAGGTCTAAGCTTGGGGGAGTTGATATGTCCATTTTGCATCATGCTTTTATATCAATATTTATTGCATTATGGGCTGTTATTACACATTATGTCACAATACTTATGCCTGTTCTCTCTTATTTTACAAGGAGAATGCCGGCAGCTGGGATTCTGGGCTGGAAAAGGAGCAAATATTAGAGACCTATTCTGCACAGCTCCAAAAGTCCTGAAACTCCACGGAAGACGTTTTCCAAATATATAAAAAATACTGAGAGCAAGAACTTCACCAAGGGGGCCACACCCTGCCCACGAGGGTGGGGGCGCGCCCTACCCCCCTGGGCGCGCCCCCCCTACCTCGTGACCCCCCTGGTGGCCCTCCGGTGGCCATCTTCTGCTATATGGAGTCTTTCGATGGGAAAAAAATCATAATCCATATTCTCGGACGAAACTCCGCCGCCATGAGGCGGAACCCTGGCGGAACCAATCTAGGGCTCTGGCGGAGCTGTTCTGCCGGGGAAACCTCCCTCCGGGAGGGGGAAATCATCGTCATCGTCATCACCAACGCTCCTCTCATTGGAAGAGGGCAATCTCCATCAACATCTTCATCAGCACCATCTCATCTCAAAACTCTAGTTCATCTCTTGTATCCAATTCTTGTCTCCAAGTCCGGGATTGGTGGTAGTAGGTTGCTAGTAGTGTTAATTACTCCTTGTAGTTGATGCTAGTTGGTTTAATTGGTGGAAGATCATATGTTCAGATCCTATATGCATATTAATACCCCTCTGATTATGAACATGTTTATGCTTTGTGAGTAGTTACTTTTGTTCCTGAGGGCATGGGAGAAGTCTTGCTATTAGTAGTCATGTGAATTTGGTATTCGTTTGATATTTTGATGAGATGTATGTTGTCTCTCCTCTAGTGGTGTTATGTGAACGTCGACTACATGAAAATTCACCATTATTTGGGCCTAGAGGAAGGCATTGGGAAGTAATAAGTAGATGATGGGTTGCTAGAGTGACAGAAGCTTAAACCTTAGTTTATGCGTTGCTTCGTAAGGGGCTGATTTGGATCCATATGTTTCATGCTATGGTTAGGTTTACCTTAATACTTTTGTTGTAGTTGCGGATGCTTGCAATAGAGGTTAATCATAAGTGGGATGCTTGTCCAAGTAAGGGCAGTACCCAAGCACCGGTCCACCCACATACCAAATTATCAAAGTACCAAACGCGAATCATATGAACGTGATGAAAACTAGCTTGACGATATTCCCATGTGTCCTTGGGAGCGCTTTAGATCATATAAGAGTTTGTCCAGGCTTGTCCTTTGCTACAAAAAGGATTGGGCCACCTTGCTGCACTTTATTTACTTTTGTTACTTGTTGCTTGTTACAAATTATCTTATCACAAAACTATCGGTTACCACTTGTTTCAGTACTTGCAGAGAATACCTTGTTGGAAACTGCTTATCATTTCCTTCTGCTCCTCGTTGGGTTTGACACTCTTACTTATCGAAAGGACTATGATAGATCCCCTATACTTGTGGGCCATCAGTTGGCTGGTCAAAGATATAGTTCTTGGGAATTATGGTTAAACATGTTAATCACTAATTCTTGGGTATTGTGAGTTAATCACAAAGATACCCGCTCGATTGCATGCTGTTGCGAATCAATGTAAGAGCTACTATGGCCTAAAAAGACTAGCCAGAAATGAGGTTAAGGTATACACAAGGAACATAGTAAATGTTACTATACCTTCCGTCGGTGTATTGCCATCTGTATTTATTTTCATAATTCATTTAGAGTTTTACAAACTTTAGCCCATTGCATAATGTATCTTGCAAGACGGTTGTTCATAAGATAACTTTTTATGTTCGATGTTATGAATAACACAAGGGCCATATTTTCATTATGAATGAGATGTATGTTCTGAATATTGATAATAATACAATACCTCTGGGTTTACTTTCATAATTCATTTTAGAGTTCCATACACTCTAGCCCATTGCACAACGTTTGTTGCAAAAGAATTGTTCATAAAACCAACAATTGTTGTTAAGTATTATGAATAACATGAAGGGTCATGCTTCCATCCAAGATGGGATGTATGTTATGAATATTGATGGTAATACGATACATCCATAACACTGACGCTAAATGTCGCGAGACTATGAGAATACCACACATGTGTGGCACTGCATATGGTCACATTGGAGAAACCCGCATGGAAAAATTCCATTATGATGGATTTTGAAGTCGTTTGATTTGGAATCATCTGACACTTGCAACTTTCCTCCAAAAAGTGAAGTGACTGAAATGACGTTCACAGGCCATAAGGAACGAGGAACAAACCTATTGGTGATCATACATTTTGATGTGTGTAGTTCAATAAATGTTGTTGCAAGTGGTGGATTTATTTATCTTCAGAAATGACTCAAGCAGATATATGGATATTTACTTGATGAGACGTAAGTCTAGATCTTTTGAAATCATTCGAAAGGTTTTCAAAAATGAAGTAGAAGTTATTGTAACAAGAAAAATATGTTTCTGCAATTTGATTGCACAAAGGAATATTTGAGTTACATGTTTAGCGAATGTCTGATGAGTTGTGAAAGGGGTTTCATAACTTGCACCTCCCGGAACACCACTGCAAGTGAAAAGTCCGTGGAGATGTAATCTAACCATTTATGACATGGTAAAGTCAAAGAAGACATAAATAAATTTTCCATTATCCCTTTTAAAGTGATGCTTTAGAGACTGCGGCTTTTACACTGAAAAGAGCTACATCGGGTCTGTTGAAATGAAGCCATGGTATGGTACGCCCAACCATGTTATATATTTTCTTAACATTTGGAATATGGGGCTTGTGTAAAAGGTTACAAACCTATTCCAAATCAGACAAGTGCTACTTTGTAGGTTATACCAAAATGTTGGGTATTCCTCCCTCACTATACCGAGGAAAATAGTTTTGCCGCGAAATGGTGTGCTTTTAAAGAGAATGGTTCTTTCAAAAAGGTGAGTAGGAGAATAGTGCAACTCGACGAGATAAACAGTATCTTCGTCATCATATCAAAGGAAAGAGACCTTGGAAGAAATTCTAGAGTTTCCTACTGCGACTGATACGGAAGTCTCTACAATAAAATGTATGAACTTCGGTCGAACTTGCAGCTGAACCATGTAGGCAAGGCTCGTGCAAACCTCTCAGGTGCGCAAACGAGATATTGTTGTTATACAACATTATACCTACGATACACAAGGAAGCGTTGATGGGCCCTGACTCCGGAATTGGCTAAATGCCAATACAACCCGAGTTAGTTTCCATATAAGTGATTCAAGATTAAAACCTTGATACACCTTTCGGAAGACTTAGAGTCTAACGAATATTTATGGAACTTAAAACTAATATAGATAAAAATGTTTTATCCATAAAGCTTGACTTGTTGAAATAACAAGTTAAAGAGTTGACTACAATGAGGTTGTTTTCATCATAGCGATGCTTAAAGTCGGTTCGGGTTGAACTAGCAATTAATACATATTTCAATCATGAGATATGAAACATGGATGACAATAGGATTTCCATCTGATGGAAATGAAACCGAGGACTTGCATGTGTTACAGTCCAAGGCATTTTGTCTATCCGGAGGATGCTAGTAAGGGTGCAAACTTCAGAGTTCCAGCGATGGACAGAAGAGAGCAAAATGGAGTTTGAATCTTCATGCTTTGATGAAATGGTCAAAGGGTTCTAACTTCATCAATGGGTAACGAAGATGCTTGTAATTCAAGAAAGTAAGTGGGAGCGTAATAATATTTCTAAAAACCTTGTGTGCTTGACACATTGTTAATTGGAAATAAATTTCTTAACACGAATTAGGACTTCATTTGAAAATAGTTTTTTTGATGAAGTGCTTAGGCTAAATAGCCTCAATATTAGGCATAATGATCTATGGCGATGGATTTACCTAATAGGGCTAAGCAATGAATACATATTGACAAGGTGCTAAAACCTTTTAGCATTTAAAACCGCCAAGGAGTGATTCTTGCCGGAGTCACATGGAGGAGTTTTTTGCAAGACTCGGTGTCCCAAAACACTGATGAGCAAAATACATGATGCAGATTCCACACACTTTTGTGTTTGGATTAATCATGTACTCCATGGTATGTAAAACAACCAGATATGTCTGATACTCCCAAGGTGTTGCGAGTATGGATACTAAAGTGATCGAAGTACTGATCGTGGGACAACAGTGAATGATGTCATTGAGTACTAGAGTAAGTATTGATGATATGTTTTCTCGCAAGCGGAGATCATGAAGAGTTCGTTGTAAAATGTTACATCGATACAGTCTTCATCTTTTCTCCATGTGATTTTTGATTTAAGTTAAGGGTTTTGTGTAATGCACAATATGGTGGCACGGTAGTTGGAAATTGTTAACTACAGGATACTGTGGCGAATTCTATAACAAATGACTAAGTATGTTGACGCTTTAGAAGCGACAAACAAGATGTTGAATCATATAGTTCATTCATGAACTTAGTATGCTTCCAAGATGGCTTTTGTCAATGGGACACTACTGCAGGTAGTTTCTCCATAATTGAGTCTGAGGAATCCAGGTTCGACTTGTGATTCACATACATAAAAGCCAAGTCCGCAAAAAATATGAATTTTGTGAAAGCGTGAAAACGCGAGGATATGCAGAGATAGACACGGAACTGAAGTTGTCAGATCCGATGGAAATCAGGCTATACCACATGCAAAGCATTTTTTACATCAGTATGCCATAGGTGTAAAGTGCATTAGTATTAACTGGATTATTGACTCTAGTGCAAGTAGGAGTCTGTAGGAGATATGCCCTAGAGGCAATAATAAATGATATTATTTATCTCCGAATTCATAATTATGTTTATGTTCCATGCTATAACTACAATGATTCTCGATTCTGCCATATCCACGAGGCTCAGAGGAAGACTCATATGCACGTGTGGAATAATAAAGGTAAGAAGTATTCCTAGTCTGGCCTCTAAGACTAGCTCAAGTGTTGCATGATGGTTCTGTTTTCCTAATCATGGGCATGTCTATGCCAGCAATTTTGAGGGCACAATGTTAAGAGAACATTTGTGTTGAATCGACTCGGATTGATATTATGCTAAGAGATTCGTTCGTCACAAGTTTATGGTACATAACACAGAGATGGTTAACGTTTGCATAATTCCTTAGACCATGAGAGTATCGAGTTTCTTCATACTTGCTTCATGAACTTTTGGGTTTTTAAACGTCATCCATAAATGGGTGGCTATTACTGCGGCTTATAGGTTCATGGAAAAGTGTGTCAAGTAACTTGATAGCTCAAGATTGGGATTTTCTCCTCCGACAATGGAGAGATATTCTCGGTCCCTCTCGGTGTTACGGTATCCATCATCGTCTGGCCAGACACAGTGTGATTTGATCACAGGGATGCCGCAACACGGAAACGAGAAAAGAGAACAAAACCGGTAACGAGGTAACTAGCATAGTGGACCAGTCGTTGATCCACGGGGATGCAAGTAAATCTCACCTCGGGTATTTGTAACATATCACGGAGCAATAGGAATAGCACACGACAACTGGAGGTTCACTCGAATATTCATTCATGTGGGTATAGGGGTCAATATGGGTGTCCACGGCTCCGATGTTGATCATTGATCGGAAGGGGTTCGAGGTCATGTCTATAATTCACCGAACCTATAGGGTCACACACATAAGGGTCATCTATCTGCTGAATACTAGACAGGGAGTCTGAGAGAAATTCACCGGAAACGTTTCGAAGACAACAGAAGAGTTCCGGAGAGAGAACACCGAAAGAGTTTCGGTAAAACCGAAAAGTTGTTTCAGAATATATTATTAGGTCAAAATGGTTTCGGCACTCACCTGGAAATTCTTAGAGGGCCACAGAATTGGTCAGTGAACTTTTGGGAATTTTTGGAGAGAAAACCCGAAAATGTTTCGGAGCTGCCGTAACCGCCGTTGTTGCTGTTCGCTGATAAAAATCACCACACCGGAAATGTTTCGGATCATATCCAGAATAATTTTAGAAGGTGCTGGAAATGTTCTGGGACCTTCCGGAATTTCTCGGAAAAAATGTTTCACAGAAAACATCTTGTCTTAGCACGAGGAGACAAGATCCCACGAATCGGGGGTTACATGTTTGGTGGCTTTTTGTCTAGGGAGCACCCATGTTTCTAGGAGACATGTTGGTGGCCTGTTGCCCCCCCCCATGGGAGGAGGCAAGGTTGTGGCTGGCCAAGGGGGTGCCTCCATGGTGTCCCCTTGGTGCCCCACTTGAGTTACCATTTCACCCTTCATGTGGGACATGTAGCATGGGTGTTCTGGTATTTCCTCCACCACCCCACCCCTTGCCTTGGCCTATAAAAGGAGGAGAAGGGGCTGCCATTCTTCTCATCCCTTCTCACATACAAGTGCCATGCAATGATCTAGCTTCTCTCTCCCTCCTCTTGAAATAGTTACGTAGAGCCGAAAGGCTGTCTGGGTTCCGGTAGGAACTAGTTTTGGACGTCGAAGCCCTACCGGATAGATGACACCGTATGTATGAAACTCTGTAGAGAGATCGTAGTTTCGATCTTAGTTCGTGAGTGCCTCCCGAAGGGCTGTCCGTACGACCGTCCGAGTTTCGAAGGTCCTCCCGAAGGGTTGTCCGAGTGACCGTTCGAGTTTCGGAGGTCCCCCCAAAGGGCTGTCCGCGACACCGTCCGGGGGCCTATTTGACCGCCTCCCGAAGGGCTGTCTGAGGAGCAGGTGAGGGTATACATCCTCGCGGTTGGGAGGTTGTAAATCCTAGCTGCGGGGATCTGCACCGCCGATCGTCCTCGACTCTACTTCCTGTTGTGCTACGAGTCGGTAACGAAAAAGATCAAACCATGTATGCGGTCTCCATAGTGGTCCTGGGCTGGTGCATTGGTCGGAAAAAATTTGTTTTCTGCTGTGTTACCCTACATAATCATGATAGAGCAAGCAACGTGTTACATGTATCTTGGCTATATGCATCAGGGCAAATGATATGAATAAATGAAGTGTAACTTCAGGTTCATGATTCCTTCTTGCAAACAATATGTACATCAGCAAGAAATCTCCATGCACAAGAGTGTTATGCATATACTTACCTTGTGGTCTTGAGCTGGCTTAGGAAGGGATGAACCTGAGTAAACAAGGTTAGATAACATAGATACATCTACTAGACAGAGCAAACAAAAGAGCCACAAGAGTACCAAGATGGGGATGACATGTAGTGTGTGAGTACTTGGTACTCTATTGGTTATAGACATGTCCCCAAGGATAAAGATATGCAATGAATTTCAAGGATTTCCTTCCCTGGCAGTCTTTCTCCCCCAGAATCTTGTATTGGATAATGGGAGAACATAGGGAAACAAAATCATAGCAAACCAGATCATAAACATAAACATAACATAGACATGTCTTTCCCCTCTTAAAGACATGTGACTTATCTCCTCTTGAACACCAAGTGTCTGGGGCCTTTGATTTGATTACCTCTCTCTCCCTTTTTCTCTCTCTCTCCCCCCCTTTTGAAGAATATAAGCTTTGATGTGATCTCTCTCTCCCCCTTTGACATCAATTTCCAAGAAGGGATCTTCTGGAGTGTGAGTCAAAATAGGTTTGGTCCTTGAGTCACAAAGCAAAGCAGCATATAGATTGTGATGCTGGTAGAGGACAAGAATCATCGAGTGGAGCTGGAACAAAAGTGCAGGAACAAGTGGAAAATTGTTTTCTTTGCAGTGAAATCAGAGGCACCGAGTTGTGTTCTTCGGTTGCACCAAAAAGATTCGGTTGGACCGAAAGTAGCAAACCGGCGTGTCTGAGTTCAACACGGAAAAGAGCAATAGTCACCTCAGCTCACTAGGCAGATAAGATCTCACAAAGATTTGCAAGGAATTAACTGAAGGATTTGCAATGAATTGGATGTTGGGAGTGCAGAACAAAAACAAAGAAATCTAGATGAAGGGAAACAAATATCCAAGAGACAAATGCAAGAAAAAATAGAAACACTAGAGAACTTCATCTAGAATTGGTCGGCGACAGAGTCAACTATGTTAGAGCATATTGACTGAGGAGTCAAGTGAGAACACTTGATCATAGGTCATACTCATCATTTAAGCTCAAATGGGGTTACCATTTATCGTTTAAGCTTTTGATGTATTCGCATCTTGTTGGGTTCCTTTGACCCATCACTCGGGGTAAAGCTTCTCTAAGATGGAATAACATACCTTGAGTGGTGGTTTTGAACTTGATCATGTAGTTGAACTTGTGTGGCATGCTCAAGGTTGACATACCTCATCAAAGATTTGGAGTACTGATACGTGTCCAACGTATCTATAATTTTTATTGTTTTGTGCTATTATATTATCAACCTTGGATGTTTTATATGCATTAATAGGCTATTTTATATGATCTTTGGAACTAACCTATTAACCTAGAGCCCAGTGCCAGTTTCTGTTTTTTCCATGTTTTTAAGTATTGCAGAAAAGGAAAATCAAACGGATTCCAATTGACCTGAAACTTCACGGAGATCATTTTTGGACCAGAAGAATCCCACGGAGTACCGGAGGTGGTACAGAATAGTCCAGAGGCCACCACGAGGGTGGGGGGCACGCCTACCCCCCTGGGCGCGCCCCCCTGCCTCATGGCCCCCCTGACCGACTTCTTTTGCCTATATATATATACCCTAGAAACATCGGAGAGCAGAATAGATCGGGAGTTCCGTCGCTAGAAGCCTCCGTAGCCACCGAAAACCAATCTAGACCCATTCCAGGACCCTACCGGAGGGGGAATCCCTCTCCGGTGGCCATCTTCATCATCCCGGTGCTCTCCATGACGAGGAGGGAGTAGTACACCCTCGTGGCTAAGGGTATGTACCAGTAGCTATGTGTTTGATCTCTCTCTCTCTCTCTCTCTCTCTCGTGTTCTTGAGGTGGCATGATCTTGATGTATCGCGAGCTTTGCTATTATAGTTGGAGCTTATGATGTTTCTCCCCCTCTACTCTCTTGTAATGGATTGAGTTTTCCCTTTGAAGCTATCTTATCGGATTGAGTCTTTAAGGATTTGAGAACACTTGATGTATGTCTTACACGTGCTTATCTGTGGTGACAATGGGATATCAGGTGATCCACTTGATGCATGTTTTGGTGATCAACTTACGAGTTCCGTGACCTCGTGAACTTATGCATAGGGGTTGGCACACGTTTTTGTCTTGACTCTCTGGTAGAAACTTTGGGGCACTCAGTTCTTTGTGTTGGTTGAATAGATGAATCTGAGATTGTGTGATGCGTATCGTATAATCATACCCGGAGATACTTGAGGTGACATTGGAGTATCTAGGTGACATTAGGGTTTTAGTTGATTTGTGTCTTAAGGTGTTATTCTAGTACAAACTCTATGATAGATTGAACGGAAAGAACAGCTTCATGTTATTTTACTACGGACTCTTGAATAGATCGATCAGAAAGGATAACTTTGAGGTGGCTTCGTACCCTACAATAATCTCTTCGTTTGTTCTCCGCTATTAGTGACTTTGGAGTGACTCTTTGTTGCATGTTGAGGGATAGTTATATGATCCAATTATGTTATTATTGTTGAGAGAACTTGCACTAGTGAAAGTATGAACCCTAGGCCTTGTTTCAACGCATTGCAATACCGTTTGTTCTCACTTTTACCATTAGTTACCTTGCTGTTTTTATATTTTCAGATTACAAAAACCTATATCTGTCATCCATATTGCACTTGTATCAACATCTCTTCGCCGAACTAGTGCACCTATACAATTTACCATTGTATTGGGTGTGTTGGGGACACAAGAGACTCTTTGTTATTTGGTTGCAGGGTTGTTTGAGAGAGACCATCTTCATCCTATGCCTCCCACGGATTGATAAACCTTAGGTCATCCACTTGAGGGAAATTTGCTACTGTCCTACAAACCTCTGCACTTGGAGGCCGAACAACGTCTACAAGAAGAAGGTTGTGTAGTAGACATCAAGCTCTTTTCTGGCGCCGTTGCCGGGGAGGTTAGCACTTGAAGGTATATCTTTAGATCTTGCAATCGAATCTTTTAGTTTCGTGTTTTATCACTAGTTTAGTCTATAAACGAAAACTACAAAAAAATGGAATTAAGGGTACCTCATATGCTTCATCTTTTTAATATCTTTCATGAAAATAAGGATTCCGATAATTGTGCCAAATTGTTAGAAGAAGAATGCATTAGAATATTTGGCACTAAATCTTTGTATGATGAGCATGAATGCAATGTTGTTAGTATGAATTCCTTGAATAGCTATGATGCTAATGATATGCAAAGCTACAAGCTTGGGGATGCTATGTTTGATGAAGATCATATTTTTTCCCCAAGTTTTGATGAGCAAATTTATTTTGATGATAGCATGCCTCCTATTTATGATGATTATATTGATGAAAGTGGATTTGGAAGAGTGTCGACTTTAGGAAGTAATGATCCCACTATTTTGGAGGATGTTGAATCTTATTATGATAATTATGAAAGTGGATTTGGAGAGGTCATGACTTTTTTTAGTGATGATTCCACTATTTCGGAAGAGGTTTCAATTGATTATGATGAGAACAAAGTTGCTACTTATGATGATTATTGTGATGACACGTATGCTATAAAAAGTAGTGATGATTATATTTATAAAACTTGTCATGATTATGATTACCCCTTTTCTGAACATTACTCTTTTAATGTGGAAACAATTTATAATATTCATGTCTCTTATGATACTCCCACTATTCCGAATGAGAAGAATTTTGCTTATGTGGAGTGTAGCAAATTTTCTATGCTTGTAGATCATGAAAAGAATGCTTTAGGTGCTGGTTATATTGTTGAATTCGTTCATGATGCTACTGAAAATTATTATGAGGGAGGAATATATGCTTGTAGGAATTGCAATAACATCAAGTTTCCTCTCTATGTGCTTAAAGTTTTAAAGTTATGCTTGTTTTGCTTTCCTATGCTAGCTGATTATTTTTCCCATAAATTGTTTGCTCACAAAATCCCAATGCATAGGAAGTGTGTCAGACTTAAATTTGCTAGTCATATTCTTCATGATGCTCTCTTTATGTTACAATTCTTATCTTTTATGTGAGCATCGTTGAAATCATCATGCCTAGCTACGGGCGTTAAACGATAGCGCTTGTTGGGAGGCAACCCAATTTTATTCTTGTTCCTTGCTTTTTGTTCCTGTTTATTAATAAATAATTCATCTAGCCTCTATTTATATGTGGTTTTATGCTTTTAATTAGTGTTTGTGCCAAGTAGAACCTTTGGGAAGACTTGGGGGAAGTTTTAGAGATCTTGCTGTAAAAAATAGAAAGTATGCGCTCACGAGAATAATTTTCGTTTTTTTACCAGAGAGCGATAAAATACCAATTCCACTTGCAGTAGATTCATAAACAAATTTCCTAAGACGTCCTAATTTCTCAGGATTTTTGGAGTTACAGAAGTATTCGAAACCTACAGATTACTACAGACTGTTCTGTTTTTGACAGATTCTGTTCTCTATGTGTTGTTTGCTTATTTTGATGAATCTATGAGTAGTATCGGAGGGTGTGAACCATAGAGAAGTTGGAATACAGTAGATATTACACCAATATGAATTTAGAATGAGTTCACAACAGTACCTAAGTGGTGATTTATTTTCTTATACTAACTGAGCTTACGAGTATTTTTGTTAAGTTTTGTGTTGTGAAGTTTTCAAGTTTTGGGTAAAGATTCGATGAACTATGGAATAAGGAGTGGCAAGAGCCTAAGCTTGGGGATTACCAAGGCACCCCAAGGTAATATTCAAGGACAACCAAGAGCCTAAGCTTGGGGATGCCCCGGAAGGCATCCCCTCTTTCGTCTTCGTATATCGGTAACTTTACTTGAAGCTATATTTTTATTCACCACATGTTATGTGTTTTGCTTGGAGCGTCATTTTATTTTATTTTGTTTTGCTTGCTGTTTGAATAAAATACCAAGATCTGAAATTCTTAAATGTTAGAGAGTCTTCATATAGTTGCATATTATTCGACTACTCAATGATCTTCACTTATATCTTTTGGAGTAGTATGCCATTTGCTCTAGTGCTTCACTTATATCCTTTTAGAGCACGGCGGGGGTTTTATTTTGAAGAAATAGATGAACTCTCGTGCTCCACTTATATTATTTTGAGAGTCTTTAGAACAGCATGGTAATTTTCTTTGGTTATGAAACCGGTCCTAATACGATGGGCATCCAAGATGGGTATAATAAAAACTTTCATATAAAGTGTATTGAATACTATGAGAAGTTTGATACTTGATGATTGTTTTGAGATATGAGGATGGCAATATTAGAATCATGCTAGTGAGTAGTTGTGAATTTGAGAAATACTTGTGTTAAAGTTTGTTATTCTCGTAGCATGCACGTATGGTGAACCGTTATGTGATGAAGTCAGAGCATGATGTATTTATTGATTGTCTTCCTTATGAGTGGCGGTCGGGGACGAGCGATGATCTTTTCCTACCAATATACACCCCTAGGAGCATGCACGTAGTACTTTGTTTTGATAACTAATAGATTTTTGCAATAAGTATGTGAGTTCTTTATGACTAATGTTGAGTCCATGGATTATACGCACTCCCACCCTTCCACCATTGCTAGCCTCTCTAGTACCGCACAACTTTTGCCGGTATCATAAATCCACCATATACCTTCCTCAAAACAGCCACCATACCTACCTATTATGGCATTTCCATAGCCATTCCGAGATATATTGCCATGCAACTTTCCACCGTTCCATTATTATGACACGCTTCATCATTGTCATATTGTTATGCATCATCATGTAGTTGACATTGTATTTGTCGCAAAGCCACCGTTCTTAATACTTTCATACATGTCACTCATGAGTCATTGCACATCCCGGTACACCGCCGGAGGCATTCATATAGAGTCATATCTTGTTCTAAGTATCGAGTTGTAATTCTTGAGTTGTAAGTAAATAAAAGTGTGATGGTAATCATTATTAGAGCATTGTCCCATGTGAGGAAAGGATGATGCAGACTATTATTCCCCCACAAGTCGGGATGAGACTTTGGACAAAAAATAAAAAAAGAGAAAAAAAGAGGCCATAAAAAGAAAAAAGAGAAAAGGCCCAAATAAAAAATAAAAAAATAAAAAAATGAGAGAAAAAGAGAGAAGGGGCAATGCTCCTATCCTTTACCACAGTTGTGCTTCAAAGTAGCACCATGATCTTCATAATAGAGAGTCTCCTATGTTGTCACTTTCATATACTAGTGAGAATCTTTCGTTATAGAACTTGGATTGTATATTCCAATGATGGGCTTCCTCAAAATGCCCTAGGTCTTCGTGAGCAAGCGAGTTGGATGCACACCCACTTAGTTTATTTTGTTGAGTTTTTATATACTTATAACTCTAGTGCATCCGTTGCATGGCAACCCTACTCACTCACATTGATATCTATTAATGGGCATCTCCATAGCCCGTTGATACGCCTAGTTGATGTGAGACTATCTTCTCCTTTTTTGTCTTCTCCACAACCACCATTCTATTCTACCATAGTGCTATATCCATGGCTCACGCTCATATATTGCGTGAAGATTGAAAAAGTTTGAGAACATCAAAAGTATGAAACAATTGCTTGGCTTGTCATCGGGATTGTGCATGATTTAAATATTTTGTGTGATGAAGATAGAGCATAGCCAGCCTATATGATTTTGTAGGGATAGCTTTCGTTGGCCATGTTATTTTGAGAAGACATGATTACTTTGTTAGTATGCTTGAAGTATTATTATTTTTATGTCAATATTAAACTTTTCTCTTGAATCTTATGGATCTGAATATTCTTGCCACTATAAAGAGAATTACTTAGATAAATATGTTAGGTAGCATTCCAGATCAAAAATTCTGTTTTTATCATTTACCCACTCGAGGACGAGCATGATTTAAGCTTGGGGATGCTTGATACATCTCCGACGTATCTATATTTTTTTATTGTTCCATGCTATTATATTGTCAACCTTGGATGTTTTATATGCATTAATAGGCTATTTTATATGATTTTTGGGACTAACCTATTAACCTAGAGCCCAGTTCCAGTTTCTGTTTTTTCCTTGTTTTTAAGTATTGCAGAAAAGGAAAATCAAACGGAGTCCAATTGACCTGAAACTACACGGAGATCATTTTTGGACCAGAAGAAGCCCACGGAGTACCGGATGTGGGCTAGAAGAGTCCTGAGGCCACCACGAGGGTGGGGGCGCGCCCTACCCCATGGGCACGCCCCCTGCCTCGTGGCCGCCTCGTGGCCCCCCTGACCGACTTCTTTCGCGTTATATATGCATATAACCTAGAAACATCGGAGAGTAGAATAGATTGGGAGTTCCGCCGCCAGAAGCCTCCGTAGCCACCGAAAACCAATCTAGACCCATTCCGGCACCCTGCCTGAGGGGGGAATCCCTCTCCGGTGGCCATCTTCATCATCCCGGTGCTCTCCATGATGAGGAGGGAGTAGTACAACCTCTGGGATGAGGGTATGTACCAGTAGCTATGTGTTTGCTCTCTCTCTCTCTCGTGTTCTTGAGGTGGCATGATCTTGATGTATCGCGAGCTTTGCTATTATAGTTGGATCTTATGATGTTTCTCCCCCTCTACTCTCTTGTAATGGATTGAGTTTTCCCTTTGAAACTATCTTATCGGATTGAGTCTTTAAGGATTTGAGAACACTTGATGTATGTCTTGCACGTGCTTATCTGTGGTGACAATGGGATATCATGTGATCCACTTGATGTATGTTTTGGCGATCAACTTGCGAGTTACGTGACCTTGTGAACTTATGCATAGGGGTTGGCACATGTTTTCGTCTTGACTCTTCGGTAGAAACTTTGGGGCACTCTTTGAAGTTCTTTGTGTCAGTTGAATAGATGAATCTGAGATTGTGTGATGCATATCGTATAATCATACCCACGGATACTTGAGGTGACATTAGAGTATCTAGGTGACATAAGGGTTTTGGTTGATTTGTGTCTGAAGGTGTTATTCTAGTACGAACTCTATGATAGATTGAACAGAAAGAATAGCTTCATGTCATTTTACTACGGACTCTTGAATAGATCGATCAGAAAGGATAACTTTGAGGTGGTTTCGTACCCTACAATAATCTCTTCATTTGTTCTCCGCTATTAGTGACTTTGGAGTGACTCTTTGTTGCATGTTGAGGGATAGTTATATGATCCAGTTATGTTATTATTGCTGAGAGAACTTGCACTGGTGAAAGTATGAACCCTAGGCCTTGCTTCAACGCATTGCAATACCGTTTGTGCTCACTTTTACCATTAGTTACCATGCTGTTTTTATATTTTCAGATTACAAAAACCTATATCTGTCATCCATATTGCACTTGTATCACCATCTCTTTGCGGAACTAGTGCACCTATACAATTTACCATTGTATTGGGTGTGTTGGGGACACAAGATACTCTTTGTTATTTGGTTGCAGGGTTGTTTGAGAGACCATCTTCAACCAACACCTCCCATGGATTGATAAACCTTAGGTCATCCACTTGAGGGAAATTTGCTACTGTCCTAGAAACCTCTGCACTTGGAGGCCCAACAACGTCTACAAGAAGAAGGTTGTGTAGTAGACATCAAATACCACTTGTAGTTTGAGTTCATCTACCTACATGGGTTAGTCTTGCAAGGAAGTGCCCTTGTGTGTCCAATTTGACAATCATGAATTTGATACCAAATGAAATTTGATATATAGATTTGTCAAAGGATGTGCTGAGGGGTTTCATGCTTCCTTGTCTTCAACCACCATTGTGTAGATACTTGGTGATGTAGAGATTGCTCAACATGTGAGTGAGTTGCAGCCTCATGGATTTAGATTCATCCAAGTACCTACTGTTGGGGAACGCAGCAATTTCAAAAAAATTCCTACGCACACGCAAGATCATGGTGATGCATAGCAACGAGAGGGGAGAGTTTCGTCCACGTACCCTCATAGACCTTAAGCGGAAGCATTATGAGAACGTGATTGATGTAGTCGTACGTCTTCATGATCCGACCGATCCAAGTACCGAACGTACGGCACCTCCGAGTTCAGCACACGTTCAACTCGGTGAAGTCCCACGAACTCCGATCTAGCAGAGCTTCGAGGGAGAGTTCTGTCAGCACGATGGCGTGATGAAGGTGATGATGATGCTATCGACGCAGGGCTTCGCCTAAGCATCGCTACGATATGACCGAGGTGGATTATGGTGGAGGGGGGCACCGCACACGGCTAAAAGATCAACTGATCAACTTGTGTGTCTATGGGGTGCCCCCTCCCCGTATATACAGGAGTGGAGGAGGGGGAGAGGCCGGCCCTCCTAGGCGCGCCCCAAGGAGAGTCCTACTCCCACCGGGAGTAGGACTCCAACCCTTCCAAGAGTAGGAGTAGGAGAGAGGGAAGGAGGAGAGAGGGGGAAGGAAAGGGGGCGCCGCCCCCCTCCTTGTCCAATTCGGACTAGAGGGAGAGGGGGCGTGCGGCCTGCCCTGGAGGCCCCTCCTCTTCTCCACTAAGACCCAATAGGCCCATTACACTCCCCGGGGGGTTCCGGTAACCCCCCGGTACTCCGGTATTTATCCGAAGTTTCTCGGAACCCTTCCAAAGTCCAAATATAGTCATCCAATATATCGATCTTTATGTCTCGACCATTTCGAGACTCCTCGTCATGTCCGTGATCAAATCCGGGACTCCGAACTACCTTCGGTGCATCAAAATACATAAACCCATATTACCGATCGTCACCGAACGTTAAGCATGCGGACCCTACGGGTTCGAGAACTATGTAGACATGATCGAGACTCGTATCCTGTCAATACCCAATAGCGGAACCTGGATGCTCATATTGGTTCCTACATATTCTACGAAGATCTTTATCGGTCAAACCGCATAACAACATACGATGTTCCCTTTGTCATCGGTATGTTACTTGCCCAAGATTCGATCGTCGGTATCTCAATACGTAGTTCAATCTCGTTATCGGCAAGTCTCTTTACTCGTTCCATAATGCTACATCCAGTAACTAACTCATTAACTACATTCCTTGCAAGGCCTATTGTGATGTGCATTACCGAGAGGGCCCACAGATACCTCTCCGACAATCGGAGTGACAAATCCTAATCTTGATCTATGCCAACTCAACAAGCACCATCGGAGACACCTGTAGAGCACCTTTATAATCACCCAGTTACATTGTGACGTTTGGTACCACACAAAGTGTCCCTCCAGTACTCAGGAGTTGCATAATCTCATAGTCATAGGAACATGTATAAGTCATGAAGAAAGCAATAGCAACAAACTAAATGACTAATGGACGGGTCAAGTCAATCACATCATTCTCTAATGATGTGATCCCGTTAGTAAAATGACAACTCATGTCTATGGTTAGGAAACATAACCATCATTGATTCAATGAGCTAGTCAAGTAGAGGCAAACTAGTGACACTCTGTTTGTCTATGTATTCACACATGTACTAAGTTTCCGGTTAATACAATTCTAGCATGAATAATACACATTTATCATGATATAAGGAAATATAAATAACAACTTTATTATTGCCTCTAGGGCATATTTCCTTCAGTCTCCCACTTGCACCAGAGTCAATAATCTATATTACACAGTAATGATTCTAACACCCATGGAGTCTTGGTGCTGATCATGTTTTGCTCATGAGAGAGGCTTAGTCAACGGGTCTGCAACATTCAGATCCATGTGTATCTTGCAAATCTCTATGTCTCCCTCCTTGACTTGATCGCGGATGGAATTGAAGCGTCTGCTTGGTTCTTTTGTGAAATCTGGATTCCTTTGCCAAGGCAATTGCACCAGTATTGTCACAAAAGATTTTCATTGGACCCGATGCACTAGGTATGACACCTAGATCGGATATGAACTCCTTCATTTGTTGCTTCCGAAGCAACTATGTACTCCGCTTCACACGTAGATCCCGCCACGACACTTTGCTTAGAACTGCACCAACTGACAGCTCCACTATTTAGTAAAGAACACGTATCCGGTCTATGACTTCGAGTCATCCGGATCAGTATCAAAGCTTGCATCGACATAACCGTTTATGACGAGCTCTTTGTCACCTCCATATATGAGAAACATATCCTTAGTCCTTTTCAGGTATTTCAGGATGTTCTTGACCGTTGTCCTGTGCCCACTCCTGGATTACTTTGGTACCTCTCTGCTAAACTTATAGCCAGGCACATATCAGGTCTGGTACACAGCATTGCATACATGATAGAGCCTATGGCTGAAGCATAGGGAACACCTTTCATTTTCTCTCTATCTTCTGAAGTGGTCGGGCATTGAGTCTGACTCAACTTCACACCTTGTAATACAAGAAAGAACCCTTTCTTTGCCTGATCCATTTTGAACTTCTTCAAAACTTTATCAAGGTATGTGCTTTGCGAAAGTCCAATTAAGTGTCTTGATCTATCTCTATAGATCTTGATGCCCAACATATAAGCAGCTTCACCGAGGTCTTTCATTGAAAAACTCTTATTCAAGTATCCTTTTATGCTATCCAGAAATTCTATATCATTTCCAATCAACAATATGTCATCCACATATAATATTAGAAATGCTACAGAGCTCCCACTCACTTTCTTGTAAATACAGGCTTCTCCAAAAGTCTGTATAAAACCATATGCTTTGATCACACTATCAAAATGTTTATTCCAACTTTGAGATGCTTGCACCAGTCCATAGATGGATCGCTAGAGCTTGCACACTTTGTTAGCACCCTTTGGATCGATAAAACCTTCAGGTTGTATCATATACAACTCTTCTTCCAGAAATCCATTCAGGAATGTAGTCTTTACATCCATTTGCCAAATTTCATAATCATAAAATGCAGCAATTGCTAACATGATTCGGACGGACTTAAGCATCGCTATGGGTGAGGAGGTCTCATCATAGTCAACTCCTTGAACTTGTCGAAAACCTTTTGCAACAAGTCGAGCTTTGTAGAGAGTAACATTACCGTCAGCATTAGTCTTCTTCTTGGAGATCCATTTATTCTCGATGGTTTCCGATCATCGGGCAAGTCAACCAAAGTCCATACTTTGTTCTCATACATGGATCCCATCTCAGATTGCATGGCATCATGCCATTTTGCGGAATCTGGGCTCATCATCGCTTCCTCATAGTTCGTAGGTTCGTTATGGTCAAGTAACATGACCTCCAGAACGGGATTACCGTACCACTCTAGTGCGGATCTTACTCTGGTTGACCTACGAGGTTCGCTAGTAACTTGATCAGAAGTTTCATGATCATCATCATTAGCTTCCTCACTTCCTGGTGTAGGAATCACTGGAACTAATTTCAGTGATGAACTACTTTCCAATAAGGGAGAAGATACAATTACCTCGTCAAGTTCTACTTTCCTCCCACTCACTTCTTTCGAGAGAAACTCCTTCTCTAGAAAGGATCCATTCGTAGCAACGAATGTCTTGCCTTCGGATCTGTGATAGAAGGTGTACCCAACAGTCTCCTTTGGGTATCCTATGAAGACACATTTCTCCGATTTGGGTTTGAGCTTATCAGGTCGAAGCTTTTTCACATAAGCATCACAGCCCCAAACTTTAACAAATGATAACTTTGGTTTCTTGCCAAACCATAGTTCATAAGGCGCCGTCTCAACGGATTTAGATGGTGCCCTATTTAACGTGAATGCAGTCGTCTCTAAAGCATAACCCAAAAACGATAGCGGTAAATCAGTAAGAGACATCATAGATCGCACAATATCTAGTAAAGTACGATTACGACGTTTGGACACACCATTACACTGTGGTGTTCCGGGTGGCATGAGTTGCGAAACTATTCTGCATTGTTTCAAATGAAGACCAAACTCGTAACTCAAGTATTCTCCTCCACGATCAGATCATAGAAACTTTATTTTCTTGTTACGATGATTTTCCACTTCACTCTGAAATTCTTTGAACTTTTCAAATGTTTCAGAATTATGTTTCATCAAGTAGATATACCCATATCTGCTCAAATCATCTATGAAGGTGAGAAAACAACGATACCCGCCGCGAGCTGATACGTCTCCAACGTATCTATAATTTTTGATTGCTCCATGCTATATTATCTACTGTTTTGGATATTATTGGGCTTTATTATCCACTTTTATATTATTTTTGGGACTAACCTATTAACCGGAGGCCCAGCCCAGAATTGCTGTTTTTTGCCTGTTTTAGGGTTTCGAAGAAAAGGAATATCAAACGGAATGAAACCTTCGGGAACGTGATTTTTTTCAATGAACAAGACCCGGGAGACTTGGACCCTATGTCAAGAAAGAAAAGAGGAGACCACGAGGTAGGGGGCGCGCCTACCCCCCCCCCCCCCAGGCGCGCCCTCCACCCACGTGGCCCCCCTGTTGCTCCACCGACGTACTCCTTCCTCCTATATATACCTACGTACCCCCAAACGATCAGATACGGAGCCAAAAACCTAATTCCACTGCCGCAACTTTCTGTATCCACGAGATCTCATATTGGGGCCTGTTCTGGAGCTCCGCCAGAGGGGGCATCGATCACGGAGGGCTTCTACATCAACACCATAGCCTCTCCGATGAAGTGTGAGTAGTTTACCTCAGACCTACGGGTCCATAGTTAGCAGCCAGATGGCTTCTTCTCTCTTTTTGGATCTCAATACAATGTTCTCCCCCTCTCTTATGGAGAACTATTCGATGTAATCTTCTTTTTGCGGTGTGTTTGTTGAGAACGATGAATTGTGGGTTTATGATCAAGTCTATCTATGAATAATATTTGAATCTTCTCTGAATTCTTTTATGTATGATTTGTTATCTTTGCAAGTCTCTTCGAATTATCAGTTTGGTTTGGCCTACTAGATTGATCTTTCTTGCAATGGGAGAAGTGCTTAACTTTGGGTTCAATCTTGCGGTGTCCTTTCCCAGTGACAGTAGGGGCACCAAGGCACGTATTGTATTGTTGCCATTGAGGATAACAAGATGGAGTTTTCTTCATATTGCATGAGTCTATCCCTCTACATCATGTCATGTTGCTTAAGACATTACTCTATTTTTAACTTAATACTCTAGATGCGTGCTGGATAGCGGTCGATGAGTGGAGTAATAGTAGTAGATGCGGGCCGGAGTCGATCTACTTGTCTCGGACGTGATGCCTATATACATTATCATACCTAGATATTCTCATAATTATGCTCAATTCTGTCAATTTCTCAATAGTACTTTCTTCACCCACCGTAGAATACTTATGCTCTCGATAGAAGCCACTAGTGAAACCTATGGCCCCCAGGTCTATCTTTATCATATTAATCTCCTACTACTTAGTTATTTCCTTTGCTATTTACTTTGCCTTTATTTTACTTTGCATCTTTATCATAAAAATACAAAAATATTATCTTATCACATCTATCAGATCTCACTCTCGTAAGTGGCCTTATAGGGATTGACAACCCCTATTTGCGTTGGTTGCAAGGATTTATTTGTTTTGTGCAGGTACGAGGGACTCGCGCATAGCCTCCTACTGGATTGATACCTTGGTTCTCAAAAACTGAGGGAAATACTTACGCTACTTTGCTGCATCATCCCTTCCTCTTCGGGGAAAACCAACGCAGTGCTCAAGAGGTAGCAAGAAGGATTTCTGGCGCCGTTGCCGGGGAGGTCTACGCAAAAGTCAACATACCAAGTACCCATCACATACCCTTATCTCCCGCATTACATTATTTGCCATTTGCCTCTCATTTTCCTCTCCCCCACTTCACCCTTGCCGTTTTATTCGCCCTCTCTCTCTATCCTCCCTCTCCCTCTCTATTTGCCTCTTTTTGCCCGCTTGCTTTCTGTTTGCTTGTGTGTTAGTTTGCTTGCTTGTCACGATGGCTCAAGATAATACTAAATTGTGTGACTTCACCAATACCAATAACAATGATTTTATTAGCACTCCGATTGCTGCTCTTACCGATGCTGAATCTTGTGAAATAATACTGCTTTGCTGAATCTTGTCATAAAAGATCCATTTCCGACCTTCCTAGTGAAGATGCCGCTACCCATCTAAATAGCTTCGTTGATTTGTGTGACATGCAAAAGAAGAAAGATGTGGATAATGATATTGTTAAATTGAAGCTATTTCCTTTTTCGCTTAGAGATCATGCTAAACCTTGGTTTTCGTCTTTGCCTAAAAATAGTATTGATTCATCGAACAAGTGCAAAGATGCTTTTATCTCTAAGTATTTTCCTCCCGCTAAGCTCATCTCTCATAGAAATGATATTATGAGTTTTAAGCAACTTGATCATGAACATGTTGCACAAGCTTGGGAGAGAATGAAACTAATGATACGTAATTGCCCTACTCATGGTTTAAATTTGTGGATGATTGTTCAAAATTTTTATGCTGAATTGAATTTTGCTTCTAGAAATCTTTTAGATTCGGCCGCGGGAGGCACTTTTATGGAAATTACTTTAGGAGAAGCTACTAAACTCCTAGATAATATTATGGTTAATTATTCTCAATGGCATACTGAAAGATCTACTAATAAAAAGGTGCATGTGATAGAAGAAATTAATGTTTTGAGTGGAAAGATGGATGAACTTATGAAATTATTTGCTAATAAGAGTGTTTCTTCTGATCCTAATGATATGCCCTTGTCTACTTTTATTGATAATAATAATGAATCTATGGATGTGAATTTTGTTGGTAGGAACAATTTTGGTAACAACGCGTATAGAGGAAATTTCAACCCTAGGCCTTATCCTAGTAATTCCTCTAATAATTATGGTAATTCCTACAACAATTCTTATGGAAATTATAATAAGATGCCCTCTGATTTTGAATCTAATATTAAAGAATTTATTACTTCGCAAAAGAATTTTAATGTTATGATTGAAGAAAAATTGCATAAGATTGATGATTTGGCTAGGAACGTTGATAGAATTGCTCTTGATGTTGTTTCTTTGAAACTTAGATCTATTCCACCTAAGCATGATATCAATGAGTCTCTCAAAGCCATGAGAATTTCCATTGATGAGTACAAAGAAAGAACCGCTAGGATGCGTGCTAAGAAAGATGCCTTTATAAGAGCATGTTCTTCTAGTTCCTATGAAAATAAAGATGAAGATCTAAAAGTTATTGATGTGTCCCCTATTAAATCTTTGTTTCGCAATATTGATCTTGATAATGATGGGACTGAATATGATCCACCTTTACCTAGAAGGCGTTCCAAGAATTCGGAATTTGTTGATCTTGATGCTAAATTTGATAAAAGTGGGATTGAAGAAATTAAAACCCTAGATGTTGCTAAACCCACTATCATGGATTTCAAGGAATTTAACTATGAAAATTGCTCTTTGATTGATTGTATTTCCTTGTTGCAATCCGTGCTAAATTCTCCTCACGCATATAGTCGAAATAAAGCGTTTACTAAACATATTGTTGATGCCTTGATGCAATCTTATGAAGAAAAACTTGAATTGGAAGTTTCTATCCCGAGAAAACTTTATGATGAGTGGGAACCAACTATTAAAATTAAAATTAAAGATCATGAATGCTATGGTTTATGTGATTTGGGTGCTAGTGTTTCCACGATTCCAAAGACTTTGTGTGATTTGTTAGGTTTCCGTGATTTTGATGATTGCTCTCTAAACTTCCACCTTGTGGATTCCACTATTAAGAAACCTATGGGAAGAATTAATGATGTTCTTATTGTTGCAAATAGGAATTATGTGCCCGTAGATTTTATTGTTCTTGACATAGATTGCAATCCTTCATGTCCTATTATTCTTGGTAGACCTTTCCTTAGAACGATTGGTGCAATTATTGATATGAAGGAAGGAAATATTAGATTCCAATTTCCAGTAAGGAAAGGCATGGAACACTTTCCTAGAAATAAAATTAAATTACCTTATGAATCTATTATGAGAGCCAATTATGGATTGCCTACCAAAGATGGCAATACCTAGATCTATTATTGCTTGTTATGCCTAGCTAGGGGCGTTAAACGATAGCGCTTGTTGGGAGGCAACCCAATTTTATTTTTATTTCTTGCTTTTTGCTCCTGTTTAGTAATAAATAATTTATCTAGACTCTGTTTTTGTTGTGTTTTTTGTGTTTAATTAGTGTTTGTGCCAATTAGAACCGTTGGGAAGACTTGGGGAAAGTCTTGTTGAACTTGCTGTAAAAAACAGAAACTTTAGCGCTCACAGGAACTACTGTCATTTTTATTTGGAAAGTTATATTTAGTTAATTATTTTTGCAGATGATTAATAGATAAATTACTAAAGTCCAGAAATTTATTTTAGAATTTTTGGGGTTCCAGATCTTGCGCTAGCTACAGATTACTACAGACTGTTCTGTTTTTGATAGATTCTGTTTTTCGTGTGTTGTTTGCTTATTTTGATGAATCTATGACTAGTAAAATAGTTTATAAACCATAGAGAAGTTGTAATACAGTAGGTATAAAACAAATACAAATAAAGAATGAGTTCATTACAGTACCTTGAAGTGGTCTTTTATTCTCTTTCGCTAACGGAGCTCACGAGATTTTCTACTTTAAGTTTTGTGTTGTGAAGTTTTCAAGTTTTGGGTAAAGATTTGATGGATTATGGAACAAGGAGTGGCAAGAGCCTAAGCTTGGGGATGCCCATGTCACCCCCAAGATAATCTAAGGACACCTAAAACCCAAAGCTTGGGGATGCCCTGGAAGGCATCCCCTCTTTCGTCTACTTCTATCGGTAACTTTACTTGGAGCTATCTTTTTATTCGCCACATGATATGTGTTTTGCTTGGAGTGTCTTGTATTATTTGAGTCTTTGCTTGTTAGTTTACCACAATCATCATTGCTGTACACACCTTTGGATAGAGCCATACATGATTTTGAATTTGTTAGAATACTCTATCTGCTTCGCTTATATCTTTTGAGTTATATAATTTTGCTCCAGTACTTCACTTATATCTTTTAGAGCACGGTGGTGGATTTGTTTTCTAGAAACTATTGATCTCTCATGCTTCACTTAGATTATTTTGAGAGTCTTAATAGCATGGTAATTTGCTTTAAATCCTAATATGCTAGGTATTCAAGAATAAAAAAATTCTCTTATGAGTGTGTTGAATACTATGAGATGTTTGATGCTTGATAATTGTTTTGAGATATGAAGATGGTGATATTAAAGTCATGCTAGTTGAGTATTTGTGAATTTGAGAAATACTTGTGTTGAAGCTTATGATTCCCGTAGCATGCACGTATGGATAACCGTTATGTGATGAAGTTGGAGCATGATTTAGTTTTTGATTGTCTTCCTTATGAGTGGCGGTCGGGGACGAGCGATGGTATTTTCCTACCAATCTATTCCCCTAGGAGCATGCATGTAATATTTGCTTTGGTAACTTGTAGATTTTTGCAATAAGTATATGAGTTCTTTATAACTAATTTTGAGTCCATGGATTATACGCACTCTCACCCTTCCACCTTTGCTAGCTTCTCTAATACCGCGCACCTTTCGCTGGTATCATACACCCACCATATACCTTCCTCAAAACAGCCATCATACCTACCTATGTTACGGCATATCTCTCTCAAGGTAATTTTGGTGATTGATGACAACATGTTTGCGGACTAATCATGTGCTTTGAGTAGTTCACAGATTCATCCCTGGCATGAGACGTTTTCTTCCCTTCGGAGTGTCTTTCAAGACGGTGTAGCTCTTTTGTTTCTCTCTCGGTGGACTAGTTGCGTAGAGGGCACCATACTATCAAGAGGGGGTCCGCTGGAGTATTGCATGGGTGGAATCAACACGTACGCATCAGCTTCTCACCCTCCGAGCTCTTCCATTCCTTTGAAGAGATCTCTCCTCTGTTCTTTGTCCTGTCTGGGTCCCAGCGGTAGTACCGCGCAACCCAGCGGTAGTACCGCTGAGGAGCCACAAGCGGCAGTACCGCTCCGCAGCGGTAGTACCGCCCGTGACTCCACAGCAGTAGTACCGCTGGGGTGCCTGGCACCACCGCCTCGTCCTCAGCCTCTTTGGAGAGATCCTCTCTCTCTCTTTTGTGTCCCAGTGGTAGTACCGCACTACCAGCGGTATTACGGCCGAAGGGTCACAAGCGACAGTTCCGCTCCGCAGCAGTAGTACCGCCCGTGACCCCGCTGCCGTAGTATCGCTGGGCTGTCTGGCTCCTACCGCCTTGACTCGAGGGCTCTTTTCTTGTGTCAGGTTTTGCGGCACTAGTTGCGGTTGTAGAGGCGGTAGTACCGTTTCAGGAGCGGTAGTACCGCCCTTACCACCGCGGTAGTACTGCGTTGGGTCCAATTCCCTACTAGTGTTCTCCGCGTGGTAGTACCGCTGGCTGGAGCGGTAGTACCGCTGACCTAGCGGTAGTACCGCCCCTCTTAGTGGTAGTACCGCCCTGTGCGGGGCTGGTTGGTGGGGGCAACGGTTGGATTGTTACCCCCACTATAAAAGGAGGTCCCCTTCTTCCCTTTGACCTACCTCTTCCCCCTCAAGCTCCATTAATGCTCAAGCTCCATTAAATGCTCCAAGCTCCATTTTCGCCCGATCTATCTTTCTAGCCAATCAAACTTGTTGATTTGCTCGGGAGTGGTTGAGAAGGCCCCGATCTACACTTCCACCAAGGGATTTTTGATTCCCCCACTCATCCCTAGCGGATCTTGTTACTCTTGGGTGTTTGAGCACCCTAGATGGTTGAGGTCACCACAGAGCCATAGTCCATTGTGGTGAAGCTTCGTGGTTTTGTTGGGAGCCTCCAATTAAGTTGTGGAGATTGCCCCAACCTTGTTTGTAAAGGTTCGGTCGCCGCCTTCAAGGGCACCAATAATGGAATCACGGCATCTCGCATTGTGTGAGGGCGTGAGGAGAATACGGTGGCCCTAGTGGCTTCTTGGGGAGCATTGTGCCTCCACACCGCTCTAATGGAGACGGACTTCCCCTCAAAAGGAAGGAACTTTGGTAACACATCCTCGTCTTCACCGGATCCACTCTTGGTTATCTCTTACCTTTACTTGTGCAAGCTCTTTAGTGTTACTTCTCTTGCTTGCTTGAATGCTTGTTGTTATTGCATCGTATAGGTTGCTCACCTAGTTGCACATCTAGACAACCTACTTTGATGCAAAGTTTAATTTGATAAAGAAAAGTTAAAATTGGTAGTTGCCTATTCACCCACCCTCTAGTCAACCATATCAATCCTTTCAATTGGTATCAGAGCCTCGTCTATTTATTAAGGACTTTACCGTCCAAAGAGTATGGTTGATACCATAGACGGTGTGGAGGAACACTCCGGTGTGAATCCGATCTCGTCTACGGGCGATGGGGGAACCTCGGTCTCTCGTGAGGAGTTCAATGTGGCCTTAGAGACATTGAAGACCTCCATGACGACCGAGGTTGAAAGCATGTTTACTAAATTTCTTGAGGGGCTTAAACTATCCACCGCACCGTTGAAAGTGGGTGACCCCACCGACAAGGTGACGGATGCTATCCCCGACAAGGGGGAAGCTAGTAGTGAAAAGGCTCCTTCTTCTAGTGGTAAAAATGGCACCGACATCTTTGCTCATGTGGAACCACCACTTGTTTATGGTGGACCGGTTCCTTCTACTCATTTGAATCATGCTGGTCCTCCCCCTAAGATTGTGAAAAATGAGGACTTTGATTCCTGGGTTTACCGCTTTAAACGTCATTTAAATCATGTGAACACTAACCTTTGGAGAATCATTGAAGAAGGTTTCTATCCGCATGATCCAAGCAACTTCACTCCTCGAGAAGCCGCGGATAATCAATTCAATGAGAATGCTCTCTTCATAATTCAAGATGCAATTCCACCCGAAGACCTACCTCATCTTCGTCCCTTCGCCTTGGCCAAAGATGCATGGCATTGTGTTGTCTCTCTCTACCGGGGAAGCGCAAGCATTCAACGCTCCAACTATGAAGTGGTGCAAGATGAGGCCGATGAGTTTGCTATGAAAGAAGATGAAGAACCTCATGAGCTTTATCGGAGAGTAACCAAACTCGCGGTCTCACTACGAGATCACGGGAGCAAGGACACGGATGACAATTGGATCAAGCGCAAATTCCTCAAGGCAATGATGCCCTACCACAAGGCCATGTCCTCCGTCATTCATCAAAGACCGGACTTCCACATTTTGACCTCAAGCGAAGTGTTGGATGAGTTTGTGTCCATGAACATTTTGGACAAGACCGCCGACAATGCGGTGCTCCGTTCTCAACGGGCAAAGAAGCCTAACCTTGCATTGAAGGCCAAGCTCACCGTTGAAGAAGAAGAAGAGGAAGAAGAGGAGAGCAACCCCGAAGATACGAAGTATGCGTATCATGAACACATGGCACTTGCTTCAAGGAAATTTTGGAGCAAGAAAAACTCGAGGCCAAACTTTAGCAAAAACAACTCAAGTGGCATGAAGAGCAAGCAACGTGTAAGGACTTGCTATAATTGTGGCAACGTGAGTCACTTTGTTGCGGAGTGCCCGTATGAGAAGAGGGAAGACAATGGTGGCAACCTCATCCGAAAGGACAAGGCCAAGTCGTTCCCCAATAAGAGCAACTTCACCAAGAAGACTCCTCCCAAGGCATTGGTGGTACAAGAAGAGTACAATGAGGATGATGACGATGATGAAGGTGATGAGTTGGTTGCCATGGCCTCCGTTGCCATTGCGACGACTTCACGGGTGTCTCTCTTTGACTTAGCCAACGAGAGCATCACCGCCGAGTGCCTCATGGCTAAAGCCACCAACAAGGTAACCCCCAACATCAAAACTACCATCATTAATCATCCTTCTCCGACGGATAGCATTAATGAACTTGAGGGAGCTAATGTGGAGGCTAATGAGTTTGAGGCCTTTATGGGCAAACTCAAGGGAAAATCCAAGAAGCACTTTGTTGCTCTCTTGGAACAACTTAGTGAAGCCAATGACATGATCGAGGCTCACGAAGACACCATCACTAAGATGGTAGGGCATAGTCGTGACTATGCCGATGAGATTTCGGATCTTTCCAATGCTCTTGAGGAAGAGCATGGTCTTCGTTTGGCTCTTGAGGAGTCACACAAAGTTGATCATGCTAAGTTAAAGAAAGATTATGATCATGTCCTCATAGTTTCTCATGTGCTAAACTCCGAGAAGGCCGAACTTGGGGTTGATCTTGCTAGACTCAAAGAGGAGTTTGATCTACTTGACAAGGCTCACAAGGTCTTGAAGGGTGCTCATGCTAGCCTCAAAGAGTCTCATGATCAACTTCAAGTACAGCTAACCAAGGAAAAAGCCACTTTCCCTCGTATGATGTTAATTGATAATGCAAATGCTACTAACCCGTGTTGTGAGCATGTGCATCTCGTTGAGGAGAATGCTAAGCTAAAGGGGCAACTTGAGAGAGGTCTTGTGACTTGCATACAAGGCAAGAAGAACCTCAACGATCTCTTGATCAACCAAAAGGGAGTTGTTGCCATGGAAGGGATTGGGTACGTGCCCGACTCCAAGAACAAGAAGAAGAATGACAAGACCAAACGACCTCCTCCTCTCATGCAAACCTTTGTGAAGGAGGGAGAGAGTGCCTCCGAGGAGAAGAAGAAGAACAATGCAAAGGGTGACAATGTCAAGAAGGGCAATGTCACCCCTCCCAACAAAGCCGGCGATTTTAATCCTTCTTATGTTTTATGCCGTGCTAGTGATGGGAATGTTTATGCCAAATTTGTTGGTTCTCTTCATGAATACATTGAATGGTCTATTTGGGTTCCAAAGACCCTTGTTACTAACATCAAAGGACCCATTACAAAATGGGTACCTAAAATCAAGCATTGATCTCTTGTAGGTGTTTGCTTCCGATGGGGGATCATGGTTGCTCGATAGCGGAGCTACAAATCATATGACCAGAAGCAAGGACTTGGTGGTGGACGTGCACAAGGTTCCATCTATGCGCACCAATGTCGAGTGGGGTGACGCCTCATCTTCTAAGGTATTGGGACTTGGCAAGGTGGTCATCTCTCATGATCTCATGATAGAGAAGGTCATGCTTGTTGAGTCCCTTGCATACAATTTACTTTCCGTTCGTCAACTTGCAATCATGGGCTTTGCCACATTCTTTGATATCGATACCGTGGCCCTCTTGTGGAGCAAGACTCTTAAAGTAGCCTTTGTTGGGCATGTCGAGAACGGTCTATATGTGATTAACTTTTCGGAGCGACCCACTAAGACCGCGACATGCCTAATGGCTAAAGTTGATGTGGGATGGCTTTGGCATCGCCGTTTAGCCCATGTTAATATGAGATCTTTGCAAAGTCTCCTCAAGGGGGACCATGTCCATGGACTAACGAATGTTAGTTTTGCTAAAGATCGTGCTTGCAGTGCTTGTATCGAAGGAAAGCTACATGAGAAGGCTCACCCTCCCACGACTATCATTTATTCAAAGAGGCCTTTGGAGCTCCTTCACATGGATCTCTTTGGGCCTCCATCCTTTGATAGTCTGGGAGGTAGGAAGTATTGCTTGGTGATTGTGGATGACTACTCAAGGTACACGTGGGTGTATTTCTTCAAGAGGAAGAGCGAGGCCCAACAAACCGTCATTGACTTTGCAAATGAAGCATAACATCAACACAATGCAAAGATCTTGACAATAAGAAGTGACAACGGCACCGAGTTCAAGAACTACACCTTGGATGAGTTTCTTAGTGATGAGGGAATCAAGCATCAATATTCCGCACCCTACACCCCTCAACAAAACGGTGTTGCAGAGAGGAAGAACCGGATGTTGATGGATGCGGCAAGGACCATGATGGCGGAGTTCAAGTCTCCGTACAACTTTTGGGCCGAACCCATCAACACCGCGTGTCATGCATCCAATCAGCTCTACCTCCGCAAGGGCTTGAACAAGACTCCATATGAGATACTCACCGGTAACAAGCCCAACCTCAAGTACTTCCGGGTATTCGGGTGTAAGTGTTTCATTCTCAAGAAAGGTGTTCGGTTGTCTAAATTTGAGGCTAGAGCTTATGAGGGCATATTTGTTGGTTATGCTACAAACTCTCATGATTACTGTGTCCTCAATAAATCCACGGGACTTATTGAGGATACGTGTGACGTGGAGTTTGATGAGAATAACGGCTCCCAAGTGGAGCAAAGTGGCACTTGTGATGTAGGTGATTAAATTCCTCCCCAAGCCATAAGAAGAATGGGTGTTGGCTTTATCCTACCCATTGAGGAACCCCTTGTGGCCGAAGGAGAAGGACAAAGCTCCACTCAAGTGGAGCCATCACCAACCCAAGGCCCACATGCTTCCGAAGAACAACATGAAGGCCCTCATCCTCAAGAACATGACCAAGGGCAAGATCACGCTCAAGACGGTGTTGACACATCAAGTGATGCCCAAGGTCAAGTTCTCTCCTCCAAGCAAGTTCAAGAACAAGAACAAGCCCAAGACGACGCTCAAGATGATCAAGTGACCACTCCTCGTCTCACCCCCGAGGAGGAATTAGAGCGTCGTGCTGCCAAGGTTGCTTCCAAGCTCTCCACCAAGGATCATCTCATGACGAATGTGCTTGGAAGCTTAAGAAAGGGGGTAAGCACTCGTAGACAATTAGCAAATTATTGTGAGCATCACGCGTTTGTCTCTTGTGTGGAACCCCACAAGGTCTATGAGGCGCTAGAAGATCCGGATTGGCTCAATGCCATGCATGAAGAACTCAACAACTTCGAGCGCAACAAAGTGTGGAGATTGTTGCCAAGACCGACCGGGAATCACAATGTCATAGGAACCAAGTGGATATTTAAGAACAAGCAAGATGCCCATGGGATTATCATTCGCAACAAGGCTCGTTTGGTAGCACAAGGCTACTCCCAAGTCGAGGGTATCGACTACGGTGAAACCTTTGCTCCCGTTGCACGTCTTGAATCCATTCGCATGTTGATTGCATATGCTTCTCATCATAACTTTAAGTTACAACAAATGGATGTGAAGAGTGCTTTTCTTAATGGTCCTATTAATGAATTGGTTTACGTCAAGCAACCCCCCGGGTTCGAGGTCCCTACTTTCGCGATCATGTGTATCAACTCGATAAGGCACTCTATGGCCTTAAACAAGCCCCACGTGCGTGGTATGACCACCTTACCGAGTTGTTACAAGACCGTGGTTTTGAAGTTGGGCTAATCGACCCCACTCTTTTTACTAAGAAGGTCAAAGGGGATTTGTTTGTGTGCCAATTATATGTTGATGATATTATCTTTGGTTCTCCTAACAAAGCTTTCAATGAGGAATTTGCCGCTCTCATGACCTCAAAGTTCAAGATGTCCTCCATGGGAGAGTTGAAGTTCTTTCTAGAGTTCGAAGTGAAGAAAGGAAGAGAAGGAACCTTCATCAATCAATCCAAATACACCCAAGACATGCTCAATAGATTCAAGCTAAGTGACGTCAAGCCGGCTTCCACTCCAATGCCCACCAAGTGCCAACTTGACTTAGATCCCAATGGTAGAGTGGTGGATCAAAAGGTATATCACTCCATGATTGGATCTTTGCTTTACCTTTGTGCATCTAGACCGGACATCATGTTGAGTGTGGGAATTTGTGCATGGTTTCAAGCCACACCTAAGGAAAGTCACTATGTGGCGGTCAAACAAATCTTTCGATATTTGGCTCATACCCCAAACTTTGGCTTATGGTACCCAAGAGGATCAAACTTCAAGCTTGTAGGATACTCGGATTCCGATTGGGCGGGAGACAAAGTGGATAGGAAGTCCACTTCCGGAGGGTGCCAATTCCTTGGTTGCTCTTTGGTAAGTTGGTCTTCCAAAAAGCAAAGTTGTGTGTCTCTCTCGTCCACCGAGGCGGAGTATGTTGCAGTCGATAGTTGTTGTGCACAACTCCTATGGATGAGGCAAACTTTAAAGGATTACGGTGTCACTTGTGACAAAGTGCCTCTTTGGTGTGACAATGAAAGTGCCATCAAGATCTCTCTCAACCCGGTGCAACACTTCAAGACGAAGCATACTGAGATTCGGTATCACTTCATCCGGGATCACATTAGGTGAGGAGAGATCGAGCTCAACTATGTCAACACTCATGACAACCTTGCAGATATTTTCACGAAGCCCTTGGATGAAGCAAGATTTTGCGAGTTAAGGCATGAGCTGAATATCGTTGATTCGAGCAATGTGGCTTGAACCCTTGCACACCCCACCACGCTCAATTTGTTGTCTAGTTTAGGTGTAGGCATGGACATAGGGGGGGGGGTGTTGTTCTCTCAATGAACTCTCCCTCCCCCCATTATGCATAAATTGATTAAGTCTTTCTCTTTAGCCATTGATTGATGGTAGTTGTGTTTCAAAGACGAGTTTTGGTCATGGGCTCAAGGTTAAAATCTTCGCGGCGCCATACCTCTTGACTCAAACATAGGTGGCCTTGGCCACCGCCCTCTCTTGAAGAGGTGTGTCTTGGCCGTTTGCTGGTGTGCTCTCTTTTCTTGCCGTTTTGTTTTTCCTCGAGCTAAGCCGTATTGTTTGGTTGCCGTGGCGTACTGGGTGGTACTACCGCTGGTGGTGTGCGGTACTACTGCCCCCAGCGTGGTACTACCGCTGAGGGACGGGACCAGGGGGTTATATCGGGGTAGGGGAGGTTTCTTCTCCCCCATACCCATTCGCTTCGCCCCCTCTCTCCTCTTCCTCTCTCCAGCCTCCTCTCGCCGCGGGAGGGCTCCGGCGGATCTCCGTCTCTGGGGCATCCCTCTCCATTTCCTTCGGTGGAGTCGATCCCCACCTCGTTCTCTTGCCATGGATGCCGGTATTGCCCCCGTTCCTTCTCTCCTTTTGTCTCGTTTTTCAGATCTTGTTCTTAGGGGCAATGGTGGTTGCATCTCTAGATTTTTGGCTAAATCTAGGCTTGAGTAGGTTGGAGAAGGCAACTAGACTATCTTGATTAGAGTTTGGTAGGAATATTTTTGAATTTGGCAGGCCGGTAGTGCCGGATCTGACCACGGTAGCAAGAAACTGTTGTTTCCCTGTCTCGAGCGGTACTATCGCTCTTGGAGTGGTACTACCGCTTGGGCGGTACTACCGCGAGCATGTCACGGTACTACCGCTGCCTGCCAAGCTCCATCATATTCTTGCCTTTTCTTTGATCCTTTTGTTGTGTTTGTTGGCTTATGCTCGTTCTTTCTAGTTGTTTTGCGTGTTCTTGTGTTTGGCTCTAGGTGATGAACATCCTGAGCATCAAGCTCGCCGTATCAACCCCGGGCATGCAACATCAAAACGCTACCGCACCTCTGAGCCAGCCGGTGGTTCCTCTAGCACCCAACCGCCTCCAGCAAGTGGATCCGCAAGTGTTCCTCCACCTCCTCAGCACCCGAAGAGATCCGCCACCAAGCCAAAGGGTAAGACTATGACTGAGATGACCAACAAGGAGTTTTGGGAAAGGCGTCGCCGCAATCCCTATGAGGTGGACCAAGAACCCACTTTGGTCAACCGCCCGTTCTGGAACTGATTTTAGTTTGCCATCTATTTTGATGTGATCAAGGTGAAACACCCTCGATGCGACTATATCTCCCACATGTCGAGGCACGACTTAGAGGCATAATCGCATTGAAGGCAATGTCGCAAGTGAGGTAATCTTCACACAACCCATGTAATACAATAGGGGAAAAAGATACATAGTTGGCTTACAATCGCCACTTCACACAATTACATGAATAAACATTACATCAAACAAATACACTCAGGGCCCGACTACGGAGCCAAAATAAAAGAAGAACCCCAAATGCGACAAAGGTCCCCGATCGACCCCAACTGGGCTCCACTACTGATCAACTAGAACGAAACAACACAAATAAACAAGATCTTCATCGAGCTCCTCCTGAGCTTGGTTGCGTCATCTGCTCGGACTCATCGGCACCTGCAAACTGGTTTTGGAAGTATCTGTGAGCCACAGGGACTCAGCAATCTCGCACCCTCGCGATCAAGACTATTTAAGCTTATGGGTAAGGTAAAGGTATGAGGTGGAGCTGCAGCAAGCGACTAGCATATATGGTGGCTAACATACGCAAAAGGGAGCGAGAAGAGAAGGCAAAGCACGGTCGATAAAATATGATCAAGAAGTGATCCTGGACTACCTACGTCAAGCATAACTCCGACAACCGTGTTCACTTCCCGGACTCCGCCGGAAAGAGACCGTCACGGTTACACACGTGGTTGATTCATTTTAATTAAGATGAACTTTAGGTTTTCTACAACCGGACGTTAACAAATTCCCATCTGCCCATAACTGCGGGCACGGCTTTCGAAAGTTCAAATCCCTGCAGGGGTGTCCCAACTTAGCCCATCACAAGCTCTCACGGTTAACGAAGGAATAGACCTCCACCCGAGACATTCCGATCAGACTCGGTATCCCAGTACAACAAGACATTTCGACAGGGTAAAACTAAACCAGCAACACCGCCCGAATGTGCCGACAAATCCCGATAGGAGCTGCACATATCTCTTTCTCAGGGCACACTCAGATGAGACTAGCTACGAGTAAAACCAACCCTCCAGTTTCCCCGAGGTGGCCCCGCAGGCAGCTCAGTTCGGACCAACACTCAGAGGAGCACTGGCCCGGGGGGGTTAAAATAATGATGACCCTTGAGTCTGCAGAACCCAAGGGAAAAAGGCTAGGTGGCAAATGGTAAAACCAATTTTGGGCATTGCTGGAGAAGCTTTACTTAAGGCGAACTGTCAAGGGGTTCCCATTATAGCCCAACCGCGTAAGGGACGCAAAATCTGGGAACATAACACCGATATGACGGAAACTAGGGCGGCAAGAGTGGAACAAAACACCAAGCATAAGGCCGAGCCTTCCACCCTTTACCAAGTATATAGATTAGTTAATTAAAAAAGACATATAGTGATATCCCAACAAGTAAATAAATGTTCCAACAAGGAACGGCTCCAATCTTCACCTGCAACTAACAACGCTATAAGAGGGGCTGAGCAAAGCGGTAACATAGCCAAACAACGGTTTGCTAGGACAACGGTGGGTTAGGGGCTGAACATGGCAATTGGGGAGGCTGACAAGCAAGTGGTAGGCATCGTAGCAATGGCATAGCAAAAGAGCGAGCAAACTAGCATAGCAAATATAGTAGTGATTTCGAGGGTATGATCATCTTGCCTGAAATCCCGCAAGGAAGAAGAACGAGTCCATGAAGGAGATAAACGGACGAAGACGAACGGATCCTCACAACACGACGTTACCGGAATCAACCCGAGGAAGCAATCACCGGAAAAGAAGCACACAACATAGTAAACAACCACCACATAGACATGGCATGATGCGCAAACAAGAATGATGCATGTCCGGTTTAATGAAGCATGGCATGGCAAAATGCACAAACAATCCTACAAATTAAGTGGAGCTCAATATGCAACGAGTTGCATATTGACGAAACACAACATTCAAGTTATTTAGTTCTCTCTCGTTTATGTACCCAACAATATTAAATGTTGTTAAACATGGCAAGAAGTGAAACCTGATGAAACTATCTAATCTAGGCAAGTTTAAATGAGGCTGGAACAACAAAACAACAAGTCCGGAAAATCCCCATGTGCAAATATTAGGTTTGGTCCTGATCTGTCCTAAACACAATTTTAGAGTTGTTAAACATGCAAAGTAAGGTCACCATGATAAACTAGGCAAAATTCTACCCCATTTACATATAAAGATTATTAAAATTGGAGTTACGGTTATTTAGATATGAATTAATTCATTTTAGCATGGCATAGGGGCAAATTTAAATAAACATCATTTTAAACATTTTAAACATGGATGAAAGTGACATATTATTAATCTACACATAATTTTAAGAAAGTTTCATATATAATTCATTTTAATCCGATGCACGGTTAATTAGTTATTAAATGCATGATGTATAGGGGGTTTTCTGCAATCTGTCAACTCCTGGAAATTAGCTAAAACGTTCTGCGGGAAAAAAATACATCTCGGGCCGGATCTGGTGGCCCAACAATAGGGAAAAAAAGGATGGGGCGCCAGGGGTGTGGGCTCACCCATGGGCCTTGGCTCATCTGCAGAGGAGCCGGCTTGGGGCAGCGGGGCTCGGGAAGCTGGGCCGGCCCACGAAGGAGGAGGAGGCAGGCCGGCGGTGCTGGCGCGTTGGACCTTGGCGCTGGGCCTTACGCGGATCTGGGCCGAGCTGGATCTGACCGATCCGGTCAACGCGGGTGTGGTGAGGCGCTCGTCTCCGTCGCGTGAACGAAGCAGGAGGGAGCGACGCAGGGACTTGGCGCTGGGGTGCAGAGGAGCGGCGAGCCGGCGGGGCTCCTCCTGGATCCGCGCGACGAGGAGGAAGACGGGGCGCAGACGAGCTCCCGGATCCAGACACAGGAGGTCGCCGGGGTCCCGTTCCTGCCGAATCGAAACGGAGGCGGGCTGGCGGATTTGGAAATGAGCACTGCTCCGGCGAGGGCACAGAGGTCCATGGTGTTCGGGACGAATCCTGCGGGCTCCGATGATCTGCGGGTCGTGGTGGCGCGGGGAAGCTGGTGCTGCGGGCTCCTGGCGCCTTGGTCGTCAAGGACCTACGAGAGAGAGAGAGATGTGAGAGAGAGCGGGAGAGATGGGAAAAGGCAGGGAAAGGGAGAGGCGCAGGGCCCGGCCTGGAGCTGGTTTCCGGCGGCGGCGGCGCAAGGGGATGAGGTGAGGAGGCGCTCAGGCGGCGGCAGATCTCGGGCTCGGGGACGCGGGGATGGATGCGAGGAAGACCTTCGTGGGAATCAGGATGGCTGGGAGGATTGGATTGGGCCGGGGAAAAACGAGGAGGGCGGCTGGTTGGTAGGGCGTGGAAAACAAGGAGAGATGATGGTTGGCTTGGGATGGATCTGGGAGGATCCCGATGAAGGAGGGAGTTGGTCGGCTGGCGGCGGAGAGATTGGATGGATGGGACTGACTAGGCTAGGGTTTGACTATATATATAGGAAGGATTTTTGGATAGGGGCATTAGGTCCCTCGATTAAAGTCGGACGGACGCAAATAAAATAGCTAAGAAGCCCAAACAAGGAAACGGTGACGTTTTGTAGACGTTTGGGGATGTTCCGGACACAGTGGTAACGACTGCCTGGGTCGGGTCCGGGACAACTTTCGGATGCACGCGAGGGGGCTGCGGGCTGACGAGAGAGGTTAGGTTGGACCTGGCGGTAGGTAGTGATCTGTGTAGACGGTCCCGGGCTGAGAGAAGAGAAGAGAGGGAAGCCCGGCATCTGTTTCCGGAGACCGAAAACGTCCGACGTTTTGACCGGCTACTATTGCCGCTATATTTATCCATTGGGGCGTCAAACGAACTCCGATTGCGATGAAACTTGACAGGCGGTCTATCTACACTATAATAAGACCACACGTCAAATCTCATCCCATTCCGAGAACATTTTCCGGCCACTTATAAAATACTATTTCGGACATGCCGCGGGCGCGTGCAAGTGTGGTTGGGCTCAGAACGGACAACGGAGAGAACTCGGAGAACCCGGACGAATGCAGGTTTTGAAAAACATGATGAGGCAATGCACATGATGACATGATGAAATGCAACACGCAAGCAAATGACAACGCAACAACAACGAATCACTGGAGGACAGCTGGCACATCGGTCTCAGGGCGTTACAACACTCCACCACTACGAGAGGATCTCGTCCCGAGATCTAGAATGGCACCGGAGGGAAAAACGGAAGGGAAAGAGAAGAGGTAAGCTAAGTTGCTCCTTTGACAAACGAGTGAAACCAAAGCACCTTGCGAGGTTGAACAAATTCGAGAAAAGAATACCACGAGGGTGAACTAGGTCGAAAACACTCCGTTAGAAACGAGGGACAAAGAGCATTGCGAAACCTTGAGGTTGAAGGGAAGATATTTATTGAGAACACCCCGGTTAAGGAAGGGGATCAAGGAAAACCAAATTCGGGTAGCACTCCGGTTGAAAGGAAAAGGAATTGAATAAGGTCTTGATAAGATGAGAAGATTCTTGATGAAATCACAACACACTGCCACCGGAACTATTGAATGAATGGAACAAGGGGTAAGAAAGATCTCAGACAGCACTCCGGTTAAGAAGGGAGTCAAAATTTGATAAGATGAGAGAGTTCAAATGAAAACACGACACTCCGGTTGAGAAAGGGATGCAAGACTTGATAAGGCAAAAAGAACTTGAGCAAAGGGGCACAATACTCCGGTTAAACAAGATAGGGAAGGAATAAGAGTGATATAATTTGGACAGCACTCCGTCTGTAAATGGAAGGAATTGAACGTGACAAGATGAGAGGATACTTGAAAAGAGGACACAACACTCTTGTTAAATGGGCAATCAAGAAAAGGACACGATCCTGACAAAACAAGAAGATGGGTTGAAGAGAGCAACCTCACAATGCCTCCGGAACAAAAGAATAGAAGATAGATAATTGAACTAGGAGAATGGAGAAGAAAATGCCAACTTCTGCCACAAAAGAGCTTGAGAAGGATCCAAATTAATTGAATGATGAAAAGAATAAGATTGAAGCCTCGCAATGATTTCAATAGAGAAATCCGTGATAATATAATTGAAAGAGGTTGGAACTCCGGGAAAGAAAAGATGAAACAAGTGAAACCAAGAATGAGTATGATGAGCCACTCCGGAAAAAAAAACAGCAATAGAATAAACTTGATGAAACAAGAATAAGGATTACATTATGCGTATCCTTCACCAATTAAATTGATGACAAACCATGGATTTGGCACACTACTTATTCTTGTAGAAAGGATTAAGAGAGATATAGCGCAAACTTAAGAAGGTATTTCGATGAACCACCGGTAGAATTGAAAACAACGAATAAATAGATAAGATAAGGAAGAGAAATCTTGAATGAACCACCGTAAGAATTGAAAATGAACGGAGTAAAGATAAGGAAACACCGGGAAGAATTAGCAAATGAACGAAGATGCTTGAGTGAATTTAGATCCATGAAAGCGAAGAGATTACGAGCTGATTAGAGAATCCTTGATTTAGACACCGGTATGATTTAGAGTGAGAGAGCTGAAAGCTGGAATGAATAAATCTTAGATGATGGGCTCCGGATAAACAAACTGAACAGACTCTTGAATTGCTACGGATGGATTAAAAGAATTCTCACAATCGAAAATAATTATGAGAGGATGACAACAAGCTAGAATCGCGAATCTTGAAGAGAATGGATCAAAATGAGAGAAACTCTTCTTCGGTCTTCAAAATATGAGAATGACGACGAGAAACACCACCATCAATTATTGAGGCACTCCGGAATAAAGAAGAATATAAAAGTAGAATCAACGATGAAATTAATTTGAAAGATCTTGGAGAAGGACATTTGATTGATGATAATTCATACTTACGTCAAACTTCGAAAAGAATTTAGGATAGCTCCGGGAAAATAAGAAGAGTCAGGTAAGATCCTGGAAAAGACCTGTGGGTTAGGGCCCACTGAAAAGAAACACCGTTGGAATGATTAAAAAGAGGGGTTGCACCTGTTGAATTAAATGACTTGAATGAGGGAACATCCTCAAAAGAACTTGAACGAAAGTAGAGTGGAAACACGAATCTTCGAGATATCTTGAGCACTCCGGAACAATTGAATAACGAGAAGTGAACGATTAAGAATTACACCGGCATGAGAAAACATTGTCATGAGGAAAGGTTATGATCAACAAAACTTGACTTGGTTCCACCGGAGAAGAAAAGAATGGAGAAAGAAGAACGAGTAGAGCATCTTCATGAGAAACACCGGGTAAAAACATTGACGGAAAAAGAATGGCGAGACTTCGCAAGAACAAAATGATACTTGATAAAGAAATCTGGGTCCTTGAAGAAAAAGGGTGGGTGGGCGGGAAAACCAAGGGCAACTTGGAGATGGAAGAAATGAACACCGTTGAGAAGAACTGATACTCGATCTTGTAAAAGTTGAAAAATGGACGGATCCACTTGAAGAGAAAACACGCCGGTGAAAAGGATTGACAAAAACAATCTCGATTATCAAGAAGGATTAGTATCCACATCGGAGTATGAGAACACCACTTAGACAAGGGATGGAATCAACACTTGACATTGAAGCAACTCGAATACCACAACTCAAAACAAAACAAAGGGTTGGCTTGCGAAATAAGCTGGAACAAACATATGATAGAGATTTCGTCCGAAGTTTTCGTGGTGGGACCTACACGGGCTCGACCGTACAGCACCATCATGTACAAGGCAGTGCACATGACATACGAAGCGTCCCCGAGTCAGCATAGCCAAGGACTCTTTAAGACACAACGAGACCACTTTAAAATCGACCGTGAATAGGCGAACCACTAGACGTCCAACCCCAATTTCATACCATACATCTGTTGAAAGGATATCCTAAGAGCTACTTGAATTCCCACCTATGAAACTCCCGAAATTTTCCGGTTATGCAATCAGGTGTTGTGGATACAGGGGAAGCATAATATCTCACCCAAGCTAGCAAATCCTACATCCAGCTGCATCCATCCTTCAACACATAACCAAGAAACCTTCAGAAACCATCTATCTCAACCTTCGAAAAGCATCCGTTATACAAGTTATGGCAATACTCCCGAACTCCCGCCCCAGTACTGGGTGGCGTCGAGGTTATCTCACCAACGAACTGCATAAAGGAGATTTTCGATGTCGCGAACATATCTCAAGTATACCAGAATTGCAACGATAGAATTATGATGACAACACCTCAGAGCTCAACTCCCCGGGACACTTCCACTAAACCCCTGACAGGAGGCACCAAGAGAGTATTCTCATCATAAGCCATCGGAACAAAACCAAGATACTCGCGTGATCCTAAAAAAAATTAGTGAAATTTGAGAAGAGAAGAGTCAAAACTCTACGTCAGGATGCCTCACCAGAGCGACGAAGGGACTGGGGAGTAAAAAGAATTCCTAAACTCTCCGATATATTAATTCCTAAAGGACTCAAAACATTTTTCTAGACACAACTCGGCCACTAAAAACGATCAAGCAATGGGGCTCCTAAGGTCGGGGAAGGCTTTGATACCAACTTAAAACACCCTCGATGCGACTATATCTCCCACGTGTCGAGGCACGACTTAGAGGCATAATCACATTGAAGGCAATGTCGCAAGTGAGGTAATCTTCACACAACCCATGTAATACAATAGGGGGAAAAGATACATAGTTGGCTTACAATCGCCACTTCACACAATTACATGAATAAACATTACATCAAACAAATACACTCAGGGCCCGACTACGGAGCCAAAATAAAAGAAGAACCCCAAATGCGACAAAGGTCCCCGATCGACCCAACTGGGCTCCACTACTGATCAACTAGAACGAAACAACACAAATAAACAAGATCTTCATTGAGCTCCTCCTGAGCTTGGTTGCGTTATCTCCTCGGACTCATCGGCACTTGCAAACTGGTTTTGGAAGTATCTGTGAGCCACAGGGACTCAGCAATCTCGCACCCTCGCGATCAAGACTATTTAAGCTTATGGGTAAGGTAAAGGTATAAGGTGGAGCTGCAGCAAGCGACTAGCATATATGGTGGCTAACATACGCAAAAGGGAGCGAGAAGAGAAGGCAAAGCACGGTCGATAAAATATGATCAAGAAGTGATCCTGGACTACCTACGTCAAGCATAACTCCAACAACCGTGTTCACTTCCCGGACTCCGCTGGAAAGAGACCGTCACGGTTACACACGCGGTTGATTCATTTTAATTAAGATCAACTTTAGGTTTTCTACAACCGGACGTTAACAAATTCCCATCTGCCCATAACCGCGGGCACGGCTTTCGAAAGTTCAAATCCCTGCAGGGGTGTCCCAACTTATCCCATCACAAGCTCTCACGGTCAATGAAGGAATAGACCTCCACCCGAGACATTCCGATCAGACTCGGTATCCCAGTACAACAAGACATTTCGACAGGGTAAAACTAAACCAGCAACACCGCCCGAATGTGCCGACAAATCCCGATAGGAGCTGCACATATCTCTTTCTCAGGGCACACTCAGATGAGACTAGCTACGAGTAAAACCAACCCTCAAGTTTCCCCGAGGTGGCCCCGCAGGCAGCTCAGTTCGGACCAACACTCAGAGGAGCACTGGCCCGGGGGGGTTAAAATATTGATGACCCTTGAGTCTGCAGAACCCAAGGGAAAAAAAGGCTAGGTGGCAAATGGTAAAACCAATGCTGGGCATTGCTGGAGAAGCTTTACTTAAGGCGAACTGTCAAGGGGTTCCCATTATAGCCCAACCGCGTAAGGGACGCAAAATCCGGGAACATAACACCGATATGACGGAAACTAGGGCGGCAAGAGTGGAACAAAACACCAGGCATAAGGCCGAGCCTTCCACCCTTTACCAAGTATATAGATGCGTTAATTAAAAAAGACATATAGTGATATCCCAACAAGTAAATAAATGTTCCAACAAGGAATGGCTCCAATCTTCACCTGCAACTAACAATGCTATAAGAGGGGCTGAGCAAAGCGGTAACATAGCCAAACAACGGTTTGCTAGGACAACGGTGGGTTAGGGGCTGAACATGGCAATTGGGGAGGCTGACAAGCAAGTGGTAGGCATCGTAGAAATGGCATAGCAAAAGAGCGAGCAAACTAGCATAGCAAAGATAGTAGTGATTTCGAGGGTATGATCATCTTGCCTGAAATCCCGCAAGGAAGAAGAACGAGTCCATGAAGGAGATAAACGGACGAAGAAGAACGGATCCTCACAACACGACGTTACCGGAATCAACCCGAGGAAGCAATCACCGGAAAAGAAGCACACAACATAGTAAACAACCACCACATAAACATGGCATGATGCGCAAACAAGAATGATGCATGTCCGGCTTAATGAAGCATGGCATGGCAAAATGCACAAACAATCCTACAAATTAAGTGGAGCTCAATATGCAACGAGTTGCATATTGACGAAACACCACATTCAAGTTATTTAGTTCTCTCTCGTTTATGTACCCAACAATATTAAATGTTGTTAAACATGGCAAGAAGTGAAACCTGATGAAACTATCTAATCTAGGCAAGTTTAAATGAGGCCAGAACAACAAAACAACAAGTCCGGAAAATCCCCATGTGCAAATATTAGGTTTGGTCCTGATCTGTCCTAAACACAATTTTAGAGTTGTTAAACATGCAAAGTAAGGTCACCATGATAAACTAGGCAAAATTCTACCCCATTTACATATAAAGATTATTAAAATCGGAGTTACGATTATTTAGATATGAATTAATTCATTTTAGCATGGCATAGGGGCAAATTTAAACAAACATCATTTTAAACATTTTAAACATGGATGAAAGTGACATATTATTAATCTACACATAATTTTAAGCAAGTTTCATATATAATTCATTTTAATCCGATGCATGGTTAATTAGTTATTAAATGCATGATGTATAGGGGGTTTTCTGCAATCTGTCAACTCCTGGAAATTAGCTAAAACGTTCTGCGGGAAAAAAATACATCTCGGGCCGGATCTGGTGGCCCAACAACAGGGGAAAAAAGGATGGGGCGCCAGGGGTGTGGGCTCACCCATGGGCCTTAGCCCATCTGCAGAGGAGCCGGCTTGGGGCAGCGGGGCTGGGGAAGCTGGGCCGGCCCACGAAGGAGGAGGAGGCAGGCCGGCGGTGCTGGCGCGTTGGACCTTGGCGCTGGGCCTTACGCGGATCTGGGCCGAGCTGGATCTGACCGATCCGGTCAACGCGGGTGTGGTGAGGCGCTCGTCTCCGTCGCGTGAACGAAGCAGGAGGGAGCGACGCAGGGACTTGGCGCTGGGGTGCAGAGGAGCGGCGAGCCGGCGGGGCTCCTCCTGGATCCGCGCGACGAGGAGGAAGACGGGGCGCAGACGAGCTCCCGGATCCAGACACAGGAGGTCGCCGGGGTCCCGTTCCTGCCGAATCGAAACGGAGGCGGGCTGGCGGATTTGGAAATGAGCACTGCTCCGGCGAGGGCACAGAGGTCCATGGTGTTCGGGACGAATCCTGCGGGCTCCGATGATCTGCGGGTCGTGGTGGCGCGGGGAAGCTGGTGCTGCGGGCTCCTGGCGCCTTGGTCGTCAAGGACCTACGAGAGAGAGAGAGAGATGTGAGAGAGAGCGGGAGAGATGGGAAAAGGCAGGGAAAGGGAGAGGCGCAGGGCCCGGCCTGGAGCTGGTTTCCGGCGGCGGCAGCGCAAGGGGATGAGGTGAGGAGGCGCTCAGGCGGCGGCAGATCTCGGGCTCGGGGACACGGGGATGGATGCGAGGAAGACCTTCGTGGGAATCAGGATGGCTGGGAGGATTGGATTGGGCCGGGGAAAAACGAGGAGGGCGGCTGGTTGGTAGGGCGTGGAAAACAAGGAGAGACGGTGGTTGGCTTGGGATGGATCTGGGAGGATCCCGATGAAGGAGGGAGTTGGTCGGCTGGCGGCGGAGAGATTGGATGGATGGGACTGACTAGGCTAGGGTTTGACTATATATATAGGAAGGATTTTTGGATAGGGGCATTAGGTCCCTCGATTAAAGTCGGACGGACGCAAATAAAATAGCTAAGAAGCCCAAACAAGGAAACGGTGACGTTTTGTAGACGTTTGGGGATGTTCCGGACACAGCGGTAACGACTGCCCGGGTCGGGTCCGGGACAACTTTCGAACGCACGCGAGGGGGCTGCGGGCTGACGAGAGAGGTTAGGTTGGACCTGGCGGTAGGTAGTGATCTGTGTAGACGGTCCCGGGCTGAGAGAAGAGAAGAGAGGGAAGCCCGGCATCTGTTTCCGGAGACCGAAAACGTTCGACATTTTGACCGGCTACTATTGCCGCTATATTTATCCGTTGGGGCGTCAAACGAACTCCGATTGCGATGAAACTTGACAGGCGGTCTGTCTACACTATAATAAGACCAGACGTCAAATCTCATCCCATTCCGAGAACATTTTCCGGCCACTTATAAAATACTATTTCGGACATGCCGCGGGCGCGTGCAAGTGTGGTTGGGCTCAGAACGGACAACGGAGAGAACTCGAAGAACCCGGACGAATGCAGGTTTTGAAAAACATGATGATGCAATGCACATGATGACATGATGAAATGCAACACGCAAGCAAATGACAACGCAACAACAACGAATCACTGGAGGACAGCTGGCACATCGGTCTCGGGGCGTTACACAAGGCCAAGAAGAATCTCTTTGTTGATGTTTGATCCATTGACATTGATGCTATGGAGAAGGACCCGGAGTACTTTGGCGAAGCCCTTCAGATGTGCACTCAGCTGAACATTCTCAGGATCATGCAATTCAACAAGGATTTCGATGCAGATTTGGTGGCTCAATTCTTTGCCACCGTTCATCTTGGGACGGATGTCGACAGAACTTTGACATGGATGACCAATGGCAAGCTGCTTTTCGTCAAGTGGAAGGCTTTCATGGAGATACTTGATGTGGTGGATCACGGACTTGAGACTCCAGTCAGTTTCCGCCCTCACCGCAATACTACGTCCACCCATAAGCAAGCCCTTTGGCCCTACTGCATTGTGAAATTTCACCCAGTGACTAAGAAGAACACCTATGAGCTGTCTCCGTATCTGGACATTCTTCATCGCATCTTCCGTGAGACTCTCTTCCCTCGGATCAGGAATCTGGATATGGTCCACTCTTACCTCGTGGACATGCTCCTTTTCTGTCAGCATGAGAAGGAAGCAAACACTGGAGAGAGCCTGGATATTTCTCATGTCATGTGGTCTGAACTTCTCTCTGCCGTGTCTGAGCGCAAGTGCCCAATATATGGTCCATTCATCATGAGGCTCATTGAGAGGGCCTGGGCACAGATCTATCCCAGAGTGTTGCTGGAAACTGGAGACTTGGTTTCCCATGAGATCAAGCGTCTGAGGAAGAAGGACAATTGGGTCACCCCAGCACCTCAATCCGGGGGTCCGTCTGCTGCTGCTGCCATGGAGACCGAGGGTGGGGCAGCCACTGATGATCACGAGGAGGATCTTGGGCCCTCTAGTGTTGAACCCTAGTGGGCGAAGAAGCTTAAACACAAGTTGAAGAAGCTTTTCTGCATGGAGTCTCGTGGTCAGTACATGACTCATGTGGCGGAGAAGCATGCCAGGGTGCGCCACAAGGAGCTCATGCGTCAGATGGGAGCGACAGTTGCCAGTGGATCTGAGGGTCAGATCACTGAAGAGGAGGAGTGGATTCATCAGCATTGCCCTTGGACCGACTCCGACGCCGAGAAGTTTTTGACCAACGGAGATGCAGACGATCATGCTGAGATATGATGTTCGAGATCCTCAGCTTGCCATCACCTGGAGTCGTAGCGTCGCTCTTTTCCCTTTTTGGTGTCTCGCTGCCAAAGGGGGAGAGAGTGTAGGGATTTGTGTTGCCGAGCTTTGAGTTTGTCGTCTTGTCGTCTTGTGTTTTCTTGTGTGTTCTCTTGGTGTCTTTGTTTGGTTTGGTTTGGTGCCCGTGAGACCTAAGTTCTAGACATATGGTGTGAGACATATGCTCCCTATCGCTACCTTATTACTTATGTCTATTCAGTACTGTAGTATATTATGAGTTGCATGCTTGTCCTGTTATATACTCTTCTCTCATATATCTTGTGCTTAGGTTTGTTAGACTATAAAATATAGGGGGAGTGTTGATTCGGATGTGTGTGTCTTGCTTTCCTTTTGCTCCTCTTTCTAGGCGCACACATTCTGGGGGAGCCTCGTCTATATTTTGTAGTTCTTAGTTTTCTTACGTTTATATCTTTTCCTTATGCAAATCCCTAGTTGTCATCAATCCACCAAAAAGGGGGAGATTGTTACGGCATATCTCTCTCAAGGTAGTTTTGGTGATTGATGACAACATGTTTGCGGACTAATCATGTGCTTTGAGTAGTTCACAGATTCATCCATGGCACGATATGTTTTCTTCCCTTCGGAGTGTCTTTCAAGACGGTGTAGCTCTTTCGTTTCTCTCTCGGTGGACTAGTTGCGTAGAGGGCACCGTACTATCAAGAGGGGGTCCGCTGGGGTATTGCATGGGTGGAATCAACACGTACACATCAGCTTCTCACCCTCCGAGATCTTCCATTCCTTTGAAGAGATCTCTCCTCTGTTCTTTGTCCTGTCTGGGTCCTAGCGGTAGTACCGCGCAACCCAGCGGTAGTACCGCTGAGGAGCCACAAGCGGCAGTACTGCTCCGCAGCGGTAGTACCGCCCGTGACTCCACAGCAGTAGTACCGCTGGGGTGCCTGGCACCACCGCCTCGTCCTCAGCCTCTTTGGAGAGATCCTCTCTCTCTTCTGTGTCCCAGTGGTAGTACCGCACTACCAGCGGTAGTACGGCCGAAGGGTCACAAGCGGCAGTTCCGCTCCGCAGCGGTAGTACCGCCCGTGACCCCGCTGCCGTAGTACCGCTGGGTTGTCTGGATCCTACGGCCTCGACTCGAGGGCTCTTTTTCTCGTGTCGGGTTTTGCAGCACTAGTTGCGGTTGTAGAGGCGGTAGTACCGTTTCAGGAGCGGTAGTACCGCCCTTACCACCGCGGTAGTACCGCATTGGGTCCTATTCCCTACTAGTGTTCTCCGCGCGGCAGTACCGCTGGCTGGAGCGGCAGTACCGCTGACCTAGCGGTAGTACCACCCCCTCTTAGCGGTAGTACCGCCCTGTTCGGGGCTGGTTGGTGGGGGCAACGGTTGGATTGTTTCCCCCACTATAAAAGGGGGTCCCCTTCTTCCCTTTGACCTACCTCTTCCCCCCTCAAGCTCCATTAATGCTCAAGCTCCATTTTCGCCTGATCTATCTCTCTAGCCAATCAAACTTGTTTATTTGCTCAGGAGTGGTTGAGAAGGCCCCGATCTACACTTCCACCAAGGGATTTTCGATTCCCCCACTCATCCCTAGCGGATCTTGTTACTCTTGGGTGTTTGAGCACCCTAGACGGTTGAGGTCACCACGGAGCCATAGTCCATTGTGGTGAAGCTTCGTGGTTTTGTTGGGAGCCTCCAATTAAGTTGTGGAGATTGCCCCAACCTTGTTTGTAAAGGTTCGATCGCCGCCTTCAAGGGCACCAATAGTGGAATCACGGTATCTCGCATTGTGTGAGGGCGTGAGGAGAATACGGTGACCCTAGTGGCTTCTTGGGGAGCATTGTGCCTCCACACCGCTCTAACGGAGATGTACTTCCCCTCAAAAGGAAGGAACTTTGGTAACACATCCTCGTCTTCACCGGATCCACTCTTGGTTATCTCTTACCTTTACTTGTGCAACCTCTTTAGTGTTACTTCTCTTGCTTGCTTGTATGCTTGTTGTTATTGCATCATATAGGTTGCTCACCTAGTTGCACATCTAGACAACCTACTTTGATGCAAAGTTTAATTTGATAAAGAAAAGTAAAAAATTGGTAGTTGCCTATTCACCCCCCCCCCTCTAGTCAACCATATCGATCCTTTCAACCTATTATGGCATTTCCATAGCCATTCTGAGATATATTGCCACGCAACTTTCCACCGTCCCGTTTATTATGACACACTCCATCATTGTCATATTGCTTAGCATGATCATGTAGTTGGCATCGTATTTGTGGCAAAGCCACCATCCATAATTCTTCCATACGTGTCACTCTTGATTCATTGCATATCCCGGTACACCGCCGGAGGCATTCATATAGCGTCATATTTTGTTGTAAGTATCGAGTTGTAATTGTTGAGTTGTAAGAAAAATAAAAGTGTGACGATCATCATTATTAGAGCATTGTCCCAGTGAGGAAAGGATGATGGAGACTATGATTCCCCCACAAGTCGGGGTGAGACTCTGGACGAAAAATTTAAAAAAGAGAAAGAAAAGAGGCCATAAAAAGAGAGAAAAGGCCCAAATAAAAAAATGAGAGAAAAAGAGAGAAGGGACAATGTTACTATCCTTTTACCACACTTGTGCTTCAAAGTAGCACCATGATCTTCATAATAGAGAGTCTCTCATGTTATCACTTTCATATACTAGTGGGAATCTTTCATTATAGAACTTGGCTTGTATATTCCAATGATGGGCTTCCTCAAAATGCCCTAGGTCTTCATGAGCAAGCAAGTTGGATGCACACCCACTTAGTTTCTTTTTGAGCTTTCATATGCTTATAGCTCTAGTGCATCAGTTGCATGGCAATCCCTACTCACTCACATTGATATCTATTGATGGGCATCTCCATAGCCCGTTGATACGCCTAGTTGATGTGAGGCTATCTTCTTCCTTTTTGTCTTCTCCACAACCACCACTCTATTCCACCTATAGTGTTATATCCATTGATCACGCTCATGTATTGCGTGAAGATTGAAAAAGTTTTGAGAATGTCAAAAGTATGAAACAATTGCTTGGCTTGTCATCGGGGTTGTGCATGACTTAAATATTTTGTGTGGTGAAGATAGAGCATAGCCAGACTATATGATTTTATAGGGATAACATTCTTTAGCCATGTTATTTTGAGATGACATAATTGCTTTGTTAGTATGCTTGAAGTATTATTATTTTTATGTCAATATGAACTTTTGTCTTGAATCTTTCGGATTTGAATATTCATACCACAATTAAGAAGAATTACATTAAAATTATGCCAAGTAGCACTCCGCATAAAAAATTCTGTTTTTATCATTTACCTACTCGAGGATGAGCAGGAATTAAGCTTGGGGATGCCGCGAATCAAGTAGATATACCCATATCTGCTCAAATCATCTATGAAGGTGAGAAAACAACGATACCCGCCGCGAGCTGATACGTCTCCAACGTATCTATAATTTTTGATTGCTCCATGCTGTATTATCTACTGTTTTGGATATTATTGGGCTTTATTATCCACTTTTATATTATTTTTGGGACTAACCTATTAACCGGAGGCCCAGCCCAGAATTGCTGTTTTTTTGCCTGTTTTAGGGTTTCGAAGAAAAGGAATATCAAACGGAGTCCAAATGGAATGAAACCTCCGGGAATGATATTTTTTCAACGAACAAGACCCGGGAGACTTGGACCCTACGTCAAGAAAGAAAAGAGGAGGCCGCGAGGTAGGGGGCGCGCCTACCCCCCCCCCTCCCCCAAGCGTGCCCTCCACCCTCATGGGCCCCTTGTTGCTCCACCGACGTACTCCTTCCTCCTATATATACCTACGTACCCCCAAACGATCAGATACGGAGCCAAAACCTAATTCCACCGCCGCAACTTTCTGTATCCACGAGATCCCATCTTGGGGCCTGTTTCGGAGCTCCTTCGGAGGGGGCATCGATCACGGAGGGCTTCTACATCAACACCATGGCCTCTCCGATGAAGTGTGAGTAGTTTACCTTAGACCTACGGGTCCATAGTTAGTAGCTAGATGGCTTCTTCTCTCTTTTTGGATCTCAATACAATGTTCTCCCCTCTCTTGTGGAGAACTATTCGATGTAATCTTCTTTTTGCGGTGTGTTTGTTGAGACCGATGAATTGTGGGTTTATGATCAAGTCTATCTATGAATAACATTTGAATCTTCTCTGAATTCTTTTATGTATGATTGGTTATCTTTGCAAGTCTCTTTGAATTATCAGTTCGGTTTGGCCTACTAGATTAATCTTTCTTGCAATGGGAGAAGTGCTTAGCTTTGGGTTCAATCTTGCGGTGTCCTTTCCCAGTGACAGTAGGGGCAGCAAGGCACGTATTGTATTGTTGCCATCGACGATAACAAGATGGGGTTTTCTTCATATTGCATGAGTCTATCCCTCTACATCATGTCATCTTGCTTAAGGCGTTACTCTGTTTTTCACTTAATACTCTAGATGCATGCTGGATAGCGGTCGATGAGTGGAGTAATAGTAGTAGATGCAGGCAGGAGTTGGTCTACTTGTCTCAGACGTGATGCCTATATACATGATCATACCTAGATATTCTCATAATTATGCTCAGTTCTGTCAATTGCTCAACGGTAATTTGTTCACCCACCGTAGAATACTTATGCTCTCGAGAGAAGCCACTAGTGAAACCTATGGCCCCCGGGTCTATCTTTATCATATTAATCTCCTACTACTTAGTTATTTCCTTTGCTATTTACTTTGCCTTTATTTTACTTTGCATTTTATCATAACAACACCAAAAATATTATCTTATCATATCTATTAGATCTCACTCTCGTAAGTGGCCTTATAGGGATTGACAACCCCTATTTGCGTTGGTTGCGAGGATTTATTTGTTTTATGCAGGTACGAGGAACTCGCGCGTAGCCTCGTACTAGATTGATACCTTGGTTCTCAAAAACTGAGGGAAATACTTATGCTACTTTGCTGCATCAGCCCTTCCTCTCCGAGGAAAACCAACACAATTCTCAAGAGGTAGCACGAGCCTCTATATTCATTGGACCACATACATCAGTATGTATGATTTCCAACAAATCTGTTGCTTGCTTCATTGCTCCGGAGAACGACATTTTAGTCATCTTGCCCATGAGGCATGGTTTGCAAGTACCAAGTGATTCATAATCAAGTGATTCCAAAAGTCCATCAGAATAGAGTTTCTTCATGCACTTTACACCAATATGACCTAAATGACAGTGCCACAAATATCGTCTCGTAGAGTGGTGCCCCCTCGTGATTCGTAGATCGATCTTGAATGCTTTGCTTTGTCCTCCAATATGTCTCGCAGGTCTGGCGTATCTCCCCATGCCTTTTTATTTGAATGGCGTTGGGGTGGAGGCTGAGCTTTTGGCCGGAATGCCTCTCTATCGCGGCCACGAGGTGGCCGATCAGTCGTTTCATACGCTTCTTCCTCCAGTCGGGGAAGTAACCTGTGCCTTGGATAACTCTTGGAGGGACGCTCGAGTTTATATTGCTTGGCCGCGAGGACTTCAGTCCATTTGTCAGCGAGCAGATCTTGATCAGCTTGAAGTTGCTGCTGTTTTTTCTTTAGGCTATTTGTCGTGGCCATAAGCCTGCGCTTGAAGCGCTCTTGTTCGACGGGATCCTCTGGTACGGCAATTCATCGTCGCCGAGGCTTGCCTCGTCTTCGGAGGGGGGCATGTAATTTCCATCCTCCTCCTCTCCGCCAGCTGCTCTCTGAGGAGAGTTGGCTCCTTCATCCTCCTGCTCTAAATCTTGCTGGAGGGGATTATTGTTGTCTTCGGCGCTATCTAGAGTGTTATTATCTCCTGTGCCAGTATCACCACTTTTGCTTTGGCGGGACTTAGAGCGGCGCCGCTGACGTCGGCGCTTGAGTTGCTTCTTGGAGGGGTCATCATCCGTTCTCTCATCGCCATTGCCTTCATTGGGTGTATCCACCATGTATATGTCATACTACGAGGTGGCTGTCCAGTGCCCTGTAGGTGCTGGTTCATGTTCGTCTCCTACATCGTCGTCCATACCGTTGATGTCTTCAGAGTCGAAGTCGAGCATGTCGGTTAAATCATCGACAGTGGCTACAAAGTGGGTAGTGGGTGGGCGTCGAATTTCTTCGTCGTCTGCATCCCAGTCCTGTTGGCCATAATCCGACCAGGGCTCTCCTGACAAAGAGAGAGACCTTAGTGAATTCAGAATGTCGCCGAAGGGCGAGTGCTGAAAGATATCTGCAGCGGTGAATTCCATGATCGGCGCCCACTCGGATTCGATTGGCAGGGGCGCGGATGGTTCAGGGTCCGGAAGAGAGTCCGGCACCTTGGAGTCACGGGCTGCGCAGAGGATTATGCTGGTGTTCGGCTCGATCGCCATCGAGACTGCAGCCCCTGAGGCGGTGTCTAGCCACCCGTCCTCGATTGGCGCAGTTGGCTCCGATCTAAGGGTCGGAGCTGGTGTGGGCGCGGCCTCTGGAGTATCGTACGGTGGCAGAGCTAGGTCATACCCATCGAGACAGCGCGGCGCGCCTGGCTGTGGCTCGAATCCGTCGAAGATCAAGTCCCCGTGGATGTCGGCCGTGTAGTTCAAACTTCCAAATCTGACCTGATGGCCAGGGGCGTAGCTTTCAATCTGCTCTAGATGGCCAAGCGAATTAGCCCGCAATGCAAAGCCGCCGAATACGAAGATTTGTCCGGGGAGAAAAGTCTCACCCTGGACGGCATCGCTATCGATGATAGTAGGAGCCATCAAGCCTAACGGTGATGACACAGAGGAACTCTCAATGAAAGCACCAATGTCGGTGTCAAAACCAGCGGATCTCGGGTAGGGGCTCCCGAACTGTGCGTCGAGGCCGGATGGTAACAGGAGGCAAGGGACACGAAGTTTTACCCAGGTTCGGGCCCTCTTGATGGAGGTAAAACCCTACGTCCTGCTTGATTGATATTGATGATATGGGTGTTACAAGAGTAGATCTACCACGAGATCAGAGAGGCTAAAACCCTAGAAGCTAGCCTATGGTATGATTGTATGTTCTGATTGTTGTCCTACGGACTAAAACCCTTCGGTTTATATAGACACCGCAGAGGGTTAGGGTTACACAAGGTCGGTTACAAAGGAGGAGATGTCCATATATGTATTGCCTAGCTTGCCTTCCACGCCAAGTAGAGTCCCATCCGGACACGAGACGAAGTCTTCAATCTTGTATCTTCATAGTCTAACAGTCCGGCCAATGGAGATAGTCCGGCTGTCCGGAGACCCCCTAATCCAGGACTCCCACAGTAGCCCCTGAACCAGGCTTCAATGACGACGAGTCCGGCGCGCAGTTGTCTTCGGCATTGCAAGGCGGGTTCCTTCTCCGATTACATCACAGAAGAATTTGAATACGAGGATAGTGTCTGACCCTGCAAAATAAGTTCCACATTTCACCGTAGAGAGAATAATGTCTCCGCAGATCTAATCCGCTAGCTTGTTTTGGTAATATGACGTCATGTCATGGCCCGGTGATTATTCGAACCGTTTCTCTTAACCCGCTCCACACATAACGCGAGGCGGTTTCTTGACACGTCTTGCCAAAGCGGAGATCGTGTTCCCCTAATTACAGGATTTTCATTAATGCGGTTCGTGGGTAACCCAACCGTGTCTAGGACTCCTAGATTATAGGCAAGTCCTAAACGGCTACGGAGGGGACGCTTGGTATTCACCCTCTTTATAAGGGGACAAGGTTTTCGCTTTTTCCCTCCCGTGCTCAACCAAACCCTTCCCCCGCCTCGAGTTCTAACACCCAAAGCTTAGGTTAGGTGCTCCAGACCTTGAACCATGTCCGGATCCAGCCTTCAAGGCCGATGGACGCCCTCCTCCGTTATGGAAGAGGACATTAAGAAGTTGAAGGAGGCCAGATATCTGACCGCCGTGGTTTCGCATCGGCTGCCTGCTAGAGGGCAGGTCATCCCTACTCCCGAACCCAATGAGAATGTTGTGTTTGTCTCCCACTTCCTCCGAGGTCTAGGCCTCACTCTGGATCCTTTCGTCAGGGGCTTGATGTTCTATTACGGGTTAGATTTCCACGATCTAGCCCCGGACTCCTTTCTCCACATTACGACATTTATTGTCGTGTGTGAGGCCTTTCTCCGCATTACCCCTCACTTTGGCCTGTGGCTCAAGACCTTTGAAGTAAGGCCGAAGATGATCGATGGGCAACAAGCAGGATGCGGAGGTGCATCAATAGGCAAGATGGCAGGAGCTCCATTGCCGAGAGGTTCCTTTCCAGAGGTTCCCGAATTATGGAAACGGGAGTGGTTTTACGTCATGGCTCCCAGAAGTACCAAGTGGGCGGCTGCCCCCGCTTTCCGCTCAGGCCCCCCACCACAACTGATGTCATGGAGTAGCAGGGGTCTGAGCTGGGGTCCAGCCAAGGACGTGCCTATACTACAAAGCCGCATCCGAGATCTCTTCGAGGGAGATTTCAATTTGGTTGCGGTGATACAAGTTATGCTGGTTCGCCAAGTCCAGCCTTGCAAACGCCGGCCCCTGCCTTTGTGGGATTTCAACCCAGAGGGGCCACGTGCCATTCAAAGTTTCCTCGGCCTGACGCACGAGGAGATGTACAAGTCATTCTTCGGACCCCAAGTGGAATGTCCGGATATCACCGAGGACGCGGGCCTGAGCAGTAACTGCGCCGCCGAACAAGTAAGAAATCTCCTCGCCGAACATGCTGTTTTTATTCGAAGTTATTTCTAAGAGTCCGCTTTTTGACCAGGACTGGCTAACAAAGGCGAAGATGATCTGGTGCTTGGCTCCCCTCCCTGAGGGTTTGGAAAATCCGGTATTGGAGAAGATGCTCGAGGTCGCACCTTGTCCGGAGCCCTTGAAGGAAGATACTGAGGGAGATAATATGGGCGGGCGCGGGCCCCTATTGCTATCCGCTCCAACCGAGGGAGCGAGCGTCTCCACGAAGGAGGATGATCGGGGGAGGAAAAGGACTGCTTCCGAGGATCCGGAAGCAAACGGGAGAAGAGGTCTCCCATTGAGGGTCCTGCCTTGGGGGGTGCTTTTGCCGCGCAGAGTCCGCGGGGGGATCAACCCTCCAATGAGTCGTAAGTGATCCAAAATATATTAGTAGTAAGGGTATGTTATCTTTTTCCTCTGAGAAAATAACCACCGCATCTATCTTGCAGTTCGGGCCTCAGCCCCTCTCAAATGAGCTCGTCTTCGGGGGATCTTCTTCCAGAGATGATGGAGAGCGAAACGCCTCCCCCAGACTCCTCCACTCCAGAAGCGGGCGACCCCGAAGTGTCGTCACGGAGGGCCTCTTCGAATCTGGTGAGGCCAGAAGATAATCCCGTAGACCCCCAAGGTCCCCAGTGTCCAGCCCCCGAAGAGAGCATACGAAAGAGTCCGGCACCGTCTGGTGTGCGGTCGGACGTTCTGAGGGAGTTGATGGGGCGAGCGGCCATCTCAGAAGAGCACCGTATGCTGATGGGTACGGTGATGGTGAGAATCTCTTCCACTGAAAGCGGATTACATGAAGCCTTTATGAGTCTATTGACAGGCTTTGAGGTATGTGAGATAATATGTGATAGTACTGCACATGTTATAGTAGCCCCTGAGACTCTGGTTGTCGTCGAGAACGGCGGCGAATAGAGGATCAAATACCCAGGCAATAACCAATCTGCCTTTATGTGCAGGTGGTGGGAGCTCCGGTGGCTAGCCGGACTAGGGAGTTTGCCCAATTAAAACGGCAACTGGATGCGGCAGACGCCGACATCGAGCTTGTTAACAAGAGGCTTGACGAGGCACAAGGTAAGTGTTATTATCCGGTGAAGGCCACATAGTAAGAGCAGCATAATGCCAGTATCTTTAATATGTTGTGACTACAGATGGAGCTGCCACCATGGAAGCCTTGCGGGCGGAACTTGCCCGAGCCATGGAACAGGCGAGGAGTAGTAATGCGGCTGCTTTGAAGGCGGCCAAAGAGTTGAAAGCCGAGAAGGCCGCACATTGCGAGAGCCAAGAGAAGATGGCCAAGATGGCCGTAGAATTGAAAGACACTGCCGACCGTTGCGGGGTCCTTGAGAAAGAGAACCAAGCGAAGGCAACGGACCTTGAGAAGGCCACGGCGGCAGACAAAGACACCCGTTCTGCTATGAGAGCGAAGAAGGAGGAGCTGCGGGAAGCCAGGGATATTGCGGTTGGAAAACCCTTCATGTTACGGAGGAAGTTCGAAGATCCACGGTATGCCCCTCTGGATCGGCTATGGAGCTCGGCAGATGCGTATATGGATTTGGCGGCGAGCGCTGCCGATGCGGCCAACTACTTCCAAGGTCAGACAGATCGTGAAGTGGACAAGCTGTTTTGGACGCAATTCCACGTTCCAGAGCGTCCGCTTTCATTGACTGACCAGCTAGCTGAATGGGCCGAACTGAATAGGTTGTCCGGACTCGCATGAGGTCTATTGTGGATCAACTGTGGCCGGAAGGGCCTAAGCCGAACAACTATTTCGGCTTAGTGCAGCAGCTCCTTGATGCGGTGCCGCACATTAATGCGATGAAGAGGTCGGCGTGCATAGAAGGCTCACGGATGGACATTGCCCGTGTTAAAGCATACTGGGCGGAGATGGACGCTACCACTGTTGCGGCACAGGGTTCGGCCATAGGCATTGTGGCTGTCGAACACTATTCCAAGGAAGTTCTCGAGGGTGCTCGTTTGATAGAGGCCCAGTGCTCAAAAAAATTTATGTTTGAGTGATATGTATTCTCATTGTAAACACAATGCTTTTATCAAGTTTATATGAGGCTTTGTTTATACTTTTGCCTGGAAGTAGTATGATGCCTCATGTGCGGCCGTTTATGTATACATGTGTATAACCTGAAAGATTGCAGCCGTCGGCTTCAACCCCCACGCATATAATGCGGAGGTGCTCGCAAAAAAAGCGTGTTCACATTTAACCCAACGTCTTGGTCCTGATAAGGAGGTGATAGCGCAGCGAGCGAGGCAACCGGACTATAATGCTTGAACACTTTCACTTAGCCATAGGTGTTTGACAGTGGGGCTACTAGATAGCCCCTGGTGGCTCCGCACTCTCTCGATCGCGGGGTGCGCATATGCCTAGCCGGAAAACGACCCTTCGTTAAGGCGGAGGAATTCTAACATTCTGATAGGTCATTGAGTGGTTGACTAGTCTCACGCTATATCATGACAGTCAGTTTTCGGCTTTCTCTACTGAGGCGCTCGTCCGGATGAACCAGGGCACAATCGCAGTAGTTCTCCTGGTGCTACCTTAGCCGGTAAAGCGGAACGTAAGGCACCAAAACACAGGAGCCGGGCAAACCCAACATTTGACCAAAGACAATGATTCGGAGCTGATGCATATAAGGCCGAACTCACGACGCCGAACACTCCCTAAGGTGTTCGGTCTTTATGGTATAAACCGGGCCGAAATAGTGCCGCTTGTAAGAAGCCCCTTGTGTCCAGGTACGTGCATTATTCTGACGTGGCCACATGCCAAGACATCAGCATCCTTCTCAATTTTGCTGAGAAGTCGGTGGATATGTATCAACAAGAGACAGTAAAAAAAGGTTTACGCAGGGTCTTAATCTAAAAAGAATCCTTGGAGCGGGTCCCTGCTGCACGTCTGCGCCTGTGTCTCCGTTGTGCCGTATCCTAGACGGGTGTAGCACGATGATCATCTGTAAAAGAGAGGAGCTGAGGTGAAGAAAGCTGTCGTGCAAAAAGATAGTTTTTTAAAGAAATTATTTATAATTCTAGGTAAGTAAGAATTGCCGCTTGTCTGCGCACATTGAGCCCCTTGTATTCGTAATAGGGGTGTGATTATTGATCTGGTATAAATTGCATATGGCTGCGCTGGACTCATCTAGCCGTGTCTGAGGTCGTGACGACCTACTAAATGCTTTAGCTGGTGGGGCAATTTTTAGGGTGCGGCTGCCAGCGCGGTCGCACGCTCTTCGGCGCGCAGAGATCGCTTAATACTTCCATTCACTGTAATGATGCCACGTGGATCGGGCATCTTGAGTGTGAGGGAAGCGTAGTGTGGTATTGCATTAAAGCGAGCGAAAGCTTCGCGTCCGAGTAGTGCTTGATAGCCACTTTGGAACGGAGCGATGTCGAAGGTTAGATGTTCGCTACGAAAGTTATCAGAGAGGCCGAATATAACTTTTAGTAGCAGGGAGCCCGTGCAACGAGCCGCTGGGCCTGGCGTTACTCCTTTAAAGGTAATATTGCTATGGCGAATTTTTGTTGGGTCTATCCCAATTTCGCGGATTGTATCCTGGTATATCAGGTTTAGACTGCTGCCACCGTCCATCAGGACTCGTGCGAAGCGGTATCCACCAATTATTGGGTCTAATACCAGGGCAGCCCATCCTGCATGCCGGATACTTGCTGAGTAATCATGATGGTCAAAAGTGATCGGTTGAGACGACTAGTGGCAGGACTTCGCGGTGATGGGCCTTCGGACGTATATTTCTGGGAGTGCCGTTTTGTTTCTTCCATTGATCACGTGTAACACATTTACTGTTTTGACTTCTGGTGGAAATTTCTTTTGTTCCCCAGTGTCTCCCTTGAGAGGCTCATCCTCATCTTCGCTTGGTGTATCCTCCCCCTTGTGTACGGCGTTGAGCTTGCCGGACTGCTTGAAGACCCAATATTCTCTGTGGGTATGATTGGCTGGTTTGCCAGGGGTGCTATGTACCTGACGTGTTTGGTCCAGAATTTTGTTCAGGCTGGACAGTTCGTCTCTGGCGCCTTTAGAGGGCGGCTTCTGACCTGGCCGAGAGCTTTTGAATCCGGCGTTTATTGTCATGCTCTTCGTGCTGTCTCCTTTGTTCCGGCACTTGTTATTGCTGTTGTGCCCTGATTTCCTGTTTCCATCTCTAACTTCGGATGTGCTGGGGTCGCTGGTGCTGCATCTGGCTAGCCAGCTGTCCTCACCCGCGCAAAAGTGGGTCATGAGGCTTGTTAATGATGCCATCGTTCTCGGCTTTTCTTGGCCGAGGTGTCTGGCGAGCCATTCGTCACGGACGCTATGTTTAAACGCCGCCAAGGCTTCGGCGTCCGGACAGTCGACAATTTGGTTCTTTTTAGTAAGGAACCTGTTCCAAATTTTTTGGGCTGACTCTCTGGGCTGTTGAGTTATGTGGCTCAAATCGTCCACGTCCGGAGGTCGGACATAAGTTCCTTGAAAATTTGCCCGAAAAGCGTCTTCAAGCTCTTCCCAACTTCTAATGGAGTTTTCAGGGAGGCCTTTAAGCCAGTGGTGAGCTGGCCCTTTGAGCTTGAGGGGTAAGTACTTGATGGCGTGGAGGTCATCTCCTCGAGCCATATGGATATGGAGGATATAATTCTCAATCCAGACCCCCAGGGTCTGTTGTTCCGTCGTATGCCTCTATGTTTACGGGTTTGAATCCCTTTGGAAATTCATGGTCCATCACCTCATTGGTGAAACATAGGGGGTGTGCTGCACCCCTGTATCTGGGTGTGCCGCGTTGTTCGGATGTTTGTTGTGGTACATTGTAAGCTGGGGCGCACTTGCGTGGTCCGTAGATGGATCTGGTTGCGCTGTCCTTTTGGTGCGAGCCCTCGCGTGGATCGCGTATTGGCTTGTGAGTGGCGTTGTTTGCCGCTTGATGTTGGCCGTCAGGTAGTCTATCTGGCCAGGTGGCCGTTTTGATTTTTGGTTGTGAGGGGTCTGAGGCCTCCTCATCGAATTCAGGTAGCAACTTCCGCTTTGGGTAGCTCTTGCTGGGGCGATTGTCGTCGTACTTCGCTGCTATGTTGCGTACTTTACTCCATCTGATTTGGAGTGTGTCCTGCGCAGCCTTGAGCCTTTGCTTCTGCTTTTTTAGACTCCTCGCGGTGGCAACAAGCCTGTGACAGGCATTCTGCTGCTCCGGGTGCCTGTCCGGCGTTGTGTCATCCGGACTATTGTCTTTGACAGAATTGGTTTGGTTCGGTTTGATTCTCCGTATTGTCGTGGTCTGGCAGTGGTTCGCCCTGCTCCAACGCTGGGTCTGTGTGATCGTTGTTTCTGGCGAGGCGGTATTTGGGGCGGCGCTTGTGCCGCCGCTTTGACTGCTTCTCGAGGGAACAAGCCTTCGGTGCATCATTCCGTTCCTCGTCATCGTCTTCTTTTGGTGTGTCCACCATGTATACGTCATATGATGAAGTGGACGTCCAGCGCCCTATGGGCGGTGGTTCATCTTTGCCTCCCGCATCGTTGTCCATACGGTCGATGTCTGCGGGGTCGAAGTCGAGCATGTCGGTTAAATCATCGACAATGGCTACAAAGTGGGTGGTGGGTGGGCGTTGAATTTCTTCGTCGTCCGCATCCCAATCCTCTTGGCCATAATCCGGCCAGGGCTCTCCAGACAAAGAGAGAGACCTTAGTGAATTCAGAATGTCGCCAAAGGGCGAGTGCTGAAAGGTATCTGTGGCGGTGAATTCCATGATCGGCGCCCAATCGGATTCGGTTGGCGGGGGCGCGGGCGGTTCGGAGTCAGAAAAGGAGTCCGGCACCTTGGAATCACGGGCCGCGTAGAGGATTATGCTGGTGTTTGGCTCGATCGCCGTCGAGACTGCAGCCCTTGAGGTCGTGTCTAGCCACCCGTCCTCAATTGGCGCAGCTGGCTCCGAGCTAAGGGTCGGAGCTGATGCGGGCGCGGCCTCTGGGGTACCGTCTGATGGCAGAGCTAGGTCATACCCATCGCGACAGTGCGGTGCGCCCGGATGTGGCTTGAATCCATCGAAGATCAAGTCGCCATGGATGTCGGCCATGTAGTTCAAACTTCCAAATCTGACCTGATGGCCAGGGGCGTAGCTTTCAATCTACTCCAGATGGCCAAGCGAATTAGCCCACAGTGCAAAGCCGCCGAATACGAAGATTTGTCCAAGGAGGAAAGTCTCACCCTGGATGGCATCGCTATCGATTCTAGTAGGAGCCATCAAGCCTAACGGTGACGACACATAGGAACTCTCAATGAAAGCACCCATGTCAGTGTCAAAACCGGCGGATCTCGGGTAGGGGGTCCCGAACTGTGCATCTAGGCCGGATGGTAACAGGAGGCAAGGGACATGAAGTTTTACCCAGGTTCGGGCCCTCTTGATGGAGGTAAAACCCTACGTCCTGCTTGATTGATATTGATGATATGGGTGTTACAAGAGTAGATCTACCACGAGATCAGAGAGGCTAAAACCCTAGAAGCTAGCCTATGGTATGATTGTATGTTGTGATTGTTGTCCTACGGACTAAAACCCTTCGGTTTATATAGACACCGGAGAGGGTTGGGGTTACACAAGGTCGGTTACAAAGGAGGAGGTATCCATATACGTATTGCCTAGCTTGCCTTCCACGCCAAGTAGAGTCCCATCCGGACACGAGATGAAGTCTTCAATCTTGTATCTTCATAGTCTAACAATCCGGCCAATGGAGATAGTCCGGCTGTCCGGAGACCCCCTAATCCAGGACTCCCACAGTTGCACTATAATTATTAACTCTGCATCTTTTGGCTTCAATATTATGAATATGTGTATCACTACTATCGAGATTTATCAAGAATAGACCACTCTTCAAGGGTGCATGACAATAAAAGATAGTACTCACATAAATAGAACAACCATTATTCTCAGATTTAAATGAATAACCGTCTCACATCAAACAAGATCCAGATATAATGTTCATGCTCAATGCTGGCACCAAATAACAATTATTTAGGTCTAAAACTAATCCCGAAGGTAGATGTAGAGGTAGCGTGCCGACCGCGATCACATCGACTTTAGAACCATTTCCCACGCGCATTGTCACCTCGTCCTTAGCCAATCTTCGCTTAATCTGTAGTCCCTGATTCGAGTTGCAAATGTTAGCAACTGAACCAGTATCAAATACCCAGGCACTACTGCGAGCATTAGTAAGGTAGACATCAATAACATGTATATCACATATACCTTTGTTCACCTTGCCATCCGTCTTATCCGCCAAATACTTGGGGCAGTTCCACTTCCAGTGACCAATCCCTTTGCAGTAGAAGCACTCAGTCTCAGGCTTAGGCCTAGACCTGGATTTCTTCACTTGAGCAGCAACTGGCTTGTTGTTCTTCTTGAAGTTACCCTTCTTACCTTTACCCTTTTTCTTGAAACTGGTGGTCTTGTTGACCATCAACACTTGATGCTCCTTCTTGATTGCTACCTTCGCGGCCTTTAGCATTGCGAAGAACTCGGGAATTGTCTTATCCATCCCTTGCATATTATAGTTCATCACAAAGCTCTTGTAGCTTGGTGGTAGTGACTGAAGAACTTTGTCAATGACACTATCATCAGGAAGATTAACTCCCAGTTGAGTCAAGTGGTTGTGGTACCCAGATATTCTGAGTATATGTTCACTGACAGAACTATTCTCCTCCATCTTGCAGCTGTAGAACTAATTGGAGACTTCATATCTCTCAATCCGGGCATTTGCTTGAAATATTAACTTCAACTCCTGGAACATCTCATATGCTCCATGACATTCAAAATGTCGTTGGAGTCCTGGTTCTAAGCCGTAAAGCATGGCACACTGAACTATTGAGTAGTCATCAGCTTTGCTCTGCCAGATGTTCATAACATCTGGTGTTGCTCCTGCAGCGGGTTTGGCACTTAGCGGTGCTTCCAGGACGTAATTCTTCTATGCAGCAATGAGGATAATCCTCAAGTTATGGACCCAGTCCGTGTAACTGCTACCATCATCTTTCAACTTTGCTTTCTCAAGGAACGCATTAAAATTCAACAGAACAACAACACGGGCCAGCTATCTACAACAACATAGACATGCAAAATACTATCATGTACTAAGTTCATGATAAATTAAAGTTCAATTAATCATATTACTTAAGAACTCCCACTTAGACAGACATCCCTCTAATCATCTAAGTGATCACGTGATCCATATCAACTAAACCATGTCCGATCATCACGTGAGATGGAGTAGTTTTCAATGGTGAACATCACTATGTCGATCATATCTACTATATGATTCACGCTCGACCTTTCGGTCTTAGTGTTCCGAGGCCATATCTGCATATGCTAGGCTCGTCAAGTTTAACCCGAGTATTCTGCGTGAGCAAAACTGGCTTGCACCCTTTGTATGTGAACGTAGAGCTTATCACACCCGATCATCACGTGGTGTCTCGGCACGACGAACTTTCGCAATGGTGCATACTCAGGGAGAACACTTCTACCTTGAAATTCAGTGAGAGATCATCTTATAATGCTACCGTCGATCTAAGCAAAATAAGATGCATAAAAAATAAACATCACATGCAATCAATATAAGTGATATGATATGGTCATCATCATCTTGTGCCTTTGATCTCCATCTCCAAAGCACCTTCATGATCACCATCGTCACCGGCTTGACACCTTGATCTCCATCTAAGCACCGTTGTTGTCACGCCAACTATTGCCTCCATGACTATCGCTACTGCTTAGTGATAAAGTAAAGCAATTACATGGTGATTGCATTTCATACAATAAAGTGACAACCATCTGGCTCCTGCCAGTTGCCGATAACTGTGTTACAAAACATGATCATCTCATACAATAAAATTTAGCATCATGTCTTGACCATATCACATCACAACATGCCCTGCAAAAACAAGTTAGACGTCCTCTACTTTGTTGTTGAAAGTTTTACGTGGCTGCTATGGACTGAGCAAGAACCGTTCTTACCTATGCATCAAAAACCACAACGCGGTATAATGATTGCTTTTTTATCTTCAGAAAGAACCCGGTTTATTGAATCTGATTCAACTAAAGCTGGAGAAACTGACACCCACTAGCCACCAGTGTGCGAAGCACGTTGGTAGAACCAGTCTCGCGTAAGCGTACGCGTAATGTCGGTCTGGGCCGCTTCATCCAACAATGCCGTTGAATCAAGAATCAACTAGTGACGACAAGCAATATGTATATACCCACGCCCACAATTCCTTTGTGTTCTACTCGTGCATATAACATCTACGCATAAACCTGGCTCGGATGCCACTGTTGGGGAACGCAGTAATTTCAAAAAAAATCCTATGCACACGCAAGATCATGGTGATGCATAGCAACGAGAGGGGAGAGTTTCGTCTGTGTACCCTCGTAGACCGTAAGCGGAAGCGTTATGAGAACGCGGTTGATGTAGTCGTACGTCTTCACGATCCGACCGATCCAAGTACCAAACGTATGGCACCTCTGAGTTCAGCACACGTTCCGCTCGGTGACGTCCCATGAACTCCGATTCAGCAAAGCTTCGAGGGAGAGTTCCATCAGCACGACGGCGTGATGACGGTGATGATGATGCTACCGACGCAGGGCTTCGCCTAAGCACCGCTACGATATGACCAAGGTGGATTATGGTGGATCTTGATGTCTACTACACAACCTTCTTCTTGTAGACATTGTTGGGCCTCCAAGTGCAGAGGTTTGTAGGACAGTAGCAAATTTCCCTCAAGTGGATGGCCTAAGGTTTATCAATCCGTGGGAGGCATAGGATAAGATGGTCTCTCTCAAACAACCCTGCAACCAAATAAAAGAGTGTCTCTTGTGTCCCCAACACACCCAATACAATGGTAAATTGTATAGGTGCACTAGTTCGGCGAAGAGATGGTGATACAAGTGCAATATGGATGATAGATATATGTTTTTGTAATCTAAAAATATAAAAACAGCAAGGTAACTAATGGTAAAAGTGAGCACAAACGGTATTGCAATGCGTTGAAACAAGGCCTAGGGTTCATACTTTCACTAGTGCAAGCTCTCTCAAGAATAATAACATAATTGGATCATATAACTATCCCTCGACATGCAACAAAGAGTCACTCCAAAGTCACTAATAGCGGAGAACAAACAAAGAGATTATTGTAGGGTACGAAACCACCTCAAAGTTATCCTTTCTGATCGATCTATTCAAGTGTCCGTAGTAAAATAACATGAAGCTATTCTTTCTGTTCAATCTATCATAGAGTTCGTACTAGAATAACACCTTCAGACACAAAAATCAACCAAAACCCTAATGTCACCTAGATACTCCAATGTCACCTCAAGTATCCGTGGGTATGATTATACGATATGCATCACACAATCTCATATTCATCTATTCAACCAACACAAAGAACTTCAAAGAGTGCCCCAAAGTTTCTACCGGAGAGCCAAGATGAAAACGTGTGCCAACCCCTATGCATAAGTTCACGAGGTCACGGAACCCGCAAGTTCATCACCAAAACATACATCAAGTGGATCACATGATATCCCATTGTCACCACAGATAAGCACATGCAAGACATACATCAAGTGTTCTCAAATCCTTAAAGACTCAATCCAATAAGATAACTTCAAAGGGAAAACTCAATCCATTACAAGAGAGTAGAGGGGGAGAAACATCATAACATCCAACTATAATAGCAAAGCTCACGATACATCAAGATCGTATCACCTCAAGAACACGAGAGAGAGAGAGAGAGAGAGAGATCAAACACATAGCTACTGGTACATACCCTCAGCCCCGAGGGAAAATTACTCCCTCCTCGTCATGGAGAGCACCGGAATGATGAAGATGGCCACCAGAGAAGGATTCCCCCTCCGACAGGGTGCCCGAACGGGTCTAGATTGGTTTTCGATGGCTACGGAGGCTTCTGGCGGCGGAACTCCCGATCTATTCTGATCTCCGATGTTTCTAGGGTATATGGATATATATATATATATAGGCGAAAGAAGTCGGTCAGGGAGGACACGAGGCAGGGGGAGCGCCCAGGGGGTAGGGCGCGCCCCCACCCTCGTGGTGGCCTCGGGACTCTTCTGGCCCCCTTCCGAAGTCCAAATATAGTCATCTAATATATCGATCTTTATGTCTCGGCCATTTCGAGACTCTTCGTCATGTCCGTGATCAAATCCGGGACTCCGAACTACCTTCGGTACATCAAAACACATAAACTCATCGAGACCGATTACGCAAACTCGGTGAGACCGATTTTGGTAATAAGCAAAACAGAGAGTTGGTCAAGCAAACTCGGTGGGACCGATTGCATATCTAGGTGGGACCGAAATTATTGCAATAGGTAATAGAGAGTTTGCAATCCCAACTCGGTGGGACCGATTGCATATCTCGGTGGGATCAAAATCAAGAAAAGCATCAAGTGTTGATGGTTGACAAGACCACTAGTTTCAAGTAAAATGGCAAGGGAAAGAAAGGTAACTTCAAGAAGAATGGCAAGCAAGTAGCCACTCCCATCAAGAAGCCCAAAGCTAGACCCAAGCCTGAAACTGAGTGCTTCTACTGCAAAGGAAATGGTCACTGGAAGTAGAACTGCCCTAGATACTTGGCGGATAAGAAGGATGGAAAAGTGAACAAATGTATATTTGATATACATGTTATTGATGTGTACTTTACTAGTGTTTATAGCAACCCCTCAGTATTTGATACTGGTTCAGTTGCTAAGAGTAGTAACTCGAAACGGGAGTTGCAAAATAAATAGAGACTAGTTAAGGGTGAGGTGATGATGTAAGTTGGAAGTGCTTCCAAGGTTGATAAGATCACCATCGCACATTCCTTTACCTTTGGGATTAATGTTGAACCTAAAATAAATGTTATTTGGTGTTTGCGTTGAGCATAAATATGATTGGATCATGTTTATTGCAATACGGTTATTCATTTATGTCAAAGAATAATTGTTGTTCTATTTACATGAATAAAACCTTCTATGGTCATACACTCAATATAAATGGTTTATTGAATATCGATCATAGTGATACACATATTCATAATATTGAAGCCAAAAGATGCAAAGTTAATAATGATAGTGCAACTTATATGTGGCACTGCCGTTTAGGTCATATTGGTGTAAAGCACATGAAGAAACTCCATGTTGATGGACTTTTGGAATCACTTGATGCTTGCGAACCATGCCTCATAGGTAAGATGACTAAAGACTTTGTTCTCCGGAACAATGGAGCGAGCCACTAAATTATTGGAAATAATACATACTGATGTATGCGGTCCGATGTGTGTTGATGCTCGCGGTGGGTATCGTTATTTTCTGAACTTCACAGATGATTTGAGCAGATATGGGTATATCTACTTGATGAAACATAAGTTTGAAACATTTGAAAAGTTCAAAGAATTTCAGAGCGAAGTGGAAAATCATCGTAACAAAAAAATAAAGTTTCTACGTCTGATCATGGAGGTGAATATTTGAGTTACGAGTTTGGTATTCATTTGAAACAATGCGGAATAGTTTCGCAACTCACACCACCCGAAACACCACAGCATAATCGTGTGTCCGAACATCGTAACCGTACTTTATTAGATATGGTGCGATTTATGATGTCTCTTACCGATTTACCACTATCATTTTGGGGTTATGCATTAGAGACAGCTGCATTCACATTAAATAAGGCACCATATAAATCCGTTGAGACGACACCATATGAACTGTGGTTTAGCAAGAAACCTAAGCTGTCGTTTCTTAAAGTTAGGGGCTATGATTCTTATGTGAAAAAGCTTCAACTGATAAGCTCGAATCCAAATCGGATAAATGCGTCTTCATAGGATACCCAAAGGAAACTGTTGGGTATACCTTCTATCACAGATCCGAAGGCAAGATTTGCGTTGCTAAGAATGGATCCTTTCTAGAGAATGAGTTTCTCTCGAAAGAAGTGAGTGGGAGGAAAGTAGAACTTGATGAGGTAACTGTACCTTCTCTTGAATTGGAAAGTAGTTCATCAGAGAAATCTGTTCCTGTGATGCCTACACCAACTAGAGAGGAAGTTAATGATGATGGTCATGAAACTTTGGATCAAGTTACTACAGAACTTCGTAGGTCAACCAGAGCACAATCCGCACCAGAGTGGTACGGTAATCCTATACTAAAAGTCATGTTACTAGACCATGATGAACTTACGAACTATGAGGAAGCAATGATGAGCCCAGATTCCGCAAAATGGCTTGAGGCCATGAAATCTGAGATGGGATCCATGTATGAGAACAAAGTATGGACTTTGGTGGACTTCCCCAATGATCGGCAAGCCATAGAGAATAAATGGATCTTTAAGAGGAAGACGGACGCTGATAGTAGTGTTACTATCTACAAAGCTCGAATTGTCGAAAAACAATTTTTGACAAGTTCAAGGTGTTGACTACGATGAGATTTTCTCATTCGTAGCGATGCTTAAGTATGTCTGAATCATGTTAGCAAATTGCCACATTTTATGAAATCTGGAAAATGGATATCAAAACTACATTCCTTAATGGATTTCTTAAATAAGAGTTGTATATGATGCAACCATAAGGTTTTTTCAATCCTAAAGGTGCTAACAAAATGTGCAAGCTCCAGTGATCCATCTATGGACTGGTGCAAGCATCTCGGAGCTGGAATATACGCTTAGATAAGTTGATCAAAGCATATAGTTTTATACAAACTTGCGATGAAGCATGTATTTACAAGAAAGTGAGTGGGAGCACTATAGCCTTTCTGATAAGTATCTGTGAATGACATATTGTTGATCGGAAATGATGTAGAATTTTCTGGAAAGCATAAAGGAGTGTTTGAAAGGAGTTTTTTCAAAGAAAGACCTTGGTGAAGCGGCTTACATATTGAGCATCAAGCTCTATAGAGATAGATCAAGACGCTTGATAAAGATTTTTCAATTATTACATACCTTGATAAGATTTTTCAAGTAGTTCAAAATGGAACGGTCAAAGAAGGAGTTCTTGCCTGTATTGCAAGGTGTAAAGTTGAGTAAGACTCAAAACACAACCACGGTAGAAAATAGAAATAGAATGAAAGTCATTCCCTATGCCTCAGCCATAGGTTCTATAAAGTATGCTATGCTGTGTACCAAACCTATTGTGTACCTTGCCATGAGTTTGGCAAGGGGGTACGATATTGATCCCGGAGTGGATCACTTGACAGCGGTCAAAATTATACTTATAATACTAAGGAGATATTTCTCGGTTATGGAGGTGATAAAGAGTTCGACGTAAAGAGTTACAGCGATGCAAGCTTTTACACCGATCTGGATGACTCTAAGTCTCGATCTAGATACATATCGAAAGTGGGAGCGATTAGCTAGAGTAGCTCCATGCAAAGCATTGTAGACATAGAAAATGTGCAAAATACATACGGCTCTGAATGTGGCAGACCCGTTGACTAAACTTCTCTCACAAGCAAAACATGATCACTCTTTGGGTGTTAATCACATAGTGATGTGAACTAGATTATTGACTCTAGTAAACCCTTTGGGTATTAGTCACATGGAGATGTGAACTAATCACATAAAGATGTGAACTATTGGTGTGAAATCACATGACGATGTGAACTAGATTATTGACTCTCGTGCAAGTGGGAGACTGAAGGAAATATGCCCTAGAGGCAATAATAAAGTTGTTATTTATATTTCCTTATATCATGATAAATGTTTATTATTCATGCTAGAATTGTATTAACCGGAAACTTAGTACATGTGTGAATACATAGACAAAAAGAGTGTCCCTAGTATGCCTCTACTAGACTAGCTTGTTAATCAAAGATGGTTAAGTTTCCTAGCCATAGACATGTGTTGTCATTTGATGAACAGGATCACATCATTAGAGAACGATGTGATGGACAAGACCCATCCATTAGCTTAGCACTATGATCGTTTAGTTTATTGCTATTGCTTTCTTCATGACTTATACATGTTCCTATGACTATGAGATTATGCAACTCCCGAATACCGGAGGAACACTTAGTGTGCTATCAAACGTCACAACGTAACTGGGTTATTATAAAGATGCTCTATAGGTGTCTCCGATGGTGTTTGTTGAGTTGCCATAGATCGCGATTAGGATTTTTCACTCCGATTGTTGGAGAGGTATCTCTGGGCCCTCTCGGTAATGCACATCACTATAAGCCTTGCAAGCAATGTGACTAATGAGTTAGTTGCGGGATGATGCATTACGTAACAACTAAAGAGACTTGCCAGTAACGATATTGAACTAGGTATGATGATGCCGACGATCGAATCTTGGGCAAGTAACAAATCGATGACAAAGGGAACAACGTATGTTGTTATGCGGTTTGACCGATAAAGATCTTCGTAGAATATGTAGGAACCAATATGAGCATCCAGGTTCCGCTATTGGTTATTGACCGGAGACGAGTCTTGGTCATGTCTACATAGTTCTCGAACCCGTAGGGTCCGCACGCTTAACGTTTGGTGACGATCAGTATTATGAGTTTATGTGTTTTGATGTACCGAAGGTAGTTCCGAGTCCCGGATATGATCACGAACATGACGAGGAGTCTCGGAATGGTCGATACATAAAGATCGATATATTGGAAGCCTATGTTTGGACATTGGAATGGTTCCGGGTGAGTTCGGGCATATACCGAAGTACCGGGAGGTTACCGGAACCCCCCGGGAAGTATATGGGCCTTATTGGGCCATAGTGGGAGAGATGAGAAGGGAGCCTAGGAGGGGGCACGCCCCCCAAGCCCAATCCAAATTGGGTGCCCCCCCCCCTTTCCTTCCCCCTCTCTCCCCCTTCCTTCCTCTCCTAATCCAACTAGGGAAAGGGGGATCCTACTCCCGGTAGGAGTAGGACCCCCCTTGGGCGCGCCATAGGGGGGACGCCCCCCTCCTCCACTCCTTTATATACGGGGAAGGGGGGCACCCCATAGGCACACAAGTTGATTGTTTAGTCATGTGCGGTGCCCCCCTCCATAGATTTCCACCTCGGTTATATCGTTGTAGAGCTTAAATGAAGCCCCGCGTCGGTAACTTCATCATCACCGTCATCACGCCGTCGTGCTGACAAAACTCTCCCTCGACCTCAGCTGGATCTAGAGTTCGTGGGACGTCACCGAGCTAAATGTGTGCAGATCGCGGAGGTGTCGTACCTTCGGTGCTAGGATCGGTCAGATCGTGAAGACGTACGACTACATCAACCGCGTTGTCACAACGCTTCCGCTTACGGTCTACGAGGGTACGTGGACAACACTCTTCACCTCTCGTTGCTATGCATCACCTAGATAGATCTTGCGTGTGCATAGGATTTTTTTTGAAATTACTGCGTTCCCCAACACATATGATGTAACTCTTTTTGCGGTGTATTTGTTGGGATCTGATGAACTTTGAGTTTATGATCAGTCATATCTTTTTATATCCATGAAAGTTATTTGAGTTTCTTTGATCTCTTATTGGCATGATCTCTTATAGCCTTGTATTTCTTCTCCGATATTTGGGTTTTGTTTGGCCAACTTGATATATTTATCTTGCAATGGGAAGAGGTGCCCGGTAGTGGGTTCAATCTTATGGTGCTTGATCCCAATGACAGAAAGGGAACCGACACGTATGTATCGTTGCTACTAAGGATAAAAAGATGGAATCTATATCTACGAAATAGATAAACGGATCTTGTCTACATCATGTCATCGTTCTTATTGCATTACTCCATTTTTCCATGAACTTAATACACTAGATGCATGTTGGAGAGCGGTCGATGTGTGGAGTAATAGTAGTAGATGCAGGCAGGAGTCGGTCTACTAATCTTGGACGTGATGCCTATGTGATGATCATTGCTTGGATATCATCATAATTATTTGAGGTTCTATCAATTGCCCAACAGTAATATGTTTACCCACCGTTTGCTATCTTTCTCGAGAGAAGCCACTAGTGAAACCTACGGCCCCTGGGTCTTCTTCCTCATATATTTGCTTAGGATCTACTTTTCCTTTGCATTTTTATTCAGATCTATTAAACCAAAAATACAAAAATACTTTCCTGCACTTTATTTTATTTACGACTTATTATTTCAATCTACTACAAATTTCTGGCATCGTTACTCGAAAGGGATTGACAACCCCTTTAACACGTCGGGTTGCGAGGTGTTGTTATTTGTGTGCAGGTGCTGTTTAGGTTGTGTTGCTTGGTTCTCCTATTGGTTCGATAACCTTGGTTTCTTCACTAAGGGAAATACCTACCATCGCTGTGCTGCATCATCCCTTCCTCTTTGGGGAAATACCAACGTAGTCCTAGCGGACAGGAGCTTTTCTGGCGCTATAGTCAGAGAGCAATCAAAAGGAATTTCTGGCGCCGTTTCCGGGGAGGATCTTCAACATATCTCGCAATTTACATTATTTTCTATTTTCCCCTTATTTTCCTCTCCCCTACTTCACAAAAATTTGTCGTTTTATTCGCCCTCTTTTTCGTTCGCCTTTTTCTCATCAGATCTTTTGTTTGCTTGTGTTGCCATGTGCCTTCTATATGCTTGCATCTTCGCTTGATAAAAAACTATTGATATGGATCCCCATCCACTTTCTAATCTTTTTAAAAGATCCAATCATGATGAACCAATTGCTAGTGGGTTGAGTGCACTAGATTATCTTTATGAAGTTTTGCTTGAGAATCGCGAATCTGAAAATTGTGATGAAGAAATTTATGAAGTGATTCATGATAGCTCCTTGAATGAAAAGCATGATTGCAATAATTTTACTATAAATTCTATTAATTTCAATTGTGCTAATAATATGCAAAACCCCAAGCTTGGGGATGCTTGTTTTATCATGTCCGCTACTTATTGCAATGATCATGATTGGGGTGATAATGTTTCTTATGATCTTGAAAATTTATTTAATCCTCATGATGAATATGTTTGCAATAATATTGAAAGTGGGTTTGGAAGAGTGTCAACTTTAGCTAAAAATAATCCCACATATTTGGAGAGTGTTCAATCTTATGAATTTTTTTATGAAAGTGGGTTTGGAGAGGTCATGACTTTATTTGATGATAATCCCACTATTTTGAGACGTGGTGCAAACTTCGCACGTGCGTCCAAACCCCGTGATATGATATGCTCCATCACACATAAGCCTTATTATATCTTCCTCAAAATAGCCACCATACCTATCTATTATGGCTTTTCCATGGCCATTCCGAGATATATTGCCATGCAACTTCCACCGCTTCCGTTTGATGACTTGAGCATTCACTCTCATATTGCTTTGCATGATCATATAGCTGACATAGTAGTTGTGGCTCAGCCACCGTTCATCATTTTTTTCATACATGTTATGCTAGATCATTGCACATCCTGGTACATGCCAGAGGCATTCATATAGAGTCATACTTTGTCATAAGTATTGAGTTGTAAGTTTTATTTCTTTTGAGTTATAAGTAAATAGAAGTGTGATGATCATCATTATTCATTTTTAGAGCAGTGCCCCAGTGAGGAAAGGATGATGCAGACTATGATTCCCCCACAAGTCGGGATGAGACTCCGGACAATGAGATAAAAAAGAAAAAAGAGAAAGAAAAAAAGGAAAAGAAAAAATAATAAACAAAGAGAGAAGGGGCATCGTTAGTATCCTTTACCACACTTGTGCTTCAAAGTAGCACCTTGTTTTTCATATGGAGAGTCTCCTATGTTGTCACTTTCATATACTAGTGGGAATTTTTCATTATAAGATTAGATGCACACCCACTTAGTTTTCATATTGAGCTTTCATAAACTTATAACTCTTAGTGCATTCGTTGCATGGCAATCCCTACTCCTCATGTTGATATCGATTGATGGGCATCTCCAAAGCCCGTTGGTTAGCCGCATCGATGTGAGAGTTTCTTACCTTTTTGTCTTCTCTATATTTACCCCTATCATCATACTCTATTCCACCCGTAGTGCTATATCCATGACTTGCGCTTATGTATTGCGTAAGAGTTGAAAAAGTTGAAGCGTGTTAAAAAGTATGAGCCAATTGCTCGGCTTGTCATTGGGGTTGTGCATGATAAATACTTTGTGTTAAGAAGACAGAGCATGACAAGACTATATGATTTTGTAGGGATAACTTATTTTAGCATTGATATTTTGAAAGACATGGTTGCTTGTTGAAATGCTTGAGTATCTAAATTATTATGTCAAAACTAGACTATTGCTTTGAATCACATAAAAAGTCCAAATGTCCATGCTATATAGAAAAGAATATGATATGACATGTTAAACAGCACTCCACATCAAAAATTCTGTTTTTATCACTTACCTACTCGAGGACGTGTACGAGTTAAGCTTGGGGATGCTAATACGTCTCCAACGTATCTATAATTTTTTACTGTTCCATGCTGTTATTTTATCAATCTTGGATGTTTTATAATCATTTTATATCATTTTCTTGGTACTAAACTATTGACATAGTGCCAAGTGCCAGTTCCTGTTTTTTTGTGTTTTTTACATCGTAGAAGATCAATATCAAATGGAGTCCAAATGCCACGAAACTTTAAGGAGATTTTTTATGGACCAGAAGGAACATGTTGGGCCCTGGTTGCACCTGGGGGGAATCCCGAGGAGGGGACAACCCACCAGGGCACGCCAGGAGGCCCAGGCGCGCCCTGGTGGGTTGTGCCCACCTCGGGTGCCCCCCAGACCGCCTCTTTGCTCTATAAATACCCCCAAAAAACCAAAACCCTAGGGGAGTCGACGAAATATTCATCCAGCCAGCGCAGAGTCCAGAACCACTAGATCCAATCTAGACACCATCTCGGATGGGGTTCACCACCTCCATTGGTGCCTCTCCGATGATGCGTGAGTAGTTCTTTGTAGACCTTTTGGTCTGTAGTTAGTAGCTAGATGTATTCATCTCTCTCTCTTGATTCTTAATACAATAGTCTCTTGGAGATCCATATGATTTAACTCTTTTTGCGGTGTGTTTGTTGGGATCTGATGAACTTTGAGTTTATGATCAGTCATATATTTTTATATCCATGAAAGTTATTTGAGTTTCTTTGATATCTTATATGCATGATCTCTTATAGCCTCATATTTCTTCTCCAATATTTGGGTTTTGTTTGGCCAACTTGATCTATTTATCTTGCAATGGGAAGAGGTACCCGGTAGTGGGTTAGATCTTACGGTGCTTGATCCCAGTGACAGAAAGGGAACCGACACGTATGTATTGTTGTTACTAAGGATAAAAAGATGGGATCTATATCTATGCAATAGATAAACGGATCTTGTCTACATCATGTCATCGTTCTTATTGCATTACTCCATTTTTTCATGAACTTAATACACTAGATGCATGCTGGATATCGGTCGATGTGTGGAGTAATAGTAGTAGATGCAGGCAGGAGTTGGTCTACTAATCTTGGACGTGATGCCTATATAATGATCATTGCCTGGATATTGTCATAATTATTTGAAGTTCCGTTAATTGCCCAACAGTAATTTATTTACCCACCGTTTGCTATCTTTCTTGGGAGAAGCCACTAGTGAAACCTACGCCCCCGGGGTCTTCTTCCTCATATATTTTCTTGCAATCTACTTTTCCTTTGCATTTTTATTCAGATCTATTAAACCAAAAATACAAAAATACTTTTCTGCACTTTATTTTATTTGCGACCTATTATTTCAATCTACTACAAATTTCTGGCATCGTTGCCCGAAAGGGATTGACAACCCCTTTAACACGTCGGGTTGCGAGGTGTTGTTATTTGTGTGCAGATGTTGTATACGTTGTGTTGCTTGGTTCTCCTACTGGTTCGATAACCTTGGTTTCTTCAGTGAGGGAAATACCTACCGTCGCTATGCTGCATCATCCCTTCCTCTTTGGGGAAATACCGATGTAGTCCTAGCAGACAGGAGCTTTTCTGGCGCTATAGTCAGAGAGCAATCAATACCTTGCTGCGTTTTATTCTTATTTCTTTTATTTGGCGTTCGATATATCAATCTACTATAATTTTATTCATGTTCGTTTGCCCATCTTGGGGCCGCTACCCGAAAGGAATTGACAACCCCTTTTACACGTCGGGTTGCGAGAAGTTGTTATTTGTGTGCAGGTGTTGTTTACGTTGTGTTTCTTGGTTCTCCTACTGGTTCGATAACCTTGGTTTCACATCTGAGGGAAATACCTACCGCCACTGTACTGCATCATCCCTTCCTCTTTCGGGAAATACTGACGTAGCTTCAAACCGCATCAAAAGGAATTTTTGGCGCCGGGGCCAGGGAGGATCTTCAACATATACCAGGTTCCTAATCACAAATCTCATCTCCTCGCAATTTACATTACTTACCATTTGCCTCTCATTTTCCTCTCCCGGCCCCCACTTCACAAAAAAATTCCGTTTTATTCACCCCACTTTTTCGTTTGCCATTTTCCCGTCAGATCTATCCTTTGCTTGCAATCATGAGTGATTTTGGTATGGCACCAACAGATGATGGGCTTACTCCTAAGATTGGACGTACGGGCAATCTGGATGCTAAAACTTTTATCTTAGGGTGAGGGAATGTTATGGGAAAAGAATGTATTCAAGAATTTTTCAATTGTGTTGGAAATTTGAGTCTTGATGATGCTCCTATACTTAAGACTACTAGATCTTATGCGGATGCTATTTCAGCGCTAGTTCTGAAACTTGAAAGCAAATTTATCCATACTCATCCTACTTTGCAAAGATTATTTTTCGAACTCCCTGTTATAAAGAATCCTAAGGCTAAAAAGTTGGCCACTCTCGTTCTTATGAATGAGTTTGACTACATAATACGGGAAGCTAGGGCAATCTTTGATTTTTATGGTATGAATCGTGAAAACCCCGTGATAGATAAAATTCTTTACAATAGTGATTATGCACTAAGGAATTTGCTTGGGGATAATAAAATCTTTGATGAGAATCTTAAAAAGAAGTCCCTGTTTTAGATATAATCCAACAAGTTTGCAATAATGTTAATCAACATCACTCTTGGATTGTTGCGGGAAATCAAAGGGGTTATGATGAAAAACAACTTAGAAATGCTAATGTTTCTACGAATAATATGTTTTATGTTTTCTTTACAAAACCCCATGATGAAAACACCTCTAAAAAAATTAAGAACAAATATGACAAACTTAGATCCTTGCTTTATGCCTAGCTAAGGGCGTAAAACTATAGCGCTTGTTGGGAGGCAACCCAATAAATAATATTTATTTTTGCTTTTTGCTTTTTGCTTTTTGTTCTTGAGTGTTTGCACAATTATGCTACCGTTATTATTGTGTTTTTGTGTTTTAATTAGTGTTTGTGCCAAGTAAAGCCTTTAGGATCTTCTTCGGTGATAGTTGTTTGATCCTGCTGAAAAACAGAAACTTTTGCTCTCACAAAAAAATTCTCATTTTTTACCAGAGCATGCTAAATGACAATTATTTTTGAAGTATATTAATATACAAATTGCTCAGGTCGTCCTAATTTTTCAGAATTTTTGGAGTTCCAGAAGTATTCAAAATAGTCAAATTGCTACAGATTGTTCTGTTTTGACAGATTCTGTTTTCTTTGTGTTGTGTGCTTATTTTGATGGCTCTATGGTTTTCTTTGGTGAGTTTTTGCCATAGAAAAGTTGGAATACATTAGATATAATGCAAAAAACAGAATATGAATTGGTTTGTTACTGCACTTATAGTAGTGATTTGCTTTCTTTTACTAACGGATCTCATGAAGGTTTTGTTGAGTTTTGTGTGATTGAAATTTTCAAATTTTGTGTTATCTTACGATGGATGAAGGAATAAGGAGTAAGAAGAGCCTAAGCTTGGGGATGCCCCGGCATCCCAAGCTATTATCCAAAATAGAGCAAGCAACTAAGCTTGGGGATGCACCGAGTGGCATCCCCTCTTTCTTCTAACGACCATCGGTATTTTACTCGAAGCTATATTTTTATTCGCCACATAGTATGTGTTTTGCTTGGAGCGTCTTGTATGATATGAGTCTTTGCTTGTTTTATTTTGTGTTTTAAGTCTTGATTCTTTGCTGGACACACCTATTTAAGAGAGCCAAAATTATGTCATGACTTGTTAGAATTGCTCTCTATGCTTCACTTAAATTTTTTATGAGCTATGGACTTGCTCTGGTGCTTCACTTATATCTTTTTGAGCATGGTGTGCTTTAGTATTTTTGAAGAAATGCTCTCTTTCTTCACTTAGATTTATTTGAGAGTTAGTGAATTTTTCAAGAAATTCTCTCTCTTGCTCCACTTAAATTAATTTGAGAGAAAGAAACATTATGCTCATGATCTTCACTTATATTTGTTTGAGCTTATCAAAAGCAACATATGAAAATTAGTTCTAAAGTGATAGATATCCAAGAAGGATATAATAAAAACTTTCATGAAGATCATTGGACAAAATAAACTTGATTCTTAGTAATAGTTTTGATATATGATGATGTGATATGTGAGTTATGTTGATGAGTAATTATGCTTTAGTAAGAATATTGGTGTTAAGCTTTGTGATTCCCTATGCAAGCATGAAAGTCAGTAATTATGCAATGAAATTATATCCTACTTATGGTGCATTATTCGGTGTTAATTATGCTTCATGCTCGCTTATGAGATTATTCGTTTCTTGGTTGGTCGCTTCTCAATCTTTTGTTAGCCTTCATTTTGCACTAAGTATGATCAGTACTTGTGCATCCAAAAACCTTTAAACCAGTTTTGCCACATGAGTCCACTATATCTACCTATATGCGGTATTCTTTTTCCGTTCTAAGAAAATTTGTATGTCCCATCTCTAAATTTCAAAATAAACTTCTCTTTTGTGTGTTCGTTTCACTCGCGGAGCGGTGAGGGGTGGCTAATATTTTCCATGCTAGATGTGTTATTCTCACGATGAGTGTTTATTCACTTGTCATTGGACGAGAGTAAGGCAAAAGTATTAGGGATGCCCAATCCCGAAATGAAAAATGAATTTACTTTATGTTTTCAAATAATAAATTCCTTGGAAAGTATTGGTATGGAGGGCAACCGTGGATACGGCTAGCCATGGAAAGTGAAAGTATGGTTGAAAAAGGAATAAACTTTATTTTCTGTTTGAGGACCGCCTATGATATATATAGCATAGAAAGTGTTGGAAACTCTAAGTCGTTTTCGTTGGTGGGAAGGATACACCTCCCAAAATGTTTTTATCTCTCAATTTTCCGCTTTGAGCTCTGGCACCTCTACAAATCCCTACTTCCCTCTGCGAAGGGCCTTTCTTTTACTTTATGCAATTTTTATTTTTTTGAATTTGAGTCTCCATCCTCTCTTATAAAAGCACCAACTAGGAGGCAATATCATCGTACTTGAGTATTGGGTGTAGCTAATATGCGAGTGTGTTTCATGAATGGATCAATGATTAAGCATGATGGGCTAGGGATAACTTATTTTAGCGTTGATATTTTAAAAGACATGGTTGCTTGTTGATATGCTTGAGTATTTAAGTTATCATGTCAAAACTAGACTATTGCTTTGAACAATATAAATGTCCAAATGTCCATGCTATAAAGGAAAGAGATATGACATGATAGGCAACATTCCACATCAAAATTTCTGTTTTTATCACTTACCTACTCAAGGACGAGTAGGAGTTAAGATTCGGGATGCTGATACGTCTCCAACGTATCTATAATTTTTTATTCTTCCATGCTATCATATTATCAATCTTGGTTGTTTTATAATCATTTTATAGTCAGTTTTTGGTACCAACTTTTTGACATTGTGCCAAGTGTCGGTTGCTGTTTTCTGCATGTTTTTTACATCGCAGGAAATCAATACCAAACGGAGTACAAATGCAATGAAACTTTACGGAGATTGTTTTTGGACCAGAAGACACCTAATGGGTCAGGGTTGTGCCTGGGGGGTGCTCCGAGGAGAGCACAACCCACCAGGGTGCACCAGGAGGCCCAGGCGCGCCCTAGTGGGTTGTGCCCACCTCGGGTGCCCCCCCCCCCCACTGCCTCTTTGCTCTATAAATATCCCAATATTCCTAAAACCCTAGGGGAGTCGACGAAAATAAATTCCAGCCGCCACAGAGTCAAGAACCACCAGATCCAATCTAGCCACTATCTCGGATGGGGTTCACCACCTCCATTGGTGCCTCTCCGATGATGCGTGAGTAGTTCTTTGTAGACCTTCGAGTCCGTAGTTAGTAGCTAGATGGCTTCCTCTCTCTCGCTGAATTCTCAATACAATGGTCTCTTTGAGATCCATATGATGTAACTCTTTTTGCGGTGTGTTTGTTGGGATCGATGAACTTTGAGTTTATGATTAGATCTATCTTTTTATATCCATGAAATTATTTGAGTTTCTTTGATCTCTTTTATGCATGATTGCTTATAGCATCATATTTCTTCTCTAATATTTGGTTTTATTTTGCCAACTTGATCTATTTATCTTGCAATGGGAAGAGGTGCTTTGTAGTGGGTTCGATCTTACGGTGCTTGATCCCAGTGACAAAAGGGGAACCGACACGTATGTATCGTTGCTACTAAGAATAAAACGATGGGGTCTATCTCTACATAGATAGATTTTGTCTGCATCATGTCATCGTTCTTATTGAATTTCTCTGTTTCTCCATGAACTTAATACACTAGATGCATGCTGGATAGCGGTCGATGTGTGGAGTAATAGTAGTAGATGCAGGCAGGAGTCGGTCTACTAATCTTGGACGTGATACCTATGTAATGATCATTGCCTGGATATCGTCATGATTATTTGAAGTTCTATCAATTTCCCAACAACAATTTGTTCACCCACTGTTTGCTATTTTTCTCGAGAGAAGCCACTAGTGAAACCTATGGCCCCCGGGTCTCTTTCTCATATTATTTACCTTTGAGATCTATTTTCCTTTGCTTTTATTTTCAGATCTATTAAACCAAAAATTACAAAAAATACCTTGCTGCGTTTTATACTTATTTATTTTATTTGGCATCCGATCTATCAATCTACTACAATTTTATTCACGTCTATTTGCCCATCTTGGGGCGCCACTACCCGAAAGGGATTGACAACCCGTTTTACACGTCGGGTTGCGAGAAGTTGTTATTTGTGTGCAGGTGTTGTTTACGTTATGTTGCTTGGTTCTCCTACTGGTTCGGTAACCTTGGTTTCACATCTGAGGGAAATACCTACCACCGCTGTGCTGCATCATCCCTTCCTCTTTGGGGAAATACCGACGTAGCTTCAAGCCGCATCAGTCCCGTAGCATGCACGTATGGTGAACCTTTATGTAACGAAGTTGGAGCATGAGATATTTTTTGATTGTCTTCCTTATGAGTGGCGGTCGGGGACGAGCGATGGTCTTTTCCTACCAATCTGTCCCCCTAGGAGCATGCGCGTAGTACTTTGTTTCGATGACTAATAGATTTTTGCAATAAGTATGCAAGTTCTTTATGACTAATGTTGAGTCCATGGATTATATGCACTCTCACCTTTTCGCCATTGCTAGCCTCTCTTGTACTGCGCAACTTTCGCCGGTACCATAAACCCACCATTTACCTTTCTCAAAACAGCCACCATACCTACCTATTATGGCATTTCCATAGCCATTCCGAGATATATTGCCATGCAACTTTCTATCATTCCATTTATCATGACACGCTCCATCATTGTCATATTGCTATGCATGATCATGTAGTTGACGTCGTATTTGTGGCAAACCCACCATTCATCATTTTTTATACATGTCACTCTTGATTCATTACACATCCCGGTACACTGCCGGAGGCATTCACATAGAGTCATATTTTGTTCTAGTATCGAGTTGTAAGTAAATAAAAGTGTGATGACCTTCATTATTAGAGCATTGTCACATGTGAGGAAAAAACAGAAAGGCCAAAAAAAGAGAGAAGGCCCAAAAAATGAGAGAAAAAGAGAGAAGGGACAATGTTTCCTACTACAGGCCAAGCAGCCAAGAAGAAGTGTAAAGAACGAGAGTTGTTGAAACTAGCATATTGGAAGATTAATTGACCAAAATAACCATGAGCAGCCACAATATTATAAGTTTCTTCATCTTGACCAAATTTGTAACCCTCATTAGCAGATTCATTTTCAGTAGTTTCCCTGATCAAACTAGAGGTTACCAAGGAACCATGCATAGCACTGAATAGGGAACCGCCGAATACACCAGCAAAACCTAACATGTGGAATGGATGCATAAGGATGTTGTGCTCTGCCTGGAATACAATCATAAAGTTGAAAGTACCAGAGATTCCTAAAGGCATACCATCAGAAAAGCTTCCTTGGCCAATAGGGTAAATCAAGAAAACAGCAGTAGTAGCTGCAACAGGAGCTGAATATGCAACAGCAATCCAAGGACACATACCCAGACGGAAACTAAGTTCCCACTCACGACCCATATAACAAGCTACACCAAGTAAGAAGTGTAGAACAATTAGCTCATAAGGACCACCATTATATAACCACTCATCAACAGATGCAGCTTCCCAAATTGGGTAAAAGTGCAATCCGATCGTCGCAGAAGTAGGGATAATAGCACCAGAGATAATATTGTTTCCATAAAGTAAAGAACTAGAAACAGGCTCACGAATACCATCAATATCTACTGGAGGGGTATCCTTTTGCCACACTTGTGCTTCAAAGTAGCACCATAATCTTCATGATAGAGAGTCTCCTATATTGTCACTTTCATATACTAGTGGGAACTTTTCATTATAGAACTTGGCTTGTATATTCCAATGATGGGCTTCCTCAAAGTGCCCTATGTCTTCATGAGCAAGCAAGTTGGATGCACACCCACTTAGTTTTTTTGAGCTTTCATAAACTTATAGCTCTAGTGCATTTGTTGCATGGCAATCCCTACTCACTCACATTGATATCTATTGATGGGCATCTCCAGAGCCTGTTGATACGCCTAGTAGATGTGAGATTATCTTCTTATTTTTGTCCTCTCCACAACCACCTTCTATTCCACCTATAGTGATATGTCCATGGCTCACACTCATGTATTGCGTGAAAGTTGAAAATGTTTGAGAACGTCAAAAGTATGAAACAATTGCTTGGCTTGTCATCAGGGTTGTGCATGATTTCAATATTTTGTGTGATGAAGATGGAGCATAGCCAGACTATATGATTTTGTAGGGATAAGCTTTATTTGGCCATGTTATTTTGAGAAGACATAATTATTTTGTTACTATGCTTGAAGTATAATTGTTTTATGTCAATATTAAACTTTTGTTTTGAATCATACGGATCTGAACATTCATGCCACAATAAAGAGAATTACATGGATAAATATGTTAGGTAGCATTCCGCATCAAAAATTCTGTTTTTATCATTTACCTACTCGAGGACAAGCAGGAATTAAGCTTGGGGATGCCTCATATGTCTCCAACATATCTATAATTTTTTATTGTCCCATGCTATTATATTATCTGTTTTGGATGTTTTATATGCATTAATACGCTATTTTATATGATTTTTGGGACTAACCTATTAACCTAGAGCCCAGTGCCAGTTCCTGTTTTTTTCCTTGTTTTAGAGTTTCGCAGAAAAGGAATACCAAACGGAGTCCAAACGGAATGAAACTTTCACGATTATTTTTCTTGGACCAGAAGACATCCAAAGGGCTTGGAGTGCACGTCCGGAAAGCCACGAGGCGGCCACAAGGATGGAGGGCGCGCCCCCACCCTTGTGGGCCCCACGTGACTCCTCCGACCTATTTCTTCCACCTATATATTCTCAATTACCCCAAAACCTTCCAGGGGAGCCACGAAACCACTTTTCCACCGCCGCAACCTTCTGTACCCATGAGATCCCATCTAGGGGCCTTTTCCGGCGTCCTGCCGGAGGGGGATTCGATCACGGAGGGCTTCTACATCAACACCATTGCCTCTTCGATGAAGCGTGAGTAGTTTACCATTGACCTACGGGTCCATAGATAGTAGCTAGATGGCTTCTTCTCTCTCTTTGATTCTCAATACCATGTTCTCCTCGATGTTCTTGGAGATCTATTCGATGTAATACTTTTTTGCGGTGTGTTTGCCGAGATCCAATGAATTGTGGATTTATTATCATCTTATCTATGAATATTATTTGAATCTCCTCTGAATTCTTATATGCATGATTTTATATCTTTGCAAGTCTCTTCGAACTATCAATTTGGTTTGGCCAACTAGATTGGTTTTTCTTACAATGGGAGAAGTGCTTAGCTTTGGGTTCAATCTTGCGGTGCTCGATCCTAGTGACAGAAGGGGAACCGACACATATTGTATTGTTGCCATCGAGGATAACAAGATGGGTTTTTTATCATATTGCTTGAGTTTATCCTGCTACATCATGTCCTCTTACTTAATGTGTTACTCTGTTCTTATGAACTTAATACTCTAGATGCAGGCAGGAGTCGGTCGATGTGTGGAGTAATAGTAGTAGATGCAGAATTGTTTCGGCCTACTTGATACAGACGTGATGCCTATATTCATGATCATTGCCTTAGATATCGTCATAACTTTGCGCTTTTCTATCAATTGCTCGGCAGTAATTTGTTCACCCACCGTAATATTTTCTATCTTGAGAGAAGCCTCTAGTGAAACCTATGGCCCCCAGGTCTATTTTCCATCATATAAGTTTCTGATCTACAATTTTAGTTTCCTATTTACTTTCTTTGCATACTTTTAATTTCCGTTCCATAAACCAAAAATACCAAAAATATTACTTTACCGTTTATCCATCTATATCAGATCTCACGTTGCAAATAACCGTGAAGGGATTGACAACCCCTTCGTCGTGTTGGGTGCAAGTTGGTGTTTGTTTGTGCAGGTATTCAGTGGCTTATTGTGTTGTCTCCTACTGGATTGATACCATGGTTCTCAAAAGCTGAGGAAAATACTTACTCTACTTTGCTGCATCACCCTTTCTTCTTCAAGGGAAAAATCAATGCAAACTCAATAGGTAGCAGATACATAGATTCCTCGCGACGCATCGCAACATCGAGAACCCAGAAGTTCATACCCAGCTTCAAGATGATCTTATTGAGCAACAGTGGCATCTCCATATCACTTCATAGTTGTGCTTTTATCATGCTCTTTTAATTCATTTGAACCCTTCCTTGTGTTTGAATTTGAATAATTTAGTTTATCAACTATGAATTTGTAATATTCGTGAATTGTGTAAATCCTAATTGTTATGTTTGGATTTAATATGTGTGCAAATATGTAGTTGAAGTGTACTATGTAAACTAAAATTAGAAAGATTTGACATTCTTTTACTCCCTTAAGTTTAAGTTTAGGGGATCAGTTAGAAAAGATACTTTTTAGAGGAGCAAATATACTCCTCTAAAGAATAGTTGGTTGTATCCTCTAAATTATAGGGGTTCAGTTAGAGATGCAGAAACTGAATAAAGGAGCAGTTCCTCAACAAGATCGCTCTCCCTGCATATATAGAATAGTGTACCATTTCCCTAACTTCATTTAAGATTGTATCAGTTTTCTCGGGGGCGATGGACAGACTTAAATGGAGTTTGGGGTTTACTAGCGGAGTTGCGGTGGACTGCGTGGGGCGCAGTGGGGGTCTAGCACTGTGGTGGAGAGATCAAGTCCAAGTAATGATCAGGCCGTGGAGCCAATATTTCATTGACGCGGAGGTTATTAGTGAGGGCAAAACCTGTAGAATCACTGGATTCTACGGGGAACCACGGACGGAACTCCGGAAGAAATCATGGGATGCGATTCGTTACTTGAGGGCACAGGATAATCTTCCCTGGATCTGTCTAGGCGATTACAACGAGGCTTTGTTCCAAACAGATCAGAGGGGGGTAACTTGAGGACTTTTTTGCAGATGGAGGATTTCCGTGACTGCCTCGCCGACTGCGGCTTGGCAGACTTAGGATTCTCGGGCTACCCTTACACTTGGGACAATAAAAGGGATGGTGCGGAAAATATCCAAGTCCGTCTCGATCGTGCTACATGCAATGACGCTTTTTTAGCCATGTTTCCGGAGACGACGGTGGAGCATATACTGACTGAGGAGTCAGATCACCAAGCCCTCCTTGTGCGTGCGTCGGAGACGGCTCCACGTGGTGACCGAGGAGGGGATAGACCGTTCCGGTACGATGAGGCATGGACAAGACACGAAAAGTATGAGGAGTGTTGGGGAACGTAGTAATTTCGAAAATTTTCCTACGCACATGCAAGATCATGGTGATGCATAGCAACGAGGGGAGAGTGTTGTCTACGTACCAACGCAGACCGACTACGGAAGCGATCACACAACGTAGAGGAAGTAGTCGTACGTCTTCTTCCCAATCCGACCGATCCAAGCACCGTTACTCCGGCACCTCCGAGTTCTTAGCACACGTTCAGCTCGATGACGATCCTCGGGCTCCGATCCAGCAAAGTGTCGAGGAAGAGTTCCGTAAGCACGACGGCGTGGTGACGATCTTGATGAACTACAGCAGCAGGGCTTCGCCTAAACTCCGCTACAGTATTATCGAGGAATATACTGGCAGGGGGCACCACACACGGCTAAGGAATAGATCACGTGGATCAACTTGTGTGTCTATGGGGTGCCCCCTGCCCCTATATATAAAGGATGGAGGAGGAGGAGGCCGGCCAAGGCAAAGGTGCGGCCAGGATAGGGAGTCCTACTAGGACTCCAAGTCCTAGTAGGAGTCCACCAAAAGGGGAGGAAGGGAGAAGGAATAGGAGGAGAAAGAGAGGTGGCCGGCCCCCTTTTCCCTAGTCCAATTCGGACCAAAGGGGAGGAGGGCGCAGCAGCCTTTTCCTCTTCCCACTAAAGCCCATCAAGGCCCATTACTTCTCCCGTAACTACCCGGTACTCCGAAAAATACCCGAATCACTCGGAACCTTTCCGATGTCCGAATATAGTCGTCCAATATATCGATCTTTACGTCTCGACCATTTCGAGACTCCTCGTCATGTCCCCGATCTCATCCGGGACTCCGAACTCCTTCGGTACATCAATACTCATAAACTCATAATATAACTATCATCGAAACCTTAAGCGTGCGGACCCTACGGTTCGAGAACAATGTAGACATGACCGAGACACGTCTCCGGTCAATAACCAATAGTGGGACCTGGATGCCCATATTGGCTCCTACATATTCTACGAAGATCTTTATCGGTCAGACCGCATAACAACATACGTTGTTCCCTTTGTCATCGGTATGTTACTTGCCCGAGATTCGATCGTCGGTATCCAATACCTAGTTCAATCTCGTTACCGGCAAGTCTCTTTACTCGTTCTGTAATACATCATCCCACAACTAACTCATTAGTTGCAATGCTTGCAAGGCTTAAGTGATGTGCATTACCGAGAGGGCCCAGAGATACCTCTCCGACAATCGGAGTGACAAATCCTAATCTCGAAATACGCCAACCCAACATCTACCTTTGGAGACACCTGTAATGCTCCTTTATAATCACCCAGTTACATTGTGACGTTTGGTAGCACCCAAAGTGTTCCTCCGGCAAACGGGAGTTGCATAATCTCATAGTCATAGGAACATGTATAAGTCATGAAGAAAGCAATAGCAACATACTAAACGATCGTGTGCTAAGATAATGGAATGGGTCATGTCAATCAGATCATTCAACTAATGATGTGACCTCGTTAATCAAATAACAACTCTTTTGTCCATGGTTAGGAAACATAACCATCTTTGATTAACGAGCTAGTCAAGTAGAGGCATACTAGTGACACTCTGTTTGTCTATGTATTCACACATGTATTATGTTTCCGGTTAATACAATTCTAGCGTGAATAATAAACATTTATCATGATATAAGGAAATAAATAATAACTTTATTATTGCCTCTAGGGCATATTTCCTTCAGTCTCCCACTTGCACTAGAGTCAATAATCTAGATCACATCACCATGTGATTAACATCGATAGTTCACATCATCATGTGATTAATACCCATAGTTCACATCGCCATGTGACCAACACCCAAAGGGTTTACTAGATTCAGTAATCTAGTTCACATCGCTATGTGATTAACACCCAAAGAGTACTAAGGTGTGATCATGTTTTGCTTGTGAGAGAATCTTAGTCAACGGGTCTGCCACATTCAGATCCACATGTATTTTGCAAATTTCTATGTCAACAATGCTCTGCATGGAGCTACTCTAGCTAATTGCTCCCACTTTCAATATGTATCTAGACCGAGACTTAGAGTCATCTAGATTAGTGTCAAAACTTGCATCGGCGTAACCCTTTACGACGAACCTTTTATCACGCCCATAATCGAGAAACATATCCTTATTTCACTAAGGATAATTCTAACCGCTGTCCAGTGATCTACTCCTAGATCACTATTGTACTCCCTTGCCAAATCAGTGCAGGGTATACAATAGATCTGGTATACAGCATGACATACTTAATAGAACCTATGGCCAAGGCATGGGGAATGACTTTCATTCTCTTTCTATCTTCTGTCGTGGTCGGGCTTTGAGTCTTACTCAACTTCACACCTTATAATACAGGCAAGAACTCTTTCTTTGACTTCTCCATTTTGAACTACTTCAAAATCTTGTCAAGGTATGTATTCATTGAAAAAACTTATCAAGTGTCTTGATCTATCTCTATAGATCTTGAAGCTCAATATGTAAGCAGCTTCACCGAAGTCTTTCTTTGAAAAACTCCTTTCAAACACTCCTTTATGCTTTACAGAATAATTCTACATTATTTCCGATCAACAATATGTCATTCACATATACTTATCAAAAATGTTGTAGTGCTCCCACTCACTTTCTTGTAAATACAGGCTTCACCGCAAGTCTGTATAAAACTATATGCTTTGATCAACTCATCAAAGCGTATATTCCAACTCCGAGATGTTTGCACCAGTCCACAGAAAGATCGCTGGAGCTTGCATATTTAGTTAACACCTTTAGGATCGACAAAACCTTCTAGTTGCATCGTATACAACTCTTCTTTAGCAAATCCATTAAGGAATGCAGTTTTGTTTATCCATTTGCCAGATTTCATAAAATGCGGCAATTGCTAACATGATTCGGATAGACTTAAGCATAGATACGAGTGAGAAAATCTCATCGTAGTCAACACCTTGAACTTGTCGAAAACCTTTTGCGACAATTCTAGCTTTGTAGATAGTAACACTACTATCAGCGTCCGTCTTCCTCTTGAAGATCCATTTATTTTCTATGGCTTGCCGATCATCGGGCAAGTCAACCAAAGTCCATACTTTGTTCTCATACATGGATCATATCTCAGATTTCATGGCTTCAAGCCACTTTGCGGAATCTAGGCTCACCATCGCTTCTTCATAGTTTGTAGGATCATCATGATCTAGTAGCATGACTTCCAGAACAGGATTACCATACCACTCTGGCGCGGATCTTACTCTGGTTGATCTACGAGGTTCAGTAGTGTCTTGTTCTGAAGTTTCATGATCATCATCATTAGCTTCCTCACTAACTAGTGTAGGTGTCACAGAAACATTTTTCTGTGATGTACTACTTTCCAATAAGGGAGAAGGTACAATTACCTTATCAAGTTTTCTACTTTCCTCCCACTCACTTCTTTCGAGAGAAACTCCTTCTCCAGAAAGTTTCCGAATTTAGCAACAAAAGTCTTGCCTTCGGATCTGTGATAGAAGGTGTATCCAATAGTTTCCTTTGGATATCCTATGAAGATGCACTTCTCCGATTTGAGTTTTGAGCTTATCAGGATGAAACTTTTTCATATAAGCATCGCAACCCCAAACTTTAAGAAACGACAACTTTGGTTTCTTGCCAAACCATAGTTCATAAAGCGTCGTCTCGACGGATATAGATGGTGCCCCTTTTTTTTACGTGAATGCAGTTGTCTCTAATGCATGACCCCAAAAACAATAGTGGTAAATCGGTAAGAGACATCATAGATTGCACTATATCCAAATAGTACGGTTATGACGTTCGGACACACCATTATGATGTGGTGTTCCAGGTGGCATGAGTAGTGAAACTATTTCACATTGTTTTAACTGAAGACCAAACTCGTAACTCAAATATTTGTCTCCATGATCAGATCGTAGAAACTTTATTTTCTTGTCACGATGTTTTTCACTTCACTCTGAAATTCTTTGAACTTTTCAAATGTTTTAGACTTATGTTTCATCAAGTAGATATACTCATATCTGCTCAAATCATTTGTGAAGATCAGAAAATAATGATACTTGTCGCGAGCCTTAATATTCATTGGACCACATACATCAGTATGTATGATTTCCAACAAATCTTTTCTCGCTCCATTGTTCCGGAGAATGGCGTTTTAGTCATCTTGCCCAAAAGGCATGGTTCGCAAGCATCAAGTGATTTCGAAAGCCCATCAGCATGGAGTTTCTTCATGCGCTTTATACCAATATGACCTAAACAGCAGTGCCACAAATAAGTTGCACTATCATTATTAACTTTGCATCTTTTTGGTTTCAATATTATGAATATGTGTATTATTAAGATCGAGATCCAATGAACTATTTTCATTGGGTGTGTAACCATATAAGGTTTTATTCATGTAAACAGAACAACAATTTATTCTTTTACTTAAATGAATAACCGTATTACAATAAACATGATCAAATCATATTCATGCTCAACACAAACACCAAATAACACTTATTTAGGTTCAACACTAATCCCGAAAGTATAGGGGAGTGTGCGATGATGATCATATCAATCTTGGAACTACTTCCAACACACATCATCACTTCACCCTTAACTAGTCTCTGTTTATTCTGCAACTCCCGTTTCGAGTTACTACTCTTAGCAACTGAACTAGCATCAAATACTAAGGGGTTGCTATAAACACTAGTAAAGTACACATCAATAACATGTATATCAAATATACTTATGTTTACTTTTCCATCCTTCTTATCCGCCAATCATTTGGGGTAGTTCCGCTTCCAGTGATCAGTCCCTTTGCAGTATAAGCACTTAGTCTCAGGCTTAGGATCAGACTTGGGCTCCTTCACTTGAGCAGCAACTTGCTTGCCGTTCTTCTTGAAGTTCCCCTTCTTCCCTTTGCCCTTTTCTTGAAACTAGTGGTCTTGTCAACCATCAACACTTGATGTTTTTCTTGATTTCTACCTTCATCGATTTCATCATCATGAAAAAACTCGGGAGTCGTTTTTGTCATCCCTTGCATACTATAGTTCATCACGAAGTTCTACTAACTTGGTCATGGTGACTAGAGAATTCTGTCAATCACTATCTTATCTGGAAGATTAAATCCCACTTGATTCAAGCGATTATAGTACCCAGACAATCTGAGCACATGCTCACTAGTTGAGCGATTCTCCTCCATCTTTTAGCTATAGAACTTGTTGGAGACATCATATCTCTCAACTCGGGTATTTGCTTGAAATATTAACTTCAACTCCTGGAACATCTCATATGGTCCATGACGTTCAAAACGTCTTTGAAGTCCCGATTCTAAGCCATTAAGCATGGTGCACTAAACTATCAAGTAGTCATCATATTGAGCTAGCCAAACGTTCATAATGTCTGCATCTGCTCCTGTAATAGGTCTGTCACCTAGCGGTGCATCAAGGACATAATTCTTCTGTGCAGCAATGAGGATAAACCTCAGATCACGGATCCAATCCGCATCATTGCTACTAACATCTTTCAACACAATTCTCTCTAGGAACATATCAAAATAAACACAGGAAAGCAACAATGCGAGCTATTGATCTACAACATGATTTGCAAAATACTACCAGGACTAAGTTCATGATAAATTTAATTTCAATTTAATCATATTACTTAAGAACTCCCACTTAGATAGACATCCCTCTAATCCTCTAAGTGATCACGTGATCCAAATCAACTAAACCATAATCGATCATCACGTGAGATGGAGTAGTTTTCAATGGTGAACATCGTTATGTTGATCATATCTACTATATGATTCACGCTCGACCTTTCGGTCTCCGTGTTCCGAGGCCATATCTGTATATGCTTGGCTCGTCAAGTATAACCTGAGTATTCCGCGTGTGCAACTGTTTTGCACCCATTGTATTTGAACGTAGAGCTTATCACACTCGATCATCACGTGGTGTCTGGGCACGACGAACTTTGGCAACGGTGCATACTCAGGGAGAACACTTCTTGATAATTTAGTGAGAGATCATCTTATAATGCTACCGTCAATCAAAGCAAGATAAGATGCATAAAAAGATAAACATCACATGCAATCAAAATATAAGTGATATGATATGGCCATCATCATCTTGTGCTTGTGATCTCCATCTCCGAAGCACCGTCATGATCACCATCGTCACCGGCATGACACCTTGATCTCCATCGTAGCATCATTGTCGTCTCGCCAATCTTATGCTTCCACGACTATCACTACCGCTTAGTAATAAAGTAAAGCATTACATCGCGATTGCATTGCATACAATAAAGCGACAACCATATGGCTCCTGCCAGTTGCCGATAACTTGGTTACAAAACATGATCATCTCATACAATAAAATTTAGCATCATGCCTTGACCATATCACATCACAACATGCCCTGCAAAAACAAATTAGACGTCCTCTACTTTGTTGTTGCAAGTTTTACGTGGCTGCTACGGGCTTAAGCAAGAACTCATCTCACCTACGCATCAAAACCACAACGATAGTTTGTCAAATAGACTCCGTTTTAACCTTCGCAAGGACCGGGCGTAGCCACACTCAGTTCAACTAAAGTTGGAGAAACAGTCACCCGCAAGTCACCTATGTGCAAAGCACGTCGGGGAAACCGGTCTCGCGTAAGCGTACGCGTAATGTCGGTCCGGGCCGCTTCATCCAACAATACCGCCGAACCAAAGTATGACATGCTGGTAGGCAGTATGACTTATATCGCCCACAACTCACTTGTGTTCTACTCGTGCATATAACATCAAACCATAAAACCTAGGCTCGGATGCCACTGTTGGGGAACGTAGTAATTTCGAAAATTTTCCTACGCACACGCAAGATCATGGTGATGCATAGCAACGAGGGGAGAGTGTTGTCTATGTACCAACGCAGACTGACTGCGGAAGCGATCACACAACGTAGAGGAAGTAGTCGTACGTCTTCTTCCCGATCCGACCGATCCAAGCACCGTTACTCCGGCACCTCCGAGTTCTTAGCACACGTTCAGCTCGATGACGATCATCGGGCTCCGATCCAGCAAAGCGTCGAGGAAGAGTTCCGTCAGCACGACGGCGTGGTGACGATCTTGATGAACTACAGCAGCAGGGCTTCGCCTAAACTCCGCTACAGTATTATCGAGGAATATAGTGGCAGGGGGCACCGCACACGGCTAAGGAATAGATCACGTGGATCAACTTGTGTGTCTATGGGGTGCCCCCTGCCCCTGTATATAAAGGATGGAGGAGGAGGAGGCCGGCCAAGGCAAAGGTGCGGCCAGGATAGGGAGTCCTACTAGGACTCCAAGTCCTAGTAGGAGTCCACCAAAAGGGGAGGAAGGGAGAAGGAATAGGAGGAGAAGGAGAGGTGGCCGGCCCCCTTTTCCCTAGTCCAATTCGGACCAAAGGGGAGGGGGGCGCAGCAGCCTTTTCCTCTTCCCACTAAAGCCCATCAAGGCCCATTACTTCTCCCGTAACTACCCGGTACTCCGAAAAATACCCGAATCACTCGGAACCTTTCCGATGTCCGAATATAGTCGTCCAATATATCGATCTTTACGTCTCGACCATTTCGAGACTCCTCGTCATGTCCCCGATCTCATCCGGGACTCCGAACTCCCTCGGTACATCAATACTCATAAACTCATAATATAACTGTCATCGAAACCTTAAGCGTGCGGACCCTACGGTTCGAGAACAATGTAGACATGACCGAGACACGTCTCCGGTCAATAACCAATAGCGGGACCTGGATGCCCATATTGGCTCCAACATATTCTACGAAGATCTTTATCGGTCAGACCGCATAACAACATACGTTGTTCCCTTTGTCATCGGTATGTTACTTGCCCGAGATTCGATCGTCGGTATCCAATACCTAGTTCAGTCTCGTTACCGGCAAGTCTCTTTACTCGTTCTGTAATACATCATCCCACAACTAACTCATTAGTTGCAATGCTTGCAAGGCTTAAGTGATGTGCATTACCGAGAGGGCCCAGAGATACCTCTCCGATAATCGGAGTGACAAATCCTAATCTCGAAATACGCCAACCCAACATCTACCTTTGGAGACACCTGTAATGCTCCTTTATAATCACCCAGTTACGTTGTGACGTTTGGTAGCACCCAAAGTGTTCCTCCGGCAAACGGGAGTTGCATAATCTCATAGTCATAGGAACATGTATAAGTCATGAAGAAAGCAATAGCAACATACTAAACGATCATGTGCTAAGCTAATGGAATGGGTCATGTCAATCAGATCATTCAACTAATGATGTGACCTCGTTAATCAAATAACAACTCTTTTGTCCATGGTTAGGAAACATAACCATCTTTGATTAACGAGCTAGTCAAGTAGAGGCATACTAGTGACACTCTGTTTGTCTATGTATTCACACATGTATTATGTTTCCGGTTAATACAATTCTAGCGTGAATAATAAACATTTATCATGATATAAGGAAATAAATAATAACTTTATTATTGCCTCTAGGGCATATTTCCTTCAAGGAGATGATAAAACAGGCTTGGGAGAGTGCTGACACAGGTGAACATGGGTTAGCGGCGGCGTGGAGCAGACTGGAAGCCATGACAGGCTCCATGCAACGTTGGGCTAGGGAGGTGTTTGGTTCAATCCGGCGACAGATTAAAAGCCTCAAGGCGCAGCTTATTGACGCCAAGAACAGAGCGCTCTCGACCGGATCCTCACTGGAGGTCCGCGAGTTGGAAGAGCAGCTTAGAGAAATATATGCGCGCGAGGAAATAATGTACAGACAAAGATCAAGAATAGACTGGTTACGCGCCGGCGATCAGAACACACGATATTTTCAGAACAGAGCTTCACATAGGAAAAGGAAGAACACAATAAAAGCGTTAAAACGTGACGACGGATCTTTGTGCAGGGTTGACGAGGAGATGCGCAATATGGCTGCTAGTTTCTATGAGCGTCTATTCACCTCTGATGGTTCACGAGGGGCACATGCGCTATTACAGAATATTGACAACCTTGTCACAAATGAGATGAACGAGATGCTGCTGGTGCCAATCTCGGACGAGGAGATCGAGAAGGCACTCTTCCAGATGGGACCCACGAAAACGCCGGGGCCGGACGGGCTACCCGCTCTTTTCTACCAGCGACACTGGTTGTTGGTACGTGACGACGTTTGCGGGGCGGTAAGGGATTTCCTCGGCGGTGTTGCGGCTCCAGAGGCTTTCAACGCGACGGTTCTTGTCATGATCCCCAAGTGCAGCTCACTGGAGCTACTAGCACAGTTCAGGCCAATCAGTCTGTGTAATGTTTTGTATAAGATTGTGACGAAGGTTCTTGCCAACCGTTTGAAATCTATTCTCCCGGTTCTTATTGGTGAGGAGCAGAGTGCTTTTGTACCGGGGAGGTTGATCACTTACAACGTACTCGTCGCGTATGAATGTGTTCATGCAATTCGGAAGAGGAAGAGGAAGAAGCCGCTGTGTGCGGTCAAATTGGATATGATGAAGGCATATGATAGAGTGGAATGGGATTTTTGCAGAAAACGATGGAAAAATTTGGTTTTGCAGAGGGGTGGATTTCGATGATCATGCGGTGTGTCAGATCGGCATCTTTCACTGTGAAGCTTAATGGTGGTCTGTCTAGGTGTTTCTCCCCGTCCAGGGGTCTCCGACAAGGCGACCCGTTATCGCCCTATTTATTTCTCTTCTGTGTTGAGGGTTTTTCTGCCATGCTCAAAAAAGCACAAGAAGAGGGGAGAGTTAAGGGGGTGTCATTCGGGAGCACTGGCCCCCGTGTTACACATCTCCTGTTTGTCGATGACAGCATAGTCTTTATCGAGGGGACGCAGGATAATGTGGAGGCGTTAAGAGATATACTGTTGAGGTATGAGGAGGCTTCTGGGCAGCGTGTTAATTTACAGAAGTCATCTATCTTTTTTGGAAAAGGTCACCAGGATGCCAACAAGGTGGCGATCAAGAATGTGTTGGGAATTCAAACCGAGGCTCTTAGTGAGAGATATTTGGGACTGCCAACACTGGTTGGGAAGTCCAAAGAGGGCACCTTTAAATATGTGACAGAGAGTTCGAAAGGCAAGGTTGGTGGCTAGAAGGGGCAAGGATTGTCGAAAGCGGCAAGGGAAGTGTTAATAAAATCTGGGCTACAAGCTGTACCAAACCACACCATGAGTTGTTTTCACCTACCTAAGAAGATGTGTCGGAACCTGACTTCGATTTCTTCAAAATTCTGGTGGGCAGCAACAGATGGTGAGCGAAAGGTACACTGGATATCTTGGCAGAAAATGTGTGCAACAAAGCGGGATGGGGGCATGGGGTTCAGAGACCCCGAGGCGTTCAACCAGGCATTGCTTGCGAAGCAAGCCTGGAGGATCCTACAGGTGCCATCTTCACTGTGTGCAAGAGTGCTCAAGGCACGTTATTTCAGCGAGGATTCGATCTTGACAGCAACAACACCTTCCTCTGCTTCCTACACTTTTCGTAGTATCCTTCACGAAAGGGACCTGCTGCAAGAGGGAGTGATATGGCGTATAGGTGATGGAAGCAATATCAATATCCATCACACCAACTGGATCCCACGGTCAGGGAGTATGCGCCCGCTTGGTCAGCTATTTATCACGGGCGTCACCAAAGTAGCGCACCTGCTCACGCCGGATGGAAGGACTTGGGATCTGGACAAGGTGCATGCGATGTTTTCTGATGACGATGCTGATGACATTAAGCAAATTGCCATAGGTGGCCCGGGCTCTGAAGATTACCCTGCATGGAACTTTACAAAGAACGGCGACTTCACGGTAAGGTCAGCATATCATCTGAGAATGGCACTGAATAGAGCGAGGACCGGACAGCCGGAGGCCTCGAGCTCGATGGCGAAGCATAGAGGGTATATGGCGCTGTGGGATACTAGCGCGCCGGCCAAAGCGAAGATCCATATGTGGAGACTGATTCACAATGGCTTAGCAGTGGGAGCCGAGCTTCATCGCCGGCGAATTAAACCTGGTGTTTTTTTGCATCGCGTGCGGGCGGGACGAGACGGTGCTGCACCGTTTTTGGACCTGTCCACACTCGGCACTGTTCTGGCAGCTTCTTCACTCGGAAAAGGGAGTTTTGGTGGCGACCCCGCCAAGTCCGATCGACTCCCAGGGTGCTCTAGCTAGCTGGCTTCTCGGGTGGTTCGCTGGAGCTGCAGATGATGAAAGGGCGGCGATGATCCAAGCCACGTATGGTCTCTGGTTGGCGCGGAATGAAGCTAGGGACGGTAAAAGGATAGCCTCCCCACATGAAATCATGGGAATTGTCTGTACTCACATGAGTGAATGGAAGGAGGCTCACGCAGGAGCTGCTCGCCCAGTGGTGCAAGCTCCCAAGCAAAAATGGCGCCCCCCTGATGACGGTTGGATCAAAGTGAATTCCGACGGGGCCGTGTCAAAAGGAGGTGACAAAGGAGGAGCTGGGGCTGTTCTTCGGGACCATAACGGCGCATTCAGAGCTGGGCTCTGCCATTGCGTCCGCGGCACTGCTGTCCCTCAGTCCATGGAGATATTGGCATGCAAGCAAGCTTTGCAACTGGCGCAGGAGATAAACGCCGAGAGGGTGCACGTGGAGCTGGACTCTGAAGGAGTGGTGCGGATGCTCAACAACCCACAAAAGGAGCTGTCCAACGCCGGACCGTGGATACAAGAACTTAAAGCAATGCTCGCTTCTTTTTCTGAGTATAGAGTGTCGTGGATTCGTCGGTCTGCAAATGTTATCGCTCATAGATTTGCTAGAGTCGGTGTTGGTGATGAACTTTGTAAGGTTTGGCTAGGGGTTATCCCAGACTTTGTGCTAGACGTTGTTTCGGACGAGATTCCGAATGCCTTTGATTGAATAAAGCGGCAACATATGATCCTCAAAAAAAAATCTGTCACGTTGGCAAGGAACACGCACCTGGGCAGCACGCTGAGAAAACGAAAAGAACATACTCGACTTGGGATAGCATTTGTGGCACGCGGGTGCGAGGGCACCGAGTCTCTCGCTTGTGCCGTTTTTTGGCTTCCAAGTTGATAAGATTCATTTCGAATACGTTTTGACAAGTTTTTTCAAGTTTGAACTTTTTTCACAACTTTAGTACATGCGACCCATAAAAATCGCTTAAAGTTTCAACTTAGAAACTTGATACAAGTGAAGGAGAGAATCATAAGTTTCAGATGGGAAGTCGTTTTTTCGACAAAGGGTGTATTTTATTAACTCATAATGTCGCATCAAGAGAATACAAAGCATCACGAGCTCACACCTGGCCTCCGCATAATTAGGATGCACACAACCAACACCAACACACACACAAAATGAAGAAAAAATGTGACCTCTAAAATCCTGTCGAAATGAACTATAACGTGCAGCAATAACCATCAGCATCAACCCCCACCGATGATAGCACCCGAACATGGAAAAGTGCTACGACAATGATGCCTTCAAGAAAGAAATGAGGCGCGAGCGCCGCCATGACCAGATCCATCCTTAATCTTTGGTTTTCACCCTAAAAAAGAAGTCCAAGCAGACTCCAAAGAATGCCTTCATCAAGGGTATGATGTACGAACACCATCATTGCTAGGTACAACCAGTCCAGGCCAGACCTAGAGTTTTCACTCCGGAGCTCGAATCCATGTGCTAAAGAGCACCACCAAACTTATGTCACCGTATACTGTTGCCCGCACTTTCAATGAAGACGTTACTGCTGCAAGCCAGGCTGTCACTCCTCAACAATCGTATATGCTCACAACCCCGACGTGCACAAACACAACCAGGCATACCACATATACGGGAAGCAGCTAGAGCACGACACCAGCCTCAACAAGGTAACTGACGCCGCCAATAACCCATGAGTGGCCATCCGGCAACCCCAAGTCTTCAACAGTGATTGGACACAATGTGTAGACAAAAACCCGTTTGTGCCGTCAAGAGCCCACATAGGCCAACTGACAACCATGTCTTCAGAGAAGTCAAGCCGACAATGGATGAGAACATGAAGCCAGGCATACCTGTAGATAGAACTTGCAGAGAAACTTCGTAGGTCCGATCATCCAACATTCGTCTCCATGTGCGACACCGCCACACTCCTCATGTCCGCTGCCATGGAAAGTCGTATGTTTCAAAGATTAAAACTTAAAACTTATTGTGCGCTCGTGCGGGATCCAACTACTTTGTGAATCGCACGGCAATCGGGTGGCCAGGTAGAGCTGGGCAGGTGCGTGCTCCCGCACCCGCGTGCCCTTGCGAATTTCTGACTCGACATGAAGTTGTTAAGTAGTCTTGTAAAACTTTTTCTCAGCCGCTTCCCATATAGAAAAACTCTAGACAACTGCTGCTCCACCAGTTCCGGCTAGTGAAGCCACGGGTCTCCTCCACCTCGGCAGGTGGCAGGAGATGGTGGAGACCCAGGATCTATGTTACGACAATGTAGTTGGGTATTTTAGGACTAGAATTTGTTTCCCCAACAGCGACGCTATGGTGGCGATTGCAGCACTGTGCGGATCAAGAATAAGGTTTCTCTGACTCATCGACATTAGTCTCGTCTCGGTGCAGAGTAGGACGAATGATTGTTTGGTCGTTGCTCTTTTGTAGTGGTGGATCTAGTCGTGTCTTTGTGTTATGCAGGTGGTCTTCAAATGCGTCTTATAGCAGAGTGGGTGACGTCGCTTTGTGGCTTTGTCCTCTGGCTCCTTCTCCAATCGGCGATGTTTGACTAGTTTGAACGTCGTCGGGGAGCTTGTGACGTTAGGTCTATCTGAATCGGGGTGCCTAGATTTGAGGTGGTCAGACAACCCTAGCGTTCTTCTCCGGGCGACAATCTTTGTTTTAGATCGCTGCCACCAGCGTCTTCTGACTCGGGACGATTTCCAGGCCGCTGTATTAATAACATTTCCATGTTTGATGGTGTTTCAGAGGTCCATATGCGGCATTGAGCTCCAGCGCACCGTCAATGAGTGAAGGAGGATACATCAATTTTCTTGTGGACCTATGTGTAATTTCTAGTTTCTATAAGGATGACCTTGTAAGAGTTCAACTTCGTCCTTACAAAGCGATTAGGAATATTTCTCGGCGAAATACTAAGGAAACTCCAACGCGGGTCATCAAATCACTCGCAAAGGTTCCGATCAGACGGTCCAGACATTTTAAGCCATTCAGTGAAAGTGATCAAATTGTTCGAACCGGTCCAGACGTTCAAAATCGCCGAAACCGGCGCCAAACTGGGGGAGGTTTAGAGGAGTTAGGACGTCTGTCTGGCCCACTTCTCCTCACAACGCATATGTCCTACTCACCTCGTTTTCTTATCGGTCCACCTCTACCAATTATAGCCCAGTATTCAAATTTGATGACTACAGTTGAATGACGGGTGGCTTGTCTGCTGTCCGCAAACACGACCGGACGTGTCCGCGGACATTTCTTGTCGTCCATTAGATGATCTCTTTGGAGCTGCCCTAACCATGTGTTTGGGGCCACTTGGGCATCTAGCTTAGATAGGGAATGCAGCAGGGGTCCAAGGGAGAACGGAAAAACCGAACAAGAGTACTGAAACAGTCACAACGGGGTCCTTTACTCCTTTTGGTCCCCTGGTTGGACTGGACGGCTGGACGCGCCCCGTATCGGCATCTGCCTGCCCAAACCCGTGACCCCGGCCTGGATTTTGTTCGCCGACGTGCCGGCCGCTCCCTCCGCCGCCGCCGGGGAGAGGAGAGGAGGACGCTCATCCACCACGCCGTAGAAGAGAAGCAAGAGAGCCCTCGTGCGTGCATCCACCCCGGACAGGGTGCATCATGCAGCGGAAAACGGAAACGCCTGACGTCGCGAGGGGGGCGAGCGCGGAGCACACGCCCGCGGAAGCGGACAAGCCGAGCACAGTTGGCGTGAACCATGCTGCCCCGCCGGGCCCACGTGCCATAAGACAACAAACGTCCACGCCTTTATATATAACCTCTGCCACTGTCTACTGGTGTCAGTAGTCCACCCACCACGTCGATCCTACCGCCGACTCCTACGGCTCAGCCCCAGCAGCCGTCGCCGGCCGGGTGCTCCTCATACGATCACCGAGCAGGTACAGTCCTGATGGGAGCACATCATCTATGTCTATCTTGTATATTTCCTAGAATAAGAACTGTTTAATAACTGTGCCGTTCTCTGTTCTTTCATCCATCATCTCTTGCTTTGCTTGCTTGGGGAGATCTGACAGTTTTCCTGTCGACTTCTTCTTCTTCCTATTGCAAAAAGAAGAGTTTCGTACCGTGCCGTTCTTTGTTCTTTGATGCATCATCATCTTGCTTGGGGTTGCTTCCATTCTCTGTCACCTCTTCTGCTTCTGCTTGGGAGGTCGGTTTCGTGCTCTGATTCGACGGGGATTCCTTCGTGTTTCCAGCTCGAAATGTTGAGCAAGAGCCTCCTGACATTTTGCGTGCCAGGGAAGAACTCCTGATAGATTATTATTTTCTACTTTTGTGTGGTTGCGTGTGTGTTACTGTTAACGTACACAAGGGGTAGCGCTCGGTTAGTCAGCGCTAAACTGCTGAGATCTGGCGAAGAACTGTCAAACTGTTTCTATTGTCCATCGTTTTCCTTCTCTTTCCTTGACGTGCTTCCCGGTTCTCCTGCTCACCTTCCATTTCCTTTGGCCATATCTTCCTGTCTTTTCGGTTGGAGCGGAGACCCCAGGTGACGCCGGATTTTTATCCATTTTTCTCAACTTTTCATCATCCCACTCAAGGACAAAGGATTTTTCGTGCTCATGAATCGCTGATCAAATTTGCATGTTTTCTTCCACTCAATCGTTCATGGTGCACAAGAGCTCACTTTCTCATGGCTTCACTGCTAGTAGCACCGTAATACTCTTGTCAGCTCTCCATCAAATGCTGACATGAAAGGCTTTCTGTCCCCTCCTTCTCATGAATCTTTTTACCCTTGGCTCGAACCTGACGCCGCGGAAATATTTCTTTTCTTTTTCCCCATGAAGCAGGGGACGGCGGAGGAAGCAACCCGGCCCCGGGCTCGCGATGGCGCTCCACCAGCGGGACGACGCCGGCGGCGGAAGCAGCGACGGCAGGGGGAAAGCCGCGCTCTGCGACGACGGCGCGGAGCCGGGGGCGCCCGCGCACGCGGCCGGCCGCGTGCCGCCGTGGACGGAGCAGCTGACGCTGCGCGGGCTGGTGGTGAGCGTGGCCGTCGGCACCATGTACAGCGTCATCGTGATGAAGCTCAACCTCACCACGGGCCTCAACCCCACCCTCAACGTCTCCGCCGCGCTCATCTCCTTCGTCATGCTCCGGGGCTGGACGCAGGCGCTGGCCCGCCTGGGCCGCGCCGTCCCCCCGCTCACCCGCCAGGAGAACACCGTCGTGCAGACCTGCGCCGTCGCCTGCTACAGCATCGGCGCCGCCGGTCGGGACCGCGCCCGCGAATCTCTTCTCCCCCACTTTTCTTTGCCAAGTGGAGCACCGGGATTCTGACGCCTTCTTGGGTTTTCCTTTTTGCGCTCCGCAGGCGGGTTCGGGTCCTACCTGCTCGGGCTCAACAAGAAGACCTACGAGATGGCCGGGGTGGACATGGAAGGCAACGTGGGCACCAAGGAGCCCGGCGTTGGGTGGATGATGGGCTTCCTCTTCGCCGTCGCCTTCGTCGGGATTCTCGCGCTTGTCCCTCTCAGGAAGGTCGGTGACAATCTTTCTTTCCTGTATACATCTTCAGAAATTTACTTCTGCTCTTCCGGTCACGGTTCTACTTAGTACCAATTGAGATTCTGCCCTTCACCCCCAATTTTGTTCCTTTGCCCAATGTCCAACTAAGTGTCTGAAGGATTATGTAAAGCTGAGACAAGCAACAAGTATTCTTCCATTTTTTTGTTAGGTCTTGTTGTTGGTGAGCGCTGGCACTTAAATGCTTTTCGGACTGTTAGGCCCTGTTTGGTAAGTCCTAGGACTTTTTTTTAGTCCCAACTTATAAGTCCCAAGTCCCTAAAAAAGTCCCTACATGTTTGGTTCCTGGGACTTATAAGTCTCTATAAGACCATATTACAACTATAAGTCCCTATAAGTTCCTTCTTGAGAGTCTTATTTCATAAGTCCCAAATGCCCACTTTAAGTCCCTATAAGTCCTTCCTGTTTGGTTTAGATGGGACTTATAGAGACTTTTTTAAGTCCCTAAAGCAATAAGTCCCTGTAAACAAACACACTCTTAGTTTAGTTGCCACACTGCACATAGCCATATTAATGAAATTATTTGATTTATATTCACAACTTAGTCTTGACAAAGCTTTTCTTCAGCTATGCCCCACACGTTATACACATTGGCTAAGTTATGACTATAAGGACTATGAGCTTGTTTGCTTGAAGCCTAAGAATGGGCAAGTATGTTAAACCTTTTTGGCTAAATAGTGCCAAGAAAATAAAGCCATGGCGTGCGGTGTTCACTTCTCTATCTATAACAAAAATACTAGATACCTCGCCTATCATTTGACATACATGCACTTTAAATGAATTGTGCATTAAGGACTTTTTTTACTGGAATATTTGGTTGCAATTAAACTGAGTTGAGTTCTAAGCATACGTTTGATGGAGGGAAAATTTATGTGAACATCATTCAATTCTGCTGGCAAGATCAGACATATCATCTTGGGAGCTCTTTAAAGTTGAACGTGATCCCTGCATAACTTTTCCTTTGTTACCTTACAACAGCTTTAAGTTGTTTGACCCGTGCGGGAAAAAAACTTCAAGTTGTTTGACATCAGTTGCAAATGGAAAGAAACAATTTTAAGCACATTTTTTATGGAGCTTTGTAATTTTTCAGATTTTGGTGATCGACTCCAAATTAACTTACCCAAGCGGAACAGCAACTGCCGTGCTTATAAATGGATTTCATGCGCCTAAGGGAGATGATGTGGCAAAGTATGCAGTTCTCTCACATAACCAGTAGCCTTCATAGCCAAATACTCCCTCCGGTCCTTTTTACTCCGCATATAAGACTTGTCTAGAGTCAAAATCAAACACCGCATATAAGATTTGTCTGAAGTCAAACTTTATAGAAAAAAATATTAACATTCAAAATACGAAATCAACATCATTAGATGCTTTGTGAATTTATTTTTCATTGTATAACTTTAATATTGTAGATGGTGATATTTTTTCATATAAACATGATCAGACAAATCTTATATGTGGAGTAAAAAGGACCGGAGGGGGTATTATGATTCTCTCATTTTAGCAAAATTTGATGTTTTTCTTGCTAACGTCAGGATGCAGGTGAATGGATTCACAAAATACTTTGCAATTAGCTTCTTCTGGAGCTTCTTCCAGTGGTTTTATTCTGGTGGAGATCATTGTGGCTTTTCGCAATTCCCCACTCTTGGACTACGAGCTTGGAAACATTCGTAATGCCCGTCATGTTATTCATTATTCTATTCTGTTCTTGACTAGTAACAATTTTACCTAATTTAGATTCTATGATGGGGTGTCAGGTTCTTCTTTGATTTCAATCTCACATATGTTGGGGCAGGGATGATTTGCCCCCACCTTGTGAATATCTCTCTCCTTCTTGGCTCTATTCTCTCCTGGGGCGTAATGTGGCCACTGATTGCTGATTTGAAAGGGAACTGGTATCCGGCAGATTTACCAGAAAGCAGCATGAGAAGTCTGCAAGGTTACAAGGTTTGTTTCCAAGTATAATTTTGTTGTTGTGCGCGTGTTTTGCAAATATTTTTTTCTTACCTTCTCTCATTCACAGGCCTTCATTTGCATAGCTCTCATCCTAGGAGACGGCATATACAATTTTACAAAGATTATTCTTAAGACCGTCGCGAGTATGCTTGACAAATCAAAACAGAAAAGCACAAAGAACGGTAAACAGCTTGACCTTTCTGGTTTATGCCTTCCTGATGTATAGATAACCTGATGTTGGGTTCATTATGCTTTCAGGGGAAGATACTCTGTCACTCGTTGAACAACATCGCAATGAAGTGTTTGTAAGAGACAGTCTCCCTAACTGGCTAGCCTTTGTGGGTTACTTTGCATTATCAGTCGTTGCTGTAATCACTATTCCCAGGATGTTCCCTGAGTTGAAGTGGTACTACGCTGTTGTAGCATACTTATTGGCTCCTGCCCTGGGTTTCTCCAATGCCTATGGATCCGGTCTTACCGACATCAACATGGCCTTCAACTATGGAAAAGTTGCCCTCCTCATTCTTGCGGCCGCAGCTGGGAAAGAACATGGCGTGGTTGCTGGGATGGTAGGCTGTGGCATGGTGAAATGCATGACGTCGATATCTGCTGATCTGATGCAGGACTTCAAAACTGGGCATCTTACATTAACATCACCTAGATCAATGCTTATCGCTCAGATCATCGGCACCGCCATGGGCTGTGTCATCTCACCGCTGACATTCTATGTGTTCTACAATGCCTTTGACATAGGCAACCAGGACAGCCCCTGGAAGGCGCCGTATGCTCTGATATACCGAAACATCGCGATTCTTGGTGTGGAGGGCTTCTCTGCTCTGCCCATGCATTGCTTGCAGCTCTGCTGTGGGTTCTTTGCCTTTGCACTGGTGGCCAACCTGATGAGGGATTTCCTTCCACAGAAGTATGGCAAATGGGTCCCCTTGCCCATGGCAATGGGGTTCCCCTTCCTTGTCGGCGCGAGCTTCGCCATCGACATGTGCGCCGGGAGCTTGATAGTCTACATCTGGCACAAGATTGACAGGAGCAAAGCAGCACATATGGTGCCAGCAGTTGCATCCGGTTTTATATGTGGGGATGGACTTTGGATCTTCCCAGCTTCCTTGCTTGCATTGGCCAAGATCACTCCACCAATGTGCATGGCATTTGCTTCTACACACTAGATGGGTATCATGCCCGATAGTGGTCGCTGGCTCGCAGCTCTACGGTGAATAAGTTGAATGATATATAAATCCAGAAGGTGTAAAATTGTAAGAGGTATATCATCTTTCAAGAGCAGCAGATCCAATTGCCGAATGTGGGTTTCCAGCTGTTCTCTGCAAATGTTATCATCGTATATAAACCATCAAATGAAGGGTTGTCAGATGACGTGTGGCACCGAAAGAGTTGCCAAGTAATGTGTATAAACTGATGAGTGTAAGACTGAGGTAAGAAGATAGATGAGCCCACTCGACAGGATTACCGCAGCGATGAATTACTGTATGCTGCAGCAGGAAAACATCAGGAGTTTCTGAAAACCATCCAGCAAATTCAGTGCTGCTTAGTGCTTACCACTGGACACTGAAGACAAAATTAGGCCTATATATTAGTGTGTAATTATCTTCCTGTGGTGATTATTTTCTTTAGTGAGAAGTCCCTATCTATCAGTTTATGTATGTGCAGGAGACACGATTCTCAGAATAAAATGCGAAATCTTTTTAAATTGCTTTTAACGCAAAGAAATATTCAGTAAATAATTAGGTCCTGTAGCTCAGTTGGTTAGAGTGTTGGTCTGATATGCCAAAGGTCACGGGTTCAAGCCCCGTCGGGACTAATTCTTTTTTTTTAATTGCGATTGCCCTCTTTTTTCTGTGTATTTTCTAACTGCTCATTGTTTTTCCTAGTATATAATTTGAGAAAAAAAAAATGACTCATTAGGGGCCGTCAGGAGTTTTTAAAATTGTGTTCAATCACGATTACTCATTGTATATTCTCCCTTTTATTATTTTAATAGCAAAGAAATATTCAAGAGAAATTAGGTCCTGTAGCTCAGTTGGTTAGAGTGTTGGTCTGATATACCAAAGGTCATGGGTTCAAGCCCCATCGGCACCAAATCTTTGTTATTACTAAATTTTTGTCATGGGTTTAACTGCAATTACTAAATTTTCTCTAACCGATCATTGTTTTCTAGTAATTTGAGAAAATAAAAATAAGTTATTACTACGTGTTGTACCTCAGGAACCATCAGGATTTCTAAAATTAAATTCACGCCCATTACTATTTTTTCTACTGGTATTAGTATACTAATCAACCCTCATTGTTTTCACGTGTAGTAAAATATATGTTTTTTGTATGAATTTATAATATTTCTTGCATGATTTCTACTTGTACATGCGATTTTTGCCAGAACAAAGTTGTGTAGTCAGATGACTACACTGCCATGTAGCTTCACCACTGCGCTGGACCATCGTAACTACCTTTTCAAATATATTCTCTAAACCCCTTGTTGTTTTATAGTAACCGCAAAACAGAACTTGAAAAGGAATATAAAGAGCTTATTAGAGCAATTCTACCATATTGCTTAGAACCTCCCATCCTCCACTAAAACTATCAAAATAGAGAAATACTCACTCAACCAGATTCACTAAGTGACCCTCCATACCAAAAAATAATTTAGAGAGCACCCTTTAAAAGACCGCACCATCCTTTATATATTTATAGGTAAGAGAGAGGAAAATACAAAGGGACACCCTATGCACAAAAGTTTTGGTCCCAATGAAACTTCATGCCCTTTTCATTTACTCTCGTGCTTTCGGCGTCACCGTCATGGTCTCCCCGCCCCACCGACTCTGTGACTCATTCCCCTGTCATTCCCTCCGCCTCTTGTGTCTGGTAGCCGGCTCCACACCCCTCCCTTCTCAGCCGCCACGCCCCCAGCAGCCGACCCCGCCGGTCGCAACCGGTGAAGTGCGACCTTGGTTCCTTCCTTCTGCAGTCATTGCTCATCAACATAACGGGCAGAGGCTGGAGGGACATCCTACGGGGGTGGCGAGCGGAGGGGACTAGCGAGAGGGACAAGGTGCGCCAGCCAGAACGGGGATGCGTCCGAGTGATGAGCAAGAAACGGAAGGGAAGAAAAGAAGAAAAATAGTGACACAGTGACAACTAAGTCCCACATGGAAGAAGTACAGAGGATGCAGTTTTAGGGTGTCTGATTTTGCAGTGTACTCTAAAACCTCTTAGAGTGCCCTTTTAACAAATCTGCTGGAATGGCCGTATGCATCATTCTGATGCAGAGGCCGGGGAGGCCCCCTTTTCGAAAAAAAAAACAAATCTGCTGGAATTTCTCCGGATTTGTTTGTGCCAAAGGCGGAGGGTTCAAATCCCTCTAGCTAGCCAGCCAGCCCTGCCCAATGCTGCATGCATCACTAGGCCAATTATTGAGGTGATCAAGGCCATGCATAAAACAATTCCGTGGGCATCGACCAAAGTTACCGGTGAGTCTAACAGAACAATTAAGAAGATGTGAAGCATGATCCATGCAGTCCATACACTATGCCCAAAATTCAAAACAACACAGTAAACTAACCTGTTACAGTCTCCAAGACTCCAACTCGTCTACTTTATGCTTGCTGGTGTCCATTGCGATCCTAGACCGACGCTGATGCGTGAAAGAGACGGGGCGCCCTGTGTGAACTGCCGGCCTCCACATGAACCGCCCGATGTGGACCGTGGTGTCTTTCAAGAACGTTGTAAAGAAGAGTTGGAGACTGCAAATGTTATCATCAAGTGGTAAGAAGTACTCCCTCCGTAAAGAAATACTCCAAGAGCAGCAGATCCAATTGTGTAAAGAAATACTCCAAGAGCTCTTATATTTCTTTACAGAGAGGGGGTATATCTTTCAAGAGCAGCAGATCCAATTGTGTAGTGCCGGTTTCAGCTGTTCTCTGCAAATATTATCATCAGATATAAACTACTGAAGGATTGTCAGATGATCTGTGACGCGGAAAGAACTGTCAAGTAATGTGTATAAGCCGACGAGTGTGAGACTGAGTATTAAGATAGATAGATGTGGGCGGATGTGCCCACTAAACAAGACTGACGCAACCATCATGAGTTTCTGAGAAAATCCAACACAATCAGTGTTGCTTACCATGCTTACCACTGAACTGCAATTCTTTATTGAATTCAAAACACCTCTCCAGCTTATTAACCCTGGCCGCAGTGTAAGCGAGGAGCCTAACTCTCATGGGTCTTGATTTCTTGGTTCTTCTGTATTTTCAATTATTTTAATAAAGAAAGAAATATTAACTAAATAATTAGGTCCTGTAGCTCAGTTGGTTAGAGTGTTGGTCTGATATACCAAAGGTCATGGTTCAAGCCCCATCGGGACCAATTCCTTTTTTAATTGTGATTACTCTCTTTTTCCTCTGTATATGCGTTATTGTTTTTCTAGTAAATTGACAAAATAAAAATAGCTTATTAGGTCTTGTATCTTGCAATCACGATTACTCTTTTCTGTACTGATATACTAACTAACTCCTAATGTTTTCTACTCCCTCTGTCCCATAATGTAAGACGTTTTTTGACATTAAAAATAAAGATAACTTACTCCCTCCAATTCATATTAATTGTTGTGGATTTAGTATATAATATGATCATAGGGAGTATTAGATCCGGTACCACTGGCCCTGCCGGACGATTGTTTAATTAATGTAGGGTTTTTCATGGATTTGATTAATTTAGCTATGACTACGTTTTCTTTAGTATATTCTCCAACCCCTCACTGTTTTCTTGTAGTGAGTTTCAGAAAATAAAAATAGCTTACTACAGCCAGATTCTATCTAATCTCTCAACCTCTAAAAAGTTGTCAAAATAGAGAAATGCGGACACTAAGAGCATCTTCAACCGGACTAGGTCAATTGAGATGTCAGCGAAACCCCATTTGTCTGCGCACGCAAAGTTCACCCCCATTCCTCTCCAAATTGTCCGGAAAAATGCATATAATTGATAGGTAAAGGGTGTATTATCTAGAGTTGTTCTTAGATTGATTTGCCTCAAAAGCTAGCGGCTTCAAGTCCATCAAGCAGCCAGACAGCCGGTCCCCCCCAAAAAACTAGCCAGACAGCCCTGCCCAATGCTACATCACAAGGCCAATTATTGAGGTGATCAAGACCATGGATGAAACAATTCCGTGTGTATTGACCAAAGTTACCAATGGGTCAAACCAAACAATTAAGAAGATGTGAAGCATGATCCACGCAGTCCATAGACTAGGCTCAAAATGAAAATAAACACAGTAAACTAACCTGTTACAGTCCCCAATTCTTCTACTTTATGCTTGCTTGCGCAACATCGCGATCGTAGACCGACGCTGATGCGTGAAAGAGACGGGGCATCTTGTGTGAACTGCCGGCCTCCACATGAACCGCCCGATGTGGATCGTCGTCGTTCACTGATGTCTTCTCCCACTCACTCAAGTACTGAAGATGCCTAACAGCAGTCCTCGTCGTTCACAGGTGTCTTCTCAGTTTTCTGATGGCACGGACCAGCCACAATGTCTCGTGGAATCGTAGTGTACATGTGGGATTGCTTTCACTGATGTGAGATTGTACTGCTTGTATGTATAGCTTACGAGCTGTCCACGGCTGCCATTGGTTCAACCACGCAAAGCGGCATCCGATGCTCGATCTGGACCGTGTTCTGAAGTTCTCTGGCCGGATTTTGTACAGGAAAAAATTTCCTGTCCTCTGATTTTGTTCGCCAGCAGTTCCATCTTATTTCGGATGGATGCAGAGTAAACAACAGATTTGCCCTAGAAACCCTACACAATCGTCTCCGCAGTGACAAGAAATGAAGGCGAAATTGGTAGATCGCGTCAACAATTTGTTTTATTTTGTCTGGAATCGCGTAAAAATCATGCACTCTCCAGAGCAAATCGACGAGAGAAGTAAATAGATCGGTGATAGAAGCCCTAGTTAGAAGATCCGTCAAGAATGTATTAGGTTACCTCCTGGCGCCGGAGGACGGAGGGAAGGGCGATTGATCGTAGCGCGCGCATTTCCAGCTGCAATGGTTGTAGCGCAACCACGAGCCGGTGCCCGATATCCTAGAACTGCCGTGAGGGGAGTGCGCCGGGAACGCGGCCCAAAGTCGCGCTAGCCCAGTCGAGACCGGCTGATTCGTGAGTGAAATGACACAGCATTGGACGGGGCGTCGTGCACGGAAATCCCTATTCGCCGCTCGCTGCGGCAAAATGTCGGCCTACCGCACAGGGCAGCGCAGCGAGCGACAAACCTGGGCCGGCCCACTTATACATATTGCGTCCAACCGGTTTTGGGAACCTTCTAGAAGGTTCCCTGAACCGGGTTTTTCCTGTATCGTTTTTTATGGGTTTTTTTCGGCTTTCTATTGTTTTTCCAATTATCTTTTTTCGTTTCTGTTTTTTTACTTTTTTGTTTTTTGTTTCATTTTCTTTTTCAAGTTTATTTTTCTTTCTCATAACTTGTTCGCAATATTACAAAATGTTTACGATTTTATTTTTTATTTCTTTTCCTTTTCTTCTCTTTTTTTAAAAAAATAATTTTTCTTCGTGTTCCCAAAAAAATTTCAGTTTTGAAAAAATGTTCTCAAAATTCAAAATTTGTCTCGTTACACAAAATGGTACAAAACTTTCAAAATTCAGAAAATGTGCCAGATTTCAATTTATTGTTCACATATTAAAAAAATGTTCGCGCTTCCAAATTTGTCCGGGATTTTTCAAAATTGTTCACCATTTTAAAATATGTTCTCAAAATTCAAAAAATGTTCGTACTTTAAAAAATTGTTCATGCTTCCAAATTTGTTCAGGATTTTTCAAAAATGATCTCTGTTTCAAAATTTGTTCTCAAGATTCAAAAAATGTTTGGGAATTGAAGAGAATGTTCCAGCTTTCCTAATTTGTTCACTAATTCAATAATAGTTCATGTTTTTTAATTTTGTTCACAAACTCAAAAAATGTTCTGGAAGTTTTAAAAAGTAAACATTTTTATTTTTTGTTCACAAATTCAAGAAATGTTCCCCGTTTTCAAAAAAATTTAACATCGTCAAAATGTTCCTGTTTTACAAATTTTGTATGAAAATTCGAAAAATGTTTTTATTTTGAAGAAAGTATTCATAATTTCGAAAAATGGACTGTAGTTTTTAGGATTTTTGCGAATTAATGTTTAACATTAGTCTTTCTCGTATACGTCTTTAACTGTCCAGCTGCTAATTGAACATGAGGTGGTGTTCGACGCGGTGGTTTGCACGGCAGGCCAATTGGTGCGAAGTCGCGTGTTCGAGTTACAGCGCTAGTGCGAGTTTCTTTTTTGCGATTTTTTCATCTCGGGAACGTGCGGTCGTGTGCCACTGTAAATGGGCCGGCCCACGCTAGCTGCTCCTGTGCAAAGCGCCGGCACTTTGCCGCAGCGAGCGGCCTATAGGAGCTCCCGTCGTGCACCTGGCCCCTCAGGGCAACTCTAACGCTACGATAAAAGAATGATAAAAAAACTTCAACCTGCCAACGCATTTCGCACGCGTAACGAACAAAGATAGCGGCCCAACGTGCCGATACAAACGGACGCGCATTCGTTTTTTGTCAAGCACGACTATGTTTCGCCTTCAACGAGTCTGGCTTCGGACTCGCTGAAGGGCGAGCGGGCCAGGCCGGCCCACGGGCACGGGAGCCCACAGCCTCTTTTCCCTGTTTTTTCTACGTTTTCTGTTTTCTGTTTTACTTTATTTTTGTACTTTTATTTATACTTTAATTTTTTAAAATATATATATTACAAAAACACTTATCGGAAAATATTTGAAAAAATGGTGATTATATATGTTGAACAAGTATTCGAACTACGGGAGTTTCAGCTACCAAGGCCAAGAGAACTACAAGAATGAAGGAAATATGCCCTAGAGGCAATAATAAAGTTATTATTTATTTCCTTATATCATGATAAATGTTTATTATTCATGCTAGAATTGTATTAACCGGAAACTTAGTATATGTGTGAATAAATAGACAAACAGAGTGTCACTAGTTTGCCTCTACTTGACTAGCTTGTTGGATCAATGATGGTTATGTTTCCTAACCATAGACGTGAGTTGTCATTTGATTAACGGGATCACATCATTAGAGAATGATGTGATTGATTTGACCCATCCGTTAGCTTAACACGATGATCGTTTAGTTTGTTGCTATTGCTTTCTTCATAACTATACATGTTTCTATGACTATGAGATCATGCAACTCCCGAATACCGGAGGAACACTTTGTGTGCCACCAAACGTCACAACATAACTGGGTGATTATAAAGGTGCTCTACAGGTGTCTCCGATGGTGTTTGTTGAGTTGGCATGGATCAAGATTAAGATTTGTCACTCCGATTGTCGGAGAGGTATCTCTAGGCCCTCTCGGTAATGTACATCACTATAAGCCTTGCAAACAATGTAGCTAATGAGTTAGTTACAGGATGTAGCATTACGGAACGAGTAAAGAGACTTGTCGGTAACGAGATTGAACTAGGTATTGAGACACCGACGATCAAATCTCGGGCAAGTAACATATCGATGACAAAGGGAACAATGTATGTTGTTATGCGGTTTGACCGATAAAGATCTTCGTAGAATATGTAGAAACCAATATAAGCATCCAGGTTCCGCTATTGGTTATTCACCGGAAGTGAGTCTCGGTCATGTCTACATAGTTCTCGAACCCGTAGGGTCCGCACGCTTAATGTTTGGTGACGATTGGTATTACAAGTTTATGTGTTTTGATGTACCGAAGGTAGTTCAGAGTCCCGGATTTGATCACGGACACGATGAGGAGTCTCGAAATGGTCGAGACATAAAGATTGATATATTGGACGGCTATGTTTGGACATTGGAAGGGTTCCGAGTGAAGTTTGGGCATATACCGGAGTACCGAGGGGTTACCGAAACCCCCCGTGGAGTTTAATGGGCCTTATGGGCTTTAGTGGAAAGAGGGGAGGGGCTGCCAGGGCAGGCCGTGCCCTCCCCCTCTGGTCCGAATTGGACTAGGAAGGGGGGGCCTTTCCTTCTCCCTCTTTTCTCCTTCCTTCTCCTACTCCTACTACTTGGAAAGGGGGGATCCTACTCCCGGTGGGAGTAGGACTCCCCATGGGGCTCGCCATAGGAGGGCCGCCCCTCCCCCTCCTCCACTCCTTTATATACGGGGGAGGGGGCACCCTATAGATACACAAGTTGATCATTGATCTTTAGCCGTGTGCGGTGCCCCCCTCCACCATAATCCACATCGGTAATATCATAGCGGTGCTTAGGCGAGCCCTGTTCCGATAGCAACATCATCACCATCATCACGCCATCATGCTGACGAAGCTCTACTGGATCGTGAGTTCGCGGGACGTCACCGAGCCGAACGTGTGCAGATCGCGGAGGTGCCGTACTTTCGGTGCTAGGATCGGTCGATCGTGAAGACGTACGACTACATCAACCGCGTTGTCATAACGCTTCCGCTTACGGTACGAGGGTACGTAGACGATACTCTCCCCTCTCGTTGCTATGCATCACCATGATCTTGCGTGTGTGTAGGAAAATTTTGAAATTACTACGTTCCCCATCAAAGAAATGTTTGTGCAAGTGAGAGGAATAAGGCCTTAGTGCCTGAAGTGATGAGTCACTAGTGCTCAGGAAATTGAGACGCAAAATTCCAGATCATGACAATGCTCATCCTGTTGCTGAGAACATGATGTTAAGAAAGGACAAATGTTTGCGTCAGTGGAGATTATCTGATCCTTATTCTATCAGGAGAAGAACTGCTTGTGATTATTGTTTCCACACCAGAGAGCAACAAGATTTTATAAAAATGTGCTTCTTGATAAGAAGCCTATTGTCATTGACATAAAATGGGTGGATTGAGAATACATTGATGACAATGAAAACAACTTCCCCATGTTCATGAGAGTTTCATACTTGCAGGTGTTGATGCTTTTGTTGGGAAGAAGCTTACCTCATGGAATGATGAGACGATAATGCAATTCTATTCAACTGCTCATTTCTTTCCAGATGGAAGGATTGTGCGGATGACTGAGGGAGTGAGATGCCAGTCGACCATCTCTTAGTGGGCAACTCTTCTTGGTGTTCCTGAAGAAGAAGAGCGAGACATTGATGTGTATGCAAAGCCCAAGATGGACCACAACTCGATGAAGGACATGTACAAAGCTATTCCTGAGAAAGATGTTGAGACCCACAAGTTAGGTTCTGTGAAGCATTTGCTACCTGGTTTGGCCACTACAAACACTATTTTCAGGCACACTCTATTGCCCAAACCTGAAGGTGACAAGATGATCCGTGGCCATTCCATCAACCTGTTGGATCTCTTTGACACACCTAAAAAAATTCAAGGTAATGACCTTAATTGTTGAAACTATCAAGAGGATAGCTGCAGACCAAAAGAGATCATGTAGTTTTGCTCCGCACATTCAGTTACTTATCAATTCCAAGGTTGGAACAAGCACATATCTTCTTGATCGTGAGCATCTCCCATTGTTGCCAGAATTCGAGGATAACATGGTGGTGATGGACCCATCTCATCCTACTTCTGTTGAGGCACAAGAGAAGATACACACAGTATGCAGCCATCGCAGCTAAAGCAGCTAAGGAAGCATCTAGTCCATTTACTAATCTCAAGACCAGAAGTGATCAAATGACTTATCTGCTAGAAGCAACCCTGAGGATTGAACGAAGTTTGGCCAGCCTCGCCAAGAACCAAGAGAGCTTAGAGCGGATAGTTGAGGCAAAAATTTATGATCTTGATGTAAAGATCACACATGTCCAGACCATCATGGAGAAGCTGAAGAATGATGTTGATGCAGCTGCTAAAGCTAGAGAGGATGCAGAGGACAGTGGTGATGACAGACCTACTGCTGACAGATGTTGGGGAACATTGCAGAAAACAAAAAATTTCCTACGGTTTCACCAAGATACATCTATGAGTTCATCTAGCAACGAGTGATCGGATGCATCTACATACCTTTGTAGATCGCGCGCGGAAGTGTTCAAAGAACGGGGATGAGGGAGTCGTACTCGACGTGATCCAAATCACCGGAGATCCTAGCGCCGAACGGACGGCACCTCCGCGTTCAACACACGTACGGTCAGCATGACGTCTCCCTCTTCTTGATCCAGCAAGGGGGAAGGAGAGGTTGAGGAAGATGGCTCCAGCAGCAGCACGACGGCGTAGTGGTGATGGAGCTGCAGTACTCCGGCAGGGCATCGCCAAGCTCTATGGAGGAGGACGAGGTGTTGGAGAGGGAGAGGGAGGCACCAAAGGCGTAGGTGAGAGGTCCTCCATCCCCCCCACTATATATAGGGGGCCTAGGGGGGCGCCGGCCCTAGGAAATGCAATCTCCTAGGGGGGCGGCCAAGGGGTGGGGGCTTGCCACCCAAGCAAGGGGGCGCCCCCCCTTTAGGGTTTCCCCCACCCTAGGTGCATGGGCCCTAGGGGAAGTGGCGCCCCAGCCCACTTTGGGCTGGATCCCTTCCCACTTCAGCCCATGGGGCCCTCCGGGATAGGTGGCCCCACCCTGTGGACCCCCGGGACCCTTCCGGTGGTCCCGGTACAATACCGGTGACCCCGAAACTTGTCCCGATGGCCGAAATAGCACTTCCTATATATAATTCTTTACCTCCGGGCCATTCCGGAACTCCTCATGACGTCCGGGATCTCATCCGGGACTCCGAACAACATTCGGGTTACTGCATATACATATCCCTACAACCCTAGCGTCACCGAACCTTAAGTGTGTAGACCCTACGGGTTCAGGAGACATGTAGACATGACCGAGATTGCTCTCCGGTCAATAACCAACAGCGGGATCTGGATACCCATGTTGGCTCCCACATGCTCCTCGATGATCTCATCGGATGAACCACGATGTCGAGGATTCAAGCAACCCCGTATACAATTCCCTTTGTCAATCGGTATGTTACTTGCCCGAGATTCGATCGTCGGTATCCCAATACCTTGTTCAATCTCGTTACCGGCAAGTCACTTTACTCATACCGTAATGCATGATCCCATGACCAGACACTTGGTCACTTTGAGCTCATAATGATGATGCATTACCGAGTGGGCCCAGTGATACTTCTCCGTCATACGGAGTGACAAATCCCAGTCTTGATCCGTGTCAACCCAACAGACACTTTCGGAGATACCCGTAGTATACCTTTATAGTCACCCAGTTACGTTGTGACGTTTGGTACACCCAAAGCACTCCTACGGTATCCAGGAGTTACACGATCTCATGGTCTAAGGAAAGGATACTTGACATTGGAAAAACTCTAGCAAACGAACTATACGATCTTATGCTATGTTTAGGATTGGGTCTTGTCCATCACATCATTCTCCTAATGATGTGATCTCGTTATCAATGACATCCAATGTCCATAGTCAGGAAACCATGACTATCTGTTGATCAACGAGCTAGTCAACTAGAGGCTTACTAGGGACATGTTGGTGTCTATTATTCACACATGTATTACGATTTCCGTATAACACAATTATAGCATGAATAAAGACAATTATCATGAACAAGGAAATATAATAATAATGCTTTTATTATTGCCTCTAGGGCATATTTCCAACACATTGACAGAATCCTTCAGTCGCTCCCACCAAGCTACAAGAGCTTTGTGATGAACTTCAATATGCAGGGGATGGAAAAGACCATTCCTGAATTATTTGCAATGCTGAAATCAGCAGAGGTAGAAGTCAAAAAGGAACATCAAGTGTTGATGGTGAATAAAACCACTAAGTTCAAGAAAGGCAAGGGTAAGAAGAACTTCAAGAAGGACGGCAAGGGAGTTGCCGCGCCCGGTAAGCAAGCTACCAGGAAGAAGCCAAAGAATGGACCCAAGCCCGAGACGGAGTGTTTTTATTGCAAGGGAAGTGGTCACTGGAAGCGAAACTGCCCCAAATACTTAGCGGACAAGAAGGCCGGCATCACGAAAGGTATATGTGATATACATGTAATTGATGTGTACCTTACCAGTACTCATAGTAGCTCCTGGGTATTTGATACCGGTGCGGTTGCTCACATTTGTAACTCAAAGCAGGAGCTGCGGAATAAGCGAAGACTGGCGAAGGACGAGGTGACGATGCGCGTCGGGAATGGTTCCAAGGTCGATGTGATCGCCGTCGGCACGCTACCTCTACATTTACCTACGGGATTAGTTTTAAACCTCAATAATTGTTATTTAGTGCCAGCTTTGAGCATGAACATTGTATCGGGATCTCGTTTAATTCGAGATGGCTACTCATTTAAATCCGAGAATAATGGTTGTTCTATTTATATGAGAGATATGTTTTATGGTCATGCTCCGATGGTGAATGGTTTATTCTTAATGAATCTCGAGCGTAATGCTACACATGTTCATAGTGTGAATACCAAAAGATGTAAGGTTGATAATGATAGTCCCACATACTTGTGGCACTGCCGCCTTGGTCACAAAGGTGTCAAGCGCATGAAGAAGCTCCATGCAGATGGACTTTTAGAGTCTCTTGATTATGAATCATTTGACACGTGCGAACCATGCCTCATGGGTAAAATGACCAAGACTCCGTTCTCAGGAACAATGGAGCGAGCAACCAACTTATTGGAAATCATACATATTGATGTGTGCGGTCCAATGAGCGTTGAGGCTCGCGGTGGCTATCGTTATGTTCTCACCCTCACTGATGACTTGAGTAGATATGGGTACGTCTACTTAATGAAACACAAGTCTGAAACCTTTGAAAAGTTCAAGGAATTTCAGAGTGAGGTTGAGAATCAATGTGACAGAAAAATCAAGTTTTTGCGATCAGATCGTGGAGGAGAATACTTGAGTCACGAATTTGGCACACACTTAAGAAAATGTGGAATAGTTTCACAACTCACGCCGCCTGGAACACCTCAGCGTAATGGTGTGTCCGAACGTCGTAATCGCACTCTATTAGATATGGTGCGATCTATGATGTCTCTTACCGATTTACCACTATCTTTTTGGGGCTATGCTTTAGAGACTGCCGCATTCACTTTAAATAGGGCTCCGTCGAAATACGTTGAGACGACACCGTATGAATTATGGTTTGGGAAGAAACCTAAGCTATCGTTTCTAAAAGTTTGGGGATGCGATGCTTATGTCAAGAAACTTCAACCTGAAAAGCTCGAACCCAAGTCGGAAAAATGCGTCTTCATAGGATACCCTAAAGAAACTATTGGGTATACCTTCTACCTCAGATCCGAAGGCAAGATCTTTGTTGCCAAGAATGGATCCTTTCTAGAGAAAGAGTTTCTCTCGAAAGAAGTAAGTGGGAGGAAAGTAGAACTTGATGAAGTATTACCTCTTGAACCGGAAAATGGCGCAACTCAAGAAAATGTTCCTGAGGTGCCTGCACCGACTAGATAGGAAGTTAATGATGATGATCATGAAACTTCAGATCAAGTTGCTACTGAACTTCGTAGGTCCACAAGGACACGTTCCGCACCAGAGTGGTACGGCAACCCTGTCTTGGAAATCATGTTGTTAGACAACGGTGAACCTTCGAACTATGAAGAAGCGATGGCGGGCCCGGATTCCGACAAATGGCTAGAAGCCATGAAATCCGAGATAGGATCCATGTATGAAAACGAAGTATGGACTTTGACTGACTTGCCTGTTGAGCGGCGAGCCATAGAAAATAAATGGATCTTTAAGAAGAAGACAGACGTGGATGGTAATGTGACCATCTATAAAGCTCGGTTTGTCGCTAAGGGTTATCGACAAGTTCAAGAGGTTGACTACGATGAGACTTTCTCACCGGTAGCGAAGCTAAAGTCCGTCTGAATCATGTTAGCAATTGCCGCATTCTATGATTATGAGATATGGCAAATGGACGTCAAAACGGCATTCCTTAATGGTTTCCTTAAGGAAGAATTGTATATGATGCAGCCGGAAGGTTTTGTCGATCCTAAGAATGCTGACAAGGTGTGCAAGCTCCAACGCTCGATTTATGGGCTGGTGCAAGCATCTCGGAGTTGGAACATTCGCTTTGATGAGATGATCAAAGCGTTTGGGTTTACGCAGACTTATGGAGAAGCCTGTGTTTACAAGAAAGTGAGCGGGAGCTCTGTAGAATTTCTCATATTATATGTAGATGACATACTTTTGATGGGAAATGATATAGAACTCTTGGACAGCATTAAGGCCTACTTGAATAAGAGTTTTTCAATGAAGGACCTTGGAGAAGCTGCATATATATTAGGCATCAAGATCTATAGAGATAGATCAAGACGCCTCATAGGTCTTTCACAAATACATACCTTGATAAGATATTGAAGAAATTCAATATGGATCAGTCTAAGAAGGGGTTCTTGCCTGTGTTACAAGGTGTGAAATTGAGCTCAGCTCAATGTCCGACCACGACAGAAGATATAGAAGAGATGAGTGTCATCCCCTATGCCTCAGCCATAGGTTCTATTATGTATGCCATGCTGTGTACCAGACCTGATGTAAACCTTGTCGTAAGTTTGGTAGGAAGGTACCAAAGTAATCCCGGCAAGGAACACTGGACAGCGGTCAAGAATATCCTGAAGTACCTGAAAAGGACTAAGGAAATGTTTCTCGTTTATGGAGGTGACGAAGAGCTCATCATAAAGGGTTACATCGACGCTAGCTTCGACACAGATATGGATGACTCCAAGTCACAAACCGGATACGTGTATATTTTGAATGGTGGGGCAGTAAGCTGGTGCAGTTGCAAGCAGAGCGTCGTGGCGGGATCTACATGTGAAGCGGAGTACATGGCAGCCTCGGAGGCAGCGCATGAAGCAATTTGGGTGAAGGAGTTCATCACCGACCTAGGAGTCATACCCAATGCGTCGGGGCCAATCAAACTCTTATGTGACAACACTTGAGCTATTGCACTTGCCAAGGAGCCCAGGTTTCACAAGAAGACCAGGCACATCAAGCGTCGCTTCAACTCCACTCGTGAAAATGTTCAAGATGGAGACATAGATATTTGTAAAGTACATACGGACCGGAATGTAGCAGATCCGTTGACTAAACCTCTCCCTAGAGCAAAACATGATCAACACCAGAATTCCATGGGTGTTCGATTCATCACAATGTAACTAGATTATTGACTCTAGTGCAAGTGGGAGACTGTTGGAAATATGCCCTAGAGGCAATAATAAAAGCATTATTATTATATTTCCTTGTTCATGATAATTGTCTTTATTCATGCTATAATTGTGTTATCCGGAAATCGTAATACATGTGTGAATAATAGACACCAACATGTCCCTAGTAAGCCTCTAGTTGACTAGCTCGTTGATCAACAGATAGTCATGGTTTCCTGACTATGGACATTGGATGTCATTGATAACGAGATCACATCATTAGGAGAATGATGTGATGGACAAGACCCAATCCTAAACATAGCATAAGATCGTATAGTTCGTTTGCTAGAGTTTTTCCAATGTCAAGTATCCTTTCCTTAGACCATGAGATCGTGTAACTCCCGGATACCGTAGGAGTGCTTTGGGTGTACCAAACGTCACAACGTAACTGGGTGACTATAAAGGTATACTACGGGTATCTCCGAAAGTGTCTGTTGGGTTGACACGGATCAAGACTGGGATTTGTCACTCTGTATGACGAGAGGTATCATTGGGCCCACTCGGTAATGCATCATCATTCTGAGCTCAAAGTGCCCAAGTGTCTGGTCACGGGATCATGCATTACGGTACGAGTAAAGTGACTTGCCGGTAACGAGATTGAACAAGGTATTGGGATACCGACGATCAAATCTCGGGCAAGTAAAATACCGATTGACAAAGGGAATTGTATACGGGGTTGCTTGAATCCTCGACATCGTGGTTCATTCGATGAGATCATCGAGGAGCATGTGGGAGCCAACATGGGTATCCAGATCCCGCTGTTGGTTATTGATCGGAGAGCAATCTCGGTCATGTCTACATGTCTCCCGAACCCGTAGGGTCTACACACTTAAGGTTCGGTGACGCTAGGGTTATAGGGATATGTATATGCAGTAACCCGAATGTTGTTCGGAGTCCCGGATGAGATCCCGGACGTCACGAGGAGTTCCGGAATGGTCCGGAGGTAAAGAATTATATATAGGAAGTGCTATTTCGGCCATCGGGACAAGTTTCGGGGTCACCGGTATTGTACCGGGACCACCGGAAGGGTCCCGGGGGTCCACCGGGTGGGGCCACCTATCCCGGAGGGCCCCATGGGCTGAAGTGGGAAGGGATCCAGCCCAAAGTGGGCTGGGGCGCCACTTCCCCTAGGGCCCATGCACCTAGGATGGGTGAAACCCTAAAGGGGGGAGCCCCCTTGCTTGGGGGGCAAGCCCCCACCCCTTGGCCGCCCCCCTAGGAGATTGCATCTCCTAGGGCCGGCGCCCCCCTAGGCCCCCTATATATAGTGGGGGGGATGGAGGATCTTCATGTTGATCGTATCTTCTATACGACTCAGGCTCGACCTTTCGGTCTTCTGTGTTCCGAGGCCATGTCTGTACATGCTAGGCTCGTCAAGTCAACCTAAGTGTTTGCATGTGTAAATCTGTATTACACCCGTTGTATGTGAACGTTGGAATCTATCACACCCGATCATCACGTGGTGCTTCGAAACAACGAACTGTCACAACGGTGCATAGTTAGGGGGAACACTTTCTTGAAATTATTATGAGGGGTCATCTTATTTACTACCGTCGTTCTAAGTAAACAAGATGTACAAAACATGATAAACATCACATGCAATCAAATAATAATAGTGACATGATATGGCCAATATCACATAGCTCCTTTGATCTCCATCTTGGGGCTCCATGATCATCTTGTCACCGGCATGACACCATGATCACCATCATCGTGTCTCCATGAAGTTGCTCGCCAACTATTACTTCTACTACTATGGCTAACACGTTTAGCAATAAAGTAAAGTAATTTACATGGCGTTTCTCAATGACACGCAGGTCATACAAAAAATAAAGACAACTCCTATGGCTCCTGCCGGTTGTCATACTCATCGACATGCAAGTCGTGATTCCTATTACAATAACATGATCTCATACATCACCTATATATCATTCATCATTCATCACAACTTTGGCCATATCACATCACAGAACACTTGCTGCAAAAACAAGTTAGACGTCCTCTAATTGTTGTTGCAAGTTTTACGTGGCTGCAATAGGGTTCTAGCAAGAACGTTTTCTCACCTACGTGAAAGCCACAACGTGATTTGTCAACTTCTATTTACTCTTCATAAGGACCCTTTTCATCGAATCCGCTCCAACTAAAGTGGGAGAGACAGACACCCGTCAGCCACCTTATGCAACTAGTGCATGTTAGTCGGTGGAACCGGTCTCACGTAAGCGTACGTGTAAGGTTGGTCCAGGCCGCTTCATCCCACAATACCGCTGAAGCAAAATAAGACTAGTACCGGCAAGAAAGTTGACAACATCTACGTCCACAATAAATTGTGTTCTACTCGTGCAAAGAGAACTACGCATAGACCTAGCTCATAATGCCACTGTTGGGGAACGTTGCAGAAAACAAAAAATTTCCTACGGTTTCACCAAGATCCATCTATGAGTTCATCTAGCAACGAGTGATTGGATGCATCTACATACCTTTGTAGATCGCGCGCGTAAGCGTTCAAAGAACGGGGATGAGGGAGTCGTACTCGACGTGATCCAAATCACCGGAGATCCTAGCGCCGAACGGACGGCACCTCCGCGTTCAACACACGTACGGTCAGCGTGACGTCTCCTTCTTCTTGATCCAGCAAGGGGGAAGGAGAGGTTGAGGAAGATGGCTCCAGCAGCAGCACGACGGCATAGTGGTGATGGAGCTGCAGTACTCCGGCAGGGCTTCGCCAAGCTCTATGGAGGAGGAGGAGGTGTTGGAGAGGGAGAGGGAGGCACCAAAGGCGTAGGTGAGAGTTCCTCCATCCCCCCCCCACTATATATAGGGGGCCTAGGGGGCGGCGGCCCTAGGAGATGCAATCTCCTAGGGGGCGGCGGCCAAGGGGTGGGGGCTTGCCCCCCAAGCAAGGGGGCGCCCCCCTTTAGGGTTTCCCCCACCCTAGGCGCATGGGCCCTAGGGGAAGTGGCGCCCCAGCCCACTTTGGGCTGGATCCCATCCCACTTCAGCCCATGGGGCCCCCGGGATAGGTGGCCCCACCCGGTGGACCCCCGGGACCCTTCCGATGGTCCCGGTACAACACCGGTGACCCCGAAACTTGTCCCGATAGCCGAAATAGCACTTCCTATATATAATTCTTTACCTCCGGACCATTCCGGAACTCCTCGTGACGTCCGGGATCTCATTCGGGACTCCAAACAACATTCGGGTTACTGCATATACATATCCCTACAACCCTAGCGTCACCGAACCTTAAGTGTGTAGACCCTACGGGTTCGGGAGACATGTAGACATGACCGAGATTGCTCTCCGGTCAATAACCAACAGCGGGATCTGGATACCCATGTTGGCTCCCACATGCTCCTCGATGATCTCATCGGATGAACCACAATGTCGAGGATTCAAGCAACCCAGTATACAATTCCCTTTGTCAATCGGTATGTTACTTTCCCGAGATTCGATCGTCGGTATCCCAATACCTTGTTCAATCTTGTTACCAGCAAGTCACTTTACTCGTACCGTAATGCATGATCCCGTGACCAGACACTTGGTCACTTTGAGCTCATAATGATGATGCATTACCGAGTGGGCCCAGTGATACCTCTCTGTCATACGGAGTGACAAATCCCAGTCTTGATCCGTGTCAACCCAACAGACACTTTCGGAGATAACCGTAGTATACCTTTATAGTCACCCAGTTACGTTGTGACGTTTGGTACACCCAAAGCACTCCTACGGTATCCGGGAGTTACACGATCTCATGGTGTAAGGAAAGGATACTTGACATTGGAATAACTCTAACAAACAAACTATACAATCTTATGCTATGTTTAGGATTGGGTCTTGTCCATCACATCATTCTCCTAATGGTGTGATCTCGTTATCAATGACATCCAATGTCCATAGTCATGAAACCATGATTATCTGTTGATCAACGAGCTAGTCAACTAGAGGCTTACTAGGGACATGTTGGTGTCTATTATTCACACATGTATTACGATTTCCGGATAACACAATTATAGCATGAATAAAGACAATTATCATGAACAAGGAAATATAATAATAATGCTTTTATTATTGCCTCTAGGGCATATTTCCAACAACAGATTCCAAACAGTGCCTAGGGTAGCAAGGTCTGCTACCGTGCCTACTGTAGATATGAGGACTACCACTTCAGCCCCTGCTGCTACTCCATCAGTTCCACCGCTAATGTCTACTCCACCAATTCAGCAGACGTCAGCCAAAGCTTTTGCAGATACACTTCTCTCAACACCGTCTACACACAATGGAGCTGCCCACCAGATATCTTCACCTCCAGGAGCTGCCACGGATCGTGTCTAGAGAGACGCATAGCTCTATACCTATCCAAGCCTATTGATACTTGTTGCCAAAGGGGGGGAATTTGTATATATCATTAGGCTTCGAGAGAGAGTGCGTCTTGCTTTTGCTCATTTGATTTCTTCGAGTTTTTGCTGTTGGGGAACGTAGTAATTTCAAAAAAAATCCTACGCACACGCAAGATCATGGTGATGCATGGCAACGAGGGGAGAGTGTGATCTACGTACCCTTGTAGATCGACAATGGAAGCGTTTGGTTGATGTAGTCGTACGTCTTCAAGGCCCGACCGATCAAGCACCGAAACTATGGCACCTCCGAGTTTTAGCACACGTTCAACTCGATGACGATCCCCGGACTCCGATCCAGCAAAGTGTCGGGGAAGAGTTCCGTCAGCACGACGGCGTGGTGACGATCTTGATGTACTACTGTCGCAGGGCTTCGCCTAAGCACCGCTACAATATTATCGAGGACTATGGTGGCAGGGGGCGCCGCACACGGCTAAGAATAAGATCACGTGGATCAACTTGTGTGTTTCTGGGGTTCCCCTGCCTCCGTATATAAAGGATCAAGGGGGGGGGGGTGCGGCCGGCCTAGGAGAGGCGCGCCAGGAGGAGTCCTACTCCCTCTGGGAGTAGGATTCCCCCCCCAATCCTAATTGGAATAGGATTCGCGGAGGGGGGGGGGAAAGAGAGAGGGGGGCCGGCCCCCTCTCCTTGTCCTATTCGGACCAAGGGAGGGGAGGGGCGCGCGGCCCATCTTGGGCTGCCCCTTCTCTTTTCCACTAAGGCCCACTAAGGCCCATGTAGCTCCCGGGGGGTTCCGGTAACCTCCCGGTACTCCGGTAAAATCCTGATTTCACCCGGAACACTTCCGATATCCAAATATAGGCTTCCAATATATCAATCTTTATGTCTCGACCATTTCGAGACTCCTCGTCATGTCCGTGATCACATCCAGGACTTCGAACAACCTTCGGTACATCAAAACGTATAAACTCATAATATAACTGTCATCGAAACCTTAAGCGTGCGGACCCTACGGGTTCGAGAACAATGTAGACATGACCAAGACACATCTCCGGTCAATAACCAATAGCGGGACCTGGATGCCCATATTGGCTCCTACATATTCTACGAAGATCTTTATCGGTCAGACCGCATAACAACATACGGTGTTCCCTTTGTCATCGGTATGTTACTTGCCCGAGATTCGATCGTCGGTATCCAATACCTAGTTCAATCTCGTTACCGGCAAGTCTCTTTACTCGTTTCATAATACATCATCTCGCAACTAACTCATTAGTTGTATTGCTTGCAAGGCTTAAGTGATGTGCAATACCGAGAGGGCCCAGAGATACCTCTCCGACGATCGGAGTGACAAATCCTAATCTCGAAATACGTCAACCCAACATGTACCTTTGGAGACACCTGTAGAGCACCTTTATAATCACCCAGTTACGTTGTGGCGTTTGGTAGCACACAAAGTGTTCCTCCGGCACACGGGACTTACATAATCTCATAGTCATAGGAACATGTATAAGTCATGAAGAAAGCAATAGCAACATACTAAACGATCGGGTGCTAAGCTAATGGAATGGGTCATGTGAATCAGATCATTCAACTAATGATGTGATCGCGTTAATCAAATGACAACTCTTTGTCCATGGTTAGGAAACATAACCATCTTTGATTAACGAGCTAGTCAAGTAGAGGCATACTAGTGACACTCTGTTTGTCTATGTATTCACACATGTATTATGTTTCCGGTTAATACAATTCTAGCATGAATAATAAACCTTTATCATGATATAAGGAAATAAATAATAACTTTATTATTGCCTCTAGGGCATATTTCCTTCAGTTTCCCACTTGCACTAGAGTCAATAATCTAGATTACACAGTAATGATTCTAACACCCATGGAGCTTTGGCGTTGATCATGTTTTGCTCGTGGAAGAGGCTTAGTCAACGGGTCTGCTACATTCAGCTCTGTATGTATCTTGCAAATCTCTATGTCTCCCACCTGGAATAGATCCCGAATGGAATTGAAGCGTCTCTTGATGTGTTTGGTCCTCTTGTGAAATCTGGATTCCTTTGCCAAGGCAATTGCACCAGTATTGTCACAAAAGATTTTCATTGGACCCGATGCACTAGGTATGACACCTAGATCGGATATGAACTCCTTCATCCAGACTCCTTCGTTTGCTGCTTTCGAAGCAGCTATGTACTCCGCTTCACATGTAGATCCCGCCACGACGCTTTGTTTAGAACTGCACCAACTGACAGCTCCACCGTTTAATGTAAACACGTATCCGGTTTGCGATTTAGAATCGTCCGGATCGGTGTCGAAGCTTGCATCAACGTAACCGTTTACGATGAGCTCTTTGTCACCTCCATATACGAGAAACATATCCTTAGTCCTTTTCAGGTATTTCAGGATGTTCTTGACCGCTGTCCAGTGATCCACTCCTGGATTACTTTGGTACCTCCCTGCTAAACTTATAGCAAGGCACACATCAGGTCTGGTACACAGCATTGCATACACGATAGAGCCTATGGCTGAAGCATAGGGAACATCTTTCATTTTCTCTCTATCTTCTGCAATGGTCGGGCATTGAGTCTGACTCAACTTTACACCTTGTAACACAGGCAAGAACCCTTTCTTTGCTTGATCCATTTTGAACTTCTTCAAAATTTTGTCAAGGTATGTGCTTTGTGAAAGTCCAATTAAGCGTCTTGATCTATCTCTATAGATCTTTATGCCTAATATGTAAGCAGCTTCACCGAGGTCTTTCATTGAAAAACTCTTATTCAAGTATCCCTTTATGCTGTCCGGAAATTCTATATTATTCCCAATCAGTAATATGTCATCCACATATAATATCAGAAATGCTACAGAGCTCCCACTCACTTTCTTGTAAATACAGGCTTCTCCGAAAGTCTGTATAAAACCAAATGCTTTGATCACACTATCAAAGCGTTTATTCCAACTCCGAGAGGCTTGCACCAGTCCATAAATGGATCGCTGGAGCTTGCACACTTTATTAGCTCCCTTTGGATCGACAAAACCTTCCGGTTGCATCGTATACAACTCTTCTTCCAGAAATCCATTCAGGAATGCAGTTTGACATCCATCTGCCAAATTTCATAATCATAAAATGCGGCAATTGCTAACATGATTCGGACAGACTTAAGCATCGCTACGGGTGAGAAGGTCTCATCGTAGTCAACTCCTTGAACTTGTCGAAAACCTTTTGCGACAAGTCGAGCTTTGTAGACAGTAATATTACCGTCAGCGTCAGTCTTCTTCTTGAAGATCCATTTATTCTCAATTGCTTGCCGATCATCGGGCAAGTCAACCAAAGTCCATACTTTGTTCTCATACATGGATCCCATCTCAGATTTCATGGCTTCAAGCCATTTGGCGGAATCTGGGCTCACCATCGCTTCTTTATAGTTCGTAGGTTCATCATGATCTAGCAGCATGATTTCCATAACAGGATTACCATACCACTCTGGCGTGGATCTTACTCTGGTTGATCTACGAGGTTCAGTAGTATCTTGTCCTGAAGTTTCATGATCAGTATCATTAGCTTCCTCACTAATTGGGGGAGGTGTCGCAGAAACAGTTTTCTGTGATGTACTACTTTCCAATAAGGGAGTAGGTACAGTTACCTCATCAAGTTCTACTTTCCTCCCACTCACATCTTTCGAGAGAAACTCCTTCTCCAGAAAGTTTCCGAATTTAGCAACAAAAGTCTTGCCTTCGGACCTGTGATAGAAGGTGTATCCAATAGTTTCCTTTGGATATCCTATGAAGACACATTTTTCCGATTTGGGTTCGAGCTTATCAGGTTGAAGCTTTTTCACATAAGCATCGCAGCCCCAAACTTTCAGAAACGACAACTTTGGTTTCTTGCCAAACCATAGTTCATAAGGCGTCGTCTCAACGGATTTTGTTGGTGCCCTATTTAACGTGAATGCGGCCGTCTCTAAAGCATAACCCCAAAATGATAGCGGTAAATCAGTAAGAGACATCATAGATCGCACCATATCTAGTAAAGTACGATTACGACGTTCGGACACACCATTACGCTGTGGTGTTCCGGGTGGCATGAGTTGCGAAACTATTCCGCATTGTTTCAAATGTACACCAAACTCGTAACTCAAATATTGTCCTCCACGATCAGATCGTAGAAACTTTATTTTCTTGTTACGATGATTTTCAACTTCACTCTGAAATTCATTGAACTTTTCAAATGTTTCATACTTATGTTTCATTAAGTAGATATATCCATATCTGCTTAAGTCATCTGTGAAGGTGAGAAAATAACGATATCCACCACGAGCCTCAATATTCATTGGACCACATACATCTGTATGTATGATTTCCAACAAATCTGTTGCTCTCTCCATAGTACCGGAGAACGGTGTTTTAGTCATCTTGCCCATGAGGCACGGTTCGCAAGTACCAAGTGATTCATAATCAAGTGGTTCCAAAAGTCCATTAGTATTGAGTTTCTTCATGCGCTTTACACCGATATGACCTAAACGGCAGTGCCACAAATAAGTTACACCATCCTTATCAACTCTGCATCTTTTGGCTTCAACATTATGAATATGTGTGTCACTACTATCGAGATTCAATAAAAATAGACCACTCTTCAAGGGTGCATGACCATAAAAGATATTACTCATATAAATAGAACAACCATTATTCTCTGATTTAAATGAATAACCATCTCGCATCAAACAAGATCCAGATATAATGTTCATGCTCAACGCTGGCACCAAATAACAATTATTTAGCTCTAATACTAATCCCGAAGGTAGATGTAGAGGTAGCGTGCCGACCGCGATCACATCGACTTTGGAACCGTTTCCCACGCGCATCGTCACCTCGTCCTTAGCCAATCTTCGCTTAATCTGTAGTCCCTGTTTCGAGTTGCAAATATTAGCAACAGAACCAGTATCAAATACCCAGGTGCTACTGCGAGCATTAGTAAGGTACACATCAATAACATGTATATCACATATACCTTTGTTCACCTTGCCATCCTTCTTATCCGCCAAATACTTGGGGCAGTTCCGCTTCCAGTGACCAGTCTGCTTGCAGTAGAAGCACTCAGTTTCAGGCTTAGGTCCAGACTTGGGTTTCTTCTCTTGAGCAGCAACTTGCTTGCTGTTCTTCTTGAAGTTCCCCTTCTTCTTCCCTTTGCCCTTTTTCTTGAAACTAGTGGTCTTGTTGACCATCAACACTTGATGCTCCTTTTTGATTTCTACCTCCGCAGCTTTCAGCATTGCGAAGAGCTCGGAAATAGTCTTATTCATCCCTTGCATATTATAGTTCATCACGAAGCTCTTGTAGCTTGGTGGCAGTGATTGGAGAATTCTGTCAATGACGCAATCATCTGGAAGATTAACTCCCATCTGAATCAAGTGATTATTATACCCACACATTTTGAGTATATGCTCACTAACAGAATTGTTCTCCTCCATCTTGCAGCTATAGAACTTATTGGAGACTTCATATCTCTCAATCCGGGCATTTGCTTGAAATATTAACTTCAACTCCTGGAACATCTCATATGCTCCATGACGTTCAAAACGTCGTTGAAGTCCCGATTCTAAGCTGTAAAGCATGGCACACTGAACTATCGAGTAGTCATCAGCTTTGCTCTGCCAGACGTTTATAACATCTGGTGTTGCTCCTGCAGCAGGCCTGGCACCTAGCAGTGCTTTCAGGACGTAATTCTTCTATGCAGCAATGAGGATAATCCTCAAGTTACGGACCCAGTCCATGTAATTGCTACCATCATCTTTCAACTTTGCTTTCTCAAGGAACGCATTAAAATTCAACGGAACAACAGCACGGGCCATCTATCTACAATCAAACATGCATGAGCAAGATACTATCAGGTACTAAGTTCATGATAAATTTAAGTTCAATTAGTCAAATTACTTAACGAACTCCCACTTAGATAGACATCCCTCTAATCCTCTAAGTGATCACGTGATCCAAATCAACTAAACCATGTCCGATCATCACGTGAGATGGAGTAGTTTCATTGGTGAACATCACTATGTTGATCATATCTACTATATGATTCACGCTCGACCTTTCGGTCTTCGTGTTCCGAGGCTATATTTGTATATGCTTGGCTCGTCAAGTATAACCTGAGTATTCCACGTGTGTAACTGTTTTGCACCCGTTGTATTTGAACGTAGAGCCTATCACACCCGATCATCACGTGGTGTCTCAGCATGAAGAACTTTCGCAACGGTGCATACTCAGGGAGAACACTTCTTGATAATTTAGTGAGAGATCATCTTATAATGCTACCATCAATCAAAGCAAGATAAGATGCATAAAAGATAAACATCACATGCAATCAATATAAGTGATATGATATGGCCATCATCATCTTGTGCCTGTGATCTCCATCTCCAAAGCACCGTCATGATCACCATCGTCACCGGCGCGACACCTTGATCTCCATCGCAGCATCGTTGTCGTCTCGCCAATTTTATGCTTCCATGACTATCGCTACCGCTTAGTGATAAAGTAAAGCATTACAGCGCGATTGCATTGCATACAATAAAGCGACAACTATATGGCTCCTGCCAGTTGCCGATAACTCGGTTACAAAACATGATCATCTCATACAATAAAATTTAGCATCATGTCTTGACCATATCACATCACAACATGCCCTGCAAAAACAAGTTAGACGTCCTCTACTTTGTTTGTTGCAAGTTTTACGTGGCTGCTACGGGCTTAAGCAAGAACCAATCTTACCAACGCATCAAAACCACAACGATAGTTTGTCAAGTTGATGCCGTTTTAACCTTCGCAAGGACCGGGCGTAGCCACACTCGGTTCAACTAAAGTTGGAGAAACAGTCACTCGCAAGCCATCTATGTGCAAAGCACGTCGGGAGAACCGGTCTTGCGTAAGCGTACGCGTAATGTCGGTCCGGGCCGCTTCATCCAACAATACCGCCGAACCAAAGTATGACATGCTGGTAGGTAGTATGACTTATATCGCCCACAACTCACTTGTGTTCTACTCGTGCACATAACATCAAACCATAAAACCTAGGCTCGGATGCCACTGTTGGGGAACGTAGTAATTTCAAAAAAATTCCTACGCACACGCAAGATCATGGTGATGCATAGCAACGAGGGGAGAGTGTGATCTACGTACCCTTGTAGATCGACAACGGAAGCGTTTGGTTGATGTAGTCGTACGTCTTCACGGCCCGACCGATCAAGCACCGAAACTACGGCACCTCCGAGTTTTAGCACACGTTCAGCTCGATGACGATCCCCGGACTCCGATCCAGCAAAGTGTCGGGGTAGAGTTCCGTCAGCACGACGGTGTGGTGACGATCTTGATGTACTACTGTCGCAGGGCTTCGCCTAAGCACTGCTACAATATTATCGAGGACTATGGTGGAAGGGGGCGCCGCACACGGCTAAGAATAAGATCACGTGGATCAACTTGTGTGTTTCTGGGGTTCCCCTGTCTCCGTATATAAAGGATCAAGGGGGGGTGCGGCCGGCCTAGGAGAGGCGCGCCAGGAAGAGTCCTACTCCCTCTGGGAGTAGGATTCCCCCCCCCCCAAATCCTAATTGGAATAGGATTCGCGGAGGGGGGAAAAGAGAGAGGGGGGCCGGCCCCCTCTCCTTGTCCTATTCGGACCAAGGGAGGGGAGGGGCGCGCGGCCCATCTTGGGCTGCCCCTTCTCTTTTCCACTAAGGCCCATATAGCTCCCGGGGGGTTCCGGTAACCTCCCGGTACTCCGGTAAAATTCTGATTTCACCCGGAACACTTCCGATATCCAAACATAGGCTTCCAATATATCAATCTTTATGTCTCGACCATTTCGAGACTCCTCGTCATGTCCGTGATCACATCCGGGACTCCGAACAACCTTCGGTACATCAAAACGTATAAACTCATAATATAACTGTCATCGAAACCTTAAGCGTGCGGACCCTACGGGTTCGAGAACAATGTAGACATGACCGAGACACGTCTCCGGTCAATAACCAATAGCGGGACCTGGATGCCCATATTGGCTCCTACATATTCTACGAAGATCTTTATCGGTCAGACCGCATAACAACATACGTTGTTCCCTTTGTCATCGGTATGTTACTTGCTCGAGATTCGATCGTCGGTATCCAATACCTAGTTCAATCTCGTTACCGGCAAGTCTCTTTACTCGTTCCGTAATACATCATCTCGCAACTAACTCATTAGTTGTATTGCTTGTAAGGCTTAAGTGATGTGCAATACCAAGAGGGCCCAGAGATACCTCTCCGACGATCGGAGTGACAAATCCTAATCTCGAAATACGTCAACCCAACATGTACCTTTGGAGACACCTGTAGAGCACCTTTATAATCACCCAGTTACGTTGTGACGTTTGGTAGCACACAAAGTGTTCCTCCGGCACACGGGAGTTACATAATCTCATAGTCATAGGAACATGTATAAGTCATGAAGAAAGCAATAGCAACATACTAAACGATCGGGTGCTAAGCTAATGGAATGGGTCATGTGAATCAGATCATTCAACTAATGATGTGATCGCGTTAATCAAATGACAACTCTTTGTCCATGGTTAGGAAACATAACCATCTTTGATTAACGAGCTAGTCAAGTAGAGGCATACTAGTGACACTCTGTTTGTCTATGTATTCACACATGTATTATGTTTCCGGTTAATACAATTCTAGCATGAATAATAAACCTTTATCATGATATAAGGAAATAAATAATAACTTTATTATTGCCTCTAGGGCATATTTCCTTCATTTGCTACTACTTGGTTTACGCTACTTTGATTTGCTTGTTTGATTTCTTTGAGCTTTTGCTACTACTTGGTTTATGCTACTTTGATTTGTTGTATGTGTGAGATACTATGTTGGTTGTTTGTGCTTGATCATACAATGCTTCATGTTATGCACACTGCTTATCATATCATTATCTTGTATGATCATTCACTTGTGTTTTTGGTTATGAGTGCTTACTATTCCAATCATATCACTTTGTGCGCTCCACCGAGTTGTATGTGACAAGGAAGAGTGACCCATGATCCTAATCGATTGTGCATTTTCATTCAAACACAAATTTTTAATAATGCACAAATTTAGGGGGAGCTCTTTCTTATCACATACTTCTCAAAACGACGATGTATTTCATTCATTTAATCATTTGTCAAAGCTTTGATCTATATGTTGTCAGCAATTACCAAAAAGAGGAGATTGAAAGTGCAACTAATCCCCGAGTGTTTTTGGTAATTAAGAATAACATATATCTCACTGAACTAATATCTATTCAAATTAAAGATTTCAGGAAGTTCAATGATTGGCATGGCAAAGACTAGTGATTGTGGACCCCTCAAAATGCTAAGGACATGGATTGGCAAAATCTCAAGACTCTACATTTTTTGTTAAGTGATCCAAGATCACATTGAGTCCAAAGAAAAACCAATACTATTAAAAGGGGATGAGGTGTTGTTGATGATCTGGTTGCTCAAGTTCTTAGTGATATTGTTCAAAAACCCTAAGCCACTTTCTCTATCCAAATATGTCCTAAACCCGACAATCCAACTCAGTCCCACCGAAACCTACATATCCAGACCCACAGTTCATCTAGACACTGCCACAGCCAAACCTTAACAGATCGGAGTCATCGATATGAATCTCGGTCCTACCGAGATGGTCTTGCCAACTCGTTGTCATCTGTTGCAATTATTTCGATCTTACCGAGTTTTGCAATCGGTGCCACCGAGATAGCTTGCCAACCTTCGGTTGTCTTATTGCTTCACTTCGGTTCTACCGATTTGATGCAATCGGTGGCAACGAAACGAGGTTTGCCTTTATCATTGCACATCGGTCCCTCATAGATGTTTCCAGTTAGTCGCACCAAGACTCCTAAAGTTCATATCTTTTACATAGGTCGGTGCCACCGAGTTGAGTCGTGTGTAATGGTTGGATTTTGTGTGGAGGCTAAATATACCCCTCCACCCCCTCTTACTTAGCAATAGAGCCATCAGAACGTGTCTACACTTCCACTACTCATTTTCTGAGAGAGAACCACCTACTCATGTGTTGAGATCAAGATATTCCATTCCTACCATTTGAACCTTGATTTCTAGCCTTCTCCAAGTTGCTTTCCACTCAAATCTTTCTTCCACCATAGCCAAATCTCTGAGAGGGAGTTGAGAGTTGGAGAGACTATCATTTGAAGCACAAGAGCAAGAAGTTCATCATCAATCACACCATCTATTACCTTTTGGAGAGTGGTGTCTCGTAGATTGGTTATGTGTCGCTTGGGAGCCTCCGACATGATGTGGACTTGAACCAAGAAGTTTGTAAGGACAAGTAGATCGCCTACTTTGTGAAGATCTACCCGAGTGAGGCAAGTCCTTCGTGAACGGTGGCCATGGTGAGATTGACAAGGTTGCTTTTTGATGGACCCTTTGTGGGTGGAGCCCTTTGTGGATTCGCGTAGCATTTACCCTTCGTGGGTTGAAGTCTCCATCAATATGGACGTACAATAGCACCACCTATCGGAACCACGCCAAAAATTACCGTGTCCCCATTGTGTTTGCCTTCTCCAAACCCCTCATTTACTTACATGTGCAATGTCTTACTTTTTGCTGCTACACTCTTAGAATTGCGTGTGTAGGGTGATGGTTGACTTGCTAGATTTGCCAAAATCTGTCCACAACTAAAATTGGGAAAATGTCAGATTTTTATTTAGTCAAGTAGTCTAATCACCCCCCTCTAGACTAATTTTGATCATACGGCCACTCTAGCAACCCATCATCTACTTATTACTCCACAATGCCTTCTGTTAGGCCCAAGCATGGTGAAGTGTCATGTAGTCGATGTTCACATGACACCTCTAAAGAAAGCAACAACATACATATTATCAAAATATCGAAAGGATACCAAATTCACATGTGGTACCCAATGGTTAGATTAAATAGTACACACGATATTCACAATTTTACATTCATCGGTATCACATTTAATCAAAAATAATATTTACCTCAACTCAATAACAGATAGATGAATACATAACAATTATCTTAATTTAAATTTACAATTGGTGACAACTTTAACATAGGTTCACAAGCTCACGACACACTTCACGGGTAAGGTTCACATGTGAGTATAAACGGGTAGGGTATGGGTATATCCATGAGTACAAGCCTGGTTGATGATGCGCTGAAGGTGGATCTTCGGATGCTCTAGGTCATATATAGCATATGCTGCTTTTATTCTTTTATTCTACTAGATTTAAGACATTGTAGTTTCTACTAAATGAAATCGGAGGGAGAGACATCTTTATAAAGAAAAAGAACTAGCAAATTTTAGCAACAGTTATCTCACAACCATCAGAGATGCTCTCAGCAAGATAACAGTTTAACTTCGGTTCCATCTGAGCACCCTTCCAGTCAATTCCAAGCAGAAAAAAAAGGCAATCAGCGCTGTCCCGAATGATAGCACCAAAACAGGATTTAACAGTAAAAGGATCAAAATTAGCATCAACATGATTGTAAACCAAATCCATTAGAGTGTGTCAATGAGAAAGAGGATTCTTCACCTGCAGCTGGTAACGGAGACCCTGGATAGAGTACTAGTGCAACACCAGATAAAAGCACTCTGCTAATCACAATGTACACGTACGACTGGTAAAATGTGTTGTGGTCTTTCCAATTATAAAAATAGACACTCTTTCCGTTCACTTTCATAAGACGTTTTGAACAGCTGACACTAAACTATTCTGTGGGCTGTCTGAATTGTTTAGACGTCTTATAAAAATAAACAGAGGGAGTACAATATTTACACTCATACGTGTTTGTACCATGCAATACATTTTACTTACCTTCTGCAAATCTTTTTCTTCCCTTCTAAATGAAGCTCGGTAGTAAGTACTTCCTCCGTTTGTTTTATAAGACGTTTTAGACAGTTTAAAATGTCTTATAAAAACAAATGGAGGAAGTATCTTTTTACAGAAAAAATTGTACAGATCATAAAGCAATTGTAGCCCAGTGGCTATTGTGGTTAGTTGCAAGTTCAATCCAGCCATTTAGACCTTATTTAATTGCTCCGTGATCAGCATCTTTTCTTCTAGAAAAACATAACCACTTGTTAATTTACTAGTAGTACATACATCAAAATATTTCGCCTAGAATCCCAAACGTAGCAACAAAAGATCCACATTTTCTGTAACGAATACTACACCATGAATTGGAGTGACGTGGGCAGCGAGAGAAACCTCCAAAGGAGCGTCCTTTTTCACAGGTCGAGGAAGCCGGTGGTACGCCACACGGCGTTGCGCATGCGCCGGAGGTCGCGCCCCTTCAGCGTCCGCCCGGCGCCCTCCATCACCGACGCCGCCGCCGCGGCCCGGCGCGCGGCCATCTCGTGCGGCGGCACCATGAGTTCGTCGTCGTCCTCGTCCTCCTCGTCAGCGGCCTCTTGCTCCGCCTCCCGGCGTCGCCTGTCCGCCGTCGCCTTGGACCAGGCAGGCACGGCCACCGGCGCAGACTGGTGGTACGGCTGGGAGCGCGGCTGCCTCTCCCGTCGGGCCGCGGCCGGGATGGCCGCGCTGGGCGAGCGGCTGTCCTCGTCGGCGATGAGCGACGACAGGCCGGCGCCGCCGGACGGGAAGGCGCGGGAGGAGAGGGGCCAGCGGTGGCTTCCCCCGGACGGGGACGGCGTGGGCGAGGGCGACGAGGCGGTGGAGGCCGAGGAGAAGGAGGGGGACGACGACCAGACTACGTCGCGCTCGTCGAGCTCGAGCTCCTGGTCGGCAGCGCCGGCGTCATCCGGCTGCTTGATGAAGCCGAGGAAGCGCAGCGACGGGGACACGGCGGAGGCGCGGCGGTCGCGCATGGACATCGGCGTGCTCGTGCTCGATCGAAGCGTGGGTGCGCGCGTGCGGTGGCCGGCCAGTGGCCACTGACCAACCAGCGTGCAGTGTGTTTCAGCGCTGGGACGCCATGCTCGCGCCCCTATTATTGGCGCGCCGCGCGCCCTCTACTGGTGGTGGTGGTGGTGGCGATCGGCGTCCGGTGCGGGGAGTGAATTATTGGGGCAATGATGATGGCTCCGAGGGGCTGCCCTGCCCAGGTGTCGGGGGCTTCCCGCGATCGTGTCGTGTGTGTGCCGTGTGCGCCGTGCGGGCGAGAGGGGCTGCGGTCTGTGGTGCTCGTGCGACGGCCTGAAACCGGAGATCTGGCGCGGCCTGGGCCAGAAATCCGGAATCCTTTCTCGCCGGGTCGCTGCCCATCAAAAAGAAGCGACCGCGACCGGTACAGGATACGACATTTCCCATCTGTACATACAAATCCATACAGCAACCAGCACGTCCACGGCCATACAGCGAGCAAAATGATCGAGGATCAGGCCGCGAGTAAACAACTGGATCTCTTGGGCTCGGGTTTTGGCCGTGTACGCTCCGGTTTATTTGTTGTATATCCGATCCCAGGCTACGTCCGTGTCTACATGCGTACGCACGAATCGCGGCAGGAACTGACATGGCACCTACCGGTCGCCGTCCCGCCATCACCCGCCCTCCATTGCGGGCAGGGCGAGATGGATGAGAAGGAAAAAAAGAGACGTCACGCTCTCACAGTCTCACCTGATAAGAAAATGGTCTGGGCCAGAGGGGTTCCGTTTCCCTGTCCAGAGTTTGGAGCATACGGAATTGTGTGGAGGTGTATAGCTTACGCTCGAAGTGAGTGCGTACGTAAGTACAATGCTTGTTTTGTCCTAACGCTGTGCCGTCAGATAATCCTATTAAACGTTGCGGTGGTGAAAGGTTACTACTGACGTTCCACAAGAAAATTATGCGGGGTGCTACTTTGGCCGGATGTTAATGTGGAGCCTAGTCCAAATCCAAGGCTGATAAGGTAGACTGGTCAGGAAAAATGAGTATTTCACCTTATCAAGTATCAGCTCACATACCGTAGGCGTGTGTGTGTTCGGTATCCTGAACCTCTCGGCCAGGCTGGTAGGAACGGTCAAATCGACCATTTTCACTCGGCCAAGCTCTCCGCGTGCAAAGAAGGGGAACGTGACGTCAAGCTCGTCGAGCGGGGAGATGGCACGAGTTCACGTGCTTCTTCAAAAAATCGGCGGGGCCAATAATTCGGTCACCTCTCGGCTCTCGCTGTTTGCCTTGCCTATTTAGCCCTCTTTGCTCCACGGCCTGAACTCCTGCCACCCTCACCCTCGTCGATTTGTCCATGTCGAAAAGATTCTTTATCGATGAGCAGGTAAGTGTTTCGCCTTCTTCTTCGACCGACGATGGTTGACGGTGGCGGTGAGGATGTCCCCCAGGAGGCAGGTAGTTCAACATTCTTTATAGGAGTAATGAGGATTATGCTTGATATGTGGTGGAGAACTGCATGCACCAGTCCAGTAACTAATATAATAATCCTAGTTACTCGTATTTCAAATTTTCATATGGACTAGACTTGGTGAGACCTCTATATATATATACTAGTACTCGTATTCTAAAAAGCATGTGTGCATCCTTGGTTCGTGCATAGGGTGGAAGAAGCGAAATTATCTCCCAATTTTTTGTTAATGAATGTACGAAAAAGGCTCCTATATCGCTCCTTTTACGCGGCTTGGGTAGGAACCTTGGCAACCAGCAACAACCCATCTCCTCTCCCCTCCCCTTGTTGTCGTAAGGGGCGTGAGTTTCCCTTCACGCTACCTTGCTCGGGTGCACACACCCCTGTGATGGATTGCACGATGGTCGGCCTCGGATGGTGCTCCAACGTGTGCAGTGGTTGTTGTGGCGACCCATGGACGGTGCTCCAACATGTGCAGTGGTTGTTGTGGCGACCTAGTAGCTAGATGGTGTTTGATGCGGCGGGGCCTAGTTAGTTATGACCTTCCCTTTTGAGAGCGAACATCTTTTTTGTGTGATGCTCCAACGCACCACGGTCGATCGATCTAGGTGGTTGCAGCCTCGGGCTCACTATGGGGACCAAACAGGGCTCGACCCAAATCTACGCCACCATGGTGCAGAGCTTGTAGGGTTTGTCCAGGTGAAAGCCTTGTCTCTAGTCGTGCCAGAGCTCGCAACGACTACGCTCTTGAGCATTGTTCCCTTCCGGATAGCAGCATTAAGGTGATGCTCTCCGTCCTCCACCTTTGTAGCTTTGGGGTAAACCCTAGATTCGTGTGATCGGGCGATGGTGACAACTTTGTGTAGGATCAAAAGTATGTCTAGAGGGGGCTGATTAGATTACTTGACCAAATAAAAATCTAACATTTTCCCAATTTTAGTTGTGGGCAAATTTTAGCAATTAGTGTTGGGAAATGTAGTAATTTCAAAAAAATTCCTACGCACACGCAAGATCATGGTGATGCATAGCAACGAGAGGGGAGAGTGTTGTCCATGTACCCTCGTAGACCGAAAGCGGAAGCGTTAGCACAACGCGGTTGATGTAGTCGTACGTCTTCATGATCCGACCGATCAAGTACCGAACGTACGACACCTCCGAGTTCAGCACACGTTCAGCCCGATGATGTCCCTCGAACTCCGATCCAGCCGAGTGTTGAGGGAGAGTTTCGTCAGCACGACGGCGTGGTGACGATGATGATGTTCTACCGACGCAGGGCTTCGCCTAAGCACCGCTACAGTATTATCGAGGTGGACTATGGTGGAGGGGGCACTGCACACGGCTAAAAGATCAAACGGTCAATTGCTGTGTCTCTGGGGTGCCCCCTTGCCCCCGTATATAAAGGAACAAGGGGGGTGCGGCCGGCCTAGAGAGGGGCGCGCCAGGAGGAGTTCTACTCCTACTGGGAGTAGGACTCCCTCCCTTTCCTTGTTGGACTAGGAGAGAGAGGGGAAAGAGGTGGAGGAGAAGAAGGAAGGGGGGCGCCGCCCCCCTCTCCTTGTCCTATTCAGACTAGGGGAGGGGGCACGGCCCATGCCCTGGCCGCCTCTCCTCTCTTTCCACCAAGGCCCACTAGGCCCATTAAGTCCCCGGGGGCTTCCGGTAACCTCCCGATACTCCGGTAAAATCCCGATTTCACCCGGAACACTTCCGATATCCAAACATAGGCTTCCAATATATCAATCTTCATGTCTCGACCATTTCGAGACTCCTCGTCATGTCCGTGATCACATCCGGGACTCCGAACAACCTTCGGTACATCAAAACATATAAACTCATAATATAACTGTCATCGAAACGTTAAGCGTGCGGACCCTACGGGTTCGAGAACTATGTAGACATGACCGAGACACGTCTCTGGTCAATAACCAATAGCGGAGCCTGGATGTTCATATTGGCTCCCACATATTCTACGAAGATCTTTATCGGTCAGACCGCATAACAACATACGTTGTTCCCTTTGTCATCGGTATGTTACTTGCCCGAGATTCGATCGTCGGTATCGCAATACCTAGTTCAATCTCGTTACTGGCAAGTCTCTTTACTCGTTCCGTAATACATCATCCCGCAACTAACTCATTAGTTGAAATGCTTGCAAGGCTTAAATGATGTGCATTACCGAGAGGGCCCAGAGATACCTCTCCGACAATCGGAGTGACAAATCCTAATCTTGAAATACGCCAACCCAACAAGTACCTTCGGAGACACCTGTAGAGCACATTTATAATCACCCAGTTACGTTGTGACGTTTGGTAGCACACAAAGTGTTCCTCCAGTAAACGGGAGTTCAATAATCTCATAGTCATAGGAACATGTATAAGTCATGAAGAAAGCAATAGCAACATACTAAACGATCGGGTGCTAAGCTAACGGAATGGGTCAAGTCAATCACATCATTCTCCTAATGGTGTGATCCCGTTAATCAAATGACAACCCATGTCAATGGTTAGGAAACTTAACCATCTTTGATCAATGAGCTAGTCAAGTAGAGGCATACTAGTCACACTCTGTTTGTCTATGTATTCACACATGTATTATGTTTCCGGTTAATACAATTCTAGCATGAATAATAAACATTTATCATGATATAAGGAAATAAATAATAACTTTATTATTGCCTATAGGGCATATTTCCTTCAGTCTCCCACTTGCACTAGAGTCAATAATCTCGATTACACGGTAATGATTCTAACACCCATGGAGCCTTGGTGTTGATCATGTTTTGCTCGTGGAAGAGGCTTAGTCAATGGGTCTGCAACATTCATATCTGTATGTATCTTGCAAATTTCTATGTCTCCCACCTGGACTAAATCCCGGATGGAATTGAAGCGTCTCTTGATGTGCTTGGTTCTCTTGTGAAATCTGGATTCCTTCGCCAAGGCAATTGCGCCAAGGCAATTGCACCAGTATTGTCACAAAAGATTTTCATTGGACCCGATGCACTAGGTATTACACCTAGATAGGATATTAACTCCTTCATCCAGACTTCTTCATTTGCTGCTTCCGAAGCAGCTATGTACTCTGCTTCACACATAGATCTCGCCACAATGCTTTGTTTAGAACTGCACCAACTGACAGCTCCACCGTTCAATGTGAACACGTATCCGGTTTGCGATTTAGAATCGTCCGAATCAGTGTCAAAGCTTGCATCAACGTAACCGTTTACGATGAGCTCTTTGTCACCTCCATAAATGAGAAACACATCCTTAGTCCTTTTTAGGTATTTCAGGATGTTCTTCACCGTTGTCCAGTGATCCACTCCTGGATTACTTTGGTACCTCCCTGCTAGACTTATAGCAAGGCACACATCAGGTCTGGTACACAACATTGCATACATGATAGAGCCTATGGCTGAAGCATAGGGAACGTCTTTCATTTTCTCTCTATCTTCTGCAGTGGTCGGGCATTGAGTCTTACTCAACTTCACACCTTGTAACACAGGCAAGAACCCTTTCTTTGCTTGATCCATTTTGAACTTCTTCAAAACTTTGTCAAGGTATGTGCTTTGTGAAAGTCCAATTAAGCGTCTTGATCTATCTCTATAGATCTTGATGCCCAATATATAAGCAGCTTCACCGAGGTCTTTCATTGAAAAACTCTTATTCAAGTATCCCTTTATGCTATCCAGAAATTCTATATCATTTCCAATCAATAATATGTCATCCACATATAATATTAGAAATGCTATAGAGCTCCCACTCACTTTCTTGTAAATACAGGCTTCTCCAAATGTCTGTATAAAACCAAATGCTTTGATCACACTATCAAAGCATTTATTCCAACTCCGAGAGGCTTGCACCAGTCCATAAATGGATCGCTGGAGTTTGCACACTTTGTTAGCTCCCTTTGGATCGACAAAACCTTCTGGTTGCATCATATACAACTCTTCTTCCAGAAATCCATTCAGGAATGCAGTTTTGACATCCATTTGCCAAATTTCATAATCATAAAATGCGGTAATTTCTAACATGATTCGGACAGACTTAAGCATCGCTACGGGTGAGAAGGTCTCATCGTAGTCAATCCCTTGAACTTGTCGAAAACCTTTTGCAACAAGTCGAGCTTTATAGATAGTAACATTACCGTCAGCGTCAGTCTTCTTCTTGAAGATCCATTTATTCTCAATTGCTTGCCTATCAACGGGCAAGTCAACCAAAGTCCACACTTTGTTCTCATACATGGGTCCCATCTCAGATTTCATGGCCTCAAGCCATTTTGCGGAATCTGGGCTCAGCATCGCTTCTTCATAGTTCGTAGGTTCGTCATGGTCTAGTAACATAACTTCCAGAACAAGATTACCATACCACTCTGGTGCGGATCTTACTCTGGTTGACCTACGAGGTTCAGTAACAACTTGATCTAAAGTTTCATGATCATCATCATTAACTTCCTCACTAATTGGTGTAGGTGTCGTAGAAACCTGTTTCTGTGATGAACTACTTTCCAATAAGGGAGCAGGTACAGTTACCTCATCAAGTTCTACTTTCCTCCCACTCACTTCTTTCGAGAGAAACTCCTTCTCTATAAAAACTCTGAATTTAGCAACAAAAGTCTTGCCTTCGGATCTGTGATAGAAGGTATACCCAACAGTCTCCTTTGGGTATCCTATGAAGACACATTTCTCTGATTTGGGTTCGAGCTTATCAGGTTGAAGCTTTTTCACATAAGCATCACAACCCTAAACTTTAAGAAACGACAACTTTGGTTTCTTACCAAACCACAGTTCATAAGGCGTCGTCTCAACGGATTTCGATGGTGCCCTATTTAACGTGAATGTGGCCGTCTATAAAGCATAACCCCAAAACGATAGCGGTAAATCAGTAAGAGACGTCATAGATTGCACCGTATCTAGTAAAGTACGATTACGACGTTCGGACACACCATTATGATGTGGTGTTCCGGGTGGCGTGAGTTGCGAAATTATTCCGCATTGTTTCAAATGAAGACCAAACTCATAACTCAAATATTCTCCTCCACGATCAGATCGTAGAAACTTTATTTTCTTGTTACGATGATTTTTCAACTTCATTCTGAAATTCTTTGAACTTTTCAAATGTTTCAGACTTATGTTTCATTAATGAAATGACAACCCATGTCAATGGTCAGGAAACTTAACCATCTTTGATCAACGAGCTAGTCAAGTTGAGGCATACTAATGACACTCTGTTTGTCTATGTATTCACACATGTATTATGTTTCCGGTTAATACAATTCTAGCATGAATAATAAACATTTATCATGATATAAGGAAATAAATAATAACTTTATTATTGCCTCTAGGGCATATTTCCTTCAATTAGCACAAGTCAAGCAATCAACCTACACTAAGAGTATAGTAGTGGAAAATAAAACATTCGTAAAGGGAAGGGTTTGGAGAGTGCAAACGCAATGGAGATACGGAGATTTTTGGCGTGGTTCCGATAGATGGCGCTATCGTATGTCCATGTTGATGGAGACTTCAACCCATGAATGGTAACGGTTGCGCGAGTCCATGGAGCGCTCCACCCATGAAGGGTCCATGAAAAAGCAACCTTGTCTATCCCACCATGGCCATCGCCCATGAGACTTGCCTCACTCGGGTAGATCTTCACAAAGTAGGCGATCTCCTTGCCCTTACAAACTTCTTGGTTCAACTCCACATCTTGACGGAGGCTCCCAAGAGACACCTAACCAATCTAGGAGACACCACTCTCCAAAAGGTAATAGATGGTGTGTCGATGATGAATTCCTTGCTCTTTTGCTTCAAATGATAGTATCCCCAACACTCAACTCTCTCACATAGATTTGGATATGGTGGAAATATGATTTGAGTGGAAAGCAATTTGGGGAAGGCTAGAAATCAAGATTCTTGTGGTAGGATTGGTATATCTTGATCTCAATACATGAGTAGGTGGTTCTCTCTCAGAAAATGTATGGTGGAAGTGTAGGCATGTTCTGATGGATCTCTCACATATGGAGAAGGGGGTGGAGGGGTATATATAGCCTCCACATAAAATCCAGTCGTTACACACATTTGACCAATCTCGGTGAGGCCGAACGGTTAAACTCGGTGGCACCGATTAGTTCAAAATGTGAATGTTAGGAATCTCGATGGGACCGACTGGAACAACTCAGTGGGACCGATGTGTTAAGGCTTAGGGCAAACATCATCTCGGTGGCACCAATTGCATCAACTCGGTGAGACCAAAATGAAGCAATAAGGCAACAGAGAGAATGTCAAGCCAACTCCGCGAGACATATCGCATAACTTGGTGAGACCGAAATAAATGCAACAAGTCGCAGCGCATTGGCAAGGCCATCTCGGTGAGACCAAGACACGTATCGGTGAGACCGAATTGCTAGGATTTTTGGCAGTGGCTATGTCATATGAACTCGGTGGCGCCGGTTAGAAAGAATCGGTGGGGCCGAGTTAGAGTTTAGGGTTTTGACATATTTGGATGGAGAAAGTGGTTGAGGGTTTTGGAGCAATATCACTAACCATTTGAGCAAGCAAGCCATTAAGCAACACCTCATCCCTTTTAATAGTATTGGCTTTCCTATGGAGTCAATGTGATTTTGGATCACTAAAATAAAGATGGAGAGTCTTGAGCTTTTACCAGCACATGTCCTTAGCATTTTAGGGGTCCACATCTGTAGTCCATGCCATGCCATTCATTGAACTTCCTGAAATATTTATCTCGGATAGACATTAGTTCAATGAGCTATATGGTGTTATGAATTACCTAAACGTCCTGAAAGCACAAGTGCTCCCTGGGTGGTTTGGTAATTAATGTCAACATATCTTCTGTTGGACTAATGTTTTTATCTAGAATATTTCAGACAAGTTCAACAGATGGAGTGGCGTGGACAAGAAGATGTGGAACCCCTTCAAAATGCTAAGGACAAAATATTGGCTCAAGCTCTAAAGCTCAAGACTCTACATTTTACTTTTGGTGATCCAAGATCACATTGAGTCCATAGGAAAAGCCAATACTATTAAAAGGGGATGAGGTGTTGCTTAATGGCTTGCTTGCTCAAAGTGCTTAGTGATATGCTCCAAAAGCCCTCAAACACTTTCTCATATCCACGTATGTCCCAAACCAAAAGTCAAACTCGGCCCCACCGAAACACTCTATCCGGTGCCACCGAGTTCACTTGACATAGCCACTGCCACAAACCCTAGTCACTTCGGTCTTACCGATAGGGACCCTGTCTCACCGAGATGGGATTGCAAACTCTCTGTTTCCCTTCATAACATTTCCGTCCAACCGAGATGAGCGATCGGTCCCACTGAGTTCGCAATGCAAACTCTCTATTTCCCCTTCGTAACGTTTCGGTCTCACCGAGATGAGCGAATCGATCCCACCGAGTTTGCCTGACCAACTCTCTAGTTAGCTTATTACCAAAATCGATCCCACCGAGTTTGTGTAATCGGTCTCACCAAGATTACGTTATGCCCTAACCCTAATGAAATCAGTCACACCGAGTTGACATGTCGGTCCCACCGAAAAGCCTAACGTTCACATTTTGAACTAAATCGGTCTGACCGAGTTTCATTATTCGGTCCCACCGAGTTTGGTGATTTGTGTGTAACGGTTAGATTTTGTGTGGAGGCTATAAATACCCCTCCACCCACTCTTCATTCGTGGAGAGAGCTATCAGAACATTCCTACACTTTCAACATTCATTTTCTAAGAGAGAACCACCTACTCATGTGTTGAGACCAAGATATTCCATTCCAACCATATGAATCTTGATCTCTAGCCTTCTCCAAGTTGATTTCCACTCAAATCATCTTTCCACCAAATCCAAATCAGTGAGAGAGAGTTGAGTGTTGGGGAGACTATCATTTGAAGCATAAGAGCAAGGAGTTCATCATCAACACACGGTCTATTACCTTTTGGAGAGTGGTGTCTCCTAGATTGGTTAGGTGTCACTTGGGAGCCTCCGACAAGATTGTGGAGTTGAACCAAGGAGTTTGTATGGGCAAGGAGATTGCCTACTTCGTGAAGATCTACCCTAGTGAGGCAAGTCCTTCGTGGGTGATGGCCATGGTGGGATAGACAAGGTTGCTTCTTCGTGGACCCTTCGTGGGTGGAGCCCTCCGTGGACTCGCGCAACCGTTACCCTTCGTGGGTTGAAATCTCCATCAACGTAGATGTACGATAGCACCACCTATCGAAACCACGGAAAAAAAATCTTCGTGTCTCCAATTGCATTTGCATACTCCAATCCCATCCCTTTACATGCTTGCAACTTGCATGCTTTACTTTCTGCTGCTCATATACTCTTTTCATGCTTGCTTGATATGTATTGTGAATGCTTAAACTTGTACTAAAACTCTACCTTAACTTGAAGAAAATAAAAAATGCAACTTTTCTTTGTTAAGAGTCTATTCACCCCCCTCTAGACACCTCTTCTCGATCCTTCCAATTGGTATTGGAGCATTGATCTCCATTGCTTTGTTTTAATCACCATTGGAGGAAGATGGATGATTCTACGTTGGGGAGTCTTATACATAGAGTGCCTATACTTGATGGAGAGTTCTTTCATGAGTGGAAAATTGAGATGCTTGAGATTTTCAATGAATATCATTTGAACAAGTACATTACTAGCCCTTGTGCACCTCATGTTGATCCTTTGCATCCTACCCTTGATGAGTCTATTGACATGATCCGCAACCTTAGAAATGTTAATCTTATCACTAAAGATTTGCCTAGAAATTTTCTTGGTTGCTTGCCTACTCTTGACTGTGCTTACACCATATGGAGATTTCTTGAGTAACGATTTCCAAACTATTCCTTGCAAAACTTAGATGAGATTCTTCACAAGACTATTGCTTTGAGTAAGATGAATTCCAATGATCCTAAGTTTGGCGATTGTTTATTTGAGCTTACCAACCTCATGCGTGCCAAAGGAGATGTTGGAGTCATTAGCAATATCATCTCCGAAGCCATTAGGATTCATAAAGATGATTATTGTGATGATCATTTATCTAATGAATCACTTTCTCTAGGAATTGATCCATCACAAGACGATGTTGAACATGGATACTATGATGAGGATGATGATAGTGACTTTGATATCGATGAGTCTATGAGACACTTTGGTCTTATGGCAAATCTTCGCGGCTACATGGCTGGAGGAAAGGAATGGGTCCTTGATAGTGGATGTACCGATCATATGACCGGCGATAAGGATATGTTTCGTGAGCTTGCTGAAAACGACGGCCCTCGGAAGTACGTCACTTTTGGTGATAACTCAAAGGGTAAGGTGGTTGGCCTTGGTAAGGTGGCCATCTCACATGATAGCTCCATACAAAATGTTATGCTCGTTGAATCTCTTGTCTACAATTTACTTTCCGTATTTAGACTTGTTGACTTTGGTTTCAATGTCCTATTTACTGAAGTAGATTTCCAAGTGTTTCGTAGAGATGATCTTAAAATGGTCTTTACCGGTATACGTAGAGGTGATCTATATATTGTTGATTTCACTAAAAAGGCTCAACCTAGAACTTGCTTAATTGCTAAATCCTCTAAAGGCTAGTTGTGGCATAGGTTAGGTCATGTGGGCATGCGAAATCTTGATAAGCTAATTAAAGGTGATCATATCCTTGGAGTAAAAGATGTTATATTTCACAAGGATAGATTGTGCAGTTCTTATCAAGCAGGAAAACAAGTTGGAGGAAGCCACCCTGTGAACAACATCGTGACCACGAGAAGACCGCTCGAGCTACTTCATATGGATCTCTTTGGTCCCAAGGCCTACAAAAGTCTCAGTGGAAACTCATTTGGTCTAGTTATAGTCGATGATTTTTCAAGATTTACGTGGGTGTTCTTTCTTGATGATAAACCGCAGGTCCAAAAGATCTTCAAGAACTTCGCTAGGAAGGCCCAAAATCAATTTGAAGTGAAGATCAAGAAGGTTCGCAGAGACAATGGAACGGAGTTCAAGAACGCAAATGTGGATACCTTTCTTGACGAAGAAGGGATTTCACACGAGTTCTCGGCTACGTACACGCCTCAACAAAATGGAGTTGTTGAGAGGAAGAACCGAACTCTTATTGAGATGGCGAGAACGATGCTTGATGAGCACAAGACACAAAAACATTTTTGGGCGGAAGCGGTTGAGACGGCTCTTCATGCAACAAATCGCTTGTATCTTCACAAGCTACTCGGCAAGACAGCATACAAGCTCCTCGCCGGTAACAAACCCCAAGTTGGATACTTTTGAGTGTTTGGCTCGAAGTGTTACATTCTTGATAAGCATCATCATTCTAAATTTTCTCCTAAATCTCATGAGGGTTTCCTACTCGGTTACGGCTCACTCTCACACTTACCGTGTCTACAACAATTTCACCTGAAAGGTTGAAGAGATGGTATATGTGAAGTTTGATGAATCTAACAGCTCGCAAGTAGAGCAATTGCCAATTGATGTAGGAGACAAAGACCCTTCGGAAGCAATCCAAGACTTGTCTATTGGCAAGATTCGTCCAACAGAGGTGAAGGAGAGTACCTCGTCCGTCCAAGTGGAAGCTTCTACCTCACGACAAGGTGAACCAAGAGTTGACACAGAAGCATCCACAAGTGGGACACACCAAGATGAAGACGAGGAAGTACACCAAGATGAACCACATCAACCTCCTTCTCCACCACGATAAGAGAACGACAATGTCAACAATGAAGAAGGCCAAGAAGAAGAACAAGATGAAGAAGAAGATGTTCCACCCCGAACCAAGCAAAAGCTCTCACGAGTTCGAGCGAGAGTCTCAAGATACCATCCCGTCGAGCAAATCTTAAAATATATTCAAACCGGGAGAATCACTCGCTCTAAAACTCATTTGGCTAACTTTTGTGAACATTATTCATTCATCTCTAGCATTGAACCTATGAAGGTCGAAGAAGCATTGGAAGATCCGGATTGGATAAATGCCATGCATGAAGAGCTACACAACTTTGAGAGAAATCAAGTGTGGACATTGGTCGAGAAGCCCGACAACAACCACAACATCATTGGTACCAAATGGGTGTTTTGAAACAAGCAAGATGAAGATGGTCAAGTCGTCCGCAACAAAGCACGTCTCGTCGCCCAAGGCTACACTCAAGTCAAAGGTGTGGACTATGGTGAGACATATGCCCCCGTTGCTATTGAGTCCATCCGCATCTTACTTGCCTACGCTAATCACCATGATATCACCTTGTACCAAGTGGACATTAAAAGTCTTTTCTAAATGGTGAAATTGAGGAGGAAGTCTATGTTAAACAACCTCCCGGCTTTGTTAATCCTAAGAAACCCGATCATGTTTACAAACTTCACAAAGCTCTTTATGGTCTTAAACAAGCTCCTAGAGTGTGGTATAAGTGCTTGACCAAGTTCCTTACTGAGAAAGGCTTTGAGATTGGAAAAATTGATTCTACTCTTTTTACTAAAAGGGTTAATGGTGAATTATTTGTGTGCCAAATTTATGTTGACGATATTATATTTGGTTCGACTAACCCTCATTTTAGTGAAAAGTTTGGAAAGCTAATGTCGGAGAAGTTTGAGATGTCTATGATGACTGAACTCAAGTTCTTCCTTGGTTGTTTCCCAAACAAAGTATACCAAGGACTTATTCAAGAAGTTCAACATGCAAGAAAGCAAAGGTATGAAAACTCCCATGCCTACTAGTGGACATCTTGACTTGACCAAGGATGGCAAACCGGTTGACCAAAAGGTTTATCGCTCTATGATTGGTTCATTGTTATATCTATGTGCCTCCTGTCCCGATATTATGCTAAGTGTGTGCATGTGTGCACAATATCAAGCGCCCCCTAAACAATGTCATCTTAAGGTTGTGAAAAGGATAGTGAGATACTTAATACATACACCAAATTGTGGCATTTGGTATCCTAAGAGGTCTTATTTTGATCTTGTTGGCTACTCCGATTCGGACTATGCCGGTGACAAGGTTGATAGAAAGTCCACTTCGGCTACTTGTCAATTTCTTGGTAGATCTCTTTTGTCTTGGTCCTCCAAGAAACAAAACTTGGTATCCTTATCCACCGCCGAAGTGGAATACATTGCCGCCGGTTCATGTTGTGCTCAATTACTTTGGATGACCCAAACTCTTAAAGATTATGGGATCAATGTGAAACATGTTCCATTGCTTCGTGACAATGAGATTGCTATTAAGATTGCTCACAATCCCGTGCAACATTCTCGAACTAAGCATATTGAAGTACGTCATCATTTCATTCGAGATCACGGTGCTAAAGGTGATATTGATCTTAAGCATGTTCGTACCGATAAGCAATTGGCGGATATATTCACCAAACCGCTTGATGAGAAAGTATTTTGCCATTTGAGAGGTGAATTGAACATCATTGATCCTTCAAACTTTGAGTAGGAACTCCATGTGGATACATGCAAGGCATGAGCCTATGACTAATCCTTGACTTTTCTCTTGTGATGATGATCATGTGTCTTGGATATATTTGTACCCTTGCATGCTATCTAACCCTTGTAGGTACTTGAGTGAATCTAATTCTATGAGATTGCAACTCACTCACATCTTGATCAACCTCTACATCACCAAGTCTCTACAACATGGTGGTTGAAGACAAGGAATCATGAAACCTTTGAACATATCCTTTTGACAAGTTCTATATCAAATTTCATTTGGTATCAAATTTCATGATTGTCATGTTGGAGACACAAGTGCTCCTCCTTGCAAAACTAACCCATGTAGGTAGATGAACTCCAATTACAAGTGGTGCTCCCAATGAGCTACATCAACCTTGAGCATCCCACACAAGTTCAACTACATGATCAAGTACACCACCACCATCCAAGGTGTGTAATTCCATCTTAGAGAAGCTTTATCCTAAGTCATGGGTCAAAGCAACTCAACAAGATGTGAATACATCAAAATGCTTAAACGAAAAATGCTAGCCCCATTTTGAGCTTAAACAATGAGTATGACCTATGATCAAGTGTTCTCACTTGACTCCTTAGTCAATATACTCTAACATAGGTGACTTTGTCGCCGCCCAATTCTAGATGAAGTTCTCTAGTGTTTCTGATTTTTTGCATTTGACCCTTGCATATTTGTTCCCCTTCCTTTAATCAAAAAAACTTCATCTAGATTTTCTCTGTTTTGTTCTGCATCCCCTGCATCCAATTCATTGCAAATCTTTGTGAGATCTTATTTGCCTAATGAGCTGAGATGACTATTGCTCTTTCTCTGTGTTGAACTTGGTCCCGCCGATTTATCACTTTCGGTCAAACCGAACCAATTCGGTGCTACCGAAGAAAACAACTTGGTGTTACCAATTTCAGTACTCAAAAGACAATTTTCCACTTGCACCCTGCACTTTTGTTTCAGCTCCACTCAATGATTCTTGTCCTCTACCAGCATCACATTCTATATGATGCTTTGCTCTGTAACTCAAGGACCAAACCTACTTTGACTCACACTCCAGAAGATCCCTTCTTGGAAATTGATGTCAAAGGGGGAGAGAGAGCTCACATCAAAGCTTAATCATATCAAAAGGGGGAGAGAGCGGAATCACATTAAAGGCCCAAGATGCTTGGTGTTCAAGAGGAGAGAAGTCACATGTCTTTTAATAGGGGAAAGATATGTTAGTTTCTGTTATGATTATTGTGTTTGTGATTTGATTTGTTTTGCTCTGATTTTGTTTCCCTACTTTCTCCCATTATCCAATAGAAGATTCAGGGGGAGAAAGACTGCTAGGGTAGGAAGTCTTTGAATTCATTGCATACCTTTTACCTTTGGGAACATGTCTATATCCAATATAGTACCTAGTACTCACACTCTACATGTCATCCTAGTCTTGGTACTCTTGTGGCTCTTTGGTTTGCTCTGTCTAGTAGTTGTACCTGTGTTATCTAACCTTGTTTACTCAGATTCATCTCTTCCTAAGCCGCCTCAAGACCACAATGTAAGTATATGCATCACACTCATGTGCATGAAGATTTCTTACTAATGTACATATTGTTTGTAAGAAGGAATCATGAACATGAACTTACACTTCACATATTCACATCATTTGCTCTGATGCAAATAGACAAGATACATGTAACACATTGCTTGCTCTGTCATGTTTATGCATTCACATGCTCTTACATTCCATATTGACATGGTTGCATACATTTAGGGGGAACCTATGCATGTTACATGTACTTCCAAAGCTTTACTTGTTATTCTCTATATCTTTATGTAAAGCTTTGATGTATGTTGTCATCAATTACCAAAAAGGGGGAGATTGAAAGCACAAGTGCTCCCTGGGTGGTTTTGGTAATTAATGTCAACATATCTCCTGTTGGACTAATGTTTTTATCTAGAATATTTCAAACAAGTTCAACAGATGAAGTGGCATGGACAAGAAGATGTGGAACCCCTTCAAAATGCTAAGGACAAAAGATTGGCTCAAGCTCTAAAGATCAAGACTCTACATTTTACTATTGGTGATCCAAGATCACATTGAGTCCATAGAAAAAGTCAATACTATTAAAAGAGATGAGGTGTTGCTCAATGGCTTGCTTGCTCAAAGTGCTTAGTGATATGCTCCAAAAGCCCTCCAACACTTTATCATATCCACATATGTCCCAAACCAAAAGTCAAACTCGGCCCCACCGAAACACTCTATCTGGTGCCACAAAGTTCACTTGACATAGCCACTGCCACAAACCCTAGTCACTTCGGTCTTACCGATAGGGATCTCGATCTCACCGAGATGGGATTGCAAACTCTCTGTTTCCCTTCGTAACATTTCGGTCCAACCGAGATGAGCGATCGGTCCCACCGAGTTCGCAATGCAAACTCTCTGTTTCCCCTTTATAATGTTTCGGTCTCACCGAGATGAGCGAATCGGTCCCACCGAGTTTGCCTGACCAACTCTCTGGTTAGCTTATTACCAAAATCGGTCCCACTGAGTTTGTGTAATTGGTCTCACCGAGATTACGTTATGCCCTAATGAAAGTGCAACTATCCCTAGGTGGTTTTGGTAATTCATAACAACATATAGCTCATTGACCTAATGCTATTCCAAGATGATTATTTCAGGAAAGCTCAATGATTGGCATGGCATGAATGGTGAAAGTGGAACCCTCAAAATGCTAAGGACAAAGGATTGGTTCAAGCTCAAAATCTCAAGACTCTTCATTTTATATTTTAGTGATCCAAGATCACATTGAGTCTTTAGGAAAAGCCAATACTATCAAGGAGGGATGAGGTGTTGCTTAATGAGCCTCTTGCTTCATGTGCTTAGTGATATGCTCCAAAACCCTCAACTACTTTCCCATATCCACATATGACCTAAACCCTAAGCCAAACTCGGTCCTACCGATTCTTCCTATCTGGCGCCACCGAGTTTCACCTGTCATAAGCCACTGCCAAACCCTAGCAATTCGGTTCTACCGATAGGGATCTCGGTCTCACCGAGATGGGATTGCAAACTCTCTGTTTCCCTTTCATAACTTTTCGGTCTCACCGAAAGAGCGGATCGGTCCCATCGAGATTGCAATGTAAATTCAGTGTTTCCTTTTTGTAACTTTTCGGTCTCACCAAAAGAGCAAATCGGTCCCACCGAGTTTACCCGACCAACTCTCTGGTTAGATTATTACCAAAATCGGTCTCACCGAGTTTGTGTAATCGGTCTCACTGAGATTACATTATGCCCTAACCCTAGCAAAGTCGGTCTTACCAAGTTGCATGTCAGTCCCATCGAAAATCTCTAACGGTCACTAGGTTTACTTTTCGGTCCGACCGAGTTTTTTTGATTTGGTCCCACCGAGATTGGAAAACTGTGTGTAACGGTTGGATTTTGTGTGGAGGCTATATATACCCCTCCACCTCCTCTTCATTCGTGGAGAGAGCCATCAGAACAGACCTACACTTCCAAATCATATGTTCTGAGAAAGAACTACCTACTCATGTGTTGAGACCAAGATATTCCATTCCTACCATATGAATCTTGATCTCTAGCCTTCCCCAAGTTGCTTTCCACTCAAATCTTCTTTCCACCAGATCCAAATCCTATGAGAGAGAGTTGAGTGTTGGGGATACTATCATTTGAAGCACAAGAGCAAGGAGTTCATCATCAACACACCGTTTGTTACTTCTTGGAGAGTGGTGTCTCCTAGATTGGCTAGGTGTCACTTGGGAGCCTCCGACAAGATTGTGGAGTTGAACCAAGGAGTTTGTAAGGGCAAGGAGATCGCCTACTTCGTGAAGATCTACCACTAGTGAGGCAAGTCCTTCATGGGCGATGGCCATGGTGGGATAGACAAGGTTGCTTCTTCGTGGACCCTTCATGGGTGGAGCCCTCCGTGGACTCGCGCGACCGTTACCCTTCATGGGTTGAAGTCTCCATCAACGTGGATGTAGGATAGCACCACCTATCCGAACCACAAGAAAAACATCCGTGTCTCCAATTGCGTTTGAATTCTCCAAACCCTTCCCTTTACATTCTTGCAAGTTGCGTGCTTTACTTTCCGCTGCCAATATACTCTTTGCATGCTTGCTTGAATTGTGTGATGATTGCTTCACTTGTCCTAAAATAGCTAAAATCTGCCAAGAACTAAAATTGGGAAAAGGTTAAGTTTTTATTTGGTCAAGTAGTCTAATCACCCCCTCTAGACATACTTTCGATCCTACAAGTGGTATCAGAGCTTTGGTCTCCATTTGCTTTGATTTCCATAGCTTTTGGTGGTCATAGCCTTGGTTTCACAACCTAGGAGAGTATGGCGTCTAGCGAGGGAAATTATCACCGTAGAGGTCCTTACTTTGATGGTACTAATTTTGCTAGTTGGAATCATAAAATGAAAATGCATATTCTTGGACATAACCCGCCGTTTGGGCTATTGTGTGTGTTGGTTTGCAAGGTGACTTCTTTGATGGGAGAGAACCAAACCGTGAAGCTACCGCGGATGAGTTGAAGATGTTGCAATACAATGCTCAAGCTTGTGATATTCTCTTCAACGGATTGTGCCCTGAAGAATTCAACAAAATCAGCCGTCTTGAGAATCCAAAGGAAATTTGGGACACTTTGATTGATATGCACGAAGGTACCGACTCCATCAAGGAATCCAAATTGGATGTGCTTCAAAGTCAACTTGACAAGTTCAAAATGAAGGATGGTGAAGGTGTCGCTGAAATATACTCTAGGCTTGCTCTCATCACAAATGAGATTGCCGGCTTAGGAAGTGAAGAGATGACCGATAGATTCATCATCAAGAAGATTCTAAGAGCCTTGGATGGAAAATATGATACCGTGTGCACATTGATCCAAATGATGCCCAATTACAAAGATCTCAAGCCAACAGAGGTAATTGGAAGAATTGTTGCTCATGAGATGTCACTTAAGGATAAAGAGGAACTTCACAACAAATCTAGTGGTGCCTACAAAGCCTCATGTGAAGCCCCTACATCATCAAGTGAGAAACAAAACTTTAATGAAGAATTGAGCTTAATGGTGAAGAACTTCAACAAGTTCTACAAGAGTAGAAGCAAACATAGAAGCTCCAAGTCAAGGTCCTACAATGACAAAAGATCTTCTAGTCGAGAGAGAAACTGCTACAATTGTGGAAGACCCGGACACTATTCCAATGATTGTACGGCTCCCTACAAGAGAAGAGAAGACTCTCCAAAAAGAAGAAGCAAAAGAGAAGAATCACCACCAAGAGAGAGAAGGAGTAGAGATGATCGTTATGAACGAAGATACTCATGGAGAAGCAAGGATTCGGAAAGGAAGGAAAAATCATCAAGGAGCTACACAAAATGAAGACATCAAGCTCATGTTGGTGAATGGGTATCCGGCTCCGACTCCGACAGCCACTCCGAGAGAAGTTATCACTCTGATTCCGAATATACTCAAGATGAAGGTGTTGCCGGTCTAGCACTTGTGTCAACCAACTCCTACGACATATTTGACTCTCCAAATGAAGGAATTGGAAGATGCTTCATGGCCAAAGGTCCTAAGGTAACACACCCCGAGTATGTTGATTTTAATAGTGATGAAGATGACTTGTTAGGTGATGATGATTTACTTGTTGACAACTCTAGTGATGAATACTATGATGAAACGTCAATTAATCATGCTAATCAAGATAAAACGAATGACAATGATAAGGAGAAGATTGAGACTCTAACTAAAGAACTAAACACTCTTAAGTTAGCTCATGAAACTATCCTCGAAGATCATCAAGAACTTTTAAGAGCTCATGAGAAGTTACGCTTTGAAAAGCTCAATCTTGAGCAAGATCATGAGTTTTTAAAGGCAATCAATGATGATCTCCGCAAGAAAAGTTCTTCTTACATTGCCAAGCATTTACTCTTATCCACTTACATGCCTCAAGTCAAGTCTAGTAACAAGAACAAGAAAGATTCTTCCTCTAGTAGTAACAACGATCATGCTAAATCCAATATTGTTGCTTCTGGTAGCTCTCTTGATTCCACTAATGATTCTCTTAGCCAAGTTACACTTGAGCAAGAAAATAGCTTATTGAAGGGAATTATAGAGAAAGGAGTGTACAAAAGCCTTGCCGGGAGTAAGCAATTCGAGGAAATTGTGCGCAAGCAAGGAATGCACCGGAAGAATCAAGGTGTTGGTTTTGAACGAAAGTTCAATGCCAATGGAGTTGAGTGGGAAGAAGATCAGTACCCCAAGACAAAGTTTGTTCCTCAACAAGAGAAGTATGATACTTCCTTCAAGGGGACACAAGCTCAAGATGATCTTCCACCACAAGACTACAAGCAAAAAGGCAAGGACAAGCTTCAAGAGGAAATTGATGCATTTGAAGAAGCTCCTAAGACCTTAGTCAAGTGGATTTCCAAGACTACTTCAAGTTCCACTTCATCAAGTATGACTACAACTCCAAGAATTCCCATCAAGATGGTGTGGATCCAAAAGAAGAAGAACTAGAGAGTTCTTGAGGGTGACTCCGCCAACATACTTCACTCTTATCATTTTGGCAAGAACAAGTGCAATCAACTTCCACATCTTGCACTAGTTCAAGGAGTCACAAACCCTCTTGTTGGTAAGACAAGGGACAAGGTAACCTAAAAGTTTTCATGGACATCATCTTGTGTGTGCATCACTCTATGTCTACGGATATCCTTGTTTGTTCCTTGTGGGACTAACTCATGTAGGTATTGAAAGTGCAATTCACTCAAATGGATAGCTCCAAGTGATCTACATCAACATTGAGCATCCACATCTTCAACATCTACATGAAGTCATCATCGACGAAACCCAAGGTTAGTTCATCCCTCTTAGGGGGGATATCACATCTAGGGGGAGCTTTACTCTAAGACTTGAGCTAAAGCAACTCTAGAGATGTGAACACAACAATGCTTTATGTAAAAGTGGTAACCCCACTTGAGCTTAAACGATGAGTATGACCTATGATCAAGTGTTCTCACTTGACTCCTAAGTCAATATACTCATATATAGATGACCTAGTCATCACAAATTGCTTGATAGATGCTAGAATTGGTTGTGCATGCTTTGTCACATATTTCAATTGCCATCTTATTGTGTGAGCATGTTGGTTGCATATTTTACTCATTCAAGGACATCCACTTGTTGTTTTGATTGTTTGGTTTTATTTCCTTTTGCCAAGTGGATGGACAAGAATGCCTAAGAACCTCCTCTAGCTATCTATGCTTTTCTCGTCTCAAACTCTATTCATGCTACATCACAAAATTTGATCAAGTCAGATTCGAACCACTCTGTGTGAGGAGCACTCGAAGTCCCCGATTTGTCATAGACTTAAACTTCCAAAACCTCTTTGTGATTCTCGGTCTGACCGATACCCCACTTTCGGTCTTACCGAGATCATTAAGTTCATTTATGTTTTCGATCTCGGTGCAACCGATTTGAACCATTCGGTCGCACCGAGTTGCAACAACTGTATACAGTTTTGCATCTCGGTGCCACCGAGTTGTTCCACTCGGTCACACCGACAGGGTCAGGCTTTATATAGTCACGGGCAAAAATTTGGAAAGTTCTCCGAATCCCTTCGCCCGCGCGATAGCTCGCTCTACCAACGTGGTCTTCGGATCGTCTCCTCGCCGCCAGCCGCCTCCAGTCGCTGGTCTCCATCGTCGTCAACGGGAATCAACCCCGCCGTTGCCGCCGTAGCGAGTCTCCGCTGATGAGGACATGACTATCTTGGATACGACCAAAAATATTGCATACATGCATATTTGTGAGGTGATTTCTAATGCAAACTATTCAATAGTCTATTTATGTTATCCAGAACAAAAATACTTCACACACTTTTGTGTTTTGTCTAATTGCAGGTGTATGGGACATTTGTACAATCCACATATGAAGATAAGGCAAAAGGAGAAGTTTAGGTTGTGTTCAAAAAGTCCTCTCACGTCACTTTCGGGCCAAGAGAAGATAGAGTCCAAGTCTCTCACGTTCTGGATTCAGATTTGGACTGCACAGACATACCTGACTCAAAACGCCAACAACTTTTTCATACGGACTCCGAATTGGGTGATTCTTTTTTTCTTGGAAACTAGATTTCGTGCTCTTTCCAACCCAATTGGATTCATCTTCAAATTCATCCGGAGCGTTGAGTTACGGACGAAACAATCTGACGTTGCAGTAGAATCCGAGTCAAACTACAAGCCCAAAGGTGTTACATCACCTCCACTTGGGCCCATGAGCCTTGTACGACCTAGGGTTAGTTTTAGGCTGCCTTGGGACGTCCTCCCACCTCCTTGGCCGCCACCCCTTGCTCCTATATAAGTAGATCCATCTAGTAGCTTTTTCCTTGGGTTTTGTTTAGATTAAAAGTTCGCCATAGCTGCAACTTCGCGTACTTCGTTTGTGTCCAACGACCAGACCAAGACGTCACAGAACCCCATCTTGATCAATAAAGCTTTCATCTTATATTCGCAATATCCAGATTGCAATCTCAGTTTCTTGCTTGTTCTTCGTTTGCTTGCAGGAAACAGACCCTCGTGGTCAGGTTGATCGTGCTCCGGCGTGGTCAATAACCCTCGGAAGTTGGTTTAGCGATTGCTAAGGCGCGACGTCTCGCACGTTCGTAGTCGAATCGTCAAGGTCGACTCCCACAGAAATCGATAGTTATTATCTCATCGAAAGATCGGGACACCCTCGCCTCTATCAAGTGGTATCAGTTTTCAGGTTGCTCGGTGAGAATTTCCAGTTTTCCTAGATTAGATTTATTTTCTTACCTATTGTCCAAGAAAAAGCCACAAAAAAGAGTTAGATCTATTCATCCTTAGTCCAAGCCAGTCTGAGCCTTTGCAATTTTCTTTTCATTGCTTGCATAGTTGAATTATCGGTTGCATCGTCGTGTCGAGTTGCTGGTCTTAGTGTCTAGTTCGTTTAGAGTTTCGAGTTCTGTTCACATTAGTCACGCCACTGCTGCATCATTATCTCTTCCGCTGTCCACCACCCATCCATCAATTTCCACCACGTGCTACCTACCATTCATTGTCATAATAATAGTTGAGATCATTCACATCTTCGCTTGATCCAATCTGCATCTTATCTAGTTTGTTTTGGAAAGAGGGAGAAAAAAAGAGAGAAAAAAAGAGAAAAAAAAGAGAAAAAAAGTCAAAGAAAAAAAGGAGAGAAAGAAAAAAAGTGTGAGGAAAAAAAGAGAGAAGAAAAAAAACAAAATTCGGTTCTTTTTTGACTCAATCTCGTAGTTGAATTCGGATTGGAATCTGTTTTGTGCACTGTTCAGTAAAACAGGCATAACTTCCTCATACGAAGTCCGTTTTGCCTCCACGAGTACTCAAACGAAAGCTAGCGACGATCCGCATCTAAATAGTTGAAGAAGCTTTTTCAATATTTGGCACCTCAAAATCGGCTTCTAAATAGGTCTTTTTGCCCTCCGAAGTTCATGAACACAGCTTATTCCAGTTTTTCAGGCCAGTTTTCGAATTTTTTGACTCCTCATATCAACTCGGAATTGAGTGATTCCTTTTGTGTTTGAAAGCTTGAGTCAATACCATTCTTGAAAAAAAATCAAAAAAATCGGCACAAACTTTTTCAGAGGAAAGTTGGAGACAAAGTTGTTGATATTTCCTGCTTGGTTGTTGTTTCACATCATTATCTTTACTGCCGTTGTGATCTTCACTTATATCTTGCTGTCCAGAGCTACTTAGTATCCTTCATTGATGCCAGTTGTGCTACGACGTGACCTCATCAGTGTTCTAGGCTCGCGTCTCTAGTTCGGTCTAGCCTAGGACCAGCACAGTACCGTCGTTGAGCGTTTATTCAACATTGCATCTCTGAATTGATTATTGCTAATCTTTTGCTACCATATATAGCCAACCCAGCTCCACATATTTCTACACCGTGTATACGTACGTTCCCCTAACAATCGCTTTACACAATCTTCAGAGTTATTTGACACCGCTGGTTGCCTGTCACCACCTGCTGCTTGGTAAGAACTTGTAAGATATTGATATTTGCTTTACTGTGAGCGCTTTACCACCACACCCTAGTAGTTCATAGGAACATTATTCTTGAATTTTGTTTCTTGTTTCTACTAATCATGACAGGTTCCGAAGATAGAAGTTTTTGGACGACGGACACATCTTCACCATCACAAGAGTTGGGACAACACACACAAGCACATGGTCAGGTTATCTTTTTACCGTCATTTGAGGGTAGATTTAATCCTACTACTTATCTAGCTTGGGAGCTTGAAGTAGAACAAGTTTTTAGTCACCATGACTTTTCTGAACTTGAGCGAGTGCGAGCAGCCACTAGAGCATTTACTGATTTTGCTTCTGTTTGGTGGAGTGTACATTGTAAGAAAAACATTGATAACCAACCCACAACTTGGAAAGTTTTGAAAGCTGTAATGAGACAACAATTTTTTCCTCCTTACTATCGTCGTGAATTGCGTCGTAAATTGGAGCAATTAAAACAAGGCAGTAACACTGTTCATGCTTACTACCAAGAGTTCAAATCTTATATGCATCATTGTGACATAGAAGAATCTGAGGATGATACAATGAATAGATTTTTTGGTGGTTTAAACCATGATATTCAGGCAAGATTTCAGTATATTCCTCGTTGCATTACTGGTATGTATGTCCGTGCTTGTACCTTTGAGAGACAGATGCAGGAGGATGCATTGGGTGACTACAACAACTACTATTCCATTTCATGCTCACCACTGCCGGTTGGTTACTCCACTATTGCACCTACTAGAGCAGCCCCACCTCGGATTGTGAGCGCGATATCATCTCAAGAGTATGGTACATTGTCAACGTCCGTACCTACATCAGCTACATCTCTGCGAGGTAACAGTAAAGGTATTGATGATATAACTTCACATTAGAATGAAGCATGCCTAGTTAACTTGAATGCATCATGTGTTGAGTTACCTATTGATTTTAGCACACCACCTATTTTAGAGACTCTTGGTACTGTCATGAATGCGTCATGTGATCAAACAACTGAAATATCAACAATTTTGAGTGCACCCATTGAATTAACTGTTGATGCAAAAGAACCAATGTTTAATCATTTTGATATGACCTCTAATCTTGATGATGATTCTGTGTCCAATGACTTATTGCATGTTTGCTTATTTAAGCATGTTGTAGCATGTAAATTTGATGCAAGTAAGGTTTATTCATCAAAGTTAGGATGGTTTAATGATGAACATTGCCAATCTTTTGAAGTGAATAAGAGCTTCACTTATATGTGCAAACTGAGTTGCAATATTTTCATGCCTTCTATTTCTTGTGATAATTTTTTGGCTTTAGATTTTATGAACAATGAAAGTTACTCATGTATACATGTGACATATGTGCAAAAATCAAGGGAAGTTAAAATGGATGACATATACATATACAACATGTACACCTTGTCTCTTTTGTTAGCCACATTTCAGATTAAGCAATGCCGAGGACGGCTTTGTTTTCAAAAAGGGGAGGATGATGAGGACATGACTATCTTGGATACGACCAAAAATATTGCATACATGCATATTTGTGAGGTGATTTCTAATGCAAACTATTCAATAGTCTATTTATGTTATCCAAAACAAAAATACTTCACACACTTTTGTGTTTTGTCTAATTGCAGGTGTATGGGACATTTGTACAATCCACATATGAAGATAAGGCAAAAGGAGAAGTTTAGGTTGTGTTCAAAAAGTCCTCTCACGTCACTTTCGGGCCAAGAGAAGATAGAGTCCAAGTCTCTCACGTTCTGGATTCAGATTTGGACTGCACAGACATGCCTGACTCAAAACGCCAACAACTTTTTCATACGGACTCCGAATTGGGTGATTCTTTTTTTGTTGGAAACTAGATTTCGTGCTCTTTCCAACCCAATTGGATTAACCTTCAAATTCATCCGGAGCGTTGAGTTACGGACGAAACAATCTGACGTTGCAGCAGAATCCGAGTCAAACTACAAGCCCAAAGGTGTTACATCACCTCCACTTGGGCCCATGAGCCTTGTACGACCTAGGGTTAGTTTTAGGCTGCCTTGGGACGTCCTCCCACCTCCTTGGCCGCCACCCCTTGCTCCTATATAAGTAGATCCATCTAGTAGCTTTTTCCTTGGGTTTTGTTTAGATTAAAAGTTCGCCATAGCTGCAACTTTGCGTACTTCGTTTGTGTCCAACGACCAGACCAAGACGTCACAGAACCCCATCTTGATCAATAAAGCTTTCATCTTATATTCGCAATATCCAGATTGCAATCTCAGTTTCTTGCTTGTTCTTCGTTTGCTTGCAGGAAACAGACCCTCGTGGTCAGGTTGATCGTGCTCCGGCGTGGTCAATAACCCTCGGAAGTTGGTTTAGCGATTGCTAAGGCGCGACGTCTCGCACGTTCGTAGTCGGATCGTCAAGGTCGACTCCCACAGAAAACGATAGCCACCATCTCATCGAAACATCGGGACACCTTTGCCTCTATCATCCGCCGAACTAGGGTATGGACTCGATCTTTGTGCTATTCCCCAATCCGATTCCTAGCACATTGTGATCATAATGATTCTTGCCACGTTTGATAAACTTCTATCCAGTCAATGAACTCGTTGATTAGGTTTGATTCGAAAATTTTAGGGTTAGGTTTCTGTAAGTGCATCTAGTGCCACCCCTAGTTGGTTTTGGAGTATTGACGACAAACCTAGTTCAGGGACTAATGTGTTTGTGAGAATTGCAGGATAACACAGGTAGAAGTCCCTCATTGATTTGGTTTTACTACTAGAGATGACCCCTAAAAATGTACGAAGACATTGAAGACAATGGTGGTATATGAAGATATACACATTGAAGACTATGACAAGAGAAGACACCACATGAAGCCTATGGAACTCGAAGACTTAGATCCTTCGTAGTTTTATTTCATTTGTGTTCAGTCATAGGAACCACCGTACTGTTAAGTGGGGTCCAAGAGAACCAGTCAGAATGACTGAAGTGATGCCTAATTCAAAACCTATATCTTCGAGCGAAGACTATGAGAGCAAATCTTGTCCAGAGTCAAACAAGTCAGCTTTACTTGTAGCCCAAGTAAAGTTGCCATGTGAGTTTGAAATCTGACCGTTGGTACACGTGTCAGTTCCTTAGACCCAGGGTCATTTCGGACAAATCAGGCCGGGTTGCCCAGTGGCTACAAATAGTCCACCCCCTACAACCATAAACGGTTGGCTGCTCAGATTTCAGTGCACGGCTTTTGTCGTTTGAGAGCAACCCACCTCGAAGCCTTTGAGAGAAAAATTCCTAGCGAGGAGAAAAGCCCTAACCACCCAGAGCCAGAGTAAATTGGGCATCACTTAAGTCTTCTTGTCTGAGTGATCTGAAGACTTATTACACTTGAGGACTGTGCATCCTCCAGCCGGTTAGGCGTCGCGTTCTGAGCATCCAAGAGAAATTGTGGATTGCCGGTGAACGAAGTCTGTGAAGGTTTGGGAGTCTACCTTGAAGACTTACTAGAGTGATTGGGCGAGGTCTGTGTGACCTTAGCTCAAGGAGAAAACTGTGAGGACTGGGTGTCCTGAGCTGCGTGTTCAGGACTGGGTGTCCGGGACTGTGTGTCCTTTGGTTTAAATACCTAGCCGCTCCAACCAGACGTACAGTTGTCACAGCAATTGGAACTGGTCCAACAAATTATTGTCTTCAACATGTCACTGGTTTCATCTTCACCTCCCTTTTACTTACTGTTACATATTGTGAAGCCATTGCATGCTTGCTTTATCTTCTGTCTTCACAACATAACTGTATGATTTGTTTGGCTTCATAACTTCTTCCTACCTGATCCTTATTACACTGAAGCTGTTTGTCACTGTGCTTTTACTATATTGAATACTTGACCATGGCTTGCCTTGTGTAATCTAACTTCCGCTGCATAGTGATAGGCTTGTCTATTCTGTTTGTCTTCATAACTTCCATGTTTTGAAGACTTTCATAAAAATCGCCTATTCACTCCCCCTCTAGTCGATATAACGCACTTTCAATTGGTATCAGAGCAAGGTGCTCCCTTGTTCTGTGTGATTCGGTTTAACCACCTGGAGTTTTAGCTATGTCGACTGCAGGGATAATTAAAGTCTCCGTTGCGTGCCCCGTCTTCAATGGAACTGAATATCCCTACTGGAAGAATAAGATGCGCATGCATCTTGAAGCCATTGACGTCGACCTATGGTATGTCATCGAAAACGGCGTTCCCAAGGCTGGAGAAGGTGTCACTGCTGCTGATGTCAAGAAGTTCACTCAACTGGACTCTACTGCCAAGAATATCATCTGTGGTCATCTGACCAAGGGACAGTACGGCCGTGTGAGTGCCTTGAAGACATCCAAGCTGGTCTGGGACTGGCTCTCCAAAGTCAATGAAGGCATCTCAACCCAGAGAGATCAGAGAATCAGTGTTCTTCGCAACCTCTTCAACTGCTTCAAGCGAAATGACAATGAGAATGTCCAGCACACATTTGACCGGCTCACTGACATCACAAATGAGCTTCAAGCCCTCGGCGCTACTGAGATCACCAAACATGAAATCGTCAAGACACTGCTGAGATCACTTGACAGTTCATTTGACATCCTAGCCCTGATGATTCAAGAACGTCCAGACTTCAAGACACTCGATCCGTCTGACATACTTGAGAGGCTCAACACACATGAGTTTCAGCTTTCTGAGAAAAGAGATATCTACGGTCCAAACTATGGGCGAACTCGTGCCTTGAAAGCAAAAGCTGTGTCCTCATCTAAAGAAGAATCTGACAGCAGTTCTGATGATCCTGAAGACATTGGAAGGGAACTTGCAATGCTAGTGAAGAAGTTCCAGAAATTCACCAAGAAGAAAGGCTTCAGAAAATCTTCACGATCAAGCTCAAGGAATGATGAAGCTTCTGCTCATGACTACAAGAAGAAAACATGTCACAAGTGCAAGAAAACTGGACACTTCATCTCTGAGTGTCCACAATGGGACAATGAGAGCAGAAAGAAGAAGAAGAAGAGCAAGGAATATGACTCTGACGACAAGAAGAAGAAGAAATACTCAAAGTCTTCTTCCAAGTCTTCCTCAAAGTCTTCATCACACAAGAAGAGCTCAACTGGCAAGGCACGTGCGTTTGTTGGCAAGGAAATGGACTCAGAGGAGGAGTATGCTTCTGAGGAGGCAGAGGTGGAGTCTGAGGAGGTGTCTGATTCTGGCATTGCGAGTCTGGCTACAGCATACGTCGCCAAGTCCATCTTCAACACCGAAGACAATGACTTCATCACCAACACCGATGCAAATGACAAGGACGACTCTACTCCTACCTACTGCTTCATGGCACGCGGTGCCAAGGTAAACACATGCACTACTCACTATCAAACATCCAGTGACGATGACTCCGATTGTGATTCAAAACCCAGCTACAAAACACTTGCTAAAATTGCAACTAAACAACAGAAAGCCATGGAACATATTCAAAAACTGTTAGACAGAAGCGATGATTTGTTGGGTGCTGAAATGACTCGATCTGAATCCTTAATTGAAGACATAAAGAATCTTCACGTTAAGTATCAGGAACTTGAAGATCGTCATGATACTCTCTCAACAACTCATGAAAACCTCTCCTATGATTATCTTCAAAGGAAGCAAGATCTTGAGAAATTGAGAGCGGCTCATGAAGATCTTCAAAAGGAAAACGAGTCACTTCGCGCCAAACAGATCAGTTCCGTTCAGGAAGGATTTGAACCACCATGCCTTAAATGCATTGAGCGTGATAATGCTACTTCTGTTGCTGAATGTTCCACTGCTACTGCTGTTGCAATATCTTCAACTGTTGAAGTGGTAACTAACCCCTCTGCTGAGGATACCACTGCTATTGCTGATGAGAATGCTAGGTTGAAGACATTGCTTGAAACAGGGATGTACAAAAGTCTCAAAGGACATCAGACATTATGTGATGTCCTCAAGAAGCAGATTCTGAACCGAAACCCTAGGAAAGAGGGTGTTGGGTTCGTGAGGAAAATAAATGCAGATGGCTCTTACTGGAAACCTGAGCAGTACCCCAAAACCACATGGGTTGCTGCAAAGGAATCCTCAGCAGATCCATCCAATCTGTTTGGCTTCACCTGTGCTAACCCAATTATCATTGATGAATCCTTTGATGCAAACTATAAGCTGTTTAGAAATCAGAATGGTGAAGTGTTTGCTAGGTACATTGGTACTAACTGCAGGAATGGACCGCCTATGAAGAAGATCTGGGTTCTAAAAACGTGTCTGGAGAATCTTCCTGTGAATGTCCTCATGACACCTCACATGAAGAGGACAAACCTCAGACCAAAGGCTTCATCTGGTCCAAAGGCTTCATACAGACAAAGGACTCACCTGAGTCGCACTAATGCAAATGTTTTGCAGGGAAACCATACTCAGGCATATGAATATGAGAGCGGTTCTTCAAACCGTCATGTTCATATGACCAAGAATTATTCTGCCTATTCTTATGAGTACTATTGCCTGCCTGCTAGACTGTTTGCTAGGGCTCCAAAGCCAAAATTCTCAGATGCTGCACTTAGACTTATTGCTTCTAAGCCACCCTTGAAGATGTGGGTGGTTAAGAAATCTTAACTCTCTTTTGCAGGAAAAGGTCTCTAGCAGAAAACCAAAATCTTCTGATGCTATTGCTGGGGACCTTAAAAATCTTGTGGGGCGCAAGATCAAATGCCCGAATGGCATCACTATGTATTTCGTTCCTGCATCGCATGCTACTCTCCCTATTAGTCCTAACCTGGATCTAAGTTTTCATAACCCACTGGCTCGTCAAATGTTTTTGCTTCACAATTCTCTTCGTGAAGCCTATCCCCCTAACTGCACTGTAGGGTACGACACCGGCGTCTTCAGACTGGATTATTGACAGTGGGTGTACAAATCACATGACTGGCAAAAGAAGCCTTCTTATGGACTCAACCTTATGTCCATCCGACAAGAGCCACATCACATTTGCTGACACTAGTAAAAGTAAGGTATTGGGTCTAGGTAGAGTTGCAATCTCAAAGGATCAGCACATGGACAAAGTCATGCTTGTTGAATCCCTTGGCTTCAACTTAATGTCTGTCTCAATGCTTTGCGATTTGAACATGGTCGTAATATTTGGAAAATATTGTTGCCTAGTACTAATGGAATCTGACAAGTCTCTAGTGTTTGAAGGGTATCGGAAAGATGATCTGTATGTGGTAGATTTCTCAGCAGGGCCACAGCTTGCAGTATGTCTTCTGGCAAAGGCTTCAGAATGCTGGCTTTGGCATCGGAGGCTTGGGCATGCTGGCATGAGGAACCTCCACACCCTTGCAAAGAAGAAGCATGTCATAGGCATCGAGGGCGTCAAGTTCAAGAAAGATCACTTATGTGGTGCCTGTGAAGCAGGGAAGATGACGAGGGCAAAACATCTCTCGAAGACAATCATGACCACTACTCGACCCTTCGAACTGCTTCACATGGATCTTTTTGGTCCCACTCACTACTCAACTTTTTCCACTACTGCTTGCCTCTATGGCTTTGTCATTATTGATGCTTACTCTAGATATACTTGGGTGCACATAATCCTTTACAAGACTGAAGTGCAGGATGTCTTCAGACGCTTCGCCAATCGAGCTACGAACAATTATGGCGCCAAGATAAAGCACATCAGAAGTGACAATGGCACTGAATTCAAGAACACTGGCCTTGACACATATCTTGATACCTTGGGCATCACACATGAATTCTCAGCTCCGTACACGCCACAGCAGAATGGCGTCGTCGAACGCAAGAACAGAACACTCATTGAGATGGCCAGAACGATGCTAGATGAGTACAAGACTCCAAGAAAATTCTGGCCTGAAGCCATTGACACTGCATGCCATACGATCAACCATGTTTATCTTCACAAGCTTCTGAACAAGACATCTTATGAACTACTAACTGGCAAGAAGCCAAATGTGAGTTACTTCAGAGTATTTGGCGCAAGATGCTGGATCAAGGACCCACACCACACCTCAAAATTTGCACCAAAAGCACACGAGGGTTTCATGCTTGGATATGGAAAGGATTCGCACTCCTACAGAGTCTTCAATCTCTTTCACTACAAAGTGGTTGAAACAGTGGATGTGCGGTTCGATGAGACCAATGGTTCACAAAGAGAGCAACTGCCAGATGTGCTAGATGAAGTTCCAGCTAGTGAATCAATCAAGCTAATGGGAACTGGAGATATTATACCCTCTGAAGCTCATCCTGAAGAAGAACTTATCATCTCAGCACCTGATCCACATGAAGACAATGCTCAGTCTGAAGACATTCCTCCCAACGACAACATAGATCAGCAAGAGCAAAGTCTTCGACCTATACATCCTCGTGTTGCCAATGAGGTGCAGATTGACAGAATAATTGACAGCATCAATGCACCTGGTCCACTGACTCGTTCAAGGGCAACTCAACTGGCAAATTTCTGCGGACACTTCGCATTCGTTTCAATCACAGAACCCAAGAAAGTTGAAGAAGCTTTCATGGAACCTGAATGGATTCAAGCCATGCAAGAAGAGCTTCAACAGTTTGAGCTGAACAATGTATGGGAACTGGTTAAGCGTCCTGATCCACAGAAGCACAATATAATAGGCACCAAATGGATATACCGCAACAAGCAAGATGAGCATGGTCAAGTTATCAGAAACAAAGCTCGTCTCATTGCTCAAGGATATACTCAAGTGGAAGGCATTGACTTCGATGAAACATTTGCTCCTGTGGCCAGACTTGAAGCCATCCGTATACTGCTGGCCTATGCAAATCATCATAACATACTTTTATATCAAATGGATGTGAAGAGTGCCTTTCTCAATGGCTAGATTGAAGAAGAAGTGTATGTTGCACAACCACCTGGGTTTGAAGATCCAAAACATCCTGACATGGTTTACAAGCTCAATAAGGCACTGTATGGCCTCAAACATGCCCCTTGGGCCTGGTATGACACACTCAAATACTTCCTGAAGAGCAAAGGCTTCATACTTGGCTCCCTAGATCCCACTCTCTTCACGAAGACATATGATGGTGAACTGTTTGTGTGCCAAATATATGTGGATGACATTATCTTCGGCTGCACCAATCAGAAGTACAGTGAGGAGTTTGGATATATGATGCAAGAGCAATATCAGATGTCTATGATGGGGGAGCTGAAGTTCTTCCTCGGTCTTCAGATACGTCAACAACGCAATGGCATCTTCATATCTCAAGAGAAATATCTCAAAGATCGCCTGAAGAAGTTCGGTATGCAAGACTTCAAAGGCTTCACGACGCCAATGCCAGCCAAACATCATCTGGGTCCCGACGACAATGGTAAAGAGTTCGATCAAAAGGTATACTGCTCCATGATTGGTTCTTTACTTTATCTATGTGCATCTAGGCCAGATATTATGCTTAGTGTTTGCATGTGTGCTCGATTCCAAGCGGCACCAAAGGAATCGCATCACTTAGCTGTGAAGCGAATTCTTCGATATTTGGCTTACACCCCAACTCTAGGATTATGGTATCCAAAGGGCTCAGAGTTTGATCTGGTTGGATTCTTGGATGCTGATTATGCTCGTGACAAGGTTGATCGCAAGTCTACATCAGGCACATGTCATTTTCTGGGACGATCACTTGTATGTTGGTCTTCAAAGAAGCAGAACTGTGTATCTCTCTCCACTGCTGAATCTGAATACATTGCTGCTAGATCTTGCTGCGCTCAGCTTCTGTGGATGAGGCAAACACTCAAAGACTATGGCATTCATCTGAAGAAAGTGCCACTCTACTGCGACAACGAAAGCGCCATCAAGATTGCCAACAACCCAGTTCAGCACTCGAAGACAAAGCACATTGAGATTCGTCATCACTTTCTCAGAGATCATGTTGTGAAGGAAGATATTGATATCATACACGTCAACACTGAAGAGCAATTGGCAGATATCTTCACCAAGCCCTTGGATGAGAAGAGATTTTGCAAGTTACGGTGTGAGCTAAATATCTTGGAATCCTCAAATGTCCTGTGATCAGGCACACATCCTAACACTTATGCATATTGATGACTTGGATGTGCAACACACGAAGTAACATATATCTTCAATCAATGAAGACATACATTCTAAGTATGAATACATCAATGTGGAATTTGACTTCGGAGCGCCACGATAATTGTGCGCCGTGTCTGGGTCTAATACTTCCTATACGGTGGGTAACGCCACCACCAAACGTTCTATTCTGAAGTGTTTCACACATGGCGTTACCTTGCAATGTCTTCACATTTGGTTGGGCTTAAATCTAAACATGTCTTCATGAGTATCTTCACTATGTGGATTATATAGATATATATGTACTAGTGTTATGTCCTCTACAGCATTCACTTATAGCTATGTCTTCCTGTTTGAATATTTTGAACTAAGTGAATGTGATCGGACCCTAACCTCTCTATGCTTTCTACCTCAAACTCTATCTCTCCAAGTCATATGCATTCTAGTGAAACTGTTAAATGTCTTCTCTGCGTCCTTGTCAGCAGAAGACACAGAGACAAACTTTAAAATCATTTTCAATGCTCATTCATCCACAAGACATCCGGAGAAGTAGGAACGACCACCCGACAATCCAGGCGTGCGTGGGATGTGGAACTGGCCCCGAGATTCCGCATGATGGCCACGTGTTGTTCAGAGGCGAATCGCCAGGGGCACCTGTGTAATAGCGCAGTGCCGCCCCTGTGACTATAAATACACCCTCACTGCAATCATTATCTCCTTCTTCCTCCCTCGCACGAACCCTAGCGCCACCGCTAGCTCTCGACGACGCCGGCGATGAAGTGCTTCACTGCCGCAACCTCTCCGACGCCGTCTTCACGCCGATTGCGGACATCGTCCTCTCCGCCGTCGCCGTAGCTGTCTTCCGTCGCCAAGTTAGGGCACGGAGGATCGAACTGCTCGGCCTCATCTCCCACTCCGTCTAGCAGTTCCAAGTGTGGTAAATAAAACCTCTTTTTACAGCCTCTTTTGATCCTATAGTTCGGTCACTTTCTGCCATACGAAGTTTCTGTTCACACAAGTTAGATCTCTCTCAGTCTGCATCTGATAACTTGCCTAGTATATTCACTTGTGCTTCATGAAGTAGTTAGATTCCTCACTTGTACTGATCTGTGGGTTCGTACAAATCTGGAACCAACTTCTTTTCTATGAGTGAATGTCTTCGCACGATGAGGTCAATGTCTTCTAAACCAATTTATCTTCAAAATATTCTAAGAATGCATATGACCTCTTCCCCTTCCCTCGCACCTTAATGCTGTCACAGGTACATGTCCGTGGGAGAATCCTTTGGTTCTCATAGTCTGCATTCATTTGCAGAGTACTTACATCATCATATAAATTCTCCCGAAGCCAGTTCCTGTTTGACCAGCAAGAGAAAGCCTTTGAAGCTTTTGAACGTATTGAAGCCATCCAGTTTAAAGTTCATGGCTGCAGAAAAACCAGCAAGGAAGGGTGGCAGAAAGCGTCGAGGGGAAACATCAAGAGATCTGCCCGATGACCCCTCAGAGCTGTACAAGACAGATCCTGAAGAGGATTACAATCAGCGCAAGACACGAATCCAATGGATTCGCCGCTATTGGGCGGAGCAATGGTTCCAATACCGCTTCGTCACCAAGGAGTATGCTGAGAAAAGCGCCATCAAGAGACCATGGGGAGACGTACTATACAAAAATCTCGTGCCCAGGTCCAGAGATGAAGCCATTGCTCAAGGCTTCTACCCGTGCATGGTTCGTGGGCCACAACCAGCTGAAGCACATCCGTCGTCACTACTCTGGTGTCGTGACGACAATCTATTCAAGCGCAACTTCCAGTTTGCCCAGAAATCAGCGAAGCACAACAAGAAGAAATTGGGCTTAGACTTCAACCCTGGTCCCTCCGCACCAAGGGCAGATGGCACACGCGAGGCAGACCCCAATATCATCGGTCTGTATGCAAATCTTGAGGGCCTCATCACCCGCATCTTAGTCCAAGGCACTGCAGTCAATGACCCTCCTGCTGACTCTGAATCTGATGAAGCGCTTGCTGCGCCGAAGCCAAAGCAGATGAAGAAGCCAAAATCTTCAAAGCCGGCCCCTTAACCCAAAGTCTGAAGGGCGAAGCCATTGGCAACTGCACCTCCTAAAGCCAGTGTGCAGTCTCAAGACTTATCACGAGTCTCCAAGCCCCAGAAGGCCAAGATGCCTCAGCCACACAGCGGCCAAGAGCTCACAGCTGCTGCCATTCTGTGCAACGACGCCATTGATCTGTCAAGCGATGAAGACCTTGCAGATGACGCTCTTGAGCAACTCATCAAGAGCAAAGAGGAGGCAGAAATCTTCAATAATTTGCCTCTCTTTAATGTCGCCATCATCCACGACTTCATTGACGAGTGGTTTGCTACACCAAACGTCAGCTTTGATGATCTGCAGCTGCCTATAGGCCTCAGCGTCGCCTTCCAAGGCGCTATTGCTTCGGAACTCGCAATTGCTCAACGCATTGTTCAACTGAAGCAGAAAATTGATTTTGAAAAGGCTCAGTTCAAGAAGCACATGGCTAAGCTCAGCGTGCAAGAAGTGAAGAATTTCAAGATCATGTTGCACGAGTTAAAGGAAAACTTTCAGAAGAAGCATGCAGAAGCTCAGGGTTCGCGGGAGCGAATGAAGACTCTGGCTGATCGCTATGTGCAGGCCTACAATGAGGCCGAGAAGCGCAAGGCACTTGGGCGTCCCGGCATCGACCCCAGGATGGCCGCGAAGAAGAAGAAGAAGCCTGCTGTGCCTGAACCAGAGGCACCAAGACAAGAAGCTGCACCGATTGTCTTCCCCACTGCTACGACTGGCTCGAAGCCAAAGAGCCGGTCAACCGCTTCAGAACTCAAGAAGACACGGACTGCAGAGGATGAAGCGAGGAAGAGGAAACACTCTGAAGCCTCTCCTTCTGACCCCACCAAGAAGAAGCGCAAGACCACGAAAGCTCGGGCTGCTCCCACAGAGCCCTTGATGGTTGAACCTCTCTCTGTCATCTATCCTGACGCAGATCGTCAGCTGACAGTTCATGAGCCTGCTCCCACAGAGGCTCCTGAAGCTGAAGACATTCCAGCAGCCGACCCCATTGCTGCTGAAGACATTGGTCATCAGGACAACGTACAAGATGATGCAGCCCTTCCTCAGCTTGAGACAAGCGAACTCATCAGCATTGGTCGTCCTCTAACGCCAATTGCACAAGATGCATCATGGGTGGATCGCCCACAAGTGGAAGAAGAATCTGAGGTCCAGCCCACTCCAACTCCAAAGGCGTCGTCTACATTCCGCAGGCTTCGCAAAGGACCACGGCATCAAGGTTCGGCTGAAGACATTCCGACTGCATTAGCCGAAGAGCATGAAGAAATACCACAAGCTCCAACTCCCCCGCTCCAACAAGAAGCCGTTCTCCAGGAGAACGTGCCTGAGTCTGACCCTCCAGCTAGTCAAGTGGAGGCGGAAAATATTAAGGCTGCCACCACCAACAATGAAGCCCATGTGGAGCCCTCCCCAACAACAACTTCAGAAGACACAGAAGCTACTGCTCCTGACACTTCTGTGCCTGAGTCTGCTGCCGGTCCCCAATTCAACTATCATGTTGCGCACAGGCCTCAGGTCCAGAAGCCGATCCCACGACTGCCAAGGTTCCCAGGTCCTGCATCAGCTCCTGGCTCCTTTAACGTCAATAGCTTCAGGGCAGACAATACGGTCTTCAACAGCTCCAAGAACCCTTATTCAAGGGAACGAATTGTATCAGATAGGTTCTGGAGCTATCCACAACGCAATTATTATTCATGCATCCTATACAACCAAGGTCGCATCTTCCCGCACAAGCGCCTTGAGGTTGAAGCTGTTGCTGGTCTGCCCGGCCTGGAAGAAGCACTGGATTGCTTCAAGCAAGTGGGTTTGCTGCCATTTATCACAGACGAAGAGCATTGGAATGAAGAGCTTCTGCTTCAATTCTATGCCACCCTTCATATCAAAGGCTACAACAGAGATCCGAAGACTTGGGTCCTGGAGTGGATGACCGGCAATGTCCATCATGAAGCCAATGCATTTGATATCATTGAGCTTACCGGCCTGCCCACTCCTGGTGAATTCTTCGAGGAAGGCTGTCAACTACATGCTGAAGCAATTGAGAGCATATTCCAAAGGCCTGAACCAAATATGAGTCAGATGCTCTCAATGATGAAGCCATTGCCCCATGATGCACCCTATCCAACTGAGTTCTTCGTTGAAGATCTAGAGTACCTGCCCAGAACCATATATCACATCATCAGGCGGACTCTCTGGCTCATTAAGGGACACTCTCCACATGCCAAGGTTGAGGGTGCAATGAAGACTCTCATATTCTACATCCTTCATGGCAAATGCTTCAATGCGCAGGACTTCTTCATACGCCAGCTTGCGGCATCCGGCTCAGATTTATTTGGCTTAAAGTTTTATGCTCCTTGGGTTATGAGGCTGATCAAGCTTCACTCTGCGATTTCATATCAGCCCTCAGACCGCAACCATCGGATCTTCTTGCCAGATGTGGACACCTCTGCTGAAGCTATATATCCTGAGCCTGCCAAGCAACCATTAAGTCTTCAGAATGCAGAACACCAGAGCTTCACTCAAAATGTTGAAGGTGTTGAAGCCATCTCCAGAGTGTATCCGTTGGCTGGCACCACACGTGCACCTGCATCTACTGAAGCCACCGACAGCCCAGCTGCTCAGCGACCCAAGAAGCGCGCTTGTGCCCTCAATGACCGAGAGCTTTTTGTGGCTCTTCACCAAAAGCAAGATCGGCATCACGACTGGCTCAAGAGGCAGATGAAAAGCATCATGGAGGACGTCAATCGTATCAGAAATCTTGCAACCAAGAATGCATTTGTTGCACACGAAAACTGTCGCCGCACTTGGAAAGGACTCACGATGATGTGTCCTGAAGCTGAACTTCAAGAGGATGGCTTCACAGGCGCTTCAAATTTGACTCCACGCCTCCTCGAAGGGCTATGCTACGCAGAACTCCATCACTTGAAGATTCGGAGTTCTCTTCCTCTGCTGCCACGGTGACTGCACGGATTATCGAAGAAGAAGACGATGCTACATCACCTCCACCTCCTTCAGCGCGCGTCGAATCTGCACCAAGCTCGTCTGCACCGCCACACACCTCCACCGACCCTGCTGTGCCTGGGAACGCGTAGAAAACTCTATGTCTTCAAACCTTTTTGGTCATCACTGACAAAAGGGGGAGAAGCATATGATGTTTATAGTCTTCAAGCGGGTCACTATGGGCGGGTGCCTTTATATTTTGCTACATTTTGCTTCGTGCTTACAACTCTCGTTTTGCTACATTTGGTTCTTTGAGTTGTAACACTTAAACTCGACGGTCGTCTGCTACTTGTTTGCCACTATGTTTTGCGAAGATAAATTCCGCATATACGACGAAAAATTCCGCACTTAGATCATTCTGCAGACGTCCATTTTTCATTATGCATGTCATTCTCTTCATATACTTTTACATGCATAATGGATTGTCACCATAAGTTGAAGTGGATCTCCACAAGTACAACCTGCCATGTGCATTTGCGTTCCAGAAGCAAATTACTTATATGCACATCTTCAGGGGGAGCCCTTGCAGCTTATGAAGACAATTCCTTTACAATTTCACAAATTATATTCCCCGTTGAAAACTTCAACTAGTTTGTCATCAATCACCAAAAAGGGGGAGATTGTAAGTGCATCTAGTGCCACCCCTAGTTGGTTTTGGAGTATTGACGACAAACCTAGTTGAGGGACTAATGTGTTTGTGAGAATTGCAGGATAACACAGGTAGAAGTCCCTCATTGATTCGGTTTTACTACTAGAGATGACCCCTAAAAATGTACGAAGACATTGAAGACAATGGTGGTATATGAAGATATTCACATTGAAGACTATGACAAGAGAAGACACCACATGAAGCCTATGGAACTCGAAGACTTAGATCCTTCGTAGTTTTATTTCATTTGTGTTGAGTCATAGGAACCACCGTACTGTTAAGTAGGGTCCAAGAGAACCAGTCAGAATGACTGAAGTGATGCCTAATTCAAAACCTATATCTTCGAGCGAAGACTATGAGAGCAAATCTTGTCCAGAGTCGGACAAGTCAGCTTTACTTGTAGCCCAAGTAAAGTTGCCATGTGAGTTTGAAATCTGACCGTTGGTACATGTGTCAGTTCCTTAGTGACCCAGGGTCATTTCAGACAAATCAGGTCGGGTTGCCCAGTGGCTATAAATAGTCCACCCCCTACAACCATAAACGGTTGGCTGCTCAGATTTCAGTGCACGGCTTTTGTCGTTTGAGAGCAACCCACCTCGAAGCCTTTGAAAGAAAAATTCCTAGCGAGGAGAAAAGCCCTAACCACCCAGAGCCAGAGTAAATTGGGCATCACTTAAGTCTTCTTGTCTGAGTGATCTGAAGACTTATTACACTTGAGGACTGTGCATCCTCCAGCCGGTTAGGCGTCGCGTTCTGAGCATCCAAGAGAAATTGTGGATTGCCGGTGAACGAAGTCTGTGAAGGTTTGGGAGTCTACCTTGAAGACTTACCAGAGTGATTGGGCGAGGTCTGTGTGACCTTAGCTCAAGGAGAAAACTGTGAGGACTGGGTGTCCTGAGCTGCGTGTTCAGGACTGGGTGTCCGGGACTGTGTGTCCTTTGGTTTAAATACCTAGCCGCTCCAACCAGACGTATAGTTGTCACAGCAACTGGAACTGGTCCAACAAATCATTGTCTTCAGCGTGTCACTGGTTTCATCTTCACTTCCTTTTACTTACTGTTACACATTGTGAAGCCATTGCATGCTTGCTTTATCTTCTGTCTTCACAACATAACTGTATGATTTGTTTGGCTTCATAACTTCTTCCTACCTGATCCTTATTACACTGCAGCTACTTGTCATTGTGCTTTCACTCTATTGAATACTTGACCATGGCTTGCCTAGTGTAATCTAACTTCCGCCGCTTAAGTGATAGGCATATCTGTACTGTTTGTCTTCATAACCTTCACGTTTTGAAGACTTTCATAAAAATCGCCTATTCACCCCCCTCTAGTCGATATAACGCACTTTCAGTTTCCGCCGAAACCATCTCGGACCCACCGAGTTGAAAAACTCGGTCCCACCGATTTGGCTTATGCCATTGCACAAGTGAGACTCGGTCCGACCGAGTATTACTAATCGGTGTGACCGATTTTGGAACTTTGTGAAACCCTAGCAGTCTCGGTGCCACCGAACTGTGACTCGGTCTGACCGAGTTCACTAGTTTAGGTTCCAAAAACTGCTTCGATATCACCGAGTTTAAAAATCGGTAGATCCGAAATGCTTTCTGTGGGAAACTAAAACTAAGTTTTTGAATCATTCTTTTGCAAAAATCTCTGCATTTTGTGATGCTCATCCACTCTACCTCATCTATAAACTGTTCACAGGGTCAGCAGTCAGCTTGTTCATCATGTCAGACCAAAGTGATAGCCAGAATTTGTCAGAGCAGCCAGTGCAAATGAGTGAGGGCACTAGTCCCTCCAGTTCTTCAGATGATGACAGCAGGAGCACCCCTAGCAACCTGCCAAAAGCTGCCACCAGACAGAGGAAGAAGAGAACTTCAGATTCTGAGGATGAAGACTATGTGGCAGAAGAGGAAGCAACTTCTAAGAGAGTTGTGCTCAAGAAAGAATATGGCCCAGCACAGAGCATAAAGCCAGGGATGAAAATCAAAAGGCCAGCAGGTAGGCGGCCTATGCCAAAGGCCAGAGCCTCAACTCAAATTTCTGAAAAGCCTGAACCCAAAGAGGCTGCTGCTGAAGGCAAGAAAAGGAAGGAGAGGGTCAAGAAGACCGTAGCCAGAGTGCTTGGAAAGGCTTCCATCATGGAAGAAGAGGAAGAAGAAGAGGTTGCTGCACCAGCACCTAAGGCACCCAAGCTGATGGGTGATGCCATAAGATTAGGGGCAACTGCTTCCAAGGCCAAGCCAGCTCCAAAGCCAAAACCAAAGAGGAATACAAGAAGCATCCCAGTTGCTGAGAAGAACAAGGCCCCAGTGCCTGAAGCTGCTGAAGAAGATGATGAAGAGCATGTTTTGAGAAAGCTCAAGCCCAAGATCCCAGACCACAATGATGCTCATCCTGTGGCTGAGAACATGAAGCTCAGAAGAGACTCCGGGCTGAGGAAGTGGAGAGAAGCAGATCCATATGCTTCAAGGAGAAGAACTGTTGTTGACTACAGGTTGCACACTAAGGAACAACAGGACTTCTATGAGACAGTGCTGCTTGACAAGAAGCCAATTGTATGTGATATGAGATGGGTCAATTGGGAATATATCAAGGAGAATGAAGAGCACTACCCTGGAGTGCAGGACAGCTTCAAGGCATGTGGAGTAGCAGACTTTGTTGGGCAAAGGCTCACAAAGTGGAATGAGGAGCTTATCATGCAGTTCTACTCCACAACACATTTTTATCCAGATGGGAGGATTGTTTGGATGTCTGAAGGTACGAGGTACCAATCAACAGTTGCTAAGTGGGCACGGCTTATCAATGCCCCAGAGGAAAATGAAGATGACTTGGATGTCTATTCCAAGAAGAAGATGGATCATAACTCAATGTCAAACATGTACAAGGAGATCCCAAATGAAGCACTTGATACTTTCAAGTTTGGGTCTGTGCATTATCTTCTGTCAGGGCTGCCAACCATCAACTGGATCCTTAGGCACACACTTTTTCCCAAGTCTGGAGATCAAAGGATGATCAGAGGTCATGCCATTAACTTGCTACATATCTTTGATGTGCCTCAGAAATTCAAGGTCATGAGCCTCATGGTAGAGACTATCAAGAGGACTGCAGCAGATCAGAAGAGGAGCTATGGATATGCCCCTCAGATCCAGATGTTGATTAACTCAAGAATGGGCACAGACACATACTTGTTGGACAAGGAACATTTGCCTATCTATCCAGATTTCGAGGACAACCAAGTTGTGATGACCAAAGATGAACCATCTTTAGCCCATGCACAAGCCAAGAAGGAGAAGGCAATAAAGGAGAAAGCTGCCAAGATGCCAACTCAAGAGGAGGCATCTGAGTACTTCTTGAAGAACAAGCAAGAGCAGCTCAGTTACTTGATTACATCAACCCTGCGGATTGAGAAAGGACTGGCCACCCTAACTCAGAACCATGCAAGCCTAGAGGGAATCGTAGAACAAAAGTTCTATGACTTGGATATCAAGGTGACAGAGATTCAGACTGCAGTGGAGCAGCTCCAAGATGACATGCAGGAGAGGAAAGGGAAGACAACCACTGATGCATTTGCCAAAGTGCCACGAGGTCCGAGGTCGTCTGCAGTGCCAGTTCCTGACACAAGAGCAACCGCCTCAGCTCCAGCCGCAGCACTAGCCCAACCTGCTCCAGCATCTACTTCAGCTCCAACTCCAACCGCGTCTACGGAAGCCTTCATCCTTGGAGTGATCCGGACTCCACCACCACCAGAAGATCAAGCCTGAGTGTCGATTTAGCACTATGCATTTTCTAGGAACTTTTTGGTAACTTGTTGCCAAAGGGGGAGAAAATGTATAGATCATAGGCTTCGAGAGAGAGTGTTGCTTTTCTCTCTTGCTTTATTTGGTGGTTTTTCGAACATTGTTTGCTTTTGGTCGAGATACTTTGATATTCTTGTGAGACATTGATGATCATGTGTTTCATCATAAGCTACACTTATGCATGCTTGGTGAATGCTATTATCTTATCTATCTTGTGTGATCACTCACTTTTCTTGGTGATGAGTGCATGTATTTCATTCTTATCATTTTAAGCGCTCCACCAAGATGTATGTGACATGGAAGAGTAACCCATGACTCTAACTCTTTGTGCATTTGCAGTCCAAAGCAAATCTTAAATATGCACAAATTTAGGGGGGGCTCTTACTTATCACATACTTCTCAAAGCGACGATGTAATTCATTCTTATTATCATTTGTCAAAGCTTTGATCTATATGTTGTCATTAATTACCAAAAAGGGGGAGATTGAAAGTGCAACTATCCCTAGGTGGTTTTGGTAATTCATAACAACATATAGCTCATTGAGCTAATGCTATTCCAAGATGATTATTTTAGGAAAGCTCAATGATTGGCATGGCATGGATGGTGAAAATGGAACCCTCAAAATGCTAAGGACAAAGGATTGGCTCAAGGTCAAAAGCTCAAGACTCTTCATTTTATATTTTAGTGATCCAAGATCACATTGAGTCTTTAGGAAAAGACAATACTATCAAGGAGGGATGAGGTGTTGCTTAATGATTCTCTTGCTTCATGTGCTTAGTGATATGCTCCAAAACCCTCAACTACTTTCCCATATCCACATATGACCTAAACCCTAAGCCAAACTCGGTCCTACCGATTCTTCCTATCCGACGCCACCAAGTTTCACTTGTCATAAGCCACTGCCAAACCCTAGCAATTCGGTTCTACCGATAGGGATCTCGGTCTCACCGAGATGGGATTGCAAACTCTCTGTTTCCCTTTCGTAACTTTTCGGTCTCACCGAAAGAGCGGATCGGTCCCACCGAGATTGCAATGTAAATTCAGTGTTTCCTTTTTGTAACTTTTCGGTCTCATCGAAAGAGCAAATCGGTCCCACCGAGTTTACCTGACCAACTCTCTGGTTAGATTATTACCAAAATCGGTCTCACCGAGTTTGTGTAATCGGTCTCACCGAGATTACGTTATGCCCTAACCCTAGCAAAATCGGTCTTACCGAGTTGCATGTCAGTCCCACCGAAAATCTCTAACGGTCACTAGGTTTACTTTTCGGTCCGACCGAGTTTTTTTGATTCGGTCCCATCGAGATTGGAAAACTGTGTGTAACGGTTGGATTTTGTGTGGAGGCTATATATACCCCTCCACCTCCTTTTCATTCGTGAAGAGAGCCATCAGAACAGATCTACACTTCCAAATCATATGTTCTGAGAAAGAACTACCTACTCATGTGTTGAGACCAAGATATTCCATTCCTACCATATGAATCTTGATCTCTAGCCTTCCCCAAGTTGCTTTCCACTCAAATCTTCTTTCCACCAGATCCAAATCCTATGAGAGAGAGTTGAGTGTTGGGGAGACTATCATTTGAAGCATAAGAGCAAGGAGTTCATCATCAACACACCGTTTGTTACTTCTTGGAGAGTGGTGTCTCCTAGATTGCCTAGGTGTCACTTGGGAGCCTCCGACAAGATTGTGGAGTTGAACCAAGGAGTTTGTAAGGGCAAGGAGATCGCCTACTTCGTGAAGATCTACCGCTAGTGAGGCAAGTCTTTCGTGGGCGATGGCCATGGTGGGATAGACAAGCTTGCTTCTTCGTGGACCCTTCGTGGGTGGAGCCCTCCGTGGACTCGCGCGACCGTTACCCTTCGTGGGTTGAAGTCTCCATCGACATGGATGTAGGATAGCACCACCTATCCGAACCACGGGAAAAACATCCGTGTCTCCAATTGCGTTTGAATTCTCCAAACCCTTCCCTTTACATTATTGCAAGTTGCATGCTTTACTTTCTGCTGCCAATATACTCTTTGCATGCTTGCTTGAATTGTGTGATGATTGCTTGACTTGTCCTAAAATAGCTAAAATCTGCCAAGAACTAAAATTGGGAAAAGGTTAAGTTTTTATTTGGTCAAGTAGTCTAATCACCCCCCTCTAGACATACTTTCGATCCTACACCTAACCCTAATGAAATCGGTCACACCGAGTTGACATGTTGGTCCCACCGAAAAGCCTAACATTCACATTTTGAACTAAATCGGTCTGACTGAGTTTCATTATTTGGTCCCACCGAGTTTGGTGATTTGTGTGTAATGGTTAGATTTTGTGTGGAGGCTATAAATACCCCTCCGCCCATTCTTCATTCGTGGAGAGAGCTATTAGAACATTCCTACACTTCCAACATTCATTTTCTGAGAGAGAACCACCTACTCATGTGTTGAGACCAAGATATTCCATTCCAACCATATGAATCTTGATCTCTAGCCTTCTCTGAGTTGCTTTCCACTCAAATCATCTTTCCACCAAATCCAAATCAGTGAGAGAGAGTTGAGTGTTGGGGAGACTATCATTTGAAGCACAAGAGCAAGGAGTTGATCATCAACACACGGTCTATTACCTTTTGGAGAGTGGTGTCTCCTAGATTGGTTAGGTGTCACTTGGGAGCCTCCGACAAGATTGTGGAGTTGAACCAAGGAGTTTGTATGGGCAAGGAGATCGCCTACTTCGTGAAGATCTACCCTAGTGAGGCAAGTCCTTCATGGGCGATGGCCATGATGGGATAGACAAGGTTGCTTCTTTGTGGACCCTTCGTGGGTGGAACCCTCCATGGACTCGCGCAACCATTACCCTTCGTGGGTTGAAATCTCCATCAGCGTGGATGTATGATAGCACCACCTATCGGAAACACGGAAAAAATCTTTGTGTCTCCAATTGCGTTTGCATACTCCAATCCCATCCCTTTACATTCTTGCAACTTGCATGCTTTACTTTCCCCTGCTCATATACTCTTGTCATGCTTGCTTGATATGTATTGTGAATGCTTAAACTTGTGCTAAAACTCTACCTTAACTTGAAGAAAATAAAAACTGCAACTTTTCTTTGTTAAGAGTCTATTCACCCCCTCTAGACACCTCTTCTTGATCCTTTCAGTCCCGGAGATTAGTTGCACCTTCAATCTCCTCCTTTTTGGTAATTGATGAAAGCATATAGATCAAAGCTTCAACAAATCATAAAATGAATGAAATACATCGTCGCTTTGAGAAATATGTGATAAGCAAGAGCTCCCCCGAAATTTATGTATTATTTTAAATTTGCGTTTGAATGCATATACATAATCGATTAGGATCATGGGTCACTCTTCCATGTCACATACATCTTGGTGGAGCGCACAAAATGATAAGAATGAAATAACATGCACGCATCACCAAAGATACAAGTGAATGGTCATACATAAGCAATCATAGGAATAGGCATTCAAGCACACATTAAACATAGTATGATCAAACACATCACCACACATAGTATCTCACTAGCATAAGACAATTAGTAGCATCAACCAAATGAAGTAGCAAGGCAAATAAAAACCAACAAAGAGACAAAAGACTATCTCTCTCTCTCAGCCTAAGATCTATACATTTTGTCCCCCTTTGGCAACAAGTTACCAAAAAGCTTGAAAACGTATAGTGTTATACGACACTTTAGGCACGATCTCCGGGAGCTCCTGAAGGGGTCTTCTGGCTTGTTGGAGATAACTACTTCTGCAAATGCTTCAGCTGATGTATGTTGAGTAGGTGGAGTGGACACTGGGGGGTGGCACTGTGGCAGTGGCGGCAAGAGAAGAGTGTGTAGTCCTGATATCTGCAACTGGCTCAGCAGTAGACCTTTGTGCCCTAGGCACTGTCTGAAATCTGTCAGTGGTAGGTCTACCATCACTTTCCTCATCATTATCTCGCAACTTCTCAACAATGGATTGGATCTCTGTGATCTTGACATCAAGATTATACATCTTGTCTTCCACTATCCGCTCTAGGCTCTCCTAATTCTTGGTAAAGTTGGCCAAACTCTTCTCAATCCTCAGAGTTGCTTCTAGCAGATATGTGAGTTGATCTTGCTTGGTCTTGAGATTCACTATGGGTGCATCTGGAGCACTTGCTGCTTTTGCTGCTTTGTTTTCCTTTGCTTTCTCTGCCTTCTCCTGGGCCTCAACTGAAGTTGGGTGAGAAGCATCCATCACCACTTCATTATCCTCAAATTTTGATTAGAGAGGAAGGTGCTCTCTGTCAAGCAGATATGTGCCTGTACCAACCTTGGAGTTGATAAGCATCTGTATATGGGGTGCATATCCACATGACCTCTTCTGATCAATGGCAGTACGTTTGATTGTCTCTACAATCAAGCTCGTGACTTTGAACTTCTGTGGTATGTCAAATAAATGCAGCAGGTTGATGGAGTGGCTATGGACCATTCTCTCATCTCCAAACTTAGGCAACAAGATGTGCCTCAAGATATAATTTGTTGTGGCCAAACTAGCAAGCAAATAGTATATGGAACCAAACTTGTGAGTGTCCAATGCTTTATCAGGAATGGGCTTGTACATATGAGCCATTGTGTTATGGTCCATCCCGGGCTTTCCATATACATCCACATAATTCTCATCCTCCTTTGGGGCATTGATAAGAGCAGCCCACTCTGATATTGATGACTGGTATCTTGTGCCCTCAGTCATCCACACAATCTTCCCATCTGGATAGAAGTGTGTAGTGGAGTAAAAGTACATAACCATTTCATCATTCCACTTGGTTAGCTTTTGTCCCACAAAAGACTCTGTGCTTGTCAGCCTGAAACTCTCATGAACACAGGGGAAGTAGTCCTTATTAACATCTATGTACTTCCAATCCACCCACTTCATGTTGCTAATGTTTGGTTTTTTATCAAGCAAAACTATCTCATAGAAGTCTTGTTGTTCTCTGGTGTGGAAACGATAATCAACAACAGTTCTTCTTGAAGCATAGAGATTAGCTTTCCTCCACTGTCTCAGTCCATTATCTTTTCTCAACTTCATGTTCTCAGCCACTGGATGTTCATCATTGTGATCTGGAATCTTAGGGTTCAACTTCCTGAGCAATTGGGGCTCCTCATCTTCTTAAACCTCTAGCAGTGGGGCCTTGTTCTTCTCTGCAGCAGGAATGTTTCTAGTGGATCTCTTCGGAGCTGTAGTCTTAGGTGCAGCAGCTGGAGCTCTGGGCTTGGAGGGTGCACCTGCAGACTTCATTGCATCTGCCATCAACTTCTGAGACTTGGCAGGGGGTGCAGCTGGTTCCTCTTCTTCCTCTTCCTCTGCGTCTTCCCTCATGGAAGGCTTGCCAAGCACCTTACTAGTTTTTGTTCTGGCTCTCTTCTTCCTCTTTCCAGCAACCTCATCATCATCAGAGTGTTCAAGAGTGAATTTCATTGTTTCTTGAGTAACAGTTGACTTTCTGACCTTTGACATGGGAGTTCTCCTGGCAGGAGCTTTCTTCTGGAGGCCTGGCTTTGTGGCAGCAGCAACAACATACTCTTTCTTGAGCACTTTCTTCTTTGAGGTTACTTCCTCTTCAACCACAAAAGTCTTCATCCTCACTGCCTAAGGTTCTCTTCTTCCTCTGTTTAGTGGCAGCTTTGGGCAGATTGCTAGGTGCGAGGTCAGGTAAGTGCTGAATGTGCTTGTATCCCCTTGTTATGAGCCAATAAAAAATGTCATTTATGAAAAAACATATGAAAATTAATTTCTAATTGCAAACAAAAACATATTGCTTCACGTAATATGACATGACACCATAAGGAGCATCTCAGATGCGACGAGGCCTTACTAGCGGTCACCAATGAGTTAGCTTATGGCATCTCCAACGTTGACCCCGAAACTGGAAACCACATCCATTCACACACCTAGGGGTTGGGGGCAATCCACGGGCACAGATGTGGGAGCCGTCCATCTAACCGTAGCCGCATATATATTTCAAATTGGATTTCAATAAACCGAACGAATTTCATCGAACACGACGGAATCATCATGGTCCGGATAAAAAATAGCACAAATCATCATGCAAATATCTCTAGTGCAACAATAATTCAAATTCATGGAGATAACTAGATGTTCAACATGTTTTTCATGGATATGTCAAACCCAAAGTTATAAATATAATTAGAGCCGACACATGTCGTGCCACACATACTGCCCCTTGAGCTTCGTCCTACAATGGATGTGCATGAATGGTCTGCCCTTTGACCTGTAGTACATCACATCAACACATGCAAGCTACACAACATGTAGAGCAACATTAAGTGAATAAATAAATAAATAAATCAACAAGTAGAGCAAGAAGAAGCAAAACTTACGATCTCCATGCATGGTTGCCGTGCACAATGGCCACTCAAGATGGCAACTGGGATGAAACCCACCGGATTTTGCCTGCCCAAACCCATCCCTATGAGAAAATCATAAACCCATCCCCGTCACCGTGCGCGGGGCTAGTTTTTTGCCCGTCCCCTAAACCTGCCGGGTTTTCTAAACCCACGGGAAAATGGACATATTTAAGCAAACATAGTAGCAGCAAAGAATAACATTTCAGCAGCAAAAATAGCATATTTCAGCAGCATAACTTAGAGAAAATTTCAACACAATACAAATACTACATGGTTCGGCAGCTATAAGGAGCATATTTCAGTAGCATAACTTGAGCAAAAAGAACAATAACGACAGCTACAAGGAGCATTTTTCAGCACAATATAATACCCCATTTCACAAACAAAGGTAAGCATATTTCACAATAACAACAACTACAAATCGGCATATTTAAACTTATTTTGTCGGGTATTGTTGGGTTTCGGGTTCGGGGGCTATTAAAACGGGTATAAACCCATGAAACATGTCGGGTTGTATAATGTGCCCAGCAACAGCTCCACGTGGATGAAAATATGCCCACCCTCGTCCCCTAATAGGGTAAAAACCTGCGGGGATGCGGGTTTCGGGGCCCCATGGCCATCTTGAATGGCCACATTGCCTCCAACCGTTCAATCGCACCACAAAACTCCGTGACGGAGTTCTGAATGGTGTACCATCATACGCTATGACTTCACATTGCGTTCATGGATGATGTCCATGTCGTAGGGTGCAATGTGCTTTCGCGCATGAAACGAACCATGCACACGCTGCCAAAACACCCCACTCCTTCCACTCCTACCTATGAAGTCTGCAAATATGGCCAACCACGCATCACACAATAACTCAACAACTCATCCTCCTTCATCGAGTAGGTCGGGGGTGTTGGGGAACGTAGTAATTTCAAAAAAATTCCTACACACACGCAAGATCATGGTGATGCATAGCAATGAGAGGGGAGAGTGTTGTCTACGTACCCTCGTAGACCGGAAGCGGAAGCGTTAGCACAACGCGGTTGATGTAGTCGTACGTCTTCACGGCCCGACCGATCAAGCACCGAAACTACGGCACCTCCGAGTTCTAGCACACGTTCAGCTCGATGACGATCCCCGGACTTCGATCCAGCAAAGTGTCGGGGAAGAGTTCTGTTAGCACGACAGCATCGTGACGATCTTGATGTTCTACCATCGCAGGGCTTCGCCTAAGCACCGCTACAATATTATCGAGGATTATGGTGGAGGGGGGCACCGCACACGGCTAAGAGAACGATCACGAAGATCAACTTGTGTGTCTAGAGGTGCCCCCCTGCCCCTGTATATAAAGGAGCAAGGGGGAGAGGCCGGCCAGCCCTTGGGGCGCGCCAAGGAGGGGGGAGTCCTCCTCCTAGTAGGAGTAGGACTCCGCTTTCCTAGTCCAACTAGGAAGAGAGAATGGGGGAGGAAAGAGAGGGAGAGGGAGAGGGAAAGAGGGGCCGCGCCCCCCTCCCCTAGTCCAATTCGGACTCCCCATGGGAGGGGGCGCGCCACCTCCTGGGCTGCTGCCCTGTCTCTCCCCTCAGGCCCACTAAGGCCCAATACTTCCCCGGGGGGTTCCGGTAACCCTTCCGGCACTCCAGTTTTCTCCGAAATCACCCGAAACACTTCCGGTGTCCGAATATAGTCGTCCAATATATCGATCTTTATGTCTCGACCATTTTGAGACTCATCGTCATGTCCGTGATCATATCCGGGACTCCAAACAACCTTCGGTACATCAAAATATATAAACTCATATGAAACTGTCATCGTAACGTTAAGCGTGCGGACCCTACGGGTTCGAGAACAATGTAGACATGACCGAGACACATCTCCGGTCAATAACCAATAGCGGAACCTGGATGCTCATATTGGCTCCTACATATTCTACGAAGATCTTTTATCGGTCAGACCGCATAATAACATACGTTGTTCCCTTTGTCATTGGTATGTTACTTGCCCGAGATTCGATCGTCGGTATCTCAATACCTAGTTCAATCTCGTTACCGGCAAGTCTCTTTAATTGTTCTGTAACACATCATCCCGCAACTAACTCATTAGTTGCAATGCTTGCAAGGCTTATAGTGATGTGCATTACCGAGTGGGCTCAGAGATACCTCTCCGACAATCGGAGTGACAAATTCTAATCTCGAAATACGCCAACCCAACAAGTACCTTCGGAGACACCTGTAGAGCACCTTTATAATCACCCAGTTACATTGTGACGTTTGGTAGCACACAAAGTGTTCCTCCGGTAAACGGGAGTTGCATAATCTCATAGTCATAGGAACATGTATAAGTCATGAAGAAAGCAATAGCAACAAACTAAACGATCAAGTGCTATGCTAACGGAATGGGTCAAGTCAATCACATCATTCTCCTAATGATGTGATCCCATTAATCAAATGACAACTCATGTCTATGGTTAGGAAATGTAACCATCTTTGATCAACGAGCTAGTCAAGTAGAGGCATACTAGTGACACTCTGTTTGTCTATGTATTGACACATGTATTATGTTTCCGGTTAATACAATTCTAGCATGAATAATAAACATTTATCATGATATAAGGAAATAAATAATAGCTTTATTATTGCCTCTAGGGCATATTTCCTTCAGTCTCTCACTTGCACTAGAGTCAATAATCTAGTTCACATCTCCATGTGATTTAACACCAATAGTTCACATCACCATGTGATTAACACCTATAGTTCACATCGATATGTGACTAACACCCAAAGGGTTTACTAGAGTCAATAATCTAGTTCACATCGCTATGTGATTAACACCCAAAGAGTACTAAGGTGTGATCATGTTTTGCTTGTGAGAGAAGTTTAGTCAACGGGTCTGCCACATTCAGATCCGTAAGTATTTTGCAAATTTCTATGTCAACAGTGCTTTGCACGGAGATACTCTAGCTAATTGCTCCCACTTTAAATATGTATCCAGATTGAGATTTTGAGCCATCTGGATCAGTGTCAAAACTTGCATCAACGTAACCCTTTACGACGAACCTTTTGTCACCTCCATAATCGAGAAACATATCCTTATTCCACTAAGGATAATTTTGACCAATGTCCAGTGATCTACTCCTAGATCACTACTAGCCTAACCCGCGCGGCGGCACGCCGCACTCGATGGTCACTCGCAAATGTGCAATCTACTGATTCAAGAGTGGATCAGTGCACGCTGATTTAATCTCAGAATAATATATAAAGACATTGAAGAAATCAAACATATGATGCTATTGAAATGTTGCAAACGTAGGGATACAAAGGTACAAATTAAAAGTAGCACACTTCGAAAGTAAACCAGTTATTCAAACTACATATAGTTCACTGCAAACAGAGAACTGTATATAAAAACACAAACACACTACATAAATAAGCTAGAAGTAGTTGCTAGTGGATTAGATCATTCTAGTATATCCTCCTAAAGGATTGGTGCCTGTGATAAAGTGGTAAAGTAATTTTGCAAATTCCTGCACACGTCTGACGGGAGGGTGCGCGCCCGTGTATGTGATAATGGGATCGTCGCTATCTGGGCGCTGGGAATACATGCCAAGTGGTAATATATATGGAGTGGTATGATATTCGAAACATTGCCACATATCGTTGCCAACATTTTAGTCTGCCTTATGAATTGACCTTGTTGAGCATTGTTATGTTGGCAAGGATTTTTTTTTTCTTCTTCACGAAGTAGTAGTGTCTTTTCTTTTTTTTTTGCGAGAAAAAAGAGATTTCATTGCTTAACCAATGTGGTTACAATCGCTTGATTCAATCGTTTGAATACAGCAAATCAATCTTAGAGGGAACCGATCTAAGAGTGATAGTAGTAGTGTCTGCTTGTAGATGATAGTTTATGTTATTATATTGTGTATAGTTTATGTTATTATATTGTGTATAGATATTTTTCAGTTGTTGTTGATTTTTTTCTAATGTTTTTTTTCATATTCTTGTTTGTATATTGGACTTTCTCAGGTAATTGTGCTTATTTTGTTTAAAATAATGGTTGGAAGCATGTAAGTGTAATAGAAGAACAATTAACTTAGTATGTGCAAGACATTCGGAGCCAATCCCCTGAATCCATTTGGCGTTGCAAAGTTGCAGATTTTTTTTAATTTACCGTTCATAGCCTCATAGGGGGTGTAGGGGCACCCAGAGCTGAAAAACCACTCCCATCGACAGATCCTCAAAGAATCTGGTGGGATGCCAAATAACAGGTCTTTAAATCCCATGAGGGAGTTCCAAAATTGTGAGTGCCTAGGTCCTTCTTTGGCTTGACAAAGTCTGACTACTGTACTGAGAAACTTTTTCAGCAGTACGTGGGTTGTATCTTCAGATCCAAATTTCTACAGGCACTTCCCAAAAAGACAAACATTCATATATTCTAAATTCAGAATACACATGCAAGTCGAAACCGGCTGCACCGTAAATAGAAAAGCCAAAAGAGCTAAGCACCGAGCTACAGACACACCTGAACAAAGGCTTGCATGCGATCTCTTTCTTGGTTCTGCATTTTTCCATGCTAGCTAGCTAGCTAGTTGAACTAACGGATGTATACACCCGGTCATGCATGGTCTATTCATATATTCTAAATTCAGAGAGGCCGCGATCATGAAACATATGCATAGCTCCTATAGCATAGAGGCGGCCGGCGAACAAATTACCTTTACCAGGATCGATCGAGATGCGAGGTGTCGCAACTGCCGCATGCGTAGAGTGCAACCGCATCCTCCGTGTAGTGGCATCTAGCCAAAGAACCACATGCACATGCCATTCTTCATCCGTTTACTATAAAAACTAGAGCATGGTTTTTTGTAGGCCAAGCTACGCGGTACCTCCTATCTACACCACTCATTGAATGTCCTGTTCCTAGAGATTTGTGCGAAAGCTGACTAGTTTGGCAGAGTGTCATAGTGATTTGTTACCCAAATCAGGAGTTGACCATTTTGTCGGCATCCACCGATGCAGGCCCGTGACACCTCCTTGTCGTCCCTCCCAGCCCACCTCTACTCCGTCTCCATTAAAGAAACAGGGAATCTGCCGCATGCAAGATTTATATAGAGAGAGGAAGAGCTGCCGGGTGCAAAGTTCCTTCGAAAGTTTTTCTGGACAAATCTTTATTACAAGTTCCATGCATGTGAGAGAGAAAAACTGAGCTCTTACCCATGTCCTCTCTCCCACAGCACCTCTCTCTCATAAATAAATGAACTTTCTCTCTTTTACTAAGTCCCAGGAAAAAAGCGTAGTACTATTAGAAATGGAAGCGGTGTGAGAGAGAGCATTTGCAGTGTCTCCACACAAAAGAAGGTGTCATGTGCATGCATGTGAGAGAGCTTGAACAGAGAAAGTGAGGAGACCTGCATGCATATTTTAAATAAACTATACTCCACTCACGAGGCAGCTCGATCGCCAGAAACAGCTGCACTCCACTTGACTAGCGTGCAGACTTATACTCCTACCTACTTTGTTTTCATTTTACCGAGACATGACAGCTCCTGCTGATTACACTGCACAATGAATTGATGCATGGCTCGTGTTGCTCCCACTGCACAAATCCCAAAGCGCACCAACGGTTCAGATAGAAGGTACCGTGGAGCTCGTCCTATGAAGAAACTTTGCGTAAAAACTACTCCTATTACATACTCCCTCCGTGGAGTAATACATGCATGATGCCAGGGGCTGCCGCCGACATGGTGCCCACAACCACAACGGAGTGCTAATGTTCCCACGCGTTGGCCGTGGTATACTTCCGGGCGGACACAGTGGGGCTCTGCTTGCCATGCGACCGCCATATCCACAACGCCAACACAGTCTCCTTCCGCTGGCGCGACACCCCCTGCTCTGCGCCGCATGCCGTGTCGTCGACGTCTCCGTCCGCTGTGGCGCCCCTCTGTTTCTCAGCTCAAACTGCGACTTCGAGGAGCAGCAGTATTCTGGGCTGGTCTGGTGCAGCCGCCGTCGCTGCCCGACTGTGGAACGGTGTAGGGCTGCACTGGGTGCCCTCCGTGGGCGAGCTCGCCGCGATCATCGACGTCGTTGGCGATAAGACGGTTAGCAGGGCGACCTTGAGCGTGATTGGCGCGCCGCTCGCTGCGGAAGGCCGCAGGCTAGCTATGCGATCACGGCGCTACCATCGTCGTCGGGTGAAGAAGGAACGGGCGCTAGCGTGGAGAGCCACCGCCAAGCATACATGGTTATCTCCGTGTACAGCTGAGCACGTCGCCGGCGAGTCAGAACGCTGGCGGCCTACAGAATGAAGCAACCGAATAAGATGGCCGCACGGCAACCAAACAAGTAGGAGAACAATGCAAAGAGAACCGCAAGTACAGGAGAGTAAATAAACCCACCAGCCCGGCGAGACGCGAAGGGCCACCTGCTACGGCTTTCTCAGCGCCGGACTCCATCACGACCCATGTTTTGATCACGAGGGCGTCACTGGTCGCCAGGTTGGTGACGACGCAGTCGTACAATACAGGCATGACTCACCGTTGAAGCTAGTGAGCACGCAGGTGAAGCCGGCGACCTGGTAGATTGGCACGGTGACAGGTGAGGAAGACGACAGGAAACCGGCCTGCGCAGACGCACTGTCCACGATGGTCGACCCGTGGCCATAAAGGCGGCAGGGACGTAGCCGCCAGAGATGCCGGAGAAGATAGAGAACTGGTGCGGCCACTAACTTCGGCCTGGTGCCAACGTTGGCAACCTGGAGCAGCTCAGCGCTGTCCGGCACGACCTTGGCCTTGTTCGGGTCTCGGCTACTCAGGAGCACCGGCACACGCTGGAGGTGCGCTCGGCGCCGTCCGGCAACACCTCGGCCGTGTGTTCGGGTCTCGGCGCCTCAAGGAGCACATCACGCACTGGAGGCACAGCGGCGCCACCGCCACTGTGTGCCGGCGCAGCCCAGCATGACTTCGGCGCAGCTCGGCCACAAAAAGAGGTGAGGTGGATTGGGGTCGGGTGCTCGGCCACACGAAGAGGAGAGGCAGGTAGGGGGTGAGAGCTCGACGATGGGCGCCGATGGCATGCCGGAGGTGGGGTATGGAGCATCGGGACGAAGGGGAGTCTATTTATACGCAAACAAAGGCGGTGGAGTGGCTGCACTAGATTGTACGGGAGCCTTCTTCAAGAAAGAGGAAGAATCGAGAAGAGAGAGAACTAACGATATATCTGGAAGAAACCCACCGCCCAATGTCCACAGAATCTGTTAAAAAAGGAAATGAACCCGTCAAAAAATTGACACGTACGCAATATTTAAGAACATGCAGATCAGATCCTCCCAATCCGAGGACACGCTAGCATGCTGCGCACATGCCATCTTCACATACATGCAATCATCCAAAGAAAAAAAATAATAGTCAAATCGAACCCATGCATTGAACATGAACCAATGAGCTACAAAAAGCAAGTTGGATATCCCAACCGAAACTGCTAAAGCCACCCAAGTTGTACCCTAGCATATTCCCCGGTAAATAACGTGGCACAGTCTAATTGGCCGGGTTTTCACTGATAGAAAAAAGTCAAAAAACAAGGTAAAAGAAACCTGGCCAGGTTTGACAACGACAACCTAGACAAAGAACCACAAATCCACTACAAAAGGAAGCACAACCAGAGAAAGGCAAAGGAACTGACCAGGCCGAGAAGAACAAAACAGCCGGCGAGTAGCAAACCGGAGGCGGCATCCCGAATCAACTATAGCTGCCTGGCCACACCCACCAGCGGATGCCATCGTCGACGACGAACGACGAATCCACGCAAGAAACGCGGCCGGCAGCGCGGCGCACACGGGCAATAACAGCCGCCCGAATCCCAGGAGGGCGGCCCCGACGACATCGGCCGGATCCAATCGCAGCAGGCCCAGCCATCGCCGAACAGAGAAGCGGCACTACTGCTCAAGGAAGAAGGACACCGGAAGCAGACACAATGAGCAGTGGGGACACAAGAGCACCTGTATTTATAGGGGACGACAACATGGAAGAGTTCAAATCGAAAACGGGAAGCAAAGGCGGCAGAGAAGCATGTGGAGTCTTCCAGCAAAGCGGCAACCGCCAGTGCGCCGCTGAAAGCAGCTCGACGAAACCGTCCTCCACGGTCGGGCCCTTCTTATATAAGAATGTGATGGGGCGGTGGGGTGGAGCGGTGCGGCAAGCAGCGGGGATAAGCGGCAGGCGGCGGGCGACTAGAGGCTTCTCGACAGAGGAAGAGACATCCCAAGCCGGCCAACACCCATTTATAAAAAAGAAAATAAATCGCTAACCACCACGGGCTGCATGCATATGCGGAGATGGAGATCACGAACGGACAAAACGGACAGTTGACCCAGAAAAGCAAATCGCAAGGAGACCGCAACGCGTACGCACTGCTGTACCAAGGCGGATCCCCCACTATTTAACGTATCTGCGCCACGTTGGTTCGATTTTTACCGGCAGTAAAAAGTCAAAAAAAACAGTGTAACCCCAAATGTCAAAGGCGGTTGTATTATATAATGATTTTCAGCGACGTGCGCTCTGTGCACCCAGGCACGTACCCAGTCATATCCCCCACTATTACACGTGTTACACACCCATTGGATGATTTGTTATGATAGGAAAAATTCAAAAAAACGTGATAAAAGAAACCTGGTCAGATTTAGTATATGTATAATTGTACTCCCTTGCCAAACTCAGGGCAGGGGATACAATAGGCCTGGTACACAGCATGGCATACTTTATAGAACCTATGGCTGAGGTATAGGGAATGACTTTCATTCTCTCTCTATCTTCTGCCATGGTCGGGCTTTGAGTCTTACTCAATTTCACACCTTGTAACACAGGCAAGAACTCTTTCTTTGACTGTTCCATTTTGAACTACTTCAAAAACTTGTTAAGATATGTACTCATTGAAAACTTATCAAGCGTTTTGATCTATCTCTATAGATCTTGATGCTCAATATGTAAGCAGCTTCACTGAGGTCTTTCTTTGAAAAAAGTCTTTTCAAACATTCCTTTATGTTTTGCAGAATAATTATACATCATCTCCGATCAACAATATGTCATACATATACTTATCAGAAATGCTGTAGTGCTCCCACTCACTTTCTTGTAAATACAGGCTTCACCGCAAGTCTGTATAAAACTATATGCTTTGATCAACTTATCAAAGTGTATATTCCAACTCCGAGATGCTTGCACCAGTCCATAGATGGATCGCTGGAGCTTGCATATTTTGTTAGTACCTTTAGGATCGACAAAACCTTCTGGTTGCATCATATACAACTCTTCTTTAATAAATCCTATTAAGGAATGTAGTTTTGTTTATCCATTTGCCAGATTTCATAAAATGCGGCAATAGCTAACATGATTCGGACAGACTTAAGCATAGATACGAGTGAGAAATTCTCATCGTGGTCAACACCTTGAACTTGTCGAAAACCTTTTTGCGACAATTCTAGCTTTGTAGATAGTAACACTACTATCAGCATCCGTCTTCCTTTTGAAGATCCATTTAATCTCAATGGCTCGCCGATCAATGGGCAAGTCAATCAAAGTCCATACTTTGTTCTTATACATGGATCTCATCTCAGATTTCATGGCCTCAAGCCATTTCGTGGAATCTGGACTCATCATCGCTTCCTCATAGTTCGTAGGCTCGTCATGGTCAAGTAACATGACCTCCAGAATAGGATTACCATACCACTTTGGTGCGGATCTCACTCTGGTTTACCTACGAGGTTCGGTAGTAACTTGATCTGAAGTTATATGATCATCATCATTAGCTTCCTCACTAATCGGTGTAGTAGTCACAGGAACAGATTTCTGTGATGAACTGCTTTCCAATAAGGGAGCAGGTACATTTACCTCATCAAGTTCTACTTTCCTCCCACTCACTTCTTTCGAGAGAAACTCCTTCTCTAGAAAGGATCCATTCTCAGCAACGAATATCTTGCCTACGGATCTGTGATAGAAGGTGTACCCAACATTTTCTTTTGGGTATCCTATGAAGATGTACTTCTCCGACTTGGGTTTGAGCTTATCAAGATGAAACTTTTTCACATAAGCATTGCAAACCCAAATTTTAAGAAACGACGGCTTAGGTTTCTTGCTAAACCACAGTTCATATGATGTCGTCTCAACGGATTTAGATGATGCCCTATTTAACGTGAATGCAGTTGTCTCTAATGCATAACCCCAAAACGATAGTGGTAGATCGGTAAGAGACATCATAGATCGCACCATATCTAATAAAGTACGGTTAAGACGTTCGGACACACCATTACACTATGGTGTTCCAGGTGGCGTGAGTAGTGAAACTATTTCACATTGTTTTAACGGAAGGCCAAACTCGTAACTCAAATATTTTACTTCTGCGATCATATCGTAGAAACTTTTATTTTGTTACGATGATTCTCCACTTCACTCTGAAATTCTTTGAACTTTTCAAATGTTTCAGACTTGTGTTTCATCAAGTAGATATACTCATATCTGCTCAAATCATCTGTGAAGATCAGAAAATAATGATACCTGCCGTGAGCTTCAATATTCATCGGACCACATACATCAGTATGCATGATTTCCAACAAATCTGTTGCTTGCTGCATTGTTCCGGAGAACGGAGTCTTAGTCATCTTGCCCATGAGGCATGGTTCGCAAGCATCAACTGATTCATAATCAAGTGATTCCAATAGTCCATCAGCATGGAGTTTTTCATGCGCTTTACACCAATATGACCTAAACGGCAGTGCCACAAATAAGTTGCACTATCATTATTAACTTTGCATCTTTTGGTTTCAATATTATGAATATGTGTATCACTACGATCGAGATCCAACGAACCATTTTCATTGGGTGTGTAACCATATATGTAAACAGAACAACAATTTATTCTCTTGCTTAAATGAATAACCATATTGCAATAAACATGATCAAATCATATTCATGCTCAATGCAAACACCAAATAACACTTATTTAGGTTCAACACTAATCCCGAAAGTATAGGGAGTGTGCGATGATGATCATATCAATCTTGGAACCATTTCCAACACACATCGTCACTTCACCCTTAACTAGTCTATTCATTCTGCAACTCCCGTTTCGAGTTACTACTCTTAGCAACTGAACCAGTATCAAATATCGGGGGGTTGCTACGAACACTAGTAAAATACACATCAATAATTGTATATCAAATATACCTTTATTCACTTTGCCATCCTTCTTATCCGCCAAATACTTGGGGTAGTTCCGCTTCCAGTGACCAGTCCCTTTGCAGTAGAAGCACTTTAGTCTCGGGCTTAGGACCAGACTTGGGCTTCTTCACTTGAGCAGCAACTTTCTTGCCATTTTTCTTGAAGTTCCCCTTCTTCCCTTTGCCCTTTTCTTGAAACTAGTGGTCTTGTCTACCATCAACACTTGATATTTTTCTTGATTTCTACCTTCGTTGATTTCAACATTACGAAGAGCTTGGGAATCGTTTCCGTTATCCCTTGCATATCATAGTTCATCACGAAGTTCTACTAACTTGGTGATGGTGACTAGAGAATTCTGTCAATCACTATCTTATCTGGAAGATTAACTCCCACTTGATTCAAGCGATTGTAGTACCCAGACAATCTGAGCACATGCTCACTGCTTGAGCTATTCTCCTCCATCTTTTAGCTATAGAACTTGTTGGAGACTTCATATCTCTCAACTCGGGTATTTGCTTGAAATATTAACTTCAACTCCTGGAACATCTCATATGGTCCATGACGTTCAAAACGTCTTTGAAGTCCCGATTCTAAGATGTTTAAGCATGGTGCACTAAACTATCAAGTAGTCATCATATTGAGCTAGCAAACGTTCATAACGTATGCATCTGCTCCTGCAATAGGTCTGTCACCTAGCGGCGCATTAAGGACATAATTCTTCTGTGCAGCAATGAGGATAATCCTCAGATCACGGATCCAATCCGCATCATTGCTACTAACATCTTTCAACTTAATTTTCTCTAGGAACATATCAAAATAAAACAGGGGAGCTAAATGCGAGCTATTGATCTACAACATAGATATGCTAATACTACCAGGACTAAGTTCATGATAAATTAAAGTTCAATTAATCATATTACTTAAGAACTCCCACATAGACACACATCCCTCTAATCCTCTAAGTGATCACGTGATCCATATCAACTAAACCATGTCCGATCATCACATGAAATTGAGTAGTTTCAATGGTGAACATCACTATGTTGATCATATCTACTATATGATTCACGCTCGACCTTTCGGTCTCCGTGTTCCGAGGCCATATCTGTTATATGCTAGGCTCGTCAAGTTTAACCTGAGTATTCCACGTGTGCAACTGTTTTGCACCCGTTGTATTTGAACATAGAGCCTATCACACCCGATCATCACGTGGTGTCTCAGCACGAAGAACTTTCGCAACGGTGCATACTCAGGGAGAACACTTGTACCTTGATAATTAGTGAGAGATCATCTTATAAAGCTACCGTCAAACTAAGCAAAATTAGATGTATAAAAGATAAACATCACATGCAATCAAAATATGTGACATGATATGGCCATCATCATCTTGTGCCTTTGATCTCCATCTCCAAAGCATCGTCATGATCTCCATCGTCACCGGCATGACACCATGATCTCCATCATCTTGATCTATATCAATGTGTCGTCACATGGTTGTCTCGCCAACAATTGCTCTTGCAACGATTGCTATCGCATAGCGATAAAGTAAAGCAATTATTTGGCGATTGTATCTTATGCAATAGAGAATAACCATAAGGCTTTTGCCAGTTGCCGATAACTTCAGCAAAACATGATCATCTCATACAACAACTTATATCTCATCATGTCTTGACCATATCACATCACAACATGCCCTGCAAAAACAAGTTAGACGTCCTCTACTTTGTTGTTGCAAGTTTTACGTGGCTGCTACGGGCTTAGCAAGAACCGTTCTTACCTACGCATCAAAACCACAACGATAGTTTGTCAAGTTGGTGTTGTTTTAACCTTCGCAAGGACCGGGCGTAGCCACACTCGGTTCAACTAAAGTTGGAGAAACTGACACCCTCCAGCCACCTGTGTGCAAAGCACGTCGGTATAACCAGTCTCGCGGAAGCGTACACGTAATGTCGGTCCGGGCCACTTCATCCAACAATACCGCCGAACCAAAGTATGACATGCTGGTAAGCAGTATGATTTATATCGCCCACAACTCACTTGTGTTCTACTCGTGCACAACATCAACGCATAAAACCTAGGCTCGGATGCCACTGTTGGGGAACGTAGTAATTTCAAAAAAATTCCTACGCACACGCTAGATCATGGTGATGCATATCAATGAGAGGGGAGAGTGTTGTCTACATACCCTCGTAGACCGGAAGCGGAAGCGTTAGCACAACGCGGTTGATGTAGTCGTACGTCTTCGCGGCCCGACCGATCAAGCACCGAAACTACGGCACCTCCGGGTTCTAGCACATGTTCAGCTCGATGATGATCCCCGGACTCCGATCCAGCAAAGTGTCGGGGAAGAGTTCCGTCAGCACGACGGCGTGGTGACGATCTTGATGTTCTACCATCGCAGGGCTTCGCCTAAGCACCGATACAATATTATTGAGGCTTATGGTGGAGGGGGGCACCGCACACGGCTAAGAGAACGATCACGAAGATCAACTTGTGTGTCTAGAGGTGCCACCCTGCCCCTGTATATAAAGGACCAAGGGGGAGAGGCCGGCCAACCCTTGGGGCGCGCCAAGGAGGGGGGGGGGTCCTCCTCCTAGTAGGAGTAGGACTCCCCTTTCCTAGTCCAACTAGGAAGAGAGAAGGGGGAAGGAAAGAGAGGGAGAGGGGGGGAAGAGGGGCCGCGCCCCCTCCCCTAGTCCAATTCGGACTCCCCATGGGAGGGGGCGCGCCACCTCCTGGGCTGCTGCCCTCTCTCTCCCTTCAGGCCCACTAAGGCCCAATACTTCCCCGGGGGGTTCCGGTAACCCTTCCGGCACTCCGGTTTTCTCCGAAATCACCCGAAACACTTCCGGTGTCCGAATATAGCCGTCCAATATATCGATCTTTATGTCTCGACCATTTTGAGACTCCTCGTCATGTCCGTGATCATATCCGGGACTCCGAACAACCTTCGGTACATCAAAATATATAAACTCATATGAAACTGTCATCGTAACGTTAAGCGTGCGGACCCTACGGGTTCGAGAACAATGTAGACATGACCGAGACACGTCTCCGGTCAATAACCAATAGCGGAACCTGGATGCTCATATTGGCTCCTACATATTCTACGAAGATCTTTTATCGGTCAGACCGCATAATAACATACGTTGTTCCCTTTGTCATCGGTATGTTACTTGCCCGAGATTCGATCGTCGGTATCTCAATACCTAGTTCAATCTCATTACCGGCAAGTCTCTTTAATTGTTCTGTAACACATCATCCCGCAACTAACTCATTAGTTGCAATGCTTGCAAGGCTTATAGTGATGTGCATTACCGAATGGGCCCAGAGATACCTCTCCGACAATCGGAGTGAAAAATCCTAATCTCGAAATACGCCAACCCAACAAGTATCTTCGGAGACACCTGTAGAGCACCTTTATAATCACCCAGTTACATTGTGACGTTTGGTAGCACACAAAGTGTTCCTCCGGTAAACGGGAGTTGCATAATGTCATAGTCATAGGAACATGTATAAGTCATGAAGAAAGCAATAGCAACAAACTAAACGATCAAGTGCTATGGTAACGGAAAGGGTCAAGTCAATCACATCATTCTCCTAATGATGTGATCCCGTTAATCAAATGACAACTCATGTCTATGGTTAGGAAACATAACCATCTTTGATCAACGAGCTAGTCAAGTAGAGGCATACTAGTGACACTCTATTTGTCTATGTATTCACACATGTATTATGTTTCCGGTTAATACAATTCTAGCATGAATAATAAACATTTATCATGATATAAGGAAATAAATAATAGCTTTATTATTGCCTCTAGGGAATATTTCCTTCAGGGGGGTCATAGTCCTACGTGGTGGTGGTTTGAACACCCGCAAAGCCCCCCCCCCCCCCCCCGAAGTTTGCTTCCACTTTGCGGGAAAATAGGCGTCTAAACTGCCGAGCGTACCGATAGGGTACCGCGTTGGATGGCAGAATAGGTTCGAACAAATCGGCCCGGACGGACAGGCGCTTTGAGGATTGGCATTGGAGATGTTCCTAAAGCATCTACAACCAAACTTGGCAAATCTGCCCCCCTATACGGCCGCGAACGCATCTGGGCACATCCGCGGACTCTCATTTGGCCTACCGCACATCCACACACCTCAAATGCGGATTCTCAAATCAATGCACGTCGATCATACGATACAAATCGTCCCAATTCAACAGTTTGAAACAAATACGGCAAAGCAAAACAAATCATAGTTCAACAATCCGGACATGCCCCAATGAAATCAATGTCAGAACACGACAGATCATTCGATGGCTGGCCGGATCACTCGTTGGATGCCATCCATGCCGCATGCTTCGAGCCATCCTTGCGTCCTGCTCCGCCTACATCTGGACCACATGCTCCGCCTGCGTCCTTGCCACATGCTCCGTTGCTGCCATAGCTGCCCTCGCTGCCTTGTACTCCCTACGGCTATTGATCTCCTTCTTCTCCGCAAGTCACTTTTTTGCATGCTCATCAAAGAGGCTTTTGTCCGCCAACATCATCTTCCATCCTCCGCGTCCCATGCGATTTGCAGCCTCTCCTTCTCAAGCTCAATCTCTCCAAATGTCTTGGCCTTCTCGAGCTCCCATTTGATCGCTACATCTTTCTTCTCCAACTCGATCTTCTCCCTCTCAATTTCCAGCTTCTTCTCCGCCCTCTTCCTGTCTCAATCCATCCTCTCCTTTTGCGCATCCGATATGAGCTTGTACCTCTCGTCTTTTTTGTTCTCCCTCCCCAAAAAATGTGCATCCATGTAGAGGACATTTTTTTGTAGTTGTGGTGTCACGAGAGGCCCTTGCCTTCTCCCACTTATTTCCCATTACTTGTCGGTTATCCTTTAGCACAGTAGCTCATCCATTCTCCATTACAACATATTGGTCTTCATCATGTCTGAAATGAACTAGCGGTATATGCAAAACATTGAACATGGCATATGTAAAATTGATCAGGAGCAACAAGAAAATACCGAGTCTTGTTGTGTCATTCCGCCGAACAGGTCGTGGGTAGCCCGGGCGCCGCCAATGCCCATGCCTGTCCGCGTCTGAACCAACTGCGGTAAGTGACATACGTCCACTGCCGACATCTGCGTGGGTAGAAAGCTCTCCAGAATGCCCCAACTGTCGACATCTGTGTGGGCAGAAAGCTCTCCAGAATGCCCCAACCGATCGTCGGATCCTCCGTTGTTCTAACCCGGTCCGGCGGCACGATCCTTGTCAGCGGCTGGATGGATGGGATCCGGGGACCCAGGCGCGGCGGGGAGGGGGGAGGCAGCTGCTCGTCCATATCCGTATCCGCTCCCTGTGCCGCCAACGTTTCCCTCTCTCGCTGCCTCCATCGCCGGTCCCTTCGGATGATGTCCTCCGCCTTGCAGGATGAAGCCGTGGACAAGTCGCCGATGGACGAGGAGGGCGCAGCCTCTGTCGCGGCGGTTGGGGACGAGCTAGACGACATCTAGGGCGGGGGATCAGGACAGGCGGCGAGGATGGGGAGCAAGGGTGGCGGACAGAGAGGGCTCAGACACGGGAAAGGCGGGAGGGTTCGATGAATTTGGTGCAATTTGTGGTGAGATAGGCCTGTCGGTTCTGATGTGGCGGACGCGCCTGATCATACTATGACCAACCCATATCCGTCCCATATTTGGGCCGAGCATGAGAAGTGCCGGTCAGGCCGGGAAACGCCCCTCTAGGTTGGATTTTTTTATCGGTCACTGACAGGCCGTCCGTCCGAGCGATTGTGACGGTTTGGGGTGCCCGTAGATGCTCTTACTGCGTTCCTAGGAATTTCTGCTCGGGGCTCGTCTGTTCCATCTCATTTTATTCAGAGAAAAGACCACACAGCCATGATGATGTCCTGGTACTACATCTGCGATGGCGGCCCTCGTACCTTGCAGGCGAAGGGGGTCGCCAGCGGCACACATAACCCGGTGCCGGCCTCTGGTTGTCAGTGTGGCAATCACAGTGCCCGTGGTAATGTTTTTCTTTTTTAACACGGCCATGGCGAAAAGCGAGTACTAGAATCACTGTAGATTCAGTTGTGTGCTCTCACATGTGTGCTTCAAGGTAATAATTGCCAGTTAGTACCATCAAGATGAGTGATGCAACTGCAGGGCTTATTTATTTCATAGCACTATTAACTTGTTTGGTTCAAAGGAATGAAGGAAATGTAAAGTGGAGTAGAATTTCCTCTGATCTCGCTTTCAAGGAAAAACACAGAAATTTCACAAGTTTCTGAGGGAACATTCACACGGTATAGATTTTTGGAGAAAGATAAGACAGAAGTTCCCAACATCTTGTTCTAGCGAGATACTGGATCCCCTGGACCTGTTTCTAAGAATTCCTACCCACGGAATATGAGAACCTGCATTCCTATCATATATTCCTGTGTTTTTCTCTATGGGCTTTTTCAGAATCCTGCGAACTAAGCAGGCCCAAATTGTAGCAGCAACACTGCCAGACTGCACTCCTACTGTACTTCCATTTCAGTTCCGGAGGAAGGCCCATTACTGCCGCAAACAGCAGTAAAGTACCGTCCTTCTCCAATACTGCAGTACACCGTAAACGTCCTCATCTGTGATCCACAGCCTTTAAGTTCTGGTTGATGCTTGTTAAATTGTGGTTGGGGTCCCGTGAAGTGTCTTAAAGGTGACTTGTGTTGATTTACTAAAGCCATCGAGGGCGCTTGAAAGCTATGCAGAATGACAGCAACCCAGCAAAGGAAGGAAGATTTAATCATCCAATAAAATGTGTTCTCTGGTTGACAATGCTGCCTTCCAGAAACAAATGTTTCGGAAAGCCTGAAAATATGATTGGATCCTAGATGGGGACTGCATGATCTTTGCACAGGTTCTGAGCTCATAATGCCCAATCTGAAAATAAAATATGAAATTCTAATTCTTCTACAACAAAACCATCATACAAATTCTGTTATGAAGCGCATCACATCTTCAAATTTAAACGACGGATGAAATACAGCCACAAGTATTTACTTCAGTGGTCCGACAACCAAACTATGTCGGTTTCTGTTAGGCACACTGCAAATAATTTTACAGTATTGGCCAAACTACCAAGGGACAAACAAAACAAAATGGTGATAGTACAGCACGCTGCAAATAAATTTACAGTTTTGGCCACACTACCAAGGGAGAAACAAAACAAAATGGTGACACTATAGCAACAGGCCGATAAGGTGGGAACCACCGAAACAGCGAACGAAGTAAGACAACATGAACTGTTGCCGGATAGGAGTCGTCACATTGTCACAACAAGTAGTGTCAAAAATGATCTTATATTTTGGGATGGAGGGGGCACATTCTAATGTATAGGGTTACCTAAAACAAGCCGTGTGAGCCCTCAAGCAAAGTTTGTGGTACAGTACAGAAGACAATTTCAGGGGAAAAGGGTATTGGATTAAAAATTGTTAGCTGTTACATCTCATGAATTGTCATAATATTTCATGAAATTCCAGAATGTGGCATAAAATAACTCTTGTCTACTAGTCTCAGAACTATTCCATCAAAGTAAGCTGGAAGGAGAAATGACAGCAACACACAACCTGTAGATATAGGTTCACGGGGAGGAAATATCATGAAATCTCCATTCTTCTTGCTCAAAATTCCGATCACACTCAACTTCATTCCTTCCGTGATATATCTACAAGTTTGTGCAATCATGTAAGTTTCCGATGGCTCGATCTACAGAGATACAAACAAAAGGTGTGGATATTCTGGACAAATTTGATTACCCTTCCTCAAGACGGATAAGCTGAGCTTCTTCAGAAGAAAGATTTCTTTCTTGTAGCCAACATTTCAAGGTTGAAGATAGATCGGTACTTCTGCTTGTTGTAACCAAAACATTTTCCTCGATCAATGGAACAACTTTCGTGTGGTACCCAGCTTTCACCAAGGCTCTTTTACCTGATTTTGCATCTGTTATGTAGAAATCAGCAGCAAACCTCTGCCGAACTCCACAGAATGTTCAAATGAGAAAAAATAGCATATGTCTATAGTATCTCACTAGGTACTACAAATCGACAATAACGGCAGAACCACTATAAAGTTACAAAGGTTGACCCGTGGTGCATTTTGTTGCTTACCATAATTATTCTGGAACAGGAGCTAAAATAATAGGGAATACCCTTGGTGCATAAACTGATAGTACTCCTTCCGTTTTTATTTAGTCCATGTATTAGCTTTAGTCAAAGTCAAGCTTTGTAAACTTTGACAAAATTTATAAACAAAAATGTTAACATATAAAATTACAAATCAATGCCATCAGATTTATTATGAATGTACTTTCACATCATATAGATTTGTTATAGTAAATGTTTTTACTTTTTTCTATAAACTTGGTCAAACCATACGAAGTTTGACTTGAGTCAACTCTAAGATGCAGAGTAAATAAAAACGGAGGGAGTATGTTTGTAACACAGTTCTGGTGCGTAGACTAGCTTAAGTCATGATAAGCAGAATAGGCAGTCAATACAGAAAAGAAGCAAAATTACGATGAGATAGGTGCAAGATGAACAGAATAAAGTATGTGTGTGATACATAAAAGGATAGGTAAATGTATGCAAATTAGACGTAGATAACCGCAGAGCATTCTTACCTCTGCATGTGTCAACTTCCACCTGGAACAATTATTTTTAGGATTTGCCGCCTCAGAACCCCATCTACCACATTTTTTTAGCAGCGTAGATGTGTATACACAGTTCTCCACCTTCTCATATGAAGAAATCAGTGAAATATCACCACATGAAACCAGCTGCATAAAAGAACAAACATTACAACGTATATGAGATTAGCACACCATTCTACTCTCGTGGTTATTGGTTAATGCACAAGGAAAACAATGCTTGTACCACAACAATGAATCGGCAAGCCGAGAAACCAAAAGGAACGATCATTGGTCTTTAGTCTTTACATAGAAGTTACTTCTGTAAGCTTGGCAAATAAAGTAGGCAGCTCTTTTCCCCTTGCAAGATTATAGTAATATCCAGCCAGCGAAGCCTCTACTCACAGCAATCTAATCTGAGAGAGCTAACTTTCAAGATAAGGTCAACGAGCATACACCCATCCAAAAGATTGATGCACCTATACTACACGGCACATGAGTGGGATTGCCACAAGATGCGGAAAGGCTACACGTCGCACGCATTATACTCCACATGTCTTATCTTAGAAATCGATACACTTAGTATACTCCATACAAAATGCTGCTGAATTCACTACCTCGCTAAATGGCTGCTCAATTTCAGCAGGCACGAGACTTCAGAACAGAACACTTGTTGGACTTGTTAGATCAATTTCATCGCAATTGCGATTGATAACAGGTAAAATGCATAAGCAGTCGTAAAACGTACGCCGGTAATCTTGACGAGCTGGCCGTCGGCGGCGGCGCGGAGGCTGGAGGCCGGGAGCCCGTCGACGAACCGCCGCAGCACGCGGCCGGACGCCGCGGCCGCGGCATTCCACAGGAGGAACGCGGACACGGCGGCCGAGAGGACCAGCGCGAGCACGAGCAGCACGGGGCTGCGCACGACGGCGAGGACGAGGGCGCCGAGCCCGATCCCCACCGCGAGCAGCGCCGCGACCGCCCAGGCCGCCGCCCTTGGGAACGGCGCGGGCACGGGGCGCCCCGCGTCCCCGGCGGTGGCGCAGAGGTCGTTCAGGGCGGCCGCGCTGGCGCCGGCCTCGGCGTCGGCGTCGGCGGCGTCGCGGTCGGCGGTGGCGCCGCGCCGCTTGCCGTCTTCCCCTCCCGGAAGCATATCTGTCAGCCGCTCGGCTCCGCTGGCTGCGTACTCCTACCGTGGTCACTGTTTTGCTCCCAGCCTTTTGACCTTTCCGTCGTCTGCTCTTTCCCCGGTGGTGGGCTTGGCCCTGGTTCTGGCGTGCGGTTTAAGGAAAAGAGGAACCAGCGCGGCGCGCATCTTTACGATGACAGGTGGGGACACGCACACCTCAGTCCCACCTACCAGTCATCGGTACACGCGGTACATTAGAGACAGGCCATGGGGCGATGATATAGGACTAAGAAGATGACGTGCGGGCCCGAATATTGCTCGACCGCTTTGTCAGCGGAGGGTGTAGTGCGGTGCAGTGTGGCTACAGAAGTGAGACCACGCTATCAGACTTGGCGTGCTCACTGGACTGAGTGACTGACAGTGAAGCAGTTGGCACCGTACGCTGCCACAATGCGATGATACAGGCATGCATATCAGCTCTCTGACGCGTGGGCCCAGAAGCAGAAGCCTGTGGTCACGTACATACTCCTATCTCTATGTCTACTTATCCGGTATATAATGGTGTAATTACCAGTGGTTGATGACGTGGGGGAACTGTCATACTCCTATCTCTTAAGCAACTTTTTGTGGGCTCATTTATTTAGCTCTGTCCAGCTCCGATCGGTGGGCTCTTGAAGTCACAGGTCTAATCTTTCTGATTCTTTGGAGTTTTGAATTGAATTCACACTTGTCCCTAGGCAGATGGCGACAGAAGAGAGAGACACACTGCAGCAGGCTGCGCAGTAGCCGTAGGCGTATTGCTACGGTGATCTGCTCCGGTGCATATTCTGAATCTCTGATCCATTCTACCAGTACACTATACGCCGTACCAGCGGTCCACGCTACTGTAGAGTAGTAGTACTCCTGTACTCTCACAGACAGTACTTTACTGTTTCAAGCTTTGATGACAACATACGATATGCTTTTTTATTATAATGGACGGAATCACGCGAGCCTTGGAAAGACTTGGAGATGGGTTGCATTCCTTTCGTCCAGACGTATTGCCCCCTTCTATTTTAATTATAAATTCAACAACAAACTGTAAATTACATGTCACAAAAGTTATACTTTCTATAACATATATCTCAAATTTTGTTATCTATGCCCATGGTCAAAGTGTGGCCTAAAATAAGAATGAGCTCAATAAATCCGAACGTAAGGGATAGTACACTTTTCCAATAGAAATCTGTCAAGGTTTAGATAGAAACATCTGCCTGGTCTCCTAAGAAAAGTCTAGGGTTCCTATGCCTCTCGCCGGGGCCGCCGTCGATCCGTCTCGTCTCCAGTGGCCTTAGAGTCATGGCGGTGTAGTGGATCTTGGCCTTTGCCGACGGAACGGCTCTGTTTTCATATGTTTCTTGGAGTTTTGTTACGGTTTTGTGTCATGCTCATGAGGACGAGACGGCGGCGGCACTCTGAGAATGGAATAAGGTTCTCCCCGCCTAGCCTCTGTTGAAATATGAGATGGGCCTAGAGCCCATATGACAATTTCAGATTTGATCTCTAAGGGCACATGTAGGTGGCATGACAAGGTGGTGGGAAGTTTAGTCCCACCCCGGAAGTGCAAGGAGAGTTGGAGTGGTTTATAAGGGATTCTCTTCCTCATGCTATTGGAGCTTGAGAAGAGATGAGGCCCTCGCGCACTCCTTCGCTCGCCTCGTCACGCCGCGCCGCGCCGCGGGTTGCGGGATTGAGCCGAGCCGAGCTCACTCCTATGCGCTTCTTTTTGCCGGTCAGGAACGGAGAGTCTTTGACAGGTGGGACCACGATCTAAGACGTCGGATCGTGGGCTACCGACTTGGACGTGGGTTCAGCCCACGTCTCTCCACGCGCAGCCGCACATATATATGTGGGGCGCTGCCAACCCTAGCCGCCACGAAAACAGAACGCATCTCCGCCTCCACGCCCGCGTCGTTCCTCTGCTGCTGCTGGTGCCGCCGGCGACTCCGTCCCGTTCACCGCGTACACGGTTGACGGGAGAGCAGGCCTCCGAAATCCCGCCTCTCTGGATCCTGTATGGGAGAGGGGCGATTAGGTTTTTGGGTAGCGACTACGCGACTGCTCGCTTCTGTTCATCTACATCCACATCACCTTCGTCATCACCATGTCGACCGATGCCGACCGTGCCGCCGCTGAGAAGGTCGAGGCCGACAAGAAGGCCGACGCCGACCGGGACGTACTTTAAGCTTTGGCAGACTAAAACCACCTTATGGCTCACTGCCATGAACGTGTTCTGGATCGCCGGTGTGACTCCCACAGGAACGATCGCTCCTGATCAGGAGAAGGCGTTCAAGGAGGCCACTGTCGTGTTCCTCGGGGCAGTTCTGAGCGTGATTGGAGATAAGCTGGTTGACGCATATTTGCATGTGCGGTCTGCCAAGGACTTGTGGGAGGCGCTCGCATCTAAGTTCGGGGTTGCCGATGCAGGGAGCGAGATGTATATTATAGAGCAGTTCCATGATTACAAGATGGTTGAAAACCGTCCTGTATTGGAGCAGGCTCATGAGATAATATGCATTATTAAGGAGTTTGAGCTTCTTAAGTGCGAGTTACCGGGCAAGTTTGTCGCGGGCTGCATAATCGCTAAGCTTCCCAATTCCTGGAGGAACTTTGCCATCACTCTGAAACATCAGAGGCGTGAATTCTCTGTGGAGGATGTCATTGGCCATCTGAGTGTTGAGCAGAATTCAAGGGCAAAGGACTCGCACAGAAAAGGGGTCGAAGGAACTTCTGTGGCCAACATGGTGCATCAGAAGAACTCCAATTCCCACAAGCCCAAGGGAAAGAACGGTGTCCAACAGAGTGCCAACTTTAAGAAGAAGGGTAAGTGAAAGTGCGTTATATCGACTAGAGGGGGGTGAATAGGCGATTTTTATGAAAGTCTTCAAAACGTGGAAGTTATGAAGACAAACAGAATAGACAAGCCTATCACTATGCAGCGGAAGTTAGATTACACAAGGCAAGCCATGGTCAAGTATTCAATATAGTGAAAGCACAGTGACAAACAGCTTCAGTGTAATAAGGATCAGGTAGGAAGAAGTTATGAAGCCAAACAAATCATACAGTGAAGTTGTGAAGACAGAAGATAAAGCAAGCATGCAATGGCTTCACAATATGTAACAGTAAGTAAAAGGGAGGTGAAGATGAAACCAGTGACACATTGAAGACAATGATTTGTTGGACCAGTTCCAGTTGTTGTGACAACTGTACGTCTGGTTGGAGTGGCTAGGTATTTAAACCAAAGGACACACAGTCCCGGACACCCAGTCCTGAACACGCAGCTCAGGACACCCAGTCCTCACCGTTTTCTCCTTGAGCTAAGGTCACACAGACCTCGCCCAATCACTCTGGTAAGTCCTCAAGGTAGACTCCCAAACCTTCACAGACTTCGTTCACCGGCAATCCACAATTTCTCTTGGATGCTCAGAACGCGACGCCTAACCGGCTGGAGGATGCACAGTCCTCAAGTGTAATAAGTCTTCAGATCACTCAGACAAGAAGACTTAAGTGATGCCCAATTTACTCTGGCTCTGGGTGGTTAGGGCTTTTCTCCTCGCTAGGAATTTTCTTTCAAAGGCTTCGAGGTGGGTTGCTCTCAAACGACAAAAGCCGTGCACTAAAATCTGAGCAACCAACCGTTTATGGCTGTAGGGGTTGACTATTTATAGCCACTTGGCAACCCGACCTGATTTGTCTGAAATGACCCTGGGTCACTAAGGAACTGACACGTGTACCAACGGTCAGATTTCAAACTCACACGGCAACTTTACTTAGGCTACAAGCAAAGCTGACTTGTCCGTCGCTGGACAAGATTTGCTCTCATAGTCTTCGCTCGAAGACATAGGATTTGAATTAGGCATCACTTCAGTCATCCTGACTGGTTCTCTTGGACCCCACTTAACAGTACGGTGGTTCCTATGACACAACATATATGAAGTATAACTACGAAGGATCTAAGTCATCGAGTTCCATAAGCTTCATAGGGAGTCTTCACATGTCATTGTCTTCAATGTGATTATCTTCATAAACCACCATTGTCTTCAATGTCTTCGTACATTTTTAGGGGTCATCTCTGGTAGCTAAACCGAATCAATGAGGGACTTCTACCTGTGTTATCCTGCAATTCTCACAAACACATCAGTCCCTCAACTAGGTTTGTCGTCAATACTCCAAAACCAACTAGGGGTGGCACTAGATGCACTTACAATCTCCCCCTTTTTGGTGATTGATGACAAACTAGTTGAAGTTTTCAACGGGGAATATAATTTGTGAAATTGTAAAGGAATTTGTCTTCATAAGCTGCAAGGGCTCCCCCTGAAGATGTGCATATAAGTAATTTGCTTCTGGAACGCAAATGCACATGGCAGGTTGTACTTGTGGAAATCCACTTCAACTTATGATGACAATCCACCATGCATGTAAAAGTATATGAAGAGAATGACATGCATAATGAAAAATGGACGTCTGCGAAATGATATAAGTGCGGAAATTATCGTCGTACATGCGGAATTTATCTTCGCAAAGACACAGTGGCAAGCAAGTAGCAGACGACCATCAAGTTTAAGTGTTACAACTCAAAGTACCAAATGTAGCAAAACGAGAGTTGTAAGCACGAAGCAAAATGTAGCAAAATATAAAGCACCCGCCCATAATGACCCGCTTGAAGACTATAAACATCATATGCTTCTCCCCCTTTTGTCAGTGATGACCAAAAAGGTTTGAAGACATAGAGTTTTCTACGGGTTCCCAGGCGCAGCAGGGTCGGTGGAGGCGTTTGGTGGTGCGGAAGAGCTTGGTGCAGGGTCGACGCGCGCTGAAGTAGGCGGTGGTGATGTAGCGTCGTATTCTTCCTCAATGATTCTTATAGACACGGTGGCAGCAGAGGAAGAGAACTCAGAATCTTCAAGGGACGGAGTTCCGCGCAGCACAACTCTTCTGGGGGGTGTGGAGTCAAACTTGAATCTCTCTCTGAAGCCATCCTCTTGAAGTTCAGCTTCAGTGCACATCATGGTGAGGCCTTTCCAAGTGCGGCGACAGGTTTCGTGTGAGACGAAGGCATTCTTGGTGGCCAGATTTCTGATGCGATTGACGTCTTGCATGATACTTCTCATCTGCCTCTTGAGCCAGTCGTGATGCCTATCTTGCTTTTGGTGGAGAGCCACAAGAAGTTCTCGGTCATTGAGTGTACGAGCGCGTTTCTTGGGTCTCGGGGCAGCTGTGCTGTCAGTGGCTTCAGTTGATGCAGGGGCACGTGTGGTGCCAGCCATTGGATATACTCTTGAGATGGCTTCAACACCTTCATCATTCTGAGTGAAGCTCTGGTGTTCTGCATTCTGAAGACTTAATGGTTGCTTGGCAGGCTCAGGATATATTGCTTCAGCAGAAGTGTCCACATCGGGTAAGAAGATTCTATGGTTGCAGGCTGAGGGCTGATAGGAGATAGCAGAGTGAAGCTTGATCAGCCTCATAACCCAAGGAGCATAAATCTTCAAACCAAAGAGATCTGAGCCAGACGCTGCAAGTTGGCGTATAAAGAGATCCTGTGCGTTGAAGCATTTGCCATGCAGAATACAGAAGATGAGAGTCTTCATTGCACCTTCAACCTTGGCATATGGAGAGTGCCCCTTAATGGGCCATAGAGTCCGCCTGACGATGTGATATATTGTTCTGGGCAGGTACTCTAAGTCTTCAACGAAGAACTCAGTTGGATAAGGTGCATCATGAGGCAATGGATTCATCATTGAGAGCATCTGACTCATATTTGGCTCAGGTCGCTGGAATATGCTCTCAATAGCTTCAGCATGGAGTTGGCAGCCTTCTTCGAAGAGTTCGCCAGGAGTGGGTAGGCCGGTAAGCTCAATGATATCGAATGCATTAGCTTCATGATGGACATTGCCGGTCATCCACTCCAGGACCCAAGTCTTCGGATCTCTGTTATAGCCTTTGATATGCAGGGTGGCATAGACCTGGAGCAGAAGCTCTTCATTCCAGTGCTCTTCATCGGTGATAAACGGCAGCAAACCCACTTGCTTGAAGCAATCCAGTGCTTCTTCCAGACCAGGCAGACCAGCAACAACTTCAACCTCAAGGCGCTGGTGAGGAAAGATGCGGTCTTGGATGTATAGGATGCATGAATAGTAGCTGCGTTGTGGGTAGCTCCAGAACCTATCGGATATAATCCGTTCCCTTGAATAAGGGTTCTTGGAGCTGTTGAAGAACGAGTTATCTGCCCTGAAGCTGTTGATGTTGAAGGAGCCAGGAGCTGATGCAGGACCTGGGAACCTTGGCAGTCGTGGGATCGGCTTCTGGACCTGGGGCCTGTGCGCAACATGATAGTTGAATTATGGACCGGCAGCAGACTCAGGCACAGAAGGTTCAGATGCAGTAGCTTCAGTGTCTCTTGAAGCTGTTGGTGGGAAGGGCTCCACAATTGCTTCAGTGTTGGTTGTGGCAGCCTCAACGTTTTCAGCCTCAACACGTGTAGTGAGAGGGTTGGATTCAGGTACGTTCTCCTGGAAAACTTCTTCTTGTTGGTGCGGGGGAGATGGAGCTTGAGGTTCTTCTCCAATATCTTCGGCAGATGCAGCCGGAATGTTGTCAGCAGCCTGAGCCCTTGGCCCTTTGCGAAGCCTACGGAATGTAGGCGACGCCGGTGGAGTTGCAGTGGGCTGGGGCTCATTATCTTCCTCCTGTGGGCGATCTGCCCACGATGCATCTTGTGTGATTGGTGTCAGTGGACGACCAATGCTGATCATTTCGCTTGTCTCAAGCGGAGGAAGGGCTGCATCACCATGTACATTGTCTTGGAGACCAATGTCTTCAGCAGCATTGGGGTCGGCTGCTGGAATGTCTTCAGCGTGCGGAGCCTCTATGAAAGCAGGCTCATGCACAGTCAACTGACGATCTTCGTCAGGATAGCGGACGGAGAGGGGTTCGACTATCAAGGGCTCTGTGGGAGCAGCCCGAGATTTCTTGGTCTTGCGCTTCTTGATGGTGGGGTCAGAAGGAGAGGCTTCAGGGTGTTTCCTCTTCCGAGCTTCAGCCTCTGCAGTCCGTGTCTTCTTGAGCTCTGAGGCGGTTGATCGACTCTTTGGCTTCGAGCCTTTCGTTGTGGTGTGGAAGACAATCAGAGCAGTTTCTGACCTTGGTGCCTCTGGTTCAGCCACAGCAGGCTTCTTCTTTTTCTTCGCGGCCATCCTGGGGTCGATGCCGGGACGCCCAAGTGCCTTATGCTTCTCGGCCTCATTGTAGGCCTGCACACAATGATCAGCCAGAGTCTTCATTCGCTCCCGCGAACCCTGAGCTTCTGCACGTTTCTTTAGAAAGTTTTCCTTCAACTCGTGCAACATGATCTTGAAGTCCTTGACTTCTTGGACGCTGAGCCTGGCCATATTCTGCTTGAACTGAGCTTTTTCAAAATCAATTTGCTGCTTCAGTTCAACAATGCGCTGGGCAATTGCAAGTTCTGAAGCAATAGCGCCTTGGAAGGCGACGCTGAGGCCAATTGGCAGCTGCAGATCATCGAAGCTGATATTCGGTGTAGCAAACCACTCATCGATGAAGTTGTGGATGATTGCTACATCAAACAGAGGCAGATTGTTGAAGATTTCAGCCTCCTCCTTGCTCTTGATGAGCTGCTCAAGAGCGTCATCTCCAAGATCTTCGTCGCTGGATAGATCAATGGTTTCGCTGCGCAGAATGGCAGCAGCTATGAGCTCTTTGCCTGTGTGTGGCTGAGGCTTCTTGGCTTCTTGGGGCTTGGAGACTCGTGATAAGTCTTCAGACTGCACACTGGCTTCAGGAGCTGCAGTTGCCAATGGCTTCGCTCTGGAGATTTTGGGTGAAGCAGCTGGCTTTGAAGCTTTTGGCTTCTTCGTCTGCTCCGGCTTCGGTGTAGCAGGAGCATCATCAGAATCAGTGTCTGCTGGAGGGTCGTTCACGGCAGTCCCTTGGACTAGAATGCGAGTGATGAGGCCAGCTAGATTGGCATACGGCCCAATGATATTGGGATTGGCGTCGCGTGTGCCATCCGCCCTTGGTTTAGAGGGACCAGGGTTGAAGTCCAACCCCAGCTTCTTGTTTTGCTTCGCAGAGTTCTGAGCAAATTGGAAGTTGCGCTTGAACAGATTGTCATCGCGGCACCAGAGAAGTGATGACGGATGAGCATCAGCAGGCTGCGGTCCTCTGACCATGCATGGATAGAAGCCTTGAGCAATGGCTTCTTCTCTAGACCGGGGTACGAGATTTTTGTATAATACGTCTCCCCACGGTCTTGTGATGGCGCACTTTTCTGCATATTCCTTAGTGACGAAGCGGTATTGGAACCACTGCTCTGCCCAATATCTTCGAATCCATTGGATTCGTGTCTTGCGCTGACCATAGCTCTCTTCAGGATCAGTTTGGTACATTTCTGCCAAGTCTTCAGGCAGATCTTTAGACGTTTCCCCACGTCTCTGTCTGCCTCCCTTCCTTGCTGGTTTTTCTGCCGCCATGAAGCTTAACTTGGAAGGCTTCAAAGCGTTCAAAGGCTTCAAAGGTTTTCTTTTGCTGGACCAACAGGAACTGGCTTCAGGAGAATTGATGTGACACTGTAAGAACTCTGCAAATGAATGCAGACTATGAGAACCAAAAGATTCTCCCACAGACATGTACCTGTGATAGCATTAAGGTGCGAGGGAAGGGGAAGAAGTCATATGCATTCTCAGAAGATTTTGAAGATAAATCAGTTTAGAAGATATTGACCTCATCATGCGAAGACATTCACTTATAGAAAAGAAGTTGGTTCCAGATTTGTACGAACCCATAGATCAGTACAAGTGAGGAATCTAACTACTTCATGATGCACAAGTGAATATTCTAGGCAGGTTATGAGATGCAGATTGAGAGAGATGTAACTTGTGAGAGCAGAAACTTCTTATGGCAGTAGGTGACTGAACTATGGGATCAAAAGAGGCTGTAAAAAGAGGTTTTATTTACCCCACTTGGAACTGCTAGACGAAGTGGGAGTTGAGGCCGAGCAGTTCGATCCTCCGAGCCCTAACTTGGCGACGGAAGACACCTACGGCGACGGCGGAGAGAGCGATGTCCGCTGTCGGCGTGAAAACGGTGTCGGAGAGGTTGCGGCAGTGAAGCGCTTCGTCGCCGGCATCGTCGAGAGCTAGCGGTGGCGCTAGGGTTCGTGCGAAGGTGGAAGAAGAGATAATGACCGCAGTGAATCGTGTATTTATAGGGATAGAGGCGGCACTGCGCTATTACTCAGGTGCCCCTGGCGATTCGCATCTGAACAGCACGTGGCCATCATGCGGTATTGTGGGGGCAGTTCCACGTCCCACGTACGCCTTGATTGTCGGGTGTCGTTCCTACTACTCCGAATTAATTTTTGAAAAAAAACATTGAAAATGGTTTTAAAGTTTGTCTCTGTGTCTTCAGCTAACAAGGATGCAGTGAAGACATTCGACAGTTTCAATAGAATGCATACGACTTGGAGAGATAGAGTTTGAGGTAGGAAGCATGGAGAGGTTAGGGTCCGATCACATTCACTTAGTTCAAAAGATTCAAACAAGAAGACATAGCTATAAGTGAATGCTGTAGAGGACAGAACACCAGTACATATATATATATCTATATAATTAACGCAGTGAAGATAATCATGAAGACAAATTGATTGAAGCCAAACCAAATGTGAAGACATTGCGAGGTAACGCCATGAGTGAAACACTTCAAATAGAACATTTGGTGGTGGCGTTACCCACCATATAGGAAGTATTAGACTTAGACATGGCGCACAATTATCGTGGCACTCCGAAGTCAAATTCCATGTTAATGTATTCACACTTAGAATGTATGTCTTCATTGATTGAAGATATACGTTGCTTCGTGTGTTGCACATCTAAGTCATCAACATGCATAAGTGTTAGGATGTGTGTCTGATCACAGGACATTTGAGGATTCCAAGATATTTAGCTCACACCGTAACTTGCAAAATCTCTTCTCATCCAAGGGCTTGGTGAATATATCTGCCAATTGCTCTTCAGTGTTGACGTGTATGATATCAATATCTTCCTTTGCAACATGATCTCTGAGAAAATGATGACGAATTTCAACATGCTTTGTCTTCGAGTGCTGAACTGGGTTGTTGGCGATCTTGATGGCGCTTTCGTTGTCGCAGTAGAGTGGCACTTGCTTCAGATGAATGCCATAATCCTTGAGGGTTTGCTTCATCCATAGAAGCTGAGCGCAGCAGGATCCAGCAGCAATGTATTCAGATTCAGCAGTGGAGAGAGATACACAGTTCTGCTTCTTTGAAGACCAACATACAAGTGATCGGCCCAGAAAGTGACATGTGCCTGATGTGGACTTCCGATCAACCTTGTCACCAGCATAATCAGCATCCGAGAATCCAACCAGATCAAACTCTGATCCCTTTGGATACCATAACCCTAGAGTTGGGGTGTGAGCCAAATATCGAAGAATTCGCTTCACTACTAAGTGATGCGACTCCTTTGGTGCCGCTTGGAATCGAGCACACATGCAAACACTAAGCATGATATCTGGCCTAGATGCACATAAATAAAGCAAAGAACCAATCATGGAGCGATATACCTTTTGATCGAACTCTTTACCATTGTCGTCAGGACCCAGATGATGTTTGGCTGGCATTGGTGTTGTGAAACCTTTGCAGTCTTGCATACCGAACTTCTTCAGGCAATCTTTGAGATACTTTTCTTGAGATATGAAGATGCCATTGCGTTGTTGCCGTATCTGAAGACCGAGGAAGAATTTCAGCTCCCCCATCATAGACATCTGATATTGCTCTTGCATCATATATCCGAACTCCTCACTGTACTTCTGATTGGTGCAGCCGAAGATAATGTCATCCACATATATTTGGCACACAAACAGTTCACCATCATATGTCTTCGTGAAGAGAGTGGGATCTAGGGAGCCATGTATGAAGCATTTGCTCTTCAGGAAGTATTTGAGTGTGTCATACCAGGCCCGAGGGGCTTGTTTGAGGCCATATAGTGCCTTATTGAGCTTGTACACCATGTCAGGATGTTTTGGATCTTCAAACCCAGGTGGTTGTGCAACATATACTTCTTCTTCAATCTTGCCATTGAGAAAGGCACTCTTCACATCCATTTGATATAAAAGTATGTTATGATGATTTGCATAGGCCAGCAGTATACAGATGGCTTCAAGTCTGGCCACAGGAGCAAATGTTTCATCGAAGTCAATGCCTTCCACTTGAGTATATCCTTGAGCAACGAGACGAGCTTTGTTTCTGACAACTTGACCATGCTCATCTTGCTTGTTGCGGTATATCCATTTGGTGCCTATTATGTTATGCTTCCGTGGATCAGGACGCTTAACCAATTCCCATACATTGTTCAGCTCAAAATAATGAAGCTCTTCTTGCATTGCTTGAATCCACTCAGGTTCCATAAAAGCTTCTTCAACTTTCTTGGGTTCTGTGATTGAGACGAATGCGAAGTGTCCGCAGAAATTTGCCAATTGAGTTGCCCTTGAACGAGTCATTGGACCAGGTGCATTGATGCTGTCAATTATTCTGTCAATCTGCACTTCATTGGCAACACGAGGATGTATGGGTCGAAGACTTTGCTCTTGCTAATCTATGTTGTCGTGGGGAGGAATGTCTTCAGGCTGAGCATTGTCTTCATGTGGATCAGGTGCTGAGATGATAAGTTCTTCTTCAGGATGAGCTTCAGAAGGTATAATTTCTCCAGTTCCCATTAGCTTGATGGATTCACTAGCTGGAACTTCATCTAGCACATCTGGCAGTTGCTCTCTTTGTGAACCATTGGTCTCATCGAACCGCACATCCACTGTTTCAACCACTTTGTAGTGAAAGAGATTGAAGACTCTGTAGGAGTGCGAATCCTTTCCATATCCAAGCATAAAGCCCTCATGTGCTTTTGGTGCAAATTTTGAGGTGTGGTGTGGGTCCTTGATCCAGCATCTTGAGCCAAATACTCTGAAGTAACTGACATTTGGCTTCTTGCCAGTTAGAAGTTCATAAGATGTCTTGTTCAGAAGCTTGTGAAGATAAACACGGTTGATTGTATGGCATGCAGTGTCAATGACTTCAGGCCAGAATTTTCTTGGAGTCTTGTACTCATCTAGCATTGTTCTGGCCATCTCAATGAGTGTTCTGTTCTTGCGTTCGACGACGCCATTTTGCTGTGGCGTGTACGGAGCTGAGAATTCATGTGTGATGCCCAAGGTATCCAGATATGTATCAAGGCCAGTGTTCTTGAATTCAGTGCCATTGTCACTTCAGATGTGCTTTATCTTGGCGCCATAATTGTTCATAGCCCGATTTGCGAAGCGTCTGAAGACATCCTGCACTTCGGTCTTGTAAAGGATTATGTGCACCCAAGTATATCTAGAGTAATCATCAACAATGACAAAGCCATAGAGGCAAGCAGTAGTGGAAAAGGTTGAGTTGTGAGTGGGACCAAAGAGATCCATGTGAAGCAGTTCGAAGGGTCGAGTAGTGGTCATGGTTGTCTTCGAAGGATGTTTTGCCCTTGTCATCTTCCCTGCTTCACAGGCACCGCATAAGTGATCTTTCTTGAACTTGACGCCCTCGATGCCTATGACATGCTTCTTCTTTGCAAGGGTGTGGAGGTTCCTCATGCCAGCATGCCCAAGCCTCCGATGCCAAAGCCAGCATTCTGAAGCCTTTGCCAGAAGACATACTGCAAGCTGTGGCCCTGCTGAGAAATCTACCACGTACAAATCATCTTTCCGATACCCTTCAAACACTAGAGACTTGTCCGATTCCATTAGTACCAGGCAACGATATTTTCCAAAGATTACAATTATGTTCAAATCGCAAAGCATTGAGACAGGCATTAAGTTGAAGCCAAGGGATTCAACAAACATGACTTTATCCATGCGTTGATCCTTTGAGATTGCAACTCTACCTAGACCCAATACCTTACTTTTACCAATGTCAGCAAATGTGATGTGGCTCTTGCCGGATGGACGTAAGGTTGACTGCATAAACAAACTTCTTTTGCCAGTCATGTGATTCGTACACCCACTGTCAATAATCCATTCTGAAGACTCTGAAGACGCTGGTGTCGTACCCTACAATGTAGTTAGGGGGATAGGCTTCACGAAGAGTATTGTGAAGCAAAACCATTTGACGAACCAGTGGGTTATGAAAACTTAGATCCAGGTTAGGACTAATAGGGAGAGTAGCATGCGATTCAGGTACGAAATACATAGTGATGCCATTCGGGCATTTGATCTTGCGCCCCACAAGATTTTTAAGGTCCCCAGCAATAGCGTCAGAAGATTTTGGTTTTCTGCTGGAGACCTTTCCCTGCAAAAGAGAGTTAAGCTTTCTTAACCACCCACATCTTCAAGGGTGGCTTAGAAGCAATAAGTCTAAGTGCAGCATCTGAGAATTTTGGCTTTGGAGCCCTAGCAACCAGTCTAGCAGGCGGGCAATAGTACTCATAAGAATAGGCAGAATAGTTCTTGGTCATATGAACATGACGGTTTGAAGAACCGCTCTCATATGCCTGAGCATGGTTTCCCTGCAAAACATTTGTGTTAGTGCGACTCAGGTGAGTCCTCTGCCTATATGAAGCCTTTGGACCATATGAAGCCTTTGGTCTGAGGTTTGTCTTCTTCATGTGAGGTGTCATGAGGACATTCACAGGAAGATTCTCTAGACACGTTTTTGGAACCCAGATCTTCTTCATAGGCGGTCCATTCCTGCAGTTAGTACCAATGTACCTAGCAAATACTTCACCATTCTGATTCTTAAACAGTTTATAGTTTGCATCAAAGGATTCATCAATGATAATGGGATCAGCACAAGTGAAGCCAGATAGATTGGATGGATCTGATGAGGATTCCTTTGCAGCAACCCATGTGGTTTTGGGGTACTGCTCAGGTTTCCAGTATGAGCCATCTGCATTAATTTTCCTCACGAACCCAACACCCTCTTTCCTAGGGTTTCGGTTCAGAATCTGCTTCTTGAGGACATCACATAATGTCTGATGTCCTTTGAGACTTTTGTACATCCCTGTTTCAAGCAATGTCTTCAACCTAGCATTCTCATCAGCAATAGCAGTGGTATCCTCAGCAGAGGGGTTAGTTACCACTTCAACAGTTGAAGATATTGCAACAGCGGTAGCAGTGGAACATTCAGCAACAGAAGTAGCATTATCACGCTCAATGCATTTAAGGCATGGTGGTTCAAATCCTTCCTGAGCGGAACTGATCTGTTCGGCACGAAGTGACTCGTTTTCCTTTTGAAGATCTTCATGAGCCGCTCTCAATTTCTCAAGATCTTGCTTCCTTTGAAGATAATCATAGGAAAGCTTTTCATGAGTTGTTGAGAGAGTATCATGACGATCTTCAAGTTCCTGATACTTAACATGAAGATTTTTTATGTCTTCAATTAAGGATTCAGATCGAGTCATTTCAGCACCCAACAGATCATCGCTTCTGTCTAACAGTTTTTGAATATGTTCCATAGCTTTCTGTTGTTCAGTGGCAATTTTAGCAAGTGTTTTGTAGCTGGGTTTTGAATCACAATCAGAGTCATCGTCACTAGATGTTTTATAGTGAGTAGTGCGTGTGTTTACCTTGGCACCGCGTGCCATGAAGCAGTAGGTAGGAGTAGAGTCGTCCTTGTCATTTGCATCGGTGTTGGTGATAAAGTCATTGTCTTCAGTGTTGAAGATGGACTTGGCGACGTAGGCTGTAGCCAAACTCGCAATGCCAGAATCAGACTCCTCCTTAGACTCCACCTCTGCCTCCTCAGAAGTGGACTCCTCCTCTGAATCCATTTCCTTGCCAACAAACGCATGAGCCTTGCAAGTTGAGCTCTTCTTGTGTGATGAAGACTTTGAGGAAGACTTGGAAGAAGATTTTGAGTATTTCTTCTTCTTCTTGTCGTCAGAGTCATATTCCTTGCTCTTCTTCTTCTTTCTGCTCTCATTGTCCCATTGTGGACACTCAGAGATGAAGTGTCCAGTTTTCTTGCACTTGTGACATGTTTTCTTCTTGTAGTCATGAGCAGAAGCTTCATCATTCCTTGAGCTTGATCGTGAAGATTTTCTGAAGCCTTTCTTCTTGGTGAATTTCTGGAACTTCTTCACTAGCATTGCAAGTTCCCTTCCAATGTCTTCAGGATCATCAGAACTGCTGTCAGATTCTTCTTTAGATGAGGACACAGCTTTTGCTTTCAAGGCACGAGTTTGCCCATAGTTTGGACCGTAGATATCTCTTTTCTCAGAAAGCTGAAACTCATGTGTGTTGAGCCTATCAAGTATGTCAGACGGATCAAGTGTCTTGAAGTCTGGACGTTCTTGAATCATCAGGGCTAGGATGCCAAACAAACTGTCAAGTGATCTCAGCAGCGTCTTGACGATCTCAGTGGCGCCGAGGGCTTGAAGCTCAATTTTGATGTCAGTGAGCCGGTCAAATGTGTGCTGGACATTCTCATTGTCATTTCGCTTGAAGCGGTTGAAGAGGTTGCGAAGAACACTGATTCTCTGATCTCTCTGGGTTGAGATGCCTTCATTGACTTTGGAGAGCCAGTCCCAGACCAGCTTGGATGTCTTCAAGGCACTCACACGGCCATACTGTCCCTTGGTCAGATGACCACAGATGATATTCTTGGCAGTAGAGTCCAGTTGAGTGAACTTCTTGACATCAGCAGCAGTGACACCTTCTCCAGCCTTGGGAACGCCGTTTTCGACGACATACCATAGGTCGACGTCAATGGCTTCAAGATGCATGCGCATCTTATTCTTCCAGTAGGGATATTCAGTTCCATCGAAGACGGGGCACGCAGCGGACACTTTAATTATCCCTGCAGTCGACATAGCTAAAACTCCAGGTGGTTAAACCGAATCACACAGAACAAGGGAGCACCTTGCTCTGATACCAATTGAAAGTGCGTTATATTGACTAGAGGGGGAGTGAATAGGCAATTTTTATGAAAGTCTTCAAAACGTGGAAGTTATGAAGACAAACAGAATAGACAAGCCTATCACTATGCAGCGGAAGTTAGATTACACAAGGCAAGCCATGGTCAAGTATTCAATATAGTAAGAGCACAGTGACAAACAGCTTTAGTGTAATAAGGATCAGGTAGGAAGAAGTTATGAAGCCAAACAAATCATACAGTGAAGTTGTGAAGACAGAAGATAAAGCAAGCATGCAATGGCTTCACAATATGTAACAGTAAGTAAAAGGGAGGTGAAGATGAAACCAGTGACACGTTGAAGACAATGATTTGTTGGACCAGTTCCAGTTGCTGTGACAACTGTACGTCTGGTTGGAGCGGCTAGGTATTTAAACCAAAGGACACACAGTCCCGGACACCCAGTCCTGAACACGCAGCTCAGGACACCCAGTCCTCACCGTTTTCTCCTTGAGCTAAGGTCACACAGACCTCGCCCAATCACTCTGGTAAGTCTTCAAGGTAGACTCCCAAACCTTCACAGACATCGTTCACCGGCAATCCACAATTTCTCTTGGATTCTCAGAACGCGACGCCTAACCGGCTGGAGGATGCACAGTCCTCAAGTGTAATAAGTCTTCAGATCACTCAGACAAGAAGACTTAAGTGATGCCCAATTTACTCTGGCTCTGGGTGGTTAGGGCTTTTCTCCTCGCTAGGAATTTTCTTTCAAAGGCTTCGAGGTGGGTTGCTCTCAAACGACAAAAGCCGTGCACTAAAATCTGAGCAGCCAACCGTTTATGGTTGTAGGGGTGGACTATTTATAGCCACTTGGCAACCCGACCTGATTTGTCCGAAATGACCCTGGGTCACTAAGGAACTGACACGTGTACCAACGGTCAGATTTCAAACTCATACGGCAACTTTACTTGGGCTACATGCAAAGCTGACTTGTCCGTCTCTGGACAAGATTTGCTCTCATAGTCTTCGCTCGAAGACATAGGATTTGAATTAGGCATCACTTCAGTCATCCTGACTGGTTCTCTTGGACCCCACTTAACAGTACGGTGGTTCCTATGACACAACATAAATGAAGTATAACTACGAAGGATCTAAGTCTTCGAGTTCCATAAGCTTCATAGGGAGTCCTCACATGTCATTGTCTTCAATATGGATATCTTCATAAACCACCATTGTCTTCAATGTCTTCGTACATTTTTAGGGGTCATCTCTGGTAGCTGAACCGAATCAATGAGGGACTTCTACCTGTGTTATCCTGCAATTCTCACAAACACATCAGTCCCTCAACTAGGTTTATCGTCAATACTCCAAAACCAACCAGGGGTGGCACTAGATGCACTTACAGTAAGAAGACCTTCAAGAAGAACAAGAAGGATGAGGGCTGCTTTACTTGTGGTTCGCTTGAACATTGGGCCAACAAGTGCCCAAACAAGTATAAGAAGCAAGGGCAGGACTCCAAGTCTGTCAATATGATTGTGAGCAACAATGAGGGTGGTGCATCTGGGTATGGTAATTTATTTGCTGTATTTTCAGTTTGGCCGTCCACCGATTGGTGGGTCGACACAGGTGCAGGTGTTCATGTGTTTGCTGACATTTCATTGTTTTCTTCTTACCAGGCCACAGGTCACGGGTCCGTACTGATGGGGAATGGCGCGAGTGCTTCTGTTCTTGGTGTTGGCACGGTCGATCTGAAGTTTACTTCGGGAAGGATCGTGAAGCTGAAGAACGTGCAACATGTCCCCGCCATCAAGAAGAACCTCGTTAGTGGCTCCCTTCTATGTAGAGACGGGTTTAAGTTGGTATTCGAGTCTAATAAATTAGTTGTTACGAAATATGGACTATTTGTTGGAAAGGGTTATGAATGCAGAGGCATGTTCCGCCTTTCTCTTGCAGATCTATGTAATAAAGTCGTGAACAATATTCATTTGAGTGTTAATGAATATGAAGTATGTCATTCACGTCTTTGTCACATTAGTTTCGGTGTTATGACGCGGCTAGCAAAATCGAATTTAATCCCGAGTTTCACTTTAGCCAAAGGTTCTAAGTGCCATTCGTGTGTGCAAACTAAGCAACCTCGCAAGCCTCACAAGGCAGCAGAGGAGAGACACTTGGCGCCACTGGAACTCATACATTCTGATCTTTGTGAGATGAATGGTGTGTTAACTAAAGGTGGAAAGAAATATTTCATGACTTTGATAGATGATTCCACTAGATATTGCTATGTGTATCTGTTAAATACTAAAGATGAGGCTCTACACTACTTCAAAATCTATAAGGCAGAAGTTGAGAATCAACTTGAAAAGAAAATTAAACGAGTCCGGCCAGATCGTGGTGGAGAGTACTTCTCGAAAGAGTTTGATGCCTTTTGTGCGGAACACGACATTATTCACAAGAGGACGCCTCCTTACTCACCCCAGTCAAACGGGGTTGCCGAGCGGAAAAACCGTACTCTAACTGATTTGGTTAACGCCATGTTAGATACGTCGGGTTTATCCAAGGCATGGTGGGGGAGGCTATAATGACATCCTGTCATGTCCTGAATAAAGTTCCGACAAAGGATAACGAGATCACTCCTTACGAGAAGTGGACCAAGAGAAGGACAACACTCTCGTACTTACGTACCTGGGGCTGCTTGGCGAAAGTTAATGTGCCGATCCCCAAAAAGCGTAAGCTTGGACCAAAGACTGTGGACTGTGTTAATTTGGGCTACGCTATGAATAGTGTTGGCTATAGATTTCTAGTAGTGAAATCTGAGGTACCTGACATGAAAGTCGGTACAATTATGGAGTCTAAAGATGCTACATTCTTTGAGGACATTTTTCCCATGAGAGATGTACAAAGCACTTCTAGACAGGAATCTGAGGAGACTCCTGAACCTGCCATTCCGATGGAATATTATAATCAAACACATGATGAAAATCTTGAGGAGGATAATGAGGAATCCCTTGGTAGGGCAAGAGACAAAGGACTGTAAAGACCTTTGGTGACGATTTCTTCATATACCTCGTGGAGGATAATCCCACTTCTATTCCAGAAGCGTATGCATCTCCAAAAGCTGACTACCGGAAGAATGTGGTCCGTAGCGAGATGGATTCCATCATGTCTAACGGGACTTGGGAGCTTACTGAACGTCCTTATGGTTGCAAACCATTGGGATGCAAGTGGGTGTTCAAGAAGAAGCTTAGGCCCGATGGTACGATAGAAAAGTACAAGGCTTGGCTTGTGGCCAAGGGCTACGCCCAGAAATAAGAAGAAGATTTCTTCGACACTTATTCACCTGTGGCCAGACTGACCACCATTCGAGTATTACTCTCGTTGGCGGCCTCGCATGGTCTTCTCATTCATCAGATGGATGTTAAGACGACTTTCCTGAACGGAGAGCTAAAGGAGGAAATCTATATGCAACAGCCTGACGGCTTTGTGATGGATGGTCAGGAAGGAAAGGTGTGTAAGTTGGTGAAATCTTTGTATGGCCTGAGACAAGCGCCTAAGCAATGGCATGACAAGTTTAATGAAACGTTGACATCTATTGGCTTTGTTGTTAATGAGGCTGACAAATGTGTATACTATCGCTATGGTGGGGGCGAAGGAGTTATACTGTATTTGTATGTTGATGACATACTGATATTTGGGACTAATCTCAAGTTGATCGAGGAGGTTAAGCTTTCCTATCTCAGAACTTTGAGATGAAGGACCTTGGAGTGGTTGATGTTATCTTGAACATCAAGCTATTGAGAGATGATGAGGGTGGGATCACACTTTTGCAATCCCATTATGTTGAGAAGGTGTTGAGTCGTTTTGGATATTCGGACTGCAAACCATGTCAAACACCATATGATTCTAGTGTGCTGATTCGAAAGTCTAAAGGCACAGCTATAGATCAATTGAGATACTCTCAGATTGTTGGTTCACTACAGTATCTAGCAAGCGCAACGAGGCCTGACATCGCATTTGCTATTAGCAAACTGAGCCGATTTGTTTCCAAACCGGATGATGTACATTGGCGTGCTCTTGAGAGAGATATGCGCTATCTAAAAGGTACTATGAACTATGGACTTCACTATACCGGATACCCGTCGGTACTTGAAGGGTATAGTGATGCGAATTGGATCTCTGATGCTGATGAGATGAAGGCCACAACTGGGTATATATTTACTCTTGGAGGTGGTGCTGTTTCCTGGAAGTCTTGCAAGCAAATGATCTTAATAAGATCGACAATGGAAGCAGAATTAACAGCATTAGACACATCGGGTGGCGAAGCAGAATGGCTTCGAGATCTGTTGATGGACTTGCCAGTGGTTGAGAAGCCGGTTCCGGCCATCCTTATGAACTGTGACAATCAAACAGTTATTGTCAAGGTGAAGAGTTCAAAGGACAACATGAAGTCCAACAAACACATAAGAATGAGATTGAAAGCTGTCAGAAAATTGAAGAACTCCGGAGTGATAGCGTTGGATTATACTCAAACGGCTAAGAATCTGGCAAATCCCTTTAGTAAAGGGCTATCACGTGTTGTGATAGATAACGCATCAAGGGAGATGGGTATGAGACCCACATGAGTTGCCATGGTAGTAACCCAACCTATGTGATTGGAGATCCCGTGAAGTAGGACCTGGGAAAACAAGCCAGTGGTGAATTGAGGAGAGTAACTTTACTAACCCACTCCGTTGGAGATGCAATACTCTTGAAAACTGTATGGAAGGATGACTACTGTCTTAATGTGTTCCAAGGATTATATGCATAAGCAAGATGCTATCCTACAGAGCGATCTTTGGAGGAACACACCTATATGAGCCCGACTGCTGGTCACAGTCTGTGAGATTGGGGTGATCTCTAGCAAGCTCATGAACAGGCCAGGAGTGTGACTAATATGCTCCACCCGAGGGGTCGGCCTTCGGCAGCCTCGTATCAGTGAGATTTGTGGTGAAACTTCTTGACGCCAAACTGACAATTCAAGGCATAGTCCATTGTTCAGTTGTGAAGGAGTGTAACTACTTGGTCTAGGTGGAACTCAACCTTAATCGGTCTCCACTGAGATGCTGGTATATCAAAACAGCGTTTGGAACAAAGGACAAACTGGGCCCCTGAGATCTGGTGGGGGATTGTTGAAATATGAGATGGGCCTAGAGCCCATATGACAATTTCAGATTTGATCTCTAAGGGCCCATGTAGGTGGCATGACAAGGTGGTGGGAAGTTTAGTCCCACCCCGGAAGTGGAAGGAGAGTTGGAGTGGTTTATAAGGGATTCTCTTCCTCATGCTATTGGAGCTTGAGAAGAGATGAGGCCCTCGCGCACTCCTCCTCCTCCGCTCGCCTCGCCACGCCATGCCTCGCCTCGTCACGATGCGCCGCGCTGCGGGTTGCGGGATTGAGCCGAGCCGAGCTCACTCCTATGCGCTTCTTTTTGCCGGTCAAGAACGGAGAGTCTTTGACAGGTGGGGCCACGATCTGAGACGTCGGATCGTGGGCTACCGACTTGGATGTGGGTTCAGCCCACGTCTCTCCATGCGCAGCCGCACATATATATGTGGGGCGCTGCCAACCCTAGCCGCCACGAAAACAGAACGCATCTCCGCCTCCACGCCCACGTCGTTCCTCTGCTGCTGCTGCCGCCGGCGACTCCGTCTCGTTCACCGCGTACACGGTTGACGGGAGAGCAGGCCTCCAAAACCCCGCCTCTCCGGATCCTGTATGGGAGAGGGGCGATTAGGTTTTTGGGTAGCAACTACGCGACTGCTCGCTTCTGTTCATCTACATCCACATCACCTTCGTCATCACCATGTCGACCGATGCCGACCGTGCCGCCGCTGAGATGGTCGAGGCCGACAAGATGGCCGACGCCGACCGGGACGTACTTTAAGCGTTAGTAGAATAAAACCACCTTATGGCTCACTGCCATGAACGTGTTCTGGGTCGCCGGTGTGACTCCCACAGGAACGATCGCTCCTGATCAGGAGAAGGCGTTCAAGGAGGCCACTGCCATGTTTCTCGGGGCAGTTCTGAGCATGATTGGAGATAAGCTAGTTGACGCATATTTGCATGTGCGGTCTGCCAAGGACTTGTGGGAGGCGCTCGAATCTAAGTTCGGGGTTGCCGATGCAGGGAGCGAGATGTATATTATAGAGCAGTTCCATGATTACAAGATGGTTGAAAACCGTCCTGTATTGGAGCAGGCTCATGAGATAACATGCATTATTAAGGAGCTTGAGCTTCTTAAGTGCGAGTTACCGGGCAAGTTTGTCGCGGGCTGCATAATCGCTAAGCTTCCCAATTCCTGGAGGAACTTTGCCACCACTCTGAAACATCAGAGGCGTGAATTCTCTGTGGAGGATGTCATTGGCCATCTGAGTGTTGAGCAGAATTCAAGGGCAAAGGACTCGCATGGAAAAGGGGTCGAAGGAACTTCTGTGGCCAACATGGTGCATCAGAAGAACTCCAATTCCCACAAGCCCAAGGGAAAGAACGGTGTCCAACAGAGTGCCGACTTTAAGAAGAAGGGTAAGAAGACCTTCAAGAAGAACAAGAAGGATGAGGGCTGCTTTACTTGTGGTTTGCTTGAACATTGGGCCAACAAGTGCCCAAACAAGTATAAGAAGCAAGGGCAGGACTCCAAGTCTGTCAATATAATTGTGAGCAACAATGAGGGTGGTGCATCTGGGTACGATAATTTATTTGCTGTATTTTCAGTTTGGCCGTTCACCGATTGGTGGGTCGACACAGGTGCAGGTGTTCATGTGTGTGCTGACATTTCATTGTTTTCCTCTTACCAGGCCACAGGTCACGGGTCCGTACTGATGGGGAATGGCGCGAGTGTAGGATCGAAAGTGTGTCTAGAGGGGGGGGGGGTGATTAGACTACTTGACCAAATAAAAACTTAACCTTTTCCCAATTTTAGTTATTGGCGGATTTTAGCTATTTTAGGACAAGTCAAGCAATCATCACACAATTCAAGCAAGCATGCAAAGAGTATATTGGCAGCGGAAAGTAAAGCATGCAACTTGCAAGAATGTAAAGGGAAGGGTTTGGAGAATTCAAGCGCAATTGGAGACATGGATGTTTTTCCCGTGGTTCGGATAGGTGGTGCTATCCTACATCCACGTTGATGGAGACTTCAACCCACGAAGGGTAACGGTTGCGCGAGTCCACGGAGGGCTCCACCCATGAAGGGTCCATGAAGAAGCAACCTTGTCTATCCCACCATGGCTATCGCCCACGATGGACTTGCCTCACTAGCGGTAGATCTTCACGAAGTAGGCGATCTCCTTGCCCTTACAAACTCCTTGGTTCAACTCCACAATCTTGTCGGAGGCTCCCAAGTGACACCTAGCCCATCTAGGAGACACCACTCTCCAAGAAGTAACAAATGGTGTGTTGATGATGAACTCCTTGCTCTTGTGCTTCAAATGATAGTCTCCCCAACACTCAACTCTCTCTCATAGGATTTGGATCTGGTGGAAAGAAGATTTGAGTGGAAAGCAACTTAGGGAAGGCTAGAGATCAAGATTCATATGGTAGGAATGGAATATCTTGGTCTCAACACATGAGTAGGTGGTTCTCTCTCAGAACATATGAGTTGGAAGTGTAGATGTGTTCTGATGGCTCTCTCCACGAGTGGAGAGGAGGTGGAGGGGAATATATAGCCTCCACACAAAATCTAACTGTTACACCTAGTTTTCCAATCTCGGTGGGACCGAATCAACAAACTCGGTCGGACCGAAAAGGTAAACCTAGTGACCGTTAGAGATTTTCGGTGGGACTGACATGCAACTCGGTAGGACCGATTTTGTTAGGGTTAGGGCATAACGTAATCTCGGTGAGACCGGTTACACAAACTCGGTGAGACCGATTTTGGTAATTAGCTAACCAGAGAGTTGGTCAGGCAAACTCGGTGGGACCGATTTGCTCTTTCGGTGGGACCGAAAAGTTACAAAAAGGAAACACTGAATTTATATTGCAGTCTCGGTGGGACCGATCCGCTCTTTTGGTGAGACCGAAAAGTTACGAAAGGGAAACAGAGAGTTTGCAATCCCATCTCGGTGAGACCGAGATCCCTATCGGTAGAACCGAATTGCTAGGGTTTGGCAGTGGCTTATGACAAGTGAAACTCGGTGGCGCCGGATAGAAAGAATTGGTAAGGCCGAGTTTGGCTTAGGGTTTAGGTCATATGTGGATACGGGAAAGTAGTTGAGGGTTTTGGAGCATATCACTAAGCACATGAAGCAACAGGCTCATTAAGCAACACCTCATCCCTCCTTGATAGTATTGGCTTTTCCTAAAGACTCAATGTGATCTTGGATCACCAAAATATAAAATGGAGAGTCTTGAGCTTTTGAGCTTGAGCCAATCCTTTGTCCTTAGCATTTTGAGGGTTCCACTTTCACCATCCATGCCATGCCAATCATTGAGCTTTCCTGAAATAATCATCTTGGAATAGAATTAGCTGAATGAGCTATATGTTGTTATGAATTACCAAAACCACCTAGGGATAGTTGCACTTTCAATCTCCCCCTTTTTGGTAATTGATGACAACATATAGATCAAAGCTTCAACAAATGATAATAAGAATGAATTACATCGTCGCTTTGAGAAGTATGTGATAAGTAAGAGCTCCCCCTAAATTTGTGCATATTTAAAATTTGCTTTGGACTGCAAATGCACAAGTTAGAATCATGGGTTACTCTTCCATGTCACGTACATCTTGGTGGAGCGCTTAAAATGATAAGAATGAAATACATGCACTCATCACCAAGAAAAGTGAATGATCACATAAGATAGATAAGGTAATAGCATTCACCAAGCATTAAGTGTAGCTTATGATCAAACACATGATCATCAATGTCTCACAAGCATAGTATCTCAAGCACTCAAAAGCAAACAAAGTTCGGAAAACCACCAAATAAAGCAAGAGAGAAAAGCAACACACTCTCTCTCGAAGCCTATGATCTATACATTTTCCCCCCTTTGGCAACAAGTTACCAAAAAGTTCCTAGAAAATGCATAGTGCTAAATCGACACTCAGGCTTGATCTTCAGGTGGTGGTGGAGTCCGAATCACTCCAAGGACGAAGGCTTCCGTAGACGCGATTGGAGTTGAAGCTGAAGTAGATGCTGGAGCAGGTTGGGCTAGTGCTGCGGCTGGAGCTGAGGCGGTTGCTCTTGTGTCAGGAACTGGCACTGCAGACGACCTCGGACCTCGTGACACTCTGGCAAAGGCATCAGTGGTTGTATTCCCTTTCCTCTCCTGCATGTCATCCTGGAGCTGCTCCACTGCAGTCTGAATCTCTGTCACCTTGATATCCAAGTCATAGAAATTTTGTTCCACGATTCTCTCTAGGCTTGCCTGGTTCTGAGTTAGGGTGGCTAGTCCTTTCTCAATCCGCAGGGTGGATGCAATCAAGTAACTAAGCTGCTCTTGCTTGTTCTTCAAGAAGTACTCAGATGCCTCCTCTTGAGTTGGCATCTTGGCAGCTTTCTCCTTTATTGCCTTCTCCTTCTTGGCTTGTGCATGGGCTGAAGATGGTTCATCTTTGGTCATCACAACTTGGTTGTCCTCGAACTCTGGATAGATAGGCAAATGTTCCTTGTCCAACAAGTATGTGTCTGTGCCCATTCTTGAGTTAATCAACATCTGGATCTGAGGGGCATATCTGAAAGTGCGTTATATCGACTAGAGGGGGGGGTGAATAGGCGATTTTTATGAAAGTCTTCAAAACGTGGAAGTTATGAAGACAAACAGAATAGACAAGCCTATCACTATGCGGCGGAAGCTAGATCACACAAGGCAAGCCATGGTTAAGTATTCAATATAGTGAAAGCACAGTGACAAACAGCTTCAGTGTAATAAGGATCAGGTAGGAAGAAGTTATGAAGCCAAACAAATCATACAGTTAAGTTGTGAAGACAGAAGATAAAGCAAGTATGCAATGGCTTCACAATGTGTAACGGTAAGTGAAAAGGAGGTGAAGATGAAACCAGTGACACGTTGAAGACAATGATTTGTTGGACCAGTTCCAGTTGCTGTGACAACTGTACGTCTGGTTGGAGCGGCTAGGTATTTAAACCAAATGACACACAGTCCCAGACACCCAGTCCTGAACACGCAGCTCAGGACACCCAGTCCTCACTGTTTTCTCCTTGAGCTAAGGTCACACAGACCTCGCCCAATCACTCTGGTAAGTCTTCAAGGTAGACTCCCAAACCTTCACAGACTTCGTTCACCGGCAATCCACAATTTCTCTTAGATGCTCAGAACGCGACGCCTAACCGGCTGGAGGATGCACAGTCCTCAAGTGTAATAAGTCTTTAGACCACTCAGACAAGAAGACGTAAGTGATGCCCAATTTACTCTGGCTCTAGGTGGTTAGGGCTTTTCTCCTCGCTAGGAATTTTCTCTCAAAGGCTTCGAGGTGGGTTGCTCTCAAACGACAAAAGCCGTGCACTGAAATCTGAGCAGCCAACCGTTTATGGTTGTAGGGGTGGACTATTTATAGCCACTTGGCAACCCGACCTGATTTGTCCGATATGACCCTGGGTCACTAAGGAACTGACACGTGTACCAACGGTCAGATTTCGAACTCACACGGCAACTTTACTTGGGCTACAAGCAAAGCTGACTTGTCCGTCTCTGGACAAGATTTGCTCTCATAGTCTTCGCTCGAAGACATAGGATTTGAATTAGGCATCACTTCAGTCATCCTGACTGGTTCTCTTGGACCCCACTTAACAGTACGGTGGTTCCTATGACACAACATGAATGAAGTAAAATTACGAAGGATCTAATCTTCGAGTTCCATAAGCTTCATAGGGAGTCTTCACATGTCATTGTCTTCAATATGAATATCTTCATAAACCACCATTGTCTTCAATTTCTTCGTACATTTTTAGGGGTCATCTCTGGTAGCTAAACCGAATCAATGAGGAACATCTACCTGTGTTATCCTGCAATTCTCCAAAACCAACTAGGGGTGGCACTAGATGCACTTACAATATCCACAGCTCCTCTTCTGATCTGCTGCAGTCCTCTTGATAGTCTCTAACATGAGGCTCATGACCTTGAATTTCTGAGGCACATCAAAGATATGTAGCAAGTTAATGGCATGACCTCTGATCATCCTGTGATCTCCAGACTTGGGCAAAAGTGTGTGCCTAAGAATCCAGTTGATGGTTGGCAGCCCTGACAGTAGATAATGCACTGAGCCAAACTTGAACGTATCAAGTGCTTCATTTGGAATCTCCTTGTACATGTTTGACATTGAGTTATGATCCATCTTCTTCTTGGAATAGACATCCAAGTCATCCTCATGCTCCTCTGGGGCATTGATTAGCTGAGCCCATTCAGCAACTGTAGATTGGTACCTCGTACCTTCTGACATCCAAACAATCCTCCCATCTGGATAAAAATGTGCTGTGGAGTAGAACTGCATGATAAGCTCCTCATTCCACTTTGTGAGCTTCTACCCAACAAAGTCCTCTACTCCACATGCCTTGAAGCTGTCCTGCACTCCAGGATAGTGCTCTTCATTCTCCTTGATATATTCTTAGTTGACCCATCTCATATCACATACAATTGGCTTCTTGTCTAACAAGACTGTCTCATAGAAATCTTGTTGTTCCTTGGTGTGAAACCTGTAATCAACAGCAATCCTCCTCCTGATAGCATAGGGATCTGCTTCTCTCCACTTCCTCAGCCCTGAGTCTCTTCTGAGCTTCATATCCTCAGCCATAGGATGAGCATCATTGTGGTCTAGGATCTTGGGCTTGAGCTTTCTCAGAACATGCTCTTCATCATCTTCTTCAATAACAGTCTTAGGCACTCGGGCCTTGTTCTTCTCAGCAGCTGGGATGCTTCTTGTATTCCTCTTTGGTTTTGGCTTTGGAGCTAGCTTGGCCTTGGAAGCAGTTGCCCCTGATCTTATGGCATCACCCATCAGCTTGGGTGCCTTAGGTGCTGGTGTAGCAACCTCTTCTTCCTCTTCCTCTTCTTCCATGATGGAAGCCTTTCCAAGCACTTTGGCTACGGTCTTCTTGACCCTCTCCTTCCTTTTCTTTCCTTCTGCAGCAGCTGGCTCTATGGGAGTGGGCTTCTCAGGAATTTGAGTTGAGGCTCTGGCCTTTGGCATAGGCTGCCTGCCTGCTGGCCTTTTGACCTTCATCCCTGGCTTTATGCTCTGTGCTGGGCCATATTCTTTCTTGAGCACAGTTCTCTTTGATGTGGCTTCCTCTTTCTCGGACACATAATCTTCATCCTCAGAATCTGAAGCTCTCTTCTTTCTTTGTCTTGTGGCAGCTTTTGGCAGGTTGCTAGGGGTGCTCCTGCTGCCATCATCTGAAGAACTTGAGGGACTAGTGCCCTCACTCATTTGCACTGGCTGCTCTGACAAATTCTGGCTATCACTTTGGTCTGACATGATGAACAAGCTGACTGCTGACCCTGTGAACAGTTTATAGATGAGGTAGAGTGGATGGGCATCACAAAATGCAGAGATTTTTTGCAAAAGAATGATTCAAAAACTTAGTTTTAGTTTCCCACAGAAATCATCTCGGATCTACCGATTTTTAAACTCGGTGATACCGAAGCAGTTTTTGGAACCTAAACTAGTGAACTCGGTCAGACCGAGTCACAGTTCGGTGGCACCGAGACTGCTAGGGTTTCACAAAGTTCCAAAATCGGTCACACCGATTAGTAATACTCGGTCAGACCGAGTCTCACTTGTGCAATGGCATAAGCCAAATCGGTGGGACCGAGTTTTTCAACTCGGTGGGTCCGAGATGGTTTCGGCGGAAACCTAACCATAAAATTTTCGAATCAAACCTAATCTATGAGTTCATTGACTGGATAGAAGTTTATCAAACGTGGTAAGAATCATTATGATCACAATGTGCTAAGAATCGGATTGGGGAATAGCACAAAGATCGAGTCCGTACCCTAGTTCGGCGGAGACTCGCTACGGCGGCAACGGCGGGGTTGATTCCCATTGACGGCGACGGAGACCAGTGAATGGAGGCGGCTGGCGGCGAGGAGATGATCCGGAGACCACGTTGGCAGAGCGAGCTGTCGCGCGGACGAAGGGGTTCGAAGAAATTTCCAAATTTTTGCCCGTGACTATATATAGCCCGACCCTGTCGGTGTGACCGAGTGGAACAACTCGGTGGCACCAAGATGCAAAACTGTATACAGTTATTGCAACTCGGTGTGACCGAATGGTTCAAATCGGTTGCACCGAGATCGAAAGCATAGATCAACTTAATGATCTCGGTAAGACCGAAAGTGGGGTATCGGTCAGACCGAGAATCACAAAGAGGTTTTGGAAGTTTAAGTCTATGACAAATCGGGGACTCCGAGTGCTCCTCACACAGAGTGGTTCGAATCTGACTTGATCAAATTTTGTGATGTAGCATGAATAGAGTTTGAGACGAGAAAAGCATAGATAGGTAGAGGAGGTTCTTAGGCATTCTTGTCCATCCACTTGGCAAAAGGAAATAAAACCAAACAATCAAAACAACAAGTGGATGCCCTCGAATGAATAAAATATGCAACCAACATGCTCACACAATAAGATGGCAATAGAAATATGTGACAAAGCATGCACAACCAATTCTAGCATCTATCAAGCAATTTGCGATGACTAGGTCATCTATATATGAGTATATTGACTTAGGAGTCAAGTGAGAACACTTGATCATAGGTCATACTCATCGTTTATGCTCAAGTGGGGTTACCACTTTTACATAAAGCATTGTTGTGTTCACATCTTTAGAGTTGCTTTAGCTCAAGTCTTAGAGTAAAGCTCCCCCTAGATGTGATATCCCCCCTAAGAGGGATGAACTAACCTTGGGTTTTGTCAATGATGACTTCATGTAGATGTTGAAGATGTGGATGCTCAATGTTTATGTAGATCACTTGGAGCTATCCATTTGAGTGAATTGCACTTTCAATACCTACATGGGTTAGTCCCACAAGGAACAAACAAGGATATCCATAGACATAGAGTGATGCACACACGAGATGATGTCTATGAAATTTTTTAGGTTACCTTGTCCCTTGTCTTACCAACAAGAGGGTTTGTGACTCCTTGAACTAGTGCAAGATGTGGAAGTTGATTGCACTTGTTCTTGCCAAAATGATGAGAGTGAAGTATGTTGGCAGAGTCACCCTCAAGAACTCTCTAGTTCTTCTTATTTTGGATCCACACCATCTTGATGGGAATCCTTGGAGTTGTAGTCGTACTTGATGAAGTGGAACTTGAAGTAGTCTTGGGAATCCACTTGACTAAGGTCTTAGGAGCTTCTTCAAATGCATCAATTTCCTCTTGAAGCTTGTCCTTGCCTTTTTGCTTGTAGTCTTGTGGTGGAAGATCATCTTGAGCTTGTGTCCCCTTGTAGGAAGTATCATACTTCTCTTGTTGAGGAACAAACTTTGTCTTGGGGTATTGATCTTCTTCCCACTCAACTCCATTGGCATTGAACTTTCGTTCAAAACCAACACCTTGATTCTTCCGGTGCATTCCTTGCTTGCACACAATTTCCTCGAATTGCTTACTCCCGGCAAGGCTTTTGTACACTCCTTTCTCTATAATTCCCTTCAATAAGCTATTTTCTTGCTCAAGTGTAACTTGGCTAAGAGAATCATTAGTGGAATCAAGAGAGCTACTAGAAGCAACAATATTGGATTTAGCATGATCATTGTTACTACTAGAGGAAGAATCTTTCTTGTTCTTGTTACTAGACTTGACTTGAGGCATGTAAGTGGATAAGAGTAAACGCTTGGCAATGTAAGAAGAACTTTTCTTGCAGAGATCATCATTGATTGCCTTTAAAAACTCATGCTCTTGCTCAAGATTGAGCTTTTCAAAGCGTAACTTCTCATGAGCTCTTAAAAGTTCTCGATGATCTTCGAAGATAGTTTCATGAGCTAACTTAAGAGTGTTTAGTTCTTTAGTTAGAGACTCAATCTTCTCCTTATCATTGTCATTCGTTTTATCTTGATTAGCATGATTAATTGACGTTTCATCATAGTATTCATCACTAGAGTTGTCAACAAGTAAATCATCATCACCTAACAAGTCATCTTCATCACTATAAAAATCAACATACTCGGGGTGTGTTACCTTAGGACCTTTGGCCATGAAGCATCTTCCAATTCCTTCATTTGGTGAGTCAAATATGTCGTAGGAGTTGGTTGACACAAGTGCTAGACCGGCAACATCTTCATCTTGAGTATATTCGGAATCGGAGTGATAACTTCTCTCGGAGTGGTTGTCGGAGTCGGAGCCGGATACCCATTCACCAACATGAGCTTGATGTCTTCGTTTTGTGTAGCTCCTTGATGATTTTTCCTTCCTTTCCGAATCCTTGCTTCTCCGTGAGTATCTTCGTTCATAACGATCATCTCTACTCCTTCTCTCTCTTGGTGGTGATTCTTCTCTTTTACTTCTTCTTTTTGGAGAGTCTTCTCTTCTCTTGTAGGGAGCCGTACACTCATTGGAATAGTGTCCAGGTCTTCCACAATTGTAGCAGTTTCGCTCTCGACTAGAAGATCTTTTGTCATTGAAGGACCTTGACTTGGAGCTTCTATCTTTGCTTCTACTCTTGTAGAACTTGTTGAACTTCTTCACCATTAAGCTCAATTCTTCATTGAAGTTTTGTTTCTCACTTGATGATGTAGGGGCTTCACATGAGGCTTTGTAGGCACCACTTGATTTGTTGTGAAGTTCCTCTTTATCCTTAAGTGACATCTCATGAGCAACAATTCTTCCAATTACTTCCGTTGGCTTGAGATCTTTGTAATTGGGCATCATTTGGATCAATGTGCACACGGTATCATATTTTCCATCCAAGGCTCTTAGAATCTTCTTGATGATGAATCTATCGGTCATCTCTTCACTTCCTAAGCCGGCAATCTCATTTGTGATGAGAGCAAGCCTAGAGTACATTTCAGCGACACCTTCACCATCCTTCATTTTGAACTTGTCAAGTTGACTTTGAAGCAAGTCCAATTTGGATTCCTTGACGGAGTCGGTACCTTCGTGCATATCAATCAAAGTGTCCCAAATTTCCTTTGCATTCTCAAGACGGCTGATTTTGTTGAATTCTTCGGGGCACAATCCATTGAAGAGAATATCACAAGCTTGAGCATTGTATTGCAACATCTTCAACTCATCCGCGGTAGCTTCACGGTTTGGTTCTCTCCCATCAAAGAAGTCACCTTGCAAACCAACACACACAATAGCCCAAACGGCGAGGTTATGTCCAAGAATATGCATTTTCATTTTATGCTTCCAACTAGCAAAATTAGTACCATCAAAGTAAGGACCTCTACGGTGATAATTTCCCTCGCTAGACGCCATACTCTCCTAGGTTGTGAAACCAAGTCTATGACCACCAAAAGCTATGGAAATCAAAGCAAATGGAGACCAAAGCTCTGATACCACTTGTAGGATCGAAAGTATGTCTAGAGGGGGGTGATTAGACTACTTGACCAAATAAAAACTTAACATTTTCCCAATTTTAGTTCTTGGCAGATTTTAGCTATTTTAGGACAAGTCAAGCAATCATCACACAATTCAAGAAAGCATGCAAAGAGTAGATTGGCAGCGGAAAGTAAAGCATGCAACTTGCAAGAATGTAAAGGGAAGGGTTTGGAGAATTCAAACGCAATTGGAGACACGGATGTTTTCCCGTGGTTCGGATAGGTGGTGCTATCCTACATCCACGTTGATGGAGACTTCAACCCACGAAGGGTAACGGTTGCGCGAGTCCACGGAGGGGTCCACCCACGAAGGGTCCACGAAGAAGCAACCTTGTCTATCCCACCATGGCCATCGCCCACGATGGACTTGCCTCACTAGCGGTAGATCTTCACGAAGTAGGCGATCTCCTTGCCCTTACAAACTCCTTGGTTCAACTCCACAATCTTGTCGGAGGCTCCCAAGTGACACCTAGCCAATCTAGGAGACACCACTCTCCAAGAAGTAACAAATGGTGTGTTGATGATGAACTCCTTGCTCTTGTGCTTCAAATGATAGTCTCCCCAACACTCAACTCTCTCTCATCGGATTTGGATCTGGTGGAAAGAAGATTTGAGTGGAAAGCAACTTGGGGAAGGCTAGAGATCAAGATTCATATGGTAGGAATGGAATATATTGGTCTCAACACATGAGTAGGTGGTTCTCTCTCAGAACATATGAGTTGGAAGTGTAGATGTGTTCTGATGGCTCTCTCCACGAGTGAAGAGGAAGTGGAGGGGAATATATAGCCTCCACACAAAATCTAACCGTTACACCCAATTTTCCAATCTCAGTGGGACCGAATCAACAAACTCGGTCGGACCGAAAAGGTAAACCTAGTGACCGTTAGAGATTTTCGGTGGGACTGACATGCAACTCGGTAGGACCGATTTTGTTAGGGTTAGGGCATAACGTAATCTCGGTGAGACCGATTACACAAACTCGGTGAGACCGATTTTGGTAATTAGCTAACTAGAGAGTTGGTCACGCAAACTCGGTGGGACCGATTTGCTCTTTCGGTGAGACCGAAAAGTTACAAAAAGGAAACACTGAATTTATATTGCAATCTCGGTGGGACCGATCCGCTCTTTCGGTGAGGCCGAAAAGTTACGAAAGGGAAACAGAGAGTTTGCAATCCCATCTCGATGAGACCGAGATCCCTATCGGTAGAACCGAATTGCTAGGGTTTGGCAGTGGCTTATGACAAGTGAAACTCGGTGGCGCCGGATAGAAAGAATCGGTAAGGCCGAGTTTGTCTTAGGGTTTAGGTCATAGGTGGATATGGGAAAGTAGTTGAGGGTTTTGGAGCATATCACTAAGCACATGAAGCAAGAGGCTCATTAAGCAACACCTCATCCCTCCTTGATAGTATTGGCTTTTCCTAAAGACTCAATGTGATCTTGGATCACCAAAATATAAAATGAAGAGTCTTGAGCTTTTGAGCTTGAGCCAATCCTTTGTCCGTAGCATTTTGAGGGTTCCACTTTCACCATCCATGCCATGCCAATCATTCAGCTTTCCTGAAATAATCATCTTGGAATAGCATTAGCTGAATGAGCTATATGTTGTTATGAATTACCAAAACCACCTAGGGATAGTTGCACTTTCAGCGAGTGCTTCTGTTCTTGGTGTTGGCACGGTCGATTTGAAAGTTACTTCGGGAAGGATCGTGCAGCTGAAGAACGTGCAGCTTGTCCCCGCCATCAAGAAGAACCTCGTTAGTGGCTCCCTTCTATGTAGAGAAGGGTTTAAGTTGGTATTCGAGTCTAATAAATTAGTTGTTACGAAATATGGACTATTTGTTGGAAAGGGTTCTGAATGTGGAGGCATGTTCTGCCTTTCTCTTGCAGATCTATGTAATAAAGTCTCGAACAATATTCATTTGAGTGTTAATGAATATGAAGTATGGCATTCACGTCTTTGTCACATTAGTTTCGGTGTTATGACGCGGCTAGCAAAATCGAATTTAATCCCGAGTTTCACTTTAGCCAAAGGTTCTAAGTGTCATTCGTGTGTGCAATCTAAGCAACCTCGCAAGCCTCACAAGGCAGTAGAGGAGAGACACTTGGCACCACTGGAACTCATACATTCTGATCTTTGTGAGATGAATGGTGTGTTAACTAAAGGTGGAAAGAAATATTTCAAGACTTTGATAGATGATTCCACTAGATATTGCTATGTGTATCTATTAAATACTAAAGATGAGGCTCTACACTACTTCAAAATCTATAAGGCAGAAGTTGAGAATCAACTTGAAAAGAAAATTAAACGAGTCCGGTCAGATCATGGTGGAGAGTACTTCTCGAAAGAGTTTGATGCCTTTTGTGCGGAACACGGCATTATTCACGAGAGGACGCCTCCTTACTCACCCCAGTCAAACGGGGTTGCCAAGTGGAAAAACCGTACTCTAACTGATTTGGTTAACGCCATGTTAGATACGTCGGGTTTATCCAAGGCATGGTGGGGGGAGGCTATAATGACATCATGTCATGTCCTGAATAAAGTTCTGACAAAGGATAACGAGATCACTCCTTACGAGAAGTGGACCAAGAGAAGGACAACACTCTCGTACTTATGTACCTGGGGCTGCTTGGCGAAAGTTAATGTGCCGATCCCCAAAAAGCGTAACCTTGGACCAAAGACTGTGGACTGTGTTAATTTGGGCTACGCTATGAATAGTGTTGGCTATAGATTTCTAGTAGTGAAATCTGAGGTACCTGACATGAAAGTCGGTACAATTATGGAGTCTAAAGATGCTACATTCTTTGAGGACATTTTTCCCATGAGAGATGTACAAAGCACTTCTAGACAGGAATCTGAGGAGACTCCTGAACCTGCCATTCCGATGGAATATTATAATCAAACACATGATGAAAATCTTGAGGAGGATAATGAGGAATCCCTTGGTAGGGGCAAGAGACAAAGGACTGTAAAGACCTTTGGTGATGATTTCTTCATATACCTCATGGAGGATAATCCCACTTCTATTTCAGAAGCGTATGCATCTCCAAAAGCTGACTACTGGAAGAATGCGGTCCGTAGCGAGATGGATTCCATCATGGCTAACGGGACTTGGGAGCTTACTGAACGTCCTTATGGTTGCAAACCATTGGGATGCAACTGGGTGTTCAAGAAGAAGCTTAGGCCCGATGGTACGATAGAAAAGTACAAGGCTAGGCTTGTGGCCAAGGGCTACGCCCAGAAAGAAGAAGAAGATTTCTTCGACACTTATTCACCTGTGGCCAGACTGACCACCACTCGAGTATTACTCTAGTTGGCGGCCTCGCATGATCTTCTCATTCATCAGATGGATGTTAAGATGGCTTTCCTGAACGGAGAGCTAAAGGAGGAAATCTATATGCAACAGCCTGACGGCTTTGTGATGGATGGTCAGGAAGGAAAGGTGTGTAAGTTGGTGAAATCTTTGTATGGCCTGAGACAAGCACCTAAGCAATGGCATGACAAGTTTAATGAAACGTTGACATCTGTTGGCTTTGTTGTTAATGAGGCTGACAAATGTGTATACTATCGCTATGGTGGGGGCGAAGGAGTTATACTGTGTTTGTATGTTGATGACATACTGATATTTGGGACTAATCTCAAGTTGATCGAGGAGGTTAAGTCTTTCCTATCTCAGAACTTTGAGATGAAGGACCTTGGAGTGGTTGATGTTATCTTGAACATCAAGCTATTGAGAGATGATGAGGGTGGGATCACACCTTTGCAATCCCATTATGTTGAGAAGGTGTTGAGTCGTTTTGGATATTCGGACTGCAAACCATCTCAAACACCATATGATTCTAGTGTGCTGATTCAAAAGTCTAAAGGCACAGCTATAGATCAACTGAGATACTCTCAGATTGTTGGTTCACTACAGTATCTAGCGAGCGCAACGAGGCCTGACATCGCATTTTCTATTAGCAAACTGAGCCAATTTGTTTCCAAACTGGGTGATGTACATTGGCGTGCTCTTGAGAGAGTTATGCGCTATCTGAAAGGTACTATGAACTATGGACTTCACTATACCGGATACCCGTCGGTACTTGAAGGGTATAGTGATGCGAATTGGATCTCTGATGCTGATGAGATGAAGGCCACAACTAGGTATATATTTACTCTTGGAGGTGGTGCCGTTTCCTGGAAGTCTTGCAAGCAAACGATCTTAACAAGATCGACAATGGAAGCAGAATTAACAACATTAGACACATCGGGTGGCGAAGCAGAATGGCTTTGAGATCTGTTGATGGACTTGCCAGTGGTTGAGAAGCCGGTTCCGGCCATCCTTATGAACTGTGACAATCAAACAATTATTGTCAAGGTGAAGAGTTCAAAGGACAACATGAAATCCAACAAACACATAAGAATGAGATTGAAAGCTGTCAGAAAATTGAGGAACTCCGGAGTGATAGCGTTGGATTATATTCAAAAGGCTAAGAATCTGGCAGATCCCTTTACTAAAGGGCTATCACGTGTTGTGATAGATAACGCATCAAGGGAGATGGGTATGAGACCCACATGAGTTGCCATGGTAGTAACCCAACCTATGTGATCGGAGATCCCATGAAGTAGGACCTAGGAAAACAAGCCAGTGGTGAACTGAGGAGAGTAACTTTACTAACCCATTCCATTGGAGATGCAATACTCTCGAAAACTGTATGAAGGATGACTACTGTCTTAATGTGTTCCAAGGCTTATATGCATAAGCAAGATGCTATCCTACGGAGCGATCTTTGGAGGGACACACCTATATGAGCCCGACTGCTGGTCATAGTCTATGAGATTGGGGTGATCTCTAGCAAGCTCATGAACAGGCCAGGAGTGTGACTAATATGCTCCACCCGAGGGTCGGCCTTCGGCAGCCTCGTATTAGTGAGATTTGTGGTGAAACTTCTTGACGCCAAACTGACAATTCAAGGCATAGTCCATTGTTCAGTTGTGAAGGAGTGTAACTACTTGGTCTAGGTGGAGCTCAACCTTAATCGGTCTCCACTGAGATGCTGGTATATCAAAACAGCGTTTGGAACAAAGGACAAAGTGGGCCCCTGAGATCTGGTGGGGGATTGTTGAAATATGAGATGGGCCTAGAGCCCATATGACAATTTCAGATTTGATCTCTAAGGGCCCATGTAGGTGGCATGACAAGGTGGTGGGAAGTTTAGTCCCACCCCGAAAGTGGAAGGAGAGTTGGAGTGGTTTATAAGGGATTCTCTTCCTCATGCTATTGGATCTTGAGAAGAGATGAGGCCCTCGCGCACTCCTCCTCCTCCGCTCGCCTCGCCACGCCACGCCTCGCCTCATCACGACACGCCACAGGTTGCGGGATTGAGCCGAGCCGAGCTCACTCCTATGCGCTTCTTTTTGCCGGTCAGGAATGGAGAGTCTTTGACAGGTGGGGCCATGATTTGAGATGTCGGATCATGGGCTACCGACTTGGACGTGGGTTCAGCCCACGTCTCTCCACGCGCAGCCGCACATATATATGTGGGGCGCTGCCAACCCTAGCCACCACGAAAACAGAACGCATCTCTGCCTCCACGCCTGCGTCGTTCCTCTGCTGCTGCTGCCGCCGGCGACTCCGTCCCGTTCACCACGTACATGGTTGACGGGAGAGCAGGCCTCCAAAACCCCGCCTCTCCGGATCCTGTACGGGAGAGGGGCAATTAGGTTTTTGGGTAGCGACTACGCGACTGCTTGCTTCTGTTCATCTACGTCCACATCACCTTCGTCATGACCATGTCGACCGACGCCGACCGTGACGCCGCTGAGAAGGCCGAGGCCGACAAGAAGGCCGCCGAGGATGCCACGGCTACTGCCGCCGCCGCCGCCGCCGCATGGCCGATTGGAGGGTATACATCGTTTATCCCTCTCATGTTTCTTTCTGTTGTAGCAGTACTAGCGATATGCATAGATGTTTCTACTATATGCGTAGTACATGCTCTATTAGATTGTAACCAGTGTGTTATCAATACTGTCAATGTCATGCTCATGATTTATTCATGGATTAATTTAATCGGAAAACTGCCTATTTTCTTATCAGCCCCCGTCCCACTGGTGTATTTAGTATCGTCGGTGGGTATGTGGAGGAGTGTCTCCGACGGATCTGTCCTTGGTGGATTTGCTTGGATGTGGTCGTAGTTCGTCTATGTTCATGTGTCTTCAGGTTGGATCATTCTGATCTAAACTACTCTTCATCGGTGTCGGATCTTGTTCTATTGCGCTGGTCCTATGAAGTCTTAACACGACAATTTACTGATTGTCTATTACAACAAGTTTTGTCCGGCTCCGGCGAGGGAGGGGCGATGATGGTGGCGCGCCTTCGGCTTGCTTCAATGCTTGCAATCGTCGCTAGGTGATTTATGGATCTGGATGTAATGCCTATTATTTCTGATGTCCGTTGTTGAAAGTGTGTTAAGTCGACTAGAGGGGGATGACTAGGCGATTCTTACAAATTTGTCACTGAGGAATTTCAGGGTGAGGAAATTCCTAAGTCACGAATGACTAGCAGCGGAATAAGTACTCAGATGCAAACATAACAGAACAAAAGTACACAGTCATCATGATGAAATGAAAACAAGCACGGAGTATAGAAAGCGTAGACACAGGATAAGCAGGCTGAAGACAAATTGACTAAATAAATTGACTAAGGAAATTGAGAAAGTCTTCAGTCAAAGTCTTCAAACAGTAGCGATCAAATACACAACACAATAATGAGGAAATGAAAGGGTTGAGGAAATAGAACTAGTTAGCTCGATGAAGACAATGATTTGGTAGACCAGTCCCAACTGTTGTGACAGTCGTACGTCTGGTTGGAGCGACTAGGTATTTAAACCCGAGGACACACAGTCCCGGACACACAGTCCTCACCATATTCTCCTTAAGCTAAGGTCACGCAGACCTCTCCCAATCACTCGTGGTAAGTCTTCAGGTGACTTCCATACCTTCACAAACTCGGTCACTCGGTGATCCACAATTTTCTCTTGGATGCTCTAGACCATGATGCCTAACCGTTTGGAAGATGCACAGTCTTCAAAGGTAACAAGCGTCGGTTCCACACAGGAACAATCTCTTCAGTGATGCTCAATCACTTTGGGTTTGTAGGTGTTTGGGTTTGGGTTTTGGTTTTTCCTCACTTGATGATTTTCGCTCAAAGTCCTCGGAGGATGGGATGGTCTCAATGACAAGTGTCAGTTTCTCACACAGCAGCCAACCAGCTAGTGGTTGTAGGGGCTGGCTATTTACAGCCTGGAGAGCAGCCCGACATGATAAGACATAAATGCCCTTTAATGATATGATCGTTAGGTGGGTAGATATTTTGGGACAGCTGGCGCATAGCACCGCAACGGTCGGAAATTTGACTATCAAATTCCTCGGGGCTATCATGTTCCTCACTTGTAGGCAATCCACACTGGCGAATTCCTAACTCCTCAATCAGAACAAATTCCTCAGAGACCAGAAGATCTTTGTCTCTGTCATTGAAGAAATTGACTGAACTGTATGAGATTTCCAATGGCCTCTCTCGAAGGGATTGGTAGGTGTAGGATTTTGAGATGAGCATCACTTGGAAACTTTTCCTTAGTTTTACCTCGACCCCCTTTAACAGTACGGTGTTTCCTATGACTCGAGAAAAGAGAAAATGAAACTACGAAAACAGAAGTCGTCACGATTCATATTCTTCGCATGAATATCAATTTTTCACGGTCACACCAATTTCTTCACTTTCAAAGTCTTCAGTTGTAGACATTCATTTTTAGGGGTCGGCTTTCTCTGTAAATACCAAACTCCTCATAGACTTATATACCTGCTTACACTCACAAACACATTAGTCCCTTAACCTATAAGTCTTCAATACACCAAAATCACTAAGGGGCACTAGATGCACTTACAGTTGTACTATCATGATTGAAGATGAATAGATCAGAAGTTTACTCGCAAAAAAAAGGTTTAAGATGTGCAGGGACAGAGCCAGGAAAGTTGTAGGGTTCAATTATCGTTGCAATAATGTTGGTGAAGGAAATATGCCCTAGATGCAATAATAAAGTTGTTATTTTATTTATATTTCCTTATTCATGATAAATGTTTATTATTCATGCTAGAACTGTATTGATCGAAAACTTAAATACATGTGTGAATACATAAACAAATACGGTGTCCCTAGTAAGCCTCTACTAGACTAGCTCGTTGATCAAAGATGGTTAAGGTTTCCTAACCATAGACATGTGTTGTCATTTCATAACAGGATCACATCATTAGGAGAATGATGTGATGGACAAGACCCATCCGTTAGCTTAGCATAATGATTGTTCAGTTTATTGCTATTGCTTTCTTCATGTCAAATACTTATTCCTTCGACTATGAGATTATGCAACTCCCGGATACCAGAGGAATACCTTGTGTGCTATCAAACATCACAACGTAACTGGGTGATCATAAAGATGCTCTACAGGTATCTCCGTAGGTGTTTTCTGAGTTGGCATAGATCGAGATTAGGATTTGTCACTCCGACTATCGAAGAGGTATCTCTGGGCCCTCTCGATAATACACATCATAAGCTTGCAAGCAAATGACTAAGGAGTTAGTCACAAGGTGATGTATTACGGAACAAGTAAAGAGACTTGCCGGTAACGAAATTAAACTAGGTATGATGATACCAACGATCAAATCTCAGACTTGTCCCTAGGCAAACGGTGACAGAAGAGACACACCGCAGCAAGATGCTCAGTAGCCGTAGGCGTATTGCTACGGTGATCTGCTCTGGTGCATATTCTGAATCTATGATCTATTGTACCAGTACACTATACACCGTACCAGTAGTCAGCGCTACTGTAGAGTATACTCATGTACTCTCACACACAGGATTTTACTGTATACGATGTGCTTTTTATTATAAAATGGACGGAATCACACGAGCCTTGGAAAGACCTGGAGATGGGCTGTATTCCTTTCGTCCAAATTTATTGGCCCCTTCTATCTTAATTGTATAAATTTAGCTATAAAATATAAATTTTACTCTCTCCGTCCAGAATTACCTATCGCTGAAAGCTTGAAACTCATGCAATAAATAATTTTGGACGGAGGGAGTATGTCACAAAAGTTATATTCTGGAACAACTCTTTTGAATACAAATCTAGCGTCATACTTTCTGTAACATATATCTCATATTTTGTTAGCTATGTTGATAGTTTGGCCTAAAATATGAAGGAACCCAATATATCCTAACATAGTCAATACTCCCTCGGTCTCCGATAAGTATTTTCAGATGAAGAGAGTAGAAAATTTGTTAAGGTTTACCTGCATGGATGGAGCCAAGGAAAACTGTATGACCGGGGGTGTGGCAAATTGTCATTGCACCAATGTTGGGGAGGGCTTGAACCATTAAAACACAATTGTTTCTGTTCCCAAAACGTCATATTAGTACATCAAATAATGCTATTGTATATGTGAACATGCCTTCTCTTTCCTCCTCCACAGGAAAAGCTCCTCTTCCCGTCGACGTCGCCGCTGGTCCGCCACATATTCGATGGCCTTTGGGTCATAAGGTCTGGAGGACCTCAGGCCCCGGCCGGCGGGAGGGACCCCGTTCTTGTTCTTGTTCTTGTTAGGTTCGGCGTCTTTGGCTGGGGTTGTGCCGCGAGGTGTGTGAAGGAAATATGCCCTAGAGGCAATTGATGACCCACAAGTATAGGGGATCTATCATAGTACTTTCGATAAGTAAGAGTGTCGAACCCAACGAGGAGTAGAAGGAAATGATAAGTGGTTTCCAGCAAGGTATTCTCTGCAAGTACTGAAATAAGTGGTAACAGATAGTTTTGTGATAAGATAATTTGTAACGAGCAACAAGTAACAAAAGTAAATGAGGTGCAGCAAAGTGGCCCAATCCTTTTTGTAGCAAAGGACAAGCATGGACAAACTCTTATATGATGTAAAGCGCTCCCAAGGACACATGGGAATATCGTCAAACTAGTTTCCATCGCGCTCATATGATTCGCGTTTGGTACTTTGATAATTTGGTATGTGGGTGGACCGGTGCTTGGGTGCTGCCCTTACTTGGACAAACATCCCACTTATGATTAACCTCTATTGCAAGCATCCTCAAATACAACAAAAGTATGAAGGTAAACCTAACCATAGCATGAAACATATGGATCCAAATCAGCCCCTTACGAAGCAACGCATAAACTAGGGTTTAAGCTTCTGTCACTCTAGCAACCTATCATCTACTTATTACTTCCCAATGCCTTCCTCTAGGCCCAAACAATGGTGAAGTGTCATGTAGTCGACGTTCACATAACACCACTAGAGGAGAGACAACATACATCTCATCAAAATATCGAACGCATACCAAATTCACATGGCTACTAATAGCAAGACTTCTCCCATGTCCTCAGGAACAAAAGTAACTACTCACAAAGCATAAACATGTTCATAATCAGAGGGGTATTAATATGCATATAGGATCTGAACATATGATATTCCACCAATTAAACCAACTAGCATCAACTACAAGGAGTAATTAACACTACTAGCAACCTACTAGCTGAAGGAAATATGCCCTAGAGGCAATAATAAAGTTATTATTTATTTCCTTATATCATGATAAATGTTTATTATTCATGCTAGAATTGTATTAACCGGAAACATAATACATGTGTGAATACATAGACCAACAGAGTGTCACTAGTATGCCTCTACTTGACTAGCTCGTTAATCAAAGATGGTTATGTTTCCTAACCATGAACAAAGAGTTGTTATTTGATTAACGAGGTCACATCATTAGTTGAATGATCTGATTGACATGACCCATTCCATTAGCTTAGCACCCGATCGTTTAGTATGTTGCTATTGCTTTCTTCATGACTTATACATGTTCCTATAACTATGAGATTATGCAACTCCCGTTTACCGGAGGAATACTTTGGGTACTACCAAATGTCACAATGTAACTGGGTGATTATAAAGGAGTACTACAGGTGTCTCCAATGGTAGATGTTGGGTTGGCGTATTTCGAGATTAGGGTTTGTCACTCCGAGTGTCGGAGAGGTATCTCTGGGCCCTCTCGGTAATGCACATCACATAAGCCTTGCAAGCACTGCAACTAATATGTTAGTTGTGAGATGATGTATTACGGAACGAGTAAAGAGACTTGCCGGTAACGAGATTGAACTAGGTATTGGATACTGACGATCGAATCTCGGGCAAGTAACATACCGATGACAAAGGGAACAACGTATGTTGTTATGCGGTCTGACCGATAAAGATCTTCGTAGAATATGTAGGAGCCAATATGGGCATCCAGGTCCCGCTATTGGCTATTGACCGGAGACGTGTCTCAGTCATGTCTACATTGTTCTCGAACCGTAGGGTCCGCACGCTTAACGTTACGATGACAGTTATTATGAGTTTATGCATTTTGATGTACCGAAGGTTGTTCGGAGTCCCGGATGTGATCACGGACATGACGAGGAGTCTCGAAATGGTTGAGACGTAAAGATTGATATATTGGAAGCCTATGTTTGGACACCGGAAGTGTTCCGGGTGAAATCGGGATTTTACCGGAATACCGGGAGGGTTACCGGAACCCCCCGGGAGGCAAATGGGCCTATTGGGCCTTAGTGGAAAAGTGAAAAGGGGCTTCCCACAAGGGCTGCACGCCTCCCCCCTTCCCTAGTCCTATTAGGACTAGGAGAAGGGGCCGCCCCCCCTCTCTTCTCTCTTCTCTTTGAAGAGTCCTATTAGGAATAGGATTGGGGGGAGTCCTACTCCCGGTAGGAGTGGGACTCCCCCTGCGCCTCTCTCCCAAGCCGGCCGAACCCCTCCCCCTGCTCCTTTATATACGGGGGCAGGGGGCACCCCATAGACACACAAGTTGATCATTGTTAATCGTTCCTTAGCCGTGTGCGGTGCCCCTTGCCACCAAATTCCACCTCGGTCATATCGTTGTAGAGCTTAGGCGAAGCCCTGCGTCGGTAGTACATCAAGATCGTCACCACGCCGTTGTGCTGACGGAACTCTTCCTCGATGCTTTGCTGGATCGGAGCCCGAGGATCGTCATCGAGCTGAACGTGTGCTAAGAACTCGGAGGTGCCGGAGTAACGGTGCTTGGATCGATCGGATCGGGAAGAAGACGTACGACTACTTCCTCTACGTTGTGAGATCGCTTCCGCAGTCGGTCTGCGTTGGTACGTAGACAATACTCTCCCCCTCTTTGCTATGCATCACCATGATCTTGCGTGTGCGTAGGAAAATTTTCGAAATTACTACGTTCCCCAACACTAGCACCAATCCCGGACTTGGAGACAAGAATTGGATACAAGAGATGAACTAGGGTTTTGAGATGAGATGGTGTTGGAGAAGATGTTGATGGAGATTGCCCTCTCCGGATGAGAGGAGCATTGGTGATGACGATGGCGATGATTTCCCCCTCCGGGAGGGAAGTTTCCCCGGCAGAACAGCCCCACCATAACCCTAGATTGGTTCCGCCAAGGTTCCGCCTCGTGGCGGCGGAGTTTCGTTCGAGAAGATGGCTTATGGTTTTTTTTCCATCGAAAGAGTCCATATAGCAGAAGATGGTCACCGGAGGGCCACCAAGGGGCCAAACAGGAAGGGGGCGCGCCCAGGGGGTAGGGCGTGCCCCCCACCCTCGTGGGCAGGGTGTGGCCCCCCAGGTGAAGTTCTTGCGCTCAATGTTTTTATATATTTGGAAAACATCATCCATGAAGTTTCAGGACTTTTGGAGCTGTGCAGAATAGGTCTCTAATATTTGCTCTTTTTCCAGCCAGAATCCCAGCTGCCGGCATTCTCCCTCTTTATGTAAACCTTGTAAAATAAGAGAGAATAGGCATAAGTATTGTGACATAATGAGTAATAACAGCCCATAATGCAATAAATATTGATATAAACGCATGATGCAAAATGGACGTATCAACTCCCCCAAGCTTAGACCTCGCTTGTCCTCAAGCGAAAAGCCGAAATCGAAAAATATGTCCACATGTTTAGAGATGACGGCGTCGATAAAAATAAAATACGTACATGAGGGCATCATGATCATTCTTAGAACAGCAACTTATATAATTCTTTTCATATGATATCTTATGCTAGAGTAATAATTCAATCACAATATCAAGTATGAATCGTAAACTTGATTGAAAACTAACAAACTATAATCTCAGTCAATGAAGCAATTGCAATTTATCATAACATAGGAAAGAGTCAATGTATAAGAGCTTCTCAGCAAGTCCACATACTCAACTATCATATAATCTTTCACAATTGCTGACACTCACACAATACTTATGGGTATGGAGTTTTAATCGGACACAGAGAAAGATAGGGGCTTATAGTTTTTGCCTCCCAACGTTTTACTTCAAGGGTAATGTCAACAATAATAGTTCATGAAAACCCACATCCAATTAGCCATATATGCCAGGGTCTTTCTAACATATTGTGCTTGCCAAAGGATAAAATGTAAAAAGGAAGGGTGATGATCACCATGACTCTTTTGCAGTGTAGGAGATAAAAGTAAAAGATAGGCCCTTCGTAGAGGGAAGCTGAGGTTGTCATGCGCTTTTATGGTTGGATGCACAAAATCCTAATGAGAAAGAACATTACTTTATATTACCACTTGTGATATGAACCTTTATTATGCAGTCTGTCGCTTTTATTACTTCCATATCACACGATTGTATAAAGCTTATTTCTACCACACCAATCAAACATACATATTTAGAGAGCAATTTTTATTGCTTGCACCGATGACAACTTACTTGACGGATCTTACTCAATCCATAGGTAGGTATGGTGGACTCTCATGGCAAAACTGGTTTAAGGGTATTTGGAAGCACAAGTAGTATCTCTACTTGGTGCAATGAATTTGGCTAGCATGAGGGAGAAAGGCAAGCTCATCATGTTGGAAGATCCAAGACAATATAATTTATCTCAGATGTGAGAAAACATAACCCATTACGTTGTCTTTCTTGTCCGATGTCAACTCTTTAGCATGTCATATTTTAATGAGTGCTCACAATCATAAAAGATGTCCAAGATAGTATATTTAGATGTGAAGACCTCTCTTTCTTTATTACTTCCTATTAATTGCAACGATGACCAAAACTATGTTTGTCAACCCTCAATAACTTTTATTCATCATACTCTTTCTATGTGAGCTCATTACTCTCCATAAGAGTCACATGATCTCTTTGTTTCTTTGTATTTCTTTCTCTTTTCTTTTATTCCTTTAGGATCATGGCAAAATAATCAAGCCCTTGACTCAACACTAATCTTTATTATATAGCTCACGGACTCGATTACATAGAAGGATAATAAGGCAAAACTCACAACTAGATCATACTAAGAACTTTTATTCTACTAGATCAAGATATTACCAAAAGGATCGAACTAAGAAAAACGGTAAAGATAAAAGTGATGGTGATACGATACTAGGGCACTCCCCCAAGCTTGGCAGTTGCCAAGTGGAGTGCCCATACCAGATACTCAATTCTTCTTTGTTGGAGGAGACGGTGGTGATGTTGTTGATGGCGTAGGCTTATTGTCCTTTTTCCAAGGCATAGGCTCACCATCATAGAAGGATGACCGAGTCTCCGGGATCCTCAAATCTGCAGCCAAACTCATTCTTTTGAATCTATATTCATACTCACAGTTTTGGTTTTGCAGGTCATAGATTTGAGCTTGGAGGTGCTCAATTTTCTCGTGAAGCTTGAAGATGGTCTACTTGAAAACTTGTTGCTCCATTGCTTCAAGCCTCGTATCCACGCTTTCGGTCCCCTTCGGTCCCTCAACATCATGGATATGCAGTAACCCATCACGCATCTCAATGGTTTGAGGGTGTCTCTGCACCTCCGCTAGGTAAGGGTTGATGACCTTCTCGAAGAACTTGTCCTTGGGTGCACTTGGAGACGTCATGATAATCTAGATCTGTCAGAAAAACAACTCGAAACAAAGACAAGAGATTTTTGCGTGATACGGGAGTCAAAACCCCCGAGAGGTCATATAATAAATTTTTACCGACCAAAATACGTGTCCTGTAAGGAAACGGAGTCCGGAGAGCACACGAAGTGCCCACGAGGTAGGGGGCGCGCCCTCCACCCTCGTGGAGCCCTCGTGTCCTTTCCGGACTTCTGCTTATTTTTCTATTTTTCTAAATATTCCAAAACGGAGAAATATTTCCTTAAAAACTGTTTTGGAGTCGGTTTACTTACCGTACCACATACCTATTCCTTTTCGGAGTCTGAAACGTTCCAGAAAGTGTCCCTTATGTATTCCTCCAGGATTATGGTTTCAATAACATTGGTTTCAACATTTATGGGATTACCTGAGATATAATGTTTGATTCTTTGACCATTTACCACCTTCGGATTTGTGCCTTCGAAGTTCTTGATTTTTATGGCACCGGAACGGTAGACCTCTTCGATAACGTAAGGACCTTCCCATTTAGAGACAAGTTTTCCTGCAAAAAATGTTAAATGAGAGTTGTATAGCAATACATAATCACCTACATTAAACTCACGCTTTTGTATTCTTTTGTGATGCCATCTTTTAACTTTTTCTTTAACCAACTTGGCATTTTCGTAGGCTTGGGTTCTCCATTCATCAAGTGAGCTAATATCAAATAACCTCTTCTCACCGGCAAGTTTAAAATCATAATTTAGTTCTTTAATAGCCCAATAAGCCTTGTGTTCTAGTTCGAGAGGTAAGTGACATGCTTTTCCATAGACCATTTTATACGGAGACATACCCATAGGATTTTTATATGCAGTTCTATAGGCCCATAATGCATCATCAAGTTTCTTGGACCAATTCTTTCTGGACCTATTAACAGTCTTTTGCAAAATTAATTTGAGTTCTCTATTACTCAATTCTACTTGACCACTAGACTGAGGGTGATAAGGGGATGCAATTCTATGATTAACATCATATTTAGCAAGCATTTTACGGGAAGCACCATGCATAAAATGTGAACCACCATCAGTCATTAAATATCTAGGGACTCCAAACCTTGGAAAGATAACTTCTTTAAGCATTTTAATAGAAGTGTTATGATCAGCACTACTAGCTGGAATAGCTTCTACCCACTTAGTAACGTAATCAACAGCAACTAAAATATGTGTATAACCATTAGAGGAAGGAAAAGGTCTCATATAGTCAAAGCCCCAAACATCAAATGGTTCAATAACAAGTGAATAATTCATAGGAATTTCTTGACGTCTACTAATATTACCAATACTTTGACATTCATCACAAGATAAGACAAACTTACGGGCATCCTTGAACAGAGTAGGCCAATAAAAACCAGATTGTAGTACCTTATGTGTAGTTCTATCTCCAGCATGGTGCCCTCCATAAGCTTTGGAGTGACACTTGCGTAGGATTTGTTCCTGTTCATGCTCAGGTACACAACGTATAATAACACCATCTACTCCTTCTTTATAAAGATGTGGGTCATCCCAAAAGTAATGCCTCAAATCATAGAAGAACTTTTTCTTTTGCTGGTATGTGAAACTAGGTGGTATAAACTTAGCAACAATGTAATTAGCATAATCAGCATACCATGGAGCAGTATGAGAAGCATTTATGACATTTAGGGCCTGTTCCGAAGTCCTCCCAACTCCTTAAACTCCAAAAATTCAGCTTCTCAACCTAGCTTCTCACTCCACGCAGCTATTCCCGTCCGTTCGGCAGCAAGAAATCAGCTTCGCATCGCTACCTTGGGCTGACAACGATTGTTAGCTCCATATTGGGCCGGCTGGAGATCGTCCCATGGGCTGGCAGCCCAATATGGAGGCAGGAATGAGGTACAAGCCTGATTTCACGAACAAATACGGGAGGAGAGAGACTATACGAACCGTTTTCTTTCACTTCAGGGTGGCAAACTTTGTAAATTCAGCCAACTCCATGTTTTTGAAGGATTCTTGAAGCTGCGATTTCTCAGATTCTCCAACTCCTCAAAATAACACTGCGGTCTATCACGGCTTCTCGAAGCTTAGCTTCCAGGAGCAAGGGCGTTCGGCTCTGCTCCGCTCGAGGAGTTTGTGGAGTGCAGAGTTGGAGGACTTCAGAACGGGCTCTTAATTGCTCATCAGGAAAGCTATCATCAATAGGTAGTGGGTCATCAAGCACATTTTCTAACCTAGACAAGTTGTCTGCAACGGGGTTCTCGGCTCCTTTTCTATCAACAATATGTTAATCAAATTCTTGAAGCAAGAGAACCCATCTAATAAGTCTAGGTTTAGCATCTTTATTTTCCATAAGATATTTAATAGCAGCATGATCAATGTGAATAGTTACTTTAGAATCAACAATATAAGGTCTAAACTTATCACAGGCAAATACAACTGCTAAGAATTCTTTTTCAGTACTAGCATAATTTCTTTGAGCATTGTCTAGAGTTTTACTAGCATATTGAATAACATTTAGTTTCTTATCAACTCTTTGTCCTAGAACAACACCTACATCATAATCACTAGCATCACACATAATTTCAAAGGGTAAATTCCAGTCAGGTGGCTGAACAATAGGTGCAGAGATCAATGCTTTCTTAAGTATTTCTAATGCTTCTACACAATCATCATCAAAGACAAATGGTATATCTTTTTGTAATAAATTAGTGAGAGGCCGAGAGATTTTTGAGAAGTCCTTAATGAACCTCCTATAAAAACCGGCATGACCAAGGAAACTTCTTATACCTTTGATGTCCTTGGGACATGGCATCTTTTCAATAGCATCAACCTTGGCTTTATCAACTTCAATACCTCTTTCAGAAACTTTATGCCCCAAGACAATACCTTCATTAACCATAAAGTGGCACTTTTCCCAATTCAGGACAAGATTAGTTTCTTCACATCTCTGCAAAACTCGATCAAGGTTGCTCAAGCAATCATCAAAAGAAGATCCATAGACGAAAAAGTCATCCATGAAAACCTCACAAATCTTTTCACAAAAGTCAGAGAATATAGCCATCATGCATCTTTGAAAGGTAGCAGGTGCATTACATAAACTAAAAGGCATACGTCTATAAGCAAAAGTACCAAAAGGGCATGTAAAAGTAGTCTTTGATTGATCTTTGGCTGACACAGGTATTTGCGAGAAACCAGAATAACCATCTAGAAAGCAAAAATGTGTATGTTTGGATAATCTTTTCTAGCATTTGATCGATAAAAGTTAAGGGGTGATGATCTTTTTAGTAGCCTTATTTAATTTGCGGAAATCAATTACCATCCTATAACCAGTAATAATTCTTTGAGGAATCAATTCATCTTTGTCATTAGGAACAAGAGTAATACCTCCCTTCTTAGGGACACAATGGACATGGCTTACCCACTGACTATCAGCAACGGGGTAAATTATACCTGCCTCAAGGAGCTTTAGTATCTCCTTTCTTACCACTTCTTTCATTTTAGGATTCAGACGGCGTTGATGATCACGCAGTGGTTTAGCATCTTCTTCCAAATTAATTTTATGTTGGCATAGAGTGAGACTAATGCCCTTAAGATCATCAAGAGTATACCCAATAGCAGCACGGTGCTTCTTCAGAGTTTTCAATAATCTCTCTTCTTCATGTTCTGAAAGGTTAGCACTAATAATAATAGGATATATCTTTTTCTCATCAAGATAAGCATATTTAAGAGTATCTGGTAACGGTTTAAGCTCAAACATGGAATCACCCTTGGGTGGAGGAGGATCTCCTAGGATTTCAACAGGTAAATTGTGTTTCAGAATAGGTTCCTGTTTAAAGAATACTCCATCTAATTCCCTTCTTTCATTCATAAACATATCATTTTCATGGTCTAGCAAATATTGTTCTAAAGGAGATGCTGCCAGCACCTCCATTAGCGATGGGGTCACCTCCATACTACTATCCTCGAGTCGTGGGCAGCTCTTCCGTCCCCAACACCTCGCCTATTCACTAGTATGGTCCATCTGTTTGTTCTGTTGGTGGGATAAGTACTCTGTTTTTCAATTCTTCACTGCCGTGAAGTAGTAGCAGATTAGACATATTTGTTAGAGTTATAATATAAGTCATGTACCCCTTTGTATTTATCCCGTTGTATAAGGGGTTTCCTGCATATGTTCCACGCCTGTACATGTATATATATCGGCCTATGGCCTCATGGGAATACAAGTTGCTTATTCCTAACATGGTATTAGAGTTAGGTCAATTTTTGCACGCCGCAACTCGTGCCATTGATCCGCTCCTCCGGCGGCTGGGTTTCATCTGCCCGCCTTGCCCCGTGGTTCCTTTGCCCCTCCCGATCGATCAGATCGCGTCGAGCGCCGTCTTCCCTTCACCCGCCAGGCCTCCCGATTGGATCTGATCGCTCCGGCCTGCCCCGCAGTCGGGCCTTGGGTCTCTCCCGATCTGGTCGCCGTCGCCCCAGTCGGGCCTTTCCCGATCGATCGCTCTCGCCCCGTAGACGAGCCTCTCCCGATCGATAGCCCCACCCTGCGGTCTTCGTTCGCTCGAAGCCAGATTGCCTCGCCACCAACCCAGTTGCCGTCTTAGGCTAGCTTTGGATCGCCTTCTGCTCCCGATCCCGGATCCCAGACCGCAGACCACCAAATTGTCCTACTGCTGACTCCTTCGCCTAGGCTCTAAGCCTCACGACCGAAAGCTGCTGTTGCCTACTTGTTGACGCAAAAAAAATGTCTGCTGCATCGGGCTATGTTGCTGTCCCTCGCTGTCCGGTGATCTTCGATGGTACTAACTACACCGAGTTTACTGGTTTCATGCGCATTCACATGCGTGGCATCCGTCTCTGGGGTGTTCTTTCTGGCGAGGTCTGCTGTCCGCCACGTCCGGTTCCTCCGGCGGCCCCTACTCCGCCAACTCCATCGGTTCTTCCTACGGATGCTAATCAGGTCACAAGGATGCGGCTAAGCTTGCTGATGAGGCTGCTGATCGTGCTTATGATGAGAGGGTTTTGGCTTATGAGGAGGCTCTTCAGACGTATCATGGTGCTCTGTCTGTTTACACCCAGTGGCTTGATGATGATGCTCGTGCTGCCGCTGTTCTCACTGCTAGTGTTCTGCCTCAGTTTGCTTCTGAGTTTCTAGGTCTTCCTACTGTCTTTGAGATGTGGACCAGCCTTCGTCAGCGCTATCAGCCCTCTGGTGATGCCTTATACCTCTCTGTGGTCCGTCAGGAGCATGCTCTTCAGCAGGGTGACTCTACTGTTGATGACTTCTATGCACAGAGTTCTGCTATCTGGCGCCAGCTTGATTCTCTCCGCAGTGCTGGGTGTCGTACCTGCCCCTGTTGCCAGGCTGTCCAGGCCAATTTGGAGTTTCATCGCGTCTATGAGTTCCTGACTCGGCTCCGTAAGGAGTTTGAGCCCCGGCGTGCTCAGTTGTTTGCTCGTGGCCGTATTTCTCTCATGGAAGCGCTTTCTGAGATTCGTGCTGAGGAGACTCGCTTATGTGGTGCTGGTTTGCTGGAGGTTCCCTCTGTGCTCGCTACTCGTGCTCCTACGCCACCTGCTGCACCGACCCCTTCTCGCTCGAGTGCTCCGCCGCTCTTGCCCACTCCTTCTGGAGGCTCAGGTCGCCCCCGTCCACATTGCGACTATTGCAACAATGATGGTCATCTTGAGTCTCAGTGCTACACGAAGAAGAAACACCTGCGCAAGGCGCGATCATCATCTTCAGGGACTTCGTCATCTACCTCGACAGCTTCAGCCATTGCTTTGACTGAGCAGGATATTCTGAGACTTAAGCGTCTGCTCGCGGCTTCAGGTTCTTCCTCGACGGGTACTGCTGGTTCTGTGACTGATGCTTCCCGCACTGAGCAATCACCCTCTACACAGTCAGGTACATCCCCATGGGTTCTGGATTCTGGAGCTTCTTTTCATATGTCTTCTCATTCTTCCACTTTGTCCTCTCTTCGATCACTGGATTCTCCTGTTCATGTCTTCACTGCTGATGGTGCTCCACTTTCTGTTGCTAGTAGAGGCAATCTTACCACTCCTTCTTATTTTGTTCCTGATGTTGCTCATGTTCCTCGACTTACCATGAATCTGTTTTCTACTGGTCAACTTACTGAGTCTGGTTGTTGTGTCATCCTTGACGTTGACTCTTGTTCTGTCCAGGACCGTCGCACGCACACTCTGGTTGGGGCTGGCCCTCGCCGCCGTGATTCTCAGGGTCTTTGGGAGTTGGACTGGCTTCATGTTCCTTCCGCTGCCACCACCATCGCCAGTTCTTCCGCTTCTGTCGCCTCCGTTACTGGTTCCTTCCAGCAGTGGCATCATCGACTTGGTCATTTGTGTGGTTCTCGGTTGTCTTCTTTAGTTCATCGAGGTCTTCTGGGGTCTGTCTCAGGAGATGTCTCTTTAGAGTGTCAGGGTTGTCGTCTTGGCAAGCAGATTCAGTTACCATATTCACATAGTGAGTCAGTGTCCAAGCGTCCTTTCGATTTAGTCCATTCTGATGTATGGGGTCCGGCCCCTTTCGCTTCGAAAGGTGGTCATAAATACTATATTATTTTCATAGATGATTTCTCTTGTTACACATGGCTTTATTTCATGACTTCTCATTCTGAGGTGTTGTCTATTTATAAGCGGTTTGCCGCCATGGTTCATACTCAGTTCTCTTCACCCATTCGTGTTTTTCGTGCTGACTCCGCTGGCGAGTATGTCTCTAAGATGTTGCGTGGTGTTCTTGCTGAGCACGGGACTCTCTCTCAATTCTCTTGTCCTGGTGCTCATGCTCAGAATGGTGTGGCTGAGCGAAAGCATCGACATCTTCTTGAGACGGCTCGTGCATTGATGATTGCTGCCTCTCTCCCGCCTCATTTTTGGGCTGAGGCCGTCTCCACATCCACCTATCTTATCAATATACAGCCTTCCGCTGCTCTACAGGGTGGTGTTCCTTTCGAGCGCCTTTTTGATCGTTCTCCTGATTATTCGATGCTCTGCTCGTTTGGTTGTGTTTGCTATGTTCTTCTTGCCCCTCGCGAACGCACCAAACTGACCGCTCAGTCTGTTGAGTGTGTCTTCTTAGGCTACAGTGATGAGCATAAGGGCTATCGTTGTTGGGATCCTATTGGTCGTCGGATGCGTATCTCTCGAGACATGATTTTTGATGAGTCTCGTCCCTTCTACCCACGCCCATCTTCCTCGACTTTTTCAGTGCAGGATATCTCTTTCCTCACTTTTCCTGACTCACCTATCACCCCCATCGAGACTGTACCTCTCTGTTCCACTTCCTCTCCTTCTCCACCTCCAGTTGATTTGCAGCCACCATCCTCCCCGGTCTCCTCGCCGAGCATGTCACCGGGTTCTCCACCTTCATCTCCGGTGACTTCCTCCCCGGTCTCCTCTCCCAGCCTGTCACCGGATTCTACACCTTCATCTCCGGTGACTTCTTCGTCGCCACCCCTCGATTCTACCTTGACGATTCCTCCTTCTATTATTCCATCTTTTCCTCAGCATTACACTCGTCGTCCATGACCAGTCGATGCCTCTGTGGATGAGTCGTCATCTTCCTCTCAACCTACTTATGGCTTGTGTTCTCGTCCTCGTCCGCCTGTTGATCGTTTTGGATTTCCCACCGCTAGTGCTGCTGTTCTTGAGCCGACTTCTTACCGTCAGGCTGTTGTTCATCCTGAATGGCAGTTTGCGATGGCAGAGGAGATTGCTACTCTTGAACACACTGGTACCTGGGATCTTGTTTCTCTTCCTCCCGGAGTCCGTCCGATCACTTGTAAGTGGGTCTACAAGGTTAAGACTCGCTCCGATGGTTCTCTTGAGCGTCACAAAGCTCGTCTTGTGGCTCGTGGTTTTCAGCAGGAGCATGGTCGTGATTATGACGAGACTTTTGCTCCTGTGGCCCATATGACCACTATTCGTACACTTCTTGTCGTTGCCTCTGCACGCCACTGGTCTATATCTCAGCTTGATGTTAAGAATGCCTTTCTTAATGGTGAGTTGCGTGAGGAGGTGTACATGCAGCCACCACCTGGGTATTCTGTTCCTGATGGCATGGTATGTCGTCTTCGTCGCTCTCTCTATGGCCTTAAGCAAGCCCCCCGTGCCTGGTTTGAGCGCTTTGCCTCTGTCATCACTGCTGCTGGTTTTTTAGCAAGTGCTCATGATCCAGCATTGTTTATTCACCTTTATCCTCGTGGTCGGACTCTTCTTCTTCTTTATGTTGATGACATGATCATCACGGGGGATGACCCCGATTATATTGCCTTTGTAAAGGCCCTTTCTTAGTGAGCAGTTTCTTATGTCTGATCTTGGACCTCTTCGCTACTTTCTTGGGATTGAAGTCTCTTCTACCTCTGATGGCTTTTTTATATCCCAGGAAAAGTATATCCAGGATCTTCTTGCCCGTGCTGCTCTTACTGACGAGCGCGTTGTTGAGACTCCTATGGAGCTCAATGTTCACCTTCGTGCTACTGATGGTGATCCTCACCCTGACCCGACGCGTTATCGTCATCTTGTTGGCAGTCTTGTCTATCTAGCTGTCACTCGCCCGGACATCTCTTATCCGGTTCATATTCTGAGTCAGTTTGTCTCTGCTCCCACCTTGGTTCACTATAGTCATCTCCTTCGTGTTCTTCGATATCTTCGAGGCACGATCTCTCACCGTCTATTCTTTTCTCGCTCCAGTTCTTTACAGCTTCAGGCCTATTCGGATGCTATGTGGGCTAGTGATCCTTCAGATCGCCGTTCACTTTCTGCTTACTGTGTTTTTCTTGGTGGTTCTCTCATTGCCTGGAAGACGAAGAAACAGCTTGCAGTTTCCCGTTCGAGTGCCGAGGCTGAGTTGCGAGCAATGGCTCTTTTGATGGCAGAGGTGACTTGGTTACGGTGGTTACTTCAGGATTTTGGTGTTTCTGTCACTACACCGACTCTGCTCTTATCTGACAGTACAGGTGCTATCAGCATTGCACGCGATCCTGTGAAGCATGAGCTCACCAAGCATATTGGTGTTGATACTTTCTATGTGCGCGCTGGTGTGCAGGATCAGGTTATTGCTCTTCAGTATGTGCCTTCTGAGTTACAGTTGGCGGATTTCCTGACGAAGGCTCAGACTAGAGCATAACATGGCTTTTATCTCTCCAAACTCAGTGTTGTTCATCCACCATGAGTTTGAGGGGGGTGTTAGAGTTATAATATAAGTCATGTATCTCTTTGTATTTATCCCGTTGTATAAGGGGTTTCCTGCATATGTTCCACGCCTGTACATGTATATATATCGGCCTATGGCCTCATGGGAATACAAGTTGCTTATTCCTAACAATATTGTGGCAGTAACTTGGTTAGATCAGTATGCTCTGTTTTCAATTTCTTCGGTTTTAGATTTAGTTCTTAAGTGTTGTAGGTCTTAAAGAAACCTGGGTGCAAAATTCTCGGATTTAGGGCCAGTTTGGTTGGCGTCCTGACCATTTTGTGCCTGACATGAATCCTCCCTGGGAGCTGCCTGAGAGTCGTTTGGTTGGTAGCCTGGTCATGCCTGCACTAGCCTGGCCTGGAGGGATATAGTGATTAGCCTTGTCAAAAACTGCATGCACGTACTTAGCCTGGTCCAGGCGTCTGAATTTGGATGCCTGGCCGATGACTGGACTCTAAAGTAGTTTCCTGGCTTACTAATATGTACTAATGCAGTAACTAGCACATGTAGGGTCCCACTTTGAATGACGGCCAGGCCAGGCATGAACCAAACGACCTTACCACATGCTTGCCTGGCCAAGTAGAAAACCATCGTCTTCCCAGGCCTAGTCCAGGCACCTATTTAACCCAGGCATGGAGTTGTGAATGCAAACCAAACTGGCCCTTAATTAAGTCCGCTCCTTCCGGTTTGTAACTAAACTCAAGCTTATGTCTAGTAGGTTTGTTCTTCATTGACAATCTATTTGTTGCCTATGTGTTCTGGAGTAAAATTCGAATATTTGTTACAGGAGGCCATTGTATACGCCTCCACCTGAAGCACTTTTAAGTTTTGGTCAATTCTCGCCGATGCACAATACTTACAATATTCCACCACCGGCAATGTCCCATCCTGAACAAGGATACCAAAGTTTGGAGAATTTGCACTTTGTTGGTGCTACCTCATTGGATTCCTTATCAACGCCACCACCGCTGCCGCAATCTAAAGGGAAAAATGTTCCGTGTCAAAGGGGCTTCGTCTTCTTCCAAAAGGAAAAGAAATATCACCAGTATTGGTGATAATGTAGTGGGCGAAAGGACTGTGCAGCGTATGTCCTATACACCGAGGAGTATGAAAGATCGGTAGCCACAATCATTTGCTCAATATTGTTTTCTTTGCTATATGCATTTGAATTCTTCTTGCTTGCTAGACAAACTAAGTTAAATGTTCACTATGTAGGCAAGCGCTTGGTTGGAGTGTTCAACTGATCCCATCGACAAAAATGGAAAGAAGGGTGAAAAGTTCTGGGATGATATTGCTGCTCTATACAATAGTACCACACCAAACAATCGAAAGAGAGATCCCAATCACCTGAAGCAAGAGTGGCAAAGGACTAAGAAAAGGCTCAGTCTTTTCCATGGTGCGTGGGTTGCTGTAACTAGTGTGTATCATAGTGGTTACAAGCCTGAAGACTTGGACAAATTGGTGTGTTGCAAAGTCGATGGTCTATTTTATGTCACCCCGCTCGTTCATATGCTCGGGGCGATATCAAGAATGTTATAACGGCTTGCATCATCATGCACAACATGATAGTCGAGGATGAAAAAGAAGAGGAGGAGAATCTTCTTGATCTGAATTTAGAAGCAGGCACATCTATAGTTTTTTCGTCGGTCTTTAATCATGATGCCATGCCAGCATTTGCCAACGTACTAGAAAGAGATGCTAGCATCCGTCATCGCCCGACACACAAAAAACTAAAGGATGACTTGGTCGAGCATATTTGGAAAAAGTTTGGGTCGCGATTACGATAGATTATGTTCATATATTTTGGTGTTTTATATTGGTGCTTTATGTATGGATCTATTAAAAAATCATCATGCCTTTATGCATGTGTGTACCAACAAGCCTAGTTTGCATTGAGACAATGCCACAAATAAGCTACAGCGCTCAAATATCACCATAGATCCCACACAACAATAAATGTTGTTGTTTATGATACTACCCTTATGATATTGTGCATTACGGAGGCATGATACTAGTCTATGATACCACCCATTACAACCAGCCTCGGGTGTGGCAAAGTGTGACACCAGTTTTGATCGTCTCACCTTAGACACATGTGGCAAATAATTATGGCAGATGCTGACAAATTTTGTATATGAACCAAACATGGCCTTGCATTGTATAGCCATGCGGCCAACATGGCCAAGTGTAACCAAAGCCTAGGGGCGGAAAAGTAGGTGGTTTATTTTCTAAAATTCAAACATTTCTATCTTATTAGGTTCTTTTAGATGAGCCTCCAGGGTGGAAAGAAGAGATATGGATTATTATTTTTTGAAATCCAGATTTGTTTGTCTTAATTTCCTGTGAATGAATTATCGTCTTAAATAAAATGATGTAACATTTCATCTACATACCATCGATTAGAGTAGGCAACTAGACATTTTTTCTTTCATCTAAATTTCATTTTATTTTGCAAGATTTTTTTTTTGAAAAGTGGCACAATAAGCATTCACAAAGATGTATTGTAAAAAGATAAGGCCTCCTTTGGTTTGAAGGAATTTCATAGGAATTTTAGAGGATAGGATTCTTATAGTATTTTTCCTTTAGAGCCCTTTGGTTCATAGGAATTGATTCCTATTCCTACATAGGATTGGTTCCTATCCTCCACATTTCATAGAAAAATAAAAATGAGCCTAGACTCAATAGAAAAATTCCTTTGGTGTCAACCAAATGACATCTCGTTTCCTATTCTTACTCATAGGATTTGAGATACATGCCATCTCATTTCCTATAAAATTCCTATTCCTATGATAATCCCATCCTATGAACCAAAAGAGGCCTAAGAATCTTAATTTGGGTCGTGAAGGTTATAACTACATTGTGCAATTGTTCCTCAAAAGCTAGAATTAAGTGAGTGTATGCTTGTGTATGTGAGTGACTTCGATTGTACTGTGTTAAAAAAAGGCTAGAATCGATAAATCTTCTGATTTTCTATTTTTTTCTCTCTCTTTCTTTTATTTACTATATCTTTTTGTTCCTATTTTTTGTTTATTGACATTCTTTTCTAGTCTTCATACATATGATTCATTTACTTATTTGTATTATATATTTCTTTCTTTCCATGTTATTGTTTTATCCTATTTTATTTTCTCACTTCTTTTCAATGTCTGATGCCTTCATATAAAATGTGTTTGTGGTATTTCTTTTCAATGAATCTATGTATTTTTTTCTATATAGATAAATTTTATATAAATGGTGTATTTCTCATCTTTGTTCGCATCACATATGTTTAGTACTTTATTTGAGAAATATGTTTAGTAAGTAAAGTGAACATTTTTGTCGCACATGTTTTTTTAGAAACACTTTGTAATTTTATTCGTAGTCGTAGCCATTACATGTACACTATTTTGGATTTAAGATCAAATAAAATACAAAGTAACTCCTTTGACTAAGAATTATAGTGATATCTCTTATAAATATCGTCTATGTGGTATCAATGTTTGTAAGATGAAATACTCCCAAGACTTTGGTAAAGAGGATGCAATTAGACAGGAGTAGCGATACCATCACTCTTTCACCTAGATGAATTTGATTGTCAACAAAAGTTTTTGATAGTCCCTAGAGTCACCCATTCAAAAAGACAAGAAGCCTTGAACGATAAACATACTTGGATCTGGGATGACCCCCTCCCCCCTAGAACTCGTTGAATCACAAGATCGTCACCATGGTGTCGAGGAAAGATGTCAATTCCACATATAATCAAACCAGCAAAAAAACTGGACACAATAATATAAACTTATCATATCTGAATAATCGATTGGCGAAGACACATGCCCCTCTTGCTTCATGCCAACGCTAAAAAGAATGAGAGTATTTTGTTCGCACAAAACTACGATCACCACTAGACGCTAATGAAAAACACAACCTTTTGAAGATCCGACCCCCCCCCCCCTTCTCTTAGCGCCAAGACGACAACCAAAGGCAAGAGGACTAAGTTTATCTCTCATGGCAGTGAAAAAGGCCCCATATATGAGGCATAAGTCGTTTGCTCGGTAGTTCGTTGCATAAGTTTTTTTTAGACAAAGTTGCATAAGTTATTGGCTACAAAGAGGCAGAACGCCTCATGTGGACTGGCTCAATTTGGTGTTGTGCTAGGTATTGCTCAACCACCGGCTTCAGTTGACATTTTTGTTCTTGTTTTCAATTATTTTTCCTTTTTTCTTTGAATTTTATAGTTATTTTTTGAATTTTGAATTTTCTCAGTCTTTATTTCATTTTAGTTACCTTTTATTTTCCTGCTCTTATCTTTTACTGGTTTCTTTTGGGGCTTAACGGCATTCCTCCTATTGTTCATTTGTTTTTCCTTTTTATATAAATTATATACATTTTTTTAATATACGATGAGCACAATTCCGACATGCTGAACATTTACCTTTAATATTTTTAATATATGATGAATATTTTATTTTATAAAAACATACTCCCTTCCTCTGGAATTACTTATCGCGGAAATGGATAACAATGGATGTATCCAAACTAAAATACGTCTAGATACATCCATTTCTCCGACAAATATTTCTGAGCGGAGGGTGTATTGAACATTTTTATATTTTTTGCATTTTCCATAATACTTTTCAAAATATCTAAAATAGCTCTAATGGTATTTAAAAACATGTCTTCAGAATTTTTTCTCAAAAATCTAAAATAGAAAAACAGACGTAAATGGACCACCCCACTTCGGCGTTTAGTTGCAGAAAATAGGAATATTAATCTGGTTGCCACTTATGATTATAGGATCGTGGGCTTACCATATTAAAAAGACATCGCGCCTACGAACCAGGCCTAATTATTTACTAGTAGATGGGTTGGCCCAATTATTGAGACTTTCTTGTTTTTTAAATCACTACTAGTGTTTCTTTTCCCATGTTTTTTCTTTATATACTTATTTACCTTTTTATTTTAAATTTTCCCTTTTATATTTTATGTTTTGTTTTAAGTTTTAGCGCCTTGTGTATGAAAGTTATTTTTAATTGTTCTTACTTTCAAGGAAAATACGCGAACATTTTCTTAAAGTAAGTGGACATTTATTTCCATATATATGAAGATTTTGTTTTAAACTACATGGATGTCTACTATGAGATACGTGATTTCTTATTACATGAACATTTGCTTTGAAATGCATGGGAATTTAAAGTCAATGTTAAAATAGTTTTACATATAACACGATGTATCTTTACACAATTGGTTTTTTTGTTATTGTGGGGATTATTTTTTCTAGCGGAGGGAACATGTTATTTAGTATGCACAAACAAATCTCACAAATTGTATGAACAAAACTTAAAATGAAAATATTTTTCATTTATCTATTAATAAAATCATTTTATGTAGAATTTATTAAAGTGATTACTGATTTGTTATTGTTCTTCTTTACAGGTATAGAAAAATTAGGGGGAAAGCATATTGTATATGCTAATGGGCATCGCTATTGGTTGACCCATTTAGCTTTTCCTTTGCCCTCACTCTTGCGGTGTACTTTCACCTGAACACACCTCAGAGCATGTCAAGAAATACTACAGGTTTTATATCCTTTACATTTTGTTTGATAACCTTTAAGGTAGAGGAATGGGTATTCGCATGAAAGAGTTTGTTTTTTTGAATTTGCCACTGTGTGTGTTGGGGGTGGGGGGGGGGGGCTTGTATATCGATCTCAATTTAAAAGAATGAGTCGGTTTATGTGGGAAACCGGGTCGAAGACCACGATCTAGTTTATGTGGGAAACCAGGTCGAAAACCATACAACACTAGTGGCAAAACATCTTGCCGAAGCAAGCAATCCAAAAAACACAAAAAAATCTCCAAGTATAAGTTACAACACAATGCAAAGAATTAAACCATGTAGGGGTTGGGTAGTGCAGCACAGGTTATATCATGAGCACATGCAAGGAGACACCAACAATTGGGGGGGGGGGGGGTCTTCTGAGGCCAGAAGACAACAGAGAAGCAAACTCAAGGGACACCAAACGAGAGCTCCTGCTCCTGCACCAGCAACACCGAAGCCACCGACTTGGAGTACCATCGGGAGTTCGTGAAGGGATTAGACGTGGGAAATGAATTTTTACTCGCACTCTATTTGACAAGCGTCCCATGAAAAAAAATGGTGTGAGATAGCTCCCTTAACCCGAGTTGCACTTCCCACTTTAAACTCTCGTTCCTTTTAGTTAGTCAGGGGACCTTTTAATTGCCTCATCCTTCAACTTCCATTCTAAATCTCTAATTACTAAGGACCAAAAATCGATGAAACATGGTTGCCCGAGCAGAAGAGCCGTGTAAACACTTGTTGATTTGTATTTTGGACCCTAGCTCCGTGGAAGAAGGCTAGTTTTTTCACGACCGCTCTCGTCCTGCTCGCTGAGCAACATCGAGGTGCACAGATCCCATAGCCAGTGCCCCTATAACGCCCCGAGACCGATGTGCCAGCTGTCGTTCTGTTATTCACTGGTGTTGCCATGTCATTGCTTGCGTGTCATGCATTTCATATCATGTCATCATGCGCATTTCATTTGCATACGTGTTCGTCTCATGCATCCGAGCTTTTTCCCCGTTTTCCGTTTTGCATTCCGACGCTTTGTTCTCCTTCGGTGGTCAATTCTACCTTTCTTTTGTGTGTGGGGATTAAACATTTCCGGATTGGACCGAGACTTGCCATGCGGCCTTGGTTTACTACCGGTAGACCGCCTGTCAAGTTTCATACCATTTGGACTTTGTTTGATACTCCAACGGTTAACCGAGGGACTGAGAAGGCCTCGTGTGTGTTGCAGCCCAACACCCTTCCAAAGTGGCCCAAAACCCACCTAACTCTATTCCATCGTCTCGGTCGTTTGATCACGATCGTGTGGCCACAAACCGCACCTCATTTGGACTCTCCTAGCTCCCTCTACCTATAAATATAGCCTCCTCCCCGAAATCCCGGATCAAACCCTAGTCTTCTTCCCCACCGCGCATCCGGACGCGTCCGCGGCGCGCCGGACACGTCCGCCCCCGCGCGCCACCTCACTCCAGCCTATCAGAGGCCGACACCTCAGCCGGCCACCGCCCTCGTCCAACCCGCGCGCGCCACTTGGCATCGCAGCGCCCCACTTCGCCGGGGCCCGGAGGAGCCCAGATCCGGCCCTCCCCGGGCCCGAGTCACGCCGTCGTTCCCCCGCACAGCCGCCGCCTCCGTTCGTCGTCTTCACCATCCCCGGTCGCCGGAATCGCCCGCCGGAGCGCTCCGCCTTGCCGGCGCGGTTCCCCACGCCCTTCGCCGGCCATCGCCAGGTCTTCGCGCCGCCGCCCGCACTCGGCGCCGCCTCTTCATCCTCCAGCCCGACTCCATCGCCGCCAACTCCGGCTGCCCGGAGCTCGCTGCACCGCCGCGCGCCGAAGCCGGCCACCGCGCGCCGCCCGACCTCGCGCCTCCCACCGGACTCGGATCCCGCGCGAGCGCCATCGAAGCCGTCGTCCGAGCTCGCCCGAGATCGCCCCGCTGCTCCGGTTTTCTCTGCCGCCGGCGAACGGCTGCACCGGCCACCGCGGACCTCGCCGCACCCTGCCGGAGTCCTCCATCGCCGCCATCGCCATGGATCGGGAGGAGCCCGATCCAGTGGATTCCTCGGCGCCGTTGACCTTCCTCCTGGGCCGCCTTCCTCTCGCTGAGGCCCATCTCCGTCGGCCTGCCTCCGCCTCCTCCCCGCGTGGGCCTTGGCCTCCCAAGCCCAGACTGCGTCGCCCTTACAGGCCGGCCTCCTCCCACAAATCGGGCCAGGCCCTGGGTGAGCCGCCCCAGAGCCCCCTTCTCTATTTTTTCCCTTCCTTGCTGTTGGGCTAAGCCAGATTCGGCCCGATATGTATTTTTTTCGGGTCCTGTGAATTTGTCCATTATCCAGTGCATTGGCAGTTTTGCAGTATAGTCCCCCTAGTTCATGCATTTAATAACTCATGAACCGTGCATCGGATTAAAACAATTTATATATGAAACTTGCTCAGAATTCTGTGTAGATTAATAATATGCCACTTTCATCCAGGTTTAAAATGTTTAACATGTTGTTTGCATTAAATTTGCTCTATGCCATGCTAAAATGCTTTAATTCATATCTAAATAACCATAACTCCGATTTTAATAAACTTTATATGTAAATGGGGTAGAATTTTGCCTAGTTTATCATGGTGGCATCACTTTGCATGTTAAACAACTCTAAAATTGTGTTTAGGACAGATCAGGACCAAATCTAAAATATGCCATGGGGTTTTTCCGGAATTGTTGTTCGTTGCTTCCGGCCTCATTTAAACTTGCCTAGATTAGGTAGTTTTTTTGCTTCACCTCTTGCCATGTTAAATCAACATTTAATATTGTTGGGGTACATAACGAGAGAGAACTAAATAATTGATGTGGTGTTTCGTCAATATGCAACTCGTTGCATATTGAGCTCCACTTAATTTGTAGGATTGTTTGTGCATTTTGCCATGCCATGCCTCTTTAAACCGGACATGCATCATACTCGATTGTGCATCATGCCATGTTGATGTGTTGGTTGTTTACTATGTTGTTTGCTCTTTTCCGGTGTTTGCTTCTTCGGGTTGGTTCCGATATCGTCGAGTTTGTGAGGATCCGTTCATCTACGTCCGTTTGTCTTCCTCATGGACTCATTCTTCTTCCTTGCGGGATTTCAGGCAAGATGACCATACCCTCGAAATCACTACTATCTTTGCTATGCTAGTTTGCTCGCTCTTTTGCTATGCCATTGCTACGATGCCTACCACTTGCTTGTCAGCCTCCCAAATTGCCATGTTCAGCCTCTAACCCACGAATGTCCTAGCAAACCATTGATTGGCTATGTGACCGCTTTGCTCAGCCCCTCTTATAGCGTTGTTAGTTGCAGGTGAAGATTGAAGTTTGTTCCTTGTTGGAACATGGAGATGTTGTTCCTTGTTGGGACATGTTTACTTGTTGGAATATCACTATATATCTTATTTAATTAATGCATCTATATACTTGGTAAAGGGTGGAAGGCTCGGCCTTATGCCTGGTGTTTTGTTCCACTCTTGCCGCCCTAGTTTCCGTTATATCGGTGTTATGTTCCCGGATTTTGCGTCCCTTACGCGGTTGGGTATATGGGAACCCCTTGACAGTTCGCTTTGAATAAAACTCCTCCAGCAAGGCCCAACCTTGGTTTTACCATTTGCCACCTAGCCTCTTTTTCCCTTGGGTTAGGCCAGCCCAAGGGTCATCTTATTTTAACCCCCGGGCCAGTGCTTGTCTAAGTGTTGGCCCAACCCAGAGCACCGTGCAGGGCCATCCCTTGGCAACTTGGGTTACGTCGGCTCCTGTACGCTTAGCTTATCCGGTGTGCCCTGAGAACGAGATATGTGCAGCTCCTATCGGGATGTCGGCGCATCGGGTGGTTTTGCTGGACTTGTTTTACCATTGTCGAGGATGTCTTGGAGTACCGGGGTACCGAGTCTGATCGGAATGTCTCGGGAGGAGGTCTATTCCTTCGTTGACCGTGAGAGCTTGTGATGGGCTAAGTTGGGACACCCCTGCAGGGATTTGAACTTTCGAAAGCCGTGCCCGCGGTTATGGGCAGATGGGAATTTGTTAACGTCCGATTGTAGAAAACCTGAAGTCGACCTTAATTAAAATGAATCAACCGCGTGTGTAACCGTGATGGTCTCTTTCCGGCGGAGTCCGGGAAGTGAACACGGTTGTTGGAGTTATGCTTGACGTAGGTAGTCCAGGATCACTTCTTGATCATATTTTTATCGACCGTGCTTTGCCTTCTCTTCTCGCTCTCATTTGCGTATGTTAGCCACCATATATGCTAGTCGCTTGCTGCAGCTCCACCTCATACCTTTACCTTACCCATAAGCTTAAATAGTCTTGATCGCGAGGGTGCGAGATTGCTGAGTCCTTGTGGCTCACAGATACTTCCAAAACCAGTTTGCAGGTGCCGATGAGTCCGTGCAGATGACGCAACCCAGCTCAGGAGGAGCTTGATGAAGATCTTGTTCTTTGTGTTGTTTCGTGCTAGTTGATCAGTAGTGGAGCCCAGTTGGGGTCGATCGGGGACCTTTGTCGCATTTGGGGTTCTTCTTTTATTTTGGTTCCGTAGTCGGACCATGAGTGTATTTGATTGATGTAATGTTTATTCTTGTAATTGTGTGAAGTGGCGATTGTAAGCCAACTATGTACCTCTTTCCCTTATTATATTACATGGGTTGTGTGAAGATTACCTCACTTGCGACATATGCCTTCAATGCGATTATGCCTCTAAGTCGTGCCTCGACACGTGGGAGATATAGTCGCATTGAGGGTGTTACAAGTTGGTAATCAGAGCCTTCCCCGACCTTAGGAGCCCCCATTGCTTGATCGTTTTTAGCAGCCGAGTTGTGTCTAGAAAAATGTTTTGAGTCCTTAGGAACTATATATCGGAGAGCTTAGGAATTCTTTTTACTTCCCAGTCTCCTCATCGCTCTGGTAAGGCATCCTGACGTAGAGTTTTGACTCTTCTCTTCTCAAATTTCACAAAAAAATTTAGGATCACGCGAGTATCTTAGTTTTGTTCCGATGGCTTATGATGAGAATACTGTCTTGGTGCCTCCTGTCAGGGGTTTAGTGGAAGTGTCCCGGGGAGTTGAGCTCTGAGGTGTTGTCATCATAATTCTATCGTTGCAATTCTGGTATACTTGAGATATGTGCGCGACATCGAAAATCTCCTTTATGCAGTTCGTTGGTGAGATAACCTCGACGCCACCCAGTACTGGGGCGGGAGTTCGGGAGTATCGCCATAACTTGTATAACGGATGCTTTTCGAAGGTTGAGATAGATGGTTTCCGAAGGTTTCTTGGTTATGTGTTGAAGGATGGATGCAGCTGGATGTAGGATTTGCTAGTTTGGGTGAGATATTATGCTTCCCCTGTATCCTCAACACCTGATTGCATAACCGGAAAATTTCGGGAGTTTCATAGGTGGGAATTCAAGTAGCTCTTAGGATTTCTTTCCGACAAATGTATGATATGAAATTGGGGTTCGACGTCTAGTGGTTCGCCTATTCACGGTCGATTTTACAGTGGTCTTGTTGTGTCTTCAAGAGTCCTTGGCTATGCTGACTCGGGGACGCTTCGTATGTCATGTGCACTGCCTTGTACATGATGGTGCTGTACGATCGAGCCCGTGTAGGTCCCACCACGAAAACTTCGGACGAAATCTCTATCGTATGTTTGTTCTGGCTTATTTTGCAAGCCAATCCTTTGTTTTTGTTTTGAGTTGTGGTATTCGAGTTGCTTCGAAGTCAAATGTTGATTCCATACCTTTCCCCAAATGGTGTTCTCATACTCCTATGCGAATACTAATCCTCCATGATAATCGAGATTGTCATGTTAATTCTTATCAACCGGTGTGTCTCACCTCAAGTGGATCCGATCATTTCAACTCCCGCAAGTTCAATTATCACTTCTCCTCAACGGTGTTTGTTCCATCCGTCTCCAAGTTGCCTTTGTTTTTCCCTCCCACCCACCCTTTTCTTCAAGGATTCAGATTTCATAAACACTATCCATTTTATTGATGTGAAGTCTCTCCATTCTTTTCTATCAATATTGTTATCCGGTTATTCTCATGAAGATTCTAACGGAGCTTCAAGTTCATCATCTTTCGTTCTTTTCTTATCCGGTGGTTCCAAGTCAAGCTTTCGGTGTTGATCATACTCTTTTTCTGTATTTCAATGTTTTTCTCATGCCGGTGTAATTCTTAATCGTTCACCTCTCGCTATTCTATTTGTTCCGGAGTGCTGAAGATATCTCAGAAGATTCGTGTTTCCACTCTTAATCCGTTCAAGCTATTCCGAGGTCCTATCTCATTCAAGCCTTTTAATTCAACCGGTGCAACCTCTCTTTCAAATCATTCAATGGTGTTTCTCTTGAGTGGGCCCTAACCCACAGGTCCTTTCCCAGGATCTTACCTGACTCCTCTTATTTACCCGGATTTATACTAAATTCGTTTCGAAGCTTGACGTAAGAATGATTTATCATCAGTCAAATGTCTTCTCCAAGATCTGTCGAATTCTTTCCATCGTTGGCCCAACCTCTTCGTTTTGATTCTTCCGGAGTGTCTAAATAAGTCTTGATGGTATTTCTCATCGTCATTCTCAGGTTGGAAAACCGAAGATGATTCTTCTTTCAATCTTGCTCCATTCTCTTCAAGATTCGTGATTCTAGCTTGTTGCCATTCTCTCATAATTGTTTTGATTGTGAGAATTCTTTTACTTATCCGGGGCAATTCAAGAGTCTTCTCAGTTTGTTATTCGGAGTCCATCATCTAAGATTTGTTCATTCTCACCTCTCAGCTCTCTTTCTCTAAATTTTACCGGTGCTTCGTTCAAGTGATCTTTAATCGGCTCGTGATCTCTTCGTTCTCATGTATCTAAATTCTCTCAAGCATCTTCGTTCATTTGCTAATTCTTCCCGGTGTTTCTTTATCTTTTCTTCGTTCATTTTCATTTCTTACGGTGGTTCGTTCAAGATTTCTCTTCTTCCTTATCATGTTTATTTATTGGTTCTTTCAATTCTACCGGTGGTTCGTTGAAGACTTCCTCAAGTTTATGTGATATCTCGTTTAATCTTTTCTACGAGAATAAGTAATATGCCAAATCCATTGTTTCTCATCAATTTGAATTGGTGAAGGATAAGCATAATGTAATTCTTATTCTTGTTTCAACCAAATGATTAATTCTTATTCCGGAGGCCCTTCAAATTCTTGGTTTCACTTGTTTTCATCTTTTCTTTCCCGGAGTTCCAAGTTATTTCAATTATATCATCACGGAGATCCATCTAAATCATTGCAAGGCTTCACCTTGTGTTTTCAACTTCTTTCTCTTTTCGTTATCTTTTGTTTACCGGAGTTCTTCATGAAGGCTCTACATGATGGTTCATCAAGGATTTAATTCATTCTCTAAATGTTCATCAAGTTTCTTTTCACAGAAACTCAAGCTTTCTTCATATTGTAATCCGGAGTGCAATTATTCTTTCTTCCATATCATTGGAGGTGTTATTATGTCATTCTTGATAATTTGAGTTCATATTGTCACGATTCACATGTTGTTAAGAATGAGGTATTTTAAATCCATCAATCTCGTCATTGGAGTTATCTTGGGTTATTTTTCACCTAAAAACTTTCCCTGAGGATTGTTGTTATCTATGGTGCTTATAATGATCCAAGTTCTTCTTTTATCCTTCCGGTGAAATAATTTCTCGTCTCCTTGTTCATTTAAACCCAATCAATTCTTCTTTCCGTGAGTGGCAGGCTGTCATCTCTTAATTTGAGACATATTCCATAAGACCATATCAACCTATTCTTTTCGTTCGTGTTTTTTTCCAACAACTCCGTTCAACCCTTCCCCTAAAGATGCCTTTCCAAACTCTTTTGTGGCAGAAGTTGGCATTTTCTCCTCATTTCTCCTATTTCAGTTATCTATCTTCTATTCTTTTGTTCCGGAGGTATTGTGATGTTCATCTTTTCAATCCATTATCTCGTTTTGTCAAAGATCATGATCTTTCCATGCCTGTACTTTTATTGGAGTGTTCTGTCCTCTTTTCAAGTATCCTCTCATCTCGTCGTGTTCAATTTCTTCCATTTACAAACGGAGTGCTGTCCAAATTATATCACTCTTATTCCTTCCCTATCTTGCTTAACCGGAGTATTGTACCCCTTTGTTCAAGTTCTTGTCGCCTTATCAAGTCTTGCATCCCTTTCTCAACAGGAGTGTCATGTTTTCATTTGAGCTCTCTCATCTTATCAAATTTTGACTCCCTTCTCAACCGGAGTGCGGTCTGAGATCTTTCTTACCCCTTGTTCCATCCATTCAATAGTTATGGAGGCAGTGTGTTGATTTCATCAAATATCTTCTCATCTTATCAAGACCTTATTCAATTCTTTTTCTTTTCAACCGGAGTGGTGCCCGTATTTTGGTTTTCCTTGAACCACTTCCCTAACCGGAGTGTTTTTCTATATATATCTTCCCTTCAACCTCAAGGGTTCGCAATGCGCCTTGTCCCTCGTTCCTAAAGGAGTGTTTTCGACCTAGTTCACCTTCGTGGTATTCTTTTCTCGAATTTGTTCAACCTCGCAAGGTTCTTTGGTTTCACTCGTTTGCCAAAGAAGCAACTTAGTTTTACCTCTCCTCTTTCTCATCCGTTTTCCCTCCGGTGCCATTCTAGATCTCGGGACGAGATCCTCTCGTAGTGGTGGAGTGTTGTAACGCCCCGAGACCGATGTGCCAGCTGTCGTTCTGTTATTCGCTGGTGTTGCCTTGTCATTGCTTGCGTGTCATGCATTTCATATCATGTCATCATGCGCATTTCATTTGCATACGTGTTCGTCTCATGCATCCGAGCTTTTTCCCCGTTTTCCGTTTTGCATTCCGACGCTTCGTTCTCCTCCGGTGGTCAATTCTACCTTTCTTTTGTGTGTGGGAATTAAACATTTCCGGATTGGACCGAGACTTGCCATGCGGCCTTGGTTTACTACCGGTAGACCGCCTGTCAAGTTTCATACCATTTGGACTTCGTTTGATACTCCAACGGTTAACCGAGGGACCGAGAAGGCCTCGTGTGTGTTGCAGCCCAACACCCTTCCAAAGTGGCCCAAAACCCACCTAACTCTGTTCCATCGTCTCGGTCGTTTGATCACGATCGTGTGGCCGCAAACCGCACCTCATTTGGACTCTCCTAGCTCCCTCTACCTATAAATATAGCCTCCTCCCCGAAATCCCGGATCAAACCCTAGTCTTCTTCCCCACCGCGCATCCAGACGCGTCCGCGGCGCGCCGGACACGTCCGCCCCCGCGCGCCACCTCACTCCAGCCTATCAGAGGCCGACACCTCAGCCGGCCACCGCCCTCGTCCAACCCGCGCGCGCCACTTGGCATCGCAGCGCCCCACTTCGCCGGGGCCCGGAGGAGCCCAGATCCGGCCCTCCCCGGGCCCGAGTCACGCCGTCGTTCCCCCGCACAGCCGCCGCCTCCGTTCGTCGTCTTCACCATCCCCGGTCGCCGGAATCGCCCGCCGGAGCGCTCCGCCTTGCCGGCGCGGTTCCCCACGCCCTTCGCCGGCCATCGCCAGGTCTTCGCGCCGCCGCCCGCACTCGGCGCCGCCTCTTCATCCTCCAGCCCGACTCCATCGCCGCCAACTCCGGCTGCCCGGAGCTCGCTGCACCGCCGCGCGCCGAAGCCGGCCACCGCGCGCCGCCCGACCTCGCGCCTCCCACCGGACTCGGATCCCGCGCGAGCGCCATCGAAGCCGTCGTCCGAGCTCGCCCGAGATCGCCCCGCTGCTCCGGTTTTCTCTGCCGCCGGCGAACGGCTGCACCGGCCACCGCGGACCTCGCCGCACCCTGCCGGAGTCCTCCATCGCCGCCATCGCCATGGATCGGGAGGAGCCCGATCCAGTGGATTCCTCGGCGCCGTTGACCTTCCTCCTGGGCCGCCTTCCTCTCGCTGAGGCCCATCTCCGTCGGCCTGCCTCCGCCTCCTCCCCGCGTGGGCCTTGGCCTCCCAAGCCCAGACTGCGTCGCCCTTACAGGCCGGCCTCCTCCCACAAATCGGGCCAGGCCCTGGGTGAGCCGCCCCAGAGCCCCCTTCTCTATTTTTTTCCCTTCCTTGCTGTTGGGCTAAGCCAGATTCGGCCCGATATGTATTTTTTTCGGGTCCTGTGAATTTGTCCATTATCCAGTGCATTGGCAGTTTTGCAGTATAGTCCCCCTAGTTCATGCATTTAATAACTCATGAACCGTGCATCGGATTAAAACAATTTATATATGAAACTTGCTCGGAATTCTGTGTAGATTAATAATATGCCACTTTCATCCAGGTTTAAAATGTTTAACATGTTGTTTGCATTAAATTTGCTCTATGCCATGCTAAAATGCTTTAATTCATATCTAAATAACCATAACTCCGATTTTAATAAACTTTATATGTAAATGGGGTAGAATTTTGCCTAGTTTATCATGGTGGCATCACTTTGCATGTTAAACAACTCTAAAATTGTGTTTAGGACAGATCAGGACCAAATCTAAAATATGCCATGGGGTTTTTCCGGAATTGTTGTTCGTTGCTTCCGGCCTCATTTAAACTTGCCTAGATTAGGTAGTTTTTTTTGCTTCACCTCTTGCCATGTTAAATCAACATTTAATATTGTTGGGGTACATAACGAGAGAGAACTAAATAATTGATGTGGTGTTTCGTCAATATGCAACTCGTTGCATATTGAGCTCCACTTAATTTGTAGGATTGTTTGTGCATTTTGCCATGCCATGCCTCTTTAAACCGGACATGCATCATACTCGATTGTGCATCATGCCATGTTGATGTGTTGGTTGTTTACTATGTTGTTTGCTCTTTTCCGGTGTTTGCTTCTTCGGGTTGGTTCCGATATCGTCGAGTTTGTGAGGATCCGTTCATCTACGTCCGTTTGTCTTCCTCATGGACTCATTCTTCTTCCTTGCGGGATTTCAGGCAAGATGACCATACCCTCGAAATCACTACTATCTTTGCTATGCTAGTTTGCTCGCTCTTTTGCTATGCCATTGCTACGATGCCTACCACTTGCTTGTCAGCCTCCCAAATTGCCATGTTCAGCCTCTAACCCACGAATGTCCTAGCAAACCATTGATTGGCTATGTGACCGCTTTGCTCAGCCCCTCTTATAGCGTTGTTAGTTGCAGGTGAAGATTGAAGTTTGTTCCTTGTTGGAACATGGAGATGTTGTTCCTTGTTGGGACATGTTTACTTGTTGGAATATCACTATATATCTTATTTAATTAATGCATCTATATACTTGGTAAAGGGTGGAAGGCTCGGCCTTATGCCTGGTGTTTTGTTCCACTCTTGCCGCCCTAGTTTCCGTTATATCGGTGTTATGTTCCCGGATTTTGCGTCCCTTACGCGGTTGGGTATATGGGAACCCCTTGACAGTTCGCTTTGAATAAAACTCCTCCAGCAAGGCCCAACCTTGGTTTTACCATTTGCCACCTAGCCTCTTTTTCCCTTGGGTTAGGCCAGCCCAAGGGTCATCTTATTTTAACCCCCGGGCCAGTGCTTATCTAAGTGTTGGCCCAACCCAGAGCACCGTGCAGGGCCATCCCTTGGCAACTTGGGTTACGTCAGCTCCTGTACGCTTAGCTTATCCGGTGTGCCCTGAGAACGAGATATGTGCAGCTCCTATCGAGATGTCGGCGCATCGGGTGGTTTTGCTGGACTTGTTTTACCATTGTCGAGGATGTCTTGGAGTACCGGGGTACCGAGTCTGATCGGAATGTCTCGGGAGGAGGTCTATTCCTTCGTTGACCGTGAGAGCTTGTGATGGGCTAAGTTGGGACACCCCTGCAGGGATTTGAACTTTCGAAAGCCGTGCCCGCGGTTATGGGCAGATGGGAATTTGTTAACGTCCGATTGTAGAAAACCTGAAGTCGACCTTAATTAAAATGAATCAACCGCGTGTGTAACCGTGATGGTCTCTTTCCGGCGGAGTCCGGGAAGTGAACACGGTTGTTGGAGTTATGCTTGACGTAGGTAGTCCAGGATCACTTCTTGATCATATTTTTATCGACCGTGCTTTGCCTTCTCTTCTCGCTCTCATTTGCGTATGTTAGCCACCATATATGCTAGTCGCTTGCTGCAGCTCCACCTCATACCTTTACCTTACCCATAAGCTTAAATAGTCTTGATCGCGAGGGTGCGAGATTGCTGAGTCCTTGTGGCTCATAGATACTTCCAAAACCAGTTTGCAGGTGCCGATGAGTCCGTGCAGATGACGCAACCCAGCTCAGGAGGAGCTTGATGAAGATCTTGTTCTTTGTGTTGTTTCGTGCTAGTTGATCAGTAGTGGAGCCCAGTTGGGGTCGATCGGGGACCTTTGTCGCATTTGGGTTCTTCTTTTATTTTGGTTACGTAGTCGGACCATGAGTGTATTTGATTGATGTAATGTTTATTCTTGTAATTGTGTGAAGTGGCGATTGTAAGCCAACTATGTACCTCTTTCCCTTATTATATTACATGGGGTGTGTGAAGATTACCTCACTTGCGACATATGCCTTCAATGCGATTATGCCTCTAAGTCGTGCCTCGACACGTGGGAGATATAGTCGCATTGAGGGTGTTACAAGTTGGTAATCAGAGCCTTCCCCGACCTTAGGAGCCCCCATTGCTTGATCGTTTTTAGCAGCCGAGTTGTGTCTAGAAAAATGTTTTGAGTCCTTAGGAACTATATATCGGAGAGCTTAGGAATTCTTTTTACTTCCCAGTCTCCTCATCGCTCTGGTAAGGCATCCTGACGTAGAGTTTTGAATCTTCTCTTCTCAAATTTCACAAAAAAAATTAGGATCACGCGAGTATCTTAGTTTTGTTCCGATGGCTTATGATGAGAATACTGTCTTGGTGCCTCCTGTCGGGGGTTTAGTGGAAGTGTCCCGGGGAGTTGAGCTCTGAGGTGTTGTCATCATAATTCTATCGTTGCAATTCTGGTATACTTGAGATATGTGCGCGACATCGAAAATCTCCTTTATGTAGTTCGTTGGTGAGATAACCTCGACGCCACCCAGTACTGGGGCGGGAGTTCGGGAGTATCGCCATAACTTGTATAACGGATGCTTTTCGAAGGTTGAGATAGATGGTTTCCGAAGGTTTCTTGGTTATGTGTTGAAGGATGGATGCAGCTGGATGTAGGATTTGCTAGTTTGGGTGAGATATTATGCTTCCCCTGTATCCTCAACACCTGATTGCATAACCGGAAAATTTCGGGAGTTTCATAGGTGGGAATTCAAGTAGCTCTTAGGATTTCTTTCCGACAAATGTATGATATGAAATTGGGGTTCGACGTCTAGTGGTTAGCCTATTCACGGTCGATTTTACAGTGGTCTCGTTGTGTCTTAAAGAGTCCTTGGCTATGCTGACTCGGGAACGCTTCGTATGTCATGTGCACTGCCTTGTACATGATGGTGCTGTACGATCGAGCCCGTGTAGGTCCCATCACGAAAACTTCGGACGAAATCTCTATCGTATGTTTGTTCTGGCTTATTTTGCAAGCCAATCCTTTGTTTTTGTTTTGAGTTGTGGTATTCGAGTTGCTTCGAAGTCAAATGTTGATTCCATACCTTTCCCCAAATGGTGTTCTCATACTCCTATGCGAATACTAATCCTCCATGATAATCGAGATTGTCATGTTAATTCTTATCAGCCGGTGTGTCTCTCCTCAAGTGGATCCGATCATTTCAACTCCCGCAAGTTCAATTATCACTTCTCCTCAACGGTGTTTGTTCCATCCGTCTCCAAGTTGCCTTTGTTTTTCCCTCCCACCCACCCTTTTCTTCAAGGATTCAGATTTCATAAACACTATCCATTTTATTGATGTGAAGTCTCTCCATTCTTTTCTATCAATATTGTTATCCGGTTATTCCCATGAAGATTCTAACGGAGCTTCAAGTTCATCATCTTTCGTTCTTTTCTTATCCGGTGGTTCCAAGTTAAGCTTTCGGTGTTGATCATACTCTTTTTCCGTATTTCAATGTTTTTCTCATGCCGGTGTAATTCTTAATCGTTCACCTCTCGCTATTCTATTTGTTCCGGAGTGCTGAAGATATCTCAGAAGATTCGTGTTTCCACTCTTAATCCGTTCAAGCTATTCCGAGGTCCTATCTCATTCAAGCCTTTTAATTCAACCGGTGCAACCTCTCTTTCAAATCATTCAACGGTGTTTCTCTTGAGTGGGCCCTAACCCACAGGTCCTTTCCCAGGATCTTACCTGACTCCTCTTATTTACCCGGAGTTATACTAAATTCGTTTCGAAGCTTGACGTAAGAATGATTTATCATCAGTCAAATGTCTTCTCCAAGATCTGTCGAATTCTTTCCATCGTTGGCCCAACCTCTTCGTTTTGATTCTTCTGGAGTGTCTAAATAAGTCTTGATGGTATTTCTCATCGTCATTCTCAGGTTGGAAAACCGAAGACGATTCTTCTTTCAATCTTGCTCCATTCTCTTCAAGATTCGTGATTCTAGCTTGTTGCCATTCTCTCATAATTGTTTTGATTGTGAGAATTCTTTTACTTATCCGGGGCAATTCAAGAGTCTTCTTAGTTTGTTATTCGGAGTCCATCATCTAAGATTTGTTCATTCTCACCTCTCAGCTCTCTTTCTCTAAATTTTACCGGTGCTTCGTTCAAGTGATCTTTAATCGGCTCGTGATCTTTTCGTTCTCATGTATCTAAATTCTCTCAAGCATCTTCGTTCATTTGCTAATTCTTCCCGGTGTTTCTTTATCTTTTCTTCGTTCATTTTCATTTCTTATGGTGGTTCGTTCAAGATTTCTCTTCTTCCTTATCATGTTTATTTACTGGTTCTTTCAATTCTACCGGTGGTTCGTTGAAGACTTCCTCAAGTTTATGTGATATCTCGTTTAATCTTTTCTACGAGAATAAGTAATATGCCAAATCCATTGTTTCTCATCAATTTGAATTGGTGAAGGATAAGCATAATGTAATTCTTATTCTTGTTTCAACCAAATGATTAATTCTTATTCCGGAGGCCCTTCAAATTCTTGGTTTCACTTGTTTTCATCTTTTCTTTCCCGGAGTTCCAAGTTATTTCAATTATATCATCACGGAGATCCATCTAAATCATTGCAAGGCTTCACCTTGTGTTTTCAACTTCTTTCTCTTTTCGTTATCTTTTGTTTACCGGAGTTCTTCATGAAGGCTCTACATGATGGTTCATCAAGGATTTAATTCATTCTCTAAATGTTCATCAAGTTTCTTTTCACAGAAACTCAAGCTTTCTTCATATTGTAATCCGGAGTGCAATTATTCTTTCTTCCGTATCATTGGAGGTGGTATTATGTCATTCTTGATAATTTGAGTTCATATTGTCACGATTCACATGTTGTTAAGAATGAGGTATTTTAAATCCATCAATCTCGTCACTGGAGTTATCTTGGGTTATTTTTCACCTAAAAACTTTCCCTGAGGATTGTTGTTATCTATGGTGCTTATAATGATCCAAGTTCTTCTTTTATCCTTCCGGTGAAATAATTTCTCGTCTCCTTGTTCATTTAAACCCAATCAATTCTTCTTTCCGTGAGTGGCAGGCTGTCATCTCTTAATTTGAGACATATTCCATAAGACCATATCAACCTATTCTTTTCGTTCGTGTTTTTTTCCAACAACTCCGTTCAACCCTTCCCCTAAAGATGCCTTTCCAAACTCTTTTGTGGCAGAAGTTGGCATTTTCTCCTCATTTCTCCTATTTCAGTTATCTATCTTCTATTCTTTTGTTCCGGAGGTATTGTGATGTTCATCTTTTCAATCCATTATCTCGTTTTGTCAAAGATCATGATCTTTCCATGCCTGTACTTTTATTGGAGTGTTCTGTCCTCTTTTCAAGTATCCTCTCATCTCGTCGTGTTCAATTTCTTCCATTTACAAACGGAGTGCTGTCCAAATTATATCACTCTTATTCCTTCCCTATCTTGCTTAACCGGAGTATTGTACCCCTTTGTTCAAGTTCTTGTCGCCTTATCAAGTCTTGCATCCCTTTCTCAACAGGAGTGTCATGTTTTCATTTGAGCTCTCTCATCTTATCAAATTTTGACTCCCTTCTCAACCGGAGTGCGGTCTGAGATCTTTCTTACCCCTTGTTCCATCCATTCAATAGTTATGGAGGCAGTGTGTTGATTTCATCAAATATCTTCTCATCTTATCAAGACCTTATTCAATTCTTTTTCTTTTCAACCGGAGTGGTGCCCGTATTTTGGTTTTCCTTGAACCACTTCCCTAACCGGAGTGTTTTTCTATATATATCTTCCCTTCAACCTCAAGGGTTCGCAATGCGCCTTGTCCCTCGTTCCTAAAGGAGTGTTTTCGACCTAGTTCACCTTCGTGGTATTCTTTTCTCGAATTTGTTCAACCTCGCAAGGTTCTTTGGTTTCACTCGTTTGCCAAAGAAGCAACTTAGTTTTACCTCTCCTCTTTCTCATCCGTTTTCCCTCCGGTGCCATTCTAGATCTCGGGACGAGATCCTCTCGTAGTGGTGGAGTGTTGTAACGCCCCGAGACCGATGTGCCAGCTGTCGTTCTGTTATTCGCTGGTGTTGCCTTGTCATTGCTTGCGTGTCATGCATTTCATATCATGTCATCATGCGCATTTCATTTGCATACGTGTTCATCTCATGCATCCGAGCTTTTTCCCCGTTTTCCGTTTTGCATTCCGACGCTTCGTTCTCCTCCGGTGGTCAATTCTACCTTTCTTTTGTGTGTGGGGATTAAACATTTCCGGATTGGACCGAGACTTGCCATGCGGCCTTGGTTTACTACCGGTAGACCGCCTGTCAAGTTTCATACCATTTGGACTTCGTTTGATACTCCAACGGTTAACCGAGGGACCGAGAAGGCCTCGTGTGTGTTGCAGCCCAACACCCTTCCAAAGTGGCCCAAAACCCACCTAACTCTGTTCCATCGTCTCGGTCGTTTGATCACGATCGTGTGGCCACAAACCGCACCTCATTTGGACTCTCCTAACTCCCTCTACCTATAAATATAGCCTCCTCCCCGAAATCCCGGATCAAACCCTAGTCTTCTTCCCCACCGCGCATCCGGACGCGTCCGCGGCGCGCCGGACACGTCCGCCCCCGCGCGCCACCTCACTCCAGCCTATCAGAGGCCGACACCTCAGCCGGCCACCGCCCTCGTCCAACCCGCGCGCGCCACTTGGCACCGCAGCGCCCCACTTCGCCGGGGCCCGGAGGAGCCCAGATCCGGCCCTCCCCGGGCCCGAGTCGCGCCGCCGTTCCCCCGCACAGCCGCCGCCTCCGTTCGTCGTCTTCACCATCCCCGGTCGCCGGAATCGCCCGCCGGAGCGCTCCGCCTCGCCGGCGCGGTCCCACGCCCGTCGCCGGCCATCGCCAGGTCTTCGCGCCGCCGCCCGCACTCGGCGCCGCCTCTTCATCCTCCAGCCCGACTCCATCGCCGCCAACTCCGGCTGCCCGGTGCTCGCTGCACCGCCGCGCGCCGAAGCCGGCCACCGCGCGCCGCCCGACCTCGCGCCTCCCACCGGACTCGGATCCCGCGCGAGCGCCATCGAAGCCGTCGTTCGAGCTCGCCCCGCTGCTCCGGTCTTCTCTGTCGCCGGCGAACGGCTGCACCGGCCACCGCGGACCTCGCCGCACCCTGCCGGAGTCCTCCATCGCCGCCATCGCCATGGATCGGGAGGAGCCCGATCCAGTGGATTCCTCGGCGCCGTTGACCTTCCTCCTGGGCCGCCTTCCTCTCGCTGAGGCCCATCTCCGTCGGCCTGCCTCCGCCTCCTCCCCGCGTGGGCCTTGGCCTCCCAGGCCCAGACTGCGTCGCCCTTACAGGCCGGCCTCCTCCCACAAATCGGGCCAGGCCCTGGGTGAGCCGCCCCAGCGCCCCCTCCTCTATTTTTTCCCTTCCTTGCTGTTGGGCTAAGCCAGATTCGGCCCGATATGTATTTTTTTCGGGTCCTGTGAATTTGTCCATTATCCAGTGCATTGGCAGTTTTGCAGTATAGTCCCCCTAGTTCATGCATTTAATAACTCATGAACCGTGCATCGGATTAAAACAATTTATATATGAAACTTGCTCAGAATTCTGTGTAGATTAATAATATGCCACTTTCATCCAGGTTTAAAATGTTTAACATGTTGTTTGCATTAAATTTGCTCTATGCCATGCTAAAATGCTTTAATTCATATCTAAATAACCGTAACTCCGATTTTAATAAACTTTATATGTAAATGGGGTAGAATTTTGCCTAGTTTATCATGGTGGCATCACTTTGCATGTTAAACAACTCTAAAATTGTGTTTAGGACAGATCAGGACCAAATCTAAAATATGCCATGGGGTTTTTCCGGAATTGTTGTTCGTTGCTTCCGGCCTCATTTAAACTTGCCTAGATTAGGTAGTTTTCTTTTGCTTCACCTCTTGCCATGTTAAATCAACATTTAATATTGTTGGGGTACATAACGAGAGAGAACTAAATAATTGATGTGGTGTTTCGTCAATATGCAACTCGTTGCATATTGAGCTCCACTTAATTTGTAGGATTGTTTGTGCATTTTGCCATGCCATGCCTCTTTAAACCGGACATGCATCATACTCGATTGTGCATCATGCCATGTTGGTGTTGGTTGTTTACTATGTTGTTTGCTCTTTTCCGGTGTTTGCTTCTTCGGGTTGGTTCCGATATCGTCGAGTTTGTGAGGATCCGTTCATCTACGTCCGTTTGTCTTCCTCATGGACTCGTTCTTCTTCCTTGCGGGATTTCAGGCAAGATGACCATACCCTCGAAATCACTACTATCTTTGCTATGCTAGTTTGCTCGCTCTTTTGCTATGCCATTGCTACGATGCCTACCACTTGCTTGTCAGCCTCCCAAATTGCCATGTTCAGCCTCTAACCCACGAATGTCCTAGCAAACCATTGATTGGCTATGTGACCGCTTTGCTCAGCCCCTCTTATAGCGTTGTTAGTTGCAGGTGAAGATTGAAGTTTGTTCCTTGTTGGAACATGGAGATGTTGTTCCTTGTTGGGACATGTTTACTTGTTGGAATATCACTATATATCTTATTTAATTAATGCATCTATATACTTGGTAAAGGGTGGAAGGCTCGGCCTTATGCCTGGTGTTTTGTTCCACTCTTGCCGCCCTAGTTTCCGTTATATCGGTGTTACGTTCCCGGATTTTGCGTCCCTTACGCGGTTGGGTATATGGGAACCCCTTGACAGTTCGCTTTGAATAAAACTCCTCCAGCAAGGCCCAACCTTGGTTTTACCATTTGCCACCTAGCCTCTTTTTCCCTTGGGTTAGGCCAGCCCAAGGGTCATCTTATTTTAACCCCCGGGCCAGTGCTTGTCTAAGTGTTGGCCCAACCCAGAGCACCGTGCAGGGCCATCCCTTGGCAACTTGGGTTACGTCGGCTCCTGTACGCTTAGCTTATCCGGTGTGCCCTGAGAACGAGATATGTGCAGCTCCTATCGGGATGTCGGCGCATCGGGTGGTTTTGCTGGACTTGTTTTACCATTGTCGAGGATGTCTTGGAGTACCGGGGTACCGAGTCTGATCGGAATGTCTCGGGAGGAGGTCTATTCCTTCGTTGACCGTGAGAGCTTGTGATGGGCTAAGTTGGGACACCCCTGCAGGGATTTGAACTTTCGAAAGCCGTGCCCGCGGTTATGGGCAGATGGGAATTTGTTAACGTCCGATTGTAGAAAACCTGAAGTCGACCTTAATTAAAATGAATCAACCGCGTGTGTAACCGTGATGGTCTCTTTCCGGCGGAGTCCGGGAAGTGAACACGGTTGTTGGAGTTATGCTTGACGTAGGTAGTCCAGGATCACTTCTTGATCATATTTTTATCGACCGTGCTTTGCCTTCTCTTCTCGCTCTCATTTGTGTATGTTAGCCACCATATATGCTAGTCGCTTGCTGCAGCTCCACCTCATACCTTTACCTTACCCATAAGCTTAAATAGTCTTGATCGCGAGGGTGCGAGATTGCTGAGTCCTTGTGGCTCACAGATACTTCCAAAACCAGTTTGCAGGTGCCGATGAGTCCGTGCAGATGACGCAACCCAGCTCAGGAGGAGCTTGATGAAGATCTTGTTCTTTGTGTTGTTTCGTGCTAGTTGATCAGTAGTGGAGCCCAGTTGGGGTCGATCGGGGACCTTTGTCGCATTTGGGGTTCTTCTTTTATTTTGGTTCCGTAGTCGGACCATGAGTGTATTTGATTGATGTAATGTTTATTCTTGTAATTGTGTGAAGTGGCGATTGTAAGCCAACTATGTACCTCTTTCCCTTATTATATTACATGGGTTGTGTGAAGATTACCTCACTTGCGACATATGCCTTCAATGCGATTATGCCTCTAAGTCGTGCCTCGACACGTGGGAGATATAGTCGCATTGAGGGTGTTACAGCCCCCCCCCCCCACCAACCCTTCCCTCATCACTGTTGCCAGAGGGCATCGCCGGGCGAAACCCTTATGGCATTAGCGCCGGCAGGCCACTTCGTGTCGCGGGATCTGGGCTTTAGCCCGTGGTGATCTTCCCTGGCGCCTCCGGCAACGAGGTGGCAGCTTGTCGACACGCCCGCCTCTGCCCTCCAAAGGCTGTTTCCGACCGGCCATGGGGTTCCGAGGCGGCTTCCGGCAAGCCTGGCCCTTGCGGTTTCATATCTAGCGCAAGCGGGCGTGTAGGGATGATGGGCCTGGGTGGGCTCGTATGTTCATTGATGCTAGCGGCTAGGGTTGTGGTGCGAGGCTAAGTGGTGGTCCGGGCAGCTCCTTGCCCATTGCTGGAGAGGTTAGTGGTGGCTCCCGTGCGTCGACATCGGTTGTTGCGCTCGAGGTCAGCGGATCAGTGGATTGCAGCGTGTGGAGTTTGTGTTGGAGATGCGCCGGGTGAAGGCATGCCCGGCTGTTGCCAGACGACAACGGTGGTGCTCGCGGACGTCGTTTCCTGCCTTGGAGGCGCCGCCGTGGAGATCTCCAGCCTCTCCTACACTTGCTTCAAGATCTTCGGGCGAAGCCTAAGACCCGACATCGGGTTGGGCGACGACGTTGTCCTCGTCACATCGCCCTTTGGGTCATCACCTGGAAGAGCTTTGATCTTGATCGCGTAGTCCATAGGCTGGACGCTCACCTTGCTCGGGCTATTCTAGGAAAACCCTAGATCTGGGTCTCTCGGACTGGACGACTATGGTGTCTTCGGTGTCATTCTACCTCCTAGGGCCATTGTTTTGAAGCAACTGCTTGCTGGAAGGGTTATGAGGTGGAGTGGTGTTGCATCTACCGCAGTGACGACGGCGGGCGGCGTGGCGCAGCGGAGCTTCAGCGACGAACATGTGTTGATAGACGCGCGTAGGTGATGGCGTTGAAAGGCGTTGTGGTGGCGTCGACAACAGTATGGCCTGACAAGGTGAATGTGTTGATCGCTCCTGAAGGTAGGATGGTGAAAGATAGCAATGGCTGATTTTAGAGCGTGTGCATGCGGTGCGCGTAGAGGGTCTGTTGGACCCGTTGGTGCTCTTGCCTCTCGGTTTGTCGGCGAGCGGCTTGGTGAGGCCACCGGATTAGACGGTGTGTGTTGATGTGAGGTCGGGGCACATCATCAAGTATGTAGGTGTAGCGACTATTGCCTCTAATAAGGTAGCCTTGAAATGATGAATGTCTTAGTTTTGTCCGGTTACATTGAACATGGGACGTATACCTTGATGCAGAGACCCGGAGTTATCCTTCTTTTCAAACAAAAAATGAAACAATATGCTACTGCACAACACATGGAAGAATTGCAATCTTAGATCACAACACTATGGATGGATAATATGAACTGCCTAAATAATAATTCTCGAGCATCGAACAACCTGAGTAAACAAGCTGTTGGTCCTTTTGTCTTGTTTCTAAGGTGCAGACGATTCCATTTTACCGATCAGAGATAGGTGATTCAAGAACATTCCTTGATTTTTGTCTTACACTTGCACGTCTCGCTTAGTTTATCTTCTTTTCATTTTGCGACGTTGCTGAAGTTTCTTCGACTCCAAGCCACCGTTCGCCTCAAAAGACAACACTTTGGCCGGCACGTCTGTTCCCGGGCACACTGAAAATTGACACTTACCAACCAAGCTCGTTTCTTTTTCGCGCGCATTGGCACTACCCCCAAGCCAAGTAAAAAAAGCTCTCTGCAGATCAAAGGAGACCCGGTACATGCACATCGAACAGCAACGGGGATCGGCCGGGGAAAGCCGCCGAAGTGCGCCGGCGACCGGGACGTCTTGTCTTGCGCGCGGCCGGTGATCGGGCGAGATGCGGTCGACGGGGTGGCACGCGGCGCGGGAAAAGGAGAGGAATCTCCCTTTGCCGGAGAGGCGACGCCGATGGGACGATCGACGCGTCCGAGGTCGACCGGGCCGCGGCTGGCGCCGGTGGCGCCACCGCGGCGCTACCTCGCCATCGGGACGGCGACGCCTGGTCGATCGGCGCTTCGGCGCTGCTCATCGCTGCCTTTGCCTCATCGCCTTCAGGCGGCGGGCCAGCTCGCTGCTTTGATCGGCGCGCGCATGGACGTGCTTCCTCCTCGCCGGCTGCTCTGTTGCCGCCACAGCGGCACCGCTGATCAACCGAGTGGCTCCCGCTGAACCTGAAGCTTTTTCAGTAGTTGTTTGAGACGCAGCAGTCAGCGCATGCCAAAGTGTGAGCACTCGTGGGAAATATACTTAAGAGAAATAAGCTAACATATCGAATCAGCACTGTGATCAGATTCGGGCATGGACCTGAAAGCAGTGCCATAATAATCAAATCGTTGTGGCTCAAGGCCACGAGGGTTTGGGCGGTTAGCCACAGTAGGAGGCACTCGGCTTTACGCCGCGCCTTTCCGGCGTTCTAGAAGATTCCAGCAGCGGCAGAAGGGTTTAAGTTAAGAGGAGGTTTCAGCTTTCGATCCGGAGCTTTCACTGGTAGACTCTTTTGCCTTCTTTGAACAAGTCGCGATCAAGTGGAAAAGCACTTGGAGATCGCTGAATCACTGATCAAAGCATAAAGTCTTCCCGGTAGCATCAGACCGGTGCGCGCGATTTGTCTCGTTCGAATTGGCTGAGCAGGGTGTTAAAAAAGAAACTACTCCAGTAGCTTAGAGTGTGCGAGCATCCGTGCTTCTTTTATACAGATCTGAAAGCACTTACAACGACCGTATCAGAACACTAATAATAAAACAACGGATCAAAAGATTGCGGTATCCCTATCACTATACGTGGACCTGTTTTTTCCTGGCAGAAGAGGCGTAGACATCACAGGCATTGAGATTCCTCTACCAGCTCCAATAGCATGAAATGGAAGTGCTTGTTATCTTAAGTTCTTTTTTATTTTTATTTTTTGAAGGGTTTTGCCTTGAGTTCTTGACCAACGTACATAATCCCTTCAAATACTACCACTAAGTAGAGCAACAAACTATTGGAAATATTAGCACTTTTTTGACTAATCTAATCCATGAGTATACATTAAGCATGGCAAATACGGTATGCATCTCATACCGATACCTAAGCATGTGAGCACGTACAGTACATAGAACCGAAACATCTATGAACAACATATATATGGCCAGCACATGAACGATCAAATAGGGGATGGACGAATCATACCCTCAGGTTGGCCAGGCCAACGCGGCGGCGGCGGCGGCGGCCTCGGCATCGGCCGAGGCCTTCTTCTTGGAGTGAACTAAGTTAGGGTTCACTCCACTGAGAGGGAGTGGGTGAACTGATATAGGCCGTCGGATAGATGGGGCTCAGCTCATTCCCGCGACCCGCGGCGTGACGAGGCGAGGCGGGTGGAGGAGGAGAAGCGCACGTGTACAGCTCCTATTCCTAAGCTTCCAATAGCAAAGGGTGGAGCAACCCTTATAAAAATGTCTCATTTTTTTACCATAGCAATATGGTACTAAACTTTTCACATTTCCCACCACTTATCATACACATGCTTGAGTCTTAGAAATTAACCAGAGATTATTGTTTTATATGGGCCTAAGTCCATCCATAATCCATCACAAACTCTCAAGAGACCTGTAACACACCGATGGTCATGTTGCTAGCTTAATTGGAGAAAAATAACAATCAAGCCAGCCCGGGATTCTTGAGAAATACACAATTGACGACCATCTACACACATATAAGCCTTGACTAGCAGTCCCTATCCCAAATTCATTTCCGTGGTAAATCGGCACGACTTGTCCCGGTCGGAGCTGGTCAGTTCTCACCATAAACAAAGGCATGCACAGACCATACGATACGCAGTGGCCCGTATTTCTTCGCCGGAGATATTAAACCTGTGTCGTCATCCTCATCTTGCACGTCCACGGACGAACTGATCCGCCGGAGAGTTCTCGGGAACACGCTCTCCGGCCGGCCACATCATTTCACGTCGCCATCATCCATGAGGACCCGTATCCACCATTCCACCACCCATTCGACCACCAGCCCAGAACGTTCTCGCTGTCCCCGGCCCAGAACTGGTTCCTCAGCAGTACTTCTTTCGTAAACTAATATAAAAATATTTAAAATACTAAAGTAGTGATCTAAAGCTTTTATATTAGTTTATAAAGGAAGTACCAAACACCATCCATCGATCGGACGAACGAATGGATGTTGCCACTCTTTTTTCTCTATGCATTTTTTTTTTGAAACAGGGGCAAAAGTATTTGCCTAATCAATTAATTAAGAAGAAAAGAATTGTCTAGTTAATTTACGGAAAACTGGTGAAAACCGATCTGTGCATATATTGATACATATACAGTGATAAACGTAGTTTTGCAGCGGGGCAGCCAACGGGAACAAGGAGGAGGTCGACGGCGTGCGTGTCGAGTCGAATGTCTTCATGCTACTAGGCGCCAAAGACGAAAGTTTTGGCACGTATTCAGCTCCTGTGGATGGATGGAATCGCGACGTACGAGGCGACAACGACCTGCCGACCGCTACTCTACTCGTGGAGCAATGGCGTCTCTTTCCTCGACGTGTACTCCGCCCCAAGCGCTCCCGCCAGATCATCATCCTGCCCTGCGCCTGGCGTGGCCTGGTCATCATAAGCGAGAGACCCAGGGTTCAGGGGCGTTCATACTTTGATAACTCAACGATCAGGGGCGGTTAATTATCTAATGAAACGAATGGCGTCTACGATGCGATTTGTGAACACGAATGATGGCGCCAATACACGTGTGTTCACCCGGCGAATATTTTTGAGAAATCATATATGGAACTAAAGTTCCGTGGAAACCTATTTTGAGCGAACGCTCTCAGATGTGTCGGATCCCCGCGAGAATCTGAAAGCGTTCGCTCCCACCGCCCTCGCGAGCGAACGGCAGAATGGTACCCTGCAAACCCCCTTCAGAGTGGACAACACGAATTTTCTGTGTTTCTATCCATTTTGTAAATCATGAACAAGTGGTTATCTAAAGCATGGCAAATGGCAGCTATGTCAACTATAGCATGGCAAATTTATGTGTTTTTAGGATTTTACACATTGACAGTGCTATAACATGGCTAATTATGTGCGTTTTAGACTATTTACACATGACAATTATATAGTATGTTATAGCATGGCAACTCTGTTTTTCTTTCAAGACATGGCATCCCAACTTTTCACACTTTACCACGACAATTTCTATCTTGTAGCGTGACAATTCTCTAAACTGTAGCATGGTTAATTTTTGGACACGTGTAACAATTTTCTTTGTTCTATCATGATGACAATCCTCTTTTCTAGCATGGCAATTTTTTTATGCACAACATTTGTCATGTCCTCGTACCTATGGCACGACAATTCTCTCTTTCCACAATAATAGCAAAAATCTGAACATATGCCAAGTTTCTCTGGTTCCAACATGGTAATTCTTCGTATGAAAGGAGGAGGAAGGGGTCTGTGGTCCTTGATGAGTAGGACGCAAGGCATCGTTTGACCAAAAGAGCTCCCCAACACAGACGACGCTTGCAGGAACCTCCCTAGGTGCACGATTGTTCCCTTCAGGAACACTGGGGAGGGCACGTTCCATCCCTATTAGGGTCCTTGTTTTTTTTCATGTCTATTGTTTTAAAAACCTTTTGGTTCATATTTAAAATAAAAATGCACCAATGTTTCGCTAATCTTATATACAACAATACTTCCAAAATTGCAGTTTTAAATAAAAGTGATGCAATCTTAGATGGCTAAGGGCTACTGTAGCAGATCACTTATCCTCTAACTCGTCAAATGTTTTCCTAAACCTTAGCTCCTCAAAACCGAGGAGTTAAAGAAAGTGGTCAGAACTAACCGAGCCCTCAAATTTAACTAGATCCCACATGGAAGTGTCTTTTCCTCCTCCTCTTCTTCTTCTTCCTTCTAGTGTGCCCAGCTGGAGCAGCACCTCGGCCATGCACAACTCTGGCATGTCGCCCAGCCCTGACCCGCCGCCTCGCCAATGGCCTCCGCCATCGCTGTGCAGTTCGTTGCGCCCATGCCCATGCTGTCTAGCTCTACAATGTGAGGAATGGCGTGTTGGATGAGGTCCCTGGCGGTGGTGCTCATGCCCAACATGACCGGGAAGAGCATCGGCTGGCTGAAGGCGTTGAAAACCGTGGCGTGGTCACCAGCCTCTTGGAAGGCGTCGTGTCGTGCAACAACTCGTACAGAAAGACACCGGACATCCACCAGTCGACGGCGCTGCCATGGTCGTTGCTGCGGGTGATTTTCGACACCAGGTACTCGTGTGCTGACAAAGGACCCAGAACAGCACGCAGATCGGTCAAATCTGCCACAGCTCCAACCAAATCTTTGTGCGCGGCAGCACGGGCGTCGACGCCGGGGTGTGGAGGCGACCGAGGGTTCCATTCCTAAGGTGGTAGGTGGCTGCGATGGCGATATGTGGCAACAAAGGCGGAAGGAGGAAGCGTCGTGCATGGGAGAGAAGAAGGAATATTTTGCTGAAAGTAGAAGGAATATTATTGGTGTGAACTTATGAGGCCTCTCAAAGCTGAGAGAGTTGGGAATTTGTTTGGGTTAACCCCTCAATTTTTTTAGGAGTTAGCCGGATAGAAGTTCAGCTAGGTGCAGTTAATGTCTCGGAAAAGAATATCTTGAGGAATGAACCGTTTTTTAGGGATCCGCTAGAGTTCCCCTAACATTGGAAAAAAGTAAAATAAAATTGGGAGCAAGAGTAAAGGAAAACATATTAATAGCATGTTTTTCCCCTGGGTGATTCACTAACAATCAACATACCAATCAAAAAGTTGAAAGTTTGAACTTCAATTAAGCAAGGGGTATCAATTCATCGGTTGTCTTAACTTTGCTTAAATCGGTCACATTTCTTAGGTTTTGAATCAGGCTTTAACCAAACTTATCTCTTAAGTCGATCTATATAACCACATATTGTACCAAATTTTCTCTAAAGTTGCACACCTTAAAACAGTGCAATTTTAGGCGTTAATGTTAAGATTTTCTAGAAGCGGGCTGCAGAAAGTTAATTAGCGAAACGGCTAACCATGATGAACGTTTGGAGAATCCTAGACACGAACCTACTGCCGATGCTCCACACGAGATTCTAAAGTTCAGAAGCAGTATTTTGTAGTATTATCAATTGATGGGTCGGTCCTACCTCCAACATTTGAATTCACAGCGGGTGCAACAACAAACAGAACAGCTGATGCAAACTCCACCAATGATCTCTAACTCGCAACATTTTAGCAGCATCCGAATCCCTGATCCCATTGGCTGGGCGGTCGCCTCCATGGTTTCAGGTCACTTCTCTGGATTCAGGTGCATCACCCTCTGTCTTACACGGACCCACCCGTCATTGCCGCGCCCCCGTTCGCCTCTCTCGCATGTATCCCCAACCAGATGGGAAATCGAGCACAACATGCACGTATGTACGTGAAGCTACACACACAAGCCGCCTACGTGGGTTCACAACATGTATATACTACTCCAGGGCCTCAAGCCACCGCGTTCCACTCGACGGGCGGCCACGGCCACGGCTCCCACAGCTCCGGCGTGGCGCAGAAGGACTCCGGGAAGACCGCCCCGTCGTAGTGGAGGTGGTCGTCGCACTCGGACTCCACCGACGCCGAGACGTCCGCCGGCGTGCCGCACGCCGTCCCGCCGAGCACGCAGCTCTCGGGGGGCTCGACGTCGACGACGTTCCTCTTGTCGTCGTCCAGCTCCCGGCCGCCTCCGTTGCAGCTGCTGCTGCTGGCGGTGGCGGTGGCGCCACCGCCGCCGCCGTCCCTCTCCCTCAGCCTCTCGCTCAGCTCCTGCAACTGCACACACGTACGTACGTGCGTACTCCGGTTAGCAGCTGGATCAAGCAAGTATTGGGAAGGAAGAAGAGATTAAGAATACGTGCGCAGCGATTAGATTAGCTACCTGTGCGGCGAGGGCGAGCTTCTCGTGCTTGAGGGACTCGACGCGGGAGTGGAGGGCGTCGTAGTCGGCGCGGAGGGCGGCGAAGTCGTGCTCCAGCTGCTTGGAGCGCCACCGCGCGCGCTTGTTCTGGAACCAGATGGCCACCTGGCGCGGCTGCAGGCCCAGCTCCCGCGCCAGCTCCGCCTTCTCCCGGGGCTCCAGCTTGGCGTGGTGCGCGTGGAACATGGACTCCAGCGACCGTGTCTGCTCCTCCGTGAACCGCCGCTTCCTCTCCGCCCCACGACCCCCGCCGCCCCTCCCCACGAAGCACAGCTGCTCCTCCGTCTCCATCTCCATCTCCATCTCCATGCCCATGCCCATCATCGGCGCGCACAGCTGCTGCTGCGCCGGCAGCGACGCCGGCGGAGGCATCAGAAACTGCTGCTGGTGGTGGTGGTGGTAATCCATGCCGACCGACCCAGTGGGCCACTGCTCTGCTCCGACCGGTCGCTGCTCTCCTCTGCTCTGCTGGATGGATCCCCTCCCTACGCCACACCGTCCGTCCCTTCCTCCTTCCTCTGTCTCTCGGCGCCGGGAGGCCCGTTTTATACCGGCGGACGGCGTTACGTGTCCGCGCTGCGCGAGACGCGAACATGTGGTCTTCGCGACGGCGGATAAAGAAACCTCCCCGTCCGGGCCCACGCGGCCTGACACCGCGCGAAAGCCGCTTTCGCACCCCGGGCCAAGTGTCGCAGATCCAGCGGCGCCAGAGGCTGCGCCCACCACGGCGCCCCCATGTCTATCCTCCCGCCTCGAGATCGGCACCCGAAACGTGGCCACGGGTGCAAAGATCTTGCTTCTCCTCCTCCTCCCGCTCATTCAAGCCTACGAATTGCAAGCCTCTACCGGACGAGTAATTTTCGTTCGTTTATTTCTCTCTACCTATGTCTGTCCACGCCACGGAACCTCTTGCATTTTCATCTACTACGAATCGATCGATCGGCTGCACGGGAAAGGATCAGCACTACGTAGTACTACTCCGGTGGTGTATCATGGGGCGGGCTTGCCGGCCAATGGGTGGTGGAAAGGTGTGCGCCTTGGTGTGCCATGGGGAGACGGGGACGGGCGTGGGAGGAGGAACAGGTAGGGCCAATGGCCGTGCGCGCTCCGTCGGGGGACTGCACGCGTCGCCGTCGCGGCGCCAGGTGTGCGGGGGCTTCCGCCGGAAGGGGCGTCGAGGTGGCGCGCCGCGTTTGTCCCGTTCGCCGGGCCGATGCACACAGCACGCCACTCAGCTAGCGCGTTGGCGGGTCTTGTCGCCCGTTGTCGCCTGGCGCCGCTGTGCGTTCTACTACTACTCCCAGTTTACCACTCGCTTGATCGTTTACCAGGAAGGGACATCACCATGTCAAAAAAAGAAAGAAAAAAGAGAGAGAGAGGAAGGGACATCATGGTAACTCAAGATAAACAGATACGGTGAAGCGAAGCGAACGTGATAGGCGAGCACTTGCGGGGGTCAGTGCGGGGAGCAGAGGTTATCCCCGACCGATCGTTCTCCACCCGGAGGCCGGCGATTCGCTGCCCCCGACCTCCCACGATCCAAACGTGCTAGAGCAGATCAGGCAAGTTAAAAGCGGTGGCCCGGTGCGACTGAACTGCCTTTATTTGTTGAACGCTCGTAGTAGTGCGCTGGTGGAGTTCTTCCGGCTTCGGTAACGGCGCGCGGGGGTCGGGTCATTTCGAGCCGCAGTGTAGCACGACACAAAAGTTGATAGCACACCAAGACCGGGCTACGACTGCCACTGCCGGTTAGGGTGTGTTTGGTAGCATGTATGGACCTAGCCTAACTGTTCTCCTCTAATACATGCTGAGTGTAGACATGCCGAGTCCATGCATTTGCTGTTGTTTGACAGCGGTGTATGCACTGAGACATGCTGAGCTGAGACTTTGTTTGGCAGCCTGCATGTGTTTAGACATGCTGAATAATTTTGAATTCCGAATAATTTTTTTGAACGGTGAACAAAATTTAAACAAATTTTGAACATTTTTTAAAAATTTTAAAAAAAATGAAATTCTGATTTTTTTTAAATTCAAACATATTTTGAACATTAAAAAAATGAAATTCTGAACATTTTTTGAAAATTTAAACATATTTTGAAATTCTAATTTTTTTTGAAATTTTGAACTTTTTTGAAAATTTAAACAAAATTTGATATTATAAATATTTTTTGATAATTTAAATATATTTTGATATTATTAATAGTTTTTGAAAATTTAAACAAATTTTAAAATTCTAAACTTTTTAAAAAATTAAAACAAATTTTGAAATTCCTACTTTTTTTTGAAAATTTAAACATATTTTGAAATTCTGAACATTTTTTGAAATTTTGCATCAGACGAAGGTCGGGGCGAGCATGGCTGCCTCCATGCACCCTGTCTAGGGTGCATGAGATGGGCATGGCTGAGGGCCTTTTTTTGCATCAGATGAGCATAGCCCAAATGAGCGCATGCACTCTACCAAACAGCGAAAAGTGGGTCGAATAGGGAACTTTCAGGCTCATGCACCCTCCGTACAGGCTACCAAACACACCCTTAGTGTCGATCATGAGAACTATGGATAGTTTTTTTTCTACTGAGAAACACAGTACTCCCTCCTTCCATCTATATAATGCGTTTTTTAAGGCTAACTTTGACCAAATATTTGAGCAATAATATATGACATGCAACTTACACGAAGCACATCGTTAAATTCATGTGTGAAAGGAGCTTTCAATGATATAATTTTCACCTTGTGCATGTCATGTATTATTAATCTTGTCAATAGTCAAAAGCAGTCTTATAAAACACATCAAACCCTATATAGATGGAATGAGGGAGTACAAACGCAAACGCTCACAGCGATCAGGCCGGCGCCCAAGCGGTGCCAAGCTGCTATTGCACGGGTAGCTGTCCGTGGTGACCACCGTGATTAATCGCGGCGATGACTTACTCGAGTGCGGTAGCAGGCTAGGAGGGAGAGGTGTGCAAGGTACGTAGTAGAAGGCATAGTTATTACACGGACGGGCTAGGCGACCGGCCGGCTAGCCCGGCCGGGACCAGGGGGGAGAGGAGGAGGAGGAGAAGGGGGCGCGCGCGCGGCGGCGGCGGGGCCACTGCGGACGTCGACGGCCGGCCGGACAGAGGCAGCCACACGTACGCGCGCGAGTGGGCGCCGGGCGGGGGCGGCACACGCGGCGCCGCGCGAGTGGCGAGGCGGGTCGGCGTCGCGCGCTACTCGTGGCTGGCGCGCGCGTCGGCGTGGCCGCGTGGCCACAGCCGCGCACGCCTTCCCTACCTCCCGAGCTCGTGGGGGTTCATGGCGCCATCTGGTGTGCTACCATTTAAATTCCGCTGGTCCTGGGGATCGAGACGGGGCGCGGGAAGGAATTCGACCCGTCCGTGTTTCATTTTCGTTCGTGTATGCATGCATGGTACTGTGCGCCGGCTCAAGCTACTGCCTACCTACCGCCTTTTTCGTTTGTGTATGCATGGTAGTACTGTGCACCTGTATCTGCCTACCCTCTTTAAGATCAGTCACGTGAAGGAATGAACGATCCTATCCGTAGGCAATTTGAGTCTGAAATCTACATGTTCTTGCGGTATTTGTTTCTACTACTTGTCATGAGCCGTGAAGGCATGTACAATAATGCTATCTTAAAAATGTCACATATGATAAATGTTAAGGTGAAGAGAGAGAAATTGTAAAAAAAAACTTGTTTTTTCTTATTTAAGGGATATTTTTTTAGCACAATACTCTATGTCTCACCATATATTTAAAAGATTACTACTTACTAGGAGTAGTAAAGACAAGGCTAAGAGATAATCCTTTTATTGTAGACATCCTTTCATTATCATCTCTAAATTACATGCAAGACTTAAAGATAACATTGTCTTATCAACCACTGTACATGCCCTGTTGATGTCTGTCACGAGTTTTCATCTAATTCTGTTTCTTCCTGTTCGTGTTTTCCAGGGGCCTAACACGAGATCCTGATAATGCACGTGGCAAAATCAAGTATAATATACTACTTAACACGAGATCCTTTTCTTAGTTTATATTTACTTCAAAAGCAAGACAGTCCAACCAAATGGAGAAGGAAAGCACCTTTGCTAAGTAGTAGTAGTAGTCAGGCTAAGTTATTCTGCAAAGCGATACCACTTTGCGTTGCGCTAAATCGCACTAATCAGCGCAATTTTGTAAGTTTTGTCGTCGTAGTTGATCAGTAGGCCCTACCAGATTGCTTGTGGCATCCCCTCTTATTCAATCTTTTTAAGTTTAACCTCCGACCACGGCGCACCTTCTCCAATCAGGGAGCCGTTGCGTACTAGAGAACCATATCCGCACACGAGTTTGCTGTCAGGCCTCTGAAAAACCATCGCAATTTCACACGTTAGTTGGATGTTTTTTCTTAGGCTTTGGCTTCCCATCCAATGGTACCACTACAGCTGTTCCCGGGTGAGCTCATGTCCAAGACTAATCAGAGCGACGAACATGCAAGCAACATGTTTTGATTAGCAGTCAAGGATGGTACACACGATGACTAAAATCTGAACCTGTTTTGGTCTCGAAAACCTCTGCATCTGAATAATGTTGGCAAATGATGTGAAGTTGTTCTGCAAAGCATTAGGGGATTATATATACTGTACATAGGAACTGGCTTTATATATCCTAGTCATGGGCAGGCAATTCACAAGCTGCCGTCAACAAACTCCTCTATCGTCGAAAGGGAAAACGCAGCATTAGTAGATGTCAACAAAAATAAGATCAGATCAGATAAAAAGAACTGAGGTATCCCCTCTATAATCACTCAAATATACAGAACCGTCACAACATTGTCTGACCGACCAGTCACCCGCACCCTCATTGGCAAGTAAACGATAATATAGACAACTCAAAATCAACTGTTACAAGTGACAACAGATCATACAGCGCCTCAAAAACTCGTGAAGCTCGGCAGACTTGTGGTGCTTAAATAGGCTGTTTACATTGCCGGCCAATAAGCCTGCACTGCTCCGGTAGCATGGAGCAGACTACCTGCCCCTTGACGCGGCAGAGCTCGCCGTCTATCCCACAGCCATTGTGGGTGTTTGCACCAGGTTTAACCTTGACTGATTTCACCTGTCAATGTCGGACCAGCAGTTCAAGACTGAGTCAGTGCTGTTACTAGAAGCAAACAATTACTGTGCAAAAGGAAGTAATATTTCTAACAAAAATGAACCCCACCCCACCCCCCGACGACAAATGGAAGCTCTTCAAAAAGCACAAATGGAACATGGCAGAAAAATAACTTGAGCAAGGACAGAAGTGGCATGATACCTTCACATATTCCACATACGGTAAAGAAAGATGGCGACCAAATTGCAGTAGTATGAAAAATCTCAACAGCTTCCATCTCCCCCTTCCGCCAACTAAAAGTAAGTCCAGACTGTTGTCATCATGGCTCGCATTTGGCGCGACAATCTGGGAACTTTGAACTGTTTTGCATGAGTGGTTACATACTAGGACACCAAGAAAGTGCCCCTTCCTGACAACCCATTTCTCATCCAAATTTGGCACAAGTTCCATTGATGTTCCGATTTCTATATCTTCTGGTGGTTCAGGAAGTTCGATAGGGTGGTCAGGCTCCCAAGTTGGCTCTGTGTCCCATCTTGGCCCAGTGTCCCACTTTGGTTCATTGTCCCAAATAGGTCCTGGATCTGATATTGTCGAGGAAATGTCCTCCTTATCATGCATTGAAGGGGCTGCCCAAGATAACCGTGTATCATTAGAAGCTGTGACACCAACTGAATTTCTATCGGTCCTTGTTTTGGACCTCGTTCTTGGCCAGTATGATGCATGATGCTGTTGAGGGCGTAGGACTTCTTCTGGTTCCGAAACAATGTTGCTTCTGCCCATAGATTGCCGTTTTGCTTTTGGATCAAGACCACGAACATACTCTGACGGTTCACTGCTTGCCGCTGTACCACCTGATGTGTCGAAGTCCCCAAGAGACATCCTACTTGGAGTCATGATAGAGTCAATACTTGAAAAACTGGAAGCTCGTGGAAATCCTTCTCTTTTTGATCGACTGCGCATTACATCTGTATAGACATCAGACAATTCAACCTTGTCTTGTCCTGCACCTTTTCCATGCCTGGACATGTCTTTGGACAAAGGAAGATATTCTAACTCATAGAAGTAACTTGGTAGACACAAAAATTTGAGTACTCCAGCCACAAAATATCGAAGAGGGCCAAATCTCTTCTGGTATTTCTCGGAAAGTTCCAGGACTGCAGCAAAGTTGAAATAGTTTTTCAGCTCAGTAAAAATTTTCAGTGCTATGTCATGCTGCACTTCTGCAAATGCTTGATAGTAGACAAATAAACTAAATTTCTATGTCTGCAGTTATGGCTGATAAGGGTACATTAGTAAATTAGTAATTAAGAACTATACGCAGATCTTGAAACTCATTAAGAATAGACTTACGAGGACAAAACTACACCATTTGCTCAGGGAACTTTAGAATGAATGCAAACTTACAAAAAGCAAATTAAAAGTGGGTTATCATATGCTGTTACTGTTGACGAAGTCCTCCAAATTAAAAATGCACTACAAAAAACAGCTACTAAAAATACTTATGTACTGATATTAAAAAAATCAGAATCAGATCCATGTTTGACTATCTGTGGAATCATTATATACTCATGCAGTTCGTAAGATGCCATTTTAGACATTGACATGGTTATCAATATGCATGTTTGTATAATACTATGAAATTTTATAGGTGCATGTTAGTATAAAATTATGAAATTTTATATTATGAAAACGTTTTCATGAAAATTCTAAGGTACTATTTTCTCCTTACCAATCTAAATATTTGTCTATGTATAGTAGTCAAAATTAGAAAAGTTTGTTGTATGATTGTCATTTATTTTTACAGACGGAGAAAGTATGTCATACAGTATTACTCTTGTTGTTTTGACATTAGACATTGACATGGTCTCCAAAATGTAACTTTGACAATTAATATCAATTGCAATCTATGTATAAAACCCAACGACATTGACATGGTCTTCAAAATGTAACTTCGACAATTAATATCAATTGCAATCTATGTATAAAACCCAACGAAACTGTATATCATGGAAGTAATTATCAAGATAAATTTCCGCATAGGATTTTCAAGTATCAATCTAAATCTTTAGAGATGTTGGTAGGCAGAGTTTCTAAAGTTTGACTTTGCAAATGTCCAACAACAAGTTTTAGGGAACTGTGGAGGAGTATATCAGAAGAAACGTGATAAATAGTGAAACAAAATAAATGTGAAAGCACATTTGCAGTTACCAACTTACCATCACTAACAAAACCATAGTATGAAACAGTTGTGCCGAAATGTATTAGCCCGGATTGGAGCCACTCAACAGCCAATATGTCTAGGGTTGTAAAGCCACCCTGTTACCAAGGGATAGTTCTTGTGAGAAAAGTTTAAAAGTGATAAACTAATTTCGTAAAAGGTGAAAGTGAGAACATAAGCTGAAATTCCGTTCTTCATGTAAGAAGAAGTTGTGATAAATTTGGCATACCTTAACAATCAACAATGAAGCAGAAATAGGATCCTTAACTCCCAGAACAGTCCAAATAAGTGAGTTGTCTGATCCTGCTGGGATTATTCCAACTGGAATTGACACAGCTTCTGTTCTATCGCTTCTGGTGAGAAGACCGTTGAACACCTGCAAAATTATCAATGTTCAGCTAACATTTAAGTCACTACATGACTACACATATAAAATAGTGATATGAATATTATGTGCAAACCTCATTTACTATTCCATCACCGCCAACACAGACAATCCCTACAAAGATAGAATAAAAAAATCAAGGCATTAATTAGACCAGCTGCAATGGTTGCCTCTATATTGGGCCTTACCTAAACTACTTAAAAACATGCGTAAAGTTTATACCATCAGGGAATGTGCCAAAATCAAAAGTAGACGCGAGAGACTTCGCATGACCAGCGTGAGTAGTTTTAACTACTTCCATGTGAAAACCTGCAAGCTACACCAGATCACAAGGGATTAATTGCTGGAGGTAAACAATATAAAACTTACATAGTTAAGAATAAGAGTGTCTAATATTTATATATGATAGGAAGAATCCATAAATCAGCACATCAAATCGCCAATATCCATCATAAACAGGAGCTTAGAAATTTCAGCTTATGCAACTATCTTCTAAATAATCTACAGAAAACGAGATCAGCAGCACCCAAGTTAGCTCATTTCGAAGTGAATAACTCATGTGAGTTCTACAAGATTACAACAGTGGATTTCATGCTGCCACGGGAGAGGAGTTAAAATGCTAATCATATTGCCGAAACATTTTCCCTGTGGAATTTAACAGAGCTATTTGTTCCTGTTCAATTACTGCATTCCTTATTTTCCACCTTTACTATTACAGGTTGAAATTAATAAGAGGCTGAAATACTCCCTGCTTTCCTGTTATTTTAAAATTTGTGTACTCAAACTTAACCACAAATATGTTTAAGACTACCCCGATATCTATATGAAAATTACTCCCTCTGTAAACTTTTATAAGACGTTTTAGGTCACTGATTCCAATATAAACCTAACCACCAATATGTTTTAAGACTACCCCGATTATCTTATAAAAGTTTACAGAGGTAGTACATCAGTAAATTTTTTGTTAAAGTATTATCATATTATTATAATTTATCATATAAACCTATGAATAGTAAGGGTCAAAGTTAAATATCAAATACACTAAAAGGCCAAGAACATAACAGTATAACTTAAGAAACAACAGAGAGTACTATCATCTTCTTCATGAGATTTCCACAAGGCTGAAGACCAAATGGTCAATAGAAGTTTCATGAAGCAAGTTTATCACCAGACAGATATATACAGTCGCTTCGAATATTGCTTTTAAAAGCAGTGCAAAAGGTAGAAGTTTTACAATGAAACCATCAAAAGTTACCTTAAATATAGGTTCTGCTTTTTCATGGAAAACTTTAATTGATCGACCATGTCCAGAACGAGGGTTCAATATAACAAGTATTCTCTGCGGAGTTCTGCATTTGATTGGCGGGTAATCAAATAGAACCCCACCTAGGGGGGCATCTGTGTCTTGCTTAATACTGGATGTTGCAGGATGAGGCAGTACATTAATGTATATGTTCTGTTCTGCAAAGCATGTTACCCACAAAATGGCCTCGTCTAGTGTAGAGGCCATAAACCGGAAGTCCTTCCGAGCTCTATGTGTCTTTCCAAATAGAGAGTTCTTAGCAGGATATGCATGTAAAGTAAAATGTTGGAGGCCAGAATTATAAGATACCTGCGAAGATACAAACACGTCACACAAAATCACGGGATTGTCAACTGGGCCAAATAACAATTGAAGTGCATCTTGGTCTCTGAAACTTACAGAGATGACATCCTCAAGGCTGAGTACAGTAGAACCCCATATAAGGGCTTTACTTGTGAGTCTTGCATCAGTTGTATCAGCTTTCTTGTTTGATGACAAATGACCATCCGCTCCTATACTTTTATTTTTCCTGTCATAAAACAGTTTGCCAGAATAGACTTCGAAGCCTACAAAATTGGACCTCTCATCCACCGTATCAGTTCTACGCTCATGGTTTTTACCCTTTTTGGCATCTTTATTGTCAACAGCCACATGCTTTTGCCTCAAAGATCTAGATTTGCCTCTTTTCTCTGGAAATACAGTGGGGGAAGATTGTTGCCCAGCTGACTTTTGAGAACGCCGGCTACTGGAACGGCGGCTGGATTTCTGAGATGAGTTTCTGGATGTTGGATTCTCTAGATCAGTTGCGTCCATCTCTTTGTTTTAAGCAGGACCTTAAGAGCATCGGAACGGGTAAGGAGTTTGATACAGCTTAAGAAGAGTATGGCACATGATGACCCCAGTTGCCCTGTGAAAGGATTGGCATAATTAAATAATCTGCGACAAAAGAGAGACAGAACAAATATAAGTAAGATGCATATATATAGCTGGTAACTGCTCATTGCTTCCCATGGATCAAAAGCATGCGTTCAGGGCAAACGAGCACATATGAGCTTCATCCCCCAAAGACTGATAGCCACAAAAGGGCAGCTCCTCACTAGTACTGCTGGAATATCTGAAGTGATGATATATTATGCCTAATATCCGCTAAACTGTCTAGTACCCTAGAACACCCTTTTGTGAGACTTCAAACAATTCAACTCCTATAGCCGTACAAATTCAGATCTCCACAACCACGTGTGCTACAACGCATTTCCAGGTCTCGAATTCGTGGTTTGATACAGAGATATGGGGAGCACGACGGGGCGGATCTAGATTGTATGGCGGGTGCGCACCGGCACGCGAAAATTTTACAGGATCAGTTCGGGTCAAGTAATCACCGAATGACCAGAAGCTCGTACCTCAAAAACCAGTGTCCGGAACTGCGGACGGGGCGGAGACGGCAGCGACGCGGTGAAGTAGGAGCGGGGACGGCGATGGCGGCGACGCGCGTCAGCGGCGGGGTTGTTGGGGGAGCACAGCGGTGGTGGACTATAGGGGAGATTGGGTAGGGCAGAGCATGAGAGCAGCGTGGCGGAGGAAGGGATCGGGGAGGAAGAGGAAAGGCACAGGAGGGTGGAGAGGAAAAGTCCGTCTAGCTGGGGAGGAGGAGGACTGGAGGAGTGGAGTTTTCTGATGGTTCAAATCGGTGGCTGGCACGATTGGGTGATTTGATGGTAGATGGAGGGTGTGCAGATTCTGACTGCATCAGAAATTATTGTATTGTGTCAGATGGATGGTAAAGACAAGAACTTTGTACACTGGTACTCGTTTGTTATCCCAAAATACCCAGGGTCTAGGCGTTGTATAATCACACATAGATGGAAGTATGGATCTTGAGTCAATAATCTCTTTGCCATTTGTTCGAAAAAGAAATAACTTTGTTCTTTGCACTCTTCATCGGCTCGAACCTTTTGCGTAGGGGGGGTGGGGAATTTGATGAGAACGCGTGCAAGTATTGACGATTTGAAGGCATCGCCGCTAATAAGTCAATTTTAGGTTGGTATTACGATCCACTTTGTTTATTGGGCATAAGATGGAGGGTTGAGCAATACCCTCCTTGCCATAAATATCTTTGACATGTGATTTTTAGCGCAACTGCTGCTTCAACGTTGAAACTCGTTATTATCATAATTGCCCGTTTCCTCTTACAGGTCGCCGTCATTCTTCTTTGTCGTGTAGCAGTACTCTCATTACACGACTAGGGCCCCCGTTCCCCCTCCCCTGCATGTCTCGCACACGTTGCTTGTATGAATAGTATGTCATTGTTGAGCTAGACTGGTGCAACACCGTGGCAGCACACCATTTTGCAATGTGATGAAAAAGGTAGAAAAATTGATGAGGTGCAAACAATAGTAAAAGGTTTCCAATAAAGGGAACCCCTTGAGACCACTGCCACCACTGCTCGCTTCCTCGTCGTAGCCCCTGTCGCCGTCTCTTTGTTTGTTGTGTAGTGGCCTTCATTTATACTTCACTTGGGCAAAGACCACCCCCGATAGAGGTAATTCCATTAGCGGCATTCTCTATGATCAGGACACTTCATCATCATCGCTCTTTTTCATCACTCCCATGGGCAATGACCACTTTCCGACGACAAAGTTGTGCTTCTTTTGTGCGTGCTCAATGAGGCAGAGCCTTTCTCGTCTTCTTTTCACTCTGTCCTGGGCAATGCCCACCCTTCATGTCAGTGTTGGATGTCACGGTGTTGGTAATGGCACAGCTCTTTGATGTGACTACCTATAGTTTGGCCCGGCCGATGGTTCCTGTGTTGTCTTGGTGGAACTCTCATGTATCCTTTAAAGTCTGCCTCTTTGATGTCTTCTAGCATGTCGTGCCACCTCGACAACCTCATCTATGTTGCTAGTGGCGTCCTCTATGTGGTTATGATGTAACTTATGTTGCATCAAACAATCACCTGCACCTATCTGATGTTTAAGAGGTCGTTCTTTGTGCTGTGTTGTGTTGTAACTATGTCTTGGTGTTTTCCTTCTTGTATACTTGTCTCTGCAGGATGCGTGTGTCCTTAGGGCTGTTTAGGTTTTCGACCCAGATTTCCTTATAGACTGAAACTTTGATTTATGACTCCTCCACTAACTATAGGTGAAAGGACGACATGAGGTCATACATATATCATGCGAGGACATCAAATAAACTAATTAATCATCTTAGTAATGTTGTTAGCATTTTATGTTTGGTATGTGTTTCTCTAATTATCTAATACTACATCACCCCTGTTACTATGTTTTATACAAATCGAGTGCAATTGCACCGGACAACCGTAAAATATAAATAATTGGGTTTCAGTTTTTATTTGCTATCAAGATTACCTCGGTCTTTAGTGCACAATTAATAAACTATTTGACCCGACGAATGGGGATTAATGATCTACAACATAGAGTATTCTATCAGCAACATGGCACAAACTGCGGTTGCTGAATCGTGTTGCATCGTGCTTATTATAAGCTGGTGCATATGAGAATTTGAGAAACATGATTCTTTTTAAAGCATGTTTGAGTAACCGTTGTACCATTAATTTCATCTGTGTTTTTTATAAAGGATACTCTCTTTGCTTATATTACTCCCTCCGTTTCTAAATATAAGTCATTTTAAAGATTTCAATATGGACTACATATGGAGCAACATAAATCTACACTTTAAAATACATATATACATCTGTATGTAGTTCATATCGAAATTTTTAAAAAGACTTATAGTATTTAGGAACGGAGGAAGTAGTTTACAGAGAGGGAGTAATATCAATTGGGAATGCAAGTTTCATCTCATAAGCTGCATGGCAGAAGATAGGTTTATCTGCAAACTGATTAAAATAAGCGAACAGCCAAACCATTACCAAATGGAGCCGTGGTCGCACACTTTGCCTATTCGCGGAGGCCCACTGGAAATTTCAGCTAGCCGACGGAAGTACCTGGTACAGGTCCTGAGATCAACCCATTTCGTCATCCCAAAGGTTCAACACCAAAATCTACGCAAAAAAAAAGGTTCAACATAAAAAAAAAAGGTTCAACACATGTCTTACCTGGAATCAGTCCAACTTGCCTTGCCTGCTTTAGCTTTAGTCTAGCAAGGTGTTCGCCATGTCGTCTGGACGTTGGCAGATGTGACGTGTGTGCCCTTGAAAGGCAAGGAAAAGAATATTCGTCTCGTTTCAAACTTGGAGTGCAATTAAAATGGTGAGCATTGAACTTTTTTTTCTGTTCTTGCCGGGTGGGCAGCACGCCAGCTAGTATATCTTGCTGTGAATATCATGGACAAAGTCGTTCAGGTCTTGTTTAGTGTATGCAGTTAGGTACGCCGTACACGGGTGGGGATGATAAGATTATTTTTTTCAAGCAATGTGCCGATAAGGATATTCTCTGATGCTCACTGTAAAAAAGAAGAAGATGATGGCTTTATTTTCATCATGAGGCGGATAGCAAATTCTTAAACTGGCCACCGCGAGAGGGTTATTCACACCTCTGGCACGCTCCGGCATGCAGCCGAGAGCCTTCATGTTTGCTCATGATGTTATGGTCTTTTGAAAACTAAGATGTGTGGAGCTTCCCCATCTGAATATATTACTCAAAGGGTTGCCGGGGCAGCAAGTACAGAATTACATAGCCATACTACAGTTGTTTGGCCACTCCTCTAGGCTTACAGTAAACATGATGAAGAGCGCCGCAATCCCCATCAGATGCTCCCAAGAACATATGGCGGCTGTTTGTGCCTCCCTTGGCTATGAGGGATCCTCCTTTCCCTGCAAGTACTTGGGCCTACCCATGACCCTGAGAAAGCAATCGGCTGGACAGATTCAAGGTTTAGTAGATCAACTCGCCGGGTGCTTGCCTGAGTGGAGGTCGGCAATGTTGCCGATGAGTGGACGACTCCTCCTGATCAATTCCGTCCTCTCTGCGATTCCGATCCATGCAATGCTTGCTTTGGATCTACCGGCGAGGACGTTGACGACCATGACCAAAATTTGTCATGGTTTCCTTTGGTGTGGTAAAGCAGAGGAGGAAACTGCAAGGTGGCTTGGGCATCCCCAACCTGCGTTGGCTGAACTTAGTGCTCCAGACACGTTGGCCGTGGCTCCAGAGGTCAAACCGTTCTAGACCATGGGCGGGTTTTGTCGTTAAGGTGCTTCCCGAGTCCCTGGCATTGTTTCAGGCAGCCACCAGGGCAAGATTTGGGAATGGTAATGCGACATTATTTTGGGAAGATCAGCAGCTTGACGGTTTTCGAGTTGTCGAACTCGCACCTTCCATCTCTGCCAGAGTTTCAAGGAGAATCAAAGTTTGGATGACGGTTGGAACGACCTTGATCAATGGCGCCTGGGTTGGGAGTATCGGCCTAGATCTTTCTGTTGTCGAGCTGCAGCAGTTCATGAATCTTTGGCAACGTATACATGACATGACTTTGGACACGAACAACAAAGACTACATTGGTTGGTCTTGGAAAAAGAACAACGCCTTCTCGGCACAATCAACATATGCGGTCACTGCGACAACTTCATTCACGTGGACATCGAAGGCACCGCTGCATCGTATGGTATGGGTGTAGTGTGGATGCTATTGTGGGTTGGCCGTGTTTGTGTTGTGCCAAGTTATGTAAATTGCGGACTTGGAATTCTCTCCCACTCCTTTAATGAATGATATGTGCACTCGTGCGTATTTCAGAAGAAAAAAAATACCCGCGATGCTTAGGATATATATCTCACATTTTCTAAGTTTGCAAGCAGCTGAGGAGATAGTCGAGTAGCTGGATCCGTTCGCCGGGAATTCTTTTTTTAATAAAGATATCTAAAGGACGACTTAAATCTGATTAATATAGAGATTTTACTATATAATCGACTACCTCATTTTTCATTTGATTTTTCCTCAAAGAATCCTTGCAATCCCTCTGTCGATGCATGAATTGTCAGATTTCTTGGCTTTGAATCTCACCAAAAACTATAAAAGAAAATTCGAGAAAAGGACTACGCCCGACTTTACAAATAAAGCCCATAGGCAATAATCACCAATATGACCAAACGCCCTCCATTCACGAGGAACATGCAGGCTAACTACCTACGCACAAAAGTAACAACCTAGGTAAAGCACCAACATGATCCTAAGTCGGAGAAGCTTGATACTATTGAGAAAGAGTTAACGACATAGCCCGAACACGCGAGATCAGCAACTACGTAGCCTCCTTGTCACAATCCTTAGTCAATGTTTTCCATTGTTGTAAAAACAATAATAATTTGAATAGACAATCAACGGACTTGTTAGGAAAAGAATGATCAATAGTGAACTTGTGCCTAATAGTACATAAAACCCAACACATAGCAGAGAAACCAAATCAAAATAAGTGCCTATATTGCGCCGACAAGGACCTAGTCAGAAGGCGAAGCTCGGCGAAGGAATTAGGTGCCCACGTCACATCCGACCACTAACGAATACAACACCAGAGCTGGATTACTAAGTCACATTTAAAGAGAAAGTGGTTCAAGTCCTCGCATCCAACACAAAACGCACAAAATTATGTGCCTGGGCCATTGAGTTACGAGTTTGCACTACAAAAAAACACTTCCGTGATAATACATGTTTGTCATAGTAGATCACGTTTTCTGTCATGTATGTATATCCATGACGATTTTATGACAGAATCAAGATAGTCATACCTGTGCTGTCATAGAAGTGTTCCATAAGAATACCAAAATTATCATCACAGAAGTGTCCACTTCCATGACGATAAATGACACGTCATGGAAGTGTTTTCTTCAAGGATAACCGACACGTGGCATCCACCGTAACGGGTCGCCGTTAAGCTATCGGGTTCCGATTTGGATTCGATAACCTATTAACAGCCCGAACCAATGGAGATTTTCCACGTGTAAAATTCCCATTCGCTGAAGGGACCACGTGTCAGCTCCGCGTTGGGACAGATGTCATCCAGCGAATAGACGGGACACGCCTATGATACGCCGACATGTGGCTCGGCCCAACAGTGGCCCATTCAGGTAAAAAGGCTGACCCATTTAACTTGGTTAAAAGGAAGCGGGTCGGCCCACGGAAAGCCTGTTAATGACCTATTCGCATATATCCCATTTATAGCCTGCTAACTCATGACCCGTTATGGACTATCCAAATTAGGCCCAGTAGCATCATCTTGGCCGTCCAATATGATTCCAGCCCGTTGTAACTTCCGGCCCAGGTATGACCCATGACGTCTTTCGACCCATGTGAGACCCTTTGTAACTCTGGGCCCATTAACGGCCCGTGGTGAAACCGGCCCATAATAAATAGTGTATCGCTTTATACCCATTAATGGCCCATTATTCCATCGGGCTGTTTCCAGCCCATGTTATCTTTCGGTCTTCTAAGGGCCCATTTATTCTTGGGTTCATTTCCAGCATTCGATTACTTATGGTCCGTTACTGGCCTGTTCCGCTTGTGGGCCAAATCCAACTTGTGGTTACAGTCGGCCCGTTTGTGGCCCATCAATCCATTGGGCTCTTTTCATAGCGTCATCAAATATGGCCCATTAACGACCTGTTATGCATGCATGTCGATAGAATTAAGACTGTTATACATATCGGCCTATTAACGGCCCATTATGGTCGGGCCATAAACACACGATTTCTACTCTAGCTCGTTTACAGTCCATATTGCAGTTTGTTATTGGTTCATGAATAGTACGACCCATGTTTGGCCAGTCGATCATACGGCCCGTAGAAGGCCCATGGATCCTATGGCCCGTAGGAGGCCCATGGATCCTACGACACGTAGGAGGCCCATGGTCACTACAGCAGGTAGCAGGACCATGGTTACAACAGTCCGTATGTTGCCCATGGTTATTGTGGCCTAGTTTTGAAAAATATTTTATTATGGCCACTAGCAAACCACAGAAAAAGAACTGCAGTGACTACAACCAAACAAATAAACAAGAAAATAAGGAAATAAATAAGCAAGCAAATTACGCTGGTCTATTACGGCTATTAGACATATTACATCCACTGGGCATCAAAGTTCACTACCAGTGCAAATATAGGGAACAAAGCAGCATATTACATACACCGGGCATATAAATTGGCCACCGGTGCAAATAAACGCGGCATAAAAACAAGTCCATAACTGAAACAATTTCAGAAGAGCTCAAGAAACGTTATCCCGGGTATCCACCATGCTGGCAATAAGCTTAGCAAGCTTATTAGTTTTCTTGTGTTTGGCGCTAAAATCCTCCAATGCTTGTTGTTGCACCAGAAAGTATGCATCTGAATTCTCCAGGGACTTCCTCAGTCCTTCTGCTTCTTGTCGCAGCATAGCTAATCGATGTATTTCAGCTTGTAGTTGAGACTCAAGAAACCAAACTGATCCAAATAGTGAGTTTGAAGAGTTTGTGCCAGCGGTAGTGACCAGTAACTCGAACACTACATCAAGATAGGACTTTGGGGTTGTCTCATTATCTTCAAGATAGTTTTCCTTAGTTGTCTTATCAGCTTTGTTGGAGACCAACAAGGATGCCTCACTATCCCGAACCTTATCTGCATTACTTTCTTTACCATTTCTTAATAAGATACTCTTCCCCAATATTCTGTCAGCATTCTAAAAGAAGAAATAAGCAGACGCATAACATGTTTAGCATGAAGTATATGAAACTCATTTTGATGAACCAGTTCAGTAGTAAGGTGGACATGATTAAACTACCAAGTCTTCTATTGCAAAGTAGTACATAATAAAAACATCAAACAAACATATATCTATGTGTTGTGGTCACTACATTGTCTTGCCAAATGAAAATAGACACGATTCAAATCATATCAGTTCAAGACAAAGCAACATTGAAAGAATACAAGTGTGGAAAACTACACGGCATGACAAGATTTCATATGGGTACCGCGGGTATACATGTACGACAACACTATTGGCTCTGTTGTGATGCTAGTAATGTGCATGATATGAGAAGTCAACTATATACACAATTGAAATTGAAATCAACAGAGCAATTTAGAAGAGCAAACCAATTAAAGAAACATGTTTAAACATACCTGTTGTGCCATTGGAGTTTCGATTGGATCCTTCAATTTAAAAATAAGTTTGTATGAGTAAATAAAGTGATACAAGAGCAAAGCAGTATGCACCATATCAATGGAAGATTAAATGAGAACAATTGTTCTTCAGGTTTAAGCACTTGTTCTACACGAACAGAGTATAGTAAGACGTAGGCATATAGTATTTCAAAATAAAAAATGATCTCATAGACCTTACCACATTCTTGCCTTGGGACCAGTACAGAACAAGGCTTTCCCAGTCACTGTCCCATAAATATGTCTCGAGAGAAAGTAAGGGAATTTGATGAGTTTCCTTGCCAGTGAAGTATGTTTTTTCAGGTAATTCTGATACTGCCACAAAGCATTCTTGAAGATAGCAGAAGATTAGCATAGGTTACCTCATTTGAGTTTCCAAATCGGTCCTTTTCTACAAAGAAAAACGGGAGCATTTGTTGTATTATAATCAACATGGAGGTAGAATGCATGGGACAAAGCAAATTAATTGACATGAATAACATTGCTTACACATAACTCATGGATGAACACCTGCAACTGGCTTTTTCCTTCATCTTCAGTATAATATTTCCATAATGAGAAGATACACACATAGGATTTAACAACATCAAATGCGATAGATGCTAAACTACGAATGGCTGGTTGTACTTCGTTGAAAGTGTAACTATCCCCGGGTGGTTTTTGGTAATTCCTAACAACATATAGCTCATTGAGCTAATGCTACTTGAAGATAAATATTTCAGGAAAAGCTCAATGATTGGCATGGCATGGATTAGAAAGTGGACCCCTCAAAATGCTAAGAACAAAAGAATTGGCTCAAGCTCAAAGCACAAGACAATACATTTCATTTTTAGTGATCCAAGATCACATTGAGTCCATAGGAAAAGCCAATACTATTAAGAGGGGATGAGGTATTGCTTAATGAGGTTCTTGCTCACAGTGCTTAGTGATATGCTCCACAACCCTCAACCACTTTCTCATATCCAAATATATCTTGCTGTGAATATCATGGACAAAAGTCATTCAGGTCTTGTTTAGTGTATGCAGTTAGGTATGCCGTAAACGGGTGGGGATGATAATGTAAGGGCATACCTATCCCTAAGGTGTTTTGGTGATTGATGACAATGCATTTGCGGACTAATCGTGTGTCTCGAGTATTTTAGATATTTCATTACCAGGCACAAGACGGTTAGGAGCCCCTCAAAGATGATTGAAGATGGCATTTTTCTACGTTCCTTTTTCGGTGGATTTGAGTCGTAGGAAAGCCGTACTATTAAGAGGGGGTCCGCTTTGGAAAGGTTTGGGTGGAATCGTCACATACACGTTTTCTCCTCTTTGCACCGCCTTTCCCTTACCTCTTTGGAGCATCCTCCATTTCTTCGTGTTTATCCAAAAAGAAGAATTCCTAGTGCTGCTGTTCTGGGGCTTGCGGTAGTACTGCTCTTTGGAGCGGTAGTACCGCGGTGGTCACGGTAGTACCGCTCCTTGGGAGCCATAGTACCGTGAGTCCTGGTCCGACACAGCACCATAAGTGGAAGTAGGGGCGGATGTAATCTTTTACATCCGCTCCCTGCGCGGTAGTACCGCGTGCCTTGAGCGATAGTACCGTGTCGGACTTTTGCACTGTTTGAAAATCAGCGGAAGTTGCCACAGACATTTATTTATTTGTCCGTGCCCTTCCCAGGCTGGTCCAATCCTGCCTTGCGGTAGTACCGCAAGGGGGTGCGGTAGTACCGCGCGAGCGGCAGTACCGCGCCAGCTTCGTTGCTACAGGCCTGGGCTAGCTCCTGCCATGGCCATGGTAGTACCGCGGCTCGCTGCGGTAGTACTGTGAGCCCTTGCGGTAGTACCGCTTGGTTGGCGCGGTAGTACCGCAGGTCGCGAGCTGGTTAAGTGGATAACGGTTGGATTTGTCTCTCCACTATATAAGGGGTGTCTTCTTCTCCGAGTTGACCACCTCTTCCAACCCTAAGCTCCATTGTTGCTCCAAGCTCTATTTTCGCCCGATCTCTCTCCCTAGCCAATCAAACTTGTTGATTTTCTAGGGATTGGTTGAGAAGGCCTCGATCTACACTTCCACCAATAGAAATTCGATTCCCCCCACTAATCCCTTGCGGATCTTGTTACTCTTGGGTGTTTGAGCACCCTAGACGGTTGAGGTCACCGCGGAGCCATATTCCATTGTGGTGAAGCTTCGTGGTGTTGTTGGGAGCCTCCGATTAAGTTGTGGAGATTGCCCCAACCTTGTTTGTAAAGGTCCGGTCGCCACCTCCAAGGTCACCAATAGTGGAATCACGGCATCTCGCACTGTGTGAGGGCGTGAGGAGAATACGGTGGCCCTAGTGGCTTCTTGGGGAGCATTATGCCTCCACACCGCTCCAATGGAGACGTACTTCCCCTCAAAAGGAAGGAACTCCGATAACACATCCTCGTCTTCACCGACTCCACTCTTGGTTATCTCGTACCTTTACTTGTGCAAGCTTTTTGTGTTGTTTCCCTTGCTTGCTTGTGTGCTTGTTGTTGTTGCATCACATAGGTTGCTCACCTAGTTGCACATCTAGACAACCTACTTTGATGCAAAGTTTAATTTGGTAAAGAAAAGCTAAAACTTGTTAGTTGCCTATTCACCCTCCCTCTAGTCAACTATATCGATCCTTTCAATTGGTATCAGAGCCATGCCTCTTTACTAAGGACTTTGCCGTCCGAAGAGTATGGTTGACACCGTAGACGGTGTGGAGGAGCACTCCGGTGTGAATCTGATCTCGTCTACGGGCGATGGGGGAATCACGGTCTCTCGTGAGGAATTCAATGTGGCTTTGGAAACATTGAAAACCTCCATGACGACCGAGGTTGAAAGCATGTTTAATAAATTCATAGAAGGGCTTAAACTATCCACCACACCGTTGAAAGTGAGTGATCCCACTAACAAGGTGACGGATGCTAACTCCAACAAGGGGGAAGCTACGAGTGAAAAGGCTCCTTCTTCTAGTGGTAAAATGGGCACCGGCATCTTTGCCCATGTGGAACCTCCACTTGTTTATGGTGGACCGATTCCTTCCACTCATCTGAATCATGCCGATCCTCCCCCGAAGATTGTGAAAAATGAGGACTTTGATTCTTGGGTCTATCGTTTCAAGCATCATTTAAATCATGTGAATACTAATCTTTGGAGAATCATTGAAGAAGGTTTCTATCCGCATGACCGAAGCAACTTCACTCCTAGAGAAGCCACAGATAATGAATTCAATGAGAATGCTCTCTTCATCATCCAAGATGCAATTCCACTTGAAGACCTTCCTCACCTCCGGCCCTTCTCCATGGCCAAAGATGCATGGCACAAAGTTGTTTCCCTCTACAGGGGAAGCTCAAGCATTCAACGCTCCAATTATGAAGTGGTGCAAGATGAAGCCGATGAGTTTGCAATGAAAGAAGATGAAGAACCTCGTGAGCTTTATCAGAGAGTAACCAAACTCACAGTCTCACTCTGAGATCATGGGAGCAAGGATACGGATGACAATTGGATCAAGCCCAAATTCCTCAAGGCAATGATGCCTTACCACAAGGCCATGTCCTCCGTCATTCGTCAAAGGCCGGACTTCCACACCTTGTCCTCAAGTGAAGTGTTGGATGAGTTTGTGGCTATGAGCATCTTGGACAAAACCACCGACAATGCGGTGCTACATTCTCAAAGAGCAAAGAAGCCCAACCTTGCATTAAAAGCGAAGGTTAGGGTGGAAGAAGAGGATGAAGAGGAAGAAGAGGAGAGCAACCCCGAAGATACAAAGTATGCCTATCATGAAGACATGGCTCTTGCTTCAAGGCAATTTTGGAGCAAGAAGAACTCAAGGCCCAACTTCAACAAGAACAACTCAAGTGGCGCGAAGGTCAAGCAACATATGAGGACTTGCTATAATTGTGGCAATGTGAGTCATTTCATTGTGGAATGCCCTTATGAGAAGAGGGAAGACAATGGTGGCAAGCTCATTCGAAAGGACAAAGCCAAGCCTTTCCCCAACAAGAGCAACTTCACCAAGAAGACTCCTCCCAAGGCGTTGGTGGTATAAGAAGAGTACAATGAGGATGATGATGACGAAGAAGATGATGAGTCGGTTGCCAAGGCCTCCGTTGCCATTGCGACAACTCCACGGGTGTCACTCTTTGACTCACCCAATGAAAACATCACCACCCAGTGCCTCATGGCTAAAGCCACCAACAAGGTAACCCCAACATCAAAACTACCATCATTAATAATCCTTCTTTGACGGATTGCATTGATGAATATGAGGGATCTAAGTGGAGGAGATTGAGTTTGAGTCCTTTATGGGTAAACTCAAGGGTAAATCCAAGAAGCACTTTGTTGCTCTCTTGGAACAACTTGGTGAAGCCAATGACATGATCGAGGCTCATGAAGATACTATCTCCGAGATGGAGGGGCATAGTCGTGACTATGACGATGTGATTTCGGATCTTTCCAATGCTCTTGAGGAAGAGCGTGGTCTTCGTTTGGCTCTTGAGGAGTCACACAACGTTGATCACGCTAAGTTAAAGAAAGATTTTGATCATGCTCTTGTTGTTTCTCGTGTGCTAAACTCCGAGAAGGCCAAGCTTGGGGTTGATCTTGCTAGACTCAAAGAGGAGTTTGACTTACTTGACAAGGCTCACAAGGTCTTGAAGGGTGCTCATGCTAGCCTCAAAGAGTCTCATGATCAACTTCAAGTAAAGCTAACCAAGGAGAAAGCCACTTTTCCTCATATGATGTTAATTGATAATGCAAATGCTACTAACCCATGTTGTGAGCATGTGCATCTTGTTGAGGAGAACACTAAGTTGAAGGAGAAACTTGAGAAAGGTCTTGTGTCTTGCATACAAGGCGAGAAGAACCTCAACGACCTTTTGAGCAACCAAAAGGAAGTTGTGGCCAAAGAAGGGATTGGATACGTGCCCAAGTCCAAGAACAAGAAGAAGAATGACAAGGCCAAACGACCTCCTCCTCTCAAGCAAACCTTTGTGAAGGAGGGAGAGGGTGCTACTAAGGAGAAGGAGAAGAACACCGTGAGGGGTAGTGATGCCAAGAAGGGCAACGCTTCCCTTCCCAACAAAGCCGGTGACTTTAACCCTTCTTATGTGTTGTGCCGTGCTAGTGATGGGCATGTTTATGCCAAATTTGTTGGTTCTCCTTATGAGTACATTGAATGGTCTATTTGGGTTCCTAAGACCCTTGTTACTAACATCAAAGGACCCATTACAAAATGGGTACCTAAAACCAAGCATTGATCTCTTGTAGGTGTTTGCTTCAGGTGGGGGATCATGGTTGCTCGATAGTGGAGCTACTAATCATATAATAGGAAGTAAGGACTTGATGGTGGACGTGCAAAAGATTCCATCCGTGCCCACCAACGTCGAGTGGGGTGACGCCTCATCCTCTAAGGTATTGGGACTCGGCAAGGTTGTCATTTCTCATGATCTTACGATCGAGAAGGTCATGCTTATTGAGTCCCTTGCATACAATTTACTTTCCATTCGTCAACTAGCACTCATGGGTTTTGCCACCTTCTTTGATGTTGATACCATGGCCCTCTTGTGGAGCAAGACTCTTAAAGTAGCCTTTGTTGGGCATGTCGAAAACGGTCTCTATGTGATTAAATTTTCAGAGCGACTCACTAAGACCGCGACATGCCTAATGGCTAAAGTTGATGTGGGATGGCTTTGGCATCACCGTTTAGCCCATGTCAATATGAGATCTTTGCAAAGTATTCTCAAGGGGGACCATGTCCGTGGACTAACAGATGTTAGTTTTGCCAAAGATCGTGCTTGCAGTGCTTGTATCAAAGGAAAGCTACATGAAAAGGCTCACCCTCCCATGACTATAATTTACTCGAAGAGGCCTTTGGAGCTCCTCCACATGGATCTCTTTGGGCCTCCATCTTTTGATAGTCTTGGGGGTAGGAAGTATTGCTTGGTGATTGTGGATGATTATTCAAGATACACTTGGGTATATTTCTTCAAGAGGAAGAGTGAGACCCAACAAACCGTCATTGACTTTGCAAATGAAGCTCAACGTCAACACAGTGCAAAGATCTTGACAATAAGAAGTGACAACGACACCGAGTTCAAGAACTACACCTTGGATGAGTTTCTTAGTGATGAGGGGATCAAGCATCAATATTCCGCACCTTACACCCATCAACAAAATGGTGTAGCGGAGAGGAAGAACCGGCCGTTGATGGATGCGACAAGGACCATGATGGCGGAGTTCAAGTCTCCATACAACTTTCGGGCCGAAGCCATCAATACCGCGTGTCATGCATCCAATCGTCTCTACCTCCGCAAAGGCTTGAACAAGACTCCATATGAGATACTCACCGGGAACAAGCCCAACCTCAAGTACTTCTGGATGTTCGGGTTTAAGTGTTTCGTTCTCAAGAAAGGTGTTCGTTTGTCTAAATTTGAGGCTAGAGCTCATGAGGGCATATTTGTTGGTTATGCTACAAACTCCCATGCTTACCGTGTCCTCAGTAAGTCCACAGGACTTATTGGGGAGACATGTAACATGGATTTTGATGAGAATAACGGCTCCCAAGTGGAGCAAAGTGGCACTTGTGATGTAGGTGATGAAATTCCTCCCCAAGCCATAAGAAGAATGGGTGTTGGTTTTATCCTACCCATTGAGGATCCCCTTGTGGCCGAAGGAGAAGGACAATGTTCCACTCATGTGGAACCATCACCAACTCAAGGCCCACACGCTTCCGAAGAACAAAGTGAAGGCCCTCAACCTCATGAACAAGACCAAGGGCAAGATCAACCTCAAGATGGTGTTGAATCACCAAGCGATTCCCAAGGTCAAGTTCTACCTTTCAAGCGAGTTCAAGATCAAGAGCAAGCTCAAGATCAAGAATGAGCTCAAGATGACGCTTAAGATGATCAAGATCAAGTGACCGCTCCTCAACTCTCTCTAGAGGAGGAATTAGAGCGTCGTGCCGCCAAGATCGCATCCAAGCTATCCACCAAAGATCATCTCATGACAAATGTACTTGGAAGCTTAAGAAAGGGGGTAAGCACTCATAGACAATTAGCAAACTATTGTGAACATCACGCGTTTGTCTCTTGTGTTGAACCCCAAAAGGTCTATGAGGCGCCCGAGGATCCAGATTGGCTCAATGCCATGCATGAAGAACTCAACAACTTCGAGCACAACAAGGTGTGGAGATTGGTGCCAAGGCCAACGGGGAACCATAATGTCATTGGAACCAAGTGGATATTCAAGAACAAGCAAGATGCTCATGGGATTATCATTCACAAAAAGGCTCATTTGGTAGCACAAGGCTACTCCCAAGTCGAGGGTATCGACTACGGTGAAACCTTTGCTCCCGTTGCTCGCCTTGAATCCATTCGCACGTTGATTGCATATGCTTCCCATCATAACTTTAAGTTACAACAAATGGATGTGAAGAGTGCTTTTCTTAATGGTCCTACTAATGAGTTGGTATATGTCAAGCAACCCCCCGGGTTCGAGGATCCCTACTTTCCCCATCATGTGTACCAACTCGATAAGGCACTCTATGGCCTTAAGCAAGCCCCACGTGCGTGGTATGACCACCTTACCGAGTTGTTGCAAGATCGTGGGTTTGAAATTGGGAAAATCAACCCCACTCTTTTTACTAAGAAGGTCAAAGGGGAGTTGTTTGTGTGCCAACTATATGTTGATGATATTATATTTGGCTCCCCTAACAAAGCTTTCAATGAGCAATTTGCCGCACTCATGACCTCCAAGTTCAAGATGTCCATGATGGGAGAGTTGAAGTTCTTTCTCAGGTTCAAAGTCAAGCAATGAAGAGAAGGAACCTTCATCAACCAAGCCAAATACACTCAAGACATCCTCAAGAGATTCAAGCTAAATGACGTCAAGCCGGCTTCCACTCCTATGCTCGTCAAATGCCAACTTGACATAGATCCCAATGGTAAAGCGGTGGATCAAAAGGTATATCACTCCATGATTGGCTCCTTGCTTTACCTTTGTGCATCTAGACCGGATATCATGTTGAGTGTGGGAATTTGTGCACGGTTTCAAGCCGCACCTAAGGAAAGTCACTTTGTGGTGGTCAAGCGAATCTTTTGATATTTGGCTCATACCCCAAACTTTGGCTTATGGTACCCAAGAGGAGCAAACTTCAAGATTGTAGGTTATTCGGACTCGGATTGGGCGAGAGACAAAGTGGATAGGAAGCCCACTTCCGGAGGGTGCCGATTCCTTGGTTGCTCTTTGGTAAGTTGGTCTTCAAAGAAGCAAAGTTGTGTGTCTCTCTTGTCCACCGAAGCGGAGTATGTGGCGGCCGGTAGTTGTTGTGCACAACTTTTATGGATGAGGCAAACTTTAAAGGATTACGGTGTCATTTGTGACAAAGTGCCTCTTTGGTGTGACAATGAAAGTGCAATCAAGATTTCTCTCAACCTGGTGCAACACTTCAAGACAAAGCATATAGAGATCTGGTATCACTTCATCCGGGATCATATTAGGCGAGGGGAGATCGAGCTCAACTATGTCAACACTCTTGATAACCTTGCAGATATCTTCACGAAGCCCTTGGATGAAGCAAGATTTCACGAGTTAAGGCATGAGCTAAATATCATTGATTCGAGCAATGTTGCTTGAACCCGTGCACACCCCACCATGCTCAACTTGTTATCTTGTTTAGGTGTAGGCATGGACATAGGGGGAGTGTTGTTCTCTCAATGAACTCTCCCTCCCCCCATTATGCATAAATTAATCAACTCTTTCACATTAGCCATTTTTGATGGTCCTTGTGCTTCAAAGACGAGTTTTGGTCATGGGCCCAAGGATAATTCTTCGCGGTGCCATACCAATTGACTCAAACATAGGTGCTCCGACCACCGCCCTCTCTTTAGAGAGGTTGTGTTGAGTGTCTTAGTCCTTCTCATCTCTTGTCTTTCGTTCGTCGTGTCATTCTTGGTTGAGTTGTCTCGTGTGTCAGCCTTTTGGTGTGTCCGTTCGCTTGTAGGTTGCAAAGGCTTCGTTTTTCCTTTTTTTGAAACTTGCATCTTCTTGAGCACACGGTACTACCGTGGCCTGCCACGGTACTACCGCATGAGGAGCGCACGGTACTTCCGCACCCAGCACGGCAGTAATTTTTTACTGCCGCCTAGGGGAGCGGTACTACCGTCCTTGGTGCGGTACTTCCGCCCGGGCGGTACTACCGCGATGACATGAGGTACTACCGCGCTACCGAGGGCGCGTGGGGGTTAAGAGCGGTCAGGGGGAGTTCCAACTCCCCCATACCCATTCGTCATTTTCTCTCCCCATGGTCTCTCTCTCTCTCTCTCTCGCTCAAGAACGGCGCCGGAGACCCTCGCCGGATCTCCATCCCCAGCCGCTCTCCTCGGATTCCGACCGGTGGGATCGTTCCCCACCACTCCCTCTTGCAATGGATCAAGGTCTCTCCCCAAATCCCTCTCTCTTTTGTTCATGCTTTCGCTTCTAGGTTTTTGGGGAGATGCATGTTGTCCTTGAGATTTTAGGCCAAATCTTTGCAAGAGTAGGATGTAGGAGAGTAGTGATGCGTATAAAGTGTACTTGATATGTTGTCCCATGGTAGAGTTGATCAACCGTAGTACCGCCTTGTTGCCGCGGTTGTTCTCAGATTCAGTTCATTCGGATCGGATGCCGTGCGGTACTACCGATCATGCGGTACTACCGCTCCTCAGGCGCGGTACTACCGCACGGGCCATGGTACTAAAGTTCTACTGCCGGTCCGAGCCCCGGTACTACTGTGCCACCGCGCGGTACTACCGCGACTAGGAGCGGCACTAAAATTTTAGTACCGTGCAAACAGGCAGTACTACCGCTGTTGTCAAATCTTCTTCATGGCAATTACCATATGCACTTTCTACTAGTTTCTTGTGTTTTGCCGTGGTCTTTGTTTTGACCCGTCTCGCTTCTCATGTGTGTTTGTGTTTTGTGTGTGTCTTAGGTGGTGGCTCCGGTGTCCTTGCTCGTCGTTCCAATCCAAGCCATGACACGAGTTCCAAACGTCTGCGCAACCAAGAGGATGTTCCAGAGGGCTCCAATGCCCCCAAGTGCAATGTCAAGACCGCTGCTAGCTAGTTCAAGGAACCATCAAAGGGCATGGATGTGATACATCTTGCTGAGTTTGTTTCTCAAAGGAAGATCAACCCTTATGCGAATCCTCATGAAAACTTCAGAGGGAACGAACTGTTCTGGACCAAGCAACAGAATCTCATTTACTTGGATGTGATCAAGGCCAAGCAGAATCTATATGTGGATGTGCACTGGATCGACATGCATCACATGAGGGATGATAAGCATCGCGACTACTTTGGTGAGGCCTTGGATCGCGTGGAGCAGTTTGCCATTGAGGATGTGATCTCTTTCCACCTGGACTTTGACCCTGAGCTGGTGGCCCAGTTCTTTGCTTTGGTCCATTTCCATACTGGTGAGGATCGGAGGATGACCTGGATGACCAATGGACATCAGTTGACTGCTACTTGGAAGGAGTTCATGGATTTGCTCAAAGTGCCTGATGAGGGGCTCCACACGCCTGTTGGTGTTCGCCCTCATGCCAATGCCGAGTCAGCTAGCAAGGACAAGCTTCAGTCATTCTATGTTGAGAAGAAATTGGCCAATGGCAAGACGATGTGGGTGCTCAACTCGTTCCTTGACATCATGCACTGGATCTTCTGCCACTCCCTCTTTCCACGCATTGGGGACAAGGACAAGGTGCATGCCTATCTTGTGGACATGTTGCTCATTTGTGAGGAGGCACGCATTTCTCAGACTCAACCACTTGATGTCTCACATATCATGTGGTGCGAGCTTCGATTCGCGGTGTTCACCCGCAAGGTACCCATCTATGGTCCATATATGTTCCTCCTGATATCGAAGACCTGGGAGAAGCTCTATCCCACTGAGGAGTTTTTGGCCCCTGACTGGATCCGTCATGACCCCATCAGACTCCGCATCAAGCCCCAATGGGCTAACACTACTACTCGTGCTGAGGTTGAGGCTGCTAAGAGGGATGTTGATGAGGAGGAGATTGAGGAGGAGAATGTAGCTAAGGACAGCTCTGCTGGATATGCACCGCCCTCCACTGAGCCCTCATGGGCGAAGAAGCTAAAGGCCAAGATGAAGGCCTTGTTCTGCATGCAGGCCCAGGGGCAGTACCGGACTCACATTGCCTCCAAGGAGAGTCGCCGCCGCGACAAGAAGATCATGAGGGTTTTTGGAGAGGATGTTTCTGGCCGCTCTAAGGAGCACATCACTCCAGAGGCCGAATGGATGGCAAAACAAGGCTACAAGTGGACTGATTCTGAGGAGGAGCCCATCCCCGCTGCCGAGTCCGACGAAGAGCGTGCGAGCGACTACTCCGCTTGAGCCACCACTTGTGTTGTAGGTGTCCTCTCCGCCTTTTTGGCGTCTCAATGCCAAAGGGGGAGAGAGTGTAGGGATTTGCCGTGTTGTGTCGTGTTTGCTTCGCTTGTGTTTGGTCTGTTGAACCTTGTTTGCTTTGGTTTGGTTTGAGTTTATTTGAGCTTGTGAGACTTATCTATCATATGGCGTAAGACATATGCACTCTATCTATCGCACCTTACCGAGCTTATGATATATTGTGCTTCTTAGTTTATGCTCTTATTTACTATCGTACTTAGTGTTAGCATTATTATTGCAAGTTATGCCATGTCTATAAAATATAGGGGAGTGTTGATCCTAGTATGTGTGCCGTGCAGTCCAAAGCACTCATTTAAATGGCAGACATCTAGGGGGAGCCCGTCTATATTTTAGAGATGTATGGTTTGCTCATGTTCTATACTTTCTCCCTTGTGCAAATCTTGTATTGTCATCAATCCACCAAAAAGGGGGAGATTGTAAGGGCATATTTATCCATAAGGTGTTTTGGTGATTGATGACAATGCATTTGCGGACTAATCGTGTGCCTCGAGTATTTCAGATATTTCATTACTAGGCACAAGACGGTTAAGAGCCCCTCGAAGATGATTGAAGATGGCATTTTTCTACGTTCCTTTTTCAGTGGATTTGAGTTGTAGGAAAGCCGTACTATTAAAAGGGGGTCCGCTTTGGAAAGGTTTGGGTGGAATCGTCACATACACGTTTTCTCCTCTTTGCACCGCCTTTCCCTTAGATCTTTGGAGCATCCTCCATTTCTTCGTGTTTATGCAAAAAGAAGAATTCCTAGTGCTGCTGTTCTCGGGCTTGCGGTAGTACTGCTCTTCGGAGCGGTAGTACCGCAGGCCTTTGCGGTAGTACCGCTCCTTGGGAGCCATAGTACCGTGAGTCCTGGTCCGGCACAGCACCATAAGCGGAAGTAGGGGCGGATGTAATTTTTTACATCCGCTCACTGTGCGGTAGTACCGTGTCGGATTTTTGCACTGTTTGAAAATCAGCGGAAGTTGCCACAGACGTTTCTTTATTTATCCGCGCCCTTCCCAGGCTGGTCCAATCCTGCCTTGCGGTAGTACCGCAAGGGGGTGTGATAGTACCGCGCGAGCGGCAGTACCACCCCAGCTTCATCGGTACAGGCCTGGGCTAGCTCCTGCCGTGGCCACGGTAGTACTGTGGCTTGCTACGGTAGTACCATGAGCCCTTGCAGTAGTACCGCTTGGTTGGTGCGGTAGTACTGCGGGTCACGGGCTGGTTAAGTGTATAACGGTTGGATTTGTCTCTCCACTATATAAGGGATGTCTTCTTCTCTGAGTTGACCACCTCTTCCAACCCTAAGCTCCATTGTTGCTCCAAGCTCGATTTTCGCCCGATCTCTCTCCCTAGCCAATCAAACTTGTTGATTTTCTAGGGATTGGTTGAGAAGGCCTCGATCTACACTTCCACCAGGAGAAATGACAGAGTAATTGACCACGGGTACCCCGAAGATGGCAAGACAATATTTCAAGACATCGGGGCTAGCAAAGCCCCTCAGCCCGACTGCCCGGCTGCTCCTGCCGGCTCCCCAGCCGGCTGCCGACTGCAGCTCGACCCGACACCGACAAGACCCCGACGAGACGGCCATACCGCAGACAAGACAACCATACCGTGACGCCATCATGTACAGTTTCACTTGTCCCCTAGCACTATTTATGAAGTGATCTAGGGGACAAGCATGACATGCACCATGCCTTACCCATGCCCACTACCAAGCTTACATCCTAAGCTACCCTCTCCTATATAAAGGAGAAGACACACATAGGCACACACATATACATGCCCATGGACACACCCCTCACGCAGGCATACATGTTCACTCACGGTGGAGCACTCTCATGCCCACTTGCTAGCTAGCTCATACACACATGAGACATATACAAGTCAGATGCCCATGACACTAACCTCGGATACAGCTCTAGGAGCACTTTGTACTGCCTGATGTACACCCCAGATATATACTCAGACATGTAGGAGTAGGGGTATTATCTCTCCGGAGAGCCCCGAACCTGGGTAAACTAGCGCGTGCTACTCGCATACCCGCTTCCGGTCCTATCAGCAGCAGTCTTACCCTCACACTAAGCCCTTGTGGCATCTGTCGACTCGCAAGCCCCCCATGAGAATACCACGACAGTTGGCGCCCACCGTGGTGCAGTACTATGCTACCGCGCTGCTGCTGGTTTCGCAGTCCGGGCGGGACCATCTTCGCCATCACTGTCCGGCGTCGCGCCGTCTCTCCGGTAGCGCCCGGGGGCTCGACTTCGACCCGCCCCCAGCGCGGCCGCTTGGGATGGCGCATCCTCATCGTCGACCTCGTCGCCTTCTTCATCACCACCGTTGCGACGCCAGCCGTCCGTCCACGCACACGCTGTGCGCGGTGCCTCGCTTCGGTCGGCCGCATCCGTGCGCACGCTGTGCCGCGTCGCTCGCGTCTGCTTCCCTCTGCGTTGTGCCTTGCTCCGGCTGAAGCGCGCATTTGCCCCTCCACATACCATCTACAAGCTAGCTAGAGGCAGGTCACACAATGGTCAAACCATTAGCTAGATAATGGCCATACACGCCTAGTTAGGCACTGGCTTGTCTTCGCTCCGCTCCACCCAAGCGCATTCGCCACACTCGCGTGCCTCATGCCTACTGCTCGAGCACCGCTGCTGCCCTGCCGTTGTCGTTGCTCCTACCATCCAGTCGCTTCCGCCGCTAGCCGCTGTGCTGCTGCCCGCGGCTGCTCCTGCTCCTCGCGACCGCGCGGCCTCGCCTTGTCCTTTGCTCTGTACCAACTAGCTGCCATCACTTCCACAACATTAGAGGAAATCTGGTGAGGAACCAGTGGCCGCGGAGACCAACCCCATCACGCACCTCTACGACCGCGTGCCCGCGGCGCCCCGGCGCGGCTCGGCCCCGGCCTCCCGCGCACAGTCCCGTGTGCGCTGGCCCTTGCGCCCTCCGCCTTCGTGAGCGTCGGCTTCCTGCCTCGCCGCCTCATGCACGACGCGGGCGACCACCTCGACCTCCTCCTCACCCCATGCGTCCGCGCCGTGGCAGGCCGCCCCTTCCCCTCCGCGCCGTCCTCGCCACTGCAGCCGGCCGCGACCGCCTCCCTCCATCGGCCGGCTCCCGCCGCGCCCCGCTTCCCGGCCGCGTCTGGCTCCCCGACGGCGCCCTGCGCTTGGCCGGGCCTGGCTAGCTCCCCCGCCAGCTGCCACCCGGCCGCCTGCTCCCAGGCCGACTACGACGGGCCCGGCCGGCTCCTGCTCACCCCGTGGCCCGCTCGCCGCTAGCCGGTCGCGCCGCCTCGCGCCGCTCCGCCCTCGCGCCCGCCGGGATGCCGCCCCGTGCCTGCTACTCCGCCTCTGGACCCTCTCGCCTGCGCCCGTCCCACTGTCGCGTCCTCGCTGCCGACTCACCGCCAGCTGGTCCCGTGCCTGCCCGCGGCTCCGGCCAACTCCGCTCGTCCGCACCTCCCGCGGTGCCCAGGAGCTCGAGCTCCTCCCTGTCTCCGGCCCTGCCCGGCTCCCTCCGACGACTCCAGCGCCGCACGTCCGTGGGCGGCCGCGCCCGCGTGGGCTGGCCGTAGCCGGCCCGGCCTCGCCTCACGCGCGTCCTCTTGCCCGACGGTCGCATGCGCGTCATCTCTGGCCCCGCCCGGCTCCCTCCGTCCGATCCGCCTTCTGCCCTACAGTCGACTCCGCCGGCTCCGGCTGCCTGCGTGGACTAGAGGAGGCCGACTGCTCGTGCGGGTATAGAAAGAGAAAAAGAAAGAAAAGAGACGGTTGCCCGAGGCCCAGCTAGAAAAGTCAACATGGCCGGCTGGGAAAAAGTATTGGGGCCCGCTACTCAAAGCAAAAGAAAGAGTTGCCGGCTGAGAAAGAGTGCCGGCTTCTCGAAAAGAGAGAGAGAGAGGCTGGCTGGGACAAGAAAGAAAGAGGCCGAGTGCCCAATCCGGCCGAGAAAAAGGCTGTGTGATAAAAAAAATGTGTGTGTGCATCCGGCTGCCCAGATCCGGGTGAAGAAAATGTCGGGTGCCCATGGCCGACTGGCGAGAAAAAAATGTGTGTGTGTGTGTGTATCCGGCTGCCCAGATCCGGCTGAAGAAACTGCCGGATGCCCACGGCCGACTGGCAAGAAAAAAAATGTGGGTGTGCGTCCGACCGCTGGCTGCCTGTCCGGCTGCAAAGAGCCCGACTGCTGTGTCAGGGTCCGCCTATCTGGTCGGCTGAAGAAGAAGACGAAGTAGTTGCCGGAAGATCCGGCCCGACTGCTCAGCAGTCGACCCGAATCTCGGGGGCTACACCCAGCGGGTGCGCTGACGCGCCCCCGCGAAGAAGAAGACGAAGTAGTCGCCGGGAGATCCGGCCCGACTGCTCAGCAGTCGGCCCGAATCTCGGGGGCTACATCCAGTGGATGCGCTGACGCGCCCCCGCGAGAAAGAAGACAAAGTAGTTGTCGAGAGATCTGGCCCGACTGCTCAGCAGTCGGCCCGAATCTCGGGGGCTACATCCAGCGGGTGCGCTGACGTGCCCCCGCGAAGATTGCAGACAAGAGAAGAGTTTTGTCCGGCTTCGAGTAGCCGGCGGAAGAGAAAAATAAGAAGATAGGCGCTGCAAGATGCATCGCCGCCTGGCCGGTCGAGCCTGATCGGCCGGGACCCCTTCGAGCACCCGGAGGCTCAACCTCCGTCTCGACTACACGAAAATCAGTGTGAGCTCCTCACCCGCATATTTTTGCACCGCAAGAGCACGGATAACCCCGAGCGATGCTCGGGGGCTATCTCTGCATTTTATTACAGTTGCATCACTGTTCGCCCCAGGGCCAGCCAGAGTTGGCCCGGGGGCTGGCCGCTTGGCCTGAGACGTTAGTTCCCGCAGACGGCTTAGTACCGTGCGCGGTACCAAAGGCCCATTCTTAGTCACAGACCGTAGAGCGGCTGTCCGACTAGCAAGAGTGAACGCTGGAGGCCACCCACGCGAAAAACGTCCGGGAAGAAAAACGGTTTGGGTGACCCGGCCGTTTCCTTTATGAGTATGTGCTCGGTCGAATCTGCTCCCAGACTCTGAGTACTGTACACTCCACTTCGCGGCCCACTCTCAGCCATAGACCGCAGAGCGGCTGTCCGGCGAGCGAGAGCACAAGCCAAAAAGCGGAGGGAACATGAAAAAGATTGAAGGGGGCTCGGACGAAACCGAGTCGGCACCCTCCGCATAAAACTTGCAATGCTAAAAGCAAACATTTGATATATCAGCGTGGACTAACTTTGTCTTTTTCATGATCATTTCCATGAACACTCGCCAAAAAACCTCCGCCCAACTTTGCCAAGTTGCCCGGAGGCTTGGGGGCTACTGACGGAGTAATTGACCACGGGTACCCCGAAGACGGCAAGACAATATTTCAAGACATCGGGGCTAGCAAAGCCCCTTAGTCCGACTGTCCGGCTGCTCCTGCCGGCTCCCCAGCCGGCTGCCGACTGTGCCAACCAGCCGGCCGCCGACTGCAGCTCGACCCGACACCGACAAGACCCCGACGAGACGGCCATACCGCAGACAAGACAACTGTACCGCGACGCCATCATGTATAGTGTCACTTGTCCCCTGGCACTATTTATGAAGTGATCCAGGGGACAAGCATGACATGCACCATGCCTTACCCATGCCCACTACCAAGCTTACATCCTAAGCTACCCTCTCCTATATAAAGGAGAAGACACACATAGGCACACACATATACATGCCCATGGACACACCCCTCATGCAGGCATACATGTTCACTCACGGTGGAGCACTCTCATGCCCACTTGCTAGCTAGCTCATACACACATGAGACATATACAAGTCAGATTCCCATGGCACTGACCTCGGATACAGCTCTAGGAGCACTTTGTACTGCCTGATGTACACCCTAGATATATACTCAGACATGCAGGAGTAGGGGTATTATCTCTCCGGAGAGCCCCGAACCTGGGTAAACTAGCGCGTGCTACTCGCATACCCGCTCCCGGTCCTATCAGCAGCAGTATTACCCTCAAACTAAGCCCTTGTGGCATATGTCGACTCGCAAGCCCCCCGTGAGAATACCACGCAAGAAATTCGATCCCCCACTAATCCCTTGCGGATCTTGTTACTCTTGGGTGTTTGAGCACCCTAGACGGTTGAGGTCACCGCGGAGCCATATTCCATTGTGGTGAAGCTTCGTGGTGTTGTTGAGAGCCTCCGGTCGCTGCCTCCAAGGGCACCAACAGTGGAATCACGACATCTCGCATTGTGTGAGGCCGTGCGGAGAATACGGTGGCCCTCGTGGCTTCTTGGGGAGCATTGTGCCTCCACACCGTTCCAACGGAGACGTACTTCCCGTCAAAAGGAAGGAACTTCAGTAACACATCCTCGTCTTCACCGGCTCCACTCTTGGTTATCTCGTACCTTTACTTCTACAAGCTTTTTGTGTTATTTCCCTTGCTTACTTGTGTGCTTGTTGTTGTTGCATCATATAGGTTGCTCACCTAGTTGCACATCTAGACAACCTACTTTGATGCAAATTTTAATTTGGTAAAGAAAAGCTAAAAAAATTTAGTTGCCTATTCACCCCCTCTAGTCAACTATATCGATCCTTTCAGATAAGATTATTTTTTCAAGCAATGGGTCGATAAGGATATTCTCTGGTGATCACTGTAAAAAATAAAGAAGATGATGGCTTTATTTTCATCATGAGGCGGATAGAAAATTCTTAAACCGGCCACCATGATAGGGTTATTCACACCTCTGTCACGTTCCGGCATGCAGCCGAGAGCCTTCATGTTTGCTCATGATGTTATGGTCTTCTAGAAACCGAGATGTGTGGAGCTACTACAAATTTTTTTAGAATCACCGCAGGGGGGAGGGGGGAGCTGCCCCACCTGAATATATTGTTCAAAGGGTTGCCAGGACAGCAAGTACAAAATTACATAGCCATACTACAATTGTTTGGCCACTCCTCCGGGCTTACAGTAAACATGATGAAGAGCGCCACAATCCCCATCAGATGCTCCCAAGAACATATGGCGGCTGTTTGTGCCTCCCTTGGCTATGAGGGATCTTCCTTCCCCTGCAAGTACTTGGGCCTACCCTTGACCCTGAGAAAGCAATCGGCTGGACAGCTTCAAGGTTTAGTAGATCAACTTGCTGGGTGCTTGCCCAAGTGGAGGTCGGCAATGTTGCCGATGAGTAGACGACTCCTCCTGATCAATTCCATCTTCTCTGTGATTCCGATCCATGCAATGCTTGCTTTGGATCTACCAGCGAGGACGTTGACAACCATGACCAAAATTTGTCATGGTTTCCTTTAGTGTGGTAAAGCAGAGGCGGAAACTGCAAGGTGGCCTGGGACATGGTTTGCAGGCCCAAGTGGGCAGCTGGCTTGGGCATCCCCAACCTGCGTTGGCACAACTTAGTGCTCTAGGCACGTTGACCGTGGCTCCAGAGGTCAGACCGTTCTAGACCATGGGCGGGTTTTTTCATTAAGGTGCTTCCCGAGTCCCTGGCATTGTTTCAGGCAGCCACCAGGGCAAGATTTGGGAATGGTAACGCGGCGTTATTTTGGGAAGATCAGTAGCTTGATGGTTTCCGAGTTGCCTAACTTGCACCTTCCATCTACGCCAAAGTTTCAAGGAGAATCAAAGTTTCGATGATGGTTGGGACGACCTTGATCAATGGTGCCTGGGTTGGGAGTATCGGCCCAGATCTTTCCGTTGTCGAGCTGGAGCAGTTCATGGATCTTTGGCAACGTATACATGACATGACTTTGGACACGAACAACAAAGATTACATCGGTTGGTCTTGGGAAAAGAACGACGCCTTCTCGGCACAATCAATGTATGCGGTCAAGTTTTGCCGGACTTGAGGTCAGGGCGACAACTTCATTCACGTGGAAATCGAAGGCACCGCTGCATCGTAGGTTCTTTGCATGGCTCACTATCAAAGACCGATGTTGGACGTCGGATTGGTTGGCTCGTCGTGGCCTTCTGCATCAAGATACATGCCCATTTTGTGACCAGCATGGAGAGACCATGGACCATATATTGGTAAGCTGCGTTTTTACCCGGGAAGTTTGGCATTTGGTGGATATGGCGACCGACAGACCGAATTTGGCTCCAAGGATCGACGCATCGCTGAAGGAGCAGTATATCCGAACAGAGTTGGCACATGCGAATAGGCGAATGATACGTCTCCAACGTATCTATAATTTTTGATTGCTCCATGCGATATTATCTACTGTTTTGGACATTATTGGGCTTTATTTTCCACTTTTATATTATTTTTGAGACTAACCTACTAACCAGAGGCCGAGCCCATAATTGCTGTTTTTTTGCCTATTTTAGGGTTTCGAAGAAAAGGAATATCAAACGAAGTCCAAACGGAATGAAACCTTCGGGAACGTGATTTTTGGAACAAGGAAGACCCGGGAGACTTGGACCCTACGTCAAGCAATCAATAGGGAGGCCACGAGGTAGGGGGGCGCGCCTACCCCCAAGGTGTGCCCTCCACCCTCGTGGGCCCCCTGTTGCTCCACCGATGTACTTCTTCCTCCTATATATACCTACGTACCCACAAATGATCAGATACAGAGCCAAAATCCTAATTGCACCACCGTAACTTTCTGTATCAACGAGATCCCATCTTGGGGCCTGTTCCGGAGCTCCGCCGGAGGGGGCATCAATCACGGAGGGCTTCTACATCAACACCATAGCCTCTCCGATGCAGTGTGAGTAGTTTACCTCAGACCTTCGGGTCCATAGTTATTAGCTAGATGGCTTCTTCTCTCTTTTTGGATCTCAATACAAAGTTCTCCCCCTCTCTTGTGGAGATCTACTCGATGTAATCTTCTTTTTGCGGTGTGTTTATTGAGACCGATGAATTGTGGGTTTATGATCAAGTTTATCTATGAACAATGTTTGAATCTCCTCTGAATTCTTTTATGTATGATTGGTTATCTTTGCAAGTCTCTTCCAATTATCAGTTTGGTTTGGCCTACTAGATTGATCTTTCTTGTAATGGGAGAAGTGCTTAGTGAGGGAGTCCTGGATTAGGGGGTCTCCGGACAGCCGGACTATCTCCATTGGCCGGACTGTTAGACTATGAAGATACAAGATTGAAGACTTCGTCTCGTGTCCGGATGGGACTCTACTTGGCGTGGAAGGCAAGCTAGGCAATATGGATATGGATATCTCCTCCTTTGTAACCAACCTTGTGTAACCCTAACCCTCTCCGGTGTCTATATAAACCGGAGGGTTTTAGTCCGTAGGACAACAACAATCACAACATACAATCATACCATAGGCTAGCTTCTAGGGTTTAGTCTCTCTGATCTCGTGGTAGATCTACTCTTGTACTACCCATATCATCAATATTAATCAAGCAGGACGTAGGGTTTTACGTCCATCAAGAGGGCCCAAACCTGGGTAAAATATCGTGTCCCCTGCCTCCTGTTACCATCCGGCCTAGACGCACAGTTCGGGACCCCTACCCGAGATCCGCCGGTTTTGACACCGACATTGGTGCTTTCATTGAGAGTTCCACTGTGTCGTCGCCGTTAGGCTTGATGGTCCTACTATCTTCGATAGCAATGCGGTCTAGGGTGAGACTTTTATCCCCGGACAGATCTTCGTATTCAGCGGCTTTGCACTGCGGGCTAATTCGCTGGGCCATCTGGAGCAGATTGAAAGCTACGCCCCTAGCCATCAGGTCAGATTTGGAAGTTTAAACTACACGGCCGACATCCGCGGAGACTTGATCTTCGACGGATTCGAGCCACAGCCGGGCGCGCCGCACTGTCGCGATGGGCATGACCTAGCTCTACCGCCGAACAGTACCCCAGAGGCCGCGCCCGCATCAGCTCCGACCCTTAGTTCGGAGCCAACTGCGCCAATCGAGGACGGGTGGTTAGACACCGCCTCAGGGGCAGCAGTCTCAATGGCGATCGAGCCGAATACCTGCCTAACCCTCTGCGCAGCCCATGACTCCAAGGTGCCGGACTCTTTCCTGGACTCCGAACCATCCGCGCCTCTGCCAATCGAATCCGATTGGGTGCCGATCATGGAATTCACCGTTGCGGATATCTTTCAGCACTCACCCTTCGATGACATTCTGAATTCACTAAGGTCTCTCTCTTTGTCAGGAGAGCCCTGGCCGGATTATGGCCAACAGGATTGGGATGCGGACGACGAAGAAATTCGACCCCCACCCACCACCCACTTAATAGCCACTGTCGATGAATCAACCGACATGCTCGACTTCGACTCCGAAGACATCGACGGTATGGACGACGATGCGGGAGGCGAAGAGGAACCACCGCCCACAGGGTGCTGGACGTCCACTTCATCATATGACGTATACATGGTGGACACACCAAAAGAAGATGACGACGAGGAACGAAAGGACGCACCGAAGGCTTGTTCCCTCGAGAAGCAGTCAAAGCGGCGGCGCAAGTGCCGCCCCAAATCCGACCTCGGCAGAAATAACGATCATACAGACCTAGTGTTGGAGCAGGGCGAACCACTGCCGGACCACGGCAATACGGGGAATCAAACCGAACAAACCAATTCTGTCAAAGATAATAGTCCGGACGACATAACGCCGGACAGGCACGCGGAGTAGCAGAATGCCCGTCAAAGGCTTGTTGCCACCGCGAGGAGTCTGAAAAAGCAGAAGCAAAGGCTCAAGGCTGCGCAGGACACACTCCAAATCCGATGGAGTAAAGTACTCAACACAGCAGCGAAGTACGGCGACAATCGCCCCACCAAGAGCTACCCAAAGCGGAAGTTGCTACCTGAATTCGATGAGGAGGCCTCAGACTCCCCACAACCAAAAATCAAAACAGCCACCTGGCCGGATAGACGACCTCATGGCCAACATAGAGCGGCAAACAATGCCACTCACAAGACAATACGCGATCCACGCGAGGGCTCGCACCAAAAGGACGGCGCAACCAGATCCATCTATGGACCACGCAAGCGCGCCCCAGCATACAATGTAACACAACAAGCATCCGAACAACGCGGTACACCCAGATACAGGGGTGCCGCACACCTCCTATGTTTCACCGATGAGGTGCTGGACCATGAATTTCCAGAGGGATTCAAACCCGTAAACATAGAGGCATACGACGGAACAACAGACCCTGGGGTCTGGATTGAGGACTATATCCTCCATATCCATATGGCTCGAGGAGATGATCTCCACGCCATCAAGTACTTACCCCTCAAGCTCAAAGGGCCAGCTCGTCACTGGCTTAAAGGCCTCCCCAAAAACTCCATTGGAAGCTGGGAAGAGCTCGAAGACGCTTTTCGGGCAAATTTTAAAGGGACTTATGCCTGACCTCCGGACGTGGACGATTTGAGTCATATAACTCAACAGCCCGGAGAGTCAGCCCAAAAACTTTGGAACATGTTTCTTACTAAAAAGAACCAAATTGTCGACTGTCCGGACGCCGAAGCCTTGGCAACTTTTAAGCATAGCGTCCGTGACGAATGGCTTGCCAGACACCTCAGCTAAGAAAAGCCGAGAACAATGGCAGCATTAACAAGCCTCATGACCCGCTTTTGTGCGGTGAGGACAGCTGGCTAGCCATATGCAGCACCAGCGACCCCAGTACATCTGAAGTTAGAGATGGAAATGGGAAATCACGGCGCAACAGCAAAAACAAACGCCAGAATAAAGAAGACAGCACGAAGAGCACGGCAGTAAACACCGAATTCAAAAGCTCTCGGCCAGGTCAGCAAAAGACGCCCTCTAAAGGCGCCAGAGACGAACTGTCCAGCCTAAACAAAATTCTGGACCGAATATGTCAGATCCATAACACCCCTGGTAAACCTGCTAATCATACCCACAGAGAATGTTGGGTCTTCAAGCAGTCTGGCAAGCTCAACGCCGTACACAAGGGGGAGGATACACCAAGCGAAGATGAGGATGAGCCTCTCAAGCAAGACACTGGGGAACAAAAGAAATTTCCCCCAGAAGTCAAAACAGTAAACGTGTTACACGTGATCAAGGGAAGAAACAAAACGACACTCCCAGAAAAATATGCCCAAGGGCCTATCACCGCGGAGTCCTGCCACTGGTCGTCTCAACCGATCACTTTTGACCATCGTGATTACTCAGCAAGTATCCGGCGTGCAGGATGGGCTGCCTTGGTATTAGACCCAATAATTGACGGATACCACTTCACACAAGTCCTGATGGACGGTGGCGGCAGTCTAAACCTGATATACCAGGACACAATCCGCGAAATGGGGATAGACCCAACAAAAATTTGCCAAAGCAATACTACCTTTAAAGGAGTAACGCCTGGCCCAGGGGCTCATTGCATGGGCTCCTTGCTACTAAAGGTTATATTCGGCTTCCCCGATAACTTCCGTAGCAAACATTTAACCTTCCACATCACCCCGTTCCAAAGTGGCTATCAAGCACTACTCGGACGCGAAGCTTTTGTTCGCTTTAATGCAATACCGCACTACGCTTCCCTCACACTCAAGATGCCTGGCCCACGTGGCATCATTACAGTGAACGGAAGTATTAAGCGAACTTTGCGCGCCGAAGAGAGTGCGGCTGCCTTGGCAGCCGCACACTAAAAACGACCTGACCAACTAAAGCATTTACCAGGTCGTCAAGACCTTGGACACGGTTAGACGAGTCCGGCGCAACTATATGTAATTCATACCAGATCAATGGTCGCACCCCTATTACAAATACAAGGGGCTCAATGCGCGCAGACAAGTGGCAATTTTTACTCATCTCGAATTATACATAGTTTCTTTAAAAACTATCTTTTTGCACGACAACTTTTTCACCTAAGTCCCTCTCTTTTACAGATGATCATCGTGCTACACCTGTCCAGGATACGGCACAACGGAGACATAGGCGCAGACGTGCAGCAGGGACCCGCTCCAAGGATTCTTTTTAGATTAAGACCCTGCGTAAACCTTTTTTACTGTCTCTTGTTGATACATATCCACCGAATTCTCAGCATAGTTGAGAAGGATGCTGACGTCTTGGCATGTGGCCACGTCAGAATAATGCACGTACCTAGACACAAGGGGCTTCTTACAAAGGGCACTATTTAGGCCCAGTTTATGCCATAAAGACCGAATACCTTAGGGAGTGTTCGGTGTCGCGAGTTTGGCCTTATATGCATCATCTCCGAATCATTGTCTTTGGTCAAATGTTGGGTTTGCCCGGCTCCTGTGTTTTGGTGCCTTACGTTCTGCTTTATTGGCTAAGGTAGCACCAGGAGAACTACTGCGATTGTGCCCTGGTTCATCCGGACGAGCACCTCAGTAGAGAAAGCCGAAAACTGATTGTCATGATATAGCGTGAGACTGGTCAACCACTCGATGACCTATCGGAATGTTAGAATTCCTCCGCCTTAACGAAGGGCCGTTTTCCGGCCAGGCATGTACGCACCCCACGATCAGGAGAGTGCGGAGCCACCAGGGACTATCTAGTAGCCCCACTGTCAAACTCCTATGGCTAAGTGAAAGTGTTAAAACATTATAGTCCGGTTGCTTCGCTCGCTACGCTACCACCTCCTTAATAGGACCAAGACGTTGGGTTAAGTGTGAACACACATTTTTTGCGAGCACCTCCGCATTATATGCGTGGGGGTTGAAGCCGACGGCTGCAATCTTTCAGGTTATATACATGTATACATAAACGGCTGCACAGGAGGCATCATACTACTTTCAGGCAAAAGTATAAACATAGCCTTATAAAAAATTCATAAAAGCATTGTGCTTACAATGAGAATACATATCACTCAAACATAATATTCTTCGAGAATTGGGCCTCTATCAAACGAGCACCCTCGAGAACCTCCTCAAAATAGTGCTCGGCAGCCACCCGGCCTATGGCCGAACCCTGTGCCGCAACAGTGGTAGCGTCCATCTCCGGCCAGTACGCTTTAACACGGGCAAGGGCCATCTGCGAGCCTTCTATGCACGCCGACCTCTTCATCGCATTAATGCGCGGCACCGCACCAAGGAACTGCTGCACTAAGCTGAAATAGCTGTTCAGCTTTGGCTTTTCCGGCCATAGCTGATCCACAACAGATCTCATGGCGAGTCTGGACAACCTATTCAGTTCGGCCCATTCGGCTAGCTGGTCAGTCAATGAAAGCGGACGCTCTGGAATGTGGAATTGCGACCAGAACAGCTTATCCACTTCACGATCTGTCTGACCTTGGAAGTACTTGGCCGCATCGGCAGCGCTCGCCGCTAGATCCATATATGCATCTGCCGAACTCCACAGCCGATCCAGAGGGGCATATCGTGGATCTCCGAACTTCCTCCGTAACATAAAGGTTTTCCCAGCCACAATATCCCCGGCTTCCCGCAGCTCCTCCTTCTTCGCTCTCATAGCAGAACGGGTGTCTTTGTCCACTGCCGTGGCCTTCTCAAGGTCCGTTGCCTTCGCTCGGTTTTCTTTTTCAAGGACCCGGCAACGGTTGGCAGTGTCTTTTAATTCTACGACCATCTTGGCCACCTTCTCTTGGCTCTCGCAATGTGCGGCCTTCTCGGCTTTCAACTCCTCGGTCGCCTTCAATGCAGTGGCATTACTAATCCTCGCTTGTTCCTTGGCTCGGGCAAGTCCTGCCCACAAGGTTTCCACGGTGGCAGCTCCATCTGCAGTCACAACATATTAAAGATACTGGCATCATGCTGCTCTTACTATGTGGCGTTCACCAGATAATAACACTTACCATGTGCCTCGTCAAGCCTCTTGTTAACAAGCTTGATGTCGGCGTTTGCCGCATCTAGTTGCCTTTTTAATTTGGCAAACTCACTAGTCCGGCTAGCCACCGGAGCTTCCACCACCTGCACATAGGGGCAGTCTGGTTATTGCCTGGGAATATGATCCTCTATTCGCCGCCGTTCTCGACGATGACCAGTGTCTCAGGGGCTAATATGTACACAGGGCACACCTAACATGTGCAATACTATCCCATATTATCTCACGTACCTCAAAGCCTGTCAGTAGACTCATAAAGGCTTCATGTAATCTGCTTTTGGCGACGAGATTCTCTCCATCACCGTATCCATCAGCATACGGTGTTCTTCTGAGATGGCCGCTCGCCCCACCAACTCCCTCAGAACGCCCGACCGCACACCAGACGGTGTCGGACTCTTTTGTCCGCTCTCTTCGGGAGCCGGACGCTGGGGACTTCGGGGGTCTATGGGATTATCTTCTGGCCTCACCGGATCCGGAGAGGCCCTCCATGACGACACTTCCGGGTCGCCCGCTTCTTGAGCGGAGGAGCTGAATACCTGCCTAACCCTCTGCGCAGCCCGTGACTCCAAGGTGCCGGACTCTTTCCTGGACTCCGAACCATCCGCGCCTCTGCCAATCGAATCCGATTGGGTGCCGATCATGGAATTCACCGCCGCGGATATCTTTCAGCACTCACCCTTCGATGACATTCTGAATTCACTAAGGTCTCTCTCTTTGTCAGGAGAGCCCTGGCCGGATTATGGCCAACAGGATTGGGATGCGGACGACGAAGAAATTCGACCCCCACCCACCACCCACTTAATAACCACTATCGATGAATCAACCGACATGCTCGACTTCGACTCCGAAGACATCGACGGTATGGACGAGGATGCGGGAGGCGAAGAGGAACCACCGCCCACAGGGCGCTGGACGTCCACTTCATCATATGACGTATACATGGTGGACACACCAAAAGAAGATGATGACGAGGAACGGAAGGATGCACCGAAGGCTTGTTCCCTTGAGAAGCAGTCAAAGCGGCGGTGCAAGTGCCGCCCCAAATCCGACCTCGGCAGAAATAATGATCATACAGACCTAGTGTTGGAGCAGGGCGAACCACTGCCGGACCACGGCAATACGGGGAATCAAACCGAACAAACCAATTCTGTCGAAGATAATAGTCCGGACGACATAACGCCGGACAGGCACCCGGAGTAGCAGAATGCCTGTCAAAGGCTTGTTGCCACCGCGAGGAGTCTGAAAAAGCAGAAGCAAAGGCTCAAGGCTGCGCAGGACACACTCCAAATCCGATGGAGTAAAGTACTCAACACAGCAGCGAAGTACGGCGACAATCGCCCCACCAAGAGCTACCCAAAGCGGAAGTTGCTACCTGAATTCGATGAGGAGGCCTCAGACTCCCCACAACCAAAAATCAAAACAGCCACCTGGCCGGATAGACGACCTCACGGCCAACATAGAGCGGCAAACAATGCCACTCACAAGACAATACGCGATCCACGCGAGGGCTCGCACCAAAAGGACGGCGCAACCAGATCCATCTATGGACCACGCAAGCGCGCCCCAGCATACAATGTAACACAACAAGCATCCGAACAACGCGGTACACCCAGATACAGGGGTGCCGCACACCTCCTATGTTTCACCGATGAGGTGCTGGACCATGAATTTCCAGAGGGATTCAAACCCGTAAACATAGAGGCATACGACGGAACAACAGACCCTGGGGTCTGGATTGAGGACTATATCCTCCATATCCATATGGCTCGAGGAGATGATCTCCACGCCATCAAGTACTTACCCCTCAAGCTCAAAGGGCCAGCTCGTCACTGGCTTAAAGGCCTCCCCAAAAACTCCATTGGAAGCTGGGAAGAGCTCAAAGACGCTTTTCGGGCAAATTTTAAAGGGACTTATGCCTGACCTCCGGACGCGGACGATTTGAGTCATATAACTCAACAGCCCGGAGAGTCAGCCCAAAAACTTTGGAACATGTTTCTTACTAAAAAGAACCAAATTGTCGACTGTCCGGACGCCGAAGCCTTGGCAGCTTTTAAGCATAGCGTCCGTGACGAATGGCTTGCCAGACACCTCAGCTAAGAAAAGCCGAGAACAATGGCAGCATTAACAAGCCTCATGACCCGCTTTTGTGCGGTGAGGACAGCTGGCTAGCCATATGCAGCACCAGCGACCCCAGTACATCTGAAGTTAGAGATGGAAATGGGAAATCACGGCGCAACAGCAATAACAAATGCCAGAATAAAGAAGACAGCACGAAGAGCACGACAGTAAACACCGAATTCAAAAGCTCTCGGCCAGGTCAGCAAAAGACACCCTCCAAAGGCGCCAGAGACGAACTATCCAGCCTAAACAAAATTCTGGACCAAATATGTCAGATCCATAACACCCCTGGTAAACCTGCTAATCATACCCACAGAGAATGTTGGGTCTTCAAGCAGTCTGGCAAGCTCAACGCCGTACACAAGGGGGAGGATACACCAAGCGAAGATGAGGATGAGCCTCTCAAGCAAGACACTGGGGAACAAAAGAAATTTCCCCCAGAAGTCAAAACAGTAAACGTGTTACACGTGATCAAGAGAAGAAACAAAACGACACTCCCAGAAAAATATGCCCAAGGGCCTATCACCGCGGAGTCCTGCCACTGGTCGTCTCAACCGATCACTTTTGACCATCGTGATTACTCAGCAAGTATCCGGCGTGCAGGATGGGCTGCCTTGGTATTAGACCCAATAATTGACGGATACCACTTCACACAAGTCCTGATGGACGGTGGCGGCAGTCTAAACCTGATAAACCAGGACACAATCCGCGAAATGGGGATAGACCCAACAAAAATTTGCCAAAGCAATACTACCTTTAAAGGAGTAACGCCTGGCCCAGGGGCTCATTGCATGGGCTCCTTGCTACTAAAGGTTATATTCGGCTTCCCCGATAACTTCCGTAGCAAACATTTAACCTTCCACATCGCCCCGTTCCAAAGTGGCTATCAAGCACTACTCGGACGCGAAGCTTTTGTTCGCTTTAATGCAATACCGCACTACGCTTCCCTCACACTCAAGATGCCTGGCCCACGTGGCATCATTACAGTGAACGGAAGTATTAAGCGAACTTTGCGCGCCGAAGAGAGTGCGGCTGCCTTGGCAGCCGCACACTAAAAACGACCTGGCCAACTAAAGCATTTACCAGGTCGTCAAGACCTTGGACACGGTTAGACGAGTCCGGTGCAACTATATGTAATTCATACCAGATCAATGGTCGCACCCCTATTACAAATACAAGGGGCTCAATGCGCGTAGACAAGTGGCAATTTTTACTCATCTCGAATTATACATAGTTTCTTTAAAAACTATCTTTTTGCACGACAACTTTTTCACCTAAGTCCCTCTCTTTTACAGATGATCATCGTGCTACACCTGTCCAGGATACGGCACAACAGAGACATAGGCGCAGACGTGCAGCAGGGACCCGCTCCAAGGATTCTTTTTAGATTAAGACCCTGCGTAAACCTTTTTTACTGTCTCTTGTTGATACATATCCACCGAATTCTCAGCATAGTTGAGAAGGATGCTGACGTCTTGGCATGTGGCCACGTCAGAATAATGCACGTACCTAGACACAAGGGGCTTCTTACAAAGGGCACTATTTAGGCCCAGTTTATGCCATAAAGACCGAATACCTTAGGGAGTGTTCGGTGTCGCGAGTTTGGCCTTATATGCATCATCTCCGAATCATTGTCTTTGGTCAAATGTTGGGTTTGCCCGGCTCCTGTGTTTTGGTGCCTTACGTTCCGCTTTATTGGCTAAGGTAGCACCAGGAGAACTACCGCGATTGTGCCCTGGTTCATCCGGACGAGCACCTCAGTAGAGAAAGCCGAAAACTGATTGTCATGATATAGCGTGAGACTGGTCAACCACTCGATGACCTATCGGAATGTTAGAATTCCTCCGCCTTAACGAAGGGCCGTTTTCCGTCCAGGCATGTACGCACCCCGCGATCGGGAGAGTGCGGAGCCACCAGGGACTATCTAGTAGCCCCACTGTCAAACTCCTATGGCTAAGTGAAAGTGTTAAAACATTATAGTCCGGTTGCCTCGCTCGCTACGCTACCACCTCCTTAATAGGACCAAGACGTTGGGTTAAGTGTGAACACACATTTTTTGCGAGCACCTCCGCATTATATGCGTGGGGGTTGAAGCCGACGGCTGCAATCTTTCAGGTTATATACATGTATACATAAACGGCTACACAGGAGGCATCATACTACTTTCAGGCAAAAGTATAAACATAGCCTTATAAAAAATTCATAAAAGCATTGTGCTTACAATGAGAATACATATCACTCAAACATAATATTCTTCAAGAATTGGGCCTCTATCAAACGAGCACCCTCGAGAACCTCCTCAAAATAGTGCTCGGCAGCCACCCGGCCTATGGCCGAACCCTGTGCCGCAACAGTGTTAGCGTCCATCTCTGGCCAGTACGCTTTAACACGGGCAAGGGCCATCTGCGAGCCTTCTATGCACGCCGACCTCTTCATCGCATTAATGCGCGGCACCGCACCAAGGAACTGCTGCACTAAGCTGAAATAGCTGTTCAGCTTTGGCTTTTCCGGCCATAGCTGATCCACAACAGACCTCATGGCGAGTCTGGACAACCTATTCAGTTCGGCCCATTCGGCTAGCTGGTCAGTCAATGAAAGCGGACGCTCTGGAACGTGGAATTGCGACCAGAACAGCTTATCCACTTCACGATCTGTCTGACCTTGGAAGTACTTGGCCGCATCGGCAGTGCTCGCCGCTAGATCCATATATGCATCTGCCGAACTCCACAGCCGATCCAGAGGGGCATATCGTGGATCTCCGAACTTCCTCTGTAACATAAAGGGTTTCCCAGCCACAATATCCCCGGCTTCCCGCAGCTCCTCCTTCTTCGCTCTCATAGCAGAACGGGTGTCTTTGTCCACTGCCGTGGCCTTCTCAAGGTCCGTTGCCTTCGCTCGGTTTTCTTTTTCAAGGACCCGGCAACGGTTGGCAGTGTCTTTTAATTCTACGACCATCTTGGCCACCTTCTCTTGGCTCTCGCAATGTGCGGCCTTCTCGGCTTTCAACTCCTCGGTCGCCTTCAATGCAGCGGCATTACTAATCCTCGCTTGTTCCTTGGCTCGGGCAAGTCCTGCCCACAAGGTTTCCACGGTGGCAGCTCCATCTGCAGTCACAACATATTAAAGATACTGGCATCATGCTGCTCTTACTATGTGGCGTTCACCAGATAATAACACTTACCATGTGCCTCGTCAAGCCTCTTGTTAACAAGCTTGATGTCGGCGTTTGTCGCATCTAGTTGCCATTTTAATTTGGCAAACTCACTAGTCCGGCTAGCCACCGGAGCTTCCACCACCTGCACATAGGGGCAGTCTGGTTATTGCCTGGGAATATGATCCTCTATTCGCCGCCGTTCTCGACGATGACCAGTGTCTCAGGGGCTAATATCTACACAGGGCACACCTAACATGTGCAATACTATCCCATATTATCTCACGTACCTCAAAGCCTGTCAGTAGACTCATAAAGGCTTCATGTAATCCGCTTTTGGCGACGAGATTCTCTCCATCACCGTATCCATCAGCATACGGTGTTCTTCTGAGATGGCCGCTCGCCCCACCAACTCCCTCAGAACGCCCGACCGCACACCAGACGGTGCCGGACTCTTTTGTCCGCTCTCTTCGGGAGCCGGACGCTGGGGACTTCGGGGGTCTATGGGATTATCTTCTGGCCTCACCGGATCCGGAGAGGCCCTCCATGACGACACTTCGGGGTTGCCCGCTTCTTGAGCGGAGGAGTCCGGGGAGGCGTTTCGCTCTCCATCATCTCCAGAAGAAGATCCCCCGAAGACGAGCTCATCTGAGAGGGGCTAAGGCCCGAACTGCAAGATATATGCGGTGGTTATTTTCTCAGAAAAAAGATAGCATACCTTTACTATTAAAGTACTTTGGATCACTTACGACTCGTTGGAGGGCTGATCCCCCCGCGGGCTTTGTGCGGCAAAAGCACCCCCCGAGGCAGGACCCTCTGTGGGAGACTTCTTCTCCCGTTTGGAGGCTTCGGCTTCAAGATCCTCGGAAGCAGTCCTTTTCCTCCCCCGGTTGTCCTCCTTCGTGGAGACGCTCATTCCCTCGGTTGGAACGGGCAGTGATGGGGGCCCGCATCCGCCCGTATTATCCCCCCCGGTATCTTCCTTCGAGGGCTCCGGGCAAGGTGCGACCTCGAGCATCTTTTCCAATACCGGATTTTCTAAACCCTCAGGGAGGGGGGCCAAACACCGAATCATCTTCGCCTTTGTTAGCCAGTCCTGGTCAAAAAGCGAACTCTTAGAAATAACTTCGTGACAAATAAAAGACAGTGTGTTCGGCCAGAGGGTTTTTTACTTGTTCGGCGGCGCGGTTACTGCTCAGGCCCACGTCCTCGGTAATATCCGGACACTCTACTTGAGGTCCGAAGAATGACTTGTACATCTCCTCGTGCGTCAGGCCGAGGAAACTTTGAATGGCACGCGGTCCCTCTGGGTTGAACTCCCACAAGCGAAGGGCCCGGCATTTGCAAGGCTGGACTTGACGAATCAGTATAACTTGTATTACCACGGCCAAATTAAAATCTCCCTCGAAGAGATCTCGGATGCGGCTTTGCAGTATAGGCACGTCCTTGGCTGGACCCCACCTCAGACCTCTGCTAATCCATGACATCAGTTGTGGTGAGGGGGCCCGAGCGGAAAGCTGGGGCAGCCGCCCACTCGGCACTTCTAGGAGCCGTGACGTAAAACCACTCCCGTTGCCATAATTCGGACACCTCTGGAAAGGAACCTTTCGGCCATGGAGCTCCTGCCATCTTGCCTATTGATGCACCTCCGCACGCTGCATGTTGCCCCTCGATCATCTTCGGCTTTACTTCAAAGGTCTTAAGGCACAGGCCGAAGTGAGGGGTAACGCGGAGGAAGGCCTCACACACGACAATAAATGTCGAGATGTGGAGAAAGGAGTCCGGAGCTAGATCGTGGAAATCTAGCCCGTAATAGAACATCAAACCCCTGACGAAGGGATCCAGAGTGAGGCCTAGACCTCGGAGGAAGTGGGAGACGAACACGACGTTCTCGTTGGGTTCAGGAGTAGGGATGATCTGCCCTTGAGCAGGCAGCCGATGCGAAACCTCGGCGGTTGGTTATCTGGCCTCCCTCAACTTCTTGATGTCCTCTTTCGTAACGGAGGAGGGCATCCATCGGCCTTGAAGGCTGGATCCGGACATGACTGAAGATCCGGAGCACCTAACCTGGGCTTTGGGTGTTAGAACTCGAGGCTGGGGGAGGGTTCGATTAAGCACGAGAGGGAAAAAGCGAAAACCTTGTCCCCTTATAAAGAGGGTGAATATCAAGCGTCCTCTCCGTAGCCGTTTGGGACTTGCCTACAATCTAGGAGTCTTAGATACAGTTGGGTTACCCACGACCGCATTAATGAGAATCCCGTAATAAGGGGACACGATCTCTGCTTTAATAAGACGTGTCGAAAAACTGCCTCGCGTTATGCGCGGGGCTGGTTAAAAGAAACGGTTCGAATAATCACCGGGCCATGACATAACGTCGTGCTGCCAAAACAAGCCAGCAAATTAGATCTACGAAAATATTATTCTCTCTGTGGTGGAATGTGGAACTTATTTTGCAGGGTCGGACACTATCCTCGTATTCAAATTCTTCTGTGATGTATTCGGAGAAGGAACCCGCCTTGCAATGCTGAAGACAATACTGCGCGCCGGACTCATCGTCATTGAAGCCTGGTTCAGGGGCTACTGAGGGAGTCCTGGATTAGGGGGTCTCCGGACAGCCGGACTATCTCCATTGGCCGGACTGTTAGACTATGAAGATACAAGATTGAAGACTTCGTCTCGTGTTCGGATGGGACTCTACGTGGCGTGGAAGGCAAGCTAGGCAATACGGATATGGATATCTCCTCCTTTGTAACTGACCTTGTGTAACCCTAACCCTCTCCGGTGTCTATATAAACCGGAGGGCTTTAGTCCGTAGGACAACAACAATCACAACATACAATCATACCATAGGCTAGCTTCTAGGGTTTAGTCTCTTTGATCTCGTGGTAGATTTACTCTTGTACTACCCATATTATCAATATTAATCAAGTAGGACGTAGGGTTTTACCTCCATCAAGAGGGCCCGAACCTGGGTAAAACATCGTGTCCCCTGCCTCCTGTTACCATCCGGCCTAGACGCACAGTTCGGGATCCCCTACCTGAGATCTGCCGGTTTTGACACCGACACTTAGCTTTGGGTTCAATCTTGCGGTGTCCTTTCCCAGTGACAGTAGGGACAGCAAGGCACGTATTGTATTGTTGCCATCGAGGATAACAAGATGGGGTTTTCATCATATTGCATGAGTTTATCCCTCTACATCATGTCATCTTGCTTAAGGCGTTACTCTATTCTTATGAACTTAATACTCTAGATGCATGCTGGATAGCGGTCGATGTGTGGAGTAATAGTAGTAGATGCAGGCAGGAGTCAGTCTACTTGTCTTGGACGTGATGCCTATATACATGATCATACCTAGATATTCTCATAACTATGCTCAATTCTGTCAATTGCTCAACAGTAATTCGTTCACCCACCGTAAAATACTTATGCTCTCGAGATAAGACACTAGTGAAACCTATGGTCCCTGGGTCTATCTTCATCATATTAATCTTCCAATACTTTGTTATTTTCATTGCCTTTTATTTTTACTTTGCATCTTTATCATAAAAATACCAAAAATATTATCTTATCATATCTATCAGATCTCACTCTCGTAAGTGACCGTGTAGGGATTGACAATCCCTTATCGCATTGGTTGCGAGGATTTATTTGTTTTGTGTAGGTGCGAGGGACTCGCGCGTAGCCTCCTACTGGATTGATACCTTGGTTCTCAAAAACTGAGGGAAATACTTACGCTACTCTGCTGCATCACCCTTTCCTCTTCAAGGGAAAACCAACGCAAGTGCTCAAGAGGTAGCAAGAAGGATTTCTGGCGCCGTTGCCGGGGAGGTCTATGCAAAAGTCAACATACCAAGTACCCATCACAAACCCTTATTTCCCGCATTACATTATTTGCCATTTGCCTCTCGTTTTCCTCTCCCCCACTTCACCCTTGCCATTTTATTCGCCCTCTCTCTCTATCCTCCATCTCTTTCTCTATTTGCCCTTTGCACCTTCTGCCGTTATGTATGAAATTGGGAAATTATTGCCTATATGGACAATAATAATATCATGAAAAATTCTGATGCTCCTGCTAAAGAACCCCCATCTTACATACAAAAAAAATTCCGTGTTGGTAGTGGTAATATTATTGGAAAGGAGTTATTCAAGATTTCTTTACTTGTGCCGGTGCTTTACCATCTATGGGTAGTTCTATCCATCATAGAACTAGTAGTCTTGCAGACGCTATTGCCATGCTTGTAGTTGAACTTGAAAGACAATTCATGCACATGCATCCTTGCATACAAAGGATTTTCCTAGAATTTTCTAATATTGAGTATTCTTCTGCTAAGCGTGCTGCTACTATCTTTTTGGCTCATGAGTTTAGATTCATAATAAAAGAGGCCAAAGAAATCTTTGCGCATTATAGGGTGGATGCTTGCCATCCTCCCATAGAGGCTATCCTTTTTGATCAAGAAGAAATAATGCATTTTCAATCTCTGGACTATGTTGCTTTCAATGAAAATCTTAGAAAAAGGGTTCCTACCAATGTTTTAGTTGATAGAATTCTGCACTTAATGATGATTTGGCCATTCGAAATAATGAACTAGGATATTCTCTTGAATATAGGCTCACAAAGTTCTGTCAAAAGAATGCTTATAATGATGAATTGGTCGTGCAATACGAAGGACCAAAGGAGGAACCTATACCTCCCAAGGTTGATCTTGGGGACTTTTGTCCCATTAAATTTAGCCCTTTTGATTAATTTTGCTTGCCTCAAAGAAAACTTGCTGCCAAACGTAGAGAATATGAAATGAGTTTTAATGATCTATCTTACTATTATGACAATACCAAGATCTATCCTTGCTTTTTATGCCTAGCTAGGGGCGTTAAACGATAGCGCTTGTTGGGAGGCAACCCAATTTTATTTTTATTCCTTTCTTTTTTCTCCTATTTAGTAATAAATAATTTATATAGCCTATGTTTTGGTTGTGTTTTTTGTGCTTAATTAGTGTTTGTGCCAAGTAGAATCGTTGGGAAGACTTGGGGAAAGTCTTGTTAATCTTGCTGTAAAAAACAGAAACTTTAGCGCTCACGAGAACTGCTGCCATTTTTATTTGGAAAGTGATATTTAGTTAATTATTTTTGCACATGATTAATAGATAAATTCCTCACGTCCATCAATTTATTTTAGAATTTTTGGGGTTCCAGATCTTGCGCTAGCTACAGATTACTACAGACTGTTCTGTTTTTGACAGATTCTGTTTTTCGTGTGTTGTTTGCTTATTTTGATGAATCTATGGCTAGTAAAATAGTTTATAAACCATAGAGAAGTTGGAATACAGTAGGTTTAACACCAATATAAATAAATAATGAGTTCATTACAGTACCTTGAAGTGGTCTTTTTTTTCTTTCGCTAACGGAGCTCACGAGATTTTCTACTTTAAGTTTTGTGTTGTGAAGTTTTCAAGTTTTGGGTAAAGATTTGATGGATTATGGAACAAAGAGTGGCAAGAGCCTAAGCTTGGGGATTCCCATGGCACCCCAAGATAATCTAAGGACACCTAAAAGCCAAAGCTTGGGGATGCCCCGAAGGCATCCTCTCTTTCGTGTACTTCTATCGGTAACTTTACTTGGAGCTATATTTTTATTCACCACGTGATATGTGTTTTGCTTGGAGCGTCTTGTATTATTTGAGTCTTTATTTGTTAGTTTACCACAATCATCCTTGCTGTACACACCTTTTGAGAGATACACACATGATTTGGAAATTGTTAGAATACTCTATGTGCTTCACTTATATCTTTTGAGTTATATAGTTTTGCTCTAGTACTTCACTTATATCTTTTACAGCACGGTGGTGGACTTGTTTTATAGAAACTATTGATCTCTCATGCTTCACTTAGATTATTTTGAGAGTCTTAAATAGCATGGTAATTTTCTTAAATAATCCTAATATGCTAGGCATACAAGATTAATAATAAAATTCTCTTATGAGTGTGTTGAATACTATGAGAAGTTTGATGCTTGATAATTGTTTTGAGATATGGAGATGATGATATTAAAGATGTGCTAGTTGAGTAGTTGTGAATTTGAGAAATACCTGTGATTAAAGTTTGTGATTCCCGTAGCTTGCACGTATGGTGAACCGTTATGTGATGAAGTCGGAGCATGATTTATTTATTGATTGTCTTCCTTATGAGTGGCGGTCGGGGACGAGCGATGGTCTTTTCCTACCAATCTATCCCCCTAGGAGCATGCGCGTAATACTTTGCTTTTATAACTTGTAGATTTTTGCAATAAGTATGTGAGTTCTTTATTTTTAATGTTGAGTCCATGGATCATACGCACTCTCACCCTTCCACCATTGCTAGCCTCTCTAATACCGCGCACCTTTTGCCGATATCATACACCCACCATATACCTTCCTCAAAACAGCCACCATACCCACCTATCATGGAATTTCCATAGCCATTTCGAGATATATTGCCTTGCAACTTTCCACCGTTCCGTTATTATGACACGCTCCATCATTGTCATATTGCTTTGCATGATCATGTAGTTGACATCGTATTTGTGGCAAAGCCACCATTCATAATTCTTTCATACATGTCGCTCATGAGTCATTGCATATCCCGGTATACCGCCGGAGGCATTCACATAGAGTTATATTTTGTTCTAAGTATCGAGTTGTAATTGTTGAGTTGTAAGAAAATAAAAGTGTGATGATCATCATTATTAGAGCATTGTACCAGTGAGGAAAGGATGATGGAGACTATGATTCCCCCACAAGTCGGGATGAGACTCCGGACGAAAAATAATAATAAAAAAATACAAAAAAGAGGCCATAAAAAAGAGAGAAAAGGCCCAAATAAAAAAATGAGGAAAAAGAGAGAAGGGATAATGCTACTATCCTTTTACCACACTTGTGCTTCAAAGTAGCACCATGATCTTCATGATAGAGAGTGTCCTATGTTGTCACTTTCATATACTAGTGGAATTTTTCATTATAGAACTTGGCTTGCATATTCCAATGATGGGCTTCCTCAAATTGTCCTAGGTCTTTGTGAGCAAGCGAGTTGGATGCACACCCACTTAGTTTATTTTTGAGCTTTCATATACTTATAGCTCTAGTGCATCCGTTGCATGGCAATCCCTACTCACTCACATTAATATCTATTGATGGGCATCTCCATAGCCTGTTAATATGCCTAGTTGACGTGAGACTATCTTCTCCCTTTTTTTCTTCTCCACAACCACCATTCTATTCCACCTATAGTGTTATGTCCATGGCTCACACTCACGTATTGCGTGAAGATTGAAAAAGTTTTGAGAATGTCAAAAGTATGAAACAATTGCTTGGCTTGTCATCGGGGTTGTGCATGATTTAAATATTTTGTGTGGTGAAGATAGAGCATAGCCAGACTATATGATTTTGTAGGGATAACTTTCTTTGGCCATGTTATTTTGAGAAGACATAATTGCTTAATTAGTATGCTTGAAGTATTATTATTTCTATGTCAATATTAAACTTTTGTCTTGAATCTTTCGGATATGAATATTCATACCACAATTAAGAAGAATTACATTGAAATTATGCCAAGTAGCATTCCACATCAAAAATTCTGTTTTTATCATTTACCTACTCGAGGACGAGCAAGAATTAAGCTTGGGGATGCTTGATACGTCTCCAACGTATCTATAATTTTTGATTGCTCCATGCTATATTATCTACTCTTTTGGACATTACTGGGCTTTATTATCCACTTTTATATTATTTTTGGGACTAACCTACTAACCGGAGGCCCAGCCCATAATTGCTGTTTTTTTGCCTATTTTAGGGCTTCAAAGAAAAGGAATATCAAACGAAGTCCAAACGGAATGAAACCTTCGGGAACGTGATTTTTGGAACAAACAAGACCCAGGAGACCTGGACCCTACGTCAAGCAATCAATAGGGAGGCCACAAGGTAGGGGGCGCGCCTACCCCCCAGGGCGCGCCCTCCACCCTCGTGGTCCCCCTGTTGCTCCACCGACGTACTTCTTCCTCCTATATATACCTACGTACCCCAAACGATTAGATACGGAGCCAAAACCCTAATTCCACCGCTGTAACTTTCTGTATCCATGAGATCCCATCTTGGGGCCTGTTCCGGAGCTCCGCCGGAGTGGGCATCGATCATGGAGGGCTTCTACATCAACACAATAGCCTCTCCGATGAAGTGTGAGTAGTTTACCTCAGACCTATGGGTCCATAGTTATTAGCTAGATGGCTTCTTCTCTCTTTTTGGATCTCAATACAAAGTTCTCCCCCTCTCTTATGGAGATCTATTCGATGTAATCTTCTTTTTGCGGTGTGTTTGTTGAGACCGATGAATTGTGGGTTTATGATGAAGTTTATCTATGAACAATATTTGAATCTCCTCTGAATTCTTTTATGTATGATTGGTTATCTTTGCAAGTCTCTTCGAATTATCAGTTTGGTTTGGCCTACTAGATTGATCTTTCTTGCAATGGGAGAAGTGCTTAGCTTTGGGTTCAATCTTGCGGTGTCCTTTCCCAGTGACAGTAGGGGCAGCAAGGCACGTATTGTATTGTTGCCATCGAGGATAACAAGATGGGGTTTTCATCATATTGCATGAGTTTATCCCTCTACATCATGTCATCTTGCTTAAGGCGTTAATCTGTTCTTATGAACTTAATACTCTAGATGCATGCTAGATAGCGGTCGATGTGTGGAGTAATAGTAGTAGATGCAGGCAGGAGTCGGTCTACTTGTCTTGGACGTGATGCCTATATACATGATCATACCTAGATATTCTCATAACTATGCTCAATTTTGTCAATTGCTCAACAATAATTCGTTCACCCACTGTAAAATACTTATGCTCTCGAGAGAAGCCACTAGTGAAACCTATGGCCCCCGGGTCTATCTTCATCATATTAATCTTCCAATACTTTGTTATTTTCATTGCCTTTTATTTTACTTTGCATATTTATCATAAAAATACCAAAAATATTATCTCATCATATCTATCAGATCTCACTCTCGTAAGTGACCGTGTAGGGATTGACAACCCCTTATCGCGTTGGTTGCGAGGATTTATTTGTTTTGTGTAGGTGCGAGGGACTCATGCGTAGCCTCCTACTGGATTGATACCTTGGTTCTCAAAAACTGAGGGAAATACTTATGCTACTCGGCTGCATCACCCTTTCCTCTTCAAGGGAAAACCAACACAAGTGCTCAAGAGGTAGCAGCGAACCACCCGGGCCATTTGCATTCTTGGATTATGGGAGCTATGGAAACACCACAATGGCATCATGTTTGATGGAGCCTCGCCCTCCACAAATCATGTCATCGAGCGGATCAACACAGAAGGTAGGATTTGGTGGTAGGCCGGTCTTCTCAAGGGTGACCCCGACGGGTTTTTTGCGGTGCTATTGAGGCGGGTTCAGAGTGAGTAGTCTGGTCTAGTATGGGTGTAGTGTGGATGCTATTGTGGGTTGGCCGTGTTTGTCTTGTGCCAAGTTATGTAAATTGCGGACTTGGGATTCTCTCCCACTCCTTTAATGAATGATATGTGCACTCGTGCGTATTCCAGAAAAAAATCCCCGCAATGCTTAGGATATATATCTCAAAATTTCTAAGTTTGCAAGCAGCCAAGGAGATAGTCGAGCAGCTTGATCCGTTCGCTGGGAATTCTTTTTTAATAAACATATCCAAAGGACGTCTTAAATCTGATTAATATAGAGATTTTACTATATAATCGACTACCTCATTTCATTTGATTTTACCTCAAAGAATCATTGCAATCCCTCTGCCGATGCATGAATTGTCAGATTTCTTGGCTTTGAATCTCACCAAAAACTACAAAAGAAAATTCAAGAGAAGGACTACGCCCGACTTAAAAAAAAATCCCATAGGAAATAATCACCAATATGACCAAACGCCCTCCATCCAGGAGGAACACGTAGGCTAACTACCTACGCACAAAAGTAACAACCTAGGTAAAGCACCAACATGATCCTAAGTCGGAGAAGCTTGATACTGTTGAGAAAGAGTTAACGCCATAGCCCGAACACGCGAGATTAGCAACTACGTAGCCTCCTAGTCACAATCCTTAGTCAATGATTTCCATTGTTGTAAAAGCAATAATAATTTGAATAGACAATCAATAGACTTGTTAGGAAAAGAATGATCAATAGTGAACTTGTGCCTAATAGTACATAAAACCCAACACATAGCAGAGAAACCAAATCAAAATAAGCACCTATATTGCGCCGACAAGGACCTAGTCTAAAGGCGAAGCTCAGCGAAGGAATTGGGTGCCCACGTCACATCCGACCACGACCGAATACAACACTAGAGCAGGATTACTAAGTCACATTTAAAGAGAAAGTGGTTCAAGTCCTCGCGTCCAGCACACAACGCACAAAATTATGTGCCTGGGCCATTGAGTTTACGAGTTTGCACTACAAAAAAACACTTCCGTGATGATACGTGTTTGTCATAGTAGGTCACGTTTTCTATCATGCATGTATATCCATGATGATTTTATGACAGAATCAAGATAGTCATACATGTGCTGTCATAGAAGTGTTCCATGAGAATACCAAATTATCTTCACGGAAGTGTCCACTTCCATGATGATAAATTACACATCATGGAAGTGTTTTTGTCAAGGGTAACTGACACGTGGCATCCACCGTAACGGGTCACCGTTAAGCTATCGGGTTCTGTTTTGGATTCGTGATGTCTACTACTGGATTAATAGTGTTAGTTATTGCCATGGTCATATCATCCTCTCCCCCTTTAGGAGGAACCGTCCTTGATTTCAAGTCGGTCTCTTCAGCAACAACTTTGTCTGTAGGTTGAACGTGTGCCAAAAAAATACCAGCAACTTCTGCATCCTTTGCTTCTTCTTGCTCCTTCCTTTTTCATAGTCATTCTTTTCTCCAAGTCTTAAATGACTTCTTCTCCATGACCATGAGAATATATTTTGTATCATGTATGACAGTGTATCTGTTGGCAAGATAGTCGTGTGTAGCATTATTTTTCTTGTACCATGGCTTTCCCAACAACATATGACAAGAAAACATCTCTACCGGATTTATGTCGCACAAGACCTCACAAAAAATTGCCAACTGAGAAAAATACCATAGTTTGATGCATTATGTCGAGCTTGTTGTTGCATGTCCTAAATGAATACGGTCGTGGATGTGGTGTCACCGATAGCTGCAGCTTCTCCACCATGTCAATGCCAACAACGTTTATCAAACTTCCATGGTCAATCATCATGGCGCAAACTTTCTCTCCAACTTTACAATAGGTGTGAAAAAGTTCAGCACCATATCCTTTCTCCTCTAGCAAAAAGTTGCTGGATAACCTCTAGTAGCTCCTTGGTGACGGCGCGCCTGCCGTCTCCTCCGAAGTGCCGTGAGAAACGCCGGTCTCTGATACCACTTGATGTCTACTACTGGATTAATAGTGTTAGTTATTGCCATGGTCATATCAATTCGATAACCTATTAACAGCCTGGACCAATGGGGATTTTCTACGTGTAAAATTCTCATTCACCGAAGGGACTACGTGTCAGCTCCGCGTTGGGACAGATGTCATCTAGAGAATAGACGGGACACTGTTGGGGGACGCAGTAATTTCAAAAAAAAATCCTATGCACACGCAAGATCTATCATGGTGATGCATGGCAACGAGAGGGAAGAGTGTTGTCCACATACCCTCGTAGACTGTAAGCGGAAGCGTTATGACAATGCGGTTGATGTAGTCATACGTCTTCACGATTCGACCGATCCTAGTACCGAAAGTACGGCACCTCCGCGATTTGCAGACGTTCGGCTCGGTGACGTCCCACGAACTCTTGATCCAGGTGAGTGTCGAGGGAGAGCTTCGTCAGCACGACATCGTGATGACGGTGATGATGAACCTACTGGCGCAGGGCTTCGCCTAAGCACTACGATGATATGACCGAGGTGGATTATGGTGGAGGAGGGCACCGCACACGGCTAAGGGATCAATGATCAACTTGTGTGTTCTAGGGTGCCCCATGCCCCCATATATAAAGGAGCTAGGGGGGAGGCCGACCGGCCCTTGGGGCGCCCAAGGAGGCCTCCTAGTAGGAGTAGGACTCCCCCTTTCCTAGTCCAACTAGGAGGAGGAAGGGGGAAGGAAGGAGAGGGAGAGAGGGAGGGAAAGAGGGGGCGCCGCCCCCTCCTTGTCCAATTAGGAATCCCAAGGGGGGGAGGGGCGCAACCATCCCTAAGTCCCCCTCCTCTCTCTCTCACAAGGCCCAAGTTGGCCCATTAGATCCCCCGGGGTTTCCGATAACCCCCTGGCACTCCGATAATTATCCGGTGACCCCTGGAACTCATCCAGTGTCCGAATATAGTCATACAGTATATCAATCTTTATGTCTTGACCATTTCAAGACTCCTCATCATGTCCATGATCACATCTAGGACTCCGAACTATCTTCGATACATCAAAACACATAAACTCATAATACCGATCGTCACCGAACGTTAAGCATGCGGACCCTACGGGTTTGAGAACTATGTAGACATGACCGAGACACGTCTCCGGTCAATAACCAATAGCAGAAACTGGATGTTCATATTGGCTCCCACATATTCTACGAAGATCTTTATCGGTCAAACCGCATAACGATATACGTTGTTCCCTTTATCATCGGTATGTTACTTGCCTGAGATTCGATCATCGGTATCTCAATACCTAGTTCAATCTCGTTACTGGCATGTCTCTTTACTCATTCCGTAATGCACCATCCCGTAACTAACTCATTAGTCACATTTCTTGCAAGGCTTATAGTGATGTGCATTACCGAGAGGGCCCAGAGATACCTCTTCGATACTCGGAGTGACAAATCCTAATCTCGATCTATGCCAACTCAACAAACACCATCGGAGACACCTGTAGACATCTTTATAGTCACCCAGTTACGTTGTGATGTTTGATAGCACACTAAGAGTTCCTCCGATATTCGGGAGTTGCATGATCTCATAGTCACAGGAACATGTATAAGTTATGGAGAAAGCAATATCAACAAACTAAACAATCATTGTGCTAAGCTAAGGGATGGGTCAAGTCAATCACATCATTCTCTAATGATGTGATCCCGTTAATCAAATGACAACTCATGTCTATGGTTAGGAAACATAACCATCATTGATTCAATGAGCTAGTCATGTAGAAGCATACTAGTGACATTTTGTTTGTCTATGTATTCACACATGTACTAAGTTTCCGGTTAATACAATTCTAGCATGAATAATAAACATTTATCATGATATAAGGAAATATAAATAACAACTTTATTATTGCCTCTAGGGCATATTTCTTTCAGTCTCCCACTTGCACTAGAGTCAATAATCTAGATTACATTGTAATGATTCTAACACCCATGGAGTCTTGGTGCTGATCATGTTTTGCTTGTGAGAGAGGCTTAGTCAACGGGTCTGCAACATTCAGATCCGTATGTATCTTGCAATATCTATGTTTCCCTCCTTGACTTGATCGCGGATGAAATTAAAGCGTCTCTTGATGTGCTTGGTTCTCTTGTGAAATCTGGATTCCTTTGCCAAGGCAATTGCACCAGTATTGTCCCAAAAGATTTTCATCGGACCCGATGCATTAGGTATTACACCTAGATCGGATATGAACTCCTTCATCCGGACTCCTTCATTTGCTGCTTCGAAGCAGCTATGTACTCCGCTTCGCACGTAGATCCCGTCACGACGCTCTGCATGGAACTGCACCAACTGACAGCTCCACCATTTAATAAAAACACGTATCCATTTTGTGACTTAGAGTCATTCGGATCAGTGTCAAAGCTTGCATCGACGTAACCGTTTACGATGAGCTCTTTGTCACCTCCATATACGAGAAACATATCCTTAGTCCTTTTCAGGTATTTCAGGATGTTCTTGACCGCTGTCTAGTGGTCCACTCCTGGATTACTTTGGTACCTCCTTGCTAAACTAATAGCAAGGCACACATCAGGTCTGGTACACAGCATTGCATACATGATAGAACCTATGGCTTAAGCATAGGGAATGACTTTCATTTTCTCTCTATCTTCTGCAGTGGTCGGGAATTGAGTCTGACTCAACTTCACACCTTGTAACACAGGCAAGAACCCTTTCTTTGGCTGATCCATTTTGAACTTATTCAAAACTTTATCAAGGTATATGCTTTGTGAAAGTCCAATTAAGCGTCTTGATCTATCTCTATAGATCTTGATGCCCAATATACAAGCAGCTTCACCGAGGTCTTTCATTGAAAAATTCTTATTCAAGTATCCTTTTATGCTATTCAGAAATTCAGTACCATTTCCAATCAACAATATGTCATCCACATATAATATCAGAAACGCTACAGAGCTCCCACTCACTTTCTTGTAAATATAGGCTTCTCCAAAAGTCTGTATAAAACCATATGCTTTGATCACACTATCAAAGCGTATATTCCAACTCCGAGAGGCTTGCACCAGTCCATAAATGGATCGCTGGAGCTTGCACACTTTGTTAGCACCTTTTGGATCGACAAAACCTTCTGGTTGCATCATATACAACTCTTCTTTAAGATATCCATTAAGGAATGCAATTTTGACATCCATTTGCCAAATTTCATAATCATAAAATGTGGCAATTGCTAACATGATTCGGACGGACTTAAGCATCGCTACGGGTGAGAAGGTCTTATCATAGTCAACTCCTTGAACTTGTCAAAAACCTTTTGCAACAAGTCGAGCTTTGTAGACAGTAAGGTTACCGTCAGTGTCTGTCTTCTTCTTGAAGATCCATTTATTCTCTATGGCCTGCCGATCATCGGGCAAGTCAACCAAAGTCCACACTTTGTTCTCATACATGGATCCCATCTCCAATTTCATGGCCTCAAGCCATTTTGCGGAATCTGGGCTCATCATCGCTTTCTCATAGTTCGTAGGTTCATCATGGTCAAGTAACATGGCTTCCAGAACAGGTTACCGTACCATTCTGGTGCGGATCTCACTCTGGTTGACCTACGAGGTTCAGTAGTAACTTGATCAGAAGTTTCATGATCATCATCATTAACTTCCTCACTTACTGGTGTAGGAATCACCGGAACTGATTTCAGTGATGAACTACTTTCCAATAAGGGAGTAGGTACAATTACCTCATCAAGTACTACTTTCCTCCCACTCACTTCTTTTGAGAGAAACTCCTTCTCTAGAAAGGATCCATTCTTAGCAACGAATATCTTGCCTTCGGATTTGTGATAGAAGGTGTACCCAACAATCTCCTTTGGGTATCCTATGAAGACACATTTCTCCGATTTGGGTTTGAGCTTATCAGGTTGAAGTTTCTTCACATAAGCATCACAGCCCCAAACTTTAAGAAACGACAACTTGGGTTTCTTGCCAAACCACAATTCATAAGGTGTCGTCTCAATGGATTTAGATGGTGCCCTATTTAACGTGAATGCAGCCGTCTCTAAAGCATAACCCCAAAATGATAGTGGTAAAGCAGTAAGAGATATCATAGATCGCACCATATCTAGTAAAGTATGATTACGACATTCGGACACACCATTACGTTGTGGTGTTCCGGGTGGCGTGAGTTGCGAAACTATTCCGCATTGTTTCAAATGAAGACCAAACTCATAAGTCAAATATTCTCCTCCACGATCAGATCGTAGAAACTTTATTTTCTTGTTACGATGATTTTCCACTTCACTCTGAAATTCTTTGAACTTTTCAAATGTTTCATACTTATGTTTCATTAAGTAGATATACCCATATCTGCTCAAATCATCTGTGAAGGTGAGAAAATAATGCTATCCGTCGCGAGCCTCAATGTTCATTGGACCACATACATCAGTATGTATGATTTCCAATAACTCTATTGCTTGCTCCATTGTTCTGGAGAACGGAGTTTTAGTCATCTTGCCCATGAGGCATGGTTCACAAGTACCAAGTGATTCATAATCAAGTGATTCCAGAAGTCCATCAGAATGGAGTTTCTTCATGCGCTTTACACCAATATGACCCAAATAGCAGTGCCACAAATAAGTTGCACTATCATTATCAACTCTGCATCTTTCGGCTTCAATACATGAACATGTGTATCACTACTATCAAGATTTAGTAAAAATAGACCACTCATCAAGGGTGCATGACCATAAAAGATATTACTCATATAAATAGAACAACCATTATTCTCTGATTTAAATGAATAACCGGCTCGCATCAAACAAGATCCATATATAATGTTCATGCTCAACGCTGGCACCGAATAACAATTATTTACGTCTAAAACTAATCCCGAAGGTAGATGTAGAGGTAGCGCGCCGATGACGATCACATCGACTTTGGAACCATTTCCCACGCGCATCTTCACCTCGTCCTTAGCCAATCTTCACTTAATCAGTAGCCCCTGTTTCGAGTTGAAAATATTAGCAACAGAACCAGTATGAAATACCCAGGTGCTACTGCGAGCATTAGTAAGGTACACATCAATAACATGTATATCAAATATACCTTTCACTTTGCCACCCTTCTTCTCTGCCAAATACTTGGGGCAGTTCTGCTTCCAGTGACCAGTCCCTTTGTAGTAGAAGCACTCAGTCTCGGGCTTAGGTCCAGACTTGGGTTTCTTCACTTGAGCAGCAACTGGCTTGCTGTTCTTCTTGAAGTTCCCCTTCTTCCCTTTACCCTTTTTCTTGAAACTGGTGGTCTTGTTGACCATCAACACTTGATGCTACTTCTTGATTTCTACCTCCGCAACTTTTAGCATTGCGAAGAGCTCAGGAATTGTCCTATCCCTCCCTTGCATATTATAGTTCATCACGAAGCTCTTGTAGCTTGGTGGCAGTGATTGAAGAACTCTGTCAATGACACTATCATCAGGAAGATTAACTCCCAGCTGAGTCAAGTGGTTGCGGTACCCAGACATTCTGAGTATATGTTCACTGACAGAACTATTATCCTCCATTTTGCAGCTGTAGAACTTATTGGAGACTTCATATCTCTCAATCCGGGCATTTGCTTGAAATATTAACTTCAACTCCTGGAACATCTCATATGCTCCATGACGTTCAAAATGTCGTTGAAGTCCCGGTTCTAAGCCGTAAAGCATGGCACACTGGACTATCGAGTAGTCATCAGCTTTGCTCTGCCAGGTGTTCACAACAGCTGGCGTTGCTCCTGCAGCGGGTTTGTCACCTAGAGGTGCTTCCAGGACATAATTCTTCTATGCAGCAATGAGGATAATCCTCAAGTTACGGACCCAGTCCGTGTAGTTGCTACCATCATCTTTCAACTTAGCTTTCTCTAGGAACGCATTAAAATTCAGTGGAACAACAACATGGGCCATCTATCTACAACAACATAGACATGCAACATACTATCAGGTACTGATATGTCTCCATCATATCTACTTTTCCAAATACTTTTGCCCTTGTTTTAGACTCTAACTTGCATGATTTGAATGGAACTAACCCGGACTGACGCTGTTTTCAGCAAAATTGCCATGGTGTTATTTTTGTGCAGAAATAAAAGTTCTTGGATTGACCTGAAAATCAACAGAGAATTATTTTGGAATATATAAAAAATACTGGAAGAAGAATCCACATCAGGGGGGCCTCCACCTATCCACGAGTGTGGGGGGCGCGCCCCCTGCCTCGTGGGCCCCCTGACGCTCCACCGACCTCAACCTTGACTCCATATATTCACTTTCGGGGAGAAAAAATTAGACAGAAGGATTCATTGCATTTTATGATACGGAGCCGCCGCCAACCCCTAAACTCTCTCGGGAGGGTTGATCTGGATTCCGTTCGGGGCTTCGGAGAGGGGAATCCATCACCATCGTCATCATCAACCATCCTCCATCACCAATTTCATGATACTCACCGCCGCGCGTGAGTAATTCCATCGTAGGCTTGCTGGACGGTGATGGGTTGGATGAGATTTATCATGTAATCGAGTTAGTTTTGTTAGGGTTTGATCCCTAGTATCCACTATGTTCTGAGATTGATGTTGCTATGACTTTGCTATGCTTAATGCTTGTCACTAGGGCCTGAGTGCCATGATTTCAGATCTTAACCTATTATGTTTTCATGAATATATGTGAGTTCTTGATCCTATCTTGCAAGTCTATAGTCACCTACTATGTGTTATGATCCGGCAACCCCGAAGTGACAATAATCGGGACCACCCCCGGTGATGACCGTAGTTTGAGGAGTTCATGTATTCACTATGTGTTAATGCTTTGGCCGGTACTCTATTAAAAGGAGGCCTTAATATCCCTTAGTTACCATTAGGACCCCTCTGCCACGGGAGGATAGGACAAAAGATGTCATGCAAGTTCTTTCCATAAGCACGTATGACTATATTCGGAATACATGCCTACATTACATTGATGAACTGGAGCTAGTTCTGTGTCACCCTAGGTTATGACTGTTACATGATTGATCGCATCTGGCATAATTCTCCATCACCGATCCATTGCCTACGAGCTTTTCCATATATTGTTATTCGCTTATTTACTTTTCCGTTGCTACTGTTACAATTACTATAAAATACCAAAAATATTACTTTTGTTACCGTTATTTTTGCTACCATTACCACTACTATCATATTACTTAGCTACTAAATACTTTGCTGCAGATATTAAGTTTCCAGGTGTGGTTGAATTGACAACTCAACTGCTAATACTTGAGAATATTCTTTGGCTCCCCTTGTGTCGAATCAATAAATTTGGGTTGAATACTCTACCCTCGAAAACTGTTGCGATCCCCTATACTTGTGGGTTATCAAGACTATTTTCTGGCGCCGTTGCCGGGGAGCATAGCTCTATTCTTTGAGTCACTTGGGATTTATATCTGTTTATCACTATGAAGAACTTGAAAGATCAAAGAACCAAGATTTTTCCCTCAACTACGAGGGGAGGTAATGAACTGCCATCTAGCTCTGCACTTGATTTAGCTTCTTTTTTGAGTAAACTTGCGACACCTAAACCTGCTTCTGCTATTAATTTTGATATGTCTCATGTTATTGATGATGCCACTTCTGCTTTGCATGATACCTATGATGAAACTACTTCTATGCTTGATACTACTGTGCCACTTGGTGAATTTCTTGATGAACAACTTGCTACGGCTAGAGAGAATGAAATTATTGAAACTGATAATATTGATGAAAGTGATGATGAAGATTCTCCCCCTAGATATGAATTGCCTGTTGTTCCTGAGGGTTATGTTATGGATGAAGAAACTGCTAGAGACTTTCTTGCTTGCAATGATAGAAGTGATCTTAAGAAACTATTAGCTAAGTAGAAAGAAAAATCTCTGAATGCTAGAATGAAATATGATCCTGCTTATGCTACTTCACCTATCTTTTTCACTGATAAGGATTATGATTTCTTTGTCGACCCTGATATAATTACTTTGGTTGAATCTGATCCTTTCTATGGATATGAATCTGAAACTGTTGTGGCACATCTTACTAAATTAAATGATATAGCCACCCTGTTCACTAATGATGAGAAAACTCGCTACTACTATATCCTTCAAATATTTACGTTCTCATTAAATGGTGATGCTAAGATATGGTTTAATTCTCTTGATCCTGGTTGTGTGCATAGTCCCCAGAATATGATATATTACTTCTCTGCTAAATATTTCCCCGCTCATAAGAAACAAGCTGCTTCAAGGGAAATATATAATTTTGTGCAAATTGAAGAAGAGAGTCTCCCACAAGCTCGGGGGAGGCTTCTCCAATTACTTAATGCTTTCCTTATCATCCTCTCAAGAAAAAAATGAAATACTTGATATCTTTTATAATTGACTACCGATGCTTCCAGAGATTACCTGGATAGTTGTTCTGGTTGTGTTTTCAGGAAAAGAACTGTTGATCAAGCTGAAATTCTATTGAATAATATGTTGACTAATGAAAACAATTGGACACTTCCAGAACCAACTCCTAAGCCAACTCCAAAGAAAGGGGTATTCTATTTCTCAGTCCCGAAGATATGCAAGAGGCAAAGAAATCTATGAAGGAAAAATGTATTAAAGCTGAGGATGTTAAGAATTTACCTCCTGTTGAAGAAATACATGGTCTTAATTTACTGCATGTTGAAGAAACACATGGTCTTGATAACCCGACACAGGTAGTAAAGGTAAATTCTCTCTATAGATATGATAAAGCTGAAATCCCTCCTACTAAGTTTGCTAGCCAATGTTTGGATGAGTTTGATAATTTTATGGTTAAGCAAGAAAACTTCAATGCTTATTTTGGTAGAGAATTAAAACGCAATGCTTACATGATTGAACACTTGAGTGATTATATGTGTCGGGGGTGCTAATCCCACGAACACCTATGGGACCGGCGGATCGAGCCCCTTTTTGGTTCGGCAGGGGGGCGGAGATCGCACGAAGAGCAGATCAAGGCGAAACACACGAGCACGCGATCAGTTTACCCAGGTTCGGGCCGCACGGATGCGTAAAACCCTACTCCTGCTTTGTGGTTGTATTGAGTTCTTGCTCGGGAGCGCCGAGTGCTACAGTGCATACCAGCAGCTAACGAGACCGAGCGTGAGCGTTCTGTTTTTCCGACCTCCTCTACATTGCGCATGCGCCTCCTTTTATATGCTCAAGGGGTCACCAACAGGTGGCAACGTAGACAAGGGTAAAAATGGAAAAGGCGTTGCGGTTGGCACCGCCGCCTACTACAGTGTATCATACCTAACCCCGACGGCAGGGGACAAGGGCATTAAATGCCCGTCTACGTCGCCCAAACAGTGCAAAAGGGACCGCCAGGGATGCCACCGCTCGCCACGATGGCAATCTTGTCAGCGCCGCTTGCCATCGTGTACCGCTGGCTGCACAGCCTCCCGCCATGTACGCCTGGAAGGGTCCCAGAGCGACACGTTGGTGGATGTGCTGGAGCGCAGGTACAGAGTGGAGGCTTGCCGCGGCAAGCGCCTTGCCGCGGTTGTTGTCTTGTCGCGTCCGGGAGCTTGTCGCTCACCGGGCCTTGCCAGGACGCGTGGTGCGTCGCGGCAAGTTCCTTGAGATGCCTTGGTTGGCCTTCCCGGCAAGCTCCTCTTGCCGGGGTCTTGTCTCCTTCCCGGCAAGCTCCTCTCGCCGGGGTCTTGTCTCCTTGGCTTGGATACTTTGTTCTTGAATGGCTCCAAAGGAACCACGGAGGACCTTGGCGGTCACCCGGCAAGCCTTGCCGCGGGACACTGCGACTGCCCGTGCACGAGTTCGGGATACTAGGGTACCCCTACTCTAGTACACCGATAGGAGCCCCCGGGCCCGGGCCATACACGGTGCCGAGCGCTGTTGGGCCAGGCCCAAAACAGGGCACGGGCACGCACGGCCTGGGTTACGCCGCATCTCTCTCCGCATCCACCGCGCCCTCCCCGAACGACACGCGTCGAATGCGGCGTTGTGGGAGAGATCATGGGTGGTTTCTTTATTAGGAAAGGCGGAACGTCCGCCCTCTCCCTCTTTATAAGCAGGGGAAACAGGGGTAGTGCGCCCATTCGCCCCCTTTCCATTCCAATCTCGGAAGCCTCCGCCGCTCCTCCGTCCTCCCAAAGCAAAGAGAGTAGCGCCCTGCCCCCCATCGCCACCAGCACCACCAACGCTGTCGACCTCCTCCACCACTTCCGCCATGGCTCCGAAAGCCGACAAGGGGAAGGCTGTGAAGTCGACCGAGGCGCAGCGGCTTGCGGCGCTGCGGAAGGAGCGGGCAATCTTCCCCCCAAGCTTGCCGCGAAGGATCTGAGGGAGTACTACTACCTCTTCTGGTCGACGAAGATGCGAGCGCATCTGAGTACGAAGGTACTTCCAGCCGCCGCTCATAAAATGGCTCCAAACGGATATCCCTTCTTCGCCGTGTTCTTCTACTGCGGGCTCTGCCCGCCTTTCTCTTAATTTTTCTGCAATATCATGAACACCCACGGGTTCTGCCTCCTTGATTTCACCCCCAATGCCGTTCTGACCATGGCAGTTTTCGCGCATCTCTGCGAAAACTTTGTCGGAGTCCATCCCAACGTAGCCCTTTTCCGCCACTTCTTTATGCCCCGAGTAGAGAGAGGAGAGCCTTTATCTGGCGGAATCTCCTGGATCTCGAGGGCCGGCAAGAAGGACTCTTATCTGGAGGGAGAGTTCCGCGGCAAGTGGGAGGAGTGGAGAGCAGACTGGTGCTGGATTGTCGAGGAGAACCCGCAGCCATTTACCGCCCGGCGCCAAGCCCCAGCGACACGCGGCAGTGATTGGAGCGACGTGGCCCCGGAAGACGATAGGCTGAGGATTGCCGTCACCAGGATCCAACGCCTCAGGCTTGCCGCGCTCACAGTAGGTGCTGTTGGCGCAGATTTTCTTCGCCGCCGCATCGCCCCCTGCAGGAACGGAGGAGGCCTGCCTGGGAGTTCAAGAATGCGGCGGATATCATGAGGCTACGTCCGGGCCTTAACTACAACTTCACTGTCCTGGAGCTCAACGCGATGCTCCAGGAGCTCTTCAAGTATGATCCTGATCATCCCGAAGTTTTTAGGTTGCCGCAGGGCGTCGTTCCGCTGTGCAACAACTCTGCGCTCGACCGCATCCGGGCAATGATGCCGCTGTGTGACTCGCATGGAATTGTCCCAACCTGGCAAGAGCCCGCAGACGACGTCGTGCAGGAATTCTTCGACAACTTGGTAGAAGTGCCGATCCGTTCTGATGAGAAGAATGGCCTCACTCGCGACACCACCGATGTAGAGTTGAAACACATCGCCTCCAGGCTGGAAGAGGCGGCGGCAGCCGCAGCTGCAGGCGAGTTTGGATTCACCGTGGAGGAGGCAGAGGCAGCAGAGGCGGCAAACCGTGCCGAGCGAGAGGAGATTGCCGGCAAGAAAGAGCTTGCCGGCAAGAAAGAGTTTGCCGGGCGTGACGCCGAGCCGAGCGAGCCCGCCGAGGATACGAGCGGCTCGTTGGACATCAACTCCTCTTCCTCCTCATCCTCAGACAGCTCGCCGCAAGTAGAGCCTCCATCTCCACCAAGAAGGCGTCTCTGCAAGGCCGAGGACGTAGTGAGGCGGCAGCCGAGTCGACAGTCGCCGCGCCACGCGACACGCTCCACCGCGGCAAGCACTGTTGCCGCGGGAGCACCTCACGCTGCTGCGGCAACTGGAGCGGGGTCTTCCCGGACCACCGCTACTGCTCCTGCCGCTTCTCATGCCGCGGCGGCAGCCTGAGCGGGGTCATCTCAGACCACCGCCACTGTTCCCGCCAAGCGGCCAAGGGAATCTACTCCTCCACCTTCTCGCGCCGGACGCGAGCCATACTTCGACTTCTCCGCGTTCAGCTCCGCCGAGGAAGAAGAAGAAGAGTAAGATTCTCTTGTTGTACTTGTAGTGCTTCAATTCTTGCCGTTCTATTTTGTCTTGTATCTCACTTGCTTCACCCTGAACCCATTCCTTCTTAGGACTCTGGCCCAGAGAGCAGCGAAGAGAGCCAAGGCCCCGATGATTATCATCGAGGACGAGCCCACCGCGTCAGCAGGGGATGCGCCCGAGACAACCTTGCCGGACCCGGCAACTGTTCTCCAGAGCAGCCCCCAGCGTAAGTATCTAGCTTGCTTTCCGCTGTTGGGCGCGCATGGAGATTCTTGCTTTGCTGACGTCTGACTGTTGGTTTGTGCAGAAGAAGAGCAGCCCCACCAGGAGCGCCCAGAGACCGCCTCCGAAACGCCAAGGGAGAGTCCTCCAGCAAGGGAGAGGTCTCCGGCAAGGGACAGCACCAGCGGCCCCCCGGCGGCGGAGACCACGACTGCAGAGCCTGGCACAGGTAATCTTCTCGCTTCAAAACTTCCCTTGGGTTCTTCTTCTTTTGATCTTCTTTTTTGGATATTTGCTTGACTCTTCTCCCCTTTCCGGCTGTCAGATCCATCTGCTACGGAGCCGATGGAGACCGAGGTTGCCGCCGACGACGCCGTTGCCGCCGAGGAAGCAGCCGGCGCTGACGAGCCCGCCGGTGAAGAGGCCGCCAGGGCTGCCGCTACAGAAGCAGGCGGGGGATCTGGTGATCGCACTGACGGCCCTGAGGTCGCAGGAGCGCCAGGCGCTACATCGACTGCCGATCCCTCCGCCGCTGCCGTAGCGTCAGGCTCCGAAGAGCCCCAGCCAGGCGTCTACTTGAAGGCCGGCGACGACATCTTCATCAACCTCCCCTGGGCGTCAAGCTCGAGGGCGCCGGTTGAAGGGGAGAGCTTCGATGGAGAGGTGCTCGCATCCGCCGGGCTGGCGCTGGTTGACGCGCCAAGCAGCAGCAGCGGCGAGCCTGAGGAGGAGCGGCTGCTACAGAAGATGGTGTCACTCTACCGCGCCCGACAAGCCAAGCTAGAATCCCGCGAGGCGCTTGTCGCGAAGGCGGGAGCGGACATCGAGAAGCGCGCGGAGGAGCTCCGGGGTCACAACCAGGAAGCTCTCTGCTCACTGGCAGAGGAGCGGGCGCGACTTGCCGAGGAGTGGGAGGCCTTCCTCCTCGAGTGGGCTGAAGTCGAAGAGCAACAAAGGCTTGCCGCTGAGAAGCTGTCCGTGCAGGAGGGCGAGCTGGTGCAGCGAAAGGTCAACCTCGACAGCCACGAGGAGGAGCTTGCCACGCGCGAGCGAACAGTTGGTGGAGCCCTCAAGCAAGCAGAGGATGCTGCCGTAGCTGCCGAGGTTGCCAAGAAGGAGCTGGAGACGAAGGTGGCGCAGCTGGAGGCCAATCTCAAGGCGAGCGGTGACGAGCTTGCCGCGCTCAAGCTTGAGCGGGAGAAGGACGCCCACAGCCATTCAGAGCTGTAGGCCCGTCTCGCCGAGAAGGGCAAGGAGCTCGACGCCGCCAAGGACTCCAATGCAGATCTTGAGTTGAAGCTGATCACTTTGACCAAGACGCTGGACGGCGCCAAGGAGCAGGAGACGGCCCTGAAGGAGGAGGTCAAGGCCGGCAAGGCGCTGCTGGCGAGTGCCGCTGCCGCCCAGAGCACTTTCCGGGAGAATGTGGAGCACTGGACGGAGGGTCTCGTGGATGTTGCCGGAGATATTGACAGGGAGCTGGCGCAGCTGGGGATGGAGGATCTCGGGTATCCCTCCGACGAGAAACTCCAACCCAGCGCCAAGCTCACCTCGTTCTTCAAAGGCGTGGCGACGGCCCTCCGGCGACTCCGGGAGAGGATCCCAAAGCAGCTGGCCGACGAGTTGCGCAAGATCTACGCGGGAGCTCTTCAGAAGGTGCTGGTGAAGGTGGCCTTCCGCAACCCGGGCCTCAACCTCACCAACGTTCTCAGGTCCTTGCCGCCGGATGCCGATCTGGAGGCGCTCAAGACCCTTGTCGCACCCATTGTGGACAAGGTGAGCGGGATCAAGAGGGTCGAGGGCGATCGCGTAGATTAGGCCGCCCGTTTTCTTCTTTTCTTGTCACTGCTGGTCATGTTATGAGAACAATCTGTTAGAGCCGTGACAAGCTATCTTGTAATATAACTTTATCCTGTGCAATGATTTGCAATGTTATTTCCTTTACTTGATTCCTTCCTTTGTATGTTTTTACCCTACGCTTTTAGGGAACTTGCCGGCGCAGGCACCTTGGCCGCAAGCGCTGAGTGCGGGACGTCAGCAGCCTGCTGGCGGTGCCGCTGCCGACAAGAAACCTTGTCGCAACTAGTCGCAGCTCACTTAAGTTGTTGAGCGGACTCGAAACAAAATAAGGGCGCAACTAGCTACGAGTTGGTTCCTCCACGCACAGGTTTTCCATACAAAGGACGGTCGTTCAAGGAAGATAACTTAAAAAATTTAAAAAAATCTGATTGCTCAAACTTTGGCAACTTATATTTTCTGTTGTTTGGTTCCCGGCAAGGCGAAACTTTCTTGAACGACGCCTGGTCCATACCTTATCTTCTCCTTTCCCCCCCGGCAAACTTGTGCGTGAGGGAACCTTCCTTTCCTTGAGAGAAAAAAGAAAAAGGAGAAAAAGATATGGAGCCTTATGGCTCGTTGTTGCTTACCGGGGGTAGGTGCTGCACAAAGTGTCAGATAACACATGCAAAAAATAAAAAGCATGAAATTGACAAGATGTGCGGAGCACATAAGCTTTATGCACGGGATCTGCGCCCGGCTTTGTACAAAGGATTACATGCAACAGCGGCAAGACTTGTACAAAAGGACTTTGCATGCTTCTATTGAACCTGTTGTTGACACACCTGAGAATCCCAATGATATTTCTATCTCTGATGCTGAAACACAATCTGGTGATGAACATGAACCTAGTGATAATGTTAATGATGATGTTCATGTTGATGCACAACCTAGCAGTGACAATGATGTAGAGGTTGAACCTGCTGTTGATCTTGATAACCCACAATCAAAGAATCAAAGTTATGATAAGAGAGACTTTGTTGCCAAGAAGCACGGTAAAGAAAGAGAACCATGGGTTCATAAACCCATGCCCTTTCCTCCTAAACCATCCAAGAAAAAGGATGATGAGGATTTTGAGCGCTTTGCTGAAATGATTAGACCTATCTTTTTGCGTATGCGTTTGACCGATATGCTTAAAATGAACCCTTATGCTAAGTATATGAAGGAAATTGTTACAAATAAGAGAAAGATACCGGAAGCTGAAATTTCCACCATGCTTGCTAATTATACTTTTAAAGGTGGAATACCAAAGAAACTTGGAAATCCAGGAGTACCAGCTATACCATGCTCCATTAAAAGAAACTATGTTAAAACTGCTTTATGTGATCTTGGAGCTGGTGTTAGTGTTATGCCTCTCTCTTTATATCATAGACTTGATTTGAATAAGTTGACAGCTACTGAAATATCTTTGCAATTGGTTGATTAATCAACTGCTATACCTGTCGGTATTTGTGAGGATGTACCTGTTGTGGTTGCAAACGTTACTATATTTAACGGACTTTGTTATTCTTGATATTCCCAAGGACGATAGTATGTCTATTATTCTTGGAAGACCCTTTTTGAATACTGCAGGGGCTGTTATTGATTGCACCAAAGACAGTGTCACTTTTCATGTTAATGGAAATGAGCATACGGTACACTTTCTGAGGAAACAACCTCAAGTTCATAGTATAAACTCTATTGGAAAAATTCCATCAATTATTTTTGGAGGTTTTGAATTTCCTCTACCTACTATCAAGAAGAAATATGATATTCTTATTATTGGGGACGTGCATATCCCCGTTGAGGTAACATAGTGTTATTCGAAATTTCTCCGGTTTCATGTTACTCAAAATGAGTTTGTTAACAAGACCTGATCAACCTTCTTAGTGGGTTCCTTTTGATGAGCATGAGATGGATGAATTTAGAAAACACAACTCTCTGTACCCTCTTTTTACTTTCTGTTATTTATATTAAATAAAGCAAAAATATTATTTTTTGTCTGTTTTCTGAATTATCCATGCAATAAAAAAATACCCTAAAAATAAAAGTTCTCCAAATGCCCTGAAATTTTAATATGATTTTTTCTGGAATATTTGAGAATATCTAGGACTGAGAACACAACAGGGAAGCAAGCACCTGGCCACGAGGGTCCAGGGCGCGCCCACCCCCTGGGCGTCCCCCTACCTCATGGGCCCATGGCTCCCCTCCACTTATTCCAGCCACCACACACTCCTTCCTTCCAAGAAAAATCACTAACCAGCTCAAGCACGAGTTCTAGCTCATCTTGCTGCCATTTTCGATCTCCTTGCTCAAAGCTCCATTCACAAAACTGCTTTGGGGGATTGTTCTTTGGTATGTGACTCCTCCATTGGTCCAATTAGTTTTTGTTCTAGTGCTTTATTTATTGCAAATTTTTGCTGCTTAGGTGACCCTGTTCTTGAGCTTGCATGTCAAATTTATATGGTCAAAAGTAGTTTTAATGCATGATATAGCCTCTAGGCACTTGTAGGAGTAGTTGCTATCAATTTTGTTGAGTTTGGTTCACTTTTATTTTGAAGTTACTACAAATTTCAGAAAAAGATGAAGAGATTTTTGAGGGGCTCATCGAGCCGAAGCTCAAAGGATAAACAAAGTGAAGAGAACAAGAAGCCCAAGTATAATCTCCCTCGCACTGCGGAGGTTTGGCCATGTGAATGGCCTTGTGATGATTTCTTGAGAGCAGCCGGGATTTATGATGATTTCTATGAATTGGCTGAGAATGCAGGCCTCACCGCCTTCCTCCACGACCAATGCAAGCAGTATCTCTTACTCACCAATATCTTTGTGCAAAACTTTCATTTCCATGCTAGGAGCTCACCACCTATGGTGGAATTTTATTTATATGCTGAGCATAAGGAGATGTCACTTCGTGATTTTTGTCGGGTTTGTTTGATACCTTTTGAGGGCAGCGTAGAGGAACAACATCGTGACGATGTGGAAGGGTTTATTGATACAATTGCTGTAGGGGAAACGAGGAAGGTTTTCGATGGATGAATTACTAGCATACATTTTCCTGTTTTACGTTACTTCGCAATATTTGTTAGTAGATGCTTAATTGGTTGCTGAAACTGTGGCAACCTTAGTGCCCCTGATATTGTTATTTTGTGCCATGCCTTGTTCCGTAATGACACATTTAGTATGGGCGCTATTGTTGCAAAGCGGTTAAATCTTAACCGTACTAAGGGCCCCGTCCTTGGAGGCATCTTCGCCTCGCGCCTCGCTGCACACTTTAACATACCTATAAGGCATTATGAGAAGGAAGAGAAGTTGCTGCCTCCTGTTTTTCTAGACTATAAGAGTATGGTAGCACATGATTTTATCGTTAAGAATAAGGAAAAGATGCTTAAGTACAAGCTGATATTTGATAAAAATCACCCTGGGACTATTACTTTGCCTGCTCCTTCCTTGTTTGACTTATCTGCAGGCAAGTACCTTGTTCCGTCGGAGGCCATTCATGCCTAATGAAACCCCACACCAGCTACAGAGCTAGAGCCGGAACCACAATTTGAACCTCACCGGCAGTCTGTTTATCAGTGGAATCCGGAAGAGATCGCCAACCAGTGGCACCAGGGGGAGTCTTCTCAGTACGACCCCAACTATTACTTTGGATATCCGCCAGCCCAGCCGTGACCATAGACCAACTTAGGACAAAAGCCTAAGCTTGGGGGAGTACGTATTTCTCACCGACATTACATTCATGTTCACACACTCATGCTAGTTGTCGGTGCTCATACTTTTTCATTGTACTATCCATGCTAGTTTATTTTCTGTTTTAAGCTTTCTTCTTGTGTGTTTGATAAACCTTAATAAAAACAAAAAAAATAGTTGTAGCTTTCAGCTAGTTTACTTTCCATGCTTGTAGTAGTAATTAAAAAGAAAAGCCAAAAAGATTTCTCGTTCTTCTTTTTCTTGTTGGGAGCTTTCCCATGTAAGTAGTTTTATTTCTTTCTTGTTCTTTGGGGGTTGAGAGGAGAAGACCATGATTAAAATGTTGAGTGGCTCTCATATGCATTATTGTTGATCTAACAAAGAGCCCATATTACCTTGTCTTCTCTCTTGAATTCAATGCTTGTAGATTCCAGAATAGTCCATGATACGTTCATTTTGCATCATGCTTTTATATCGATATTTATTGCATTATGGGCTATTATTACACATTATGTCACAATACTTATGCCTATTCTCTCTTATTTTACAAGGTTTACATAAAGAGGGAGAATGCCGACAGCTGGGATTCTGGGCTGGAAAAGGAGCAAATATTAGAGACCTATTCTGCATAGCTCCAAAAGTCCTGAAACTTTACGGAAGCTATTTCCAGAATATATAAAAAATACTGAGCACAATAAGTTCTAGAGGGGGGCCACACCCTGGCCACGAGGGTGGGGGGCGCGCCCCCTGGTGGCCCCCCGATGCCCATCTTCTGCTATATGGAGTCTTTAGTTGAGGAAAAAAACATAAGCAAGCTTTCGGGACGAGACTCCGCCGCCACGAGGCGGAACCTTGGCGGAACCAATCTAGGGCTCTGGCGGAGCTGTTCTGCCGGGGAAACTTCCCTCTGGGAGGGGGAAATCATCACCATCATCATCACCAACGATCGTCTCATCGGGAGGGGGTTAATCTTCATCAACATCTTCACCAGCACCATCTCATCTCAAACCCTAGTTCATCTCTTGTATCCAATCTTTGTATCCAAACCTCAGATTGGTACCTGTGGGTTGCTAGTAGTGTTGATTACTCCTTGTAGTTGATGCTAGTTGGTTTACTTGGTGGAATATTATATGTTCAGATCCATTATGCATATTAATACCCCTCTGATTATGAACATGAATATGCTTTGTGAGTAGTTACGTTTGTTCCTGAGGACATGGGAGAAGTCTTGCTATTAGTAGTCATGTGAATTTGGTATTCGTTTGGTATTTTGATGAGATGTATGTTGTCATCCCTCTAGTGGTGTCATGTGAACGTCGACTACATGACACTTCACCATTTTTTTGGCCTAGAGGGAGGCATTGGGAAGTAATAAGTAGATGATGGTTTGCTAGAGTGACAGAAGCTTAAACCCTAGTTTATGCGTTGCTTCGTAAGGGGCTGATTTGGATCCATATATTTCATGCTATGGTTAGGTTTACCTTAATACTTCTGTTGTAGTTACGGATGCTTGCAATAGGGGTTAATCATAAGTGGGATGCTTGTCCAAGTAAGGAAAGCACCGAAGCACCGGTCCACCCACATATCAGATTATCAAAGTACCGAACGCGAATCATATGATCGTGATGAAAACTAGCTTGTTGATAATTCCCATGTGTCCTCGGGAGCGCTTTACATCATATAAGAGTTTGTCCAGGCTTTTCCTTTGATACAAAAAGGATTGGGCCATCTTGCTGCACCTTATTTACTTTCATTACTTGCTACTTGTTACCACTTACCTTATCACAAAACTATCTGTTACCGATAATTTCAGTGCTTGCAGAGAATACCTTGCTGAAAACCGCTTATCATTTCCTTCTGCTCCTCATTAGGTTTGACACTCTTACTTATCGAAAGGACTACGACAGATCCCTGTCGGCGTTCTGGGAACGGGGGTCCCCATACTTGCCTGCCTGTGGCCCATGGCGTGGCCAAGCAGCAAACCGTACGGCCCATCTTCACCAACAAGGCACCCAAGACCCTCGCGAGGGGCCAGGCCTCGCGAGGCGGATGGCGCAGGACCTCCTCCTGAGTGGCCTGGTCAGGAAGGCTCGCGAGGAGCGGAGATATCAAGGCGAGGCAAACCTCATGAGGCTCTCATGACGTGAGCCATGACGATCGACACCAGGCAGGCGCCAAGCGGGCGCTAGCGCGTGCAGCGTCCTTGTTTCCTCTTTGGTGCAAGGGAGGCAAGCGCAGCCGCGGAGTACCGAGGCCTCAGGCAAAGGTTACCATTTCAGTGCAACGAGACCAAGACCATGCGGACGGCTAGGCGGAGGTCATCGTGGAGCCCAAGAGGGCGTCACCCCAGAGCCTTTCACAGGCGCAGACTACCTTTTGTCAGGATAGCTTGTACTAGCTGTCCCCCTTCAAATTAGCCTGCCATTGTTGGCTCCCTTCCCGCTCAATATTTGGGAAGAGGACCAGGGCCTCTATAAATAGGACTAGCCACCACAGTAGAGGGATGGGATCACACCCGGAGGGATGAGATCGAATTCTCGCACTACAAGTTCATACGCACAAGAACACCTCAACCTCAGGAGCCAGTTCTTCCTTTGTACTGTTCATCATCATCCCAAGAGGCAATCCACCACCACCATACTAGAGTAGGGTATTACACCACAACGGTGGCCCGAACTAGTATAAACCCTGTGTCTTTCTGTGTTGCGAGTTCGTCGAGTTCATGTGCAAGATCTTAGCGAGCTAGAGCGTAGATTGGTAGAAGGTAAAGACTTCGCACACACCCTAATGAAGCTATGTACCTAGGGTAGGGTCATGGACCTGTCCTAACTGCCCTACCCAAGGACATCTCTAGAAGAAATCAGCTTTCAATCGACTTGGAGGTGTCTGAAAGTGCAACTATCCCTAGGTGGTTTTGGTAATTCATAACAACATATAGCTCATTGAGCTAATGCTATTCCAAGATGATCATTTCAGGAAAGCTCAATGATTGGCATGGCATGGATGGTGAAAGTGGAACCCTCAAAATGCTAAGGACAAAGGATTGGCTCTAGCTCATATGCTCAAGACTCTTCATTTTACATTTTAGTGGTCCAAGATCACACTGAGTCCATAGGAAAAGCCAATACTATCAAGGAGGGATGAGGTGTTGCTTAATGAGCCTCTTGCTTCATGTGCTTAATAATATTCTCCAAAATCCTCAGCTACTTTCCCATATCCACATTTGACCTAAACCCAAAGCCAAACTCGGCCCTACCGATTCTTTCAACCCGGCGCCACCGAGTTTCACTTGTCATAGCCATTGCCAAACCCTAAGCAAATCGGTTCTACCGATAGGGATCTCGGTCTCACCGAGATGGGATTGCAATTTCTCTGTTTCCTTTTCGTAACTTTTTGGTCTCACCGAAAGAGCGGATCGGTCCCACCGAGATTGCAATGTAAACTCACTGTTTCCTTTTCGTAACATTTCAGTCTCACCAAGAAGAGCGAATCGGTCCCACCGAGTTTGCCTGACCAACCCTCTTGTTAGCTTATTACCAAATCGGTCTCACCGAGTTTGTGTAATCGGTCTCACCGAGATTACGTTATGCCCTAACCCTAACCATATCGGTCCTACCGAGTTTCATGTCAGTCCCACCGAAAATCTCTAACGGTCACTAGGTTTACTATTTCGGTCCGACCGAGTTTGTTGATTCGGTCCCACCGAGATTGGTAAATTGTGTGTAACGGTTGGATTTTGTGTGGAGGCTATATATACCCCTCCACCTCCTCTTCACTCATTGAGAGAGCCATCAGAACACATCTACACTTCCAACTCATATGTTCTGAGAGAGAACCACCTACTCATGTGTTGAGGCCAAGATATTCCATTCCTACCACATGAATCTTGATCTCTAGCCTTCCCCAAGTTGCTTTCCACTCAAATCTTCTTTCCACCAAATCCAAATCCCGTGAGAGAGAATTGAGTGTTGGGGAGACTATCATTTGAAGCACAAGAGCAAGGAGTTCATCATCAACACACCAGTTGTTACTTCTTGGAGAGTGGTGTCTCCTAGATTGGCTAGGTGTCACTTGGGAGCCTCCGACAAGATTGTGGAGTTGAACCAAGGAGTTTGTAAGGGCAAGGAGATCGCCTACTTCGTGAAGATCTACCGCTAGTGAGGCAAGTCCTTCGTGGGTGATGGCCATGGTGGGATAGACAAGGTTGCTTCTTCGTGGACCCTTCATGGGTGGAGCCCTCCGTGGACTCGCGCAACCGTTACCCTTCGTGGGTTGAAGTCTCCATCAACGTGGATGTAGGATAGCACCACCTATCCGAACCACGGGAAAAACATCCGTGTCTCCAATTGCATTTGAATTCTCCAAACCCCTCCCTTTACATTCTTGCAAGTTGCATGCTTTACTTTCCGCTGCCAATATACTCTTTGCATGCTTGCTTGAATTGTGTGATGATTGCTTGACTTGTCCTAAAATAGCTAAAATCTGTCAAGAACTAAAATTGGGAAAATGTTAAGTTTTTATTTGGTCAAGTAGTCTAATCACCCCCCTCTAGACATACTTTCGATCCTACAAGTGGTATCAGAGCTTTGGTCTCCATTTGCTTTGATTTCCATAGCTTTTGGTGGTCATAGCCTTGGTTTCAAAACCTAGGAGAGTATGGCGTCTAGCGAGGGAAATTATCACCGTAGAGGTCCTTACTTTGATGGTACTAATTTTGCTAGTTGGAAGCATAAAATGAAAATGCATATTCTTGGACATAACCCCGCCGTTTTGGGGTATTGTGTGTGTTGGTTTGCAAGGTGACTTCTTTGATGGGAGAGAACCAAACCGTGAAGCTACCGCAGATGAGTTGAAGATGTTGCAATACAATGCTCAAGCTTGTGATATTCTCTTCAACGGATTGTGCCCCGAAGAATTCAACAAAATCAGCCGTCTTGAGAATGCAAAGGAAATTTGGGACACTTTGATTGATATGCATGAAGGTACCGACTCCGTCAAGGAATCCAAATTGGATGTGCTTCAAAGTCAACTTGACAAGTTCAAAATGAAGGATGGTGAAGGTGTCGCTGAAATGTACTCTAGGCTTGCTCTCATCACAAATGAGATTGCCGGCTTAGGAAGTGAAGAGATGACCGATAGATTCATCATCAAGAAGATTCTAAGATCCTTGGATGGAAAATATGATATCGTGTGCACATTGATCCAAATGATGCCCAATTACAAAGATCTCAAGCCAACGGAGGTAATTGGAAGAATTGTTGCTCATGAGATGTCACTTAAGGATAAAGAGGAACTTCACAACAAATCAAGTGGTGCCTACAAAGCCTCATGTGAAGCCCCTACATCATCAAGTGAGAAACAAAACTTCAATGAAGAATTGAGCTTAATGGTGAAAAACTTCAACAAGTTCTACAAGAGTAGAAGCAAAGATAGAAGCTCCAAGTCAAGGTCCTACAATGACAAAAGATCTTCTAGTCGAGAGCGAAACTACTACAATTGTGGAAGACCCGGACACTATTCCAATGAGTGTACGGCTCCCTACAAGAGAAGAGAAGACTCTCCAAAAAGAAGAAGCAAAAGAGAAGAATCACCACCAAGAGAGAGAAGGAGTAGAGATGATCGTTATGAACGAAGACACTCACAGAGAAGCAAGGATTCGGAAAGGAAGAAAAAATCATCAAGGAGCTACACAAAACGAAGACATCAGGCTCATGATGGTGAATGGGTATCCGGCTCCGACTCCGATAACCACTCCGAGAGAAGTTATCACTCCGATTCCGAATATACTCAAGATGAAGGTGTTGCCGGAATAGCACTTGTGTCAACCAACTCCTACGATATATTTGACTCACCAAATGAAGGAATTGGAAGATGTTTCATGGCCAAAGGTCCTAAGGTAACACACCCCGAGTATGTTGATTTTAATTGTGATGAAGATGACTTGTTAGGTGATGATGATTTACTTGTTGCCAACTCTAGTGATGAATACTATGATGAAACATCAATTAATCATGCTAATCAGGATAATACGAATGACAATGATAAGGAGAAGATTGAGGCTCTAACTAAAGAACTAAACACTCTTAGGTTAGCTCATGAAACTATCTTCGAAGATCATCGAGAACTTTTAAGAGCTCATGAGAAGTTACGCTTTGAAAAGCTCAATCTTGAGCGAGCATGAGTTTTTAAAGGCAATCAATGATGATCTCCGCAAGAAAAGTTCTTCTTACATTGCCAAGCGTTTACTCTTATCCACTTACATGCCTCAAGTCAAGTCTAGTAACAAGAACAAGAAAGATTCTTCCTCTAGTAGTAACAATGATCATGCTAAATCCAATATTGTTGCTTCAAGTAGTTCTCTTGATTCCACTAATGATTCTCTTAGTCAAGTTACACTTGAGCAAGAAAATAGCTTATTGAAGGGAATTATAGAGAAAGGAGTGTACAAAAGCCTTGCCGGGAGTAAGCAATTCGAGGAAATTGTGCGCAAGCAAGGAAGGCATCGGAAGAATCAAGGTGTTGGTTTTGAACAAAAGTTCAATGCCAATGGAGTTGAGTGGGAAGAAGATCAATACCCCAAGACAAAGTTTGTTCCTCAACAAGAGAAGTATGATCCTACTTCCTTCAAGGGGACACAAGCTCAAGATAATCTTCCACCACAAGACTACAAGCAAAAAGGACATGCTTCAAGAGGAAATTGATGCATTTGAAGAAGCTCCTAAGACCTTAGTCAAGTGGATTCCCAAGACCACTTCAAGTTCCACTTCATCAAGTACAACTACAACTCCAAGGATTCCCATCAAGATGGTGTGGATCCAAAAGAAGAAGAACTAGAGAGTTCTTGAGGGTGACTCCGCCAACATACTTCACTCTTATCATTTTGGCAAGAACAAGTGCAATCAACTTCCACATCTTGCACTAGTTCAAGGAGTCACAAACCCTCTTGTTGGTAAGACAAGGGACAAGGTAACCTAAAAGTTTTCATGGACATCATCTTGTGTGTGCATCACTCTATGTCTATGGATATCCTTGTTTGTTCCTTGTGGGACTAACCCATGTAGGTATTGAAAGTGCAATTCACTCAAATGGATAGCTCCAAGTGATTTACATCAACATTGAGCATCCACATCTTCAACATCTACATGAAGTCATCATCGACAAAACCCAAGGTTAGTTCATCCCTCTTAGGGGGGATATCACATCTAGGGGGAGCTTTACTCTAAGACTTGAGCTAAAGCAACTCTAAAGATGTGAACACAACAATGCTTTATGTAAAAGTGGTAACCCCACTTGAGCTTAAACGATGAGTATGACCTATGATCAAGTGTTCTCACTTGACTCCTAAGTCAATATACTCATATATAGATGACCTAGTCATCGCCAATTGCTTGATAGATGCTAGAATTGGTTGTGCATGCTTTGTCACATATTTCAATTGTCATTTTATTGTGTGAGCATGTTGGTTGCATATTTTACTCATTCGAGGACATCCACTTGTTGTTTTGATTGTTTGGTTTTATTTCCTTTGGCCAAGTGGATGGACAAGAATGCCTAAGAACCTCCTCTAGCTATCTATGCTTTTCTCGTCTCAAACTCTATTCATGCTACATCACAAAATCTGATCAAGTCAGATTTGAACCACTCTGTGTGAGGAGCACTCGGAGTCCCCGATTCGTCATAGACTTAAACTTCCAAAACCTCTTTGTGATTCTCGGTCTGACCGATATCCTACTTTTGGTCCTACCGAGATCATTAAGTTGATCTGAATTTTTGATCTCGGTGCAACCGATTTGAACCATTCGGTCACACCGAGTTGCAATAACTGTATACAGTTTTGCATCTCGGTGCCACCGAGTTGTTCCACTCAGTCACACTGACAGGGTCGGGCTATATATAGGCACGGGCAAAAATTTGGAAATTTCTCCGAACCCCTTCGCCCGCGCGATAGCTCGCTCTGCCAACGTGGTCTCCGGATCGTCTCCTCGCCGCCAGCCGCCTCCAGTCGCTGGTCTCCATCGCCGTCAACGGAATTCAACCCCGCCGTTGCCGCCGTAGCGAGTCTCCGCCGAACTAGGGTATGGACTCGATCTTTGTGCTATCCCCAATCTGATTCCTAGCACATTGTGATCTTATTGTTTCTAGCCACGATTGAAACACTCCTATCCAGTCAATGCGTTCGTAGAATAGGATTGATTCGAAAACTTTAGGGTTAGGTTTCCGCCGAAACCATCTCGGGCCCACCGAGTTGAAAAACTCGGTCCCACCGATTTGGCTCATGCCATTGCACAAGTGAGACTCGGTCTGACCGAGAATTACTAATCGGTGTGACCGATTTTGGAACTTTGTGAAACCCTAGCAGTCTTGGTGCCACCGAACTGTGACCCGGTCTGACCGAGTTCACTAGTTTAGGTTCCAAAACTGCTTTGGTATCACCGAGTTTAAAAATCGGTAGATCCGAAATGATTTCTATGGGAAACTAAAACTAAGATGTTGAATCATTCTTTTGCAAAAATCTCTGCATTTTGTGATGCTCATCCACTCTACCTCATCTATAAACTGTTCATAGGGTCAGCAGTCAGCTTGTTCATCATGTCAGATCAGAGTGATAGCCAAAACCTGTCAGAGCAGCAAGTGCACATGAGTGAGGGCACTAGTCCCTCCAGTTCCTCAGATGAAGGCAGCAGGAGCACTCCTAGTAACTTGCCAAAAGCTGCCACCAGACAAAGGAAGAAAAGAACCTCAGAATCAGAGGATGAGGACTATGCGGCAGAAGAAGAAGCCACTTCCAAGAAAGTGGTTAAGAAGGAATATAGCACTGTTGCTGCCACCAAGCCAGGCATGAAGCAAAAGGTTCCTGCAAAGAGAATTCCAATGTCTAAGGCCAGAGCATCTACTCAAGTCCCTTTGGGATCTGAACCCAAAGAGGCTACTGCAGAAGGGAAGAAGAGGAAGGAGAGGATCAAAAAGACCACTGCTAGAGTGCTTGGGAGATCCTCAATCATGAGAGATTCTGAAGAGGAAGAGGAAGAAGAGGTTGCTGTACCAGCACCCAAGGCACAAAAGCTGATGGGTGATGCTATAAGATCAGGGGCTACTGCATCCAAGCCCAAGGAAGCACCCAAGGCTGCATCAAAGGCCAAGACAGCTCCAAAGAGGAACACAAGGAGCATACCAGCTGCTGAAAAGAACAAGGCCCCAGTGCTTGACACTGCAGAAGAAGAGGAAGGCAGCACTGTAGAAGAAGAGGAAGGCCAAGTTCTCAGGAAGCTAAAGGCCAAGTTCTTAGGAAGCTAAAGCCCAAGATCGCAGACCACAATGATGCTCATCCCGTGGCTGAGGACATGAAGATCAGAAGAGACTCAGGGCTGAGAAAGTGGAGAGCAGAAGATCCATATGCTACAAGAAGAAGAACTGCTGTTGACTATAGGTTCCACACTAAGGAACAGTAGGACTTCTATGAGACAGTCTTGTTGGATAAGAAGCCCATTGTTTGTGACATGAGATGGGTAGATTGGCAGTTCATCAAGGACAATGAAGAGCACTATCCTGGAGTGCAAGACAGCTTCAAGGCTTGTGGAGTAGCAGACTTTGTTGGGCAGAAGCTCACAAAGTGGAATGAAGAGCTGATCATGCAGTTCTACTCCACAACACACTTCTATCCAGATGGAAGGATTGTGTGGATGTCTGAAGGTACGAGGTACCAATCAACAGTTGCTGAGTGGGCACAACTCATCAAGGCCCCAGAGGAGCATGAGGATGACTTAGACATATATGCCAAGAAGAAGATGGACCACAACTCTATGTCCAACATGTACAAGGAAATTCCAAACAAGGCACTTGATACTTTCAAGTTTGGGTCTGTACATTATCTTCTGTCAGGGTTGCCAACTATCAATTGGATTTTGAGGCACACTCTGTTGCCCAATTCAGGTTATCACAAGATGACCAGAGGCCATGCAATCAACTTGCTTCATATCTTTGATGTGCAACAGAAATTCAAAGTCATGAGCCTCATGGTAGAGACCATCAAAAGAACTACAGCAGATCAGAAGAGGAGCTGTGGTTATGCCCCTCAGATCCAGGAGCTAATTAACTCCAAGATGGGCACAGGCATATACCTATTGGACAAGGAACATTTGCCTATTCATCCAGATTTTGAAGATAATGAAGTTGTTATGAACAAGGATGATCCATCATCAGTTCATGCTCAAGCACAGAAGGAGAAGGCAAGGAAGGAGAAAGCTGCCAAGATGCCAACTCAAGAGGAGGCATCTGAGTATTTCCTGAAAAACAAGCAAGAGCAGCTTAGTTACTTGATTGCTTCCACACTGAAGATTGAGAAAGGACTGGCCACCATCACTCAGAATCAGGTGAGCTTAGAGAGGATCATAGAACAAAAGTTCTATGACATGGATGTCAAAGTAATAGAGATTCAGTCTGCAGTGGAGCAACTTCAAGATGACATGCAGGAGAGGAGAGGGAAGACTACAACTGATGCATTTGCTAAAGTGCCACGAGCTCAGAGGTCGACTGTAGTGCCAGTTCCTGACACCAGAGCCACCACCTTAGCTCCAGCCACAGCACCAGCCCAACCAACTCCAGCATCTACTTCAGCTCCAGCTCCAACCACGTCTATAGAAGCCTTCGTCCTTGGAGTGATCCAGACTCCACCACCGCCAGAAGATCAAGCCCGAGAGTCGATCTAGCACTATTCATTTTCTAGGAACTTTTTGGTAACTTGTTGCCAAAGGGGGAGAAAAATGTGTAGATCATAGGCTTCGAGAGAGAGTGTTGCCTTTATTCTCTCTTGCTTTATTTGGTGTTTTTTTTCAAACTTTGTTTGCTTTTGGTTGAGAAACTTTGATATGCTTGCGAGACATTGATGATCATGTGTTTGATCATAAGCTACACTTATGCATGCTTGATATATCTTATCTATCTTATGTGATCATTCACTTTCTTTGGTGATGAGTGCTTGTATTTCATTCTTATCTTTTGGAGTGCTCCACCAAGATGTATGTGACATGGAAGAGTAACCCATGACTCTAACTCTTTGTGCATTTGCAGTCCAAAGCAAATTATAAATATGCACAAATTTAGGGGGAGCTCTTACTTATCACATACTTCTCAAAGCAACGATATATTTCATTCTTATTATTATTTGTCGAAGCTTTGATCTATATGTTGTCATCAATTACCAAAAAGGGGGAGATTGAAAGTGCAACTATCCCTAGGTGGTTTTGGTAATTCATAACAACATATAGCTCATTGAGCTAATGCTATTCCAAGATGATCATTTCAGGAAAGCTCAATGATTGGCATGGCATGGATGGTGAAAGTGGAACCCTCAAAATGCTAAGGACAAAGGATTGGCTCTAGCTCATATGCTCAAGACTCTTCATTTTACATTTTAGTGGTCCAAGATCACATTGAGTCCATAGGAAAAGCCAATACTATCAAGGAGGGATGAGGTGTTGCTTAATGAGCCTCTTGCTTCATGTGCTTAATGATATGCTCTAAAATCCTCAGCTACTTTCCCATATCCACATTTGACCTAAACCCAAAGCCAAACTCGGCCCTACCGATTCTTTCAACCCGGCGCCACCGAGTTTCACTTGTCATAGCCATTGCCAAACCCTAAGCAAATCGGTTCTACCGATAGGGATCTCGGTCTCACCGAGATGGGATTGCAATTTCTCTGTTTCCTTTTCGAAACTTTTTGGTCTCACCGAAAGAGCGGATCGGTCCCACCGAGATTGCAATGTAAACTCACTGTTTCCTTTTCGTAACATTTCGGTCTCACCGAGAAGAGCAAATCGGTCCCACCGAGTTTGCCTGACCAACCCTCTGGTTAGCTTATTACCAAATCGGTCTCACCGAGTTTGTGTAATCGGTCTCACCGAGATTACGTTATGCCCTAACCCTAACCATATAGGTCCTACCGAGTTTCATGTCAGTCCCACCGAAAATCTCTAACGGTCACTAGGTTTACTATTTCGGTCCGACCGAGTTTGTTGATTCGGTCCCACCGAGATTGGTAAATTGTGTGTAACGGTTGGATTTTGTGTGGAGGCTATATATACCCCTCCACCTCCTCTTCACTCGTTGAGAGAGCCATCAGAACACATCTACACTTCCAACTCATATGTTCTGAGAGAGAACCACCTACTCATGTGTTGAGGCCAAGATATTCCATTCCTACCACATGAATCTTGATCTCTAGCCTTCCCCAAGTTGCTTTCCACTCAAATCTTCTTTCCACCAAATTCAAATCCTGTGAGAGAGAATTGAGTGTTGGGGAGGCTATCATTTGAAGCACAAGAGCAAGGAGTTCATCATCAACACACCATTTGTTACTTCTTGGAGAGTGGTGTCTCCTAGATTGGCTAGGTGTCACTTGGGAGCCTCTGACAAGATTGTGGAGTTGAACCAAGGAGTTTGTAAGGGCAAGGAGATCGCCTACTTCGTGAAGATCTACCGCTAGTGAGGCAAGTCCTTCGTGGGCGATGGCCATGGTGGGATAGACAAGGTTGCTTCTTCGTGGACCCTTCGTGGGTGGAGCCCTCCATGGACTCGCGCAACCGTTACCCTTCGTGGGTTGAAGTCTCCATCAACGTGGATGTTGTTGGGTAACGCAGTAATTTCGAAAATTTTCCTACGCACACGCAAGATCATGGTGATGCACAGCAACAAGAGGGGAGAGTGTTGTCTACGTACCAACGCAGACCGACTGCGGAAGCGATCACAAAACGTAGAGGAAGTAGTCGTACGTCTTCTTCCCGATCCGACCGATCCAAGCACCGTTACTCCGGCACCTCCGAGTTCTTAGCACACGTTCAGCTCGATGACGTTCCTCGGGCTCCGATCCAGCAAAGCGTCGAGGAAGAGTTCCGTTAGCACGACGGCGTGGTGACGATCTTGATGTACTACCGACGCAGGGCTTCGCCTAAGCACTGTAACGGTATGATCGAGGTGGAATTTGGTGGCAGGGGGCACCGCACACGGCTAAGGAACGATCTCAAGGATCAAGTTGTGTGTCTTGGGGTGCCCCTGCCCCCGTATATAAAGGCCAGGGGCAGGGGGTTCGGCCGGCTAGGAGGGAGGCGCAGGGAGGAGTCCTACTCCCACCGGGAGTAGGACTCCTCCCCTCCAATCCTATTCCAACTAGGACTCTTGGGGGGAAGGAGAAAGAGGGGGCCGGCCCACCTCTCCTAGTCCTATTAAGACTTGGGAAAGGGGGGGCGCCGGCTAGGCTTGTGGGCTGCCTCTTCTCTCTTTTCCACTAAGGCCCAATAGGCCCATTTGCCTCCCGGGGGTTTCCGGTAACCCTCCCGGTAATCCGGAAAAATCCCGATTTCACCCGGAACGCTTCCGGTGCCCAAACATAGGCTTCCAATATATCAATCTTTACGCCTCGACCATTTCGAGACTCCTCGTCATGTCCGTGATCTCATCCGGGACTCCGAACAACCTTCGGTACATCAAAATGCATAAACTCATAATAACTGTCATCGTAACGTTAAGCGTGCGGACCCTACGGTTTGAGAACAATGTAGACATGACCGAGACACGTCTCCGGTCAATAACCAATAGCGGGACCTGGATGCCCATATTGGCTCCTACATATTCTACGAAGATCTTTATCGGTTAGACTGCATAACAACATACGTTGTTCCCTTTGTCATCGGTATGTTACTTGCCCGAGATTCGATCGTCGGTATCCAATACCTAGTTCAATCTCGTTACCGGCAAGTCTCTTTACTCGTTCTGTAATACATCATCTCACAACTAACATATTAGTTGCAGTGCTTGCAAGGCTTATGTGATGTGTATTACCGAGAGGGCCCAGAGATACCTCTCCGACAATCGGAGTGACAAACCCTAATCTCGAAATACGCCAACCCAACATCTACCATTGGAGACACCTGTAGTACTCCTTTATAATCACCCAGTTACGTTGTGACGTTTGGTAGTACCCAAAGTGTTCCTCCGGTAAACGGGAGTTGCATAATCTCATAGTTATAGGAACATGTATAAGTCATGAAGAAAGCAATAGCAACATACTAAACGATCGGGTGCTAAGCTAATGGAATGGGTCATGTCAATCAGATCATTCAACTAATGATGTGACCTCATTAATCAAATAACAACTCTTTGTTCATGGTTAGGAAACATAACCATCTTTGATTAACGAGCTAGTCTAGTAGAGGCATACTAGTGACACTCTGTTGGTCTATGTATTCACACATGTATTATGTTTCCGGTTAATACAATTCTAGCATGAATAATAAACATTTATCATGATATAAGGAAATAAATAATAACTTTATTATTGCCTCTAGGGCATATTTCCTTCAGATGTAGGATAGCACCACCTATCCGAACCACGGGAAAAACATCCGTGTCTCCAATTGCGTTTGAATTCTCCAAACCCTTCCCTTTACATTCTTGCAAGTTGCATGCTTTACTTTCCGCTGCCAATATACTCTTTGCATGCTTGCTTGAATTGTGTGATGATTGCTTGACTTGTCCTAAAATAGCTAAAATCTGACAAGAACTAAAATTGGGAAAAGGTTAAGTTTTTATTTGGTCAAGTAGTCTAATCACCCCCCTCTAGACATACTTTCGATCCTACAGTGGCCCACTCGACAGACTCGAAGACACTCGACCAAGATGCAATCACTCGACCAAGATCCAACCACTCGACGGCCAGGAGACCTAAAGTCACTCTGCACACTAACGGTCGGTCATTAAGTAGCTTTTATGGTCATCATAGCACTTTATTAGGGGCGTTACCAGTAACGCCCAACCTTAATGTATTTGAAACCCTACATAACTGAGGGCCAGAGGGGTCTGGCAAACTCTATATAAGCCACCCCTCTCCTCAGTGTAAAGGGTTGGCACCCCTGTAATTCATACACACATAATCCAGTCGACCGCCTCCGGGCTCCGAGACGTAGGGCTGTTACTTCCTCTGAGAAGGGTCTGAACTCGTAAATCTCGTGTGCTTACAACTTCTCCATAGCTAAGATCTTGCCTCTCCATACCTACCCCCTACATTACTGTCAGACTTAGAACCACGACAGTTGGTGCCCACCATGGGGCCGAGGTTTTAGCGATTTGTTGGAGTTGCGATCTTTTCCGATCCAAATCATCATGGTTTCTGGCGGAGTTCTGGTGGAGGGCCGCGAGATCCGTCTCGGCGTGCTCACGTTCATTGGCGACGACTCCGCTTGGCTTCAGGAGGCTCCGCTCGACGTGGACGCACTCCCTGTCCGCGGGGCAACGCACTTTCGCGCGTGCGTCTGCGGCATCCTCTTGCGGCAACGGTTGACCCACTATCGGTCGGCTTCGGTGTTGTCCTCCCTCCCTGTTTCCCGCCAGCACAAGCGCTCCAGCTGGTCGAGACTTCAACGGTGGGTGAGACACGCGGTGGCACGCCAGTCGGCCACCCCTCAAGTCGCGGCGATCGAGCCCGACGAATCCCTCTACGGCCTGTTCGACTTGTCGACTGGCTCCGCAGAGACCACGTCCGAGTGCGACAACAGTGTTCCGGCGGCGGAGGTTCTGATGGTCGATGGACCACCCAGTCCTCCCGGTTTTCCCCGCACTGACAGAGGCGTAGGTGGAGGTGACCCATCACATCCCCATGAGGAATATCTCCCCGAGCCTCTCACGTCGCTGCAGAGAGAAGAACTTCATCGCCGGAACATGTATGCACTGCACACTCCCATCGTCGGAGAAACCCTCGAGGTTCGTGCCTTGGAGGACACGCGCCTGGCAAACCTTTTGCGACAAGTCGAGCTTTGTAGACAGTAACATTACCATCAACGTCAGTCTTTTTCTTAAAGATCCATTTATTCTCAATTGCTTGCCGATCATCGGGAAAGTCAACCAAAGTCCATACTTTGTTCTCATACATGGATCCCATCTTAGATTTCATGGCTTCAAGCCACTTTGCGGAATCTGGGCTCACCATCGCTTCTTCATAGTTCGTAGGTTCATCATGATCTAGTAGCATGATTTCCAGAACAGGATTACCGTACCACTCTGGTGCGGATCTTACTCTGGTTGATCTACGAGGTACAGTAGTATCTTGATCTAAAGTTTCATGATCATTATCATTAACTTCCTCTCTTATTGGTGTAGGTCTCACAGAAACAGTTTTTTGTGATGTACTATTTCCCAATAATGGAGTAGGTACAGTTACCTCGTCAAGTTCTACTTTCCTCCCACTCACTTCTTTCGAGAGAAACTCCTTCTCAAGAAAGTTTCCGAATTTAGCAACAAAAGTCTTGCCTTCGGATCTGTGATAGAAGGTGTATCCAATAGTTTCCTTTGGATATCCTATGAAGACACACTTCTCCGATTTGAGTTCGAGCTTATCAGGTTGAAGCTTTTTCACATAAGCATCGCAGCCCCAAACTTTAAGAAACGACAACTTTGGTTTCTTGCCAAACCACAGTTCATAAGGCGTCGTCTCAACGGATTTAGATGGTGCCCTATTTAACGTGAATGCGGCCGTCTCTAAAGCATAACCCCAAAATGATAGCGGTAAATCAGTAAGAGACATCATAGATCGCACCATATCTAGTAAAGTACGATTACGACGTTCGGACACACCATTACGTTGTGGTGTTCCGGGTGGCGTGAGTTGCGAAACTATTCCACAATTTTTCAAATGTACACCAAACTCGTAACTCAAATATTCTCCTCCACGATCAGATCGTAGAAACTTTATTTTCTTGTTACGATGATTTTTGACTTCACTCTGAAATTCCTTGAACTTTTCAAATGTTTCAGACTTATGTTTCATTAAGTAGATGTACCCATATCTACTTAAATCATCTGTGAAGGTGAGAAAATAACGATATCCGCCACGAGCCTCAATATTCATCGGACCACATACATCGGTATGTATGATTTCCAATAAATCTGTTGCTCTCTCCATAGTACCGGAGAACAGTGTTTTAGTCATCTTGCCCATGAGGCACGGTTCGCAAGTACCAAGTGATTCATAATCAAGTGGTTCCAAAAGCCCATCAGTATGGAGTTTCTTCATGCGCTTTACACCGATATGACCTAAACGGCAGTGCCACAAATAAGTTGCACTATCATTATCAACTCTGCATCTTTTGGCTTCAACATTATGAATATGTGTATTACTACTATCGAGATTCAATAAGAATAGACCACTTTTCAAGGGTGCATGACCATAAAAGATATTACTCATATAAATAGAACAACCATTATTCTCTGATTTAAATGAATAACCGTCTCGCATCAAACAAGATCCAGATATAATGTTCATGCTCAACGCTGGCACCAAATAACAATTATTTAGGTCTAATATTAATCTCGAAGGTAGATGTAGAGGTAGCGTGCCGACTGCGATCACATCGACTTTGGAACCGTTTCCCACGCGCATCGTCACCTCGTCCTTTGCTAGTGTCCGCTTATTCTGTAGTCCCTGTTTTGAGTTGCAAATATTAGCAACAGAACCAGTATCAAATACCCAGGTGCTACTGCGAGCATTAGTAAGGTACACATCAATAACATGTATATCACATATACCTTTGTTCACTTTGCCATCCTTCTTATCCGCCAAATACTTGGGGCAGTTCCGCTTCCAGTGACCAGTCTGCTTGCAGTAGAAGCACTCAGTTTCAGGCTTAGGTCCAGACTTGGGTTTCTTCTCTTGAGTAGCAACTTGCTTGCCGTTCTTCTTGAAGTTCCCCTTCTTCTTCCCTTTGCCCTTTTTCTTGAAACTCGTGGTTTTGTTAACCATCAACACTTGATGCTCCTTCTTGATTTCTACCTCCGCAGCTTTCAGCATTGCGAAGAGCTCGGGAATAGTCTTGTTCATCCCTTGCATATTATAGTTCATCACAAAGCTCTTGTAGCTTGGTGGCAGTGATTGGAGAATTCTGTCAATGACGCAATCATCCGGAAGTGTAACTCCCAATTGAATCAAGTGATTATTATACCCAGACATTTTGAGTATATGCTCACTGACATAACTGTTCTCCTCCATCTTGCAGCTATAGAACTTATTGGAGACTTCATATCTCTCAATCCGGGCATTTTCTTGAAATATTAACTTCAACTCCTGGAACATCTCATATGCTCCATGACGTTCAAAACGTCGTTGAAGTCCCGGTTCTAAGCCGTAAAGCATGGCACACTGAACTATTGAGTAGTCATCAGCTTTGCTCTGCCAGACGTTCATAACTTCTGGTGTTGCTCTTGCAGCAGGCCTGGCACTCAGCGGTGCTTCCAGGACGTAATTCTTCTGTGCAGCAATGAGGATAATCCTCAGGTTACGGACCCAGTCCGTGTAATTGCTACCATCATCTTTCAACTTTGCTTTCTCAAGGAACGCATTAAAATTCAACGGAACAACAGCACGAGCCATCTATCTACAATCAACATAAACAAGCAAGATACTATCAGGTACTAAGTTCATGATAATTTTAAGTTCAGTTAATTTACTTAAGAACTCCCACTTAGATAGACATCCCTCTAATCTTCTAAGTGATCACGTGATCCAAATCAACTAAACCATAACCGATCATCACGTGAGATGGAGTAGTTTTCAATGGTGAACATCAATATGTTGATCATATCTACTATATGATTCACGCTCGACCTTTCGGTCTCCATGTTCCAAGGCCATATCTGTATATGCTTGGCTCGTCAAGTATAACCTGAGTATTCCGCGTGTGCAACTGTTTTGCACCCGTTGTATTTGAACGTAGAGCCTATCACACCCGATCATCACGTGGTGTCTCAGCACGAAGAACTTTTGCAACGGTGCATACTCAGGGAGAACACTTCTTGATAATTTAGTGAGAGATCATCTTATAATGCTACCGTCAATCAAAGCAAGATAAGATGCATAAAAGGATAAACATCACATGCAATCAATATAAGTGATATGATATGGCCATCATCATCTTGTGCTTTGTGATCTCCATCTCCGAAGCACCGTCATGATCACCATCGTCACCGGCGCGACACCTTGATCTCCATCGTAGCGTCGTTGTCGTCTCGCCAATCTTATGCTTCCATGACTATCACTACCGCTTAGCAATAAAGTAAAGCATTACATCGCGATTGCATTGCATACAATAAAGCGACAACCATATGGCTCCTGCCAGTTGCCGATAACTCGGTTACAAAACATGATCATCTCATACAATAAAATCAGCATCATGCCTTGACCATATCACATCACAACATGCCCTGCAAAAACAAGTTAGACGTCCTCTACTTTGTTGTTGCAAGTTTTATGTGGCTGCTACGGGCTTAAGTAAGAACTCATCTCACCTACGCATCAAAACCACAACGATAGTTCGTCAAATAGACTCCGTTTTAACATTCTCAAGGACCGGGCGTAGTCACACTTGGTTCAACTAAAGTTGGAGAGACAGTCTTCCGCAAGCCATCTATGTGCAAAGCACGTCGAGGGAACCGGTCTCGCGTAAGAGTACGCGTAAGGTTGGTCCGGATCGTCTCAACCAACAATACCGCCGAACCAAAGTATGACATGCTGGTAGGCAGTATGACTTGTATCGCTCACAACTCACTTGTGTTCTACTCGTGCATATAACATCAAACCATAAAACCTAGGCTCGGATGCCACTGTTGGGTAACGCAGTAATTTTGAAAATTTTCCTACGCACACGCAAGATCATGGTGATGCACAGCAACGAGAGGGGAGAGTGTTGTCTACGTACCAACGCAGACCGACTGCGGAAGCGATCACAAAACATAGAGGAAGTAGTCGTACGTCTTCTTCCCGATCCGACCGATCCAAGCACCGTTACTCCGGCACCTCCGAGTTCTTAGCACACGTTCAGCTCGATGACGTTCCTCAGGCTCCGATCCAGCAAAGCGTCGAGGAAGAGTTCCGTCAGCACAACGGCGTGGTGACAATCTTGATGTACTACCGACGCAGGGCTTCGCCTAAGCACTGTAACGGTATGATCGAGGTGGAATTTGGTGGCAGGGGGCACCGCACACGGCTAAGGAACGATCTCAAGGATCAAGTTGTGTGTCTTGGGGTGCCCCCTGCCCCCGTATATAAAGGCCAGGGGCAGGGGGTTCGGCCGGCTAGGAGGGAGGCGCAGGGAGGAGTCCTACTCCCACCGGGAGTAGGACTCCTCCCCTCCAATCCTATTCCAAGTAGGACTCTTGGGGGGAAGGAGAAAGAGGGGGCCGGCCCACCTCTCCTAGTCCTATTAGGACTTGGGAAAGGGGGGGCGCCGGCTAGGCTTGTGGGCTGCCTCTTCTCTCTTTTCCACTAAGGCCCAATAGGCCCATTTGCCTCCCGGGGGTTTCCGGTAACCCTCCCGGTAATCCGGAAAAATCCCGATTTCACCCGGAACGCTTCTGGTGCCCAAACATAGGCTTCCAATATATCAATCTTTACGTCTCGACCATTTCGAGACTCCTCGTCATGTCCGTGATCTCATCCGGGACTCCGAACAACCTTCGGTACATCAAAATGCATAAACTCATAATAACTGTCATCGTAACGTTAAGCGTGCGGACCCTACGGTTCGAGAACAATGTAGACATGACCGAGACACGTCTCCGGTCAATAACCAATAGCGGGACCTGGATGCCCATATTGGCTCCTACATATTCTACGAAGATCTTTATCGGTCAGACCGCATAACAACATACGTTGTTCCCTTTGTCATCGGTATGTTACTTGCCCGAGATTCGATCGTCGGTATCCAATACCTAGTTCAATCTCGTTACCGGCAAGTCTCTTTACTCGTTCTGTAATACATCATCTCACAACTAACATATTAGTTGCAGTGCTTGCAAGGCTTATGTGATGTGTATTACCGAGAGGGCCCAGAGATACCTCTCCGACAATCGGAGTGACAAACCCTAATCTCGAAATACGCCAACCCAACATCTACCATTGGAGACACCTGTAGTACTCCTTTATAATCACCCAGTTACGTTGTGACGTTTGGTAGTACCCAAAGTGTTCCTCCGGTAAACGGGAGTTGCATAATCTCATAGTTATAGGAACATGTATAAGTCATGAAGAAAGCAATAGCAACATACTAAACGATCGGGTGCTAAGCTAATGGAATGGGTCATGTCAATCAGATCATTCAACTAATGATGTGACCTCGTTAATCAAATAACAACTCTTTGTTCATGGTTAGGAAACATAACCATCTTTGATTAATGAGCTAGTCTAGTAGAGGCATACTAGTGACACTCTGTTGGTCTATGTATTCACACATGTATTATGTTTCCGGTTAATACAATTCTAGCATGAATAATAAACATTTATCATGATATAAGGAAATAAATAATAACTTTATTATTGCCTCTAGGGCATATTTCCTTCAGATGTAGGATAGCACCACCTATCCGAACCACGGGAAAAACATCCGTGTCTCCAATTGCGTTTGAATTCTCCAAACCCTTCCCTTTACATTCTTGCAAGTTGCATGCTTTACTTTCCGCTGCCAATATACTCTTTGCATGCTTGCTTGAATTGTGTGATGATTGCTTGACTTGTCCTAAAATAGCTAAAATCTGACAAGAACTAAAATTGGGAAAAGGTTAAGTTTTTATTTGGTCAAGTAGTCTAATCACCCCCCTCTAGACATACTTTCGATCCTACAGTGGCCCACTCGACAGACTCGAAGACACTCGACCAAGATGCAATCACTCGACCAAGATCCAACCACTCGACGGCCAGGAGACCTAAAGTCACTCTGCACACTAACGGTCGGTCATTAAGTAGCTTTTATGGTCATCATAGCACTTTATTAGGGGCGTTACCAGTAACGCCCAACCTTAATGTATTTGAAACCCTACATAACTGAGGGCCAGAGGGGTCTGGCAAACTCTATATAAGCCACCCCTCTCCTCAGTGTAAAGGGTTGGCACCCCTGTAATTCATACACACATAATCCAGTCGACCGCCTCCGGGCTCCGAGACGTAGGGCTGTTACTTCCTCTGAGAAGGGTCTGAACTCGTAAATCTCGTGTGCTTACAACTTCTCCATAGCTAAGATCTTGCCTCTCCATACCTACCCCCTACATTACTGTCAGACTTAGAACCACGACAGTTGGTGCCCACCATGGGGCCGAGGTTTTAGCGATTTGTTGGAGTTGCGATCTTTTCCGATCCAAATCATCATGGTTTCTGGCGGAGTTCTGGTGGAGGGCCGCGAGATCCGTCTCGGCGTGCTCACGTTCATTGGCGACGACTCCGCTTGGCTTCAGGAGGCTCCGCTCGACGTGGACGCACTCCCTGTCCGCGGGGCAACGCACTTTCGCGCGTGCGTCTGCGGCATCCTCTTGCGGCAACGGTTGACCCACTATCGGTCGGCTTCGGTGTTGTCCTCCCTCCCTGTTTCCCGCCAGCACAAGCGCTCCAGCTGGTCGAGACTTCAACGGTGGGTGAGACACGCGGTGGCACGCCAGTCGGCCACCCCTCAAGTCGCGGCGATCGAGCCCGACGAATCCCTCTACGGCCTGTTCGACTTGTCGACTGGCTCCGCAGAGACCACGTCCGAGTGCGACAACAGTGTTCCGGCGGCGGAGGTTCTGATGGTCGATGGACCACCCAGTCCTCCCGGTTTTCCCCGCACTGACAGAGGCGCAGGTGGAGGCGACCCATCACATCCCCATGAGGAATATCTCCCCGAGCCTCTCACGTCGCTGCAGAGAGAAGAACTTCATCGCCGGAACATGTATGCACTGCACACTCCCATCGTCGGAGAAACCCTCGAGGTTCGTGCCTTGGAGGACACGCGCCTGGCAAACTTGGCCGAGCGCACTCGACTGGAGAACCTCCAGCGAGCACTCGACGAGCGTGCGCGGCAACGGGTTCCAGAATCCAGTCGACGTCAGCTATTTCCGCCCCCGTAGGTATATCGAACTCCGATCCAAAACTGAGCAGCTGCAGCCCGTATAGAAGAGTCGATTCAGCCTTCCCAGTCGGAGGCTGGCAGAGGCTTGCTGTAGATCAGAGCGTTACTCCGGGCAGCAGGAGACCAGAATTTCGCTGTTTCTCAGTCGCGAAACAGGATTCATAGTAGATCCATTGCTGCAGACACAGTCCAGTCGGCTCATAGCCCAAGATCGCCCCCGAGGCGTGAGGGACGTGGGGACCGGCGGAATCAGTACGGGAACCGTGAGCAGTATGATCACCGATTCGATCGTGACGATCGCCGTCGAGTGCCCACCCCTCCCCCGAGGAGTGGGTCGTATGTGCCTCGGCAGCAGGATGACAGGCGCCCTCATAGTGTTGGGCAAAGGATTCCAGTCGACCCCAGGGAACCAGGCTTTGATGCGAGATCCATTCTCGTTCAAGGTTTGGTCGACAGGAACAGAGCTCACCGAGAAGGTCACGATAGAGATGCACCTACCAGCAGCAGAGTACATGTTTCGGGACCAGAGTGCTTTAGTAGAGCCATCAGGGCCGCTGTGATTCCTCCCAAATTCAGGTTGGCGACTGGGGTCAGTAAGTTTACTGGTGAGTCCAAGCCCGATACTTGGCTTGAAGACTACCGAGTGGCCGTCTAGATTGGCGGTGGCAATGATGAAGTGGCCATGAAGCACCTGCCTCTCATGTTGGAGGGCTCGGCCAGAGCGTGGCTGAATCAGTTAGCACCCAGCAGCATTTACACTTGGGAAGATCTCGCCCGAGTGTTTGTCACCACATTTGAAGGAACATGCAAGCGACCGGTAGGGTTGACGGAACTGCGGTCTTGCATGCAGAAGCCGAATGAAACTTTGAGAGATTACATCCAGAGATGGATCACGTTACACCACACGGTAGAGAACGTGCCTGACCATCAAGCGGTCTGTGCCTTCAAAGAAGGCGTCAAGTACAGAGAACTGAATCTGAAATTCGGTCGAACCGGAGACATGTCTCTGAATCGGATGATGGAGATTGCCACCAAGTACGCTAATGGTGAAGATGAGGATCGGCTCAGGAGTGGCAAGCTCAAGTCAGTCGTTCAAGAAACCGGAGGAAATTCCAATCGGAAATAGAAGCGAAAAGCCGAGCCAGCTGCTCCTGGGGAAGTCTTGGCTGTAACTCAAGGAAAGTTTAAGGGGAAACCCAAAGGGCCTTGGAACCCCAATAAAGTTAAAGACCAGGACGGAAATGATGTGTTGGATTTGCCATGTCACATCCACACCAAGAAAGATGAAGAGGGTAATTTCATTTACCCGAAACATACCACTCGATAGTGTCGCCTGTTGATCCAGCAGTTCTAGGGCAAGCAACCCAAAGATAAGGAAAAAGAGTCAGACAAAGTTGAGGACAAGGAAGATAGTGACGATGGATACCCCCAGGTCAATTCCACCCTGATGATTTTTGCTGATGTTGAAAGAAAAAGTCGACTGAAAGTCATCAACCGAGAGGTGAATATGGTTGCTCCGGTGACACCCAGTTATCTGAAGTGGTCTCAGACTGCCATCACATTCGACCGGTCCGACCACCCAACGCACATTGCCACCCCTGGGAGGCAAGCTTTGGTGGTCGACCCAGTCGTTGAAGGCACTCGACTTACCAAAGTTTTGATGGATGGTGGCAGTGGTTTGAACATACTATATGCTGAGACGTTGAAAGGGATGGGCATTCCGATGTCCAAACTCAGTACCAGCAACATGAGTTTCCATGGAGTCATTCCTGGGAAGAAGGCTGAGTCACTCGGCCAGATTGCTCTTGATGTGGTTTTTGGTGATTCCAAGAATTACCGCAAAGAAAAGTTGACGTTTGAAGTTGTAGACTTCCAGAGTGCCTATCATGCTATTTTGGGCAGGCTAGCTTATGCACGCTTCATGGCCCGACCATGTTATGTGTATCTCAAATTGAAGATGCCTGGCCCCAAAGGTGTGATCACTGTTACGGGCAATCGGAAGAAAGCAGAAGAATGTTTTCAGAAAGGTTCAAAGATCGCTGATGCTCAGATGGCAGTGGTGGAGCTACAGGAATACCAAAAGACTGCAGACCCGAGTGATTTGTTGCGAGCCAAGAAGCCCGCTACAGAATCAACTTTTCAGTCGTCTGGCGAATCGAAGACAGCTCACATCCACCCGACCGATCCCAGCGCTGCTCCAACTCATATCTCAAGGACACTCAACTCCAAATAGGAAGAAGCGCTCATCCAGTTCCTCCGTGAGAACTGGGACATTTTCGCATGGAAGCCTTCTGACATGCCAGGTGTTCCCAGGGAGCTGGCTGAGCATCGCCTACGAGTCGATTCAAAAATAAAACCGTTCAAAGAACATCTCCGACGGTCCGCCGTCGAGAAGAGAAAGGCTATTGGCGAGGAGGTGGCTCGGCTCTTAGCAGCGGAGTTCATCCGAGAGATCTACCACTCCGAGTGGCTCGCCAACATTGTCATGGTCCCCAAGAAGGACAAGTCACTTCGCATGTGCATTGACTTTAAACATATCAATCGAGCCTGCCCGAAAGATCATTTTCCTCTCCCCCGCATCGACCAGATAGTCGACTCGACTGCGGGATGTGAGCGACTGTCTTTTTTAGACGCCTACTCCGGGTACCATCAGATCCATCTGTATGGGCCTGACGAGATCAAAACAGCTTTCATCACTCCATTCGGGTGCTTCTGTTATGTTACCATGCCATTCGGCCTCAAGAATGCCGGAGCCACATTCATGAGGATGATTCAGACGTGTTTGCTCACTCAAATCAGTCGGAATGTGGAAGCATACATGGATGATATTGTGGTCAAGTCACGGAAGGGTTCTGACCTGCTGACTGACCTTGCTGAAACCTTTGCCAACCTCAGGAGGTATGACATCAAGCTTAATCCATCAAAGTGCACATTCGGAGTTCCTGGCATAAAGTTACTCGGTTTCCTCGTTTCCGAACGGGGAATCGACGCAAATCTAGAAAAAGTCGGTGCTATACTCTGAATGAAAAGTCCTGTGCGAGTGCACGACGTCCAAAAGCTTACTGGTTGCTTGCCCACTTTAAGTCAATTCATCTCTCGTCTCGGTGAAAAGGCATTGCCTCTTTACCTATTGATGAAGAAGTCAGACAAGTTCGAGTGGACTCCTGAAGCTGATGCAGCGTTTGCAGAGCTCAAAGCTCTGCTCTCCACCCAGCCGGTGCTTGCTGCCCCAATCAGCAAAGAGCCTTTGCTTCTTTACATCACAGCCACGGGACAAGTCGTCAGTACGGTACTGACGGTCGAGCGGGAAGAAGAAGGAAAAGCCTTCAAAGTTCAGCGCCCAGTGTATTATATCTCTGAAGATTTGACCCCGTCGAAGCAAAGATATCCTCACTATCAGAAGCTTGTATATGGGATTTATATGACCACAAAGAAGGTCGCTCACTACTTCTCTGATCATTCCATTACAGTCGTCAGCGACGCTCCATTGTCAGAGATCCTGCATAACAGAGATGCGACTGGTCGAGTGGCAAAATGGGCGATTGAACTCCTTCCTCTAGATATCAAGTTTGAGGCAAAGAAAGCTATCAAGTCCCAAGCAATAGCAGATTTCATCGCCGAGTGGATTGAACAACAACTACCGACTCAGGTTCACTCGGAGCATTGGACCATGTTCTTCGACGGTTCCAAAATGCTCAATGGTTCCGGTGTCAGAGTGGTATTGGTTTCCCCCCGAGGGGATAAGCTCAGATATGTTCTTCAAATCCACTTTGATTCCTCCAATAACGAGGCAGAATATGAAGCACTTTTATATGGGTTGCGCATGGCCATTTCACTCGGCGTCCGTTGCCTCATGGTCTATGGCGACTCAGATTTGGTGGTCAATCAGGTGATGAAGGAGTGGGACGTCAGAAGTCCAGCCATGACTAGTTATTGCAATGCAGTGAGAAAGCTGGAGAAGAAATTCAAGGGGTTAGAGCTTCATCACATACCCCGACTGAGAAATCAAGCAGCCGATGATTTGGCAAAAATAGGTTCCAAAAGAGAAGCCATTCCCAGCAATGTGTTTTTAGAGCACATCCACACACCATCAGTTCAGGAGGATCCCTTCACTGAAGAGGCACCGCAGCCAAAAAGTGCCACGGATCCGACTGAAGTTGAAGTTCCAGCTGTGGTCGACCTGATCATGGAAGTCTTGGTCATCACTCCCGACTGGACAATACCGTACATCGCGTACATCTTAAGGAAAGAACTCCCAGGGGACGAGGAAGAGGCTCGACAGATCGTCCGTCGATCCAAGGCCTTTACAGTCATAAAGGGACAGTTGTATAGAGAAAGCGCGGCTGGGGTCAGTCAGAAGTGTATAGCACCAGAAGAAGGTCAGAAGATCCTTGATGATATCCACTCGGGGACCTGTGGTCATCATGTGTCCTCTCAGACCATTGTGGCTAAAGCATACCGAGCGGGATTCTACTGGCCGAGGGCCAATGAAATGGCAAAAGAGATAGTCGACAAATGTGAAGGATGTCAGTATTACTCCAATATGTCGCACAAGCTCGCGTCAGCCCTGAAAACCATTCCACTCGTCTGGCCCTTTGCTGTTTGGGGGCTGGACATGGTTGGACCACTGAGAACGGGCAGGAGCGGCTTCACTCATGTGCTAGTAGCAGTCGACAAGTTCACCAAATGGATTGAAGCTAAGCCTATCAAGAATCTTGATGCTTGCACTGCTATCAGTTTCATCAGAGAGTTGATATTCAGATATGGAGTTCCGCACAACATCATCAGTGACAATGGGTCAAACTTCGATTCCGACAAATTCAGGGCCTTTTGCGCCTCTCAGGGCACACGAGTCGACTATGCTTCGGTCGCTCACCCCCAGTCGAATGGACAAGCGGAAAGAGCAAACGGCCTAATTCTCAAAGGACTGAAACCCCGATTGATGCACGATCTCAAGCACGCAGCAGGTGCATGATTCGACGAGCTTCCATCAGTCCTTTGGGGATTGAGGACAACCCCGAACCGATCGACCGGAAGAACCCCATTCTTTCTGGTCTACGGGGCCGAAGCAGTTTTGCCGAGTGACCTGCTTCACAACGCACCCGGAGTCGAGCTCTACTCTGAAGATGAAGCAGAACAAGCCCGGCAGAACGTAGTCGACCTCTTGGAAGAAGAAAGAGAAATGGCCATGATCCGATCGACCATCTACCAGCAAGACTTGCGTCGATTCCACGCCAGAAATGTGAAGAGTCAGGCCTTCCAAGAAGGAGACTTGGTCCTCCGAGTGGATCAACAGAAACCACACAAACTCGCTCCCACTTGGGAAGGTCCCTTCATAGTCACCAGAGTCCTCCACAATGGAGCGTACCACCTTTATAACGTCGACCGCCAGATTGATGAGCCACGAGCCTGGAACGCGGAGCTGCTCCGCCCCTTTTATACCTGAATTCTCACTCGGATGAGATGTAATAAGAAAAACTTTTGTAGTTTATTTATCAAAGAGAAGAGCGTTATAATTTTCCCAATGATTGTTATTGTTTTTGTTTGCATGAGAAATCCCCCAGCGGGTGGCTTAGTTGCGAATCCGTTTCACCTAAGTTTGTAAAAATAAAATCCTACCGAGTGGTGAGCCAGCCTCTCATTCGGGGGCTTAGCTGCAGTCCAGTACTCGCCTAAGTATTTGAAAATCCTACCGAGTGGTGAGCCAGCCTCTCACTCGGGGGCTTAGCTGCAGTCCAGTACTCGCCTAAGTATTTGAAAATCCTACCGAGTGGTGAGCCAGCCTCTCACTCGGTGGCTTTGCTGCAGTCCAGTACTCGCCTAAGTATTTGAAAATCCTACCGAGTGGTGAGCCAGCCTCCCACTCGGGGGCTTAGCTGCAGTCCAGTACTCGCCTAAGTATTTGAAAATCCTACCGAGTGGTGAGCCAGCCTCTCACTCGGGGGCTTAGCTGCAGTCCAGTACTCGCCTAAGTATTTGAAAATCCTACCAAGTGGAGAGCGACCCTCCCACTCGGGGGCTTAGCTGCAGTCCAGTACCCGCCTAAGTATTTGAAAATCCTACCGAGTGGAGAGCGACCCTCCCACGCGGGGGCTTAGCTGCAGTCCAGTACTCGCCTAAGTATTTGAAAATCCTACCGAGTGGAGAGCGACCCTCCCACTCGGGGGCTTAGCTGCAGTCCAGTACTTGCCTAAGTATTTGAAAATCCTACCGAGTGGTGAGCGACCCTCTCACTCGGGGGCTTAGCTGCAGTCCAGTACTCGCCTAAGTATGTGCGCTCCATCCCGACCCGAAGGGACGATGAGGTGCAGGTCGACTGCCACCTTCACCTTGGGAGCTTCGCCACAAATACAACGCGTGCTCCTTCGCCGACCCGCAAGGACGACGAGGTGCAGGTCGACTGCCACCTTCTCCTTGGGAGCTTCGCCACAAATACAACGCGCGCTCCGTCGCCGACCCGCAAGGACGACGAGGTGTAGGTCGACTGCCACCTTCTCCTTGGGAGCTTCGCCACAAATACAACATGCGCTCCATCGCCGACCCGCAAGGACGACGAGGTGCAGGTCGACTGCCACCTTCTCCTTGGGAGCTTCGCCACAAATACAACATGTGCTCCATCGCCGACCCGCAAGGACGATGAGGTGCAGGTCGACTGCTACCTTCTCCTTCGGAGCTGCGCCACAAATACAAAGGTTGTCTCGAGTGAAGAACGATATCCACTCGACGAAGGATTCATGAAGACATTCAACGATAAACCAAGTTCAGATAAACCCCAAAGGATCCGGACCACAGATCAAAGTGCTCAGGCATTCAACCCGAAAGAGTTTAACGGTTACAAAAACCAGCCGGCATTCCAAGGCAAATTTAAGGTGAGGCATAAAAGTTTGTTCACTCCGCCGGAGGAGGACTAGCAGGCTCGACGAACTCGTCTAGGTTGACGCCGTCGGTGATTCAAGTGGCTGCAGCGATGAAAGTCTCCATAAAAGATCGGAAGTCATGCTTATGGGTGTTGGCGACCTTGATTCCTGCCAGCTTCTCTTGTCGCATCTCCTTGCAATGGACACGAACCAAAGACAGGGCCACATCAGCACCACACCGGGCTGAAGATTTCTTCCACTCCTGCACTCGGTCAGGGATCTCATTAAGTCGAGTCATCAGGGACTCAAGATCATTCTGGAGCGTGGCCTCTGGCCAAAGTGCCGAGTCGATCCGTGACATGGCGACCTTCAGCCAAGCCAAATAGTCCACAACACCGTCGATGCGGGATTCCAGTCAGAGCAGATTCATGGCAGTTTCATCTTTCACGGGAGAATTGATTGGGTCCAAACCTGGCTCAATCCGCCGAGTCTCCTCCTCAAAGTTCTGGCAAAACTCTGCATTCACGATCCAAGGATAAGTCAATTTTCGCACACTAAGTTGACCAAAAAAAACCAGTCGGATCAAAATGTGTACCTTCAAGCTTGATGAACAACTTCTTGGCAAGACTCCTCAGATAGCTCTCCAGATCGTCCTTCCTGCGAGCGATACCTTCCATCTTCTCGCACAGATTGAGATTGTCCTTCTTCTAGCGTGTGTACTCCTTATTGGCTTTGTTCAGAGCAGATTTCATCTTGGTATTCTCTTCTTCCAACTGGCCGACCGAAGCCAGTTTCTGTTCAGCCAGAGCGGTCCTGTCGTCAGCTTCCTTTCGAGCAGCAGCCAAATCCTGATCCTTCTTCGCCAGAGCTTCTCTCAGTTTTTCTGCAAAAAAATGACGCTTGATTCAGAAAGAGCAGAAGGGTACTCAAGCCTAAGACAAACCAGTCGCCAAACTCGTCTTACCATTGGCGTCGTCCTTGGCCTTTTGCAGCTCTGTCTTGGCCAGCTCCAAGTCAAGGTTCAGTTGGATCTTCTGTTTCTCCAAGTCAGCAAAGCAAGCTCCGAGATCACAAGATTTCTGCAATCAAAGAGGAGAAGTTATTTTACAGCGAAAAACAACAAAGACAATAAGTACTAAGACTACGGTCGACTGCCCGCAGTCCACCATAGTCTCGGGGACTACACCCAGTGGGTGCACTTTGCGTGCCCCCACCGGTTCTGATCCCACTTGACCGGTCCACCGGAGTCGAGTGCAAGGAGTAAAAAAAGGGGAGAGAAAGAAGAACTCAGACCACAGTCGACTGCCAGCAATCGACCGCGGTCTCGGGGACTACACCCAGTGGGTGCACTTTGCGTGCCCCCACCGGTTCTGATCCCACTCGACCAGACCGAGTGGAAGAGACAAACTACCAGTTCGGTTTACACCCGACAAAATACAAAGACTATAGTTGACTGCCAGCAGTCCACCATAGTCTCAGGGACTACACCCAGTGGGTGCACTCAGCGTGCCCCCACTAGTTCAAAAATTCAATCGACGCACCCAGTGGGTGTACAGATGCAAAGATTTTCAGAAAGAATCTTCAGATAGCATATCCTAACAGAACAAGCGGTGACCAACTAACCTGAACGTTGCTTTGGAGAGCCGAGCCGGCGTCATAGGCGGCCTGACTGGCGTCCCACACCATCTTCATCTTCTCCATCATGATGCCCGCCTGACGTATGGCTTCCTTGGCAGCACTCACTTCGTCCTTTGGGACATGATGGGTCGCGAAAATTGAAGGTGGGTCGACAGGGGCCTGAGCAGTCGACGAAGAAGGCAAGACACTCGACAGTGGCACGGCGAAGGTAACAGAACCCTGATTGGTGTCGCCAGTGTCCTGAACGACTGGTTCCGCCCTCGGCGTCGACTGTGCCACCTTGCTTGCAGGAGCTGGCCTATTGTTCCTCGTCAAAGGCCTCTCGGGCTCTTCAGCATCATCGGGGAGGTCGATAATGTTGGGAGCTGTGCAAAGTTCAATCGCCAAAATCACATTACCCAATGGTGCACATTGCAGTTGAGTCGACCAAATAAAGACAGAATGGCAGAAATCATACCTGTTTTGGAAGTGACCACATCCTCCATTGCCTCATCCTCGTCCCTGTAAGCTGAGGTCCCAGAAGTAGCAGCGCTGCCAGTTCCAAAGTTCGTCTGGTTAAAACAAGAAAAACAAACAACACGGGGCGTCGAGTGAATGCAAAGGGAGACACTCACATAGAAGCGACGGGGATGTCAATCTTAATCCTCGGCAACGCCTTCCGAGGCTTCGGCTCTGCAACTTTGGGATGCTTTGGAACTTTTTCGGTCGGGGTTGGCGAAGAGGTCCGAGGACGCTTTGAAGACTGACCAGCCTAAGCAGTCGCCTTTTCGTGGGCGCTTGGTCGTTCTAGGTCAAGCTTGGATCGCCTCTCCCTGCGAGGAGGCGCCTCGACTTCTTCTTCGTCACTTGAGTCATCGCTTTCTCCGTCCCCTTCACCATCAAAAGTCCATTCGCCACTGTCGCTGCCGCTCGCCTCTCCTTCCAGATCTTGCTCTTGCTCTCAATTGGGCATTGAATACATTTCGATAAGGGCCTGAAAGAAAGCAAGAAGAGTAAAGTCAGTCGACGCGGTATAGACAGCTGCGCGAGTGAATTCAGATTACAATCAAAAGCTCGGAATCGGACCTTCTCTGGTACATGGGACTGGTCGAATGGAGGAACTCTCCTGGCTCCCCTGGGGTTGTCCTTGTTTCCGGTCATGCCCGACAACCACTTCTCCAGTGTGTCGTCATCGACCTCCTCCGGGTGAATCCGAGTGGAGTCTACAAGACCCGAATACATCCACATCGGATGGTCTCGGGCTTGAAGAGGCTGGATGCGCCGCTGAAGGAAGACCTCCAAGAGATCCATACCGGTGACCCCGTCACGGATAAGCTGGACCACTCGCTCGACCAGCACCCTCACCTGCGCCTTCTCCTCCGGGAGCACCTTCAAAGAGGAGGGTTTCCTCACTCGTCCATGGTAAAAGGAGGGAGGCCGGTCAACTGCCCTGGCGTCGACTGGTCTTTGCAGTAAAACCAGGTCGACTGCCATCCGCGAACCGAGCCGGGAAGAATCATGGCCTGAAAGGAACTTTTCCCTCTCATCTGAACACCAAGACCCCCACACATCTGAATCACTTGAGTTCTCTCGTCACTCGGATTGGCCTTTTTCACAGTCTGAGAGCGACAAGTGGAAATGTTCTTGAAAAGACCCAGTGAGGCCGACAACCCAGGAAATTCTCACACAAAGAAATGAAAGCAGCGAGATAAACGATTGTGTTGGGAGTGAAGTGGTGGATTTGTGCACCAAAGAAGTTCAGAAATCCCCGAAAGAAAGGGTGAGGAGGCAAGGAAAATCCACGGTCGACATGGGTGGCAAGGAGAACGCGCTCACCCTCCCGAGGTTGCGGCTCGGATTCCTTCCCCGGAAGCCGCGCCGATTCATGGGGGATCAGCCCTCCTTCGGCTAGGTCGTCAAGGTCCTCTTGGGTGATCGTCGAGCGGATCCAGTCGCCCTGGATCCAGCCCTTCGGCAGGCCGGTCCGCGAGGAAGATCCACCCCGGCTGGTCGCCTTCCCCTTCGCCTTTGTCATCGCCCTCTTCGCCCGCTCCAAGGACGCTGTCTTCTCTTTCCCCATCGTCGCCGGCGAGACGCGTGCGGAGCGGTGGCACTGGGGCGAGAGCGAGCGCGGCGAAGGAGCTTGGAGAGGAGAAGAGATAATGGGGACGCACTGTTCAAGAGACCCCGGTCCGATGCCTTATATGAGGCCGCTTCCGAGTGGCTGACTAGTAGGCCCGGGCGGTGCCGTCAAATCCCGTAACAATCGCGCGTGCGATACGTGCCGAAACAGGTGGCGCGGGGATTGAGGCGGCTCCGCCCTATCCCATCCGATTACTGCGGCCTCCCCCGTCCCGCGCGCTTCCCAAAATTCGGATCCCAAGAAATATGCGGGCAGTAGAACAGCTTGTCAGGCCGAAGATCTCCTCCACACCGTCACTCGGAACCTTTCAAGTAAAGAAACTTACTCGACAAAAAAACTAAGAATGGATCAAGGCGACTGAAAAGGAAGTTGCTGTCATCACTCAGGTCCGTTGATCCGAAACAAGATATGCTCATGGCATGAAAAATGAGTCAGAGAAGTTCTCAACTCCTTCCCCACTCAAACCTCAATCCATTCGGGGGCCAATGACGAAGCTATGTACCTAGGGTAGGGTCATGGACCTGTCCTAACTGCCCTACCCAAGGACATCTCTAGAAGAAATCACCTTTCAATCGACTTGGAGGTGTCCCACTCGATAGACTCGAAGACACTCGACCAAGAAGCAATCACTCGACCAAGATCCAACCACTCGACGGCCAGGAGACCTAAAGTCACTCTGCAGGCTAACGGTCAGTTATTAAGTAGCTTTTATGGTCATCATAGCACTTTATTAGGGGCGTTACCAGTAACGCCCGACCTTAATGTATTTGAAACCCTACATAACTGAGGGCCGGAGGGGTCTGGCGAACTCTATATAAGCCACCCCTCTCCTCAGTGTAAAGGGTTGGCACCCCTGTAATTCATACACACATAATCCAGTCGACCGCCTCCGGGCTCCGAGACGTAGGGCTATTACTTCCTCCGAGAAGGGCATGAACTCGTAAATCTCGTGTGCTTCCAACTTCTCCATAGCTAAGATCTTCCCTCTCCATACCTACCCCCCTACATTACTGTCAGACTTAGAACCACGACACACCCCAGTGTTTGAACCTTAAGGGTTTGCCGTAACCCCACATCCGACATTTGGCGCGCCAGGTAGGGGTGCACCATAGCCTCCTTCCGTCAGTCAGTCCCTCCGTCGCTCCGTCGTCTCCATGTCGGACGCTTGCCGTGCTCGAGCTGAGCGTCGGGCTGCCCTCGCCGCCCACGTCGCTCAGACAGCTCCCGTCGGCGGGCCACCTCGTCGTTCTCCATCCCCCTCTGCCAACGCTGCCATCGGCCCGGTGGGGAACGAGCAGCAGGCGTCCTCGCAGCATCCTTTGGTGCGGCAGGACAGCCGCACCGCTAGTCCATCACTCACCCCTGCTGGTTCTTCGTCTCACGTGCACCGCGCTCCCATGGAGGCACGGGCCGCGCACATCGCGGCGAACGAGCTCCTGCGTTACCGCCCTGTCAACGACCTCTATGAGGAGTGGCTCGACCGCGTCGCCGAGCTCGTCCGTGCCGCAGGGGGCTCTCCGATGCCGTCCCACTCTCTGCCTCCCCCTCAACCAGCCGCGGGCAACGGGTGAGGGAGTCCTGGATTAGGGGGTGTTCGGATAGCCGGACTATACCTTCAGCCGGACTCCTGGACTATGAAGATACAAGATCGAAGACTTCGTCCCGTGTCCGGAAGGGACTTTCCTTGGCGTGGAAGGCAAGCTTGGCGATATGGATATGTAGATCTCCTACCATTGAAACCGACTTTGTGTAACCCTAACCCTCTCCGGTGTCTATATAAACCAGAGGGTTTTAGTCCGTAGGACAACATACAGAACAACAATCATACCATAGGCTAGCTTTTAGGGTTTAGCCTCTCCGATCTCGTGGTAGATCTACTCTTGTACTACCCATATCATTAATATTAATCAAGCAGGACGTAGGGTTTTACCTCCATCAAGAGGGCCCGAACCTGGGTAAAACTTCGTGTCCCTTGCCTCTTGTTACCATCCGGCCTAGACGCACAGTTTGGGACCCCCTACCCGAGATCCGCCGGTTTTGACACCGACATTGGTGCTTTCATTGAGAGTTCCTCTGTGTCGTCGCCATCAGGAAGGATGCCTCGCCCCGTCTTTAAGGACGTCACCGTTGCTAAGGGAGCTTTGGCTGTCGGCCAAACCCTCCGGCTAGGTGGTTTTCTTATGACCGCCTGTTCGGCTTCTGCGCCGATGATGACCTCTCGAGCCATCGAAAACAATCTTCATGTCAGCTCGGAACTCACCGAGCAGTTAGATCCAATGGAGCTCTCCTCCATAAACGAGCTCTTGGATCGCATCGCCGCCCTGGGAGTCGCTAGGGATTACGACCAGATTGGGCCTAAACCCGATCTGAGAGACATTAACTCTCCTCAAGTCACCCATCACGTTGCCGTGGTAGAGGGACAGTGCGATGACCCTTCATCTATCTTAAGGACTAGCTACGTCCGGATTCCCGATCCCTACAAGCGGGATACCCGCAGAGGGGAGGATATCACTCAAGACCTGAACTTAGAGTGAGGCGACGGGCTGGATTCATTGGACAACATCCAGGAATCCAAATTTTCGAGTTCGGAAATTCCTCGGCCTTTGAGCCTCAGATTGGGTGAGGCTTCGGATTTAATTCCACCCACCCACCCGAACGTAAGCGATCTATCCCAAATCAGGCAAGAGCCCGAAGAAACAGTACATCATTAATGGGCCAGATTCCTCCTGGTTAGGAACAGGATAAGGGACTGCCGCGAGGAAGACGCAATCTCAATCTTCTGCAATAATTGCACAGACAAGGGAATCCTCAACGCCATAAGTCGCCGTGATATTACACGCTTGGCTGACTTGGCATCCATTGTACGAAAGTACTATGCGATGGAAAGCGCCTGGAAAACCGAAATAAAATATTGGGACGATCCGGCCCTGAATACAAACCCAGTCCGAAATAAAAGGGTGCATCATCGCCAGACACCCAGGTCAAAAACCAAAAAGCAAAAACCCTCTACAGGGCATGGAACCATACTGGAAGGATGGCTTAATGGACCCTGTAAAATTCATAGTACAAAGGACGCCACACCAACTCACAGCCTTAGAGCATGTTGGATACTACGGGTAGGTGGCCAAAATTGGCGAAGATCTCCTAATTCCGGAGGCCACAGAAAGCCACCCCAGAGACACCAATACGGTATTAACAGTCTTCGAGACTTTCGCATCAAATAATATGCGAAAAAGGACACTCCACAGCCTTGCCGAAGTCTACCAAGTAGCAACAATAAACCCATGGAGTGACACGGCTATTACCTTTAACGCCAGTGATGAACCTAAATTCCGAAGAGCCCGAGCACCAGCCGCATTGGTCCTCAGTCCAATAGTGGACGGCTTTCGTCTTACCAAGGTACTCATGGACGACGGCAGCGAATTGAACCTCATTTATGAGGAAACCCTTCAAAAAATGGAAATAGACTGGAACCGCATTGAGTGAAGCAGCACAACCTTTAGAGGAATATTCCCCAGTCGGGAAGCGCGATGTATAGGAAAAATCACACTAGATGTGGTGTTGGGCACGCCGGATAATTACAGGTCTGAAGAGGTCACGTTCCATGTGGCTCCGTTCAGCAGCGGTTATCACGCTCTGCTAGGGCGGGAAGCATTTACAATCTTCCAAGCAATACCCCATTACGGGTACATGAAGCTCTAGATGCCCGGGCCTAACGGGATCATCACTCTCGCTAGTGATCCGGACATAGCACTCCGCGCCGAAAACAAGACAGCCGCACTGGCCCTCGAGGCACTATCTGAAGCCCTAGCGGCTGAGGAACTGACTGCGCTGCGCTCCACGGTGAATAGGGACGATGTGGTACTCGACAAAAGATCCAAGTCCACCTCCTTTAAACCGGCGGACGAAATAGTCAAATTCCAGGTCCATCCAATGGACCCCAATAAAACAGCTTCCATCGGGGCACAGTTAAACCCTGATGTAGACGCCGCACTACGAGAGTTCCTACGAGAGAACTCGGACATTTTCGCCTGGCACCCTTCAAACATGCCAGGAATCCCACGCAGGCTAGCCGAGCACAACTTAAATATCCTAAAAGGTTTCAAACCTGTCAAACAAGCTCTTCGGCGTTTTTCTGAACCTAAGAGACAGGCCATGGGAGGGGAGCTAACAAAGCTATTGGAGGCCGGATTCATCAGAGATATAAAACATCCGGACTGGCTAGCAAACCTGGTGATGGTACCAAAGAAGGACAAATCTTGGCGCCTGTGCGTTGATTTTAAAGACCTTAACAAGGCTTGCCCAAAGGATCCCTTCCCCCTCCCCCGCATCGATCAAATCATCGACGCTACCGCAGGACACGATTCATTGTGTTTCCTTGACGCATATTCTGGCTACCATCAAATCAAGATGGCAGAATCAGACCAAGCCGCAACGGCATTTATCACACCATACGACCCATTCTGCTTCAACACAATGCTCTTCGGGCTCAAAAACACCGGTGCAACATATCAGCGCATGATTCAGACATGTCTGGCAAACCAGATCGGCAAAACAGTGGAGGCATATGTAGATGATGTGGTCATCAAAACAAGACATGTCGAATCTCTAGTAGACGACTTGAGGCTCACATTTGATAACCTCCGAACATACGACATCAAGCTCAACCCGCAAAAATGCGTTTTCGGCGTTCCAGCCGGAAAGCTCTTGGGCTTCATTGTATCCGTTAGAGGAATTGAAGCAATTCCAGCCAAGATCTGAGCTCTGTCATAATTGGATATCCCAAAGGACCTCAAACAAATACAAAAGTTAACCGGATGCGTGGCGGCTCTAAGCCGCTTTATCTCCCGCTTGGGAGAAAAGGCCCTACCCCTTTACCGCCTCCTTCGGTGCACCGAACACTTCGAATGGACGGATGCAGCCACGGCCGGACTCGACAAAATAAAAGCCATATTGGCAACAAACCCAGTCCTGGCCGCGCCAAACATTGGCGAACCAATGCTATTGTACATTGCAGCAACACATCAGGTTGTAAGCGCAGTGCTCGTCGTCGAACGAGAAACGGACGGACACAAATTCCCCCTTCAAAAGCCGGTCTATTATGTGTCCACTGTCCTCACTCCGTGCAAATCATGGTACCCGCATTATCAAAAGATTACGTACGCGGTATTCATGGCATCCCGGAAGCTACGACACTACTTTCAAGAGTGTTCAATAACAGTAGCCTCGGAAGTACCACTTAACGATATTATAAACAACCGTGACGCAACGGGCTGGATTGCAAAATGGGCCATCGAGCTCCTCCCGTTCGACATAACTTATAAGCCACGGCGAACCATCAAGTCACAAGTTTTGGCCGACTTCGTCGCAGAATGGACGGAGGCCAAACTCCCTAAAGAGTACGGCACATATTCAAATTGGATCATGCATTTCGATGGCTCCAAGATGTTGGTCGGACTAGGGGCTGGCGTCGTTTTGACGTCCCCCACAGGAGACACAGTTCAATACATACTCTAGATTATGTACACAGACTCCAACAATGCAGCCGAATATGAGGCCCTTTTACATGGTCTCCGGATGGCAGTATCCATGGGCATTCAATGCCTAGAGGTGCGCGGGGACTCGAACCTCGCAATATCCCAAATAAATGGAGACTTCGATGCCAAGGATCCAAAAATGGCAGCTTACCGCAACGCCGTCCTAAAAATGTCAGCTCAGTTCGAAGGGCTCGAATTTCACCATATAGCCCGGGAAAAATAATCAGGCGGCAGATGTCCTGGCACGCATCGGCGCAAAACGCGATGTAGTCCCCCCCAACATCTTCTTGGAAAGGCTGTTCAAGCCATCCGTAGTATGGGAAGGGGAGCCGAACAATAACAGCCCGGACCCAACCGCATTGCCCGACACCGAACATTCTGACACAATCGGAGGCTCTGCCAATGAAATAACACCTTTAGCCCACGTAATAATGGCCATCATCACCCCATGGACAGAACCATTCCTCGCCTACCTTACTAGGCAGGAACTCCCCGAGGACCAAAATGAGGCACGCTGCATAGTGCGGTGATCCAAAGCCTACAAAGTCCACGAGGGAGAGCTTTATAAGAAAAGCACTACTGGAGTCCTTCAAAGGTGCATCTCCAAAGAGGATGGGCGGAACCTCCTGGCTGAAATTCATGCCGGACTCGGCGGTCACCACGCTGCAGCTCGGTCCCTTGTAAGCAAGGCCTTCCGTACAGGCTTTTATTGGCCGACGGCCTGGGCATACGCCCAGGACTTAGTCCAACGATGCGTCGGTTGCCAGCTCTTTGCAAACCAAAGCCATATGCCACCCACCACCCTCCAAACTATCCCCATCACTTGGCCCTTCGCGGTCTGGGGGCTTGACATGGTTGGACCCCTTAAAGGCGGAACCCACAAGCAAAAATACTTACTGGTCATGGTGGATAAGTTCACCAAATGGATAGAAGCCAAGCCTGTTAAGATGGCCGAATCCGGACCGGTGATAGACTTTATGTCCGAGGTTGTACACCGTTACGACGTCCCCTACAACATCATCACTGATAACGGCACAAACTTTACGGCCGACGAGGTAAAACTCTGGTGCAAAAACATGGGCATCAAGCTCGATTATGCTTCCGTCTATCACCCACAAACTAACGGCAGGTCGAACGTGCAAATGGTCTTATCATGAGCGGCATCAAACCCAGATTAGTGCGGTCCCTCAAGGAATCTAACACGCACTGGGTAGAGGAGCTCGACTCCGTACTCTGGGGGCTGTGGACCACGCCGAATCGCACCACCGGATACACACCATTCTTTATGGTGTACGGCGTAGAGGCAGTTTTGCCTTGCAACATAATTCATGACTCACCTCGAGTGCGCATGTACGAAGAAAGAGAAACCGAGCTCGATCGGCAGGACAGTTTGGACGCATTAGAGGAGGAGCGTGACGTGGCAAAAGCCCGTTCCGCATTCTATCAACAGCAGGCTCGAAGATATCAAAGCAGAGAAGTACGGGCCAAAAATTACAACGTTGGTGAATTAGTTCTACGTCTGCCGGACAAGAAAAAGGACAAACTCAAGCCCAAGTGGGAAGGTCCCTTCATAATTGACCAAGTCCTGACTGGTGGAGTGTACCGCCTGCGAGATGCATCGGATAACCGACTCGAGCCGAACCCATGGAACGCAGCCCATCTCCGAAGATTCTATGCCTAGCGCTGGACTCTGTGTTCATCTCCTTCCTCTGTCCATTTTTTATATACTGTCTGTCTTACATTTCTCTCCTTCTCCCCTTCCTTTCTCTTATAGCCCTTAAAGGCTCATCAAATGACGTGCTATTCGCACTCATTAAACCTGGGGGCTTATTTTAACAGAAGCTTATTTATACGGGCTTCATGCCCAACACATGTGTTACACTTCCGGATGTACCTTTTATTTCCCCATTATATGCATCGATATGACTTAAGTTTTGGCCAAGCTGGGTTGCCTGGCTCCTGTGCTTACCCATACGTTCCCGATTATTCGGCTAGGCGGTAAAGGGAGCACCTCTGCGATTGTTACTGCCGGATTAGCCGGATGTGTACCTCAGACTGGGTGAAGCCAAAAGCTAGCGTTCTTAAGGGAATATTCGGTCGGTGACCTAAAAGATGATCTTTTCACTTATTTATTTATGCACCCCCAGATGCTTTTTCCTGCATCTTTTTCGCATAATGGGCATGCACTTTAGGGCATGCCTCCCAGGGAAAGGAACCCCTAACGGAACTATTTGCCCTGGAAGATGTTTCTTACTAACCATGTAATATAACATAACTAGTCGGGCACTTGTCTGTTCACGCACTAATGACCCCTACGCCTGGTCTCCATGCATTCCCCGGTTCTTATATAACCGCATGGGAATTCGGACACACTCCTTACCGTCAGGTCACGAGGCTGAAGCGAAAAGGTCGGCCATGACAAACGATCTACAATCCGGCTAGAAGGCATTATAAATGTCAATTAAATTACATAGTCATTCTGACTGATTGTATTCCTCTTCAATACCATCTAACAGGCTGTCTAATTTACAGTCCTGCTGGGAATACTTTGCGGCCAATTCTACTTGGCCGTATACTAAGCTTACAGGGATCTCCTTCCCATCAGGCCCCACAGGACCGACCTCGGCCATGTCGTTGGGGTCAGCCTTTGTGTACCGCGTCTTCACCATGGCCCAGGCCTCCCTAGCGCCTTGACGGTAGGACGATATCTTCCACAATCGGGAGCGCCGCCGTGCTCCCTTTAGCTTCTCCGCAAGCTCTCCAAGACCTTCGGACATGGAGATGGATGGCCACAAGGCCTGGGCGACGCCTTGCATTGCCTGCCGAACTCGCTCGAGCAGTTGCGAGAGCTCGGGAAGAAGGTCACCCGTAGAACCGGGCATCTCCTCTGCAAGACGACCTGTTAGCACACCTACAGACATTACTCTGTTAGTCGACTTCTCCGCCGAACTTTTTTTCAAAGGTTCGTTCAAGCACTTACTAAATATGCCACGCCGAAGCCGCTGATTCTCCTTCATGGAGTCTGACAGGTGGGCATGAACATCTTTTAGGTCGATGCCCAGCTTGTTGTTGGCATCTTGGAGATCGTTCTTCTCCCGCCTCACCTTTGTCAGCACCTTCTCACCAACCTTTAGCTGGCATAGGAGTTGTTGCCTTTCCGGATTCAGTCCGGCGCCATCTGCAATTTCATTTGTCAGAATCGCACCCATGCCGTGCTTCGCAAAATACTTATCTTTCGGAGTGTATATTACCAGAGGGGGTCTCCTTGGGCTCCCCTGCCGCGGCTAGTGCAGCCTCAAGTTGGGCTTTGCACTCTTCCAGCTCCTGGGACAGTAGGGAAATCTTTTCTGTAAGAACCTGCATAACAAATGATCCTTAAACCAGTTATTCTAACTGTTTCAAGTCTCGAGGGCTACTGTTATATATATATATAATTACCAAAATTTTCTTACCCATATGTCTTTTATATATTGCTTCGTGGCTCTGGCTAGACCATTTTGAGCGGCACGGAGGTACGCATCTCCCGAATTGAAGGCATCTAATGCCTCTTGGGAGAAACAAGCGTCGTGAAGAATTGTCCGGCGACGCCTGTGGTCCATGGCACTCTCCACCTCAGAGTTGGTGGAAGACAACCTGTCCGCATCCTCCATCGGAGGAGCTTCTGGTGCGCGCCTTGTGTTCGCCTCCGCCTCCGGACCAGGCTTTGGAGCCTGGATGGTGGAGGCGCGATTGGCAGCCCCTCCGGATATAGTCCTGTGAGGTCCCTTCATCCTGAAGAGAGCACGAGTGTTAATATGCCTTGAAGGTATAATACCTGGGATAAAGGGGCGCGCCATAACTTTGCGCTGACGCATCGATTCGGACTGCACCTCTTTTCTGCCCACGGGGCCCTACGGCCCCTCGTTGGCTTGTCGCGCAGGTTCGACCTCCCGTCTCAAAAACCTCCCCTACAAAGCTCGGTTGTAATCAGGAAACTGAAACACGAGAGGGCGGACCCCTATTTGGGGTACTGGGACTTCGATCTTAGTTACCTGGGAGGCCGGGATTAGCCCTGGGTAATCGGCCATAATGGCCACCAAGGCGTTGTCCTTCCTCAATTGATGGAACACTCCATCAATCAGCTCCACAGATAAGTCCGGATCCTCTTGAGAGGCCGGGTCGAGGGACCGTCCTGGGTCCTTGGGTTGTGGAGGAGGGCTGTTTATTTCTTTAACAGCCTGGCGCAGTTCCTGCGTTGAAGTCGTTAGACTGAATACTTAACAATGGGAATATAAAACGGATGGGCAAGTAAATGTGACCACTTACCCAGCTTGGGGGATTGTACATAGAAAATCCACCCTGTGGGTCGACGCGGAGAAATTCCTCCTCTTCTCCCTTGTACAAAGCGGACAAGGTCTTTGTTAGAGCCGCAGCCGAATCCGGCCCCTTACGGCTGTAGCGGGTGGCGTCGTCCTCCCCGTTGAAGTCAAACATGGGATGGCCCCTATACTGTAGCGGCTGCACCCCTCGTATGATGCATGCGGCCATGACCCCGATCATGGTCAGTCCGGAATGAGCTAACAATATTATCCGGCCCATCAGGTAAAGAACGTCCTTGTCACTTTCCCTCTGAGGGCTCCGTGGACGCCAACTTAGGCGCTTCTTTAGTGGAGAACTATCGAACTCAGGGAGGCCGATCCGGACAGGATCTGACAGCGGGATGTCCTCTATGTAAAACCATTCCGAAGGCCAGTCCTTGGACGCCTTCTTTGGGGTTCCGGATGGATATCTGGTCCCGGTGATGCGCCACACTTCGGCTCCGCCCACTTGATATATTGACCCCTTCTGAGAATGGGGCACAAGGCAGAATAGCTCTTTCCACAGCCCGAAATGAGCATCAACACCCAAAAACAGCTCGTAGAGGGCTACGAAGCCCGCGATATGCAATACGGAGGCAGGCGTAAGATTGTGTAGCTGGAGGCCATAGAACTCCAGGAGCCCCCGGAGAAACGGATGGATTGGAAATCCGAGCCCTCTTATTAAATAAGGGACAAGGCATACCCGCTCTCCTTTGGAGGGATTAGGGGCACTCTTTGCTTGCTCTCCACCATTATAGATGGCAAGACCGGCTCGAACCGGGACCATATAGGCCGGGGGAGAAATCCCTTGGTCTGGAGCGTCACTAGCTCGCTATGCGGGATGGAGCATCTCTCCCAATATCCAGGCTGAGGGCTGGAAGGGCGAAAGGAGGAGTTGCGACGGCTGGCCATGGTGGAATGGACCTTTGTCGGATGCGCTCTGATGAACACTCGCGAAGGGGAGAAGGTGTGGTTTGGATCTAAATCCTTGTCCCCTTAAATGGGCGGCTCATTCACGCGGCTAGGGGTGTGGATGTAAAAACACTCAGACTTTTCATATTCGTTTGACACGTGGGAGACGGCCATTATTGGGCGTAGAAGCCAAGGAGCGCAACATTTACAAGAAACCAGACTTTATTCAACAGGTACACAGAATTTGGAGGAGAACCCGCCTTGCAATGCCGAAGACAATCTGCGCATCGGACTCATCGTCATTGAAGCCTGGTTCGGGGGCTACTGAGGGAGTCCTGGATTAGGGGGTGTTCGGATAGCCGGACTATACCTTCAGCCGGACTCCTGGACTATGAAGATAAAAGATTGAAGACTTCGTCCCGTGTCCGGAAGGGACTTTCCTTGGCGTGGAAGGCAAGCTTGGCGATACGGATATGTAGATCTCCTACCATTGAAACCGACTTTGTGTAACCCTAACCCTCTCCGGTGTCTATATAAACCGGAGGGTTTTAGTCCGTATGACAACATACAAAACAACAATCATACCATAGGCTAGCTTTTAGGGTTTAGCCTCTCCGATCTCGTGGTAGATCTACTCTTGTACTACCCATATCATTAATATTAATCAAGCAGGACGTAGGGTTTTACCTCCATCAAGAGGGCCCGAACCTGGGTAAAACTTCGTGTCCCTTGCTGTAACGCCCCGAGACCGATGTGCCAGGTGTCGATCAGTTATTCGCTATTGTTGCCTTGTCATTCGCTTGCGTGTTCCATCTTATCTTGTGATCATGTGCATTGCATCATCATGTTTTCAAAACTTGCATTCGTCCCGGTCTCCTCGTTCTCTCCGTTGTCCGTTCTGAGCCCAGACACACTTGCACGCGCCCGCGGCATGTCCGAAATATTATTTTATAAGTGGCTGGAAAATGTTCTTGGAATAGGATGAAAGTTGGCATGTGGTGTTGTTATGTTGTTAGTAGGCCGCCTGCCAAGTTTCATCGCATTCGGAGCTCGTTTGATAGCCTAACCGTTAAACTATAGCGGCAGTATAGCCGGTCTAACGTCAGACGTTTTCGGTCTCCGGAAACAGATGCCGGGCCTCCCTCTCTTCTCTTCTCTCAGCTCGAGACCATCTACACAGCCCACTAGCCCACCTATCTAACCCCCCTCCGCTCCGGGTCGTCCGATCGAGATCGAACGGCTCCGAAACGAACAAAAAACCCCAACCCTAGCTCCTCCTGCTATATATAGCAGCCCCCCTTGCCATTTTGGGCCTTCCCCTTCCTCCTCCTCAAAATCCGCGGCCCCAAATCACCAGCCAGCCGCCTCCCACCTCCTCTCCTCAATTTTCGGCGCCGGCCACCCCTCCAGCGCCACATGGCGGGCTCCTAGTGGCCAGCCGCCACCACGCAGGCGCCTGTGGCCAGTGGGAAGCCGCCACATCGCCTCCCCGTGCCCTCCACTGCACCGCGGCCCGCCAGGCCCGGTCGCAGCCCGCCGATGGATCCCGCTCGCACCGAGCCCCTCCAACCTCCCGCGCCTGGATTGGACAGCGCCCGACCTCCATCGCCGCCGTCTTGCACTCGCCGGCCACTGGAGCCTTGCCTCTGACAAGCACCTCGACCCCAGGCCGGACCTCCCTTCGCCGCCCCGTGCCCTTCCCGTTCTCCTTCCTCCCCTCACCAGCTCTCTCCCTCCCTCTGTTTGCCACAGGAAACCGCCGCCGCCTCCATGGACGAGCTCCACCTCGCCGGATCCCGCATCCCCGAGCGCCGTCGACCACCTGTGTCACCGGATCTGGAACACCCGTCCTCGGATCTATCCATCCCCGACCTCGCCGGAGCTCTTCCCTGCCGCGCCATCGTTCCACATCGCCGGCGGGCGACGCCGCGCCTTGGTTCTGCCTCTGCATCGAGCAGAGGAGGACGGCGACACCCAGCCCCGTTCGCCTCCGCGCGTGGGCCAGCTGGGCCATGCGAGGCCCAGTTCCGCGCCGGCGCCAGGAGGGCCCAGCCTCCTCCACGGCCTGCCCGCACCGCGCCATGCGCCCCAGGCTCAAATGGGCTCGGCCCATGGGTGAGCTCCCCACAGCCCCTCCTGTTCAGCCCAGCGATGCAGCAGTTTTGGCCCAGGACATATTTTTTCCCCTGACCGAATTTGTCTATTTATCCAGAGTATTTCAGTTTTGCCAAAAAACCCTGCTGTTCATGCATATTATACCTCACAAATGGTGCATCATATTAAAAAACTTAATATATGAAACTTGCTTAGAATTTTGTGTAGATTAATAATATGTCACTTTCATCCATGTTCAAAATGTTTAAAATGCTGTTTGTTTAAATTTGCCCCCATGCCATGTTAAAACGGTTTAATTCATAACTAAATCACCGTAACTCGGATTTTAATAAACTTTATATGTAAATGGGGTAGAATTTTGCCTAGTTTAACATGGTGGAATCATCTTGCATGTTTAATACTTATAAAATATGGTTTAGGGCAGAACAGGACCTAACCTAATATATGCACATGAGGAGTTTCCGGATTTGTTGTTTGTTGTTTCCGGCCTCATTTAGCCTTGACTAAATAGGTAGTTTTCATTTGCTTCACACTCTTGCCATGTTTAATAACATTTAATATTGTCGGGTACATAAACGAGAGAGAACTAAATAATTGATGTGGTGTTTTGTCAATATGCATCCCGATGCATATTGAGCTCCACTTAATTGGTAGGATTGCTTGTGCACTTTGCCATGCCATGCTTCATTAAACCGGGCATCATACTTGATTGTGCATCATGCCATGTTGATGTGTTGGTTGTTTACTATGTTGTGTGCTTCTTTTCCGGTGATTGCTTCTTCGGGTTGGATCCGGTAACGTCGAGTTTGTGAGGACCCGTTCGACTACGTCCGTTTGTCTTCTTCATGGACTCGTACTTCTTCCTTGCGGGATTTCAGGCAAGATGATCATACCCTCGAAATGACTACTACCTTTGCTATGCTAGTTTGCTCGCTCTTTGCTATGCCATTGCTACGATGCCTACCACTTGCTTGTCAGCCTCCCAAATTGCCATGTTCAGCCTCTAACCCACCAATGTCCTAGCAAACCGTTGGTTGGCTATGTTACCGCTTTGCTCAGCCCCACTTATAGCGTTGTTAGTTGTAGGTGAAGATTGAAGTTTGTTCCTTGTTGGAACATGGAGATGTTGTTCCTTGTGGGAACATGTTTACTTTTTGGGATATCACTATATATCTTATTTAATTAATGCATCTATATACTTGGTAAAGGGTGGAAGGCTCGGCCTTATGCCTGGTGTTTTGTTCCACTCTTGCCGCCCTAGTTTCCGTCATATCGGTGTTATGTTCCCGGATTTTGCGTCCCTTACGCGGTTGGGTTATAATGGGAACCCCTTGACAGTTCGCCTTAAGTAAAGCTTCTCCAGCAATGCCCAACATTGGTTTTACCATTTGCCACCTAGCCTTTTCTTTCCCTTGGGTTCTGCAGACTCAAGGGTCATCATTATTTTAACCCCCCCGGGCCAGTGCTCCTCTGAGTGTTGGTCCGAACTAGAGTCCTATGCAGCGCCCCCTCGGGGAAACTCGAGGTTTGGTTTTAGTTGTATGGAGAGCTCATCTGAGTGTGCCCTGAGAAAGAGATATGTGCAGCTCCTATCGGGATTTGTCGGCACATTCGGGCGGTGTTGCTGGTTTAGTTTTACCCTGTCGAAATGTCTTGTTGTACCGGGATACCGAGTCTGATCGGAACGTCTCGGGTGGAGGTCTATTCCTTCGTTGACCGTGAGAGCTTGTGATGGGCTAAGTTGGGACACCCTGCAGGGATTTGAACTTTCGAAAGCCGTGCCCGTGGTTATGGGCAGATGGGAATTTGCTAATGTCCGGTTGTAGAAAACCTGAAGTTGACCTTAATTAAAAATGAATCAACAGCGTGTGTAACCGTGATGGTCTCTTCCCGGCGGAGTCCGGGAAGTGAACACGGTTGTTGGAGTTATGCTTGACGTAGGTAGTCCAGGATCACTTCTTGATCATACTTTTATCGACCGTGCTTTGCCTTCTCTTCTCGCTCTCATTTGCGTATGTTAGCCACCATATATGCTAGTCGCTTGCTGCAGCTCCACCTCATACCTTTACCTTACCCATAAGCTTAAATAGTATTGATCGCGAGGGTGCGAGATTGCGGAGTCCCTGTGGCTCACAGATACTTCCAAAAACCAGCTTGCAGGTGCCGATGAGTCCGTGCAGATGGCGCAACCAAGCTCAGGAGGAGCTCGTTAAAGATCTTGTCCTTTGTGTTGTTTCGTTCTGGTTGATCAGTAGTGGAGCCCAGTTGGGGTCGATCGGGGACCATTGTCGCATTTGGGGTTCTTCTTTTGTTTTGGTTCCGTAGTCGGACCTTGATCGTATTTGGATGATGTAATGCTTTATTCATGTATTTGTGTGAAGTGGCGATTGTAAGCCAACTATGTAACTTTTCCCCCTATTATATTACATGGGTTGTGTGAAGATTACCTCACTTGCGACATATGCCTTCAATGCAATTATGCCTCTAAGTCGTGCCTCGACACATGGGAGATATAGTCGCATCGAGGGTGTTACAAGTTGGTAATCAGAGCCTGCCCCGACCTTAGGAGCCCCCACTGATTGATCGTTTTTACTGATCGAGTTGTGTCTAGAAAAATGTTTTGAGTCATTTAGGAATTATATATCGGAGAGTTTAGGAATTCTTTTTACTTCCCAGTCCCTTCGTCGCTCTGGTGAGGCATCCTGACGTAGAGTTTTGACTTTTCTCTTCTCAAATTTCACTAAATTTTTTTTAGGATCACGCGGGTATCTTGGAATCATTTCGATGGTTTTATGATGAGAACATTGTCTTGGTGCCTCCTGTCAGGGGTTTAGTGGAAGTGTCGCGGGGAGTTGAGCTCTGAGGTGTTGTCTTCATAATTTTATCGTTGCAGTTCTGGAATATCTAAGTTTAGTACCCCGACATCGAAAATCTCTTTTATGCAGTTCGTTGGTGAGATAACCTCGACGCCACCCAGTACTGGGGCGGGAGTTCGGGAGTATCACCATAAGTTGTATAATGGATGCTTTTCGAAGGTTGAGGTAGATGGTTTCCGAAGGTTTCTTGGTTATGTGTTGAAGGATGGATACAACTAGATGTAGGATTTGCTAGTTTTGGGTGAGATATTATGCTTCCCCTGTATCCCCAACACCTGATTGCATAACCGGAAAATTTCGGGAGTTTCATAGGTGGGAATTCAAGTAGCTCTTAGGATTTCTTTCCGACAGATGTATCATATGAAATTGGGGTTCGACGTCTAGTGGTTCGCCTATTCACGGTCAGTTTTACAGTGGTCTCGTTGTGTCTTAAAGAGTCCTTGGCTATGCTGACTCGGGGACGCTTCGTATGTCATGTGCACTGCCTTGTACATGATGGTGCTGTACGATCGAGCCCGTGTAGTTCCCACCATGAAAACTTCGGACGAAATCTCTATCATATGTTTGTTCCGGCTTATTCTTCAAGCCAATCCTTTGTTTTATTTTGAGTTGTGGTGTTCGAGTTGCTTCGAAGTCAAATGTTGAGTCCATCCCTTATTTAAGTGGTGTTCTCATATTGCTATGTGAATACTAATCCTTCTCGATCGTCGAGTTTGTCATGTCAATCCTTTTTAACGGGTGTGTCTCTCTTCAAGTGAATCCGATCGTTGTCTACATCCTCAAGATCAATTCTAAGTTTCCCAACGGTGTTTATTTCATCCGTCCCCAAGTTGCCTTTGTTTTCCCGCCCACCCACCCTTTTTCCTCAAGGACTCAGATTTCTTTATTAAGTATCCATCTTATTGATGCGAAGTCTCTTCTTTCTTTTCTTTCAATATTCTTATCCGGTGATTATCAGGAAGATTCTAACGGAACTTCAAGTTTGTCACACTTCACTCGTTTTCTTCTCCGGTGGATTCAATTCAAGCTTTTGGTGTTGATCATATCCTTTTCCTCATGCCGGCGCACCTAATTATCATTCTACTTCTCGCTATTTGTTATTCCGGAGTGCTCAAGATATCTCGAAGATTCGTGTTTCCACTCTCCTTCCGTTCAACCTCTTTTGAGGATGCTATATCTTACAAGCTATTTAACTCAACCGGTGCTATATCCTCTTAAAGCAATCGTTCAACGGTGTTTCTTTTGAGTGGGCCCTAACCCACAGGTCTTTTTCCAGGATCTTACCTGACTCTTCTAATTTTCCCAGAGCTATCCTAAATTCTTTTGAAGTTTGACGTAAGAATGATAGTCATCAGTCTTATGTTTTTCTCCAAGATCTTCCAAATTCTTTCCATCGTTGGCTCAACCTTTCCATTTTTTATTCCGGACTGTCTAAATAATTGATGGTGGTGTTTCTCGTTGTCATTCTCATCATTTGAAGACCGAAGAAGAGTTTCTCTTTAATCTTGCTCCATTCTCTTCAAGTTTCGCGATTCTGTCTTGTTGCCATCCTCTCATAATTATTTGCGATTGTGAGATATTCTTTTCAACCATCCGGAGTAATTCAGGAGCCTTTTCAGTTTGTTCATCCGGAGCCCATCATCTAAGATTTATTAATTCTCAGCTTTCAGTTATCATTCTCCAATCCTACCGGTGCTTCGTTCAAGTGATCTTTAATCGGCTTGTGTTCTCTTTGTTTCTCATGTATATAAATTCCCTCAAGTATCTTCTTTTGTTCTCTAATTCTTCCCGGTGTTTCTTTATATTATCTTCATTCATTTTCATTTCTTACGGTGGTTCGTTCAAGATTTATCTTCCTCCTTATCATATTTATTTATTGGTTGTTTCAATTCTACCGGTGGTTCGTTGAAGACTTTCTCAAGTTTATGTTATATCTCTCTTAATCTTTTCTATGAGAATAAGTAGTATGCCAAATCCATTGCTTGTCATCAATTTAATTGGTGAAGGTTACGCATAATGTAATTCTTATTCTTGTTTCATCCAAATGATTTAATTCCTGTTTTCCGGAGTGGCTCATCATACTTATTCTTGGTTTCAAGTACTCATCTTTCTTTCCCGGAGTTTCAAGTTCTCCCAATTATATCGTCGTGAAGATCCATCTAATCGTTGCAAGGCTTCACTTTGTGTTTTCAATTTCCCTTTCTTTCGTCATCCTTTTGTTTACCGGAGTACTTTATCAAGGTTCTACATGATGGTTCATCAAGGATTTAATTCCTTCTCGAAGTGCTCATCAAGATTTTTTTAGGGAGCTCAAGCTTTCTTCATATTGTAATCCGGAGTGCAATTATTCTTTCTTCCGTATCATTGGAGGTGGTATTATGTCATTCTTGATAATTTGAGTTCATATTGTCATGATTCACATGTTGTCAAGATTGGGATATTTTAAATCCATCAATCTCGTCATTGGAATTATCTTGGGTTATATTTCACCTAAAGCCTTCCCTTAGGATTGTTGCTAATTATGGTGCTTACAAATGACCCAAGTTCTTCTTTTATCCTCCCGGTAATATAGCCTTCTCGTCTCCTTGTTCTTGTCAATCCAATTCTTTTCCCGTGAGTGGCAGGTTTTTCATCTCTTAATTTGAGAGGTATTCCATAAGACCATATCAAGCTTATTATTTTCGTTGTTGGTTTTCCAACAACTCCGCTCTCGCTTTTGTTGTAAGCATGCTCTCTCAAGACCTTGTTTTCCTTCGTTCACTCCATTACATTCTTACTTTTGTTCCAGAGGCATTGTGAGGTTCATCTTTTCAACCCATCATCTCGTTTTGTCAAAGATCATGATTTTTCCATGCCTACCCTTTTAATCTGAATGTTGTGTCGTCTTTTCAAGTATCCTCTCATCTTGTCAAGTTCAATTCCTTCCATTTACAAGCGGAGTGCTGTGCAAATTATATCACTCTTATTCCTTCCCTATCTTGCTTAACCGGAGTATTGTGCCCCTTTGTTCAAGTTCTTTTCGCCTTATCAAGTCTTGCATCCCTTTCTCAACCGGAGTGTCGTGTTTTCATTTGAGCTCTCTCATCTTATCAAATTTTGACTCCCTTCTCAACCGGAGTGCGGTCTGAGATCTTTCTTACCCCTTGTTCCATTCAATCAATAGTTCCGGTGGCAGTGTGTTGTGATTTCATCAAGTATCTTCTCATCTTATCAAGACCTTATTCAATTCGTTTTCTTTCCAACCGGAGTGCTGCCTGAATTTGTTCTTCCTCGTCCCTCTTTTCTAACGGAGTGTTTTTGACTTTGTTCACCTTCGTTGTATTCTTTTCTCGAATTTGTTCAACCTCGCAAGGGTCTTTGGTTTCACTCGTTTGTCAAAGAAGCAATTTGTTTTACCTCTTCTCTTTTCTCTTCCGTTTTCCCTCCGGTGCCATTCTAGATCTCGGGACGAGATCCTCTCGTAGTGGTGGAGTGTTGTAACGCCCCGAGACCGATGTGCCAGGTGTGGATCAGTTATTCGCTGTTGTTGCCTTGTCATTCGCTTGCGTGTTGCATCTTATCTTGTCATCATGTGCATTGCATCATCATGTTTTCAAAACTTGCATTCGTCCCGGTCTCCTCGTTCTCTCCGTTGTCCGTTCTGAGCCCAGACACACTTGCACGCGCCCGCGGCATGTCCGAAATATTATTTTATAAGTGGCCGGAAAATGTTCTCGGAATGGGATGAAAGTTGGCATGTGGTGTTGTTATGTTGTTAGTAGGCCGCCTGCCAAGTTTCATCGCATTCGGAGCTCGTTTGATAGCCTAACCGTTAAACTATAGCGGCAGTATAGCCGGTGTAACGTCGGACGTTTTCGGTCTCCGGAAACAGATGGCGGGCCTCCCTCTCTTCTCTTCTCTCAGCTCGAGACCGTCTACACAGCCCACTAGCCCACCTATCTAACCCCCTCCGCTCCGGGTCGTCCGATCGAGATCGAACGGCTCCGAAACAGACAAAACCCCCAACCCTAGCTCCTCCTGCTATATATAGCAGCCCCCCTTGCCATTTTGGGCCTTCCCCTTCCTCCTCCTCGAAATCCGCGCCCCCAAATCACCAGCCAGCCGCCTCCCACCTCCTCTCCTCAATTTTCGGCGCTGGCCACCCCTCCAGCACCACATGGCGGGCTCCTAGTGGCCAGCCGCCGCCACGCGGGCACCCGTGGCCAGTGGCAAGCCGCCACATCGCCTCCCCGTGCCCTCCACCGCACCGCGGCCCGCCAGGCCCGGCCGCAGCCCGCCGACGGATCCCGCTCGCCTCGAGCCCCTCCAACCTCCCACGCCTGGATCGGACAGCGCCCGACCTCCATCGCCGCTGTCTTGCACTCGCCGGCCACTGGAGCCTTGCCTCCGACGAGCACCTCGACCCCAGGCCGGACCTCCCTTCGCCGCCCCGTGCCCTTCCCGTTCTCCTTCCTCCCCTCACCAGCTCTCTCCCTCCCTCTGTTTGCCACAGGAAACCACCGCCGCCTCCATGGACGAGCTCCACCTCGCCGGATCCCGCATCCCCAAGCACCGTCGACCACCTGTGTCACCAGATCTGGAACACCCGTCCTCAGATCTATCCATCCCCGACCTCGCCGGAGCTCTTCCCTGCCGCGCCATTGTTCCACATCGCCGGCGGGCGCCGCCGCGCCTTGGTTCTGCCTCTGCATCGAGCAGAGGAGGACGGCGACCCCCAGCACCGTTCGCCTCCGCGCGTGGGCCAGCTGGGCCATGCGAGGCCCAGTTCCGCGCCAGCGCCAGGAGGGCCCAGCCTCCTCCACGGCCTGCCCGCACCGCGCCATGTGCCCCAGGCTCAAATGGGCTCGGCCCATGGGTGAACTCCCCACAACCCCTCCTGTTCAGCCCAACGATGCAGCAGTTTTGGCCCAGGACATATTTTTTCCCCTGACCGAATTTGTCTATTTATCCAGAGTATTTTAGTTTTGCTAAAAAACCCCTGCTGTTCATGCATATTATACCTCACAAATGGTGCATCATATTAAAAAACTTAATATGTGAAACTTGCTTAGAATTTTGTGTAGATTAATAATATGTCACTTTCATCCATGTTCAAAATGTTTAAAATGCTGTTTGTTTAAATTTGCCCCTATGCCATGTTAAAACGGTTTAATTCATAACTAAATCACCGTAACTCGGATTTTAATAAACTTTATATGTAAATGGGGTAGAATTTTGCCTAGTTTAACATGGTGGCATCATCTTGCATGTTTAATAACTATAAAATATGGTTTAGGGCAGAACAGGACCTAACCTAATATATGCACATGAGGAGTTTCCGGATTTGTTGTTTGTTGTTTCCGGCCTCATTTAACCTTGACTAAATAGGTAGTTTTCATTTGCTTCACACTCTTGCCATGTTTAATAACATTTAATATTGTTGGGTACATAAACGAGAGAGAACTAAATAATTGATGTGGTGTTTTGTCAATATGCATCCCAATGCATATTGAGCTCCACTTAATTGGTAGGATTGCTTGTGCACTTTGCCATGCCATGCTTCATTAAACCGGACATGCATCATACTTGATTGTGCATCATGCCATGTTGATGTGTTGATTGTTTACTATGTTGTGTGCTTCTTTTCCGGTGATTGCCTCTTCGGGTTGGATCCGGTAACGTCGAGTTTGTGAGGACCCGTTCGACTACGTCCGTTTGTCTTCTTCATGGACTCGTACTTCTTCCTTGCGGGATTTCAGGAAAGATGATCATACCCTCGAAATCACTACTATCTTCGCTATGCTAGTTTGCTCGCTCTTTGCTATGCCATTGCTACGATGCCTACCACTTGCTTGTCAGCCTCCCAAATTGCCATGTTCAGCCTCTAACCCACCAATGTCCTTGCAAACCGTTGATTGGCTATGTTACCGCTTTGCTCAGCCCCTCTTATAGCGTTGTTAGTTGCAGGTGAAGATTTAAGTTTGTTCCTTGTTGGAACATGGAGATGTTGTTCCTTGTGGGAACATGTTTACTTGTTGGGATATCACTATATATCTTATTTAATTAATGCATCTATATACTTGGTAAAGGATGGAAGGCTCGGCCTTATGCCTGGTGTTTTGTTCCACTCTTGCCGCCCTAGTTTCCGTCATATCGGTGTTATGTTCCCGGATTTTGCGTCCCTTACGCGGTTGGGCTATAATGGGATCCCCTTGACAGTTCGCCTTAAGAAAAGCTTCTCTAGCAATGCCCAACATTGGTTTTACCATTTGCCACCTAGCCTTTTCTTTCCCTTGGGTTCTGCAGACTCAAGGGTCATCATTATTTTAACCCCCCCGGGCCAGTGCTCCTCTAAGTGTTGGTCCGAACTAGAGTCCTGTGCAGCGCCCCCTCGGGGTAACTCGAGGTTTGGTTTTAGTTGTATGGAGAGCTCATCTGAGTGTGCCCTGAGAAAGAGATATGTGCAGCTCCTATCGGGATTTGTCGGCACATTCGGGCGGTGTTGCTGGTTTAGTTTTACCCTGTCGAAATGTCTTGTTGTACCGGGATACCGAGTCTAATCGGAACGTCTCGGGTGGAGGTCTATTCCTTCATTGACCGTGAGAGCTTGTGATGGGCTAAGTTGGGACACCCTGCAGGGATTTGAACTTTCAAAAGCCGTGCCCGCGGTTATGGGCAGATGGGAATTTGTTAACGTCCGGTTGTAGAAAACCTGAAGTTGACCTTAATTAAAAATGAATCAACAGCGTGTGTAACCGTGATGGTCTCTTCCCGGCGGAGTCCGGGAAGTGAACACGGTTGTTGGAGTTATGCTTGATGTAGGTAGTCCAGGATCACTTCTTGATCATACTTTTATCGACCGTGCTTTGCCTTCTCTTCTCGCTCTCATTTGCGTATGTTAGCCACCATATATGCTAGTCGCTTGCTGCAGCTCCACCTCATACCTTTACCTTACCCATAAGCTTAAATAGTCTTGATCGCGAGGGTGCGAGATTGCTGAGTCCCTGTGGCTCACAGATACTTCCAAAAACCAGCTTGCAGGTGCCGATGAGTCCGTGCAGATGGCGCAACCAAGCTCAGGAGGAGCTCGTTAAAGATCTTGTCCTTTGTGTTGTTTCGTTCTAGTTGATCAGTAGTGGAGCCCAGTTGGGGTCGATCGGGGACCATTGTCGCATTTGGGGTTCTTCTTTTATTTTGGTTCCGTAGTCGGACCTTGATTGTATTTGGATGATGTAATGCTTTATTCATGTATTTGTGTGAAGTGGCGATTGTAAGCCAACTATGTAACTTTTCCCCCTATTATATTACATGGGTTGTGTGAAGATTACCTCACTTGCGACATATGCCTTCAATGCGATTATGCCTCTAAGTCGTGCCTCGACACGTGGGAGATATAGTCGCATCGAGGGTGTTACACTTGCCTCCTGTTACCATCCGGCCTAGACGCACAGTTCGGGACCCCCTACCCGAGATCCGCCGGTTTTGACACCGACAGCGGGGCTCATGGCATGCCTCCACCGCCTCAACCCCAAGACGGTGCCTTGGCACCAAGGCGCACGCCTCCGCAGCATGATCAACTGCGCTCAGCACTCGCGCGTGATGAAAGAAGCTGCCAAGAAATCCCGCGGCCGCAAGAAGCTGCACCGGCACTCCCCACGCCACCTCATCAAGACTGCGTGCCGCCTGCAGTGGCATAGCGCGGACCTCGCCAAGACTAAGCTCTGCCTCAGAAGTAGGCCCCGGCGACCACGGCTGGCTGCCGCGCCTTCACCCCCGAGCTGTGTAGCATCGCCTGGCCAGGCAAGTTCAAGCCAGATCTACCTCCTCGATACGATGACACCGCCGACCCGGCAGAGTTCCTGCAGCTCTATGAGCTGAGCATCAAAGCGGCCAACGGCGACGAAAAAGTCATGGCGAACTGGTTTCCCATGGCTCTCAAGGATGGGGCCCGCTCCTGGCTCCCAAACCTGCAGCACGGCTCGATATCCTCCTGGGACGAGATGCGCGACCGCTTCGTTGCCAACTTCCAGGGCACTCGCGACCGCCCACCGGCCGCGGGCGATCTACGCCGCATCAAGCAACATCCAGGAGAGATCCCCCAGAATTAGATCCAGCGCTTCAACAACACCTGCCTCAAGCTCCCCAAGGTCACGGACGAGGCCAGCATCTCCGCGTTCTCAGACAGCGTCCGTGACGTCAAGATGAAGGAAGAGCTGACTATCCACGAGGAGCTTTGCACATCTCAGGAGCTGTTCAACCTGGCGACCAAGTGCGCAAGAGCTGAGGAGGGGCGCCTCTCTCTCCTTGAGCTGCCAGCTGTAGGAGTGGAGGAGAAGAAGGCCAAGGCCAAGGACGTGAAGCGCAAAGAGGCAGTGGTGCTCGCAGTGGAGCCCGACTCCAAGCGAGGCAGAGATCAGCCTTCCACAACCTGAACACCCACAACACTAGAGACTGTCAAGAGCTTAGAGCCATACGGGAAGGAAGTTTCGGTCGATGCCCCGAGCGCAACGACCGGGGCTACGGCCGTGGAGGAGGACGTGGAGGTGGACACTGGAATGACCGTGGCCCGTGCCAGGAGTAGCGCGACCGGCCTCGTGAGGACCGCTAGCAGGACCAACCTTGCGAGGGCGCCTAGAGGGACCCGCCTTGCGAGGATCGCCCCCAGGGCAACGCCGGTCTTCCCTTGTTGCCGCCGCCAAGATGGAACGACGACCACCACCAGGACGAGGGGACTGGGGGCTTTCAGGAGCCGCGTGCGATCGCTTGCATCTTGGGCGGTGCTCAGGCCCTGCTACGTCTTGAGCTTGCGTTGGTTTTCCCCGAAGAGGAAGGGATGATGCAGCAGAGTAGCGTAAGTATTTCACTCAGTTTTTGAGATCCAAGGTATCAATCCAGTAGGAGGCCATGCTCAAGTCCCTCGTACCTACACAAAATGATAGCTACTCGCAACCAACGCGATTAGGGGTTGTCAATCCCTTCACGGTCACTTACGAGAGTGAGATCTGATAGATATAATATTTTTGGTATTTTTGGTATAAAGATGCAAAGTAAAAAGTAAAAGCAAAGTAAAAAGCAAAGCAAGATTAAAGTGATGGAGATTGATATGATGAGAATAGACCCGGGGCCATAGGTTTCACTAGTGGCTTCTCTCAAGAGCATAAGTATTCTACGATGGGTGAACAAATTACTGTTGAGCAATTGACAGAATTGAGCATAATTATGAGAATATCTAGGCATGATCATGTATATAGGCATCACGTCCGTGACAAGTAGATCGAAACGATTCTGCATCTACTACTATTACTCCACTCATCGACCGCTATCCAGCATGCATCTAGATTATTAAGTTAAAAACAGAGTAACGCCTTAAGCAAGATGACATGATGTAGAGAGATAAATTCATGCAATATGAAATAAACCCCATCTTGTTATCCTCGATGGCAACGATGCAATACGTGCCTTGCTGCCCCTTCTATCACTGGGAAAGGACACCACAAGATCGAACCCAAAGCTAAGCACTTCTCCCATGGCAAGAACTACCAATCTAGTTGGCCAAACCAAACGGATAATTCGAAGAGACTTGCAAAGATAACCAATCATACATAAAAGAATTCAGAGAAGATTCAAATATTATTCATAGATAGACTTGATCATAAACCCACAATTCATCGGTCTCAACAAACACACCGCAAAAAGAAGATTACATCGAATAGATCTCCACAAGAGAGGGGGAGAACTTTGTATTGAGATTCAAAGAGAGAGAAGAAGCCATCTAGCTACTAACTATGGACCCGAAGGTCTGAGGTAAACTACTCACACTTCATCGGAGAGGCTATGATGATGTAGAAGCCCTCCGTGATGACGGCCCTCTTTCGGCGGAGCTTCGGAACATGCCCCAAGATGGGATCTTGTGGATACAGAAAGTTGCGGCGGTGGAATTAGGTTTTCGGCTCCTGTTCTGATCGTTTGGGGGTACGTAGGTATATACAGGAGGAAGGAGTACGTCGGTGGAGCACCGAGGGGCCAACGAGGCAGGGGGCGCGCCCTAGGGGGGGCGCCCCCCACCCTCGTGACCTCCTCTTTTGTTCCTTGGAGCAGGGTCCAAGTCTCCTGGATCACGTTCAGTGAGAAAATCACGTTCCCGAAGATTTTATTCCGTTTGGACTCCATTTGATATTCTATTTATCTGAAACACTGAAATAGGCAAAAACAACAATTCTAGGCTGGGCCTTCGGTTAATAGGTTAGTCCCAAAAATAATATAAAAGTGGAAAATAAAGCCTAATATAGTCCAAAACAGTAGATAATATAGCATGGAGCAATCAAAAATTATAGATACGTTGGAGACGTATCAGGCATCCCCAAGCTTAATTCCTGCTCGTCCTCGAGTAGGTAAATGATAAAATGAGAATTTTTGATGCGGAGTGCTACTTGGCATAATTTCAATGCAAATCTTCTTAATTGTGGTATGAATATTGAGATTAGAAAGATTCAAGACAAAAGTTTATATTGACATAAAAAATAATAATACTTCAAGCATACTAATAAAGCAATTATGTCTTCTCAAAATAACATGGCCAAAGAAAGTTATCCCTACAAAATCATATAGTCTGGCTATGCTCTATCTTCACCACACAAAATATTTAAATCATGCACAACCCCGATGACAAGCCAAGCAATTGTTTCATACTCTAACTTTTTCAAAACTTTTTCAATCTTCACGCAATACATGAGCGTGAGCCATGGATATAACACTATAGGTGGAATAGAATGGTGGTTGTGGAGAAGACAAAAAGGAGAAGATATTCTCAGATCAACTAGGCGTATCAATGGGCTATGGAGATGCCCATCAATAGATATCAATGTGAGTGAGTAGGGATTGCATGCAACGGATGCACTAGAGCTATAAGTATATCAAATCTCAAAAAGAAACTAAGTGGGTGTGCATCCGACTTGCTTGCTCATGAAGACCTAGGGAAATTTGAGGAAGCCCATCATTGGAATATACAAGCCAAGTTCTATAATGAAAAATTCCCACTAGTATATGAAAGTGATAACATGAGAGACTCTCTACTATGAAGATCATGGTGCTACTTTGAAGCACAAGTGTCGTAAAAGGCTAGTAACATTGTCCCTTCTCTCTTTTTCTCTCATCAATTTTTTATTTGGGCCTTTTCTCTTTTTTTATGGCCTCTTTTTATTTGGGCTTCTTTGGCCTCTCTTTTTTCGTCCGGAGTCTCATCCCGACTTATGGGGGAATCATAGTCTCCATCATTCTTTCCTCACTGGGACAATGCTCTAATAATGATGATCATCACACTTTTATTTTTCTTACAACTCAATACTTAGAACAAAATATGACTCTATATGAATGCCTCTGGCGGTGTACCGGGATATGCAATATGACAATGTTGAATGTGTCATGATGAACTAGATGGTGGAAAGTTGCATGGCAATATATCTCGGAATGGCTATGGAAATGTGGTAGGTATGGTGGCTGTTTTGAGGAAGGTATATGCTAGGTGTATGATACCGGCGAAAAGTGCGCGGTATTAGAGAGGCTAGCAAAGGTGGAAGGGTGAGAGTGCGTATAATCCATGGACCCAACATTAGTCATAAAGAACTCATATAATTATTGCAAAGATCTAGAAGTTATCAAAGCAAAGTATTAAGCGCATGCTCCTAGGGGGATAGATTGGTAGGAAAAGACCATCGCTCGTCCCTGACCGCCACTCATAAGGAAGACGATCAATAAATAAATCATGCTCCGACTTCATCACATAACGGTTCACCATATGTGCATGCTACGGGAATCACAAACTTTTAACACAAGTATTATTTAAATTCGCAACTACTCAACTAGCATGACTTTAATATTATCACCTCCATATCTCAAAACAATTATCATCCTTCAATCTTTTCTTAGTATTCAACACACTCAAAAGAAAGTTTCACAAATCTTGAATACCAAGCATATTATTATTAAGCAAATTACCATGCTATTAAGAGACTCTCAAAATAATTTAAGTGAAGCATGAGAGATCAATAGTTTCTTTAAAACAAATCCACCACCGTGCTCTAAAAGATCTAAGTGAAGCACATAGAGCAAAATTATAACGCTCAAAAGATATAAGTGAAGCACATAGAGCAAAACAACTTAGCTCAAAAGATATAAGTGAAGCACATAGAGTATTCTATCAAATTTTAATTCATGTATGGCTCTCTCAAAAGTGTGTACAGCAAGGATGATTGTGGCATACTAAGACACAAAGACACAAATAATACAAGACGCTCCAAGCAAAACACATATCATGTTAGTGAATAAAAATATAGCTCCATGTAAATTACCGATGGAAGTGGACGAAAGAGGGGATGCCTTTCGGGGCATCCCCAAGCTTTGACTTCTTGGTGTCCTTGGATTATCTTGGGGGTGCCATGGGCATCCCCAAGCTTAGGCTCTTGCCACTCCTTGTTCCATGATCCATCAAAAGAATTCACCCAAAACTTGAAAACTTCACAACACAAAACTCAAAATAGAAAACTCGTGAGCTCCGTTAGCGAAAGAAAACAAAAGACCACTTAAAGGTACTGTAATGAACTATTATTTATTTATATTGGTGTTAAACCTACTGTATTCCAACTTCTCTATGGATTATAAACTATTTTACTAGCCATAGATTCATCAAAATAAGCAAACAACACACGAAAGACAGAACAGTCTGTAGTAATCTGTAGCTAGCGCAAGATCTGGAACCCCAAAAATTCTAAAATAAATTTCTGGACGTGAGGAATTTATCTATTAATCATCTGCAAAAATAATTAACTAAATATCGATCTTCAAATAAAAATGACAGCAGTTCTCGTGAGTGCTAAAGTTTCTGTTTTTCAAGTTCAACAAGACTTTCCCCAAGTCTTCCCAACGGTTCTACTAGGCACGAACACTAATTAAACACAAAAAACACAACCAAAACAGAGGCTAAATAATTTATTTATTACTAATCTGGAGCAAAAATCAAGGAATAAAAATAAAATTGGGTTGCCTCCCAACAAGCGCTATCGTTTAACGCCCCTAGCTAGGCATAAAAGCGAGGATAGATCTAGGTGTTGCCATCTTTGGTAGGCAATCCATAAGTGGTTCTCATGATAGTTTCATATGGTAATTTTATTTTCTTTCTAGGAAAGTGTTCCATGACCTTTTTTAGTGTAAATTGAAATCTCATATTCCCTTCCTTCATATCAATAATCGCACCAACCGTTCTAAGGAAAGGTCTACCAAGAATAATAGGGCAAGAAGAATTGCAATCTATATCAAGAACAATGAAATCTACGGGCACATAATTCCTATTTGCAACAATAAGAACATCATTAATCCTTCCCAAGGTTTCTTAATAGTGGAATCCGCAAGATGCAAGTTTAGAGAGCAATCATCAAAATTACGGAAATCTAGCAAATTACACAAAGTCTTGGGAATAATAGAGACACTAGCACCCAAATCACACTAAGAATAAAACTCATGATCTTTAATTTTAATTTTAATAGTTGGTTCCCACTCATCATAGAGTTTTCTAGGGATAGAAACTTTCAACTCAAGTTTTTCTTCATAAGATTGCATCAAGGCATCAACAATATGTTCGGTGAAGGCTTTATTTTGACTATAAGCATGTGGAGAATTTAGCACGGATTGCAACAAGGAAATACAATCAATTAAAGAGCAACTTTAATAATTAAATTCCTTGAAATCCAATATAGTGGGTTCAGCAACATCTAGATTTTTATTTCTTTCAATCCCACTTTCATCAATTTCATCATTAAGATCTAAATACTCCGAATTTTTAGAACGCCTTCTAGGTAAAGGAAGATCATATTCAGTTTCATCAAGATTCATATTGCAAAACAAAGATTTAATAGGGGACACATCAATAACTTTTAGATATTCATCTTTATTTTCATAGGAATTGGAAGAACATGCTTTAATAAAGGCATCTTTGGAAGCACGCATCCTAGCGGTTCTTTCCTTGCACTCATCAATAGAAATTCTCATGGCTTTGAGAGACTCATTGATATCATGCTTAGGAGGAATAGATATAATCTTTAAAGAATCAATCTCAAGAGAAATTCTATCAACGTTTCTAGCCAAATCATCAACTTTAAGCAATTTCTCCTCAAGCAAAGCATTAAATTTTTTTTGTGAATTCATAAACTCTTTTAACACTAGTCTCAAATTCAGAGCGCATCTTATTATAATTTCCATAAGAGTTGTTTTAGGAATTCCCATAATTATTAGAAGGATTAGTAGGATATGGTCTAGGATTAAAATTCCCTCTATAAGCGTTGTTACCAAAATTATTCCTACCAACAAAATTCACATCCATAGATTCATTGTTATTCTCAATCAAAGTAGACAAAGGCATATCATTAGGATCAGAAGAAACACTCTTAGTAGCAAATAATTTCATAAGTTCATCCATCTTTCCACTCAACACATTGATTTCTTCTATCACATGCACTTTTTTATTAGAAGATCTTTCAGTATGCCACTGAGAATAATTAACCATAATATTATCTAGGAGTTTAGTAGCATCTCCTAAAGTGATTTCCATAAAAGTGCCTCCCGCGGCCGAATCTAAAAGATTTCTAGAAGCAAAATTCAATCCGGCATAAAATTTTTGTATGATCATCCACAAATTCAAACCATGAGTAGGGCAATTACGTATCATTAATTCATTCTCTCCCAAGCTTGTGCAACATGTTCATGATCAAGTTGTTTAAAGTTCATAATATCGTTTCTAAGAGAGATGATCTTAGCGGGAGGAAAATACTTAGAGATAATAGCATCTTTGCACTTGTTCCATGAATCAATACTATTCTTAGGCAAAGACGAAAACCAAGCTTTAGCACGATCTCTAAGCGAAAAAGGAAATAGCTTCAATTTAACAACATCATTATTGACATCTTTTTTCTTTTGCATATCACATAAATCAATGAAGCTATTCAGATGAGTAGCGGCATCTTCACTAGGAAGGCCGGCGAATTGATCTTTCATAACAAGATTCAACAAAGCAGTATTAATTTCACAAGATTCATCATCGGTAAGAGGAGCAATCGGACTGCTAAGGAAATCATTATTATTGGTATTGGTGAAGTCACACAATTTTGTAGTATCTTGAGCCATTGCGACAAATAAGCAATCTAACACATGAGCAAACAAAAGCAAACGGGCAAAAAGAGGCAAATAGAGAGGGAGGATAGAGAGAGAGGGCGAATAAAACGGCAAGGGTGAATTGGGGGGAGAGGAAAACGATAGGCAAATGGCAAATAATGTAATGCGAGAGATAGGGATTGTGATGGGTACTTGGTATGTTGACTTTTTGCATAGACTCCCCGGCAACGGCGCCAGAAATCCTTCTTGCTACGTCTTGAGCTTGCGTTGGTTTTCCCCGAAGAGGAAGGGATGATGCAACAGAGTAGCGTAAGTATTTCACTTAGTTTTTGAGAACCAACGTATCAATCCAGTAGGAGGCCACACTCAAGTCCCTCGTACCTGCACAAAACGATAGCTACTCGCAACCAACGCGATTAGGGGTTGTCAATCCCTTCACGGTCACTTACGAGAGTGAGATCTGATAGATATAATATTTTTGGTATTTTTGGTATAAAGATGCAAAGTAAAAAGTAAAAGCGAAGTAAAAAGCAAAGCAAGATTAAAGTGATGGAGATTGATATGATGAGAATAGCCCCCGGGGCCATAGGTTTCACTAGTGGCTTCTCTCAAGAGCATAAGTATTCTACGGTGGGTGAACAAATTATTGTTGAGCAATTGACAGAATTGAGCATAGTTATGAGAATATCTAGGCATGATCATGTATATAGGCATCACGTCCGTGACAAGTAGATTGAAACGATTCTGTATGTACTACTATTACTCCACTCATCGACCGCTATCCAGCATGCATCTAGAGTATTAAGTTAAAAACAGAGTAACGCCTTAAGCAAGATGACATGATGTAGAGAGATAAATTCATGCAATATGAAATAAACCCCATCTTGTTATCCTCGATGGCAACGATGCAATACGTGCCTTGCTGCCCCTTGTGTCACTGGGAAAGGACACTGCAAGATCGAACCCAAAGCTAAGCACTTCTCCCATGGCAAGAACTACCAATCTAGTTGGCCAAACCAAACGGATAATTCGAAGAGACTTGCAAAGATAACCAATCATACATAAAAGAATTCAGAGAAGATTCAAATGTTATTCATAGATAGACTTGATCATAAACCCACAATTCATCGGTCTCAACAAACACACCGCAAAAATAAGATTACATCGAATAGATCTCCACAAGAGAGCGGGGGAACTTTGTATTGAGATTCAAAGAGAGAGAAGAAGCCATCTAGCTACTAACTATGGACCCGAAGGTCTGAGGTAAACTACTCACACTTCATCGGGGAGGCTATGATGATGTAGAAGCCCTCCGTGATGACGGCCCTCTTCCGGCGGAGCTCCGGAACAGGCCCCAAGATGGGATCTCGTGGATACAGAAAGTTGCGGCGATGGAATTAGGTTTTTGGCTCCTGTTCTGATCGTTTGGGGGTACGTAGGTATATATAGGAGGAAGGAGTATGTCGGTGGAGCACCGAGGGGCCCACGAGGCAGGGGGCGCGCCCTAGGGGGGCCCCCACCCTCGTGACCTCCTCTTTTGTTCCTTGGGGCAGGGTCCAAGTCTCCTGGATCACGTTCGGTGAGAAAATCACGTTCCCGAAGATTTTATTCCGTTTGGACTCCGTTTGATATTCTGTTTATCCGAAACACTGAAATAGGCAAAAAACAGCAATTCTGGGCTGGGCCTCCGGTTAATAGGTTAGTCCCAAAAATAATATAAAAGTGGAAAATAAAGCCCAATATAGTCCAAAACAGTAGATAATATAGCATGGAGCAATCAAAAATTATAGATACGTTGGAGACGTATCAGGCCCCAGCCTCTCAGCGCATCTTCAAACAGTTCGCTCGCGAAGTGAACGTGGCGCTCCTCAAGGTCGAGGCCACGCGCCCGCTCAGGTGGTCCCAATGCGCCATCACCTTCAACTCGGCCGGCCAGCTCAAGTGCGCAGCCACCGCTGGCGCACTCCGTATGCTGTGCTCCCCAGTCATCAGCAATGTGCAAGTCACCAAGACTCTCATCGACGGCGGCGCAGGGCTCAACGTCCTATCCATCGACACGTTCGACAACCTCCAAATGCCTTATGAGCAGCTCCAGCCAACCAAGCCTTTCTCAGGAGTGACTGACGGTTCAACCACACCGATAGGGCAAGTCCGCCTGCCTGTCACCTTTGGGGAGCGCAAGAACTACCGCACTTAGCTCATCGACTTCGATGTCGCGCACATCTGCCTGCCGTACAATGCCATCCTCGGGTATGCAGCCCTGGACAAGTTCATGGCAGTCACTCACCACGGTTACAATGTTCTCAAGATGCCAGGAAGCGAGGGAATCATCACAGTCCCATGTGAGGAAAGGGATGCGGTGTGCTCCATTGAGCGCGCCTTCCCAGCCGTAGCAATCGACAACCCTGATAGCAGAAGTGAAGGCCCTCCGGAGACCACCCCCAAGAAGAAGCAGCCGCGCCGCGCAGGACCCCAAGAAGATGGCGTCGCGTCAGGAGCCTCATCAGGATCAGCCCCGCTCCAGGGGCGCCTCCCTCCACTGCATAGGAAAGTGCGTCTGGCGCCCTCCTCGGGCAGGGCTCGGGGGCTCTCTTCAGGAGAGCATGAGACCTTGCCAACCTCATGAGGGAGGCGCTTGGGCACCACTTGGAAGCATTCTTCATGACACACTTTCCTCAGGAGAGCACAGGGCGAGGAGTGCCCACCACCCAGGAGTTCATCACCAAGACCACCCAAGAGCTACAAGACGCGAGAGCCATGCGCGGCGACAGCTGCTCACCGAGCGCGGCTCACCATCCAGGTGAGGGTGCTGAACTGCGCGTTTGTATCGACATCCCAAGGCTCAACAGGGCCGCATCTCAGGAACGCTTCTGGCCATCACGTGCGGGCCGATGTGAGGGTCCACCACACAGCTACGTTCGCATGCCCTTCGGCTTGCCGAGCGTGGCTTCGGCCTATCAGCACGACGTGCGGCAAGTCCTAGCGGCTCAGGAGGGCAGGTTCCACGCCGTTCAGGAGGAGATGGGGACGGTCTCTAGGAAACCTCCTGAGCCCCCAGAGCCTCCCGAGGCTCAGGGTCCCGGTGGTTCATGAGCCATTCCTTCAATGCGTGGCTTCAGCTGCACCAACTCTACTTTGTCTACAGAACCAGGGACATCTTCCAAGTTCATTTAAGCTGGGAGCGCCCCTCGGGATGCATTATTACCAGGCCACACGGGTCCGTCCCTGTGTGTGTATCCCTTTTGCTTAAGTCTTTAGCTTACCTTGCTGGGGGCGCCCCTCGGGCTGCATCATCCCTAAGCCGCTCGGGCCAGACCCAGTGGCATGTATCTTCCTGCATTTACCCAAGTTGATCTGCTCTTCATGCTTAACCTGCCAACTGCTATCACCTGCTTGATCATCGTCTCCCTCAGGGCCTCTACACAGGCATGGCGCTGGTGCATGGGTCCGTCCCTACCACGACCGACAAATCTGAGTGGTCGAGCTCTGGCTCGTAGCACGTGCCATGCACGTCACCTCACCAGGCCCTCAGTGCCTTCACTTCATCCGGACCAACTAGCGGCAGGCAGGCGGCAGTAATGGCAAACCATGTTTCTTCTTGTGCCTGTCTGCAGGGACCCCGCGGGAAGGATAGTAGGCGGCACCACGAGTCTCCTTATCTCTCGTGCAATTCGCTTGCGCGTTAAAAGGGGGGATCCTGAGCATCGCGACTCAGGAGCTCTTACTGGCTCTCCGGCTCTCACCCCCTGGCCTTGACCATGGCATCACGACCTGGCATACCAGTGGTGGCTGAGCTCGCTCGAGGGCCGGGACCTGAGGACGTAGAGCACTAAGAAGAGCTCAGGAGAAGGAAAACTCGCATGGACCGACCTAGCTATGTCGCGTAAGTTGGTGCGCAGCCCTAGCGCAACATCAGGAATCACCGCGAAGTCAGCAAGATAAGTCTCGCCCTCGGATCGGCTAAATATTTGGGCCTAGTAGTCGCTCACACCATGCCGCAACCCCATTGCAGCCAAGTCATCTTCCTTTCTTTCCTTACCATGGCCGCTTGGGCGCTAAGGGGGACCTCCTGAGCATCACGCCTCAGGGGATCTTACTGGACCTCGGGCCGTGCACCTCCTGGCCTTGACCATGGCATCGCGGCCTGGCATACCAGCGACAGCTGTAGCTGCCTTGGGACCGAGACCCGTCAGCGTAGAGCAACAAGCAATCATGAGGAAAGGGGGGACCGAGCCTTAACGGGACACGCGTTCATCAAATCTTCATAACAAGGAAGATAAGTACAAAGGCATTGCAGATCCTTACATGCCCCCACAGGGTGATTCATGGTTCTTCGCAGGAAACAAAAGCTGATGCTAAGGGGATCCTATCTACATCCTTCCGTGGCGGACGCCATCATCAACAGTGGGCCACGGGAGGCCGGCGCCAACCCCATCCAGATCAGCGGCGGCGGCGGCCCGATGCCGCAGCCCTGCTCCGAGCACGGCGAGAGCTCAGGGGGACGTAGCTGTCGTCGCTCGTCTCCGGAGTCTGGTAGAGCTCAGTAGAGCTGCGGGACTCCCAAGGGCTGTTGCTGGAGTGGTCGCGAGCGGAGCGCGCATCAGCCTCGCGCTCTTCTCCGGAGCAGCACTCCAGGCAACGGCCCTCGGCATCGAAGACCTTGAAGAAGAGCGTGGAGGCGCCGTCGTACTCAAAGTGGATCGCGAGGGCGCCCCTCGCACGATAGACTCGAGCGATCTCCCCCTAGCCGCGGGTCATGAAGATCTTGCCGGTGGGGACCGCTTCGGTTTGCGTTCCGGTCGCCGGAGCACTGCAGTCGGCGTGTTGCAGCCAGAGCTCGAAAGGCCCCCTCGGCGGCATCACGTCAGAGAAGAACCACGGGAAGTGGATCCAGGAGCTCGAAGGCATCGGCGCCCACAGCACCAACTCGTGCGAAGAGTCCGCGGCGTGGACGACACGCGTCGTCATGGCGCGGCGACCCCGGATGCAGAGTGGGCGACGCTGCTCATCACTTCCTTCTCCTGAGCCCTCGGCTTGGGCGTACAGGGGTAGTAGGTACCCCGGTGGAGGCCGCTCGCACCTAGGCCTCATCACTACTTGCATCGCCGCTTCGTCACGGCGATGGATCGACCTCTTCTTCGGCAGGAGCGGCTCCGGGACATCCCGAGGGGCTTTCCCCTTCTCTTCGACGGAGAACCTTCTGATAGGCGCCATTGGAGCAAGTAGTAGAGCAAGGAGGAAGAACCAAGCAAGCGGGGAAGAGATGGGCGACGGGGGCTCCGCCCCCCTCTCCATTTATAGCAGAAGAAGGCCAACCGGCACCTCCCACGATCGCACGTAATGATGGTTTCCCTTGCATGTCGCAAGGACTTGTCAAGTCATGCTGTTGCCAAGGCAACAAGGGGAAGCGGAGACGCCCTCATCCAATCAACCGCCACACGTCAACCGAGGCCGCATGCTTTTGGGGCCCGCGGTGCTCCGAACTTGACCCTTGGCTTCGCCGCGAAGCCAAGCTCGCGCGCACCTTGGGCCCGGGGGCTACTGTCGGCGTTTTGGGAATGGGGGTCCCCAGACTTGCCTGCCTGCGGCCCATGGCGTGGCCAAGCAGCAGGCCGTACGACCCATCTTCACCAACAAGGCACCCAGGACCCTCGCGAGGGGCCAAGCCTCACGAGGTGGACGATGCAGGACCTCCTCCTGAGTGGCCTGGTCAGACAGGCTCGCGATGAGCAGAGATATCAAGGCGAGGCGAACCTCACGAGGCTCTCGTGACATGAGCCATGACGATCAACACCAGGCGGGCGCCAGCACGCAACATCATTGTTTCCTCTTTGGTGCAAGGGAGGCAAGCGCAACCACGGAGTACCGAGGCCTCAGGCAAAGGTTGCCATTTCGGTGCAACGATACCAAGACCAGGCGGATGACAAGGTGGAGGTCATCATGGAGCCCAAGACGGGGTCACCCCAGAGCCTTTCACAGTCAGAGACTACCTTTTGTCAGGATAGCTTGTACTAGATGCCCCCCTTCAAATTAGCCCGCCATTGTTGGCTCCCTTCCCGCTCAATATTTGGGAAGAGGACCAGGGCCTCTATAAATAGGACTAGCCGCCATAGTGGAGGGACAGGATCAGACCCGGAGGGATGAGATCGAATTCTCGCACTACAAGTTCATTCGCACAAGAACACCTCAACCTCAGGAGGCAGTTCTTCCCTTGTACTGTTCATCATCAGCCCAAGAGGCAATCCACCACCACCACACTGGAGTAGGACATTACACCACAACGGTGGCCCGAACTAGTATAAACCCTGTGTCTTTCTGTGTTGCGAGTTCATCGAGTTCGTCCGCAAGATCTTAGCGAGCTAGAGCGTAGATTGGTAGAAGGGAAAGACTTCGCGCTCACCCCAGTGTTCGAACCTTAAGGGTTTACCGGAACCCCACATCCGACAATCCCCTATACTTTTGGGTCATCAAGACTCTTTTCTGGCACCGTTGTCGGGGAGTGAAGCGCCTTTGGTAGGTGGAATTTGGTAAGGAAAAATTTATATAGTGTGCTGAAATTTACTGTCACTTGTTACTATGGAAAGTAATCCTTTGAGGGGCTTGTTCGGGGTATCTTCACCTCGACCGATAGAGAAAATAGTTGCTCCTCAACCTACTCAACCTACTGGACCTACTGAAAATTAAAATGAAAATGTTTACTTTGAAATTCCTTCGGGTATGATAGAGAAACTGCTAGCTAATCCTTTTGCAGGAGATGGAACATTGCATCCTGACTTACACTTAATCTATGTGGATGAAGTTTGTGGATTATTTAAGCTTGCAGGTATGCCCGATGATGTTATCAATAAGAAGGTCTTCCATTTATCTTTGAAGGGAGATGCATTGACATGTTATAGGCTATGTGATGATATGGGATCATGGGACTACAAACGGTTGAAATTGGAATTCCATCAAAAGTTTCACCCTGTGCATCTTGTTCATCATGATCATAATTATATATATAATGAAACTGGGAGTGCCAAATTACTTTTGGTATTACCATGGCATCTAGGGCAGGCAGATAAGGGACGAAGGAGAGGGGAGTTTTTTCTTCTTCCGAAAACAATGGAGAGTTCGCTTAAGAGATGTTCAGGTGGGACAAAGATGATGGACTCTTAGAAATTTCATCCTACGGCCGTGGATAGCTAACGAGGAGATCGTACGGATAACTTGTTAAGTTAATGAGGATTAACGTAAAGCCTCAATTGGTTCCTCCAATTAGTAAATATAAGATTTTTGGCCTCGCGAAGGAGAAAGCATCGCTCAAGCTTGGGGGAGGCTTAAGTCATGTTATATTCATGCCCCAATCATGAGCTCTCAAGAGAAATGATTATTCAAAAATTTTATGCTCGGCTTTCTGACAACAATAGCTCCATGCTCGATAGTTCTTGTACCGGTTCCTTTATGATGAAGACTATTGAATACAAATGGAATTTATTGGAGAGAATTAAACGCAACTCTGAAGATTGGGATCTCGACGAAGGTAAGGAGTCAGGTATAACACCTATGTTTGATTGTGTTAAATATTTTATGGATACCGATGTTTTCCGTAAATTTAGCACTAAATATGGACCTGACTCTGAGATAGTAGCTTCTTTTTGTGAATACTTTGCTACTCATGTTGATCTCCCTAAGGAGAAGTGGTTTAAATATAATCCTCCCATTGAAGTAAAAGTAGTTGCACCTATTAGAGTTGAAGAAAAGACTATCACTTATAATGATCATGTTGTTCCTACTGCTTATGTTGAGAAACCACCTTTCCCTATTAGAATAAAGAATCATGATAAAGCTTCAACTGTGGTCAACAAAAGTAATATTAGGACACACAAACCCCCTGAGCAAGTTAGAGTTGAACCTAATATTGCTATGGTTAAAGATCTCTTGGCCGATAATATTGATGGGCATGTTATTTACTTCTGTGATGAGACTGCTAGAATTGATAAACTTGATGCTAAAGATAAACATAGACATGTTGTAGGCATGCTTGTTATTTCTGTTAAAATAGGAGATCATTGTTATCATGGCTTGTGTGATATGGGTGCTATACAAAGAAATTATGCATGATATTGCACCAGATGAGATAGAAGGTATTGATGTCACCATTAAGCTTGCTAATAGAGATACTATTTCACCAATTGTGATTGTTAGAGATGTTGAAGTCTTGTGTGGGAAGGTTAAATATCCTGCTGATTTTCTTGTTCTTGGTTCCCCACAAGATAGCTTTTGTCCCATTATATTTGGTAGACCCTTCTTGAATACTGTTAATGCTAAGATAGACTGCAATAAGGATATAGGGGATATGTCTCATGAGTTTAATTTTGCTAAATTTCGTAGACAACCCCATGATAAAGAACTACCAAGTAAAGATGAAATTACTGGTCTTGCTTCTATTGCCATGCCTCCTACTGATCCATTAGAACAATATTTGCTAGACCATGAAAATGATATGTTCATGAATGAAAGAAGGGAAATAGATGAAGTATTCTTTAAACAAGGACCCATTCTGAAACACAATTTACCTGTTGAAATCCTAGGGATCCTCCTCCACCCAAGGGTGATCCTGTGTTTGAGCATAAACCATTACCAGATACTCTTAAATATGCTTATCTTGACGAAAATAAAATATATCATGTTATTATTAGTGTTAACCTTTCAGAGAGGGAGGAAGAGAGATTATTGAAAACTCTGAAGAAGCACAGTGCTGCTATTGGATATACTCTTGATGATCTTAAGGGCATTAGTCCCACTCTATGTCAACACAAAATAAATTTGGAGGAAGACGCCAAACCAATTATTGATCATCAACGACGGCTGAATCCTAAGATGAAAGAAGTGATAAGAAAGGAAATAGTAAAGCTCCTTAAGGCATGTATAATTTATCCCGTTGCTGATAGCAAGTGGGTAAGTCCTGTTCATTGTGTCCCTAAGAAGGGAGGTATTCCTGTTGTTCCTAATGATAAAGATGAATTGATTCCACAAAGAATTATTATAGGTTATAAGATGGTAATTGATTTCTACAAATTAAATAAGGCTACTAAAAATATCATTACCCTTTGCCATTTATTGATCAAATTCTAGAAAGATTATCCAAACATACACATTTTTGCTTTCTAGATGGTTACTCTGGCTTCTCTCAAATACCTGTGTCAGCTGATGATCAATGAAAGACCACTTTTACTTGCCCTTTCGGTACTTTTGCTTATAGACGTATACCTTTCGGTTTATGTAATGCACCTGCTACCTTTCAAAGATGCATGATGGCTATATTCTCTGACTTCTGTGAAAAGATATGTGAGATTTTCATGGATGATTTCTCCATTTATGGATCCTCTTTTGATGATTGCTTGAGCAACCTTGATCGATTTTTCCAGAGATGGGAAGAAACTAATCTTGTCTTGAATTGGGAGAAGTGCCACTTTATGGTTAGTGAAGGTATTGTCTTGGGCATAAAATGTCTGAAAGAGGTATTGAAGTTGACAAAGCTAAAGTTGATGCGATTGAAAAGATGCCATGTCCCAAGGACATTAAAGGTATAAGAAGCTTCCTCGGTCATGCCGGTTTTTATAGGAGGTTCATTAAGGACTTCTCAAAAATTTCTCTGCCTCTAACTAATCTATTACAAAAAGATATTCCTTTTGTCTTTGATGATGATTGTGTAGAAGCATTTGAAATACTTAAGAAAGCATTGATTTCTGCACCTATTGTTCAGCCACCTGATTGGAATTTACCCTTTGAAATTATGTGTGATGCTAGTGATTATGCTGTAGGTGATGTTCTAGGGCAAAGAGTTGATAAGAAATTAAATGTTATTCAATATGCTAGTAAAACTCTAGACAATGCCTAGAGAAATTATGCTACCACTGAAAAAGAATTCTTAGCAGTTGTATTTGCTTGTGATAAGTTCAGACCTTATATTGTTGATTCTAAAGTAAATATTCACACTGATCATGCTGCTATTAAATACCTTATGGAAAAGAAAGATGCTAAACCTAGCCTTATTAGATGGGTTCTCTTGCTACAAGAATTTGATTTGCATATTATTGATAGAAAGGGAGCCGAGAACCCCATTGCAGACAACTTGTCTAGGTTAGAAAATTTTCTTGATGACCCACTACCTATTGATGATAGCTTTCCGGATGAACAATTAAATGTCATAAATGCCTCTCGAACTGCTCCATGGTATGCTGATTATGCTAATTATATTGTTGCTAAATTTATACCACCTAGTTTCACATACCAGCAAAAGAAAAAGTTCTTATATGATATGAGACATTACTTTTGGGATGACCCACATCTTTATAAAGAAGGAGTAGATGGTATTATTAGACGTTGTGTACTTGAGCATGAACAGGAACAGATCCTACACAAGCATCATTCCGAGGCTTATGGAGGACACCATGCTGGAGATAGAACTGCACATAAGGTATTGCAATCCAGTTTTTATTGGCCTACTCTCTTCAAGGATGCTCGTAAGTTTGTCTTGTCTTGTGATGAATGTCAAAGAATTGGTAATATTAGTAGACGTCAAGAAATGCCTATGAACTATTCACTTGTCATTGAACCATTTGATGTTTGGGGCTTTGATTATATGGGACCTTTTCCTTCCTCTAATGGATATACACATATTTTCGTTGATGTTGATTACGTTACTAAGTGGGTAGAAGCTATTCGAACTAGTAGCGTTGATCATAACACCTCTATTAAGATGCTTAAAGAAGTTATTTTCCCGAGGTTTGGAGTCCCTAGATATTTAATGACTGATGGTGGTTCACATTTTATTCATGGTGCCTTTCGTAAAATGCTTGCTAAGTATGATGTTAATCATAGAATTGCATCTCCTTATCACCCACAGTCTAGTGGTCAAGTAGAATTGAGTAACAGAGAGCTCAAATTAATTTTGCAAAAGACTGTTAATAGATCTAGAAAGAATTGGTCCAAGAAACTTGATGATGCATTATGGGCCTATAGAAGTGCATATAAAAATCCTATGGGTATGTCTCTGTATAAAATGGTTTATGGTAAACCATGTCACTTACCTCTTGAATTAGAACATAAGGCATATTGGGCCATTAAAGAGCTCAATTATGATTTCAAACTTGCCGGTGAGAAGAGGTTATTTGACATTAGCTCACTTGACGAATGGAGGACCCGGGCTTATGAAAATGCCAAGTTGTTTAAAGAAAAAGTTAAAAGATGGCATGACAAAAGGATACAAAAGCATGAGTTTAATGTAGGTGATTATGTATTTCTATACAACTCTCGTTTAAGATTTTTGCAGGAAAACTCATCTCTAAATGGGAAGGTCCTTATGTTATCGAGGAGGTCTATCATTCCAGTGCCATAAAAATCAACAACTTCGAAGGCACAAATCCGAGGGTGGTAAACGGTCAAAGAATCAAACATTATATCTCAGGTAATCCCATAAATGTTGAAACTAATATTATCGAAACCGTAACCCCGGAGGAATACATAAGGGACACTTTCCAGAACATTTCAGACTCCAAAAAGGAATAGGTATGTGGTACGGTAAGTAAACCGACTCCAAAACAGTTCTAATGGCAATTTTTCTCCGTTTTGGAATATTTAGAAAAATAGGAAAATAAGAAGCAGACCGGAAAGGACATGAGGCTTCCACGAGGGTGGAGGGCGTGCCCTACCCCTTGGGCGCGCCCCTGCCTCGTGGGCTCCTCGTGCGCTCCCCGGACTCCGTTTTCTTGCATGATACTTCTTTTGGTCAGTAAAAATTCATTATATAATCTCCCGAAGGTTTTGACCACCGTATCACGCAAATATCTCTTGTCTTTGTTTCGAGCTGTTTTTCTGACAGATCTAGGTCGTCATGTCGTCTTCAAGTGCCCCCAGTCCTAATGCAATAAAAGAGAGCAGGAGCAAGAGAGTAGGATTGTATCAGAATGAACAAGGGGGTTTGTTTGCCTGGTAGATCAACAGAGGCACTACTCCTTAGACAGGTACTCTAGAGCACTCTTCGGAGCAGGACCTATTGAGAAGGAACGGTATCGACAATCAAAACACAAGTAGATGCAACAATATGATGCATGAACGTGGCATGAAGATATGATGTTGTTTGAGCTAATGCAACTAGCAGTTATTTGGATGAAGTCCATTTGAACCAAAGGTTCAAATGCAACTCCAAAATAAGCTCTTATAAATGCCATTTATATGTTTTCACCTATACAGTAGGTATAAGTTGGTTTGTCATGCATGAAATTAGTACAGATGGATAGATTGAATTTTTCTGATAATTTTTCATATATAAATTATTTCAATTTGAGCTACAGTTGAATTTCTGTGAATTTTTGAAGTTTTGCTAATTTCCTGGAATTTCCAAAATAGAAATAATCCAGAAAAAAATTAATTGCATTAGCATGACGTCATGCTTGCGTCAGCAAGTCAACGACGCTGACCAGGTCAAACCTGACGTGTGGGGTCCACACGTCAGTGTCACAATTAATTAATAGGGTTGGTTAACACTAATACTAACCTGACTACAAATTAGCTGGGCAGGACCCACATGTCAGTGTCAAGGGGGAATTAGCTAAACGGTGATTAGCCCTAAGCTAATCACCTGACCCATGGGGCCCAATTGATGGGCCAGCGAGGTCAAATCGGTCAAACCCGCCGGTGTTTAACCGCCGGCGAGGCCGAACACGGTGGAGGGGCACGGAAATCGCCCTCCGGCGACGATTCAGGCGGCGTAGACCACCTATGCGAAGCCCAGGCTCGCGCACATCCAGTGGGACACGCGGGAGACCGTGGGGTGGTCAGAGCTCGTCGGAGCAGAGATCACGGCGGCGGCCGGAGCACGGCCAAGTGTGCGTGCATTGCTGCGGTGCACGGCAGGGGCTGCGGTTGGCAGCATGGGCTTGCCGGGGGGCTGCTGAGTGTGTTGGCATGCGCGGGCGCGAGCTGCAGTGGCCAGGACAACGGTGGCGACATGAACGGCGGTGAGGTGCTACGACCAGGGTGGAAGACGGGGCTACGACATGCGAATGGCTAAACGAAGAGAGGGGAATGGAGCAAAAGCTCAGAACGATCTCGGTGGGCTTGACGGCAAGCTCGGGGACGCGCTGAGGTCGACGAGGCGGCAATGGGGATCCACAGCGTCCGAAGATGAAGACAACGGCGATGGAGGCGCTCCAGGGCCTCTTGGGGCGCATGGCTCGACGGAGAGGACGAGGAAGATGCGGCAAAGCTTCTAAGCTTGTCGGAGAGGCGAGGTCGTGGCGGTGGGCGCGGCAACGGCAAGCGGCGGCGACGGTGCCGCTCGGGCGGGTCAGAGAGAGAGAGCGGCAGAGGAGGGGATGACCACGGGAGAGAGTGAGAGAGGTGCGGGGTGGCGCGTGGTGTCGCGCGAGGCATCCAGACGATGAGGGGAAGGCCAGGCAGGCAGGTGGCGTGGCACCCATGCGCGCAGGCGGCAAGCGCGTGCCGCTCGTCCTCCTGGCGCCAGGAGGACGACGACTGGTGTCGGCAGGTGGTGGGCTTGGCCAACCGGCTTGCTGGGCCGCCAGGTGAGCATCAGGTAAGCCTCTTTCCTTTTTCTCTATTTTTTCTTTTCTATTTCTATAATTTGTTTTGATTTAGTTTTAAGAACTAAATCATTTGTGTTGCCTCTGATAATTTTTGTAGGGACTAGTTGGATTAATCCAAAGCCCTTTGTCGGTGTCAAAACCGGCGGATCTCGGGTAGGGGGTCCCGAACTGTGTGTCTAGGCCGGATGGTAACAGGAGGCAAGGGACACGAAGTTTTTCCCAGGTTCGGGCCCTCTCGATGGAGGTAAAACCCTATGTCCTGCTTGATTAATATTGATGATATGGGTAGTACAAGAGTAGATCTACCACGAGATCGAGGAGGCTAAACCCTAGAAGCTAGCCTAACGTATGGTTGTTGATGTGTATGTTGTCCTACGGACTAAAACCCTTCGGTTTATATAGACACCAGATAGGGTTAGGGTTACATAGAGTCGGTTACAATGGTAGGAGATCTAAATATCCGTATCGCCAAGCTTGCCTTCCACGCCTAGGAAAGTCCCTTCCGAACACGGGACGGAGTCTTCAATCTTGCATCTTCATAGTCCAGGAGTCCGGCCAAAGGATATAGTCTGGCTGTCCGAACACCCCCCAATCCAGGACTCCCTCAGTAGCCCCCGAACCAGGCTTCAATGACGATGAGTCCGGTGCACAGATTGTCTTCGACATTGCAAGGCGGGTTCTCCTCCAAATTCCGTGTGCCTGTTTGAATAAAGTCCAGTTTCTTGTAGATGTTGCGCTCCTTGGCTTCTACGCCCAATAATGGCCGCTCCCCACGTGTCAAACGAATATGAAAAGTCAGAGTGTTTTTACATTCACACCCCTAGCCACGTAAATGAGCTGCCCTATTTAAGGGGATGAGGATTTAGATCCAAACCACACCTTCCCCCCTTCGCGAGTGTTCATCAGAGCGCATCCGACAAAGGTCCATTCCACCATGGGCAGCCGCCGCAACTCCTCCCCTCGCCCCTCCAGCCCTAAGCCTGGATATTGGGATAGATGCTCCGTCCCGCATAGCGAGCTAGTGACGCTCCAGACCAAGGGATTTCTCCCCCAGCCTATATGATCCCGGTTCGAGCCGGTCTTGCTGTCTATAACGGTGGAGAGCAAGCGGAGAGTGCCCCTAATCCCTCCAAAGGAGAGCGGGTGTGCTTCGTCCCTTATTTAATAAGGGGGCTCGGATTTCCAATCTATCCATTTCTCCGGGGGTTGCTGGAGTTCTACGGCCTCCAGCTACATAATCTCACGCCTGCCTCAGTACTGCATATCGCGGGCTTTGTAGCCCTCTGCGAGCTATTCTTGGGTGTCGAAGCTCATTTCGGACTGTGGAAGGAGCTATTTTGCCTCGTGCCCCGTTCCAAGAAGGGGTCAATGTATCAAGTGGGTGGAGCCGAAGTGTGGCGCATCGCCGGGACCGGATATTTGTCCGGAACCCCAAAGAAGGCGTCTGAAGACTAGCTCTCGGAGTGGTTTTATATAGAAGACGTCCCGCTGCCGGATCCTGTCCGGATCGGCCTCCCTGAATTCAACAGTGCTCCCTTAAAGAAGCGCCTAAGCTGGCACCCACGGAGCCCTCAGAGGGAAAGTGACAGGGACGTTATTTACCTGATGGGCCGGATAAGATTATTAGCCCATTCTGGACTGACCATGATCGGGGTCATGGCCGCATGCATCATGCGAGGGGTGCAGCCGCTACAGTACAGAGGCCACCCCATGTGGGACTTCAACGGGGAGGACGACACCACCCGCTATGGACGTAAGGGGCCGGATTCGGCTGCGGCTCTAATAAAGACCTTGTCCGCTTTGTACAAGGGAGAAGAGGAGTATTTTCTCCACGTCGACCCAAAGGGTGGATTTTCCATGTACAATCCTCCAAGCTGGGTGAGTAGTCATCTTGCCCATCCGTTTTATATCCCCATTGTTAAATATTCAATCTAGTGATTTCAACGCAGGAACTGCGCCAGGCTGTTAAAGAAATAAGCAGCCCTCCTCCACAACCCGAGGACCCAGGACGGTCTCCCGACCCAGACTCTCAAGAGGATCCGGATCTTTCGGTGGATCCGATTGATGGAGTGTTCCATCAATTGAGCAAGGACAACGCCCTGGTGGCCATTACGGCTGATTATCCAGGGCTAATCCCGGCCTCCCAGAAACGGGAGGCCGAACCTGTGGCGACAAGCCAACGAGGGGCTGCGTGGGCAGAAAAGAGGTGCAGTCCGGACCGGGGTGTCAGCGCAAAGGTATGGCGTGCCCCCTTATCCCAGGTGTGATACCTTCGAGGCATATTAACACTTCTGCTCTCTTCAGGACAAAGAGACCTCGCCGAACTATATTTGGAGAGACCGCCAATCGTGCCTCCACTAGCCAGGCTCCAAAGCCTGACCCGGAAGCGGAGCCGAACACAAGGTGCGCACCGGACGCTCCTCCGATGGAGGATGTGGACGGATTGTCTGCCACCAACTCTGAGGTGGAGAGTGCCATGAACCACAGGCGTCGCCGAACAATTCTTCACGACGCTTGTTTCTTCCAAGAGGCGTTAGATGCCTTCAAGTCGGGAGATGCGTACCTCCGTGCCGCTCAAAATGGTCTAGCCAGAGCCACGGAGCAATATGTAAAAGACATACGGGTAAGAAAATTTTGGTAATTATATATATATATATATATATATATATATACCAGTAGCCCCCAAGACTTGAAATAGTTAGAATAACTGATTTAAGGATCATTTGTTATGCAGGTTCTTACAAAAAAGAATTCCCTACTGTCCAAGGAGCTGGAAGAGTGCAAAGCCCAACTTGAGGCCACACTAGCCGCGGCAGGGGAGCCCAAGGAGACCCCCTCTGGTAATATACACTTCGAAAGATAAGTATTTTGTGAAGCACGGCATGGTTGCGAATCTGAAAAATGAAATTGCAGATAGCGCCGGATTGAATCCGGAAAGGCAACACCTCCTACGCCAGCTAAAGGCTAGTGAGAAGGTGCTGACAAAGGTGAGGCAGGAGAAGAATGATCTCCAAGATGCCAACACCAAGCTGGGCGTCGAGCTGAAAGATGTTCGTGCCCAGCTGTCAGACTCCATGAAGGAGAATCAACGGCTTCGACACGGCATATTTAGTAAGTTCTTGAACGAACCTTTGAAAGTAAGTTCGGCGGGGAAGTCGGCTACCAGAGCAATGTCTGTAGGTGTGCTAACAGGTCGTCCTGCAGAGGAGATGCCCGGTTCTACGGGTGACCTTCTTCCCGAGCTCTCGCAACTGCTCGATCGAGTTCGGCAGGTGATGCAAGGCGTCGCCCAGGCCCTGTGGCCATCCGTCTCCATGCCCGAACGTCTTGGAGAGCTTGCGGTGAAGCTAAAGGGAGCACGACGGCGCTTCCGATTGTGGAAGATATCAGCCTGCCATCAAGGCGCTAGGGAGGCCTGGGCCATGGTGAAGACGCGGTACGCAAAGGCTGACCCCAACCACATGGCCGAGGTCGGTCCTGTAGGGCCCGATGGGAAGGAGATCCCTGTAAGCTTAGTATACGGCCAAGTAGAGTTGGCCGCGAAGTATTCCCAGCAGGACTGTAAATTAGACAGCCTGCTAGATGGTATTGAAGAGGAATACAATCAGTCAAAATGACTATGTAATTTAATTGACATTTATAATGCCTTCTAGCCGGATTGTAGATCATTTGTCATGGCCGACCTTTTCGCTTCAGCCTTGGGACCTGACGGTCCGGAGTGTGTCCGAATTCTCATGCGGTTATATTGGAACCAGGGAATGCATGGAGACCAGGCGTAAGGGTCATTAGTGCATGAACAGACAAGTGCCCGACTAGTTATGTTATATTACATGGTTAGTAAGAAACATCTTCCAGGGAGAATAGTTTCGTTAGGGTTCCTTTCCCTGGGAGGGATGCCCTAAGGTGCATGTCCATGCTGCGAAAAGAAACGCAGGAAAAACATCTGGGGGCGTATAGAGAAAAAAGATCATCTTTAGTTCACCGACCGAATATTCCCTTAAGAACACTAGCTTTCGGCTTCACCCAGTCTGAGGTACACGCCCGGCTGACCCGGCAGTAACAATCGCAGAGGTGCTCCCTTTACCACCTAGCCGAACAATTGGGAAGGTAGGGGTAAGCACAGGAGCCAGGCAGCCCAGCTTGGCCAAAACTTAAGTCATATCGATGCATATAATGGTGAATAAAAGGTACATGCGGAAGTGTGACACATGTGTTGGGCATGAAGCCCGTATGAATAAGCTTCTGTTTAAAGAAGCCCCCAGGTTTAATGAGCGCGGATAACGCGTCACTTTATGAGCCTTTAAAGGCTATAAGAGAGAGAGAGAGAGAAGAGAAATGTAAGACGGAAAATATATAAAAAATGGACAGAGGAAGGAGACGAACATAGAGTCCGGCGCTAGGCATAGAATCTTCGGAGACGGGCTGCGTTCCATGGGTTCGGCTCGAGTCGGTTATCCGATGCATCTCGCAGGCGGTATGCTCCACCAGTCAGGACTTGGTCAATTATGAAGGGACCTTCCCACTTGGGCTTGAGTTTGTCCTTTTTCTTGTCCGGTAGTCGTAGAACTAATTCGCCAACGTTGTAATTTTTGGCCCGTACTTCTCTGCTTTGGTATCTTCGAGCCTGCTGTTGATAGAATGCGAAACGGGCTTTTGCCACGTCACGCTCCTCCTCCAATGCGTCCAAACTGTCCTGCCGATCGAGCTCGGCTTCTCTTTCTTCGTACATGCGCACTCGAGGTGAGTCATGAATTATGTCGCAGGGCAAAACTGCCTCTGCGCCGTACACCATAAAGAATGGTGTGTATCCAGTGGTGCGATTCGGCGTGGTCCACAGCCCCCAGAGTACGGAGTCGAGCTCCTCTACCCAGTGCGTGTTAGATTCCTTGAGGGACCGCACTAATCTGGGTTTGATGTCGCTCATGATAAGACCATTTGCATGTTCGACCTGGCCGTTAGTTTGTGGGTAATAGACGGAAGCATAATCGAGCTTGATGCCCATGTTTTTGCACTAGAGTTTTACCTCGTCGGCCGTGAAGTTCGTGCCGTTATCGGTGATGATGCTGTGGGGAACGCCGTAGAGGTGTACTACCCCGGATATAAAGTCTAACACCGGTCCGGATTCGGCCGTCTTAACAGGCTTGGCTTCTGTCCATTTGGTGAACTTATCCACCATGACCAGTAAGTATTTTTGCTTGTGGTTTCCGCCTTTAAGGGGTCCAACCATGTCAAGCCCCCAGACCATGAAGGGCCAAGTAATGGGGATAGTTTGGAGGGTGGTGGGTGGCATATGGCCTTGGTTTGCAAAGAGCTGGCAACCGGTGCATCATTGGACTAAGTCCTGAGCGTCTGCCCGGGCCGTCGGCCAATAAAAGCCTGTACGGAAGGCCTTGGTTACAAGGGACCGAGCTGCAGCGTGATGACTGCCCAGTCTGGCATGAATTTCAGCCAGGAGGTTCCACCCCTCCTCTTTGAAGATGCACCTTTGAAGGACTCCGGTAGTGCTTTTCTTATAAAGCTCTCCTTCGTGGACTCTGTAGGCTTTGGATCGCCACATTATGCAGCATGCCTCATTTTGGTCCTCGGGGAGTTCCTGCCTAGTAAGGTAGGCGAGGAATGGTTCTATCCACGGGGCGATGACGGCCATTATTACGTGGGCTAAAGGTGTTATTTCATTGGCAGTGCGGTTGGGTCCGGGCTGTTATTGTCCGGCCCCCCTTCCCATAGTATGGATGGCTTGAACAACCTTTCCAAGAAGATGTTGGGGGGACTACATCGCGTTTTGCACCGATGCGTGCCAGGACATCTGCCGCCTGATTATTTTCCCAGGCTATATGGTGAAATTCAAGCCCCTCGAACCGAGCTGAAATTTTTAGGACGGCGTTGCGGTAAGCTGCCATTTTTGGATCCTTGGCGTCGAAGTCTCCATTTATTTGGGATATTGCGAGGTTCGAGTCCCCGCGCACCTCTAGGCGTTGAATGCCCATGGATGCTGCCATCCGGAGACCATGTAAAAGGGCCTCATATTCGGCTGCATTGTTGGAGTCTATGTACATAATCTGGAGTACGTACTGAACTGTGTCTCCTGTGGGGGACGTCAAAATGACGCCAACCCCAAGTCCGGCAAACGTCTTGGAGCCGTCGAAATGCATGATCCAATGTGAATATGTGCCGTAGTCTTTAGGGAGTTCGGCCTCCGTCCATTCTGCGACGAAGTCGGCCAAGACTTGCGGCTTGATGGCTTGCCGTGGCTTATAAGTTATGTCAAACGGGAGGAGCTCAATGGCTCATTTTGCAATCCGGCCCGTTGTGTCACGGTTGTTTATAATATCGTTAAGTGGTACTTCCGAGCCTACTGTTATTGAACACTCTTGAAAGTAGTGTCGTAGCTTCTTGGATGCCATGAATACCGCGTACGCGATCTTTTGATAATGCGGGTACCGTGATTTGCAAGGAGTAAGGATAGTGGACACATAATAGACCGGCTTTTGAAGGGGGAATTTGTGTCCGTCCGCTTCTCGTTCGATGATGAGCACTGCGCTTACAACCTGATGTGTTGCTGCAATGTATAATAACATTGGTTCGCCAATGTTTGGCGCGGCCAGGACTGGGTTTGTTGCCAGTATGGCTTTTATTTCATCGAGTCCGGCCGTGGCTGCATCCGTCCATTCGAAGTGTTCGGTGCGCCGAAGGAGGCGGTAAAGGGGTAGGGCCTTTTCTCCCAAGCGGGAGATAAAGCGGCTTAGAGCCGCCACGCATCCGGTTAACTTTTGTATTTGTTTGAGGTCCTTTGGGATATCCAATTGCGACAGAGCTTGTATCTTGGCCGGATTTGCTTCAATTCCTCTACTGGATACAATGAAGCCCAAGAGCTTTTCGGTTGGAACGCCGAAAACGCATTTTTCTGGGTTGAGCTTGATGTCGTATGTTCGAAGGTTATCAAATGTGAGCCTCAAGTCGTCTACTAGAGATTTGACATGTCTTGTTTTGACGACCACATCATCTACATATGCTTCCACTGTTTTGCCGATCTGGTTTGCCAGACATGTCTGAATCATGCGCTGATATGTTGCGGCGGCGGTTTTGAGCCTGAAGGGCATCGTGTTGAAGCAGAATGGGCCGTATGGTGTGATAAATGTCGTTGCCGCTTGGTCTGGCTCTGCCATCTTGATTTGATGGTAGCCGGAATATGCGTCGAGGAAACACAACGAATCGTGTCCTGCGGTAGCGTCGATAATTTGATCGATGCGGGGGAGGGGGAAGGGATCCCTTGGGGAAGCCTTGTTAAGGTCTTTAAAATCAACACACAGGCGCCAGGATTTGTCCTTCTTTGGTACCATCACTAGGTTTGCTAGCCAGTCCGGATGTTTTATGTCTCTGATGAATCCGACCTCCAATAGCTTTGCTAGCTCCTCTCCCATGGCCTGTCTCTTAGGTTCGGAAAACACCGAAGAGTCTGTTTGACCGGTTTGAATCCTGTTTGGATATTTAAGCTATCCTCGGCCAGCCTGCGTGGGATTCCTGGCATGTCCGAAGGGTGCCAGGCGAAAATGTCCCAGTTCTCTCGTAGGAACTCTCGCAGTGCAGCGTCTACATCAGGGTTTAACTGTGCCCCGATGGAAGTTGTTTTATTGGGGTCCGTTGGATGGACTTGGAATTTGACTATTTCGTCCGCCAGTTTAAAGGAGGTGGACTTGGATCTTTTGTCAAGTACCACATTGTCCCTATTCACCGTAGAGCGCAGCGCAGTCAGTTCCTCAGCCGCTAGGGCTTCGATAGTGCCTCGAGGGCCAGTGCGGCTGTCTTGTTTTCAGCGCGGAGTGCTATGTCCGGATCACTAGCGAGAGTGATGATCCCGTTAGGCCCGGGCATCTTGAGCTTGATGTACCCGTAGTGGGGTATTTCTTGGAAGATTGTAAACGCTTCCCGCCCTAGCCGAGCGTGATAACCGCTGCTGAACGGAGCCACATGGAACGTGATCTCTTCGGACCTGTAATTATCCGGCGTGCCGAACACCACATCTAGTGTGATTTTTCCTGTACAGCGTGCTTCCCGACTGGGGATTATTCCTCTAAAGGTTCTGCTGCTTCGCTCAATGCGGTTCCAGTCTATTTCCATTTTTTGAAGGGTTTCCTCGTAAATGTGGTTCAATCCACTGCCGCCGTCCATGAGTACCTTGCTAAGACGAAAGCCGTCCACTATTGGGCTGAGGACCAATGCGGCTGGTGCTCGGGCTGTTCGGAATTTAGGTTCATCACTGGCGTTAAAGGTAATAGCCGTGTCACTCCATGGGTTTATTGTTGCTACTTGGTAGACTTCGGCAAGGCTGTGGAGTGTCCTTTTTCGCATATTATTTGATGCGAAAGTCTCGAAGACTGTTAATACCGTATTGGTGTGTCTGGGGTGGTTTTCTGTGGCCTCCGGAATTAGGAGATTTTCGCCAATTTTAGCCACCTGTTGGAGTATCCAACATGCTCTAAGGCTGTGAGTTGGTGTGGTGTCCTCTGTACTGTGAATTTTACAGGGTCCATTAAGCCATCCTTCTAGTACGGTTCCATGCCCTATAGAGGGTTTTTGCTTTTTGGTGTTTAACCCGGGTGTCTGGTGATGATGCACCCTTTTATTTCGGAGTGGGTTTTTATTCAGGGCCGAATTGTCCCAAAATTTTATTTTTGTTTTCCAGGCGCTTTCCATCGCACAGTACTTTCGTACAATGGACGCCAAGTCAGCGAAGCGTGTAATATCACGGCGACTTATGGCGTTGAGTATTCCCTTGTCCGTGCAATTATTGCAGAAGATTGAGATTGCGTTTTCCTCGCGGCAGTCCCTTAGCCTGTTCTTAACCAAGAGGAATCTGGCCCAGTAATGATGTACTATTTCGTCGGGCTCTTGCCTGATTTTGGATAGATCGCTTATGTTGGGGTGGGTGGGTGGAGTTAAATCCGAAGCCTTACCTCGTCTGAGGCTCAGAGGCCGAGGAATTTCCAAACTCGAAAATTTGGATCCCTGGGTGTTGTCCAATGAATCCAGCCCGTCGCCTGACTCTAAGTTCAGGTCTTGAGTGATATCCTCCCCTCCGCGGGTATCCGGCTTGGAGGGATCGAGAATCCGGACGTAGCGAGTCCTTAAGATAGACGAAGGGTCACCGCACTGTCCCTCTACCACGGCAACGTGATGGGTGACTTGGGGAGAGTTAATCTCTCTCAGATCCGGTTTAGGCCCAATCTGGTCGTAATCCGTAGCGACTCCCAGGGCGGCGAAGCGATCCGAGAGCTCGTTTATGGAGGAGAGCTCCACTGGATCTAACTCCTCGGCGAGTTCTGAGCTGACATGAAGATTGTTTTTGATGGCTCAAGAGGTCATCGTCGGCGCAGAAGCCGAACAGGCGGTCATAAGAAAACCACCTAGCCGGAGGGTTTGGCTGACAGCCAAAGCTCCCTTAGCAACGGTGCCATCTTTAAAGATGGGGCGAGGCATCCTTCCTGATGGCGACGACACAGAGGAACTCTCAATGAAAGCACCAATGTCGGTGTCAAAACCGGCGGATCTCTGGTAGGGTGTCCCGAACTGTGCGTCTAGGCCGGATGGTAACAGGAGGCAAGGGACACGAAGTTTTACCCAAGTTCGGGCCCTCTCGATGGAGGTAAAACCCTACGTCCTGCTTGATTAATATTGATGATATGGGTAGTACAAGAGTAGATCTACCATGAGATCGAGGAGGCTAAACCCTAGAAGCTAGCCTATGGTATGGTTGTTGATGTGTATGTTGTCCTACGGACTAAAACCCTCTGGTTTATATAGACACCGGATAGGGTTAGGGTTACATAGAATCGGTTACAATCGTAGGAGATCTAAATATCAGTATCGCCAAGCTTGCCTTCCACGCCAAGGAAAGTCCCTTCCGGACACGGGATGGAGTCTTCAATCTTGCATCTTCATAGTCCAGGAGTCCGGCCAAAGGATATAGTCCGGCTGTCCGAACACCCCCTAATCCAGTACTCCCTCACCCTTCACCAAAAATCAAAAGTATTGGAGCTACTAAATATTTTATATGAATTAATAGCCCCAATGCAAATACAATTTGAATTGATTCAAAAATCCAAATGTCAGGGGAAAATGTGCATCACCTCTGGTTATTGTTTCCAGCATTTTCCAAAAATGATGAACATTTTTAAGGCCATTTGGAATCACTGAAAATATTTTTAGTTGGACCTGGTGGATTCCTTTTGATGCTAGGGTTTGAACATCCCCCATATCAAGTTCATTTGAAAATTAAACATGATGCAGACAATAGTAGCTAGCCTAGAGCATACCAGAACTAGGGATGTGACATTAAGGGAAGTGCGAACTGATTTGGTATAGTACACGTTAGGCTTGTCTCGAAATTTCAACCCACGCCTTGTTATCCCGAAATTTTAAGATTTCTCTTTGTCTCGTTGTGGTCCGAAACCTCCCTCCATATCAACCCGCCCCTTGATATTCCCAAATTACAATGCGCGTGAAAACTCCCACCTCCTGCGAAATCCCAACACGTGAAATTCTTGTGATACCCTTGAACCAAAAGAACCACCTAGTTCAAATTGCTGGGGGTACTTTCGTAACTTACCCCCACATTTTGGACAAGCGCCTCCCTAAGCCATGGTTTCCCCTCCCATCCCTTCCGTCCCCATGCGTATATTGAGGCCACGAAAACCTGCGAAGCCCCACACCCTCCTCCGCCCGCCACCCGGCCGCCACCCAGCTGGAGCCTCTTCCCCGACGACATCGTCCACCGCAACAGTTCAACGTCTGATACGTCTCCAATGCACCTATAATTTTTTATTGTTCCATTCTGTTATATTATCATTCTTGGATGTTTTACATTCATTTTATAGCAACTTTATATCATTTTTTGGGACTAACCTATTGAGATAGTGCCTAGTGCTAGTTGCTATTTTTTGCTTGTTTTTTACTTCGTAGAATATCCATATCAAACGGAGTCCAAACGCAGTGAAACTTTTTGGAGATTTTTTCTGCCCAGAAGACAACTTGGGAGCCAAGAAAGTGCACGAGGGGAGGCCCATGGGGCCCACAAGACACCAGGGCGTGCTAGAGGCCCCTAGCGTGCCTAGGTGGGTAGTGGGGCCCACAGTAGTCCTTTCCACCACCTCTCAGCTCTATAAATACACATATATTCTAGAAACCCTAAGAGAATTGATGAAATACAATTCCAGCCGTGGTATGTTCCAGAACCACGAGATCCATTCTAGAGCCCTTTTCCGGCACCTTGCCGGAGCGGAACACGATCACGGATTCATAGAGGGTTTCATCATCCTCATTGGTGCTCCTCCGATGATGCGTGAGTAGTTTACCACAGACCTACGGGTCCATAGGCAGTATCCATGGAATTATCGTCAAGGTAGTTTTCATCATGCTCATATGATTTGTGTTCGTTACTTTGATAATTTTATATGTGGGTGGACCGGTGTTTGGGTGTTGTCCTTACTTGGACAAGCCTCCCACCTATGATTAACCCCTCTCGCAAGCATCTGCAACTACGAAAGAAGAATTAAGATAAATCTAACCATAGCATGAAACATGTGGATCCGAATCAACCCCTTAAGAAGCAACACATAAACTAGGGTTTAAGCTTCTGTCACTCTAGGAACCCATCATCTACTTATTACTTCCCAATGCCTTCCCCTAGGCCCAAATCATGGTGAAGTGTCATGTAGTCAATGTTCACACTAGAGGAAACACAACATACATCTTATCAAAATATCGAACGAATACCAAATCAACATGATTACTTATAACAAGACTTCTCCCATGTCCTCATGAACAAACATAACTACTCACAAAGCATGTTCATGTTCAAGATCAGAGGGGTAATAAATATTATTAAGGAGCTGAACATATGATCTTCCACCAAATAAACCAACTAGCATCAACTACAAGGAGTAATCAACACTACTAGTAACCCACATGTACCAATCTTAGGTTTTGGGACAAAGATTGAATACAAGAGATGAACTAGGGTTTGAGAGGAGATGGTGCTGGTGAAGATGTTGATGAAGATTGACCCTCCCTCGATGAGAGGATTGTTGGTGATGACGATGGCTTCGATTTCCCCCTCCCGGGGGGAAGTTTCCCCGGCAGAATAGCTCCGCCGGAGCCCTAGATTGCTTCTGCCCAGGTTCCACCTCAAGACGGCGGTGCTTTGTCCCGAAAGCTTCCCCCCTTATTTTTTTCTAGGTCAAAACCCTCAATATAGTAGAGGATGGGCACCGTACGATGGCTAGGGGTCCCACAAGCCCTGGAGGTGCGCCTTGGGGGGGGGGGGTCGGGCGCCCCAGGCTTGTGGCCTCCTGGCGGGTCCCCTTCTGTTGTTTCTTTGCCCAATATTTTTTATATATTCCAAATAATTCTCCGTAAAGTTTTTGGAAATTTGGAGTAGTGCAGAATAGGTATATCAGATTTGCTCCTTTCAGCTCCAGAATTCCAGCTGCCGGCATTCTCCCTCTTCATGTAAATCTTGTAAAATAAGAGAGAAAAGGCATAAGTATTGTACCATAATGTGAAATAACAGCCCATAATGCAATAAATATCAACATAAAAGCATGATGCAAAATGAACGTATCAACTCCTCCAAGCTTAGGCCTCGCTTGTCCTCAAGCGAAAGCCAAAATCGATAGAGGTGTCGATAAAATAAAATACGGACACGAAGGCATCATGATCATCTTTTAAAACAGCAATATATTGTCATATAACTTCTTATGCTAAAGTGATAATTCGTTCACAAGGTAAAGTATGAATCAAAACCTTTATTGAAAACTAACAAACTATGATCTCGGTCATCGAGGCAATTGCAATTTATCATAACATCGAAAAGAGTCAATGTAAGAGCTTTTATGTAGCAAGTTCACATACTCAACCGTCATTTAAACTTTCATAATTGCTAACACTCACGCGATACTTTTGAGATCAAAGATTCAATCAAACACATAGGAAGATAGGGGCTTATAGTTTCGCCTCCCAACTACTTACCTCAAGAGTAATGTTGGTGTCAAAACTGGCGGATCTCGGGTAGGGTGTCTGAAAGTGCAACTATCCCTAGGTGGTTTTGGTAATTCATAACAACATATAGCTCATTGAGCTAATGCTATTCCAAGATGATCATTTCAGGAAAGCTCAATGATTGGCATGGCATGGATGGTGAAAGTGGAACCCTCAAAATGCTAAGGACAAAGGATTGGCTCTAGCTCATATGCTCAAGACTCTTCATTTTACATTTTAGTGGTCCAAGATCACATTGAGTCCATAGGAAAAGCCAATACTATCAAGGAGGGATGAGGTGTTGCTTAATGAGCCTCTTGCTTCATGTGCTTAATGATATACTCCAAAATCCTCAGCTACTTTCCCATATCCACATTTGACCTAAACCCAAAGCCAAACTCGGCCCTACCGATTCTTTCAACCTGGCGCCACCGAGTTTCACTTGTCATGGCCATTGCCAAACCCTAAGCAAATCGGTTCTACCGATAGGGATCTCGGTCTCACTGAGATGGGATTGCAATTTCTCTGTTTCCTTTTCATAACTTTTTGGTCTTACCGAAAGAGCGGATCGGTCCCACCGAGATTGCAATGTAAACTCACTGTTTCCTTTTCGTAACATTTCGGTCTCACCGAGAAGAGCGAATCGGTCCCATCGAGTTTGCCTGACCAACCCTCTGGTTAGCTTATTACCAAATTGGTCTCAACGAGTTTGTGTAATCGGTCTCACCGAGATTACGTTATGCCCTAACCCTAACCATATCGGTCCTACCGAGTTGCATGTCAGTCCCGCCAAAAATCTCTAACGGTCACTAGGTTTACTATTTTGGTCCGACCAAGTTTGTTGATTCGGTCCCACCGAGATTGGTAAATTGTGTTTAACAGTTGGATTTTGTGTGGAGGCTATATATACCCCTCCACCTCCTCTTCACTCGTGGAGAGAGCCATCAAAACACATCTACACTTCCAACTCATATGTTCTGAGACAGAACCACCTACTCATGTGTTGAGGCCAAGATATTCCATTCCTACCACATGAATCTTGATCTCTAGCCTTCCCCAAGTTGCTTTCCACTCAAATCTTCTTTCCACCAAATCCAAATCCTGTGAGAGAGAGTTGAGTGTTGGGGAGACTATCATTTGAAGCACAAGAGCAAGGAGTTCATCATCAACACACCATTTGTTACTTCTTGGAGAGTGGTGTCTCCTAGATTGGCTAGGTGTCACTTGGGAGCCTCCGACAAGATTGTGGAGTTGAACCAAAGAGTTTGTAAGGGCAAGGAGATCGCCTACTTCTTGAAGATCTACCACTAGTGAGGCAAGTCCTTCGTGGGCGATGGCCATGGTGGGATGGACAAGGTTGCTTCTTTGTGGACCCTTCGTGGGTGGAGCCCTCCATGGACTCACGCAACCGTTACCCTTCGTGGGTTGAAGTCTCCATCAACGTGGATGTAGGATAGCACCACCTATCCGAACCACGGGAAAAACATCCGTGTCTCCAATTGCGTTTGAATCCTCCAAACCCTTCCCTTTACATTCTTGCAAGTTGCATGCTTTACTTTCCGCTGCCAATATACTCTTTGCATGCTTGCTTGAATTGTGTGATGATTGCTTGACTTGTCCTAAAATAGCTAAAATCTGCCAAGAACTAAAATTGGGAAAAGGTTAAGTTTTTATTTGGTCAAGTAGTCTAATCACCCCCCTCTAGACATACTTTCGATCCTACAGGTGGTATCAGAGCTTTGGTCTCCATTTTGTCGGATTTCGGGTTCCGGCTGACCCTTAAGGTTCGAACACTGGGGTGCGCACGGAAATCTCACCTTCAACCTCTCCGTCTCAATGGGATCTAAACTACTAAAAGAACTGCACGAAAGACACAAGATTTATACTCGTTCGGGCCACCGATGTGGTGTAATACCCTACTCCAGTGTGTGGTGGATGGATTGCCTCCTGGGGGTGGTGAGGATGAACAATACAAGGAAGAACAGCCTCGCGAGGGTCTGTTCTAGGCTGTGGTGATGAACTGCTATGAAGGGTTCAGTCACCCTCTTCCTCTCTCTCTCTACTTGTGAACCAAACGAACCAACTGACCCCCCCCCTTTGCTATGTGCGTGGCTAGTCCTATTTATAGAGGCCCTGGTCCTCTCCCCAAATATTGAGCGGGAAGGGATCCAACAATGGCAGGCTAATTTGAAGGGGGACAACGAGTACATCTATCCTGACAAAAGCAGTCTTCGCCTGCCAATGGCTCTGGTGATGACGCCGCACTGGGCTCCATGGTGACCTCCGTCTCGTAGTCCTCCTGGCCTTGGTCTCATTGCACCGAAGTGGCAACCTTTGCCTGATGGCTCGGTACTCCGCTGATACGCTTGCCCCCTTTGCACCAAAGAGGAAAGAAGGACGATGCGCGCGCTGGCACCCGCCTGGTGCCCCGTGTCGTCATGGCTTGCGTCATGGGCACCTCGCGAGGTACCCCGCCTTGAACTCTCTGCCTCCTCGCGAGCCGGCCTGACGAGGCTGTGCCTGATGATGCGCCATGTCGTCCACCTCGCGAGGCTTGGCCCCTCGCGAGGGTCTTGAGCCTCGTGTTGATGAAGATGGGCCGTGCTGGGCCCCCACTTGAGCCACGCCGCAGGTCGCAGGCAGGCAAGTCTAGGGACCCCCGTTCCCAGAACGCCGACAGTAGCGCCCGGGCCCAAGGCGCGCATGGGCTTGGCCGTGCCGAGAGGCGAAAGGGCTAGGGCGAAGCGCCACGGGCCCTAACAGCCTGCGGCCTTGGATGCCGCGTGGCAGTTTATTGGACGTGGCGCCCTAGCAACCACGCGGGTTGACAGGGGAGAGGCATCTTCCTAGACTTCGCCTTGCTTTCTTCGGTTGCTGCTCAGATCCCCTTTCTTGCGCCTCCCCTTTCTTCCTCCAAACTTCCAGATCTACTCCTGTTACGCGACCTAGGAAGCCATGGCGCCTCGCAAGCCTCTGGCCGAAGCTTTGTATTCCCCTGCTCTGGACCCGCCGACCGTGTCCAAGGCCACCTTTACCCGGCTGTGCCAGATGGCGGCGGCGCAGGGCATCGTCGGGACGGAGGTGTTCAAGGTCGGCTCCACCTCCCCTGATGGTCGAGGGAGCACCTACTACCCTTTCTTTGTGGGCGCCATCGCAGCGGGCTTGGTGCTCCCCTTCTCCGAGTTCTTCTTCTCTGTCCTCCGCCACTATAACTTGCTGGCTCTGCATCTCCACCCCAAGTCTGTCCTTCTCCTGGCGATCTTCGCTTACTACTGCGAGGCCCACGTGGGGGTGCAGCCCTCGGTGGCCTTGCTGCGCCACTACTTCTACCTCCGGATTTCTGGCAGCTCTCCTTCCGCATGCGCGAGCTTCGTCGCGCATGGCAGCACCATTACCATCTCGAATCTTGGGAAGAGGGTTGATGGCTTCCGGAGCAAGTGGGTCTTGGTTGACGCCGGGCGCGTCCACCCTCGGCTGATCCTGCCCAAGGAGCAGGCCGTGAGCGCCAGTGACTGGTGCCGGGAGGAGCTCGCGGATCCCCGCGCGAAGCCGGTGTTGGAGAAGATGGATGCGGACTTGAGGCCAGCCAACATGGCGACGGCGAAGTTGACTGGCGCGTCACTATTGAGGGAGTTCTTGGAGCAGCAGCTGGCTCCACTCCAGCAGTACTCTTCTCCGATGTGGAGGCCTCATCCGAGCCCCGTGCCTGTGGACAAAGAGGACATGGACGCGGTTCTTCAATCTCTGGTCGGGAGGACGGCGACAAGGTTGGAGGGCTCTCCCGAGCCCTTGTTTCTTCACAGCGACTGGGAGCAGGTGGTGAAGTCCATGCCCGTTTTCAACGGGGTCGGGCTCGTGCCCGTGGCGCCTTCTGAAGGACTGGTGGACGTGCCCTCCAGCGACTCCAGCGAGGAGGAGGGCGAAGAGGAGCGGGGAGAGGGGCCCGACTCCGGGGCGACTGACGGAGAGTCGAGGGCTCCCTTCCCTCGGCGCTCGCCCCGTACTCTCCGCCTATCACCGAGCGATGATGAAGATGATGACGACGACGATGTGCTGGGTAGCGGGAGCTCGCCTCCGATCCCGAAAAAGGACAGGACCGGGCTGGTCCCCCGTGGGCCTGCCCCTACCCCGGGACAGTCCGCTGCCGCGCCTTCCGCTCCCAAGGTCGACCCTTCCAGCCGGCTGTTTGGCTTGAAGTTGGGCTGAAAGCTGCCCGAGCTCACCGGCGATGAACCGTAAGCGCTTGATCCTTGTTCTCTTGTTTCTCATTCTGCCAATGAGGCCTGATGATTGCTTCTCTTGAGTAGGCGGGCGCCTTCGGCGAAGAAACTGAAACGGGCTCTTGAGGCTCCATCCGCGGCAGCGCCCCCGCCTGTGAAAGGGGGCGATCGCAGTGCGCGGGCTTCTCCTGGTCGGTCGCCCTCAGGGGGTCTGGCCATTCTGGCGGGGGCGAGCTCAGCCCCCATGGCCCAGGTGATTCCTGAGGTGTCCTCGTCTGGCGCCACTGCCACGGCTGGGGAGACGCAGCGAACGCTGGCTCGGGATTCGGCAGCCTTGCCGCCGCCACCTTCTCCTCCCGTTTTGCTGTCCACTGCTCCCTCAGCTCCTCCTATCGTCCTGGAGCGCGCCGAGGCTCCTCCGTCTTCTTCCTCCGTCTTGGAGCATGCTATTGCTGAACTGGACCGGCTGCGCCAGGACCTTCTCAGCGCCGACCCTCGCCTGGTGGCCGGGCGTCTGGAACTGGCTTCGGGGTGGATTAGCTCTGATGCTTCGATCCGGGCGGCGCTGGTTTAGGCTTCGACAGCCTGCGACGAGGAGAAGTGGGCCGTCCTTGAGGCGAAGATTGCTCGTGACGCGGCCCTGGGGGAAGCGGTCAAGGCCCGCGACCGCTGCAAGGCGCTGGAGGACGAGCTGCAAGGCCTGTGAGGCCAACTTGTAGAGGAGGTTCGCCTTCGCCAAGAGCAGGAGAGGGGGGCGAAGGCGCGTGAGGCGGCGCTCGTGGACTCGGAGGCCAAGCTCAAGAAGCGCCGCGAACGCCTAGGCGTGTGGAAGCAGGAGCTGGAGGCGACGAAGGCCGAGCTGGACGTCAAGGCTCAGGTCCTCGCCGAAGACCGCGGGGCCTTCGCGGACATGGAGAAGGACGCTCGCGCTTCGCTGAAGATGCTCTACGAGAGTGGCTTGGACAGCCCGCTTGTTCGTGACGAGGATGGCCCCGCCAAGCTGCTTCCCTTCCTGGTCAAGGCTCTAGAGGACATCGTCCTCGGCATCGGCCCCGCGGCCGAGGCCGAGGCGCACGTCCTATCTGCTGCCGCGCTGACACGGGTCTTCGCCCACGTCTACATCCGCGATCCCAACACTGACCTCGACGCCCTGCTGGAGCCGGTGAGCTGCGAGGGTGCTGCTGCCGTTGTCGAAGCCATGAAGGGGCGCGCGGAGGCACTGCTGGAGAAGTTCCAGGCCTTCAGCACCAGGCCGAAGCAAGGCGCTGCCGACCCCGCTGTTCCACAAGGCGGAACCAGCGCCGACGAGTGACTCCGTCCCATCCCTGCTCTTCTTTAGGTTCCTGCACATGCATCACGCCTCGGGGAGGCATTTAAACTTGCGTTTGGTATTGAGATTGACAGTATGGATTGTAATATTTGCTTTTAGGTTCCTTGGATTTTATGCTTTTCTTCCCTACTTGCTTGTGTTCTACGCCGGCAGGGCTCGGCCCCGCGCATGCCTCACCCAGCAGCAGCCCCGACCGGAAACCAGGACGGGACCGAAGGAGTGAGGGGCCACATGACAAGTTAGGCTCCTGAGTCACGATGCTCAGGAGTCCCCTTTGGCGCTCGAACAACAAGTAGGGAAGCGTGATGTAGGCGTGTTTTCCGTTCTACGTCTGCAGAGCCCGACCCCGCGCGTACCTCACCCAGCATAGCCTTTCGGAACTAAGGAGTGAGGGGCTATGGAGCCAGCTAGGCTCCCGAGTCACGATGCTCAGGAGTCCCCCTTGACGCGCGAACAGCGGGTGATGAGGCGAGTTGTAAGCGTGGCTACCGTTCTACGTCTGCAAAGCCCGGCCCCGCGCGTACCTCACCCAGCATAGCCTTTTGGAACTAAGGAGTGAGGGGCTACGGGACCAGTTAGGCCCCTGGGTCGCGATGCCCAGGGGTCCCCCTTGACGCGCAAACGGCCTTCGTACCTTGGCTCCGCTCGGGGAGAGACGCGCGGCGAACCAGGCCCGAGGGGCCTGGCTAGGCGGCGTACATCTGGGCGTGACCCAGCCGTAGCCCCCGTGCCCAGCCCCCTCGCGTGGTGCTCCCGAGAGGAGGCGTTGCAATGAGGCCAGCCACTGAGCTCTAGGCTCCCTGAGTTTAACGCGGCCCGGAGGCCACCCTTAGTTGTTTATCACCAGCGCGGAGCATAGCGCTTCCGTATGTGTACGGGCATAGCTGCTCCTCGGCAGTGTCGTCAGCTCCACTAGTACGTGGGAGGGGGCTCCCCTCCGGGAGGAGCCCCCGGGGCGTATACAGCCCCGCCCTGACACGTGACCGGCACGGTAGAGCTAGGTGAGGTGTATCTGGGCACCCGTGAGCCAGCGCGGGACTCACGAGGCCCTACCTCTGGGCGGGTTGCGCCCGGCACTGGGCCATATCTTGAGATGTGTCCCTACAAAATTTGGTTAGATGCCGGTACTCTACGTCCTCGGGTCCCGGCCCTCGAGCTTGTCTCAGCCGTCGCTGGTATGCCAGGTCGCGATGCCATGGACAAGGCCATAGGGTGAGGGCTGGAGAGCCAGTAAGAGCCCTCAGTCGCGATGCTCAGGCACCCCCCCTTTAACGTGCAAGTAGTCGACATGGGAAGAGAAGATGCTGCGGACAGGCTCCATGCCAGCTAAGCGTGATAGGCAATGCATAGTTCGAAATAAACACTAGCGGGATACATGCCGCTGGGTCTGGCCCGAACGGCTTGGGGATGATGCAGCCCGAGGGGCGCCCCCAACAAGGCAAACTAACGACGGAAAGGTAAATGCAGATACATGCCACGGGGACGGACCCACGCGGCCTGGGAGTGATGCAACCCTGGGAGGGTGCTCCCAGCTGAGAACGGAACTTGAAAGATGTCACCTGAGGATGTCGTCGGCGTAGTGGCGTCAGTGCAGTAGACTTGACGGGCTGCAGAAGCCGATCCTCACGAGCCCCCAGGCCCCGGGGCCTCGGGAGGCTCCGGAGGCACTGGTGACTCCTCGCGAGCTGTCTCCACCTCCGCCAGAGCCGCGGAACGCCTGTCTTCCTGAGCCTCCACGATGCCCCTCATGAGGCGCTGGTACGCCGCAGCCATGCTTGGCAGGCCGTAAGGCATGCGAACATAGCTGTGGGGTGGACCTCCACAGCGCCCCACTTGCGAGGGCCAGAGGCGCTCTATTGTGGCGATTTGATTGAGCCCTGGTACGTCGATGCAGACGCGCAGCCCACCATCCTCGCCTGGATGTGGGGCCACGGCTGGCAAGCGGCGGCAACCTCTCATGATCCTTGTGTCCTGTAGCTCTCGAATGGCCTCGTCAACGAACTCTTGCTGGTCTGATCTTCCTCGCCTGGCTCCCTCTCGAGGGAAACGTGCTGCGAAGCACGCCTCCACATGGTGCCCAAGCGCCTCCCTCGTGATTCTGGCTAGGTCAGTGGCCCTCCAGGTGAGAGCCCCCGAGCCCTGCCTGAGGAGGGCGCCGGGCGCGCCTTCCTATGCGATGGATGGAGGGCCCTCCTGAGGGGGCATGGGCCCTGAGGGGCCTGCCTCCTAAGGGGCTGAGCCTGACAACGTCTTCTTCTTCTTGGGGGTGGTCTCAGGAAGCCTCCTGCTTCCGCGATCTGGGTCTTCTAGCGACGCGGCCTGGAAGGCTCGCTCCAGGGAACACACTGCATCTCTCTCTTCACAGGGCACCGTGATGACGCCGCCACTTCCTGGCATCTTGAGGACGTTGTAGCTGAAGGAAATATGCCCTAGAGGCAATAATAAAGTTATTATTTATTTCCTTATATCATGATAAATGTTTATTATTCATGCTAGAATTGTATTAACCGGAAACATAATACATGTGTGAATACATAGACCAACACAGTGTCACTAGTATGCCTCTACTTGACTAGCTCGTTAATCAAAGATGGTTATGTTTCCTAACCATGAACAAAGAGTTGTTATTTGATTAACGAGGTCATATCATTAGTTGAATGATCTGATTGACATGACCCATTCCATTAGCTTAGCACCCGATCGTTTAGTATGTTGCTATTGCTTTTCTTCATGACTTATACATGTTCCTATGACTATGAGATTATGCAACTCCCGTTTGCCGGAGGAACACTTTGGGTACTACCAAACGTCACAATGTAACTGGGTGATTATAAAGAAGTACTACAGGTAGCTCCAAAGGTAGATGTTGGGTTGGCGTATTTCGAGATTAGGATTTGTCACTCCGATTGTCGGAGAGGTATCTCTGGGCCCTCTCGGTAATGCACATCACTTAAGCCTTGCAAGCATTGCAACTAATGAGTTAGTTGCGGAATGATGTATTACGGAACGAGTAAAGAGACTTGCCGGTAACGAGATTGAACTAGGTATTGGATACCGACGATCGAGTCTCGGGCAAGTAACATACCGATGACAAAGGGAACAACGTATGTTGTTATGCGGTCTGACCGATAAAGATCTTCGTAGAATATGTAGGAGCCAATATGGGCATCCAGGTCCCGCTATTGGTTATTGACCGGAGATGTGTCTCGGTCATGTCTACATTGTTCTCGAACCGTAGGGTCCGCACGCTTAACGTTACGATGACAATTATTATGAGTTTATGCATTTTGATGTGCCGAAGGTTGTTCGGAGTCCCGGATGTGATCACGGACATGACGAGGAGTCTCGAAATGGTCGAGACGTAAAGATTGATATATTGGAAGCCTATGTTTGGACATCGGAAGTGTTCCGGGTGAAATCGGGATTTTACCGGAATACCGGGAGGGTTACCAGAACCCCCCGGGAGGCAAATGGGCCTATTAGGCCATAGTGGAAAAGTGAAAGGGGCTGCCATAGAGGGCTGCGCACCGACCCCCTTTCCCTAGTCCTATTAGGACTAGGGAAGGTGGCCGGCCACCCCTTCTCTCTTTCCCCCTTGAGGATTCCTATTAGGAATAGGATTGGGGGGGAGTCCTACTCCCGATGGGAGTAGGACTCCTCCTGCGCCCCTCTCCCTTGGCCAGCCGAACCCCTCCCCCTTGCTCCTTTATATACGGGGGCAGGGGGCACCTCTTGACACACAATTGATCATTGTTGATCGTCCCTTAGCCGTGTGCGGTGCCCCCTGCCACTAAATTCCACCTCGGTCATATCGTTGTAGACCTTAGGCGAAGCCCTGCGTCGGTGAAACATCAAGATTGTCACCACGCCGTCGTGCTGACGGAACTCTTCCTCGACGCTTTGCTGGATCGGAGTTCGAGGAACGTCATCGAGCTGAACGTGTGCTAAGAACTCAGAGGTGCCGGAGTAACGGTGCTTGGATCGGTCGGATCGGGAAGAAGACGTACGACTACTTCCTCTACGTTGTGTCAACGCTTCCGTTGCGATCTACAAGGGTATGTAGATCAGACTCTCCCCCTCGTTGCTATGCATCACCATGATCTTGCGTGTGCGTAGGAAAATTTTGAAATTACTATGTTCCCCAACAATGGTATCCGAGCCTAGGTTTTATGGTTTGATGTTATTTGCACGAGTAGAACACAAGTGAGTTGTGGGCGATACAAGTCATACTGCCTACCAGCATGTCATACTTTGGTTTGGCGGTATTGTTGGACGAGACGATCCGGACCAACCTTACGCGTACTCTTACGCGAGACCGGTTCCCTCGACGTGCTTTGCACATAGATGGCTTGCGGAAGACTGTCTCTACAACTTTAGTTGAACCAAGTGTGGCTACGCCCGGTCCTTGAGAAGGTTAAAACGGAGTCTATTTGACGAACTATCGTTGTGGTTTTGATGCGTAGGTGAGATAAGTTCTTACTTAAGCCCGTAGCAGCCACGTAAAACTTGCAACAACAAAGTAGAGGACGTCTAACTTGTTTTTGCAGGGCATGTTGTGATGTGATATGGTCAAGGCATGATGCTGATTTTATTGTATGAGATGATCATATTTTGTAACCGAGTTATCGGCAACTGGCAGGAGCCATATGGTTGTCGCTTTTTTGTATGCAATGCAATCGCGATGTAATGCTTTACTTTATTACTAAGCGGTAGTGATAGTCGTGGAAGCATAAGATTGGCGAGACGACAACGATGCTACGATGGAGATCAAGGTGTCGCGCGGTGACGATGGTGATCATGACGGTGCTTCGGAGATGGAGATCACAAAGCACAAGATGATGATGGCCATATCATATCACTTATATTGATTGCATGTGATGTTTATCTTTTTATGCATCTTATCTTGCTTTGATTGACGGTAGCATTATAAGATGATCTCTCACTAAATTATCAAGAAGTGTTCTCCCTGAGTATGCACCATTGCAAAAGTTCTTCATGCTGAGACACCACGTGATGATCGGGTGTGATAGGCTCTACGTTCAAATACAACGGGTGCAAAACAGTTGCGCACGCGGAATACTCAGGTTATACTTGACGAGCCAAGCATATACAGATATGGCCTCGTAACACGGAGACCGAAAGGTCGAGCGTGAATCATATCGTAGATATGATCAACATAACGATGTTCACCATTGAAAACTACTCCATCTCACGTGATGATCGGTTATGGTTTAGTTGATTTGGATCACGTGCTCACTTAGAGGATTAGAGGGATATCTATCTAAGTGGGAGTTCTTAAGTAATATGATTAATTGAACTTAAATTTATCATGAACTTAGTCCTGGTAGTATTTTGCAAATTATGTTGAAGATCAATAGCTCGCGTTGTTGCTTTCATATGTTTATTTTGATATGTTCCTAGAGAAAATTGTGTTGAAAGATGTTGGTAGCAATGATGCGGATTAGATCCGTGATCTGAGGTTTATCCTCATTGCTGCACAGAAAAATTATGTCCTAGATGCACCGCTAGGTGACAGACCTATTGCAGGAGCAGATGTAGACGTTATGAACGTTTCGCTAGCTCAATATGATGACTACTTGATAGTTTAGTGCACCATGCTTAATAGCTTAGAATCGGGACTTCAAAGACGTTTTGAACGTCATGGAACATATGAGATGTTCCAGGAGTTGAAGTTAATATTTCAAGCAAATACCCGAGTTGAGAGATATGAAGTCTCCAACAAGTTCTATAGCTAAAAGATGGAGGAGAATAGCTCAACTAGTGAGCATGTGCCCAGATTGTCTGAGTACTACAATCGCTTGAATCAAGTGGGAGTTAATCTTCCAGATAAGATAGTGATTGAAAGAATTCTCTAGTCACCATCACCAAGTTAGTAGAACTTTGTGATGAACTATAATATGCAAGGGATGACAAAAGTAATTCCTAAGCTCTTCGTGATGCTGAAATCAACGAAGGTAGAAATCAAGAAAAACATCAAGTGTTGATGGTTGACAAGACCACTAGTTTCAAGAAAAGGGCAAAGGGAAGAAGGGGAACTTCAAGAAGAACGGCAAGCAAGTTGCTGCTCAAGTGAAGAAGCCCAAGTCTGATCCTAAGCCTGAGACTAAGTGCTTATACTGCAAAGGGACTGATCACTGGAAGCGGAACTACCCCAAATGATTGGCGGATAAGAAGGATGGCAAAGTAAACATAAGTATATTTGATATACATGTTATTGATGTGTACTTTACTAGTGTTTATAGCAACCCCTTAGTATTTGATGCTAGTTCAGTTGCTAAGAGTAGTAACTCGAAACGGGAGTTGCAGAATAAACAGAGACTAGTTAAGGGTGAAGTGACGATGTGTGTTGGAAGTAGTTCCAAGATTGATATGATCATCATCGCACACTCCCCTATACTTTCGGGATTAGTGTTGAACCTAAATAAGTGTTATTTGGTGTTTGTATTGAGCATGAATATTATTTGATCATGTTTATTGTAATACGGTTATTCATTTAAGTAAAAGAATAAATTGTTGCTCTGTTTACATGAATAAAACCTTATATGGTTACACACCCAATGAAAATAGTTCATTGGATATCGATCTTAATAATACACATATTCATTGAAACCAAAAGATGCAAAGTTAATAATGATAGTGCAACTTGTTTGTGGCACTGCTGTTTAGGTCATATTGGTATAAAGCGCATGAAGAAACTCCATGCTGATGGGCTTTCGGAATCACTTGATTATGAATCACTTGATGCTTGCGAACCATGCCTTTTGGGCAAGATGACTAAAACGCCGTTCTCCGGAACAATGGAGCGAGAAAAGATTTGTTGGAAATCATACATACTGATGCATGTGGTCCGATGAATATTGAGGCTCGCGACAGGTATTATTATTTTCTGATCTTCGCAAATGATTTGAGCAGATATTAGTATATCTACTTGATGAAACATAAGTCTGAAACATTTGAAAAGTTCAAAGAATTTCAGAGTGAAGTGAAAAACGTCGTGACAAGAAAATAAAGTTTCTACGATCTGATCGCGGAGACAAATATTTGAGTTACGAGCTTGGTCTTCAGTTAAAACAATGTGAAATAGTTTCACTACTCACGCCACCTGGAACACCACATCATAATGGTGTGTCCGAACGTCATAATCGTACTTTATTGGATATAGTGCAATCTATGATGTCTCTTACCGATTTACCACTATTGTTTTGGGGTCATGCATTAGAGACAGCTGCATTCACGTTAAAAAAGGGGCACCATCTATATCCGTCAAGACGACGCCTTATTAACTATGGTTTGGCAAGAAACCAAAGTTGTCATTTCTTAAAGTTTGGGGTTGCGATGCTTATATGAAAAAGTTTCATCCTGATAAGCTCAAAACTCAAATCGGAGAAGTGCATCTTCATAGGATATCCAAAGGAAACTATTGGATACACCTTCTATCACATATCCCAAGGCAAGACTTTTGTTGCTAAATTCGGAAACTTTCTGGAGAAGGAGTTTCTCTCGAAAGAAGTGAGTGGGAGGAAAGTAGAACTTGACGAGGTAACTGTACCTGCTCCCTTATTGGAAAGTAGTACATCACACAAAAATGTTTCTGTGACACCTACACCAGTTAGTGAGGAAGCTAATGATGATGATCATGAAACTTTAGAACAAGACACTACTGAACCTCATAGATCAACCAGAGTAAGATCCGCGCCAGAGTGGTACGGTAATCCTGTTCTGGAAGTCATGCTACTAGATCATGATGATCCTACGAACTGTGAAGAAGCGATGGTGAGCCCAGATTCCGCAAAGTGGCTTGAAGCCATGAAATCTGAGATATGATCCATGTATGAGAACAAAGTATGGACTTTGGTTGACTTGCCCGATGATCGGCAAGCCATAGAAAATAAATGGATCTTCAAGAGGAAGACGGACGCTGATAGTAGTGTTACTATCTACAAAGCTAGAATTGTCGCAAAAGGTTTTTGACAAGTTCAAGGTGTTGACTACGATGAGATTTTCTCACTCGTATCTATGCTTAAGTCTGCCCGAATCATGTTTGCAATTGCCGCATTTTATGAAATCTGGCAAATGGATAAACAAAACTGCATTCCTTAATGGATTTGCTAAAGAAGAGTTGTATACGATGCAACTAGAAGGTTTTGTCGATCCTAAAGGTGTTAACTAAATATGCAAGCTCCAGCGATCTATCTGTGGACTGGTGCAAACATCTCGGAGTTGGAATATATGCTTTGATGAGTTGATCAAAGCATATAGTTTTATACAGACTTGCGGTGAAGCCTGTATTTACGAGAAAGTGAGTGGGAGCACTACAACATTTCTGATAAGTATATGTGAATGACATATTGTTGATCGGAAATAATGTAGAATTATTCTGTAAAGCATAAAAGGAGTGTTTGAAAGGAGTTTTTCAAAGAAAGACTTCGGTAAAGCCGCTTACATATTGAGCTTCAAGATCTATAGAGATAGATCAAGATGCTTGATAAGTTTTTCAATAAGTACATACCTTGACAAGATTTTGAAGTAGTTCAAAATGGAACAGTCAAAGAAAAAGTTTCTTGCCTGTGTTACAAGCTGTGAAGTTGAGTAAAGACTCAAAGCCCGACCACGGCAGAAGATAGAAAGAGAATGCAAGTCATTCCCTATACCTCATTCATAGGTTCTATAAAGTATGCCATGCTGTGTACCAGATCTATTGTATACCCTGCACTGATTTGGCAAGGGAGTACAATAGTGATCTAGGAGTAGATCACTGGACAGCGGTCAGAATTATCCTTAGTGAAATAAGGATATGTTTCTCGATTGTGGACGTGACAAAAAGGTTCGTCGTAAAGGGTTACGTCGATGCAAGTTTTTGACACTGATCCAGATGAATCTAAAGTCTCAATCTAGATACATATTGAAAGTGGGAGCAATTAGCTAGAGTAGCTCCATGCAGAGCATTATAGACATAGAATTTTGCAAAATACTTACGGATCTGAATGTGACAGACCCGTTGACTAAAATTATCTCACAAGCAAAACATGATCACACCTTAGTACTCTTTGGGTGTTAATCACATAGAGATGTGAACTAGATTACTGACTCTAGTAAACCCTTTGAGTGTTGGTCACATGACGATGTGAACTATGGGTGTTAATCACATGGTGATGTGAACTATTGCTACTAAATCACATGGCGATGTGAACTAGATTATTGACTCTAGTGCAAGTGGTAGACTGAAGGAAATATGCCCTAGAGGCAATAATAAAGTTATTATTTATTTCCTTATATCATGATAAATGTTTATTATTCATGCTAGAATTGTATTAACCGGAAACATAATACATGTGTGAATACATAGACCAACACAGTGTCACTAGTATGCCTCTACTTGACTAGCTCGTTAATCAAAGATGGTTATGTTTCCTAACCATGAACAAAGAGTTGTTATTTGATTAACGAGGTCACATCATTAGTTGAATGATCTGATTGACATGACCCATTCCATTAGCTTAGCACCCGATCGTTTAGTATGTTGCTATTGCTTTTCTTCATGACTTATACATGTTCCTATGACTATGAGATTATGCAACTCCCGTTTGCCGGAGGAACACTTTGGGTACTACCAAACGTCACAACGTAACTGGGTGATTATAAAGGAGTACTACAGGTAGCTCCAAAGGTAGATGTTGGGTTGGCGTATTTCGACATTAGGATTTGTCACTCCGATTGTCGGAGAGGTATCTCTGGGCCCTCTCGGTAATGCACATCACTTAAGCCTTGCAAGCATTGCAACTAATGAGTTAGTTGCGGAATGATGTATTACGGAACGAGTAAAGAGACTTGCCGGTAACGAGATTGAACTAGGTATTGGATACCGACGATCGAGTCTCGGGCAAGTAACATACCGATGACAAAGGGAACAACATATGTTGTTATGCGGTCTGACCGATAAAGATCTTCGTAGAATATGTAGGAGCCAATATGGGCACCCAGTTCCCGCTATTGGTTATTGACCGGAGATGTGTCTCGGTCATGTCTACATTGTTCTCGAACCGTAGGGTCCGCACGCTTAACGTTACGATGACAGTTATTATGAGTTTATGCATTTTGATGTACCGAAGGTTGTTCGGAGTCCCGGATGTGATCACGGACATGACGAGGAGTCTCGAAATGGTCGAGACATAAAGATTGATATATTGGAAGCCTATGTTTGGACATTGGAAGTGTTCCGGGTGAAATCGGGATTTTACCGGAATACCGGGAGGGTTCCCGGAACCCCCCGGGAGGCAAATGGGCCTATTGGGCCTTAGTGGAAAAGTGAAAGGGGCTGCCATAGAGGGCTGCGCACCTCCCCCCTTTCCCTAGTCCTATTAGGACTAGGGAAGGTGGCCGGCCACCCCTTCTCTCTTTCCCCCTTGAGGATTCCTATTAGGAATAGGATTGCGGGGGAGTCCTACTCCCGGTGGGAGTAGGACTCCTCCTGCGCCCCTCTCCCTTGGCCGGCCGAACCCCTCCCCCTTGCTCCTTTATATACGGGGGCAGGGGGCACCTCTTGACACACAATTGATCATTGTTGATCGCCCCTTAGCCGTGTGCGGTGCCCCCTGCCACTAAATTCCACCTCGGTCATATCGTTGTAGAGCTTAGGCGAAGCCCTGCGTCGGTGAAACATCAAGATCGTCACCACGCCGTCGTGCTGACGGAACTCTTCCTCGACGCTTTGCTGGATCGGAGTCCGAGGAACGTCATCGAGCTGAACGTGTGCTAAGAACTCGGAGGTGCCAGAGTAACGGTGCTTGGATCGGTCGGATCGGGAAGAAGACGTACGACTACTTCCTCTACGTTGTGTCAACGCTTCCGTTGCGATCTACAAGGGTATGTAGATCAGACTCTCCCCCTCGTTGCTATGCATCACCATGATCTTGCGTGTGCGTAGGAAAATTTTGAAATTACTACGTTCCCCAACAGTGGTATCCGAGCCTAGGTTTTATGGTTTGATGTTATTTGCACGAGTAGAACACAAGTGAGTTGTGGGCGATACAAGTCATACTGCCTACCAGCATGTCATACTTTGGTTTGGCGGTATTGTTGGACGAGACGATCCGGACCAACCTTACGCGTACTCTTACCTGAGACCGGTTCCCTCGACGTGCTTTGCACATAGATGGCTTGCGGAAGACTGTCTCTCCAACTTTAGTTGAACCAAGTGTGGCTACGCCCGGTCCTTGAGAAGGTTAAAACAGAGTCTATTTGACGAACTATCGTTGTGGTTTTGATGCGTAGGTGAGATAAGTTCTTACTTAAGCCCGTAGCAGCCACGTAAAACTTGCAACAACAAAGTAGAGGACGTCTAACTTGTTTTTGCAGGGCATGTTGTGATGTGATATGGTCAAGGCATGATGCTGATTTTATTGTATGAGATGATCATATTTTGTAACCGAGTTATCGGCAACTGGCAGGAGCCATATGGTTGTCGCTTTATTGTATGCAATGCAATCGTGATGTAATGCTTTACTTTATTACTAAGCGGTAGTGATAGTCATGGAAGCATAAGATTGGCGAGACGACAACGATGCTACGATGGAGATCAAGGTGTCGCGCCGGTGACGATGGTGATCATGACGGTGCTTCGGAGATGGAGATCACAAAGCACAAGATGATGATGGCCATATCATATCACTTATATTGATTGCATGTGATGTTTATCTTTTTATGCATCTTATCTTGCTTTGATTGACGGTAGCATTATAAGATGATCTTTCACTAAATTATCAAGAAGTGTTCTCCCTGAGTATGCACCGTTGCAAAAGTTCTTCGTGCTGAGACACCACGTGATGATCGGGTGTGATAGGCTCTACGTTCAAATACAACGGGTGCAAAACAGTTGCACACGCGGAATACTCAGGTTATACTTGACGAGCCAAGCATATACAGATATGGCCTCGGAACACGGAGACTGAAAGGTCGAGCGTGAATCATATAGTAGATATGATCAACATAACGATGTTCACCATTGAAAACTACTCCATCTCACGTGATGATCGGTTATGGTTTAGTTGATTTGGATCACGTGATCACTTAGAGGTTTAGAGGGATATCTATCTAAGTGGGAGTTCTGAAGTAATATGATTAATTGAACTTAAATTTATCATGAACATAGTCCTGGTAGTATTTTGCAAATTATGTTGAAGATCAATAGCTCGCATTGTTGCTTTCATATGTTTATTTTGATATGTTCCTAGAGAAAATTGTGTTGAAAGATGTTGGTAGCAATGATGCGGATTAGATCCGTGATCTGAGGTTTATCCTCATTGCTGCACAGAAAAATTATGTCCTAGATGCACCGCTAGGTGACAGACCTATTGCAGGAGCAGATGTGGACGTTATGAACGTTTGGCTAGCTCAATATGATGACTACTTGATAGTTTAGTGCACCATGCTTAATAGCTTAGAATCGGGACTTCAAAGATGTTTTGAACGTCATGGAACATATGAGATGTTCCAGGAGTTGAAGTTAATATTTCAAGCAAATACCCGAGTTGAGAGATATGAAGTCTCCAACAAGTTCTATAGCTAAAAGATGGAGGAGAATAGCTCAACTAGTGAGCATGTGCCCAGATTGTCTGAGTACTACAATCGCTTGAATCAAGTGGGAGTTAATCTTCCAGATAAGATAGTGATTGAAAGAATTCTCTAGTCACCATCACCAAGTTAGTAGAACTTTGTGATGAACTATAATATGTAAGGGATGACAAAAGTAATTCCTAAGCTCTTCGTGATGCTGAAATCAACGAAGGTAGAAATCAAGAAAAACATCAAGTGTTGATGGTTGACAGGACCACTAGTTTCAAGAAAAGGGCAAAGGGAAGAAGGGGAACTTCAAGAAGAACGGCAAGCAAGTTGCTGCTCAAGTGAAGAAGCCCAAGTCTGATCCTAAGCCTGAGACTAAGTGCTTATACTGCAAAGGGACTGATCACTGGAAGCGGAACTACCCCAAATGATTGGCGGATAAGAAGGATGGCAAAGTAAACATAAGTATATTTGATATACATGTTATTGATGTGTACTTTACTAGTGTTTATAGCAACCCCTTAGTATTTGATGCTAGTTCAGTTGCTAAGAGTAGTAACTCGAAACGGGAGTTGCAGAATAAACAGAGACTAGTTAAGGGTGAAGTGACGATGTGTGTTGGAAGTAGTTCCAAGCTTGATATGATCATCATCGCACACTCCCCTATACTTTCGGGATTAGTGTTGAACCTAAATAAGTGTTATTTGGTGTTTGTATTGAGCATGAATATGATTTGATCATGTTTATTGTAATACGGTTATTCATTTAAGTAAAAGAATAAATTGTTGCTCTGTTTACATGAATAAAACCTTATATGGTTACACACCCAATGAAAATAGTTCATTGGATCTCGATCTTAATAATACACATATTCATTGAAACAAAAGATGCAAAGGTAATAATGATAGTGCAACTTGTTTGTGGCACTGCTGTTTAGGTCATATTGGTATAAAGCGCATGAAGAAACTCCATGCTGATGGGCTTTCGGAATCACTTGATTATGAATCACTTGATGCTTGCGAACCATGCCTTTTGGGCAAGATGACTAAAACGCCGTTCTCCGGAACAATGGAGCGAGAAAAGATTTGTTGGAAATCATACATACTGATGTATGTGGTCCGATGAATATTGGGGCTCGCGACAGGTATCATTATTTTCTGATCTTCGCAAATGATTTGAGCAGATATGAGTATATCTACTTGATGAAACATAAGTCTGAAACATTTGAAAAGTTCAAAGAATTTCAGAGTGAAGTGAAAAACATCGTGACAAGAAAGTAAAGTTTCTATGATCTGATCGCGGAGACAAATATTTGAGTTACGAGCTTGGTCTTCAGTTAAAACAATGTGAAATAGTTTCACTACTCACGCCACCTGGAACACCACATCATAATGGTGTGTCCGAACGTCATAACCGTACTTTATTGGATATAGTGCAATCTATGATGTCTCTTACCGATTTACCACTATTGTTTTGGGGTCATGCATTAGAGACAGCTGCATTCACGTTAAAAAAGGGGCACCATCTATATCCGTCAAGACGACGCCTTATTAACCATGGTTTGGCAAGAAACCAAAGTTGTCGTTTCTTAATGTTTGGAGTTGCGATGCTTATGTGAACCAGTTCGCCCCTTCCTTCAGCGCCATGGGGAACCAGTTCGCCATGACCTTTTCATTCCTGCCGGCAGCCTCGATGCCCAGCTCATAGAGCTGGAGGAATTCCGCGGGGTCAGTTGTGCCGTCGTAGCGAGGAGGCAGGTCGGGCTTGAACTTGCCGGGCCACGCGACGCTGCGCAGCTCAGTGGTGTAGGCGTGGCAGCCCGCGGTGGCCACGAAAGGCCTTGGTTGGTGGAGAGCTTGGTCTTGAGGGTCCCCGCGCGCTGCAGCTAGGAGCAGGGCGGGGTCTTGACGTGCCGGAGCTGGAGCAGGGTCGCGGCGTGCCGGAGTAGGGAGCGCCCGGGCAGCCCCCTGCGGGCAAGGGACTTCTTGGTAGCTTCGCCCTTGTTGCGATGGCGCCTGGCAGAGCGGGTTCCGCCCAGGGGCCAGTCGCCTTGGAGCCACAACATCTTCTTGGAGAGGAGGTGGCTGGTGCGCCTCCGGAGCTTCGTTGCCTGCGCGGGGCGGAGTGCAGCGCAGAGGGACGGACGGCGCGGAAGAGCCCCCTACGGCGCGGACAAGCTCGGCGACGCGGTCGAGCCATTCTTCGTAGACATCGTCGACGGGACGGTAACGCAGGAGCTCGTTTGCCGCGAGGAGTGCAGCTCGAGCCTCCAAGGGTGCGCGGAGCGCGCGGGATGAAGAGCCAGCTGGTGCGAGTGACGGAGTGGCGGTGCGGCCGTCTTGCCGCACGAACGGGTGCTGAGACGATGCCTGCTGCTCGCCCCCCCGCCGGGCCGGTGGCGGTGTTGACGGCGGGCGACGGGGAATGACGAGGACGCCCACCGACGGGGGCCGTCTGGGCGACACGAGAAGCGATGGCGGCCCGGCGCTCGGCGCGGGCTCGACGGGCGTCAGACATGGACGCGACGGTCGGAGGAGAGCGGAGCGGTGGAAGACGAATTCCGGCGCACCCCTACCTGGCGCGCCAAATGTCGGATTTCGGGTTCCGGCAGACCCTTAAGGTTCGAACACTGGGGTGCGCGTGGAAATCTCACCTTCAACCTCTCCATCTCAATGGGATCTAAACTACTAAAAGAACTGCACGAAAGACACAAGATTTATACTGGTTCGGGCCACCGATGTGGTGTAATACCCTACTCCAGTGTGTGGTGGATGGATTGCCTCCTGGGGGTGGTGAGGATGAACAATACAAAGAAGAACAGCCTCGCGAGTGTATGTTCTAGGCTGTGGTGATGAACTGCTATGAAGGGTTCAGTCACCCTCTTCCTCTCTCTCTCTACTTGTGAACCAAACGAACCAACGGACCCCCCCCCCTTTGCTATGTGGGTGGCTAGTCCTATTTATAGAGGCCCTGGTCCTCTCCCCAAATATTGAACGGGAAGGGGTCCAACAATGGCGGGCTAATTTGAAGGGGGACAACGAGTACATCTATCCTGACAAAAGCAGTCTTCGCCTGCCAAAGGCTCTAGTGATGACGCCGCGCTGGGCTCCATGGTGACCTCCGTCTCGTAGTCCTCCTGGCCTTGGTCTCGTTGCACCGAAGTGGCAACCTTTGCCTGATGCCTCGGTACTCCACTGATACGCTTGCCCCCTTTGCACCAAAGAGGAAAGAAGGACGCTGCGCGCGCTGGCACCCGCCTGGTGCCCCGTGTCGTCATGGCTTGCGTCATGGGCACCTCAGGAGGTACCCCGCATTGAACTCTCCGCCTCCTCGCGAGCCAGCCTGACGAGGCTGTGCCTGAGGATGCGCCATGTCATCCGCCTCGCGAGGCTTGGCCCCTCGCGAGGGTCTTGAGCCTCGTGTTGATGAAGATGGGCCGTGATGGGCCCCCACTTGAGCCACGCCGCAGGCCGCAGGCAGGCAAGTCTGGGGACCCCCGTTCCCAGAACGCCGACACATTTGCTTTGATTTCCATAGCTTTTGGTGGTCATAGCCTTGGTTTCAAAACCTAGGAGAGTATGGCGTCTAGCGAGGGAAATTATCACCATAGAGGTCCCTACTTTGATGGTACTAATTTTGCTAGTTGGAAGCATAAAATGAAAATGCATATTCTTGGACATAACCCCGCCGTTTGGGCTATTGTATGTGTTGGTTTGCAAGGTGACTTCTTTGATGGGAGAGAACCAAGCCGTGAAGCTACCGCGGATGAGTTGAAGATGTTGCAATACAATGCTCAAGATTGTGATATTCTCTTCAATGGATTGTGCCCCGAAGAATTCAACAAAATCAGCCGTCTTGAGAATGCAAAGGAAATTTGGGACACTTTGATTGATATGCACGAAGGTACCGACTCCATCAAGGAATCCAAATTGGATGTGCTTCAAAGTCAACTTGACAAGTTCAAAATGAAGGATGGTGAAGGTGTCGCTGAAATGTACTCTAGGGTTGCTCTCATCACAAATGAGATTGCCGGCTTAGGGAGTGAAGAGATGACCGATAGATTCATCATCAAGAAGATTCTAAGAGCCTTGGATGGAAAATATGATACCGTGTGCACATTGATCCAAATGATGCCCAATTATAAAGATCTCAAGCCAACGGAAGTAATTGGAAGAACTGTTGCTCATGCGATGTCACTTAAGGATAAAGAGGAACTTCACAACAAATCAAGTGGTGCCTACAAAGCCTCATGTGAAGCCCCTACATCATCAAGTGAGAAACAAAACTTCAATGAAGAATTGAGCTTAATGGTGAAAAACTTCAACAAGTTCTACAAGAGTAGAAGCAAAGATAGAAGCTCCAAGTCAAGGTCCTACAATGACAAAAGATCTTCTAGTCGAGAGCGAAACTGCTACAATTGTGGAAGACCCGGACACTATTCCAATGAGTGTACGGCTCCCTACAAGAGAAGAGAAGACTCTCCAAAAAGAAGAAGCAAAAGAGAAGAATCACCACCAAGAGAGAGAAGGAGTAGGGATGATCATTATGAACGAAGACACTCACGGAGAAGCAAGGATTCGGAAAGGAAGGAAAAATCATCAAGGAGCTACACAAAACAAAGACATCAAGCTCATGTTGGTGAATGGGTATCCGACTCCGACTCCGACAACCACTCCGAGAGAAGTTATCACTCCGATTCCGAATATACTCAAGATGAGGGTGTTGCCGGTCTAGCACTTGTGTCAACCAACTCCTACGACATATTTGACTCACCAAATGAAGGAATTGGAAGATGCTTCATGGCCAAAGGTCCTAAGGTAACACACCCCGAGTATGTTGATTTTAATAGTGATGAAGATGACTTGTTAGGCGATGATGATTTACTTGTTGACAACTCTAGTGATGAATACTATGATGAAATGTCAATTAATCATGCTAATCAAGATAAAACGAATGACAATGATAAGGAGAAGATTGAGGCTCTAACTAAAGAACTAAACACTCTTAAGTTAGCTCATGAAACTATCTTCGAAGATCATCGAGAACTTTTAAGAGCTCATGAGAAGTTACGCTTTGAAAAGCTCAATCTTGAGCAAGAGCATGAGTTTTTAAAGGCAATCAATGATGATCTCCGCAAGAAAAGTTCTTCTTACATTGCCAAGCGTTTACTCTTATCCACTTACATGCCTCAAGTCAAGTCTAGTAACAAGAACAAGAAAGATTCTTCCTCTAGTAGTAGCAATGATCATGCTAAATCCAATATTGTTGCTTCTAGTAGTTCTCTTGATTCCACTAATGATTCTCTTAGCCAAGTTACACTTGAGCAAGAAAATAGCTTATTGAAGGGAATTATAGAGAAATGAGTGTACAAAAGCCTTGCCGGGAGTAAGCAATTCGAGGAAATTGTGGGCAAGCAAGGAAGGCACCGGAAGAATCAAGGTGTTGGTTTTGAACGAAAGTTCAATGCCAATGGAGTTGAGTGGGAAGAAGATCAATACCCCAAGAGAAAGTTTGTTCCTCAACAAGAGAAGTATGATCGTACTTCCTTCAAGGGGACACAAGCTCAAGATGATCTTCCACCACAAGACTACAAGCAAAAAGGCAAGGACAAGCTTCAAGAGGAAATTGATGCATTTGAAGAAGCTCCTAAGACCTTAGTCAAGTGGATTCCCAAGACCACTTCAAGTTCCACTTCATCAAGTACGACTACAACTCCAAGGATTCCCATCAAGATGGTGTGGATCCAAAAGAAGAAGAACTAGAGAGTTCTTGAGGGTGACTCCGCCAACATACTTCACTCTTATCATTTTGGCAAGAACAAGTGCAATCAACTTCCACATCTTGCACTAGTTCAAGGAGTCACAAACCCTCTTGTTGGTAAGACAAGGGACAAGGTAACCTAAAAGCTTTCATGGACATCATCTTGTGTGTGCATCACTCTATGTCTATGGATATCCTTGTTTGTTCCTTGTGGGACTAACCCATGTAGGTATTGAAAGTGCAATTCACTCAAATGGATAGCTCCAAGTGATCTACATCAACATTGAGCATCCACATCTTCAACATCTACATGAAGTCATCATCGACAAAACCCAAGGTTAGTTCATCCCTCTTAGGGGGGATATCACATTTAGGGGGAGCTTTACTCTAAGACTTGAGCTAAAGCAACTCTAAAGATGTGTACACAACAATGCTTTATGTAAAAGTGGTAACCCCACTTGAGCTTAAACGATGAGTATGACCTATGATCAAGTGTTCTCACTTGACTCCTAAGTCAATATACTCATATATAGATGACCTAGTCATCGCCAATTGCTTGATAGATGCCAGAATTGGTTGTGCATGCTTTGTCACATATTTCAATTGCCATTTTATTGTGTGAGCATGTTGGTTGCATATGTTACTCATTCGAGGACATCCACTTGTTGTTTTGATTGTTTGGTTTTATTTCCTTTTGCCAAGTGGATGGACAAGAATGCCTAAGAGCCTCCTCTAGCTATCTATGCTTTTCTCGTCTCAAACTCTATTCATGCTACATCACAAAATTTGATCAAGTCAGATTCGAACCACTCTGTGTGAGGAGCACTCGGAGTCCCCGATTCGTCGTAGACTTAAACTTCCAAAACCTCTTGTGATTCTCGGTCTGACCGATATCCTACTTTTGGTCCTACTGAGATCATTAAGTTGATCTGAATTTTCGATCTCGGTGCAACCGATTTGAACCATTCGGTCACACCGAGTTGCAATAACTGTATACAGTTTTGCATCTCGGTGCCACCGAGTTGTTCCACTCGGTCACACCGACATGGTCGGGCTATATATAGTCACGGGCAAAAATTTGGAAATTTCTCTGAACCCGTTCGCCTGCGCGATAGCTCGCTCTGCCAACGTGGTCTCCGGATCGTCTCCTCGCGGCCAGCCGCCTCCAGTCGCTGGTCTCCATCGCCGTCAACGGAATTCAACCCCGCCGTTGCCGCCGTAGCGAGTCTCCGCCGAACTAGGGTATGGACTCGATCTTTGTGCTATCCCCAATCTGATTCCTAGCACATTGTGATCTTATTGTTTCTAGCCACAATTGAAACACTCCTATCCAGTCAATGCGTTCGTAGAATAGGATCGATTCGAAAACTTTAGGGTTAGGTTTCCGCCGAAACCATCTCGGACCCACTGAGTTGAAAAACTCGGTCCCACCGATTTGGCTCATGCCATTGCACAAGTGAGACTCGGTCTGACTGAGAATTACTAATCGATGTGACCGATTTTGGAACTTTGTGAAACCCTAGCAGTCTCGGTGCCACCGAACTGTGGCTCAGTCTAACCGAGTTCACTAGTTTAGGTTCCAAAACTGCTTCGGTATCACCGAGTTTAAAAATCGGTAGATCCGAAATGATTTCTATGGGAAACTAAAACTAAGATTTTGAATCATTCTTTTGCAAAAATCTCTGCATTTTGTGATGCTCATCCACTCTACCTCATCTATAAACTGTTCACAGGGTCAGCAGTCAGCTTGTTCATCATGTCAGGTCAGAGTGATAGCCAAAACCTGTCAGAGCAGCAAGTGCACATGAGTGAGGGCACTAGTCCCTCGAGTTCCTCAGATGAAGGCAGCAGGAGCACTCCTAGTAACTTGCCAAAAGCTGCCACCAGAGAAAGGAAGAAAAGAACCTCAGAATCAGAGGATGAGGACTATGTGGCAGAAGAAAAAGCCACTTCCAAGAAAGTTGTGCTCAAGAAGGAATATGGCTCATCTCAGAGCACAAAGCCAGGATTGAAAATTAAAAGGCCAGCAGGTAGGCAGCCTATGCCAAAGGCCAGAGCCTCAACTCAGATTCCTGAAAAGTCTGAACCCAAAGAGGCTGCTGCAGAAGGGAAGAAGAGGAAGGAGAGGATCAAAAAGACCACTGCTAGAGTGCTTGGGAGATCCTCAATCATGAGAGATTCTGAAGAGGAAGAGGAAGAAGAGGTTGCTGCACCAGCACCTAAGGCACAAAAGCTTATGGGTGATGCTATAAGATCAGGGGCTACTGCATCCAAGCCCAAGGAAGCACCCAAGGCTGCATCAAAGGCCAAGACAGCTCCAAAGAGGAATACAAGGAGCATACCAGCTGCTGAATAGAACAAGGCCCCAGTGCCTGACACTGCAGAAGAAGAGGAAGGCCAAGTTCTCAGGAAGCTCAAGCCCAAGATCCCAGACCACAATGATGGTCATCCTGTGGCTGAGGACATGAAAACCAGAAGAGACTCAGGTCTAAGGAAGTGGAGAGAAGCAGATCCATATGCTTCAAGGAGAAGAACAACTGTTGATTACAGGTTCCACACTAAGGAACAACAGGACTTCTATGAGACAGTTTTGTTGGAGAAGAAGCCCATAGTTTGTGACATGAGATGGGTTCATTGGGAGTACATCAAGGACAATGAACAGCACTATCCTGGAGTGCAAGACAGCTTCAAGGCTTGTGGAGTAGCTGACTTTGTTGGGCAGAAGCTCCCAAAGTGGAATGAAGAGCTGATCATGCAATTCTACTCCATAGCACACTTCTACCCAGATGGAAGGATTACATGGATGTCTGAAGGTACAAGGTATGAGTCAATAGTTGCTGAGTGGGCACAGCTCATCAATGCCCCAGAAGAGCATGAGGATGACTTAGACATATATGCCAAGAAGAAGATGGACCACAACTCTATGTCCAACATGTACAGGGAGATTCCAAATAAGGCACTTGATACTTTCAAGTTTGGGTCTGTACATTATCTTCTGTCAGGGTTGCCAACTATCAATTGGATTTTGAGGCACACTCTGTTGCCCAAGTCAGGTGATCACAAGATGATCAAAGGCCATGCAATAAACTTGCTTCATATCTTTGATGTGCCACAGAAGTTCAAGGTGATGAGCCTCATGTTAGAAACTACCAAAAGGACTGCAGCAGATCAGAAGAGGAGCTGTGGTTATGCCCCTCAGGTCCAAGAGTTGATTAACTCCAAGATGGGCACAGGCATATACCTATTGGACAAGGAACATTTGCCTATTCATCCAGATTTTGAAGATAATGAAGTTGTGATGAACAAGGATGAACCGTCATCAGTTCATGCTCAAGCACCGAAGGAGAAGGCAAGGAAGGAGGAAGCTGCAAAGATGCCAACTCAAGAGGAGGCATCTGAGTATTTCCTGAAAAACAAGCAAGAGCAGCTTAGTTACTTGATTGCATCCACACTGAGGATTGAGAAAGGACTGGCCACCCTCACTCAGAATCAGAAGAGCTTAGAGAGGATCATAGAACAAAAGTTCTATGCCATGGATGTCAAAGTAACAGAGATTCAGTCTGCAGTGGAGCAACTTCAAGATGACATGCAGGAGAGGAGAGGGAAGACTACAACTGATGCATTTGCCAAAGTGCCACGAGCTCAGAGGTCGACTGCAGTGCCAATTCCTGACACCAGAGCCACCACCTCAGCTCCAACCACAGCACCAGCCCAACCAGCTCCAGCATCTACTTCAGCTCCAGCTCCAACCACGTCTACAGAAGCCTTTGTCCTTGGAGTGATCCAGACTCCACCACCACCAGAAGATCAAGCCTGAGAGTCGATCTAGCACTATGCATTTTCTAGGAACTTTTTGGTAACTTGTTGCCAAAGGGGGAGAAAAATGTATAGATCATAGGCTTCGAGAGAGAGAGAGTGTGTTACTTTTATTCTCTCTTGCTTTATTTGGTGGTTTTTCAAACTTTGTTTGCTTTTGGTTGAGATACTTTGATATGCTTGTGAGACATTGATGATCATGTGTTTGATCATAAGCTATACTTATGCATGCTTGATATATCTTATCTATCTTATGTGATCATTCACTTTCCTTGGTGATGAGTGCATGTATTTCATTCTTATCTTTTTGAGCGCTCCACCAAGATGTATGTGACATGGAAGAGTAACCCATGACTCTAACTCTTTGTGCATTTGCAGTCCAAAGCAAATTTTAAATATGCACAAATTTAGGGGGAGCTCTTACTTATCACATACTTCTCAAAGCAACGATATATTTCATTCTTATTATTATTTGTCGAAGCTTTGATCTATATGTTGTCATCAATTACCAAAAAGGAGGAGACTGAAAGTGCAACTATCCCTAGGTGGTTTTGGTAATTCATAACAACATATAGCTCATTGAGCTAATGCTATTCCAAGATGATCATTTTAGGAAAGCTCAATGATTGGCATGGCATGGATGGTGAAAGTGGAACCCTCAAAATACTAAGGACAAAGGATTGGCTCTAGCTCATATGCTCAAGACACTTCATTTTACATTTTAGTGGTCCAAGATCACATTGAGTCCATAGGAAAAGCCAATACTATCAAGGAGGGATGAGGTGTTGCTTAATGAGCCTCTTGCTTCATGTGCTTAATGATATACTCCAAAATCCTCAGCTACTTTCCCATATCCACATTTGACCTAAACCCAAAGACAAACTCGGCCCTACCGATTCTTTCAACCCGGCGCCACCGAGTTTCACTTGTCATAGCCATTCCCAAACCCTAAGCAAATCGGTTCTACCGACAGGGATCTCGGTCTCACCGAGATGGGATTGCAATTTCTCTGTTTCCTTTTCGTAACTTTTCGGTCTCACCGAAAGAGCGGATCGGTCCCACCGAGATTGCAATGTAAACTCACTGTTTCCTTTTCGTAACATTTCGGTCTCACCGAGAAGAGCGAATCGGTCCCACCGAGTTTGCCTGACCAACCCTCTGGTTAGCTTATTACCAAATCGGTCTCACCGAGTTTGTGTAATCGGTCTCACCGAGATTACATTATGCCCTAACCCTAACCATATTGGTCCTACCGAGTTGCATGTCAGTCCCACCGAAAATCTCTAACGGTCACTCGGTTTACTATTTCGGTCCGACCGTGTTTGTTGATTCGGTCCCACCGAGATAGGTAAATTGTGTGTAACGGTTGGATTTTGTGTGGAGGCTATATATACCCCTCCACCTCCTCTTCACTCGTGGAGAGAGCCATCAGAACACATCTACACTTCCAACTCATATGTTCTGAGAGAGAACCACCTACTCATGTGTTGAGGCCAAGATATTCCATTCCTACCACATGAATCTTGATCTCTAGCCTTTCCCAAGTTGCTTTCCACTCAAATCTTCTTTCCACCAAATCTAAATCCTGTGAGAGAGAGTTGAGTGTTCGGGAGACTATCATTTGAAGCACAAGAGCAAGGAGTTCATCATCAACACACCATTTGTTACTTCTTGGAGAGTGGCGTCTCCTAGATTGGCTAGGTGTCACTTGGGAGCCTCCGACAAGATTGTGGAGTTGAACCAAGGAGTTTGTAAGGGCAAGGAGATTGCCTACTTCATGAAGATCTACAGCTAGTGAGGCAAGTCCTTCGTGGGCGATGGCCATGGTGGGATAGACAAGGTTGCTTCTTCGTGGAACCTTCGTGGGTGGAGCCCTCCGTGGACTCGCGCAACCGTTACCCTTCGTGGGTTGAAGTCTCCATCAACGTGGATGTAGGATGGCACCACCTATCCGAACCATGGGAAAAACATCCGTGTCTCCAATTGCGTTCGAATTCTCCAAGCCCTTCCCTTTACATTCTTGCAAGTTGCATGCTTTACTTTCCACTGCCAATATACTCTTTGCATGCTTGCTTGAATTGTGTGATGATTGCTTGACTTGTCCTAAAATAGCTAAAATCTGCCAAGAACTAAAATTGGGAAAAGGTTAAGTTTTTATTTGGTCAAGTAGTCAAATCACCCCCCCTCTAGACATACTTTCGATCCTACAGTGTCCCGAACTGTGCGTCTAAGGCGGATGGTAATAGGAGGCAGGGGACATGATGTTTACCCAGGTTCGGGCCCTCTTGATGGAGGTAATACCCTACATCCCGCTTGATTATTCTTGATGATATGAGTATTGAAAGAGTTGATCTACCACGAGATCAAAGAGGCTAAACCCTAGAAGCTAGCCTATGGTATGATTGTCTGTTGTCCTATGGACTAAAACCCTCCGGTTTATATAGGCACCGGAGGGGGCTAGGGTTACACAAGGTCGGTTACAAAGGAGGAGATATACATATCCATATTTCCTAGCTTGCCTTCCACGCCAAGTAGAGTCCCATCCGGACACGGTACGAAGTCTTCAATCTTATATCTTCATAGTCCAACAGTCCTGCCAAAGGATATAATCCGGCTGTCCAGAGACCCCCTAATCTAGGACTCCCTCAGTAGCCCCTGAACCAGGCTTCAATGACAATGAGTCCGGCGCGCAGTATTGTCTTCGGCATTGCAAGGTGGGTTCCTCCTCCGAATACACCATATAAGAGTTTGAATACAAGGATAGTGTCCGACCCTGCAAAATAGGTTCCATATACCACCGTAGAGAGAATAACATTTCCACAAATCTAATCTGCTGACATGTTTTGATAGCATGACATCACATCATGACCCGGTTTTTATTCGAACCGCTTTTCTTAACCAGCTCCACACATATCGCAAGGCGGTTTTCTTGACACGTCTTGTCAAAGCAGAGATCGTGTTCCCCTTATCACGGGATTCTCATCAATACGGATGTGGGTAACCCAACCGCACCATCAATTAAGGTGCCTGGGGAATAAGCGGTTTTGCCAGGCAAGTGGGGAGACACATCGCCTCTTCCGCCCTTATAAAGGGATAAAGATTTACTTTTTTCACCCATGCCTTCTTCCTCCTCGCTTACCCATTCCCGCATGCTCGAGCTCTAGCGCCCAAGCTCGCGTTCTTCTTCTCAAACCACTGCAAGCATGTCCGGAGCAGGAGGCAAGTGGATCGTCTCCTCCGTCACGGAGGAGAACATCAAAAAGTTACGGGAAGCCGGTTACCTAGCTGCGGATATCGTGCCCCGGCTGCCAAATGCGGGGCAGATCGTCCCAACGCCCGAACCCCATGAGAGCGTAGTTTTTCTTACCCATTTTGTTCGCGGACTGGGATTTCCTCTCCACCCGTTTGTCCGCGGGCTCATGTTCTAGTATGGGCCGGATTTTCATGATCTGGACCCCAACTTCATCCTCAACATCTCAGCGTTTATCATCGTGTGCGAGGCCTTCCTCCGCATCAGGCCCCACTTTGGCCTATGGCTGAAAACCTTCAATGTCAAACCGAAGGTGGTGGGCGGCCAACAAGCAGAGTGTGGAGGCGCCATGGTGGGCAAGATGCCTAATGTCACCTGGCTCGAGGGCACCTATGTGGATACCATAAAGGGGTGGCAATCGGGGTGGTTCTACACCACCGAGCCGCGCGACTCCAACTGGGTGGCGGCCCCCAAATTTCAATCCGGAATCCCCACACGGTTCACCTCCTGGAAAAAGAAGGGTTTGTCCTGGGGTTCTTCGGTAGAGCTGACCGGACTCCAGACCTGCATCCAGAACATGACGAACACGAAAATCAAGCTCGTCAACGTGGTCCAGGCTGTCGGGACCCTGATTCTAAGTAACACCAATCTAGCATGTAACACCTCATATCACTTTGCGGCCTCACGCACGGTATCCCCACGGATGTCGCCTTACCATGGCCGGGACCGTTTGCGTCTTTTGGCTCGCGTATATGATGGTGTCGCTAGCATCCATATGACAGAGAACCCGGGCCGACATGGCTAGTCGTGAACCCAAAGCGGCCCTAACCTATGGGAACAGGCATACATGATTCACATCGAGCGTGTCGGTCAGCAGCGTGTGAATCCGGGCTGTAGCACCGGGCTAACAGGACTCCGGGGAACCCGGGCTGTAGCAGGCTAGGCAGGACTCCGGTCGTCACCGCGTGACATTTCCCCAAAGGGACAGACACGGGAACGAAGTGAAACACATGCCGGCCAGTCAAGTGTTCCGAGCAGTAGTGCTGGGCTAGCAGGACTCCGGTGGACCGGGCTGTAGCGGACTACTATCGCTCAGAAAACACTAGACTACATTTCCCCATATGATAGGCTGCCAAGGATAAACAACCAGATTGTCGGATCCCACACATAGCAATACACGCTACACGTACGCATAACATGAAAGTATGTGAAGTACAACATGGCATCACAACATAACGCAAACTCATATAGATAAAGGCTCAGAAGAGCCACATAGCATAAATACAGGCAGGGGTCACATGACCCATCATTCAGAGCATACAAGCAACGGAAGCATTACATGTCTTAGTACAGACAACTACAAAAGAAAAGAGCTGGAAAGCCTGACTATCTACAAGACCCTCCCAAGGGTACAAGATCGTAGCTGAGGTAACAAGCTACTCGTCGAAGTCCAAGCGGAACTACTAGTGACACAGATGTCTCATCTGCAAAACATAAATAAAGCAAACGTGAGTACAAAGGTACTCAGCAAGACTTACATCAGATCCTATCATATATGCAGTAGTATCAAGAAGGTAATGTGGGGTTTAGTTGCAGCAAGCCAGCTTCGACTCAGTGGCTATCCTGTTCTACGACAACGAGAAAACTTCTTTGAGATGAGGCAGCCCACACGAGTCCACTAATCACCACACCAATACACCACTAAGGATTCATCCTCGTCTCCCTCCGAGAAGGCCATCCATAGCACTCACACTTGTCTTGAGCGTTTTAGAGTATCAACTTTAAGTTGTCTATGTACCACGTAAGCATCCAAGAAGTCCATAACCGAGGACACGGCTATTCGAATAGATCATGATAACCCTGCAGGGGTGTACTTCATCACACACGCTCTGGCCACTTACCGCCATGTACACGTCATGTATCTCGGCAACCTTCAAGCGGAAGCCTGGCGAGGGTGTCGGCCACGACCTGACTAACCACGCAAGACTCTAGTCCAGGTTTATCACCTATTCGGGTTCCATCCGCAAGGAGATCCGGCCGAGGTTTCGCTCACGGCCCCAAACGATGTGTACAGGGTTCCCGAGCCCACCATCCGGGTGCCACTCGGTACACCGGGCCAAGTGTGCCTAGTCTGTCCCAAGTCCACCCTGCCGGGTGCCACTCGGTAGAAAAATAGCACTACCTACAAACACCAGAAACTATTTGCAACTCCTGGACAGAGCTCAAGGCGGTTAATAAGTCGAGAGAGCTTGGAGCGCCCGGAGCCCAATGTGTGGTAGTAGCTAGTCATTGGACAACTTACACAGAACTCAGTTCTTAAGGACGGTCCCAATGAGACAACCCACCATGTACTCCTACATGGCCTCTCACCGCTACCTTTACCAAATCGTGTTCACCCGTTTAACTCTCAGTACCAGAACATATCGTACCACTCCAATTCATTCCCGATGAATCAGACCTGACACAACTCTAAGAAATAGCAGGCATGGCATGGCAAGAACACAACATGGCTCAATCAACCCCTACACATGCTAGTGGGTTTCAACTATTTACTGTGGCAATGACAGGTCATGCAGAGGAATGGGTTCAACTACCGCAGCATAAAGTAGCAGTTGAATCGTTGTTGTCCTAATGCAATAAAAGAGAGCAGGAGCGAGAGAGTGGGATTGTATCGGAATGAACAAGGGGGGTTGCTTGCCTGGTAGAACAATAAGGAAGGCACTGCTCCTCAGACAAGTACTCTGGAACGGTCTCCGGAGCAGGACCTATCGAGAAGGAACGGTGTCGGCAATCAAACACAAGCATATGCAACAATATGATGCATGAAGATGGCATGAAGATGTGATGTTATTTGAGGTGATGCATCTAGCATTTATTTGGTTGAAGTCCATTTGAACTAAAGATTCAAATGCAACTCCAAAATAAGCTCTTAAATATGCCATAAGTGTGTTTTCACATATACAGCATGTATAGGTTGGTTTGTCATGCATGAAAATGGTACAGATGGATAGATTGAATTTTTATGATAATTTTTCATATATAAATTATTTCAATCTGAGCTACGGTTGAATTTCTATGAATTTTTGAAGTTTTGAATATATTCTGGAATTCCTGATTTATTTTAATATTAGAAAATGATATATTGCGTCAGCCTGATGTCATCACTACATCAGCGGGTCAACGCGGCTGTCCAGGTCAAACCTGACACGCGGGGTCCACCCGTCAGTGTCATGGTTAACTAACAGAGGTTAATTAATTTAAACTAATCCTAACAAAAAAATTGCCGAGCCGGGCCCCACCTGTTATTGAGCCAGGGGAGGTTAAACCCCCTGGTCAACTGGGGCTAACGCGCCGGCGTTTAGCCGCCGGCGGCAGCAGACGCGGCGGAGGGCGCGGAATTCACCCTCCGGCGACCATTCGGGCAGCGGAGACCACGGGCGAGGAGCTGAGGCTCGCCCGCATCTAGGGCGGCATGCAGCAGCAACGGGGACGGCCGGAGCTCGCCGGAGCGAAGCTCGGGGCGGCGGCCGGGGCACGGCTTCAAGCGGAAAGTGGCTGCAGGGCACAGCAGAGGCTGCGGAGGGCCTCTACGGCCTCCTGGCATCACCAAGAACACGATGACACGCGCGGGAGCGGCTGGCTCGGCCTCTGGCCACGGCGGCGCCATGGCCGGCGGCACGGAGCTCTCGGCTCCGGTGGCTAGGCGGCTAGAGGAGGGGATCGAGCACGGTTTAGGGGGGAAAAGGATCGTGGCCTCACAGCGGTTGCAGGGGCCGTAGAAGCGGGCTCGGGGAAGCTTGGACGGCGGCAAATCGATGGTGGAAATCCACGGTGGCCGATGAGGAAGACGAAGACGATGGCGTCGTTTCAGGCGTCCCGTGGGCGCGTGCTTCGTCTTGGTGCTTCACAGCGTCGAGGAAGACCCGTTGGACCGGGCAGAGGGGCAAGAGGAGCACGGTGGCTACGGCTACGGCGTGCGGCAATGACGGCAGCGCTCGGGCGTTCGCGGGGAAGGGCGAGAGAGGGTGACAGAGGAGAGGAGGAGCATGGGGGAGAGTGAGAGGGGTCGGGGAGGCTGCGTGGCGACGTCGAGGGCCTCCAGCAGCGAGCTAGAAGCAGGAGGTGGCCGGCGCGTGCTCACGCTCTCCGGGCACACGCGCACCGTCCTCCTGGCAGGAGGTGGGCGACGACTGGCGTCGGCCAGCAGTGCTGGGCCGGCACAGGAGCTGGGCCGCCAGCTGGGCTGCCAGGCAGGTAAGCGCCAGGTAGGTTTTCTCCTGTTTCTGTTTTCTGTTTCCTTTCTGTTATTTTTTTGATTTAGATAAAATACTAAACCATTTTATATGCTTCTGAAAATTATTGTAGGAACTAATTGGATTATTCCAAAGCCCCACATTAAAAATCAGAATTATTGGAGTATATTTGAATATATAACAAATATAAATCCAATACAAATAATTATGCATTAATTCCAAATGGCCAAAATAAATATTTATGAGCTCCTAAAAATATTGGTTTGAATTTTACCTCTCACCAATATTTTCAGAGAGAGACATGAACATTTTCTTGGACCCTTTTGGAGCACTTTTTATCTGGGTCATTTTCAAAAATGATTTCTGAGGGTTCACAAATCCCCATTTCAAATTTAAATGGAGTTTAAACATGATGCAAGCATGAAGGGCTAGCCTAGGTCATACCAGAACTAGGGATGTGACAACTCGCCCCCACTCGAAGAAATCTCGTCCCGAGATTCAGGAGTCGGCGGGAGGAAAGCGGGGTACTCAAGTCAAAGACGATCTTCACGCTCCCAAGTGGCTTCTCTCTCAGAATGATGAGACCACTGAACCTTGAGGAACTTGATGTTATGACGTCGGGTGACACGCTCTGCTTGATCAAGGATGCATACAGGGTACTCTCGATAGGTGAGGTTATCTTGGAGATCAAGCGTTTCGTGGTCCACTTCACGGATGGGATCCGAGAAGCAACGCCTGAGTTGAGAGACGTGGAAGACATCATGAACTCGAGAAAGATGTGGTGGTAGTTCCAACTGGTAGGCAACCTCTCCTCGTTTAGCGAGAATGAGAAAGGGACCAATGTAACGAGGAGCCAACTTGCCCTTGATACCAAATCGATGGGTACCCTTTAGAGGAGTAACCCGAAGATAAGCCTTATCGCCAACTTCATAAGCCACTTCCTTATGACTACGGTCATACTGGCTCTTTTGACGAGATTGGGCGGTTTTCAAATTCTCACGAATGATGCGAACTTGCTCTTCTGCCTCCTGGATCATATCCGGTCCAAAGAATTGTCGTTCACCGGTTTCTGACCAGTTCAAAGGTGTTCGACATCTCCGTCCATACAGAACCTCAAAAGGAGCTTTCTTGAGGCTGGATTGATAGCTATTGTTATAAGCAAACTCGGCAAAAGGAAGACACTTCTCCCAATCCATACCGAATGAGATAACACAAGCTCTAAGCATGTCTTCAAGAATCTGGTTGACCCTTTCCACCTGACCACTTGATTGAGGGTGGAAAGCGGTACTGAAAGAAAGATGGGTGCCCATGGCAGTTTGGAAACTCTCCCAGAAGTGAGAAGTGAAAAGACTACCACGATTTGAATTGATCTCTAGTGGAACACCATGAAGTGACACTATTCGAGAAATATATAAGTCAGCGAGCTGACTAGCGGTGATACTCTCTCGAACAGGTAGGAAGTGAGCCACTTTGGAAAGACGATCAATGACTACGAAGATAGCATTATTCCCTCTCTTGGTCCTGGGAAAGCCGGTGATGAAGTCCATACCAACTTTATCCCATTTCCATTCAGGAATAGCTAAAGGCTGAAGACTGCCAGCAGGTCTTTGATGCTCTGCCTTAACGCGACGACAAACGTCACAGTTAGCAATAAACTGAGAAATTTCTCTCTTCATCCTAGTCCACCAGAACCTCTGGCGTAGGTCCTGATACATCTTAGTACTATCGGGATGAATCGTGAGAGGGGATTCATGTGCCTCCTTAAGAATCAGTTGTCGCAGATGTTGATTCTTGGGAATCACCAAGCGATTCTCAAAGAAAACAACACCTCGATCATCTATAGAAAAACTACCACCAACTCCCTTGTTAATGTTTCTCTTGATCCGGGAAATTCCCGTATCCTGCTTATGAGTAGAGATGATCTGTTCCACAAGAGTAGGTTTCGCCACCAAGGTAGAAAGGAATCCGTGAGGAGCAAGGCGGAGGTTAAGTTTGCATAATTCCTCATGGAGAAGTGGTTGGCCCTGCTGCAACATGAGATTGTTGCAATAGGACTTACGACTTAGCGCATCAGCCATGACATTCCCCTTGCCTGGGGTGTAGGTAATCCCTAAGTCGTAATCTGAGATCAACTCCAGCCAACGTCTTTGCCTAAGGTTCAAATCTGGTTGGGTGAAGATATACTAGAGACTCTGGTGATCGGTGTAAATCTCGCAATGTTTACCAAGAAGGTAATGTCGCCAGGTCTTAAGTGCATAGACTACGGCTGCAAGCTCTAGATCATGGGTAGGATAATTCTCCTCATGTGGATGCAACTGTCGAGATGCATAGGCAATCACATGGCGATCCTGCATAAGGATGCAACCTAGTCCCTGTCGTGAGGCATCACAATAGATAACAAAGTCCTTAGAGAAGTCCGGTGGCACAAGTATGGGAGCAGAGGTAAGACGTCTTTTCAGTTCCTGAAAACTGTGCTCACACTGTGGGGACCACTCAAACTTTTTATCTTTCTTGAGAAGTTCCGTGAGAGGTTTGGCCACTTTGGAGAAGTTCTCAACGAAGCGGCGACAATAACTGGCTAGATCAAGGAAACTCCTAACTTGCTTAACCGTTTCAGGTGGAGTCCAATCAAGAACGGCTTGAACTCTTTCGGGATTGACAGCAATGCCCTTACCAGAGATTACGTGGCCGAGATAGGTCACTTCTGGCAACCAAAATTCGCACTTGGAGAACTTGGCGTAAAGGCGGTGTTCTCTGAGTTTTTCTAGCACAAGTCTAAGGTGTTCGGCATGCTCTTCCTCGTTCTTCGAGAAAATAAGGATATCATCGAGGAAACCACGACAAACTTGTCTAGGTACTCCATGAAGATCGAGTTCATCAAGCGAGAGAAAGTAGCTGGAGCGTTGGTTAGACCAAAGGACATGACGGTGTACTCGTACTGACCATAACGATTGACAAAAGCCGTCTTAGGAATGTCCCCATTTCTGATCTTGATTTGGTGGTAGCCTAACCTCAAATCCATCTTGGAAAAGACTGAGGATCCAGCGAGCTGATCATATAGGTCGTTGATCCTGGGAAGCGGATACTTGTTCTTTATCGTGACCAAGTTAACGGGACGATAATCTACAACCATCCGGTCCGTACCATCCTTCTTCTTGACGAAGAGAACGGGGCAAGCCCAGGGAGAAGAGCTGGGACGGATGAAACCCTTCTGCAAGGATTCATCGAGTTTTTTCTTAAGCTCAGCTAGTTCTAAGGGTGCCATCTTGTAAGGTCTCCTAGAGATTGGAGCGGTTCCTGGGATAAGATCTATGACAAATTCTACATCTCTGTCAGGTGGAATACCTGGCAGTTCCTGAAGGAAATATGCCCTAGAGGCAATAATAAAGTTATTATTTATTTCCTTATATCATGATAAATGTTTATTATTCATGCTAGAATTGTATTAACCGGAAACATAATACATGTGTGAATACATAGACAAACAGAGTGTCACTAGTATGCCTCTACTTGACTAGCTCATTAATCAAAGATGGTTATGTTTCCTAACCATGGACAAAAGAGTTATTATTTGATTAACGAGGTCACATCATTAGTTGAATGATCTGATTGACATGACCCATTCCATTAGCTTAGCACACGATCGTTTAGTATGTTGCTATTGCTTTCTTCATGACTTATACATGTTCCTATGACTATGAGATTATGCAACTCCCGTTTGCCGGAGGAACACTTTGGGTGCTACCAAACGTCACAACGTAACTGGGTGATTATAAAGGAGCATTACAGGTGTCTCCAAAGGTAGATGTTGGGTTGGCGTATTTCGAGATTAGGATTTGTCACTCCGATTGTCGGAGAGGTATCTCTGGGCCCTCTCGGTAATGCACATCACTTAAGCCTTGCAAGCATTGCAACTAATGAGTTAGTTGTGGCATGATGTATTACAGAACGAGTAAAGAGACTTGCCGGTAACGAGATTGAACTAGGTATTGGATACCAACGATCGAATCTCGGGCAAGTAACATATCGATGACAAAGGGAACAACGTATGTTGTTATGCGGTCTGACCGATAAAGATCTTCGTAGAATATGTAGGAGCCAATATGGGCATCCAGGTCCCGCTATTGGTTATTGACCGGAGACGTGTCTCGGTCATGTCTACATTGTTCTCGAACCGTAGGGTCCGCACGCTTAAGGTTTCGATGACAGTTATATTATGAGTTTATGAGTTTTGATGTACCAAAGGAGTTCGGAGTCCCGGATAAGATCGGGGACATGACAAGGAGGCTCGAAATGGTCGAGACATAAAGATTGATATATTGGAAGCCTATGTTTGGACATCGGAAGTGTTCCGGGTGAAATCGGGATTTTACCGGATTACCGGGAGGGTTACCGGAACCCCCCGGGAGCCAAATGGGCCAACATGGGCCTTAGTGGAAAGGTGAGAGGGCAGCCCACATAGGGCTGCACCTCCCCCCTCTCCCTAGTCCTATTAGGACTAGGAGAGGGGCCGGCCACCTCTCTCTTTCACTTCCCACTTGAGGAAACCTAGTTGGACTAGGATTGGAGGGGGGAGTCCTACTCCCGGTAGGAGTAGGACTCCTCCTGCGCCTCCCACCTTGGCCGGCCAGCCCCTCCCCTTGAAACCTTTATATACGAGGGCAGGGGGCACCTCTAGACACACAAGTTGATCCTTGAGATCGTTCCTTAGCCGTGTGCGGTGCCCCATGCCACCAAATTCCACCTCGATCATACCATTGCAGTGCTTAGGCGAAGCCCTGCGTCGGTAGTACATCAAGATCGTCACCACGCCGTCGCGCTAACGGAACTCTTCCTCGACGCTTTGCTGGATCAGAGCCCGAGGAACGTCATCGAGCTGAACGTGTGCTAAGAACTCGGAGGTGCCGGAGTAACGGTGCTTGGATCGGTCGGACCGGGAAGAAAACGTACGACTACTTCCTCTATGTTGTGTCAACGCTTCCGTTGTGATCTACAAGGGTACGTAGATCAGACTCTCCCCTTCGTTGCTATGCATCACCATGATCTTGCGTGTGCGTAGGAAATTTTTGAAATTACTACGTTCCCCAACAGTTCCTCCGGAAAGACATCCGGAAAGTCACGGACTACCGGGATATCTTCAAGGTCTGGAAGAGGGTTGGCATTAAGAGAATAGAGTTGACGCTTTGCAACTCTAGTGGAGACGGTGACTAACTTGCCAGATGGGTGTGTAAGCTGAACAGACCTTGTGTAACAATCAATCTTGGCATGATGAGCTTTCATCCAGTCCATACCCAAGATGATGTTAATATCTGTAGACTTGAGGGCTATAAGTGAAGCAAGGAATACAAGTCTGTCAACAAGGATTTCATTACCATGGCTTATTCTGGTAGTTTGCCATCTAGACCCTGGAGTTTGGATTTCAAGTGGAGTTGGCATATCACAAAATGACATGTCGTGCAAACGAGCATAGCCTTCAGAGATGAAGGAGTGAGATGCTCCGGTATCGAACAAAACCGAAGCTGGATGGCAATTGACAAGGAGGGTACCAAGAACGACATCTGGATCATCACGAGTGTCTTTAGCTGAGACGTGATGCACACATCCACGTTCAGTGGGAGCTGACTTGACAATAATCATCTTGCGTGATGGCTTATCACGGCCAACAGACTTCTCAGGCTGGGGTGGGGCATAGCTGGTTTGAGAGCAGTCACGTGCATAGTGTCCTGGCTCTCCGCATGTGAAGCAAGTCCCTGAAGTAGGACATGGGCCCGCCTTAACAAGCGGTCTACCAATAGGCCTGGGTGGAGCATGTAACTGAACTGGGTGAGGTGCCACATAAGAGGGCCTCGGTGAGTAACCGGGTGGAAGAGCGGAGTTCAGAACCCAAAACTGGCGCTTCTGCAAGGTAGAGCCGGAGGAAGAAACCAAATCACGGGTGTGCTTACGAGACTCCTCGTAAGTGAGCTGAGCTGTCTCCGCATTAATGGCCTTGTTCACAAGAGCCTGGAATGTATTGCAATGGTGCAGGTGGAGATCACGACGCAACTTGGGGTTGAGACCCTTCCGGAACCTAGCCTGCTTCTTGGCATCTGTGGACACTTCTTCTGTAGCATAGCGGGCGAGGTTCTCAAACTCTCTACTGTAAGCATCTACAACCATCTTACTCTGGGTGAAACTACAAAACTCTTCTCTCTTGCGGTCAATGAGAGCCTGAGGGATGTGATGCTCGCGAAAAGCCTCAATGAAATCTCTCCAGGTGGGTGTCTGGTCAGCTGGAAGCATAGTCTCATAGTTCTGCCACCAAATACTAGCAGGACCTTCCAGGTGATAAGTAGCATAGGTGACCTTGTCACTTTCAGCTACGTTCGCAGAACGGAGCTTGTGTGTAATACTACGGAGCCAGTCATCTGCATCGAGTGGCTTGATGGAATGATGAAAGGTAGGTGGGTGCAAGCGAATGAAATCATGAATGGTTACAGACCCTTTGAACTAATGTGCGGTATTCTCCTCAATACTTGCTAACAAGCGGTTCGACTCTCGCTTGTTCTCCTCAACCTCTAACATGAACTCTGCCAATGAAGACTGGTCAGGAGGATCCTCATCCCTACCATCTCCGTGGTTCCGGATATGAACAACAGAACTTCGGTTAACCGGCAACATCCTGAAGAGCCAACCAAGGAAACAAGGATGGATTCAGCATCATCATGAGGATGTAGATTATAGTACGAGAAAAATACTATCTCTTGAACTCCTAGGACAAATCCGGCAGCATAACGGCAGCAAACTGCTCAAAATGAGACATTCTGCAAGAGATGGGGTAGCACCATGCTCAACATCATTACTCAAGGTTCTGAGATATTACTAAACAGGCTACACCAGAGGTACTCGAACTGGGATATGACTCTGATCAACCAATCCTAAGAGACTACAGAGTAGTAACACGTGATCCTGATAGACAGAAGAGGAAGCCTAGTTCCTTAACCCCGTAGGAAAAATAGGATGACTCAGATCAGAAGGCATGAGGCATAAGGAGTAAAAAGAGCCTTACGTTCCCTTCCACAATCAATTCCCTTACATAACTAAAGAATTTCTAGACACAACTTCGACCAGGTTGGCTTGGAAATCCTACAGGCAGTCAGGCTCTGATACCAAGGCTGTCGGGACCCCGATTCTAAGTCACACCAATCTAGCATGTAACACCTCATATCACTTTGCGGCCTCACGCACGGTATCCCCACGGGTGTCGCCTTACCATGGCCGGGACCATTTGCGTCTTTTGGCTCGCGTATATGATGGTGTCGCTAGCATCCATATGACAGAGAACCCGGGCCGACATGGCTAGTCGTGAACCCAAAGCGGCCCTAACCTATGGGAACAGGCATACATGATTCACATCAAGCGTGTCGGTCAGCAGCGTGTGAATCCGGGCTGTAGCACCGGGCTACCAGGACTCCGGGGAACCCGGGCTGTAGCAGGCTAGGCAGGACTCCGGTCATCACCGCGTGACATTTCCCCGAAGGGACAGACACAGGAACAAAGTGAAACACATGCCGGCCAGTCAAGTGTTCCGAGCAGTAGTGCTGGGCTAGCAGGACTCCGGTGGACCGGGCTGTAGCGGACTACTATCGCTCAGAAAACACTAGACTACATTTCCCCATATGATAGGCTGCAAAGGATAAACAACCAGATTGTCGGATCCCACACATAGCAATACACGCTACACGTACGCATAACATGCAAGTATGTGCTGTACAACATGGCATCACAACATAACGCAAACTCATATAGATAAAGCCTCAGAAGAGCCACATAGCATAAATACAGGCAGGGGTCACCTGACCCATCATTCAGAGCATACAAGCAACGGAAGCATTACATGTCTGAGTACAGACAACTACAAAAGAAAAGAGCTGGAAAGCCTGACTATCTACAAGACCCTCCCAAGGGTACAAGATCGTAGCTGAGGTAACAAGCTACTCGTCGAAGTCCAAGCGGAACTACTAGTAAGACAGATGTCTCATCTGCAAAACATAAATAAAGCAAACATGAGTACAAAGGTACTCAGCAAGACTTACATCAGATCCTATCATATATGCATTAGTATCAAGAAGGTAATGTGGGGTTTAGTTGCAGCAAGCCAGCTTCGACTCAGTGGCTATCCTGTTCTACGACAACAAGAAAACTTCTTTGAGATGAGGCAGCGCACACGAGTCCACTAATCACCACACCAATACACCACTAAGGATTCATCCTCGTCTCCCTCCGAGAAGGCCACCCATAGCACTCACACTTGTCTTGAGCGTTTTAGAGTATCCACTTTAAGTTGTCTATGTACCACGTAAGCATCCAAGAAGTCCATAACCGAGGACACGGCTATTCGAATAGATCATGATAACCCTGCAGGGGTGTACTTCATCACACACGCTCTCGCCACTTACCGCCATGTACACGTCATGTATCTCGGCAACCTTCAAGCGGAAGCCTGGCGAGGGTGTCGGCCACGACCTGACTAACCACGCAAGACTCTAGTCCAGGTTTATCGCCTATTCGGGTTCCATCCGCAAGGAGATCCGGCCGAGGTTTCGCTCACGGCCCCAAACGATGTGTACAGGGTTTCCGAGCCCACCATCCGGGTGCCACTCGGTACACCGGGCCACGTGTGCCTAGTCTGTCCCAAGTCCACCCTGCCGGGTGCCACTCGGTAGAAAAATAGCACTACCTACAAACACCATAAACTATTTGCAACTCCTAGACAGAGCTTAAGGCGGTTAATAAGTCGAGAGAGCTTGGAGCGCCCGGAGCCCAATGTGTGGTAGTAGCTAGTCATTGGACAACTTACACAGAACTCAGTTCTTAAGGACGGTCCCAATGAGACAACCCACCATGTACTCCTACATGGCCTCTCACCGCTACCTTTACCAAATCGTGTTCACCCGTTTAACTCTCAGTACCAGAACATATCGTACCACTCCAATTCATTCCCGATGAATCAGACCTGACACAACTCTAATCAATAGCAGGCATGGCATGGCAAGAACACAACATGGCTCAATCAACCCCTACACATGCTAGTGGGTTTCAACTATTAACTGTGGCAATGACAGGTCATGCAGAGGAATGGGTTGAACTACCGCAGCATAAAGTAGCAGCTGAATCGTTGTTGTCCTAATGCAATAAAAGAGAGCAGGAGCGAGAGAGTGGGATTGTATCGGAATGAACAAGGGGGGTTGCTTGCCAGGTAGAACAACAAGGAAGGCACTGCTCCTCAGACAGGTACTCTGGAACGGTCTCCGGAGCAGGACCTATCGAGAAGGAATGGTGTCGGCAATCAAACACAAGCATATGCAACAATATGATGCATGAAGATGGCATGAAGATGTGATGTTATTTGAGGTGATGCATCTAGCATTTATTTGGTTGAAGTCCATTTGAACTAAAGGTTCAAATGCAACTCCAAAATAAGCTCTTAAATATGCCATAAGTGTGTTTTCACATATACAGCATGTATAGGTTGGTTTGTCATGCATGAAAATGGTACAGATGGATAGATTGAATTTTTCTGATAATTTTTCATATATAAATTATTTCAATCTGAGCTACGGTTGAATTTCTATGAATTTTTGAAGTTTTGAATATATTCTGGAATTCCTGATTTATTTTAATATTAGAAAATGATATATTGCGTCAGCCTGACGTCATCACTACATCAGCGGGTCAACGCGGCTGTCCAGGTCAAACCTGACACGCGGGGTCCACCCGTCAGTGTCATGGTTAACTAACAGAGGTTAATTAATTTAAACTAATCCTAACTAAAAATTTGCCGAGCCGGGCCCCACCTGTCATTGAGCCAGGGGAGGTCAAACCCCCTGGTCAACTGGGGCTAACGCGCCGGCATTTAGCCGCCGGCGGCAGCAGACGCGGTGGAGGGCGCGGAATTCGCCCTCCGGCGACCATTCGGGCAGCGGAGACCACGGGCGAGGAGCTGAGGCTCGCCCGCATCCAGGGCGGCATGCAGCAGCAACGGGGACGGCCGGAGCTCGCCGGAGCGAAGCTCGGGGCGGCGGCCGGGGCACGGCTTCGAGCGGAAAGTGGCTGCAGGGCACGGCAGAGGCTGCGGAGGGCCTCTATGGCCTCCTGGCGTCACCAAGAACACGATGACGCGCGCGGGAGCGGCAGGCTCGGCCTCTGGCCACGGCGGCGCCATGGCCGGCGGCACGGTGCTCTCGGCTCCGGTGGCTAGGCGGCTAGAGGAGGGGATCGAGCACGGTTTAGGGGGGAAAAGGATCGTGGCCTCACAGCGGTTGCAGGGGCCGTAGAAGCGGGCTCGGGGAAGCTTGGACAACGGCAAATCGACGGTGGAAACCCACGGTGGCCGATGAGGAAGACGAAGACGATGGCGTCGTTTCAGGCGTCCCGTGGGCGCATGCTTCGTCTTGGTGCTTCACGGCGTCGAGGAAGACCCGTTGGACAGGGCAGAGGGGAAAGAGGAGCACGGTGGCTACGGCTACGGCGTGCGGCGGTGACGGCAGCGCTCGGGCGTTCGCGGGGAAGGGCGAGAGAGGGTGACAGAGGAGAGGAGGAGCATGGGGGAGAGTGAGAGGGGTCGGGGAGGCTGCGTGGCGACGTCGAGGGCCTCCAGCAGCGAGCGGGAAGCAGGAGGTGGCCGGCGCGTGCTCGCGCTCGCCGGGCACACGCGCACCGTCCTCCTGGCAGGAGGTGGGCGACGACTGGCATCGGCCAGCAGTGCTGGGCCGGCACAGGAGCTGGGCCGCCAGCTGGGCTGCCAGGCAGGTAAGCGCCAGGTAGGTTTTCTCCTGTTTCTGTTTTCTGTTTCCTTTCTGTTATTTTTTTGATTTAGATAAAATACTAAACCATTTTATATGCTTCTGAAAATTATTGTAGGAACTAATTGGATTATTCCAAAGCCCCACATTAAAAATCAGAATTATTGGAGTATATTTGAATATATAACAAATATAAATCCAATACAAATAATTATGCATTAATTCCAAATGGCCAAAATAAATATTTATGAGCTCCTAAGAATATTGGTTTGAATTTTACCTCTCACCAATATTTTCAGAGAGAGACATGAACATTTTCTTGGACCCTTTTGGAGCACTTTTTATCTGGGTCATTTTCAAAAATGATTTCTGAGGGTTCACAAATCCCCATTTCAAATTTAAATGGAGTTTAAACATGATGCAAGCATGAAGGGCTGGCCTAGGTCATACCAGAACTAGGGATGTGACATTGGTTATGCTCTTCCGCCGGATCCTTCTGTGTCAACAACGGGCATTTGTTTTGTGGGAGTTTGACTCGGCCAAGCACCAGACGCTACGAGAGCTCTACGACACGACACACGAGGACGTATGGAGGGTGCTGTTCAAGAGCGCCGAGATGCCTCCCTCTCTCACCGAGGACCACGGACTCCGCGCAAAGCGCCGCGCCCATCCGGTAGGCTTTTATATCTCTCAGGGTATTTATTTGCCCTGGTTTAGTTATGTGCTGGATCTAAGCTTCCATGCCATTAACAGGACTGGATAGAGACATTAGAGCAGCTTGATTGTCCATGCCCCCTGCCCGAAGATCCTCCAGACGCTCTTCTAACGAAGATGCTGACTCCGGCACCTTACGAGGTGCCGGCAAAGAAGGCCCAGAAGAAGGCCACGAGGACCCGAAAGGGTCCCCGGTGCAAGGTTATATCGGACTCATCGTCCGATGACTCCGACACGCACTCCTCCCACGGAAATGAGGAGGAGGAGAAAAGTTCTCCCCCCATCCGAGGGAGACAAGAAAAGGAAGGCCGACCCATCCGAGGAGGCCGAAGGGTCCAAGAAGGGAAGGACCCTCCCTCCGGACTGTGCCACGACGGCCGCCGACAGCGGCGACAAGTGGCTACCCAGGGACAAGCCCCTGGCGAAGTTGTAAGTGTCTCGACACCATAGTACTTCATGGTATGTTTTATTGTACTGCCTTTCCTCATGCCGAACATGATTATGCAGTCTGTCCCGAGCTCATCTTGACGTACCCTCGTCGAGCGGCTCTTTGGACTCGTCAGATATGAACAATGGTTCTCCTCCGACCGCTTCCACCCCTCGCCCTACGGACAACGCCGAGGTGTTGTCTCAAAAGGCACCGAGCCAAGGGGAGGTGATCCTGGGGGCGCCTCGCGGGGACTTCCTGGACCCTGGGTACCAAGGGAGCGAGGCTCCTACGGGCTTCGAGTTCGGGCCCCAGCCGAACACTGCGTCGGAACCTTCGATGGTTCCGGACTCCGGCAGGCGGTCCCCCATTAAGGGGGGCCAACCATCCGTGCCGGTGCCCTCTGTCCAACCAGAGGCACCGAACAACTTGCTGGAAGCGCTTCACAACGCTTCCATCGATGAAGAGCACCGCACTATTATGAGTGCGGTGGTCGAGAAGGTTCAGTCCGCCAAAAACGGACTGACCGAAGCTTGCGCCAGCCTCCTAACAGGCTTTGAGGTAAGCATTCAAAATATAAGAAAATATTACCGCATAGATAGTAACCCCTGATGCTCTGTTCAGCGTTCGTGAAGAAAAGCCGAATAGAGTATCAAATGATAACTCAGGAGTCTAATTAGAGTATGTCTATGTGTATGTGTGATGTCTACTACACAACCTTCTTCTTGTAGACGTTGTTGGGCCTCCAAGTGCAGAGGTTTTAGGACAGTAGCAAATTTCCCTCAAATGGATGACCTAAGGTTTATCAATCCGTAGGAGGCGTAGGATGAAGATGGTCTCTCTCAAGCAACCCTGCAACCAAATAACAAAGAGTCTCTTGTGTCCCCAACACACCCAATACAATGGTAAATTGTATAGGTGCACTAGTTCAGCGAAGAGAGGGTGATACAAGTGGTATATGGATAGTAGATAAAGGTATTTGTAATCTGAAATTATAAAAACAGCAAGGTAACTAATGATAAAAGTGAGCGTAAATGGTATTGCAATGTGTGGAAACAAGACCTAGGGTTCATACTTGGATCATAAAACTATCCCTCAACATGCAACAAAGAGTCACTCCAAAGTCACTAATAGCGGAGAACGAACGAAGAGATTATGGTAGGGTACGAAACCACCTCAAATTTATTCTTTCCAATCAATCCGTTGGGCTATTCCTATAAGTGTCACAAACAGCCCTAGAGTTTGTACTAGAATAACACCTTAAGACACAAATCAACCAAAACCCTAATGTCACCTAGATACTCCATTGTCACCTCAAGTATCCGTGGGTATGATTATACGATATGCATCACACAATCTCAGATTCATCTATCCATCCAACACAAAGGACCTCAAAGAGTGCCCCAAAGTTTTCTACCGGAGAATCACGACGAAAACATGTGCCAACCCCTATGCATAGGTTCATGGGCGGAACCCACAAGTTGATCACCAAAACATACATCAAGTGAATCACGTGGTATCCCATTGTCACCACAGATACGCACGGCAAGACATACATCAAGTGTTCTCAAATCTTTAAAGACTCAATCCGATAAGATTACTTCAAAGGGGAAACTCAATTCATTACAAGAGAGTAGAGGGGGGAAGAAACATCATAGGATCCAAATATAATAGCAAAGCTCGCGATACATCAAGATCGTATCACCTCAAGAACACGAGAGAGAGAGAGAGAGAGGGAGAGAGAGAGATCGAACACATAGCTACTGGTACATACCCTCAGCCCCGAGGGAGAACTACTCCCTCCTCGTCATGGAGAGCACCGGGATTATGAAGATGGCCACCGGAGAAGGATTGTCCCCTCCGGCATGGTGCCGGAACGGGTCTAGATTGGTTTTCGGTGGCTACGGAGGCTTCTGGCGGCGGAATTCCCGATCTATGTTGCGTTCTGGAAGTTTTAGGTCACGTAGGTATATATGGGTGCAGGAGGTACGTCAGGGGAGCCACGAGGGCCCCAATAGACAGGGGGCGTGCCCTAGGGGGGCTCCCCCACCCTCGTGAGCACCTCGTTCCTGTTGGGGAACGTAGTAATTTCAAAATTTTCCTACGCATACGCAAGATCATGGTGATGCATAGCAACGAGAGGAGAGAGTGCTGTCCACGTACCCTCGTAGACCAAAAGCGAAAGCGTTAGCACAACGCGGTTGATGTAGTCGTACGTCTTCACGATCCGACCGATCAAGTACCGAACGCACGACACCTCCGAGTTCTCCACACGTTCAACTCGATGACGTCCCTCGAACTCCGATCCAGCCGAGCTTTGCGGGAGAGTTTCGTCAGCACGACGGCGTGGTGATGATGATGATGTTCTACCGACGCAGGGCTTCGCCTAAGCACCGCTACAATATTATCGAGGATTATGGTGGAGGGGGGCACCGCACACGGCTAAGAGATCAATGATCAATTGTTGTGTCTATGGGGTGCCCCCTGCCCCCGTATATAAAGAAGCAAGGTAGGGAGGCGGCCGGCCTAGGAGGAGGGCGCGCCAAGGGGGGAGTCCTACTCCCACCGGGAGTAGGACTCCTCCTTCACTTGTTGGAGTAGGAGAGAAGGAAAGAGGGGGAGAGGAACAAGGAAAAGTGGGCTGCACCCCTTGTCCAATTCGGACCAGAGGGGGGGGCGCCTACTTCCTTTTGGCCTCTCTCCTCTATTCCCGTATGGCCCAATAAGGCCCATGTACTCCCCGGCTTATTCCCGTAACTCTCCGGTACTCCGAAAAATACCCGAATCACTCGGAACCTTTCCGATGTCCGAATATAGTCGTTCAATATATCGATCTTTACGTCTCGACCATTTCGAGACTTCTCGTCATGTCCTCGATCTCATCCGGGACTCCGAACTCCTTCGGTACATCAAAACTCATAAACTCATAATATAACTGTCATCGAAACTTTAAGCGTGCGGACCCTATGGGTTCGAGAACAATGTAGACATGACCGAGGCACGTCTCCGGTCAATAACCAATAGCGAAACCTAGATGCTCATATTGGCTCCCACATATTCTACGAAGATCTTTATCGGTCAGACCGCATAACAACATACGTTGTTCCCTTTGTCATCGGTATGTTACTTGCCCGAGATTCGATCGTCGGTATCTCAATACCTAGTTCAATCTCATTACCGACAAGTCTCTTTACTCGTTCCGTAATACATCATCCTGCAACTAACTCATTAGTTGCAATGCTTGCAAAGCTTAAGTGATGTGCATTATCGAGAGGGCCCAGAGATACCTCTCCGACAATCGGAGTGACAAATCCTAATCTCGAAATACGCCAACCCAACAAGTACCTTCGGAGACACATGTAGAGCACCTTTATAATCACCCAGTTACGTTGTGACGTTTGGTAGCACACAAAGTGTTCCTCCGGTAAACGGGAGTTGCATAATCTCATAGTCATAGGAACATATATAAGTCATGAAGAAAGCAATAACAACAAACTAAACGATCAAGTGCTATGCTAACGGAATGGGTCAAGTCAATCACATCATTCTCCTAATGATGTGATCCCGTTAATCAAATGACAACTCATGTCTATGGTTAGGAAACATAACCATCTTTGATCAACGACCTAGTCAAGTAGAGGCATACTAGTGACACTCTATTTGTCTATGTATTCACACATGTATTATGTTTCCGGTTAATACAATTCTAGCATGAATAATAAACATTTATCATGATATAAGGAAATAAATAATAACTTTATTATTGCCTCTAGGGCATATTTCCTTCAGTCTCCCACTTGCACTAGAGTCAATAATCTAGTTCACATCGCCATGTGATTTAATACCAATAGTTCACATCACCATGTGATTAACACCCATAGTTCACATCGACATGTGACCAACACCCAAAGGGTTTACTAGAGTCAATAATCTAGTTCACATAGCTATGTGATTAACACCCAAAGAGTACTGAGGTGTGATCGTGTTTTGCTTGTGAGAGAAGTTTAGTCAACGGGTCTGCCATATTCAGATCCGTAAGTATGTTGCAAATTTCTATGTCAACAATGCTCTGCACAGAGCTACTCTAGCTAATTGCTCCCACTTTTAATATGTATCCAGATTGAGATTTAGAGTCATCTGGATCAGTGTCAAAATTTGCATTGACGTAACCCTTTACGACGAACCTTTTGTCAATTCCATAATCGAGAAACATATCCTTATTCCACTAAGGATAATTTTGACCAATGTCCAGTGATCTACTCCTAGATCACTATTGTACTCCCTTGCCAAAAATAGTGTAGGGTATACAATAGATCTGGTACACAGCATGTCATATTTTATAGAACCTATGGCCAAGGCATAGGGAATGACTTTCATTCTCTTTCTATCTTCTGCCATGGTCGGGCTTTGAGTCTTACTTAGTTTCACACTTCGTAACACAGGCAAGAACTCTTTCTTTGACTGTTCCATTTTGAACTACTTCAAAATCTTGTCAAGGTATGTACTCATTGAAAAACTTATCAAGCATCTTGATCTATCTCTATAGATCTTGATGCTCAATATGTAAGCAGCTTCACTGAGGTCTTTCTTTGAAAAACTCCTTTCAAACACTCCTTTATGCTTTGCAGAATAATTCTACATTATATCCGATCAACAATATGTCATTCACATATACTTATCAGAAATGATGTAGTGCTCCCACTAACTTTCTTGTAAATACAGGCTTCACAGCAAGTCTGTATAAAACTATATGCTTTGATCAACTTATCAAAGCGTATATTCCAACTCCGAGATGCTTGTACCAGGCCATAGATGGATCGCTGGAGCTTGCATATTTTGTTAGCACCTTTAGGATTGACAAAACCTTCTGGTTGCATCATATACAACTCTTCTTTAATAAATCCATTAAGGAATGCAGTTTTGTTTATCCATTTGCCAGATTTCATAAAATGTGGCAATTGCTAACATGTTCGGACAGACTTAAGCATAGATACGAGTGAGAAATTCTCATCGTGGTCAACACCTTGAACTTGTCGAAAACCTTTTGCGACAATTCTAGCTTTGCAGATAGTAACACTACTATCAACGTCCGTCTTCCTCTTGAAGATCCATTTAATCTCAATGGCTCGCCGATCTTTGGGCAAGTCAATCAAGGTCCATACTTTGTTCTTATACATTGAACTCATCTCAGATTTCATGGCCTCAAGCCATTTCGTGGAATCTGGGCTCATCATCGTTTCCTCATAGTTCGTAGGTTCGTCATGGTCAAGTAACATGACCTCCAGAACATGATTACCGTACCACTCTGGTGCGGATCTCACTCTGGTTTACCTACGAGGTTGGGTAGTAACTTGATCTGAAGTTACATGATCATCATCATTAGCTTCCTCACTAATTGGTGTAGGAGTCACAAAAACAGATTTCTGTGATGAACTACTTTCCAATAAGGGAGCAGGTACAGTTACCTCATCAAGTTCTACTTTCCTCCCACTCACTTCTTTCGAGAGAAACTCCTTCTCTAGAAAGGATCCATTCTCAGCATTGAATAACTTGCCTTTGGATCTGTGATAGAAGGTGTACCCAACATTTTCTTTTGGGTATCCTATGAAGACGCACTTCTCCGATTTGGGTTTGAGCTTATCAGGTTGAAACTTTTCCACATAAGCATTGCAACCTCAAACTTTAAGAAATGACATCTTTGGTTTCTTGCCAAACCACAGTTCATACGGTGTCGCCTCAACGGATTTAGATGGTGCCCTTTTTAATGTGAATGCAGCTGTCTCTAATGCATAACTCCAAAACTATAGTGATTAATCGGTAAGAAACATCATGGATTGCACTATATCTAATAATAGTACGGTTATGACGTTCGGACACCATTATTCTGTGGTGTTCCAGGTGGCATGATTTTGTGAAACTATTCCACATTGTTTTAATTGAAGACCAAACTCGTAACTCAAATATTTGTCTCTGCGATCAGATCGTAGAAACTTTATTTTCTTGTCACGATGATTTTCCACTTCACTCTGAAGTTCTTTGAACTTTTCAAATATTTCAGACTTATGTTTCATCAAGTAGATATACCCATATCTGCTCAAATAATCTGTGATGGTCAGAAAATAACGATACCCGCCGCGAGCCTGAACACTCATCGGACTGCATACATCAGTATGTATTATTTCCAATATGTCAGTTGCTCGCTCCATTGTTTCGGAGAACGGAGTCTTAGTCATCTTGCCCATGAGGCATGGCTCCCAAGCATCAAAACGATTCATAATCAAGTGATTCCAAAAGCCCATCAGCATGGATTTTCTTCATGCGCTTTACACCAATATGACCTAAACGGCAGTGCCACAAATAAGTTGCACTATCATTATTAACTTTGCATCTTTTGGCTTAAATATTATGAGAATGTGTATCACCACAATCGAGATCCAACAAACCATTTTCATTGGGTGTATGACCATAGAAGGTTTTATTCATGTAAACAGAACAACAATTTATTCTCTTACTTAAATTAATAACCGTATTGTAATAAACATGATCAAATCATATTCATGCTCAACGCAAACACCAAATAACACTTATTTAGGTTCAACAGTAATCCCGAAAGTATAGGGAGTGTGCGATGATGATCATATCAATCTTTGGAACCACTTCCAACACACATCGTCACTTCACACTTAACTAGTCTATGTTCATTCTTCAACTCCCGTTTCGAGTTACTACTCTTAGCAACTGAACCAGTATCAAATACCAAGGGGTTGCTGCAAACACTAGTAAAATACACATTAATAATCTGTATATCAAATATACCTTTGTTCACTTTGCCATCCTTCTTATCCGCCAAATACTTGGGGCAGTTCAGCTTCCAGTGGTCAGTCCCTTTGCAGTAGAAGCACTTAGTCTCAGGCTTAGGACCAGACTTGGGCTTCTTCACTTGAGCAGCAACTTGCTTGCCGTTCTTCTTGAAGTTCCCTTTCTTTCGCTTTGCCCTTTTCTTGAAACTAGTGGTCTTGTTAATCATCAACATTTGATGCTCTTTATTGATTTCTACCTTCATCAATTTCATCATCATGAAAAGCTTGGGAATCGTTTTCATCATCCCTTGCATACTATAGTTCATCACGAAGTTCTACTAGCTTGGTGATGGTGACTAGAGAATTCTGTCAATCACTATTTTATCTGGAAGATTAACTCCCACTTGATTGAAGCGATTGTAGTACCCAGACAATCTGAACACATGCTCACTGCTTGAGCTATTCTCCTCCATCTTTTAGCTATAGAACTTGTTGGAGACTTCATATCTCTCAACTCGGGTATTTGCTTGAAATATGAACTTGAACTCCTGGAACATCCATATGATCCATGACATTCAAAACGTCTTTGAAGTCCCGATTCTAAGCTGTTAAGCATGGTGCACTAAACTATCAAGTAGTCATCATATTAAGCTAGCCAAACGTTCATGACGTCTGCATCTGCTCCTGCAATAGGTCTGACACCTAGCGGTGCATTAAGGACATAATTCTTCTGTGCAGCAATGAGGATAAACCTCAGATCACGGATCCAATTCGCATCATTGCTACTAACACCTTTCAACTTAGTTTTCTCTAGGAACATATCAAAAATAAAACAGGGGAGCTAAACGCGAGCTATTGATCTACAACGTAGATATGCTAATACTATCAAGACTAAGTTCATGATAAATTTAAGTTCAATTAATCATATTACTTAAGAACTCCCACTTAGAAAGGCAACCCTCTAATCTTCTAAGTGATCACGTGATCCAAATCAACCAAACCATAACCGATCATCACGTGAAATGGAGTAGTTTTCAATGGTGAACATCACTATGTTGATCATATCTACTATATGATTCACGCTCGACCTTTCAGTCTCAGTGTTCCGAGGCCATATCTGCATATGCTAGGCTCGTCAAGTTTAACCTGAGTATTCTGCGTGTGCAAAACTGGCTTGCACCCATTGTAGATGGACGTAGAGCTTATCACACCCGATCATCACGTGGTGTTTGGGCACGACGAACTTTGGCAAAGGTGCATACTCAGGGAGAACACTTTTATCTTGAAATTTAGTGAGAGATCATCTTATAATGCTACCGTCAATCAAAGCAAGATAAGATGCATAAAAGATAAACATCACATGCAATCAATATAAGTGATATGATATGGCCATCATCATATTGTGCTTGTGATCTCCATCTCCGAAGCACCGTCATGATCACCATCGTCACCAGCGTGACACCTTGATCACCATCGTAGCATCGTTGTCGTCTCGCCAATCTTATGCTTCCACGACTATCGCTACCACTTAGTGATAAAGTAAAGCATTACAGCGCAATTGCATTGCATACAATAAAGTGACAACCATATGGCTCCCGCTAGTTGCCGATAACTCGGTTACAAAAACATGATCATCTCATACAATAAAATTTAGCATCATGTCTTTACCATATCACATCACAACATGCCCTGCAAAAACAAGTTAGACGTCCCCTACTTTGTTGTTGCAAGTTTTTACGTGGCTACTACGGGCTGAGCAAGAACCATTCTTACCTACGCATTAAAACCACAACGATAGTTTGTCAAGTTAGTGTTGTTTTAACCTTCTCAAGGACTGGGCGTAGCCACACTCGGTTCAACTAAAGTTGGAGAAACTGACACCCGCTAGTCACCTGTGTGCATAGCACGGCGGTAAAACCAGTCTCGCGTAAGCGTACGCGTAATGTCGGTTCAGGCCTCTTCATCCAACAATACCACCGAACCAAAGCGTGACATCCTAGTAAGCAGTATGACTTATATCGCCCACAACTCACTTGTGTTCTACTCGTGCATATTACATCAACGCATAAAACCTAGGCTCGGATGCCACTTTGGGGAATGTAGTAATTTCAAAAATTTCCTACGCACACGCAAGATCATGGTGATGCATAGCAACGAGAGGAGAGAGTGTTGTCCACGTACCCTCGTAGACCGAAAGCGAAAGCGTTAGCACAATGCGGTTGATGTAGTCGTACGTCTTCATGATCCGACCGATCAAGTACTAAATGCATGGCACCTCCGAGTTCTGCACACGTTCAACTCGATGACGTCCCTCGAACTCCGATCCAGTCGATCTTGGAGGGAGAGTTCCGTCAGCACGACGGCGTGGTGATGATGATGATGTTCTACCGACGCAGGGCATCGCCTAAGCACCGCTACAATATTATCGAGGATTATGGTGGAGGGGGGCACCGCACACGGCTAAGAGATCAATGATCAATTGTTGTGTCTATGGGGTGCCCCCTGCCCCCGTATATAAAGGAGCAAGGGAGGGAGGCGGCCGGCCTAGGAGGAGGGCGCGCCAAGGGAGGAGTCCTACTCCCACCGGGAGTAGGACTCCTCCTTCCCTTGTTGGAGTAGGAGAGAAGGAAAGAGGGGGAGAGGAACAAGGAAAAGTGGGCTGCACCCCTTGTCCAGTTCGGACCAGAGGGGGGGCGCGCGCCTCCTTCCTTTTGGCCTCTCTCCTCTATTCCCGTATGGCCCAATAAGGCCCATATACTCCCTGGCGAATTCCCGTAACTCTCTGGTACTCCGAAAAATACCCGAATCACTCGGAACCTTTCCGATGTCCGAATATAGTCGTCCAATATATCCATGTTTATTACTCGACCATTTCGAGACTCCTCGTCATGTCCCTGATCTCATCCGGGACTCCGAACTCCTTTGGTACATCAAAACTCATAAACTCATAATATAACTGTCATTGAAACCTTAAGCATGCGGACCCTACAGGGTCGAGAACAATGTAGACATGACCGAGACACATCTCTGGTCAATAACCAATAGCGGAACCTGGATGCTCATATTGGCTCCCACATATTCTACGAAGATCTTTATCGGTCAGACCGCATAACAACATGCGTTGTTCCCTTTGTCATCGGTATGTTACTTGCCCGAGATTCGATCGTCGGTATCTCAATACCTAGTTCAATATCATTACCGGCAAGTCTCTTTACTCGTTCCGTAATACATCATCCTGCAACTAACTCATTAGTTGCAATGCTTGCAAGGCTTAAGTGATGTGCATTACCGAGAGGGCCCAGAGATACCTCTCCGACAATCGGAGTGACAAATCTTAATCTCGAAATACGCCAACCAACAAGTACCTTCGGAGACACCTGTAGAGCACCTTTATAATCACCCAGTTGCGTTGTGATGTTTGGTAGCACACAAAGTGTTCCTCCGGTAAACGGGAGTTGCATAATCTCATAGTCATAGGAACATATATAAGTCATGAAGAAAGAAATAGCAACAAACTAAACAATCAAGTGCTATGCTAACGGAATGGGTCAAGTCAATCACATCATTCTCCTAATGATGTGATCCCGTTAATCAAATGACAACTCATGTCTATGGTTAGGAAACATAACCATCTTTGATCAACGAGCTAGTCAAGTAGAGGCATACTAGTGACACTCTGTTTGTCTATGTATTCACACATGTATTATGTTTCTGGTTAATACAATTCTAGCATGAATAATAAACATTTATCATTATATAAGGAAATAAATAATAACTTTATTATTGCCTCTAGGGCATATTTCCTTCAGTTCCTTCCTTGACGTGGGGTCCAAGTCCATCAGGTGTGTTTCCTTCCAAAAATAACTTCTCCAGTTGATTTCGTTCCGTTTCGACTCCATCTGATATTCCTTTTCTTCGAAACACTGAAATAGGCATTAAACAGAAAATCTGGGCTGGGCCTCCGGTTAATAGGTTAGTCCCAAAAGTAATATAAAAGTGGATAATAAAGCCCAATATTGCCCAAAATAGTAGATAATATAGCATGGAGCAATAAAAAATTATAGATTCGTTGGAGACGTATCAAGCATCCCCAAGCTTAATTCCTGCTCGTCCTCGAGTAGGTAAATGATAAAAAAGATAATTTTTGATGTGGAATGCTAGTTGGCATAATTTCAATGTAATTCTTCTTAATTGTGGCATGAATATTCAGATCCATAAGATTCAAGACAAAAGTTCATATTGACATAAAAATAATAATACTTCAAGCATACTAACTAAGCAATCATGTCTTCTCAAAATAACATGGCCAAAGAAAGTTATCCCTACAAAATCATATAGTCTGGCTATGCTCCATCTTCACCACAGAAAATATTTAAATCATGCACAACCCCGATGACAAGCCAAGCAATTGTTTCATACTTTTGATGTTCTCAAACTTTTTCAATCTTCACGCAATACATGAGCGTGAGCCATGGATATAACACTATAGGTGGAATAGAATGGTGGTTGTGGAGAAGACAAAAAGGAAGGGAAGATAGTCTCACATCAACTAGGCGTATAAATGGGCTATGGAGATGCCCATCAATAGATATGAATGTGAGTGAGTAGGGATTGCCATGCAACGGATGCACTAGATCTATAAATGTATGAAAGCTCAACAAAAGAAACTAGTGGGTGTGCATCCAACTCGCTTGCTCACGAAGACCTAGGGCACTTGAGGAGGCCCATCATTGGAATATACAAGCCAAGTTCTATAATGTAAAATTACCACTAGTATATGAAAGTGACAACATATGAAACTCTCTATATGAAGAACATGGTGCTACTTTGAAGCACAATATATGAGACTCGCTATATCATGGTGCTACTTTGAAGCACAACTGTGGAAAAAAGGATAGTAGCATTGCCCCTTTTTATTTTTTTATTTGGACTTTTTTTATTTGGCCTTTCTTTTTTTATTTGGCCTTTCTAGAACAAAGTATGACTCTATATGAATGCCTCCGGCGGTGTACTGGGATGTGCAATGAATCAAGAGTGACAAGTATGAAGAAATTACGAACGGTGGCTTTGCCACAAATACTATGTCAACTACATGATCATGCTAAGCAATATGACAATGATGAATGTGTCATGATGAACTAGATGGTGGAAAGTTGCATGGCAATATATCTCGGAATGGCTATGGAAATGCCATAATAGGTAGGTATGGTGGCTGTTTTGAGGAAGGTATATGGTAGGTGTATGATACCGGCTAAAGGTGCGCGGTATTAGAGAGGCTAGCAATGGTGGAAGGGGTAAGAGTGCGTATAATCCATGGACTCAACATTAGTCATAAATGTTGGGGAACGCAGTAATTTCAAAAAATTTCCTACGCACACGCAAGATCATGGTGATGCATAGCAACGAGGGGGAGAGTCTGATCTACGTACCCTTGTAGATTGCAACGGAAGCGTTGACACAACGTAGAGGAAGTAGTCGTACGTCTTCTTCCCGATCCGACCGATCCAAGCACCGTTACTCTGGCACCTCCGAGTTCTTAGCACACGTTCAGCTCGATGACGTTCCTCGGGCTCCGATCCAGCAAAGCGTCGAGGAAGAGTTCCATCAGCACGACGGCGTGGTGACGATCTTGATGTACTACCGACGCAGGGCTTCGCCTAAGCACTGTAACGGTATGATCGAGGTGGAATTTGGTGGCAGGGGGCACCGCACACGGCTAAGGAACGATCTCAAGGATCAACTTGTGTGTCTTGGGGTGTCCCCTGCCCCCGTATATAAAGGTTGGAGGGAGGGGGGCTGGCCGGCCAAAGAGAGGGAGGCGCAGGAGGAGTCCTACTCCTACCGGGAGTAGGACTCCCCCCTCCAATCCTAGTCCAACTAGGAATCCTTTAAAGGGAAGAGAGAGAGAGAGGTGGCCGGCCCCTCTCCTAGTCCTAATAGGACTAGGGAGAGGGGGGGAGGCGCAGCCCTATGTGGGCTGCCCTCTCACCTTTCCACTAAGGCCCATGTTGGCCCATTTGGCTCCCGGGGGGTTCCGGTAACCCTCCCGGTAATCCGGTAAAATCCCGATTTCACCCGGAACACTTCCGATGTCCAAACATAGGCTTCCAATATATCAATCTTTACGTCTCGACCATTTCGAGACTCCTCGTCATGTCCGTGATCTCATCCGGGACTCCGAACAACCTTCGGTACATCAAAATGCATAAACTCATAATAACTGTCATCGTAACGTTAAGCGTGCGGACCCTACGGTTCGAGAACAATGTAGACATGACCTAGACACGTCTCCAGTCAATAACCAATAGCGGGACCTGGATGCCCATATTGGCTCCTACATATTCTACGAAGATCTTTATCGGTCAGACCGCATAACAACATACGTTGTTCCCTTTGTCATCGGTATGTTACTTGTCCGAGATTCGATCGTCGGTATCCAATACCTAGTTCAATCTCGTTACTGGCAAGTCTCTTTACTCGTTCCGTAATACATCATCTCACAACTAACATATTAGTTGCAGTGCTTGCAAGGCTTATGTGATGTGCATTACCGAGAGGGCCCAGAGATACCTCTCCGACATTCGGAGTGACAAATCCTAATCTCGAAATACGCCAACCCAACATCTACCTTTGGAGACACCTGTAGTACTCCTTTATAATCACCCAGTTACATTGTGACGTTTGGTAGTACCCAAAGTGTTCCTCCGGTAAACGGGAGTTGCATAATCTCATAGTTATAGGAACATGTATAAGTCATGAAGAAAGAAATAGCAACATACTAAACGATCGGGTGCTAAGCTAATGGAATGGGTCATGTCAATCAGATCATTCAACTAATGATGTGACCTCGTTAATCAAATAACAACTCTTTGTTCATGGTTAGGAAACATAACCATCTTTGATTAACGAGCTAGTCAAGTAGAGGCATACTAGTGACACTCTGTTGGTCTATGTATTCACACATGTATTATGTTTCCGGTTAATACAATTCTAGCATGAATAATAAACATTTATCATGATATAAGGAAATAAATAATAACTTTATTATTGCCTCTAGGGCATATTTCCTTCAATAAAGAACTCACATACTTATTGCAAAAATCTATTAGTTATCGAAACAAAGTACTACGCGCATGCTCCTAGGGGGATAGATTGGTAGGAAAAGACCATCGCTCGTCCCCGACCGCCACTCATAAGGAAGACAATCAATAAATAAATCATGCTCCGACTTCATCACATAACGGTTCACCGTACGTGCATGCTACGAGAATCACAAACTTCAACACAAGTATTTCTCAAATTCACAACTACTCAACTAGCATGACTCTAATATTACCATCCTCATATCTCAAAACAATCATCAAGCATCAAACTTATCTTAGTATTCAACACACTCATAAGAGAATTTTATTATTCTTGAATACCTAGCATATTAGGATTTTAAGCAAATTACCATGCGATTTAAGACTCTCAAAATAATCTAAGTGAAGCATGAGAGTTCATCTATTTCTTAAAAATAAAACTACCACCATGTTCTAAAAGATATAAGTGAAGCAGCACTAGAGCAAACGACAAACTACTCCGAAAGATATAAGTGAAGATCAATGAGTAGTCGAATAATTATGCAACTATGTGAAGACTCTCTAACATTTTAATAATTTCAGATCTTGGTATTCTATTCAAACAGCAAGCAAAGGAAAATAAAATGACATTCTAAGAATGGCAGACATCATGTGAAGAAGCAAAAACTTAGGATCAACCAATACTAACCGATAGTTGTTGAAGAAGAAAGGTGGGATGCCAACCGGGGCATCCCCAAGCTTAGAAGCTTGAGACTTCTTGAAATATTATCTTGGGATGCCTTGGGCATCCCCAAGCTTTAGCTTTTGTGTCTCCTTAATTCCTCTCATATCATGGTCTCCCTAAATCTCAAAAGCTTCATCCACACAAAACTCAACAAGGACTCGTGAGATAAGTTAGTATAAACCATTGCCAAAACCTTATCATACTCTACTGTAGCAAATCACTAAAATTATCATTCAACATTTCATACTAAATGCCTCTGCATATTTAAGAGTCCTATGCTCAAATAGAATCATTAAAGAAGCAAACATATGCAAACAATGCAAACATAACAGCAATCTGCCTAAACAGGATAGTCTGTAAAGAATGCAGCAACATCCATACTTCCCTAGCTCCAAAAATCATGAAATAAAATTCACACTTTATTAAATTTATCAGATCTTAACATGCAAAAGGTTTCAACATTTTATCACATTCTGAATTTTCTAGGGAATTATTGCAACAGCGGTAAACTTTCTGTTTCCAAACAGCAACATGTATACTTGTAACATAGGCATAGTAAAGGCTATCAATGCCACTTTATTGAAATAAAAGATGCAAAACATTGTTCTAAATAACAAAAAAAAATCCTAACAAAATAAATTGACACTCCAAGCAAAACACATATCATGTGGTGAATAAAAATATAGCTCCAAGTTAAGTTACCGATGAACGAAGACGAAAGAGGGGATGCCTTCCAGGGCATCCCCAAGCTTAGGCTCTTGTCTATCCTTGAATATTACCTTGGGGGTGCAATGGGCATCCCCAAGCTTAGGATCTTGCCACTCCTTGTTCTATAGTCCATCGAATCCTTACCCAAAACTTGAAAACTTCACAACACAAAACTTAACAGAAAACTCGTAAGCTCCGTTAGTATAAGAAAATAAATCACCACTTCAAGGCACTGTAATGAACTCATTCTTTATTTATATTGGTGTTAAACCTAATGTATTCCAACTTCCCTATGGTTTATAAACTATTTTACTAGCCATAGATACATCAAAATAAGTAAACAACACATGAAAAACAGAATCTGTCAAAAACAGAACAGTCTTTAGTAATATGGATCAAACGTATACTTATGGAACTCATACAATTCTCAAAAAAATTGCTGGACCTGAGGAATTTATCTATTAATCACCTTAAAAAAGAATTAACTAAATATCACTCTCCAAATAAAAATAGCAGCAATTCTCGTGAGCGCTACAGTTTCTGTTTTTTTACAGCATGATCAACAAGACTCTCCCCAAGTCTTCCCAAAGGTTCTACTTGGCACAAACACTAATTAAAAGCATAAAACCACATATAAACAGAGGCTATATGGATTATTTATTGTTAAACAGGGAAAAAAAGCAAGGAGCTAAAATAAAGTTGGGTTGCCTCCCAACAAGCGCTATCATTTAACGCCCCTAGCTAGGTATGATGATTTCACCGATGCTCACAAAAAAGATAAGAATTGAAACATAAAGAGAGCATCATGAAGAATATGACTAGCACATTTAATTCTAACATACTTCCTATGCATAGGGATTTTGTGAGAAAACAACTTGTGGGAACAATAATCAACTAGCATAGGAAGGCAGAACAAGCGTAACTTTGAAACTTTAAGCACATAAAGAGGAAACTTGATATTATTGCAATTCCTACAAGCATATGTTCCTCCCTCATAATAATTTTCAGTAGCCTAATGAATGAATTCAACAATATAACCTGCACCTAAAGCATTCTTTTCATGATCTACAAGCATAGATAATTTACTACTCTCCACATAGGCAAAATTCTTCTCATTCAGAATAGTGGGAGTATCATAAGAGACTTGAATATTATAAATTGTTTCCACATTAAAGAAGTAATGTTCAGAAAAGGGGTAACCATAATAATGACAAGTTTTATAAATATAATCCTCACTACTTTTTTATAGCATATGTATCATCACAATAATTATCATAAGTAGGAGGCATGTTATTATCATTATGAATTTGCATATCAAAACTTGGGAGACTAAAAATATAATCTTAATTAAGCGTAGCATCCCCAAGCTTGGGACAAACATTAATTGCAGAAAATATATTCTCAAATATGTCATCCTCATCAAACATAGCTTCCCGAAGCTTGGGCCTTTTTGTACCATAAGCATAATCACTCTCATCATTAATAGCATGGAAAGCACCAATAGTATAGCTATTATTATATTCTTCCAAGCAAGTGCCAAAAAGATTTTCAAGATCATAAGAAGTATCACTATCTTCCACAATTATATTTTCACGAGGCACAATAGTAATAGGAGCAGCATTATTTAAGAGAGATATCTTTTTACCTCTCTTCCTTTTTCTTTTCTTCTTCTTCACCACATCATGTGTGGGTTCAATCCTCTTTTTGGAGCTCCTTATTAATGAGATTGGTTGAATTGGAGGCTCCTCCTCATTACCTGATTCATCATAAGAAATAATAGGAGGATATTGGGAAGTCTCTTCCCTTTCATTAGTATTCTCTTCATCTTCTATTTGTTTTCTTTTCTTTATATAATTGGTAATATAAGGATTTTCAATGCAATTCACCGCACAATACATATAAATATTTTCTATATCAAAATCAAGAACTCTATCAATATTAAACTTTGGAATACCCTCAATTATATGTTTCATTTCTTCATAACCCAAAAGAAGGCTAAGCTCTTTATGATGCTCAAGGGTAATCAAATTATCACAACGTTTGGACACAACTTGATCATGAAACAAATAGCATTGGAGCTTTAAATGACCATGTTCATTGCAAAGTTCACAAGGGGCACGAAAAATATTGAATCTTTCAACACATTCATCTAGGCTTTCTTGCAATGATTTGGTTTCTAAGTACTTATGCCTCTTGCAATATCTATCTTCCCTATTTGGTGTGTACTTGCAAACCCAGTCTACTCCACAAAAATTGACATCTTTATAGGAGGCATTTTCATCATAACTAGTGCAATCATCATTAGCATCATGGATATTAAAAGAATTCGTACTAACAACATTGCAATCATGCTCATCATTCAAATATTTAGTGCCAAACATTTTAGAGATCTCTTCTTCTAGCACTTGAGCACAATTATCCTTTCCATCATACTCACAAAAGATATAAAAAAGATGAAGCATATGAGACAAACTCGATTCCATTTTTAATAGTTTTCTTTTATAAACTAAACTAGTGATAAAACAAGAAACTAAAAGACTCGATTGCAAGATGTAAAGATATACCTTCAAGCACTCACCTCCCCGGCAACGACGCCAGAAAAGAGCTTGATGTCTACTACACAATCTTCTTCTTGTAGACGTTGTTGGGCCTCCAAGTGCAGAGGTTTGTAGGACAGTAGCAAATTTCCCTCAAGTGGATGACCTAAGGTTTATCAATCCGTAGGAGGCGTAGGATGAAGATGGTCTCTCTCAAGCAACCCTGCAACCAAATAACAAAGAGTCTCTTGTGTCCCCAACACACCCAATACAATGGTAAATTGTATAGGTGCACTAGTTCGGCGAAGAGAGGGTGATACAAGTGGTATATGGATAGTAGATAAAGGTATTTGTAATCTGAAATTATAAAAATAGCAAGGTAACTAATGATAAAAGTGAGCGTAAACGGTATTTCAATGCGTGGAAACAAGGCCTAGGGTTCATACTTTCGCTAGTGTAAGTTCCCTCAACAATACTAACATAATTGGATCATAAAACTATCCCTCAACATGCAACAAAGAGTCACTCCAAAGTCACTAATAGCGGAGAACGAACAAAGAGATTATGGTAGGGTACGAAACCACCTCAAAGTTATTCTTTCCAATCAATACGTTGGGCTATTCCTATAAGTGTCACAAACAGCCCTAGAGTTCGTACTAGAATAACACCTTAAGACACAAATCAACCAAAACCCTAATGTCACCTAGATACTCCATTGTCACCTCAAGTATCCGTGGGTATGATTATATGATATGCATCACACAATCTCAGATTCATCTATTCATCCAACACAAAGGACCTCAAAGAGTGCCCCAAAGTTTTCTACCGGAGAATCATGACAAAAACATGTGCCAACCCCTATGCATAGGTTCATGGGCGGAACCCGCAAGTTGATCACCAAAACATACATCAAGTGAATCACGTGGTACCCCATTGTCACCATAGATACGCACGACAAGACATACATCAAGTGTTCTCAAATCTTTAAAGACGCAATCCGATAAGATTACTTCAAAGGGGAAACTCAATTCATTACAAGAGAGTAGAGGGGGAAGAAACATCAGAGGATCCAAATATAATAGCAAAGCTCACGATACATCAAGATCGTATCACCTCAAGAACACGAGAGAGAGAGAGAGAGAGAGAGAGAGAGAGATCGAACACATAGTTACTGGTACATACCCTCAGCCACGAGGGAGAACTACTCCCTCCTTGTCATGGAGAGCACTGGGATGATGAAGATGGCCACTGGAGAAGGATTGCCCCCTCCGGCAGGGTGCTGGAACGGGTCTAGATTGGTTTTCGATGGCTACGGAGGCTTCTGGCGGTGGAACTCCCGATCTACGTTGCGTTCTGGAAGTCTTAGGTCACGTAGGTATATATGTGTGTAGGAGGTACATCAGGGGAGCCACGAGGGCCCCACAAGACAGGGGGCGCGCCCTAGGGGGGCACCCCCACCCTCGTGAGCACCTCGTTCCTTCCCTGACGTGGGGTCCAAGTCCATCAGGTGTGTTTGCTTCCAAAAATAACTTCTCCAGTTGATTTTGTTCCGTTTCGACTCCGTCTGATATTCCTTTTCTTCGAAACACTGAAGTAGGCATAAAACAACAAATCTGGGCTGGGCCTCCGGGTAATAGGTTAGTCCCAAAAGTAATATAAAAGTGGATAATAAAGCCCAATATTGCCCAAAACAGTAAATAATATAGCATGGAGCAATAAAAAATTATAGATACGTTGGAGACGTATCAATGTGGAGGCTTCACTACTGGCCACTGCCGCACGTACTGCGGAGGTCTCTGCACTAAAGCAGGCCCTGAAGCGGTCCGAGGACGAGCTCGGCCTTACCAAGAGGCAGCTCGAAGAGAGCAAAGGTAAGATATACCCCTGTCTATATAGTTAAAAAGAAGTTCGGGTGTAAAGTAATAGGATCATCATGAATTTGTCAAGGGCCATGACCGAGGTGGAGACCCTGAGGAAGGCGTTGTCCGAGGCCGAAGAGAAAGCGACCAAAGAATGCATGGAACGGGAGAAACAAGAAGCCCGAGTAGGCGAGGTGCAGCAAGAGCTCGAGGCTCTCGCCAAAAAGCACGAGTCCTTGGAGCTTGACTCCACGACACGAGAGTCCAAGCTCGCGCAGGCGCTTGAAAGCGTCCGGAGCGCCAAGGTCGAAGCCCACAAGGCCCTCCAGGAGATTGACGCGGTGAAGAAGATAGCAGCGGGTAAGGCATTCAATATGCAAAGCAAGCATGTGAAGGAGACTTTCCTTTTTCTTACCCGAGTTTGGAGCTCTCCAGGAGCGTTTGCAGATCTTCCCCGCAATGTATTGGATGCCGCGGAGTTTTACCAGGCCGAGGAGGGGAGCTCAACGAAGAAGTTGTTCTGGTCTCAGTATACTAGGACTGAACACTCCGTGTCCTTGAGCGACCAGCTGAAGAAGTTGGTCGAACTTCACAAGGTGGCCGAACAGGTCATGAGGGGCCTTATAGTACGGATGTGGCCTGGCGAGCCCCTGTCCGGCAGCTACTTCGTTCTGGTGAGGCGGCTTGTGGAAGCCTGCCCATGGCTTGAAGTCATCAAGTGGTCCGTCTGCATCGAGGGTGCGCGCAGGACTTTTGCCCCGGCGAAGGTGCACTGGGCGAAGCTGGACGCCATGAAGCTGGTGAAGGAGGGGCTGCCGGAGGGCAAGGAGCATCGCTGCCCCAAGAATTACTATGAGAGTGTCCTGAAGGTTTCCCGCTTAGTGGCAGATGAGGGTGCCAAGGATGTAATTTTTGAATGAACATGCTCATGTGATTCTTTAATATGAAACGAGTTCGTTTGCGCCATGCAACACTTTCTTAATTTAAAATATTACCTTTTGTGCGGCCGTTTATAAAATCTGAGAGTTGGCCAGTCGTCGGCTTCTACCCCCATGTAACATGTACTGGGGTGTTCGGGGTAAATCTGAACACTCTTTACCCCAATTTTGGGTCCTTCAAGGGAGGTGTTCAGCGCAACGAACCAGGCAATCGGACTATAATGCTTTATCACTCTCACTTAGCCATAGAAGTCTATGATTTTAATTTTTTGGCGAAGCCCCTGTATTCGAAGGGCCGAATTTGGGGCGCTATACACGCCTAAGCCGGACAAGGCCGACTCCTCGCCCGAAGCGGAAAAAGTCTTTAAGGACTTGAGACCTCTCGAACAGCGACCAGTCTCTTGCCTTATCATGTCAGTCAGTTTTTGGCTTTCTCTACTGAGGTGCTCATCCGGAAGAACCGGGACACAATCGCTGTAGTTCTCCCACTGCTACCTTAGCCGATATAGCGGAACATAAGGTACCAAAGCATGGGAGCCGGGCAACCCAACATTTAACCAAAGACATGATTTGGAGCTGATGCATATAATGCTATAAGTTTGGGGTGCCGCACTTTCAAAAGTGTTCGGACTTCTTGCGCCGTATTTTGTGGTAAATGAGAACCCCTGGCATACTGACCGCACCCAAACGTGCGGGTGCGGATTGTCATAAATGGACATATAAGAGAAAGAGAAAAACCTAAATAATGCAATGACAAATTAATGATATGCATTGTTATTTGAATAATACGTCGAAACATACTGGTACAAGTAGTGCAATAAGCATAAAGTAGGACAATTCGAAATGTCCTATCCCAGGGCAAGCTACGCATAAATAGTGAAAAGCGGGTATATCAAGTATTACTAGAGACCACCTGGTGGTTCCCGTGTTCATCTTAGCTTCTTGCCGCCTTGGTTGTTGCTTCTGGAATGTGTCCGGCAATCGTACTGCCGGAAAGGGCTTCCAGAGAGTTAATCCCTGAAAGAGAAAAGGAATGTCAAAGGTATACAACCCCTAGTGTGGTTAAGCCACAATGCCGGCTTGCCCTGATCGTGCCCCCGCCTATGTCCATGGTATTTTCAATGCGTGGTTATGTACACACGACACGGATTTCGTTGCTTCACTGGGACTGGGACGGGGGCCAGATTGCTAGGCGAGCTCTGATCGTGCCAGGCGATCCTATTGCAGCTTGTTCCCGACTCGCTTGAAGGTGTCCGGGGGCCGTGACGCCGAATGAGTGGTCTGCCTGAACAGGCTGCTTTGTGCCTTTGCTGCAAGGGCCGCAGTGTGCTCTTTCATACGGAGCAAGCGTTATGTGTTTCCATTTACTGTTATAACCCCGCGAGGTCCTGGCATCTTGAGCTTGAGGTACGTGTAATGCGGCACTGCATTGAATTTTGCAAATGTTGTCCATCCGAGCAGTGCATGATAGCCACTGCGAAATGGGACGATGTCGAAGATTAACTCTTTGCTTCGGAAGTTATCCGGTGATCCAAAGACCACTTCCAGTGTGATTGCGCCTGTGCAATGGGCCTCTACACCTGGGATGACGCCTTTAAAGGTGGTTTTACTGGGTTTAATCCTCGAGGGATCGATACCCATTTTCGCATTGTATCCTGATAAAGCAGGTTCAGGCTGCTGCCGCCGTCCATAAGGACTCGGGTGAGGTGAAATCCGTCAATGATGGGGTCTAGGACCAGTGCGGCGGATCCGCCATGACGGATGCTAGTGGGGTGGTCCCTGCGATCGAAGGTGGTCGGACAAGCAGACCATGGGTTGAACTTTGGGGCGACGGGCTCCATCGCATAGACGTCCCTTAGTGCATGCTTCCGCTCCCTCTTGGGAATGTGGGTTGCGTATATCATGTTCACCGTCTTCACTTGAGGGGGAAACCCCTTCTGTCCTCCTGTGTTCGGCGGCCGGGGCTCCTCCTCGTCATCGCTATGCAGCCCCTTGTCCTTGTTCTCGGCATTTAACTTGCCGGCCTGCTTGAACACCCAGCATTCTCTATTGGTGTGATTGGCTGGCTTGTCGGGGGTGCCGTGGATTTGACACGAGTGATCCAGTATGCGATCCAGACTGGATGGAGCCGGAGTATTTCTTTTGAATGGCTTTTTCCACTGACCGGATCTAGAGCCTCTGAATCCAGCATTGACTGCCGTATCTTCGGTGTTATCGCCATTATTGCGGCGCTTTGGTCTATTACGATGCTGCCTACCGTTAACATCTTTGGTATCCGAGGTATTCGGATTCCTTGATGTGTTGTTGCTGCGAGCCAGCTAGCTGTCTTCGCCCGCGCAAAAGCGGGTCATGAGTGTCGTGAGGGCTGCCATAGATTTCGGCTTCTCCTGGCTGAGGTGGTGGGCAAGACACTCATCACGGATGTTATGCTTAAATGCCGCTAGGGCCTTTGCATCCGGACATTCTACAATTTGATTTTTCTTAGTCAGGAACCATGTCCAGAATTGTCTGGCCGATTCCCCTGGCTGCTGGGTTATGTGGCTCAAGTCATCAGCATCCGGTGGCCGCACATAAGTGCCCTGGAAGTTGTCAAGAAATGCGTCTTCCAGATCCTCCCAACTGCCGGCGGAATCTGCTGGCAAGCTATTCAGCCAATGTCGAGCTGGTCCTTTGAGTTTTAGTGGGAGGTACTTGATGGCATGTAGATCATCACCGCGAGCCATGTGGATGTGAAGGAGGAAATCCTCAATCCATATAGCGGGATCTGTTGTGCCATCGTATGATTCGATATTTACGGGTTTGAAACCCTCCGGGAATTCATGATTCATAACTTCATTAGTGAAGCATAGGGAGTGTGTAACACTGAGGGAGTCCTGGATTAGGGGGTGTCCGGATGGCCGGACTATACCTTCAGCCGGACTCCTGGACTATGAAGGTACAAGATTGAAGACTTCGTTCCATGTCCGGAAGGGACTTTCCTTGGCGTGGAAGGAAAGCTTGGCGATACGGATATGTAGATCTCCTACCATTGTAACCGACTTTTTGTAACCCTAGCCCTCTCCGGTGTCTATATAAACCGGAGGGTTTTAGTCCATAGGACAACATATAGAACAACAATCATACCATAGGCTAGCTTCTAGGGTTTAGCCTCTCCGATCTCGTGGTAGATCTACTCTTGTACTACCCATATCATCAATATTAATCAAGCAGGACGTAGGGTTTTACCTCCATCAAGAGGGCCCGAACCTGGGTAAAACTTCGTGTCCCTTGCCTCCTATTACCTTCTGGCCTAGACGCACAGTTCAGGACCCCCTACCCGAGATCCGCCGGTTTTGACACCGACATTGGTGCTTTCATTGAGAGTTCCTCTATGTCGTCGCTGTCAGGCTTGATGGCTCCTACTATCATCGATAGCGATGCAGTCCAGGATGAGACCTTCCTCCCCGGACAGATCTTCGTCTTCGGCGGCTTCGCACCGCGGGCCAATTCACTTAGCCATCTGGAGCAGATCGAAAGCTATGCCCGTGGCTGTCAGGTCAGATTTGGAAGTTTAAACTACACGGTTGACATCCGCGGGGACTTGATCCTCGACGGATTCGAGCCACTGCCAAGCGCGCCGCACTGTCACGACGAGTATGATCTAGCTCTGCCGCGGAACAGAGCCCTGGAGGCCGCACCCGCATCGGCTTTGACCCTTAATTCGGAGCCAACTGCACCGATCGAGGATGGGTGGTTGGACGCCGCCTCAGGGGCTGCGATCACAACGGCGATTGAGCCGAAAACCAGCCCCGTACTCTGCGAGACTCGTGACTCCAAGGAGTCGGACTCCTCTTCGGACTCCGAACCCTCCGCGCCCCTGCCGATCGAATCCGATTGGGCGCCGATCATGGAGTTTACTGCCGCGAACATCTTTCAGCACTCGCCTTTCGGCGATATTCTGAAGACACTAAAGTCTCTCTCTTTATCAGGAGAGCCCTGGCCGGACTACGGTCAGCAAGGTTGGGATACGGACGATGAAGAAATTCAAAGCCCACCCACCACCCACTTTGTAGCCACTGTCGATGATTTAACCGACATGCTCGACTTCGACTCTGAAAACATCGACGGTATGGACGATGATGCGGGAGGCGAAGAAGAACCACCGCCCACCTCATCATATGACGTATACATGGTGGACACACCAAAAGATGACGACGAGGAGCGGAAGGACGGACCGAAGGCTTGTTCCCTCGAGAAGCAGTCAAAGCGGCGACGCAAGCACCGCCCCAAATCCCGCCTTGATAGAAATAATGATCACACAGACCCAGCACTGGAGCAGGGCGAATCACTGCCAGACAACGGCAATCCGGATAATCAAACCGAACAAACAAATTCTATCAAGGATAATAGTCCGGACGATATAACGCCGGACAGGCACCCGGAGCAGCAGAATGCCCGTAAAAGGCTTGTTGCCACCGAGAGGAGTCTTAAAAAGCAGAAGCAAAGGCTCAAGGCTACGCAAGACACACTCCAAATCAGATGGAGTAAAATACTCAACACAGCAGCGAGGTACGGCGACAATCGCCCCTCAAAGAGCTAACCAAAGCGGAAGCTGCTACCTGAATTCGATGAGGAGGCCTCAGACCCCCCACAACCAAACATCAAAGCAACCACCTGGCCAGATAGACGACCCCTCTACCAACACAGAGCGGCATACAACGCCACTCACAATACAATACGCGACCCATGCGAGGGCTCGCACCCAAAGGACGGCGCAACAAAATCCATCTATGGACCACGCAAGCGCGCCCCAGCATACAATGCAACACAACAAACATCCGAACAACGCGGTACACCCAGCTACAGGAGTACCGCACACCCCCTATGTTTCACCGATGAGGTGCTGGACCATGAATTTCCAGAGGGATTCAAACCAGTAAACATAGAGGCATACGACAGAACAACAGACCCTGGGGTCTGGATTGAGGACTACATCCTTCATATCCATATGGCTCGAGGTGATGATCTCCACGCCATCAAGTACTTACCCCTCAAGCTCAAAGGGCCAGCTCGTCACTGGCTTAAAGGCCTCCCCGAAAGCTCCATTGGAAGTTGGGAAGAGCTCGAAGATGCCTTTCGGGCAAATTTTCAAGGGACTTATGTCCGACCTCCGGATGCGGACGATTTGAGTCATATAACTCAACAGCCCGAAGAGTCAGCCCGAAAGCTTTGGAACAGGTTTCTTACTAAAAAGAACCAGATTGTCGACTGTCCGGACGCCGAAGCCTTGGCAGCTTTTAAGCATAGCGTCCATGATGAATGGCTCGCCAGACACCTCGGCCAAAATAAGACGAGAACGATGGCCGCATTAACAAACCTCATGACCCGCTTTTGCACGGGTGAGGACAGCTGGCTAGCCAGATGCAGCACCAGTGACCCCGGTACATCTGAAGTTAGAGATGGAAACGGGAAATCATGGTGCAACAACAATAACAAACGCCGCAATAAAGAAGACATCACGAAGGGCACGACAGTAAACGCCGGATTCAAAAGCTCTCGGCCAGGTCAGCAAAAACTGCCCTCTAAAGGCACCAGGGATGAACTGTCCAGCCTCAACAAAATTCTAGACCAAGTATGTCAGATCCATAGTACCCCTGGTAAACCTGCTAATCATACCCACAGAGAATGTTGGGTCTTCAAGCAGTCCGGCAAGCTCAACGCCGTACACAAGGGGGAGGATACACCAAGTGAAGACGAGGATGAGCCTCCCAAGCAAGACACTGGGAAACAAAAGAAATTTCCACCAGAAGTCAAAACAGTAAACGTGTTACACGTGATCAAGGGAAAAAACAACGCGGCACTCCCAGGAAAATATACCCAAGTGCCTGTCACCGCGAAGTCCTGCCACTGGTCGTCTCAAACGATCACTTTCGACCATCGCGATTACTCAGCAAGTATCCAACACGCAGGATGGGCTGCCCTGGTATTAGACCCAGTAATTGGCGGATATCACTTCACATGAGTCTTGATGGACGGTGGCAGCAATCTAAACCTAATATATCAGGATACAATCCATGGGATGGGGTTAGACCCAACAAAAATTTGACATAGCAATACTACCTTTAAAGGAGTAACGCCAGGCCCAGGGGCTCGTTGTACGGGCTCCCTCCTGCTACAAGTTATATTCGGCCCCCCCGATAACTTTCGTCGCGAGCATTTAACCTTCCACATCGCTCCGTTCCAAAGTGGCTATCAAGCACTGCTCGGACGCGAAGCTTTCGCTCGCTTTAATGCAATAAAACACTACGCCTCCCTCACACTCAAGATGCCCGGTCCATGTGGCATCATTTCAGTGAACAGAAATATCAAGTGATCTCTGCGCGCCGAAGAGAGTGCGGCTGCCTCGGCAGCCGCACACTAAAGGCGCCCGGACCAGAAAAAACATCCAATAGGTCGTCAAGACCTCGGACACAACTACTCAAGTCGGGCTATTTATACCGGATGAATGGTCACACCCCTATTTTTCAATACAAGGGGCTCAACACGCAGACAAGTGGCAATTTTTTCTCATCTTGAATTATACATGGTTTCTTTAAAAACTATCTTTTTGCATGACAACTTTTTCACCTAAATTCCTCTCTTTCTACAGACGATCATCGTGCTACACCCGTCCAGGATATGGCACAATGGAGACACAGGTGCAGACGTGCAGCAGGGACCCTCTCCAAGGATTCTTTTTAGATTAAGACCCTGCGTAAACCTTTTTTACTGTCTCTTGTTGATACATATCCACCATTGAGAAGGATGCTGACGTCTTGGCATGTGGCCACGCCAGAACAATGCACGTACCTGGACACAAGGGGCTTCTTACAAAGGCCATTATTTAGGCCCGGTTTATACCACAAAGACCGAATACCTTAGGGAGTGTTCGGCGTCGCGAGTTTGGCCCTATATGCATCAGCTCCGAATCATTGTCTTTGGTCAAATGTTGGGTTTGCCCGGCTCCTATGTTTTGGTGCCTTACGTTCCGCTTTACCAGCTAAGGTAGCACTAGGAGAACTACTGCGATTGTTCCCTGGTTCATCCAGACGAGCACCTCAGTAGAGAAAGCCGAAAACTGACTGTCATGATATAGCGTGAGACTGGTCAACCACTCGATGACCTGTTGGAATGTTAGAATTCCTCCGCCTTAACAAAGGGCCGTTTTCCGGCCAGGCATTTACGCACCCGGGATCGGGAGAGTGCGGAGCCACCAGGGGCTATCTAGTAGTCTCACTGTCAAACTCCTATGGCTAAGTGAAAGTGCTAAAGCATTATAGTACGGTTGCCTCGCTCGCTCCGCTATCACCTCCCTAATAGGACCAGGACGTTGGGTTAAGTGTGAACGCATGTTTTTTGCGAGCACCTCCGCATTATATCCATGGGGGTTGAAGCCGACGGCTGCAATCTTTCAGGTTATACATATGTATACATAAACGACCGTCCAAGAGGCATCATATTACTTTTAGGCAAAAGTATAAAAATAGCCTTCTAAAATTTATAAAAGCATTTCACTTACAATGAGATTACATATCACTCAAACATAGTATTTTTTGAGCACTAGGTCTCTATCAAACGAGTACCCTCAAGAACTTCTTCAAAGTAGTGCTCAGCAGCCATTCGGCCTATGGCCGAATCCCGCGCTGCAACAGTGGTAGCATCCATCTCCGCCCAGTATGCTTTAACACGGGCAAAGGCCATCTGTGAGCCCTCTATGCACGCCGACCTCTTCATCGCATTAATGCGCGGCACCACGTCAAGGAACTGCCGCACCAAGCTGAAATAGTTGTTCGGTTTTGGCCTTTCCGGCCATAGCTGATCCATAACAGACCTCATGGCGAGTTCGGACAACTTATTCATTTCGGCCCATTCGGCTAATTGGTTAGTCAATGAAAGCGGACGCTCGGGAGAATGGAATTGTGTCCAAAACAGCTGGTCCATTTCACGGTCCGTCTGACCCTGGAAGTACTTGGCCGCATCGGCAGCGCTCGCCGACAAATCCATATACACATCCTCCGAACTCCATAGCCGATCCAGAGGGGCATACCGTGGATCTCCGAACTTCCTCCGCAACATAAAGGATTTCCTAGCTACAATATCCCTGGCTTCCCGCAGCTCCTCCTTATTCGCCCTCATAGCAGAGCAGATGTCTTTTCTCGTCGCAGCGGCCTTCTCAAGGTCCGAACCCTTCGCTAGGTTTTCCTTTTCAAGAACTCAGCAACGGTCGGCGGCGGCTTTTAATTCTATGGCCATCTTGGCCATCTTATCTCGGCTCTCGACATGCGCAACCTTCTCGGCTTTCAACTCTTCGGCCGCCTTCAAAGCAGCCGCATTACCAAACCTCGCTTGTTCGTTGGCTCGGGCAAGTTCTGCCCGCAAGGCTTCAACAGTGGCAACTCCATCTGCAGTCACAACATTTTAAAGATACTGGCATCATGCTGCTCTTACTATGTGGTGTTTACCAGATAATGACACTTACCCTGTGCCTCGTCAAGCCTTTTGTTAACAAGCTCAATGTCGGTGTCTGCCGCATCCAACTGCCGTTTTAAATGGGCAAACTCGCTAGTCCGGCTAGCCACCGGAGATTCCATCACCTGCACATAGAGGCAGTATGGTTATTACCTGGGAATGTGATCCTCTGTTCGTCATCATTTCCGATGACAACCAGAGTCTCAGGGGCTACTATCTACACAGGGCACACCTAGCATGTGCAGGACTATCATACATTGTTTTACGTACCTCAAAGCCTGTCAGTAGACTCATAAAAGCTTCATGCAATCCGCTTTCGGTGGACGAGATTCTCTCCATCAGCATACGGTGTTCATCTGAGATGGCCGCTCGCCCCACCAACTCCCTCAGAACATTCGATCGCACACCAGACAGTGCCGGACTCTTTTGTCTGCTCTATTCGGGAGCCGGACACTGGGAGCTTCGGGGGTCAATGGGATTATCTTCTGGCCTCACTGGACTCGGAGAGGCCCTCCGCGACGACACTTCGGGGTCGCCCGCTTCCGGAGCGGAGGAGTCCGGAGAAGGCCTTTCGCTCTCCATCATCTCTGGAAGAAGATCGCCCGAAGATGAGCTCATTTGAGAGGGGCTAAGGCCCGAACTGCAAAGATATATGCGGTGGTTATTTTCCCAGAAGAAAAATATGGCATACATGTACTATTAAAGTATTTTGGGTCACTTACGACTCGCGGGAGAATTGATCCCCCCCGCGGACTTTGTGCGGCAAAAGCACCCCCCAAGGTAGGACCCTCTATGGGAGACTTCTTCTCCCGTTTGGAAGCTTTGGCTTCCGAATCCCCGGGCGCAGTCCTTTTCCTCTTCCGGTCGTCTTCCTTCATGGAGACGCTCGCTCCCTCGGTTAGAATGGGCAGTGTTGGGGGCCCGCGTCTGCCCGTATTATCCTCCCCAGTATCTTCCTTCAAGGGCTCCATGCAAGGTGCGATCTAGAGCATCTTCTCCAATACCGGATTGTCCAAACCCTTAGGGAGGGGGGCCGAACACCGAATCAACTTCGCCTTTGTTAGCCAGTCTTGGTCAAAAAGCGAACTCTCAGAAATAACTTCGTAACAATTGAGAGATAGTATGTTCAGCCGTAAGATTCCTTACCTATTCGGCGGCGCGGTTACTACTCAGGCCCACGTCCTCGGTGATTTTCGGACACTCTACCTGAGGTCCGAAGAATGACTTGTACATCTCCTCGTGCGTCAGGCCGAGGAAATTTTGAATGACACGTGGTCCCTCGGGATTGAACTCCCACAAGCGAAGGGGCCGGCGTTTGCAAGGTTGGACTTGACGAACCAGCATAACTTGTACTACCGCAACCAAACTAAAATCTCCATTGAAGAGATCTCGAATGCGGCTTTGCAGTATAGGCACGTCCTTGGCTGGACCCCAGCTCAGGCCTCTGCTGATCCATGACATTAGTTGTGGTGGAGGGCCCGAGCGGAAAACAGGGGCGGCCGCCCACTTGGCACTTCTAGGAGCCGTGATGTAGAACCACTCCTGTTGCCACAATTCAGACACCTCTGGAATGGAACCTTTGGGCCATGGAGCTCCCGTCATCTTGCATACTGAGGCACCTCCACACGCTACATGTTGCCCCTCGATCATCTTCGGCTTTAGTTCAAAGGTCTTGAGCCACATGCCAAAGTGAGGGGTAACCCGGAGGAAGGCCTCACACACGACAATAAATGTCATGATATGAAGAAAGGAGTCCGGAGCTAGATCATGGAAATCTAGCCCGTAATAAAACATCAAACCCCTGACGAAAGGATCCAGATCAAGGCCTAGACCTCAGAGGAAGTGGGAGACGAACACGACGTTCTCGTTGGGTTCGGGGGAGGGGACAGCCTGCCCTCGAGCAGGCAGCTGATGCAAAACCTTGGCGGTCAGATATCTGGCCTCCCTCAACTTTTTGATGTCTTCTTCCGTGATGGAGGAAGGCATCCATCGGCCTTGAAGGCTAGATCCGGACATGATTGAAAGTTCGGAGCACCTGACCTGAACTTTGGGTGTTTGAGCTTGAGGTGGGGGAAGGATTCGATTGAGCACGGGAGGGAAAAAATAAAAGCCTTGTCCCTTTATAAAGAGGGTGAATATCAAGCATCCTCTCCGTGGCCGTTTGGACTTGCCTATAGTCCAGGAGTCCTAGAAGCGGTTGGGTTACCCACGCCCGTATTGATGAGAAACCCGGAATAAGGGGACAGGATCTCTGCTTTACAAGACGTGCCAAGGAAACCGCCTCACATGACACGCTGAGGTGGGACAATAAAACGATTCGAATAAAGGCTTGGCCGTGGTGCGATGTCACACTACGGAATACGTCAGCAGATTAGATTTGTGTAAATATTATGCGCTCTATGGCAATATGTGGAAACTTATTTTGCAGAGCCAGACACTATCTTTGTGTTCAAAATCTTCTATGAAGTACTTGGAGGAGGAACCCGCCTTGCAATGCCAAAGACAATCTGCGCGCCGGACTCGTCGTCATTGAAGCCTGGTTCAGGGGCTACTAAGGGAGTCCTGGATTAGGGGGTGTCCGGATGGTCGGACTATACCTTCAACCGGACTCCTGGACTATGAAGATACAAGATTGAAGACTTCGTTCCATGTCCGGAAGGGACTTTCCTGGGCGTGGAAGGCAAGCTTGGCAATACAGATATGTAGATCTCCTACCATTGTAACCGACTTTGTGTAACCCTAACCCTCTTCGGTGTCTATATAAACCGGAGGGTTTTAGTCCGTAGGACAACATATAGAACAACAATCATACCATAGGCTAGTGTCAGATTTCAGGTTCCGGCAGACCCTTGAGGTTCGAACACTGGGGTGCGCACGGAGATTTCGCCTCCTACCTACCTGCACCCCTCCGCCTCGCTAAGATCTAAGCTAAGGAAAGAACAGCACAAGAAACACAGGGTTTATGCTGGTTCGGGCCACCGTTGTGGTGTAATACCCTACTCCAGTGTGTGGTGTGGTGGATTGCCTCTTGGGCTGATGATGATGAGAAATACAAGGAAGAACAGCCTCGCGAGGGTCTGTTCTTGGGTGGGGGGGACGAACTGCTAGGAGGAGTTCAGTCACCCTCCTCTCTCTCTAGTTTCGATCCGAACCCCCCTACCCGGTGGGTGGCTGGTCCTATTTATATGCAAAGGCCCTGGGCCTCTTCCCAAATATTGAGCGGGAAGGGTGCCAACAATTGGCCATTTTGAAGGGGAACATCTGGTACACTTATCCTGACTAAAGTTGGTCCTCGCCTGCACAAAGCTCTGGTGGTGACACCGTCTTGGGCTCCACGATGACCTCCGTCTTGCAGTCCTCCTGGCCTTGGTCTTGTTGCACCGAAATGGAAACCTTTACCCGATGCCTCGGTACTCTGCGGCTGTACTTGCCCCCCTTTGCACCAAAGGGGAAAGGAGGACACTGCGTGGGCTGGAGCCCGCCTGGCGCCCTTGGTCGTCATGGATTGCGTCACGGGCACCTCGTGAGGTACCCTGCCTTGATCTCTCCGTCTCCTCGCGAGCCAGCCTGATGAGGCTATGCCTGAGGAAGCTCCGTGTCGTCCGCCCCGCGAGGCTTGGCCCCTCGCAAGGGTCTTGAGTCTATGTTGATGAAGGTGGCCCGTGCTGGGGCCCCCTTTGAGCCACGCCGCAGGCCGCAGGCAGGCAAGTCTGGTGACCCCCGTTCCCAGAATGACGACAGTAGCCCCCGGGCCCAAGGCGCACCCGGACTTGGCCCTGCAGGGAGGCGGAAGGGCAAGAGCGAAGCGCCGCGGGCCCTATCAGCCTGCAACCTTGGGCGCCGCGTGGCGGTTGATTGGACGTGAGCGCCTTAGCAACCTGGCGAGTTGATAAAGGAGTGGCATCCGCCTAGGCTTTGGTTTTTGTTTTCTCCGGTTGTTGCTCAGATCCCCTTTCTTGCGCCTCTCCTTCCTTCCTCCAAAATTTCCAGATCTACTCCGACCGCGTGACCTAGGAAGCCATGGCGCCTCGTCAGCCCCCGGCCGGAGCTTGGTACTCGTCTGCCCTGGACTTGCCGAATGTGTCGGAGGCGAGCCTCGCCCGGTTGCGCCGGATGGCGGCGGTGCAGGGCATCGACGGGGCGAAGGTTTTCACGGTCGGCTCCGCCACCCCTGAGGGCCAGGGGAGCACCTTCTATCCGTTCTTTGTAAGCGCCATTGATGCTGGCCTGGTGCCTCCCTTCTCCGAGTTCTTCTTCTCTGTCCTCCGCCATTATAAGCTACAGGCTCTGCATCTCCACCCCAACTCCGTCCTTCTCCTGGCAATCTTCGCCTATTACTGCGATGCTCACATAGGGGTGTAGCCCTCGGTGGCCTTGCTGCGCCACTACTTCTACCTCTGGACCTCTCGCGGTCCTGCTTCTGCGTGCGCGAGCTTCATCGCGTACGGTCGCGCCATTGCCATTTCAAACCCCGGGAAAAGTATTGAGGGCTTCAGGAGCAAGTGGGTCTTGGCAGATGCTGGACGCATCCACCCTTGGCTGATCTTGCCCACGGAGCAACCCACGAGCTCCAGCGATTGGGGTCGAGCGGAGCTCGTGGACCCCCGCGCGAAGCTGGTGTTGGAGAAGATGGACGCGGATCTGAGGCCGGCCAACATGGCGGCGGCCAAGCTGGCTGGCGCGTCGCTGCTGAGGGAATTCCTGGAGCACCAGCTGGCTCTGCTTTGGCAGTACTCACTTCTGATGTAGAGGTCCCATACAAGCCCCGCGGCCTTGGCCGACGGAGATCTGGCTGCGGTCCTCCAATCTCTGGTCGGGGGCGATTTGGCGAGGTTGGAGGGCGCTCCTATGCCCTTGTTCCTCCGCGATGACTGGGAGAAGGTAGTGGAGTCCATGCCCGTCTTCAACGGGGACGGGCCCATGCCCATGGAAACTCCCGAGGACCCGGTGGACGTGCCCTCCGATGACTCCAGCGAAGAGGAGGAAGGAGCGGAGCGGGAAAAAGGGCCTGACTCCGAGGCGACTGACGGAGAGTCGAGGGCTCCCCTCCCCCGGTGCAGGTCCCGTGTTCTCCGCCTCTCTCCGAGCGATGACGACGAGGATGATCACGAGCAGGACGGCGGGAGCTTGGCCCCGATCCCGAAGAAGGACAGGACCGGGCTGATCTCCCGCGGGTCTGCCCCGGCCCCGAGGCGGACCGCAGACGCGCCTTCCGCTTCCAAGCTTCTCGAGGTTGACCCTTCCAGCCGGCTTTCATGCTTCAAATTTGGCCGGAGGCCGCTTGAGCTCACTGGCGACGACCCGTAAGTGCTTAATTCTTGTCTTTATTTCTTGTTCTGCTTCTGAGGCTTGACGTCCGCATCTCTTGGATAGGCTGGCGCCCGCAGCAAAGAAGCCGAAGGGAGCTCCTGAGGTTCCATCCGTGGCAGCGCCTCTGCCCGTCAAGGAGAGTGACCGCGACGCACGGGATTCTCCTGCCCGGTCGTCCTCGCGAGGCCTGGCTGAGCCGGCTGGGGCGAGCTCAGCCCCCATGGCCCAAGTGACTCCCGAGGTGCCTTTGCCTGCTGCCGCCACTACAGCCGTTGGGGCACAGCAGACTCTGCCTCAGGATGCTGTGGCCGCGCTGCTGCCTTCTCCTCCTACTCCACCGACTGCTGTCTCTCCGACTCCTCCTGTCGTTCTGGATCGTGCTATTGATGAGCTGAACCGGTTGCGGTAGGATCTTCTTGGCGCCGACCCTCGCTTGGTGGCCGGGCGCTTGGAGCTGGCTTCAGGATGGATTCACTCCGATGCTTCGATTCGGGCGGCGCTGGTCCAGGCCTCGACGACTTGCGATGAGGAGAGGCAGGCCGTCCTTGAGGCGAAGGCTACTCGTGACGTAGCCCTGGGAGAGGTGGTCGACGTCCGTGGTCGCTGCAAGGCGCTGGAGGACGAGCTGCAAGGCCTGTGGGACCAGCTCGCGAAAGAGGTCCGCCTTCGCCAAGAGCAGGAAGAAGGCGTGAAGGCTCGCGAGGCGGCCGTCAAGGAGAGGGAGGTCAAGCTCAGGAAGCGCCGCGACCGCCTAGGCGCGCTGGAGCAGGAGTTGGGGGCAAGGAAGGCCGAGCTGGACGACAAGGCCCTGGTTCTTGCCAAGGACCGCATGGCCTTCATGGAGATGGAGGCGAAGGCTTGCTCCTCGCTGAGGACGCTTTACGACAGCGGCCTGGAGAGCCCGCTGGCTGGCGCCGAGGATGGCCCCGCCAAGCTACTTCCCTTCTTGGTTCGCGCTCTTGAAGATGTCGCCCTCGGCCTTGGCCCCACGGCTGAGGCCGAGGCGCGTGTCCTATCTTCTGCAGCGCTGACGCGGGTCCTCACCCACATCTACCTTCACGATCCCGGCGTCGACCTCGACAGCCTGCTGGAGCCAGTAAGTGGCGAGCGTGCCGCTGCCGCTGCCGAGGCCGTGAAGGGTCGCGCGGAGGCTCTGCTGGGGAAGTTCCGGGCCTTCAGCACCAAGCCGAAGCAAGGCGCTGCCGACCCCGCTGCTCCATGAGGCGAACCCACTCCGTGCCGCTCCACCGCCGACAAGTGACTCCGTTGTGGCTCATGTCCTGCCTTTAATTCCTGCACATGTATCATGCCTCGGGGAGGCGTTTAAACTTGCGTTTGGCATTGAGATAACAGTGTGGACTGTAATATTTGCATTTGAATTCCTTGAAATTTGCACTTTTCCTTCCTACTTGCTTATGTTCTACGCCGGCAGAGCCCGGCCCCGCGCATACCTCACCCAGCGTTGGTCCCGACCGAAAACCAGGATGGGACCAAGGAGTGAGGGGCTACGTGACAAGTTAGGCTCCCGAGTCGCGATGCTCAGAAGTCCCCCTTGGCGCACGAACAACAAGTAGGGAGGTATGATGTGGGTGGATCTACCGTTGTACGTCTGTAGAGCCCGGCCGCGCGCATACCTCAACCGCCGTTAGCCTTTCGGAACTAAGGAGTGAGGGGCTACGTGACCAGTTAGGCTCCTGAGTCGCGATGCTCAGGAGTCCCCCTTGACGCTCAAATGGCCTTCGTACCTTGGCTCCGCTCGGGGAGAGATGCGCGACGAACCTGGCCCGGGGGGTCCTGGCTGGGTGGCGTGCGTCTGGGTGTGACCCTGGCGCAGCCCCCGTGCCCAGCCCCCTCGCGCGGCACTCCTGAGGGGAGGCGTTACGATGAGGCTAGACACTGAGCTCTGGGATCCCTGAGGTTGATGCGGCCTGGGGGCCACCCTCGGTTGTTTATCACCAGCGCGGAGCATAGCGCTTCCGTATGTGTACGGGCATAGCCGCTCCTCGGCAGTGTCGTCAGCCAGCGTGGAGCATGGTGCTTCCACTGGTACGTGGGAGGGGGCCCCCTCCGGGAGGAGCCCCCGGGGCGTGTACAGCCCCGCCCTGACACATGGCTGGCACGGTAGGGCCTGGCGAGGTGTATCTGGGCACCCGTGAGCCAGCGCGGGACTCATGGGGCCCTACCTCTAGGCGGGTTGCGCCTGGCACTGGGCCTTATCTTGTGATGTGTCCCTGCAAATTTGGTTAGATGCCGGCACTCTACATCCTCGGGTCCCGGCCCTCGAGCTAGTCTCAGCGGTCGCTGGTATGCCAGGTCGCGATGCCGTGGACAAGGCCAGATGGTGAGGGCTGGAGAGCCAGTAAGAGCCCTGAGTCGCGATGCTCAGGTACCCCCCCCCCCTTAACGTGCAAGTGGTCGGCATGGAGAAGAAGAGGTGCCGTGGACCGGCATCAAATAATCAAGCATGGTGGGTCGAACGCATAAACGGAAATAAACACAAAAGGGATACATGCCGCTGGGTCTGGCCCGAGCGACTTGGGGATGATGCAGCCCGAGGGGCGCCCCCAACAAGGTAAGCTAACAACATGAAATAAAAGGGATACATGCCGCAGGGACGGACCCACTCGGCCCATGAATAATGCAGCCCTGGGGGGCGCTCCTAGCTGGAAGTGAAACTTGAAAGATGTCACCTGATGATGTTGAGGACGAAGGAGTGTTGGTGTAGCAGACTCGATGGGCTGCGGAAGCCGATCCTCATGAGCCCCCAGGCCCAGGGGCCTCGGGAGGCTCCGGAGGCGCTGGTGGCTCCTCGCAGACCATCTCCATCTCCGCCAGGGCTGCGGAACGCCTGGCCTCTTGTGCCTCTGTGATGCCCCTCATGAGGCGCTGGTACGTGGCAGCCGCGTTCAGCAGGCCGTAAGGCATGCGAACGTAGCTGTGGGGTGGACCTCCGCAGCGCCCCACTCACGTGGGCCAGAGGCGCTCCAGAGAGGCGACTCGATTGAGCCCTGGTATGTCGATGCAGACGCGCAGCCCACCATCCTCGCCTGGATGGGGAGCCACTGCTGGTAGGCGGCGGCCGCCTTTCATGACTCTTGACTCCTGTAGCTCCTGAATGGCCTTGCTGACGAACTCCTGAGGGTCTGGCTCTCCTTGCATTACTCCTTCTTGAGGGAAACGTGCTTTGAAACACGCCTCCATGTGGTGCCCAAGCGCCTCCCTCGTGACCCTAGCCAAGTCGGTGGCCCTTCAGGGGAGAGCCCCCGAGCCCTGCCTGAGGAGGGCACCAGGCGCGCTTTCCTATGCAATTGAAGGAGGTTCCCCCTGGGCAGGCGCGGGCCTAGAGGGGCCTGCCTCCTGAGCGGTCGGGCCGGACGATGTCTTCTTCTTCTTGGGGGCGGTCTTGGGAAGCCTCCTGCTTCCGCGATCCGGGTCTTCCAGTGATGCGGCCTGGAAGGCTCGTTCCAGGGAACACACCGCGTCCTTCTCTTCACAGGGCACCGTGATGACTCCGCCACTTCCTGGCATCTTGAGGACGTTGTAGCCGTGGTGAGTTACGGCCATGAACTTGGCCAGCACTGGGTACCCAAGGATGGCGTTGTACGGCAGGCGAATGTGAGCGACGTCGAAGTCGATGAGCTCGGTGCGGTAGTTGTTGCGTGCCCCGAAGGTGACAGGGAGGCGGACCTGCCCAATCGGGACCGTGGAGCCGTCGGTGACTCCGGAGAAAGGCTTGGTTGGCTGAAGCTGGCTGTAAGGCACTTGGAGATTGTTGAATGTCTCCACGGACAGGACGTTGAGCCCTGCCCCGCCATCGATGAGGGTCCTAGTGACCACCACGTTGCTGATGATTGGGGAACAAAGCATCAGGAGGACTCCGGCTGTAGCCGCACACTTGAGCTGATCTGCCGAGCTGAACGTGATGGCGCACGCCGACCACCTGAGAGGGCGCGTGGCTTCGAGCTTGGGGAGGATTGCATTCACTTCGCGAGCGAACTGCTTGAAGATGCATTGAGAGGCTGGGGCTTGAGCCCCGCCCAGGATGCAGGCGATCGCGCGGCTCCTGGAAGCCCCCAGCCCCCTCGTCCTGATGGCGGTCCTCGTTTCTCCTTGGCTGCGGCGGCAGCGGAGGGAGGCCTGCTATCACACCCTGATTTTCATGCCACAACACTTAAGCTAACAATCATGATAAAATGTGGTTTGACAAAAACTTTTGAGTGTTTTGGACGTTGCCTTGTTTGGATTTTGTTTGTTGTTTGCAAGTGCTCTAAAAATCAAATAAATCCTCCAACTCCTATACTTCATCTCCTTGCTCCAAACTCTTGAACCAATGATCATGCCATGTGTATAGAGCAATATAGTATTTTCTTACAAAAATAATTTGGCCAAAAATTATTTTCAAAAATTAGTTTTCCAAAAACCCCTGAATTAAGATTTGTACTGCAAGTACTTGATTTGGGGTGTGAAAAATCTTTCAAAAGGTATAATTAAATCCTATTAGATATAGGACTCCCATAAACCAGAAAAATATAATTTTAAACGTTATTTTCCTATTTTATTTAAAAGCTTTTTCTTAAGGCCAGAAATGGTCTTTAATAGGGAAAAACTTATTTTATTGTTTCACAAATATTTGACAAAAATCATGGAAACTCAATGGACATATATTGTGCATATATAAGAGTTTCAACACATGTTCATGTTCAAAATATTGGTCAAATCCCTCAAAAACCATTTCTGCCCATTTCAAGGATTTGAAATATTTCTACAGGAAATATTCCCCAACAATTCTAAGAAAATTCTATCATGTCACATATGACATGTTTGATGATCTTGCCAAATACCATGTCATGGAGAATAGTATAACCCCATGAAATCTCCTCAAAACCATTTCTGTCCATTTTGAAGTTTGAGCAACTTTACATTGCCAAACATGTCCAAATGTTCTCAAACCTTATGAACATGCTCAAATGGTCTAATTATTCATCTAGACCAAATCGCACAAGTTGGAGAGAATGTTATCTTGCTCAAGGTACCCCAAAACCCTTCCTGTTCAGAACCAAATTTGAACAACTCTACATTGCCAAGTGTGTCCTTTTGATCTGAATTTTTGTGGACATGTTCAAATCCCCAAAATGATGGCACTACACCAAGTGGTGCATCAAGGAGAATAGATTTGCATGACTAAATCTTGAAAAGTCCATTTCTGCTAATTTCTAGGGTTTACAAAAGTTGCATTGGCAACTTTGCCCAAATAAGCTCCAAATTGGTGGAAGGCCCTAATTATATGTGTAATTTCACCCCGTGGAGTCTCATGACAGTTGGAAATCATCTGCTGGCCCAAACCATCATCAAACAACTTTTGCCATTTTTCCAAAAACACCATTTTGACCCCTTCCACTAATCTCCTTGAGCTCAACTTTTTACCACAACTCCTCCTAGTCTTCTCCTATCTCCAGTAACTCTTCTCTGGCCTCAGCTCAATGATTGAGGGGTGAAACACCCCCATTTACCCTTCTGGACAGTAGCATTCTTCTCCTTTCTCACCTCCCTCCTCACTCCAGTGGCCATCCATGGCATCCAATGCTTCCTCCCCTTTCTTTACTACTCCCTAGCACTACTAGACACAAGTGGCCGCACCCACCTCCCCTTTTTTATGCCATGGCATGCAGAGCTCGCGCTTTGCAGCATGCTACAGTGCTCTCCGGCACTGTAGCACGCTCATTCCAGGGCCTCCCGTCGACCTTGGGCGCCGAATCGTCCCCCTCGAGGCCGCCTTGGCGTCCACGACACGCAACACTGTCGGCCCCTTCCCCCTTGCCCTCCTTCTCCCTCCACGGGCTCACCCGAGCGCGTCCATGGACGCTGCCCACGGTGCACCAGCGCCTCCCCTATATAGAGCCTCCCCCAAGCACTCCCTCGACTCTTCTGGATCCCCCTCTCTCCCGTGCACCTCCCAGACAACATCCCTCTCCCCCTAGTGCTCTCCTGCCATGTCCATGGCCGAAGCCGAGCCGCCGACCGCCGCCAAAATTCCGGCAACTTAACCCCTCTCTCTTCCCCATGAACACGCCTGCACCCTCTCATCACCACCGCCAACTCACCCCATGCTCCATCCCCTCCTCCTCGCGCCTTCCTCGCCGTGTCGAACCCCGCCATCGCCTGTTCCCGCTACGACCGAGGCCTCGCTCGCCCTGGCGCTCCCCGGCGGAAACTGGGTCCCCAGGTGGACGCGGACCATCCTCCCGAGCTCGCTGGAGTCTGGGCGGTCGCCGGAGGTGGCCGGAGCCACCGGAACGGGCACCGGCAATCGCTCGGCCCCGCCTCCTCTGCCTCCTCTGTCGCGGGCGGGAGGAGGGCGACGACGCTGCGGGTGGACCCCGCAGGTCAGTGACCCGCCAGCGGGCCCCTCCCGTTTAAGTGGAAGTGTACCAACCTCGCCACCACTTCCCCACGGCGAAGACGCCCTGGCGCGAGTACACCTCCGACGTGGCCCCTGCGCGCGTGCCGCCGAGCCGCTGGGCCGGCCCACAGTCTATCTGCCGCCCCGTGCGCAGGATAAGATTAAAGCCTTATTCCCTTTTGCTTTTTCCAGTCAACCTCAAAAATCCATAAACAATTCAAATTAACTCCAAATTTGATGATTCAAATTTCTAGGGGATCCACAAATCATGATCTATCACATAGTGCTACTTGCACATTTTTCCAGAAACTTTCTCTTCAGAAATATTTATTAAAACCCCACTTTCCATTTCTGTGATGAACTTTAGAAAATCACAGAGAGCCCATTTTTGATCCAAATTCCATGATTCAAAATCCTAGATGTAGTTCAAAACTTAGTTTTTGAACATTTTTACTAATACTTTCTGTATCACCTCAAATAATGGTCTATTTCATCATATTTGTCAACTTTGCAAATTCATAGGAAAATCATTTCATCTCCAAATCCAGTGAAACCAATTCCTAGATGCTTATAAAACATCCTTTGTTGAATGGGAGCCTTTGCTCATTTTTCAAAAATATGTTTCTGTACAGTTCTTGCAATTCCATAAACCCCTTGATTCCATCATATCGAAATGTTTAGAAATATGCACTTACCCAATTCCAATGAAACCACTATGGTTATTTTTCATATAACCAGAGGTGTCCTAGAAAAGTCAAATCAATATTTTTGGAGCACTTTTATTTTCTACCTTGTTGTGTTGCTTATTGTGGTTGCTTTTGACGATAGTTGACAAAGTAGACGAAATGCTCGGAGTTTGACCAGAGATATTCGAAGACCTCGAAGACTTTGTTAAAAAAGGCAAGCAGCCCTTTGACCGTGTCTATGAAACCCTTTTTATGCATTTCATATAGCACTTTATTATTGTTGCATCGGAATCATGATGAGAGGGGAGCCACTTTGGTGGGTTTCCCTCATTTCCTCCTTGTTGATACTTGCATTGTGCATGACCCTACCTCCTTATGAGGGTTATGCCGGTGGGAGTAGATAGGATGCTAAGTAGTTGCTACGCAAAAGGGGCGGGTATATGCATGGTGATGGAGACAAAGTATTTTCAAAGGACTTTTCGAAAACCCCGTCGGGTGCCACTTATGCCCGAGGGAGATGATGAGTTGGGTAACCACTTGATGACGAAGTGGTGTACCGAGGCAACTGTGTGTGTTGCTTTTAAAAACGGATTGGTTTAAGCTGCGACCGTTATTCCAACCTTCCATGCGCAACCACTCTACCCTTGTATGGGAAAGGGCATTATTGATTACCTAGGCCGATACTAGCTTGGAGCCCGCATTACTAGTGACGGGAGAGTTGTTGTTGCGCTCTCTCGGGAAGGGGTCGTGCCAGGTAGGGCGGCCATGACTGTTTTCACAGGGCACCGGATACACCGTTGTGTCCCCTCTCGGATGTTACGATCTCGAGTGAGTCTCGTATGATGAACATCGTGAGGATACGGAACAACGAGTGGACTCCATGTTAGCGTCGTCTAGGGAAAGATAGTGCTCGGGTGCTTACCCCTGGTACTTGAGGTATCGCGGGTCGTGGATGACACGGAAGTTCCCTGGATCTTGTGGGTAAAGTGCGCAACCTCTGCAGAGTGTAAAACTATTCGAATAGCCGTGTCCACGGTCAAGGACAGTTGGATAACCACTCTTGGGCTATGTCCACTTGTTTACAAACCAGTGTGTGTGGGAAGAACTACTTGGGTCAACTCAAAGGACTTGGGTTGGTGCCCACTCTTTTTATGTTGATACCACTACTTGGGTCAAGTCAAAGGACTTGACATGATGGGTTGGTGCCCACTCTATTTATGTTGATATCTGTAACCTGTCCTCATGGTTACTTGAATTCTTCTGATGCATGTCTTACAAGTTGTTGAACATGTCATTGCACTCAAAACTAGCTTTCTGCAAAAATTTACCTATGTCATGCATTTTTGTACCTTGAACCAAAACATGGGTTGCTTGCGAGTACATTCAAAGTACTCATTGGCTTGCCACTGGTTATTTTATTGGCCAGGCATGAAAGAACAGGATATGATGAAGAATACTTCGTGACGAGCTTGCGGGCTAGGACGCTTCCCAGTCAGAATGCATGTAGGGTTAAGGCAGATGGCATGGGTCCAAGTTATTGACAAAGATTTCCGCTACGATGTTATACTCAAGACTTGACCATAATGGTCCTACTTGTGTAATACGGTATGTATGGATGTAAGACTCTTGTTATTCAGCTTTTGTGTGTTCAGTGAGCATTGATCTCAGGGATCACTGTACACGTGCATTCGGTGATCACGACTTATGAGTCGGGGTCCCCACACCTGCGTTGCCCTGTGGGCGACCCTCGCGAGGCTGATCCCTCCAGTCTCCCTCGCGAGGCGGGTCTTGCCAGCGATCCTCGCGAGGTTGATCGTGCCACCCTTGGAGCGGGCCACGGTCTTCCCAGCGTCCTGCGTTCCTTCCTCCTCCTTAACCGTAGCCCCGGTCACCGCGATCGGGTCCACGGCCGATCCTTCCTTCTCGCACGGCTCGTAGCTCTTGACATTCGTTGGTGTTGTGGGTGTGGAGGTCGTGGTACACACAGTACCGACTTCCCTTGGAAGGTTTGGGCTGATCTCTGCCTCGCTTGGTGTCTGGTTCTTCCGCGACCACGGTAGCCCCCTTGCGCTTCACATACTTGGCCTTGGGCTTCTTCTCTTCTAGGTCTGCGACAGGCAGCTCGAGGAGGGAGTGACGCCCTTCCTCAGCCCTGGCGCACTTGGTTGCCAAGTTGAACAGCTCCAAGGAAGTGCACAGGTCTTCATGCATCGCCAGCTCCTCCTTCATCTTGACATCGCGCACGCCGTCGGAGAAGGCTGAGATGATGGCCTCCTCGGTCACCTTGGGAATCTTAAGGCGTGCGTTGTTGAAGCGCTGGATGTATTTCTGCAGGGTCTCCCCGGGTTGTTGCTTGATGTGGCGCATGTCGCTCACGGCGGGTGGCCGGTCGCGAGTTCCTTGGAAGTTGGCGATGAAGCGGGTGTGCATCTCGTCCCAGGAGGAGATCGTGCCTGGAGCCAGGTTCAGGAGCCAGGTGCGGACCCTGTCCTTGAGCGCCATGGGAAACCAGTTCGCCATGACCTTCTTGTCTCCATTGGCAGCTTCGATGCCCAGCTCATGGAGCTGGAGGAACTCCGCGGGGTCGGCCGTGCCGTCGTAACAAGGAGGCAGGTCTGGCTTGAACTTGCCGGGCCACGCGACGCTGCGTAGCTCGGTGGTGAAGGCACGACAGCCTGCTGTGGCCACGGGAGGCCTTGGGTGACGGAGAGCTTGGCCTTGTATGTCCCCACGCGCTACAGCTGGGAGCAGCGCGGGGTCTTGACATGCGGGAGCAGGAGCAAGGTCGTGGCGTGCTGGAGCAGGGAGCGCCCGGGCAGCTTCTTGCGGACAAGGGACTTCTTGACAGCTCTGCTCTTGCCGCGCTGGCACCTGACAGAGCGGGTTCCGCCCAGGGGCCACGCGCCTTGGAGCCATGGCACCTTCTTGAGGAGGAGGCGGCCGGGGCGCCGCTAGAGCTTCGTCGCCCGCGCGGGGCGGGGTGCGGTGCAGCGGAACAGATGGCGCAGGAGAGCCCCCTGTGGCGCGAACACGCTCGGCGACGCGGTCGAGCCACTCTTCGTAGACGTCGTCGACGGGATGGTAGCGCAGGAGCTCGTTTGCCGCGATGTGCGCAGCTCGAGCCTCCATGGGTGCGCGGAGCGCGCGGGACGAAGAACCAGCTGGGGTGAACGAGGGAGTAGCGGTGCGGCCGTCTTGCCGCACGGACGGATGCTGAGACGACGCTTGCTGCTCGTCCCCCGCCGGGCCGGTGGCGGCATTGACGGCAGGTGACGGGGAACGGCAAGGACGCCCGCCGACAGGAGCCGTCTGGGAGACGCGGGAAGCGAGAGCGGCCCGGCCCTCGGCATGGGCCCGACGAGCGTCAGATATGGGCGCAATGGTGGGAGGAGAATGGGGTGGTGGAAGACGAATTCCGGTGCACCCCTACCTGGCGCGCCAAATGTCGGATTTCGGGTTCCCGCAGACCCTTGAGTTTCGAACACTGGGGTGCGCACGGAGATTTCGCCTCCTACCTACCTGCACCCCTCTTCCTCGCTAAGATCTAAGCTAAGGAAAGAACAGCACAAGAAACACAGGGTTTATACTGGTTCGGGCCACCGTTGTGGTGTAATACCCTACTCTAGTGTGTGGTGTGGTGGATTGCCTCTTGGGCTGATGATGATGAACAATACAAGGAAGAATAGCCTCGCGGGGGTCTGTTCTTGGCTGGGGGGGACGAACTGCTAGGAGGAGTTCAGTCACCCTCCTCTCTCTGGTTTCGATCCGATCCCCCCTACCCGGTGGGTGGCTGGTCCTATTTATATGCAAAGGCCCTGGGCCTCTTCCCAAATATTGAGCAGGAAGGGCGCCAACAATTGGCCATTTTGAAGGGGAACATCTGGTACACTTATCCTGACTAAAGTTGGTCCTCGCCTGCACAAAGCTCTGGTGGTGACGCCGTCTTGGGCTCCACGATGACCTCCGTCTTGCAGTCCTCCTGGCCTTGGTCTTGTTGCACCGAAATGGCAACCTTTGCCCGATGCCTCAGTACTCCGCGGCTGTGCTTGCCCCCCTTTGCACCAAAGGGGAAACAAGGACACTACGCGGCCTGGCGCCCGCCTGGCGCCCTTGGTCGTCATGGCTTGCATCACGGGCACCTCGTGAGGTTCCCCGCCTTGATCTCTCCGCCTCCTCGCGAGCCAGCCTGATGAGGCCGTGCCTGAGGAAGCTCCGTGTCGTCTGCCCTGCGAGGCTTGGCCCCTCGCGAGGGTCTTGAGTCTGTGTTGATGAAGGTGGGCCATGCTGGGCCCCCCTTTGAGCCACGCCGCAGGCCGCAGGCAGGCAAGTCTGGGAACCCCCGTTCCCAGAATGCCGACAGCTAGCTTCTAGGGTTTAGCCTCTCCGATCTTGTGGTAGATCTACTCTTGTACTACCCATATCATCAATATTAATCAAGCAGGACGTAGGGTTTTACCTCCATCAAGAGGGCCCGAACCTGGGTAAAACTTCGTGTCCCTTGCCTCCTATTACCATCCGGCCTAGACGCACAGTTCGGGACCCCCTACCTGAGATCCGCTGGTTTTGACACCGATAGGCACCTCTGTGTCGGGCTATATCCCGACGTAGTTCGTATGAGTCTTGTCTGATGTATTCGGCCCGGCCGGATTTACTCTTGGTGTATCCGACGCGACGATCATCGTCCCGTGTGGGCGCACGTGCCCGTGTCCCGTATATTGACTTGCGATTTTTGCCTTACTGTCAGGATGTCTCGCAGGTCCTCTATGTTGCCCCGGGCCTTAGTATTTTTGACTGAGTGGTGACGGGGTGCGGTCTGAACTATAGGCTGAAACGCCTCTCTCGCTTGGCCGCGTAGTGGCCGGTCAGCTGCATCATACACTGGTGAATGAGGTTTCAATGCTTCCTCCTCGAGGTGAGGTAGCAACCTGCGTTTTGGGTAACTCTTGGACGGGCGCTCGAGGTCATGCTCCTCGGCAGCAAGGACTTCGGTCCACCTGTCTGCTAGCAAGTCTTCATCTGCTTGAAGCTGTTGTTGTTTTTTCTTTAGGCTATTTTTCGTGGCCATAAGCCGGCGCTTGAAGCGCTCTTGCTCCATGGGGTCCTCGGGCACGATAAACTCGTTGTCGCCGAGGCTCACCTCATCTTCAGAGAGAGGCATGTAATTGTCCTCCTCTGGTTCTCCATCTGCTGCCTGCTATGGAGGGCTAGCTTGTTCGTCCTCTAGATCTACACCATGCTGCAGGGGATTGTTGTTGTCTTCAGTGCTATCCGGAGTGTTATTATCCCCTGTGCCGGTATCACTGCTCTTGCTGTGGTGGGACTTAGAGCGGCGCCGCTGACGTCGGCGCTTGTGTTGCTTCTTGGGGGGGGGGCATCCTCCGCTGTCTCATCGCCATTACCTTCTTTGGGGGTGTCCACCATGTATATATCATATGATGAGGTGGTGGTCTAGCGCCCTGAGGGCGGTGGTTCCTGCTCGTCTCCAGCTTCGTCGTCCATACCGTCGAAGTCTTCGGAGTCGAAGTCGAGCATGTCGGTTAAGTCGTCGGCAGTGGCTACTAAGTGGGTGGTGGGTGGGCAGCAAATTTCTTCGTCGTCTGCATCCCATTCTAGCCGGACATAGTTCGGCCAAGGTTCTTCCAACAGGGAGAGAGACCTTAATGAGTTTTGCACATCTCCGAAAGGTGAGTGCTGAAAACATCTGCAGAGGTGAACTCCATGATCGGCGCCCAGTCGGACTCGACGGGCACAAATGTGAGCGGCTCGGAGTCCGTGGCCGGAGATGAAATCAGTGGTTCGGCGACACGGCTCTCGTAAGGGCTGAAGTCAGTATCCGACTCTATCGCCACTGAGAGTGCGACCTCCATGGCGGCGTCCATCCCTCCGCTCTTAGATGGCGCGACTTGCTCCGGATTGATGGATGGAGTAGTTGCGGATGCGATTTCTCGAACATTGTCCGACGGCAAAGTTACGTCATGCTCGTCGCGACTATGCGGCGCGTCCTACATGGGCTCGAATCCATCGAAGATCAAGTCCCCGTGCATGTCGGCCGTGTATTTCAAGTTTCCAAATCTGACCAAATTGCCAGGGGCGTAGCTCTCGATCTGCTCCAGATGGCCAAGCGAATTGGCCCGCAGTGCAAAGTCGCCGAATACAAAGATCTGTCTGGGGAGGAAAGCCTCACCCTGGACCACATCGCTAGCGATGATCGAAGGAGCCATCAAGCCTTATGGTGATGACACAGTGGAACTCTCAATGAAAGCACCAATGTCGGTGTCAAAACCGGCGGATCTCGGGTACGGGGTCCCGAACTATGCGTCTAAGGCGGATGGTAACAGGAGGCAGGGGACATGATGTTTACCCAGGTTCGGGCCCTCTTGATGGAGGTAATACCCTACGCCCTGCTTGATTATTCTTGATGATATGAGTATTAAAAGAGTTGATCTACCACGAGATCAAAGAGGCTAAACCCTAGAAGCTAGCCTATGGTATGATTGTCTGTTGTCCTACGGACTAAAACCCTCCGGTTTATATAGGCACCGGAGGGGGCTAGGGTTACACAAGGTTGGTTACAAAGGAGGAGATATACATATCCGTATTGCCTAGCTTGCCTTCCATGCCAAGTAGTGTCCCATCCAGACACGGGACAAAGTCTTCAATCTTATATCTTCATAGTCCAACAGTATGGCCAAAGGATATAGTCCGGCTGTCCAGAGACCCCCTAATCCAGGACTCCCTCAAGTAACGTCAACAATAATAGTTTATGATCACCTACACCCGAGTGGCTATACATGTTTGGATCATCCCCAACATATAGTGCTTGCCAAAAACGGAAATATTAAAAGAAGGGTGAAGATCACCATGACTCTTGTATACAGGTAAAAGGTGAAAGTAAAAGATAGGCCCTTCGTAGAGGGAACCAGAGGTTGTCATGCGCCTTTATGGTTGGATGCACAAAATCTTAATGCAAAAGAATGTCACTTTATATTGCCGCTTGTGATAAAGAACTTTATTATGCAGTCGGTCGCTTTTAATTCTTCCATATCACAAGTTCATATAAAGCTTATTTTACTCACACTAAAAGGTCATGCATATTTAGATGGCAATTTTTATTGCTTGCACCGATGACAACTTACTTAAAGGATCTTACTCAATACATAGGTAGATATAGTGGACTCTCATGGCAAAACTGGGTTGATGGATTTTGGGATGCACAAGTAGTATCTCTACTTGGTGCAGAAGATTTCGCTAGCATAGGATGAGAAGCAAGCTCAACATGTTGGAGGATCCATGAAAATATAACTTATATTTGGATATAAGGGAACATAACACACTATGTTGTCTTCCTTGTCCAACATCAAAATTTTAGCATACAATATTTTAATGAGTGCTCACAATCATGAAATACATCCAAGATAGTGTATTTATATGCGAGACCTCTCTTTCTTTATTACTTCCTATTAACTGCAACAATGACCAAAACTATGTTTGTCAACTCTCAACAAATTTCATGTGACATACTTCTTATATGTGAAGTCATCACCTTCCATAAGATTATATATAATCTCTTTATTTCTTTTATTCTCTTTTCCTTTTCCAAGATCAAAACAATAAAGCAAAGCCCTAAACTCAAAACTAATTTTATTATATAACTCTCACACTCAATTACAAAGATAGACCACAAAGCAAAACTAAAGGACTATATCATACTAAACATTTTATTTTACTAAATCAAGATATAACCAAAATGATAGAACTAAGATAAACGATAAAAGTAAAGATGTGGTCATGATACGATACCGGGGCACCTCTGTCGGTGTCAAAACCGGCGGATCTCGGGTAGGGGGTCCCAAACTGTGCACCTAAGGCGGATGGTAACAGGAGGCGGGGGACAAAATGTTTACCTAGGTTCGGGCCCTCTCGATGGAGGTAATACCCTACTTCCTGCTTGATTGATCTTGATGATATGAGTATTACAAGGGTTGATCTACCACGAGATCGGAGAGGCTAAACCCTAGAAGCTAGCCTATGGTATGATTGTTCTTGTCCTACGGACTAAAACCCTCCGGTTTATATAGACACCGGAGGGGCTAGGGTTACACAGAGTCGGTTACAAGGGAGGGGATCTACATATCCGAATCACCAAGCTTGCCTTCCACGCAAAGGAGAGTCCCATCTAGACACGGGAGGAAGTCTTCAATCTTGTATCTTCATAGTCCAACAGTCCGACCAAGGGATATAGTCTGGCTGTCCCAGGATCCCCTAATCCAGGACTCCCTCAGTAGCCCCTGAACCAGGCTTCAATGACGACGAGTCCGGCGCGCAGATTGTCTTTGGCATTGCAAGGCGGGTTCCTCCCCCGAATACTCCATAGAAGATTTTGAACACAAGCATAGTGTTTGGCTCTTCAAAAAAAATTCCACATACCACCGTAGAGAGTATAATATTTCCACAAATCTAACCTACTGACAACTTTTCATAACATGACATCATGCCATGGCTCCGGTTATTATTCCAACCGTTTTTCTCAACCAGCTACTGCACATATTGCGAGGCGGTTTTCTTGGCACGTCTTGTCGAAGCAGAGATTGTGTCCCCTTATCACGGGATTCTCATCAATACGGGTGTGGGTAACCCAACCGCGCCATCAATCACGCCGCTTGGGGAATAAGCGAGTTTTACCAGGCAAGTGGGGAGGCACGCAGTTTCTACCGCCCTTATAAAGGGATAAGGACTCCTCTTTTTTACCCACGCCTTCTTCCTCCCTGCCCATCCATTCTTGCGCACTCGAGCTCCAGCGCCCAAGTTCGCATCTTTCTCCGCAAAAACACTCCGAACATGTCCGGAGCGGGAGGCAAGTGTTTGGCCTCCTCCGTCACGGAGGAGAACATCACGAAGCTCCGGGAAGCCGGATACCTGGCCGCAGATATTGCGCACCGGCTCCCAGGCGCGGGGCAGATTGTTCCTACCCCCGAGACCCGCGAAAGGGTTGTATTGCTTACCCATTTCGTCCGCGGGCTGGGATTTCCCCTCCACCCATTTGTTCGCGGGCTCATGTTCTACTACGGGTTGTACTTCCATGATGGGCAAGGCCTTCCTCCACATCAAGCCCCACTTCGGCCTATAGCTGAAGACCTTCAATGTTAAACCGAAGGTGGTGGTCGGCCAGCAAGCGGAGTGCGGAGGTGTCATGGTGGGCAAAATGCCCAACGTCACCTGGCTCGAAGGCTCCTGCATGGAGACTGTAAAGGGGTGGCAATCAGGGTGGTTCTACATCACCGAGCCATGCGACATCAACTGGGTGGCGTGTAACACCCCGGATATGATTTACCCAATATGTAATCCAACTCTTGCCATTTCCGGCGTTAACTTATTTTATTTTCTCAGGTTCGGGTTTTTGTCTCCGTGTGTGTTGTCATTGTCATGCATCTCATATCATGTCATCATGTGCATTGCATTTGCATACGTGTTCATCTCATGCATTCGAGCAATTTCCCCGTTGTCCGTTTTGCATTCCGGCGCGTCGTTCTCCTCCGGTGGTCATTTCTACCTTTCTTTCGTGTGTGGGGATTAAAAATTTCCAGATTGGACCAAGACTTGCCAAGCGGCCTTGGTTTACTACCGATAGACCGCGTATCAAGTTCCGTACCATTTGGACTTCGTTTGATGCTCCAATGGTTAACCGAGGGACCGAAAAGGCCTCGTGTGTGTTGCAGCCCAACACCCCTCCAAGTTGGCCCAAAACCCACCTAAAAACTCTCCATCATCTAGAGCGTTCGATGACAATCGCATGGCCGAAAACCGCACCTCATTTGGACTCTCCTAGCTCCCTCTATGCCTATTTAAAGACACCCCGAAAATCTCCTTCTCCTTCCTCCCGAAAACCCTAGATCCATCTCCACCCGCCGCCGCCGGACAAAACCACCGCCGACGGATGTGTCCGGTCCGCCCCGCCGCCGCCACGTGGCACGCTGCCATTCGCCGCGCCCCCGCCCCACTTCGCCATCGCCGCCGGCCCGGGAGGCCCAGGAGGGGCCCCCGAGGCCCGTTGACTCGCGCCGCCGCCCGGGGCCATCTTCCTCGCTGCCGGCCGCCCGCCGGACTTCCTCCGCCGCCCGTCGCCCTCACCGGCGCGCGCCGCCCCGGCTGCCGGTGCCCGCCGCCTCGCCGCGCCCACGCCGCCTCGCCGCGCCCGCGCCGGCCAACACCGCCGAGCTCCGGCCGCCCTCCGCCCCGGCTTCCTCTCCGTCTCCAGCGGCCAACTCCATTTCCGGCGAACCTCGTAAAGCGGGCCGATCTGGATCAGAGATTGCCTTGGGTTGACTTTTGCCCCGAAACCCTAATGTTTTTGCCATGTTCATCGCATCATAACTCCGCATCCATAGCTCCATTTTGGGCATATAGCATATCAAAATGTTCATCTCAGAGAGTACATCATTTCATCTCATTGCATCATTTTCATTTGAGTTCATCTTAATGCCCAAAATGCTGTTAGAAGAATGCTATTTGAGATAATTGTCAGATCTGCTGCTCCAATTGGATATTTGTCATTTTTGCCATGATTATTGTGTGCCTGATATGCCCCTGAGCTCTACATGTGTTTTGTTATATGTTTTGCCATCTATCCAGAGGTGCAACCCATGTATTTTTGTGATGTGTGTGGTGACTAGCACAAGCTTGCAAAGTGGAGCATTCGTTAATGCTGATTTCAGGGACTTAGCATTTCCACTAAGTCCTTGATCTTTTTATCTCATTATGCCATATGTTCATGTTGTTTCCTAGTGATCCGTGCCTCTTTTGAGGATGATCAGTAAGGATGTTTTGTTAATCTTGTAGTGCTCTATCCATCCATGTCTTTGTTTGCAATTATGGAGCACCCTAGCTTGAGTCAATCGAGCTCTACTTTTGCTATTTCATGAATCTGGGCAGATTGTCTACTTGTTAGCGATTTTTGCCGAGGATGTTGTAGTTGATCCGTGCATGCTATGTTATTGTTATTGCCATGCCTAGCTTGTATTTTGTGTATTCTTGATGGGTGTATGCTTAGATTGTCATGACATGCTCTATAGTGAGTGCATCGAGCTCGTAAACATACCTACTTGATATCTGTTTCAGCATGCTCCAGTTTTCACTAAGTCTGAGAACTGATTATGTTTTTGCCATGTTCACATGCTTGCAAATGTATTTTCTGATCCCTTTTGGCTCAAGTTCACTAAGGGACTTTTGTTAAGCTCTTTGAGTAACTCCATGCCATGCTTTACTTTGCCATGTTCAGGTCTTGTAGCATGTAGTTTTGCTGCTCCAAAGAGTGCTATCTGATCTGAAATTCCAGACAAGTGTTAATTTCACTAAGTCTGAAATCTGTTTACCAAATGCATTTTTGCCATGCTTGTTTGAACCTGTTAATGGGTGAATTGGCCGTAGCTCAGTGTTCATCTTTTGTTAAGCATAATGAATGGATCCCTGCCATGCATTCTTTTGCCATGTTTGAGTGCTGTAGCATGTTCATCTTGTTGCATTTAGTTGTCTACTTGCTGTAAATCGCAGACCGGTGTCATTTATGAATTGCTTGCCATTTCCAAGCCGTAACTCCGATTCCGGTGATCTTTATATCGTTTCAAGCGATTTCATCTCATCTTTCCAGTGGCACACTTGGTTTTCCAAGTTGAGGCCAGGTTCATTCGTTCCTTGTCAAATCTTCCATATGCATCACATATTGCATCCCGCATAGCATTCCATCATTGCATCATGTTGTTTGAGTTTGCACGTGGTTGATTGTGTCCTTGTTGCTTTTTTGTCTTGTTTGGGTAGAGACGGGAGACGAGTTCGCTAACGAGGAGCCCATTGAGTTTGCTTTCAAGGATCCAGTCAACCCTGACAACTTTGCAGGCAAGATGATCATACCCTCGAAATCACTACTATCTTTGCTTTGCTAGATGCTCGCTCTTTTGATATGCTTGTGCTATGATGCCTACCACTTTCTTATCATGCCTCCCAAATTGCCATGTCAAACCTCTAACCCACCATGTCCTAGCAAACCGTTGATTGGCTATGTTTCCGCTTTGCTCAGCCCCTCTTATAGCGTTGCTAGTTGCAGGTGAAGGTTGGACACCGTTCCTTGTTGGAACATTATTTACTTGTTGGGATATCATTATATTGCCATGTTATCTTAATGAATCTATATACTTGGTAAAGGGTGAAAGGCTCGGCCTCTCGCCTAGTGTTTTGTTCCACTCTTGCCGCCCTAGTTTCCATCATATCGGTGTTATGTTCCCGGATTTTGCGTTCCTTACGCGGTTGTGTTATAATGGGAACCCCTTGATAGTTCGCCTTGATTAAAGCTTTTCCAGCAATGCCCAACCTTGGTTTTACCATTTGCCACCTAGCCTCCTTTTCCCTTGGGTTTCCGGAGCCCGAGGGTCATCTTATTTAAACCCCCCCGAGCCAGTGCTCCTCTGAGTGTTGGTCCAAATAGAGCCACTTGCAGCGCCACCTCGGGGCAACTCGAGGGTTGGTTTTAGTTGTACGTAGTGTTCATCTGAGTGTGCCCTGAGAACGAGATATGTGCAGCTCCTATCGGGATTTGTCGGCACATTCGGGCGGTGTTGCTGGTTTAGTTTTAACTTGTCGAAGTGTCTTGAAGAACCGGGATACCGAGTCTGATCGGAATGTCTCGAGAGGAGGTCTATTCCTTCGTTGACCGTGAGAGCTTGTCATGGGCTAAGTTGGGACTCCCCTACAGGGATTTGAACTTTCGAAAGCCGTGCCCGTGGTTATGGGCAGATGGGAATTTGTTAATGTCCTGTTGTAGATAACTTGAACCTTAACTTAATTAAAATGAATCAATAGTGTGAGTTATCGTGATGGTCTCTTCTCGGCGGAGTCCGGGAAGTGGACATGGTGTTGGAGTAATGCTTGCCGCAGGTTGTTCTCTAGTTACTCGTTCGCGCTTTGCCGCCTCTTCTTGCTCTCTTTTGCGAACAGGTTAGCCACCATATATGCTAGTCGCTTGCTGCAGCTCCACGTGTTTTACCTTGCCTTACCTATAAGCTTATATAGTCTTGATCGCGAGGGTGCGAGATTGCTGAGTCCCTGTGGCTCAAAGATTACTATTAAACCAGATGCAGGTCATGATGACTCCATTCCAGATGACGCGCTTGAGCTCAAGTGGGAGTTCGATGAGGACTCACGCCGTTACTATGTTTCTGTCCCTGATGATCAGTAGTGGTGCCCAGTTGGGGCGATCGGGACCGTGTCGCATGTTGGGTTGATCTTTTATTTTGGTGCCGTAGTCGGGCCATGAGTGTTTGGTTGATGTAATGCTATTTATGTACTTGGATTACATGGTGAGTGTAAGCCAACTATGTATCTCCCCTTTTATTATCTATATATTACATGGGATGTTGTGAAGATTGCCTAACTTGTGACATTGCTTTCAATGCGGTTATGCCTCTAAGTCGTGCCTCGACACGTGGGAGATATAGCCGCATCAAGGGTGTTACAAGTTGGTAATCAGAGCCGTCCCCAACCTTTGGAGCCCCCACTATTTTATCATTTTTAGCAGCCGTTGTTGAGTCTATAAAAATGTTTTGAGTCATTTAGGAATTATATATCGGAGAGTTTAGGAATTCTTTTTTACTTCCCAGTCTCCTCATCGCTCTGGTAAGGCATCCTGACGTAGAGTTTTGACTCTTCTCTTCTCAAATTTCACTAAAAAAAATTTTAGGATCACGCGGGTATCTTGGAATCGTTCCGATGGTTTTGTGACGAGAACATTGTTCTTGGTGCCTCCTGTCTTTAGGGGTTGTGGCAGTGTCCCGGGGAGTTGAGCTCCAAGGTGTTGTCGTCACAATTTTATTGTTGCAATTCTGGAATACCTGAGTTTAGTACGCTGACATCGAAAATCTCTTTTATGCAGTTCGTTGGTGAGATAACCTCGACGCCACCCAGTACTGGGGCGGGAGTTCGGGAGTATCGCCATAACTTGTATAACGGATGCTTTTCGAAGGTTGAGGTAGATGGTTTCCGAAGTTTTTCTCGGTTATGTGTTGAAGGATGGATACAGCTGGATGTAGGATTTGCTAGATTTGGGTGAGATATTATGCTTCCCCTGTATCCCCAACACCTGATTGCATAACCGGAAAGGTTCGGGAGTTTCATAGGTGGGAATTCTTGTAGCTCTAGTTATTCTTCCACAGATATTTGGTTTGAGATTGGGTTTTCTTACTGATTATTCGTTCTTGATCCGTACCTTGTTGATTTATTCCTCTATCTAAATTCTAAGTGGCTTCTCAATTTATGGATATGTGACCATTTCAAGTGGAATGCATTCGTTCATTTTATTCGGATGTGAAGACTATATGTTGCAATTTTCATTCCGTTGGATTCAGCTTCAATTTTTGCCTATCAATGTGCTAATGGATGTCAACCTCTTCAGGATGGCTCCACCAACGCGCACGACTCCGAATCCTGATCCGCCACCACCTCCACCTCCTCCGGAGGCATGGCAAGCTATGATGGCCGCAACCAATGCAAACACGCAGTTGATCATGCAAATTCTTCTAGAGCGCAATCAAGCGAACCAAGGCAACCAAGGCAACAATCAGAATCACTATGCTACACTCAACCAGTTCCTTGCAAATCAGCCAAAGACTTTCAGCAATTGTGTTGAGGCAACTGATGCTGACGATTGGCTAGTGGACTTGTGCAAGCATTTCGAGTGCAGTAACGTCAAGCCTGAGGACTTTGTCAAGTTCGCTTCCTTCCAACTCAAAGACCAAGCTACAGAGTGGTTCTAGCAGTACAAAGATTCCAAAGGAGGCCGTGTGATTACCTGGGATGAATTCCGTCAAGATTTCAAAGCTCATCATATTCCTCAGAGCGTGGTTGAAAGCAAGCGTGAGGAATTCTACAACCTGAAGCAAGGCTCTTTGTCTGTCTATGACTACAACAAGTTGTTTCAGAAGCTCGCCCACTTTGCTAAGCAGGACGTCCCTGATGAGAGAGCATGATATGCCAGTTCAGGGGTGGTCTCAGAGAAGAAATCCAGCTAGCTCTTGTTCTCTTTGAGCCTTTGAGATACGATGAGTTCTACAACATGGCATTGAAGCAAGAGGCCACTCAACTGAGGTGTGATGCTTCCAAGAAGCGAGTCAGAGATGCTACTCCTTCTTCCTCTACTCAAGTGGCCAAGCAGCAGAAGTATTGGCTTCCTCATCCTCCGTTCCGTCAGCCGTATCAGCAGAAGAGCAAAGGTGGCAGTGGATCTTCTGACCAACCCAACCCTGGCTTTCAGAACAAGACTTCGTCTCAAGCTCCAAGATCGAGTGCTCCGTATCACCATCCGCTTTCAGAGGTCACGTTCAACAAGTGCCAATAGAAGGGTCACTATGCCAACAAGTGCTTCAACCAGATGCGTCTTCCTCCCCCTCCTGTGAGATCGGCAAGTACAGCTGTGGTCAAGCATAATCCCAAGCACGCTAAGGTCAATTTGCTGAATGCAGCTCAGGCAGAGGACTCGCCAGATGTCATCATGGGTAACCTTCCTGTTAACGATATTCCAGCTAAAGTTCTTTTTGACACTGGTGCATCGCTTTCTTTTATTTCAACACCATTTGTTGCCAAGCATGATTTTGTGACCGAAACAATTCCTGTCCCGTTGAAGATTGTGTCTCCGGGCAAGCAAATGACTTCTAACAATTGCTTTCCAGATGTCTCTGTCACGTTGGGCGATTACAAGTTTCTTTCTTCACCGGTGGTTCTTGGTAACTCGGATATTGATCTTATTCTCGGAATGGATTGGCTTTCTAAGCACAAGGCGCATCTTGATTGTACAGCCAGGCAGATTCAATTGACTCATTCGTCTGAGGATGTAATTGTCTTTGCCGCTCGTGATGATACCCTCCATCTGTTTTCTCTCAATGAAAAGGGTGAACTAGATGCTATCTCGCAAATTCTAGTCGTTTGCGAATATCAAGACGTCTTTCCAGAAGAGCTTCCAGGAATACCTCCGCACCGGCCAGTTGAATTCGTCATTGATCTTGAGCCTGGCACGGAACCTGTTTGCAAGCGTCCTTACAAGCTCGGACCTGAAGAGTTGAAGGAGCTGAAGAAGCAACTCGATATTCAAGAGAGAATGGGTCTCATCCGGCCTAGTTCTTCTCCGTGGAGTTGTGGTGTTCTTTTTGTGAAGAAGAAGGATGGAACGGATCGACTTTTTGTTGATTACCGTCCATTGAACAAGAAGACCATCAAAAACAAATACCCACTTCCCAACATCAATGAGCTGTTCGAACAACTCAAAGGCGCCCAAGTATTCTCCAAGCATGATCTCCGTATGGGTTATCATCAGATTTGAATCCGTGAGCAAGATATTCCCAATACGGCTTTCAGGACAAGCTATGGTTCATATGAATACACTATCATGTCTTTTGGCCTCGTCAATGCTCCTCCGACTTTCTCTCGCATGATGAACTTCATCTTCAACGCCTACACCAATGACTTTGTTTTGGTCTATCTCAACGACATTCTGGTCTTTTCGAAGAACAAGGAAGATCATGCCAAGCACTTGCGTTTGGTACTTGATAAGCTGAGGGAACACCAGTTCTACGCGAAGTTCTCCAAGTGCGAATTTTGGCTCGATGAGGTTCTTTATCTTGGGCATATCATTTCTGCCAAGGGTATTGCGGTGAATCCTGAGAAGGTGTCTGCAATTGTGAATTGGGAACCTCCTCAGAACGTGAAGCAACTCCGTAGCTTCCTCGATCTCGCAAGCTACTGTCGAAGATTCGTTGAAAATTTTTCTAAGATCGTGAAGCCTCTCTCAAATCTTCTCCAGAAGCACGTCAAATACGTTTGGTCTCCAGAATGTGACATCGCTTTCAACACCTTGAAAGAGAAATTGGTCACTGCTCCAGTTCTGACTCCTCCTGATGAATCCAAGCCGTACGAGGTCTTTTGCGATGCCTCTCTCCAAGGTCTCGGCACAGCGTTGATGCAAGAGAAGAAAGTTGTGGCTTATACCTCTCGCCAATTGAAGCCCAATGAGTAGAACTACCCCACTCATGACCTCGAGTTGGCGGCAGTTGTGCATGCTCTTTTGACTTGGAGACATCTCTTATTGGGAAGAAAAGTGGACATCTTCACTAACCACAAGAGTCTCAAGTACATCTTCACTCGGCCTAATCTCAACCTCAGGCAGACTCGATGGGTCGAAATGATTCAAGAGTATAATCCGAGTATCGAGTATACTCCAGGCAAGGCCAATGTGATTGCTGACGCATTGAGCAAGAAGGCTTATTGCAACAGTCTGATTCTCAAGCCTTATCATCCTGAGCTTTGTGAAGCTTTCCGCAAACTTAATCTGCAAGTTGTTCCTCAAGGTTTCCTTGCCAACCTTCAAGTCTCTCCTACATTGGAAGACCAGATTCGCCAAGCCCAGCTTCTTGATGCTATGGTGAGAAAGGTGAAGATTGGGATTGCCAAGAGTCAACCCAAGTACAAGTGCTACCGCCTTGATGACAAGGATACTCTTTTCTTCGAGGATCGTATTGTTGTGCCCAAAGGTGACCTTCGTAAAGTGATCATGAACGAGGCTCACAATTCTCTCCTCTCCATCCACCCTGGGAGCACGAAAATGTATCAGGACCTCAAGCAGGCTTATTGGTGGACTCGAATGAAGCGCGAGATTGCTTAGTTCGTGAATGAATGTGTTGTCTGCAGAAGAGTGAAGGCAGAACACCAGAGGCCAACGGGTCTCCTCCAACCTCTTGCCAGTCCAGAATGGAAGTTTGACCACATTGATATGGACTTCGTGACTGGGTTTCCAAAGTCCAAGCGTGGCAATGATGCTATATTCGTTGTCATCGACAAACTCACTAAAGTGGCTCACTTTCTGCCTATCAAAGAGTCAATCACTGCAGCTCAATTGGAGGAGCTCTATACCTCTCGAATTGTCTCTCTGCATGGTATTCCACAAGTGATCTCTTCAGACCGTGGCAGCATCTTTACCTCCAAGTTTTGGGATTCTTTTCAGAAGGCCATGGGCACCAACATCCGCTTCAGCACAGCTTTCCATCCTCAAACTAGCGGTCAAGTCGAGCGTGTCAACAAGATTCTTGAAGATATGCTCAGGGCTTGTGTGATCTCCTTCGGCATGAAGTGGCAGGATTGTCTTCCTTATGCTGAATTCTCCTACAACAACAGTTTTCAAGCAAGTTCGGGCAAGGCCCCATTCAAAATCTTGTATGGCAGGAAGTGCCGTACCACTCTCAACTGGTCTGAAACCGGTGAACGTCAGCTTTTGGGAAATGACTTAATCACAGAGGCAGAGGAAATGTGCAAAGTCATTCGAGATAACCTCAAAGCAGCCCAATCCCGCCAGAAGAGCTACTATGACAGTAAGCACCGTGATTTGGCTTTCGAGATCGGAGATCATGTTTACCTCCGCGTCTCTCCTATGAAAGATACTCGTCGCTTTGGTATCAAAGGGAAGCTTGCCCCTAGATACGGGGGACCTTTCAAGATTGTCAGCAAGAGAGGCGATCTCGCCTATCAACTCGAGCTTCCTTCAAACTTTGCAAATGTGCATGACGTGTTCCATGTCTCTCAGCTCCAAAAGTGCTTCAAGACTCCTGACCGCACCGTCAACTTCGAGGACATTGAGCTCCAAGAAGATCTCTCTGATCGCGAGCACCCCGTTGCTATTCTTGAAGACTCTGAACGCAAGACTCGCAACAAGTCAATCAAATTCCTCAAAGTCAAGTGGTCACACCTTTCCGACCGTGAAGCTACCTGGGAACGCGAGGATCACCTCCGTTCTGAGTACCCGGTGTTCTTTCAGTCCTAGATCTCGGGACGAGATCCTTTCGTAGTGGTGGAGTGTTGTAACACCCCGGATATGATTTACCCAATATGTAATCCAACTCTTGCCGTTTCCGGTGTTAAGTTATTTTATTTTCTCGGGTTCGGGTTTTTGTCTCCGTGTGTGTTGTCATTGTCATGCATCTCATATCATGTCATCATGTGCATTGCATTTGCATACGTGTTCATCTCATGCATTCGAGCATTTTCCCCGTTGTCCGTTTTGCATTCCGGCGCTTCGTTCTCCTCCGGTGGTCACTTATACCTTTCTTTCATGTGTGGGGATTAAACTTTTCCGGATTGGACCAATACTTGCCAAGCGGCCTTGGTTTACTACCGGTAGACCGCCTGTCAAGTTTCGTACCATTTGGACTTCGTTTGATGCTCCAACGGTTAACCGAGGGACCGAAAAGGCCTCATGTGTGTTGCAGCCCAACACCCCTCCAAGTTGGCCCAAAACCCACCTAAACCCTCTCCATCATCTAGAGCGTTCGATCACGATCGCGTGGCCGAAAACCGCACCTCATTTGGACTCTCCTAGCTCCCTCTATGCCTATTTAAAGACACCCCGAAAATCACCTTCTCCTTCCTCAGGAAAAACCTAGATCCATCTCCACCCGCCGCCGCCGGACAAAACCACCGCCGACGGACGTGTCCGGTCCGCCCCGCCGCCGCCACGTGGCGCGCTGCCATTCACCGCGTCGCCGCCCCACTTTGCCATCGCTGCCGGCCCGGGAGGCCCAGGAGGGGGCCCCGAAGCCCGTTGACTCGCGCCGCCGCCCGGGGCCATCTTCCCCGCTGCCGGCCGCCCACAGGACTTCCTCCGCCGCCCGTCGCCCTTACCGGCGCGCGCCGCTCCGGCTGCCGGTGCCTGCCGCCTCGGCCGCCGCGCCCGCGCCGCCTCGCCGCGCCCACGCCGGCCACCACCGCTGACCTCCCGCCACCCTCCGCCCCGGCTTCCTCTCCGTCTCCAGCGGCCAACTCCATTTCCGGCGAACCTCGTAAAGTGGGCCGATCTGGATCTGAGATTGCCTCGGGTTGACTTTTGCCCCGAAACCCTAATATTTTTGCCATGTTCATCGCATCGTAACTCTGCATCCATAGCTCCGTTTTGGGCATATAGCATATCAAAATGTTCATCTCAGAGAGTACATCATTTCATCTCATTGCATCATTTTCATTTGAGTTCATCTTGATGCCCGAAATGCTGTTAGAAGAATGCTATTTGAGATAATTGTCAGATCTGCTGCTCCAATTAGATATTTGTCATTTTTGCCATGATTATTGTGTGCATGATATGCCCCTGAGCTCTACATGTGTTCTGTTATATGTTTTGCCATCTATCCAGAGGTGCAACCCATGTATTTTTGTGATGTGTGTGGTGACTAGCACAAGCTTGCAAAGTGGAGCATTCGTTAATGCTGATTTCAGGGACTTAGCATTTCCACTAAGTCCTTGATCTGTTTATCTCATTATGCCATATGTTCATGTTGTTTCCTAGTGATCCGTGCCTCCTTTGAGGATGATCAGTAAGGATGTTTTGTTAATCTTGTAGTGCTCTATCCATCCATGTCTTTGTTTGCAATTATGGAGCACCCTAGCTTGAGTCAATCAAGCTCTACTTTTGCTATTTCATGAATCTGGGCAGATTGTCTACTTGTTAGCGATTTTTGCCGAGGATGTTGTAGTTGATCCGTGCATGCTATGTTATTGTTATTGCCATGCCTAGCTTGTATTTTGTGTATTCTTGATGGGTGTATGCTTAGATTGTCATGACATGCTCTGTAGTGAGTGCATCGAGCTCGTAAATATGCCTACTTGATATCTGTTTCAGCATGCTCCAGTTTTCACTAAGTCTAAGAACTGATTATGTTTTTGCCATGTTCACATGCTTGCAAATGTATTTTCTGATCCCTTTTGGCTTAAGGTCACTAAGGGACTTTTGTTAAGCTCTTTGAGTAACTCCATGCCATGCTTTACTTTGCCATGTTCAGGTCCTGTAGCATGTAGTTTTGCTGCTCCAAAGAGGCTATCTGATCTGAAATTCCAGACAAGTGTTAATTTCACTGTCTGAAATCTGTTTACCAAATGCATTTTTGCCATGCTTGTTTGAACCTGTTAATGGATGAATTAGCCGTAGCTCAGTGTGCATCTTTTGTTAAGCATAATGAATGGATCCCTGCCATGCATTTTTTTCCATGTTTGAGTGTTGTAGCATGTTCATCTTGTTGCATTTAGTTGGCTACTTGCTGTAAATCGCAGACCGGTGTCATTTTTGAATTGCTTGCCATTTCCAAGCCGTAACTCCGATTCCGGTGATCTTTATATCGTTTCAAGCGATTTCATCTCATCTTTCCAGTGGCACACTTGGTTTTCCAAGTTGAGGCCAGGTTCATTCGTTCCTTGTCAAATCTTGCATATGCATCGCATATTGCATCCTGCATAGCATTCCATCATTGCATCATGTTGTTTGAGTTTGCACGTGGTTGATTGTGTCCTTGTTGCTTGTTTGTCTTGTTTGGGTAGAGACGGGAGACGAGTTCGCTAACGAGGAGCCCGTTGAGTTTGCTTTCAAGGATCCAGTCAACCCTGACAACTTTGCAGGCAAGATGATCATACCCTCGAAATCACTACTATCTTTGCTTTGCTAGAAGCTCGCTCTTTTGCTATGCCTACGCTACGATGCCTACCACTTGCTTATCATGCCTCCCAAATTGCCATGTCAAACCTCTAACCCACCATGTCCTAGCAAACCGTTGATTGGCTATGTTTCCGCTTTGCTCAGCCCCTCTTATAGCGTTGCTAGTTGCAGGTGAAGATTGGAGACCGTTCCTTGTTGGAACATTATTTACTTGTTGGGATATCATTATATTGCCATGTTATCTTAATGCATCTATATACTTGGAAAAGGGTGGAAGGCTCAGCCTCTCGCCTAGTGTTTTGTTCCACTCTTGCCGCCCTAGTTTCCATCATATCAGTGTTATGTTCCCGGATTTTGCGTTCCTTACGCGGTTGTGTTATAATGGGAACCCCTTGATAGTTCGCCTTGATTAAAGCTTTTCCAGCAATGCCCAACCTTGGTTTTACCATTTGCCACCTAGCCTCCTTTTCCCTTGGGTTTCCGGAGCCCGAGGGTCATCTTATTTAAACCCCCCCCCCCCGGGCCAGTGCTCCTCTGAGTGTTGGTCCAAATAGAGCCACTTGGAGCGCCACCTCGGGGCAACTCGAGGGTTGGTTTTAGTTGTACGTAGTGTTCATCTGAGTGTGCCCTGAGAACGAGATATGTGCAGCTCCTATCGGGATTTGTCGGCACATTCGGGCGGTGTTGCTGGATTAGTTTTAACTTGTCGAAGTGTCTTGAAGAACCGGGATACCGAGTCTGATCGGAATGTCTCGGGAGGAGGTCTATTCCTTCGTTGACCGTGAGAGCTTGTCATGGGCTAAGTTGGGACTCCCCTGCAGGGATTTGAACTTTTGAAAGCCGTGCCCACGGTTATGGGCAGATGGGAATTTGTTAATGTCCGGTTGTAGACAACTTGAACCTTAACTTAATTAAAATGAATCAACAGTGTGAGTTACCGTGATGGTCTCTTCTCGGCGGAGTCCGGGAAGTGGACACGGTGTTGGAGTAATGCGTGCCGCAGGTTGCTCTCTAGTTACTCATTCACGCTTTGCCTCCTCTTCTTGCTCTCTTTTGCGAATAGGTTAGCCACCATATATGCTAGTCGCTTGCTGCAACTCCACATATTTTACCTTGCCTTACCTATAAGCTTATATAGTCTTGATCACAAGGGTGCGAGATTGCTGAGTCCCTATGGCTCACAGATTACTATTAAACCAGATGCAGGGCCTGACGACTCCGTTCCAGATGACGTGCTTGAGCTCAAGTGGGAGTTCGACGAGGACTCACGCCGTTACTATGTTTCTTTCCCTGATGATCAGTAGTGGTGCCCAGTTGGGGTGATCGGGACCGTGTCGCATGTTGGGTTGATCTTTTATTTTGGTGCCGTAGTCGGGCCATGCGTGTTTGGTTGATGTAATGCTATTTATGTACTTGGATTGATGTGGCGAGTGTAAGCCAACTATGTATCTCCCCTTTTATTATCTATATATTACATGGGATGTTGTGAAGATTGCCTAACTTGCGACATTGCTTTCAATGCGGTTATGCCTCTAAGTCGTGCCTCGACACGTGGGAGATATAGCCGCATCGAGGGCGTTACATGGCACCCTCCGAATTCCGATCCGGCATCCCCATGCGGCTCACCTCCTGGAAAGGGAAGTGCTTATCTTGGGGTTCATCGGTGGAGCTGGTCGGACTCCAGAACTGCGTTAAAAACATGATAAGCAAGAAAATCAAGCTTGTCAACGTGGTCCAGGTCATGCTCTTCCGTCGGATCCTCCCGTGTCAAAGATGGGCATTCAATATGTGGGAGTTGGACTCGGCAAAGCACCAGACGTTGCGAGAGCTCTTTGACATGACGCACCAGGACATCTGGAGGGTGTTGTTCAAGTCTACTGAGGTACCTCCTCCCCTTACCGAGGACCACAGACTCAGCGCAAAGCGCCCTGCTAATCCGGCAAGCTCCTTATATCTCCTAAGGTGTTTCTTTTCCTAGTATAATTATGTGAGGGATCTGATTCGCCACATTTTTTGACAGGAATGGGTTGCGGCAGCGGAGCGGATCAATTGTCCGACCCAGCTGCCCGAAGATCCAGCAAGTACCCTCCTGATGGAGCTGCTGGTTCCGGTGCCCTATGGGGCGCCGGAGAAGAAGGCTAAGAAGAAGGCCGCGGGGACCAGGAAATGTCTCCGGCGCAAGGTTGTATTGGAATCGTCGTATGATAACACCGAGACGCCCTCTTCCCATGAAGACGAGAAGGAGGAAGAGGAAAATTCTCCCCATCCAGCCAAGGGGATAAGAAAAGGAAGGTCGCCCCATCCGGGGAGGCCGAAGGGTCCAAGAAGTGAAGAGCCCTCCTTCCGGACCGTTCCACCATGGCCGCATTCAACGACGAGGAGTGGTTGCCCAGGGACAAGCCCCTGGCAAAGTCGTAAGTATCCGGATACCATAACAGTTCTGGTATATTTCGTTTTAATGTTTCTTATCATGCCGAACATGATCATTCAGCCCACCCAAGGATCGTCTCGACGTATCCTCTTCGGATGGGTCTCTGGGCCTGTCAGAGATGAACAATGATTCGCTCCCGACCGCCTCCTCCCCCCACCCTACGGACGACGCCGAGGTGTTGTCTCGAAGGGCACCAAGCCAAGGGAAGGTAGTTCTAGGGGTGTCCCAAGGCGACCTCCCAGACACCGGGCGCATGGGAGGCAAGGCTCTCGTGGGCCCTAAGGACGGGGGCAGAAAGTCCGGCCCTCGGCCGAATACTGCTCCGGAACCTCCCGTGGTTCTGGACTCTGTCGGGCGACCCCTCACAAAGGGGGGCGAACCGTCTGTGCCGATGGCCTCTGTCCATCCAGAGGCACCGGACAACTTGCTGGAAGCGCTTCGTGGCGCTTCCATTGAAGAAGAGCACCGCACTATCATGAGTGTGGTGGTAGAGAAGGTTCAGTCCACTAAAAGTGGACTGACTGAAGCCTGTGCCGGCCTCTTGACAGGCTTTGAGGTAAGTAATCAATTTATAAGAAAATGCTATAGCATAGCAGTAGCCCCTGATGCTCTGTTTGGCGTTCGCAAAGAAAGGCTGAACAGAGGATCAAATAATAATCACAGGAGTCTAATCAGAATGTGTCTTATGTGAATAAGCAAGCTTCACTGCTGGCCGCTGCCGCTTGCACTGTGGAGGTCTCCGCACTGAAGCGGGACCTTGAGCGGTCCGAAAAAGAGCTCGGCCTTACCAAGAGGCAGCTCGAAGAGAACAAAGGTAAGTAATACCCGTCCGTATATTGATAAGGAATAAAAAGGAATGTGCTTGTCAAGTCACGGGATCATCATGAATTTTTCTAGGGGCCATGACCGAAGTGGTGGCCCTAAAGGAGGCGCTGTTCGAGGCCAAAGACAAAGCGGCCAAGGAGCGCACCGAGCACGAGAAGCAAGAAGCTCGAGTCGGCGAGGTGCAGCAAGAGCTCCAGGATTTCATCAAAAAATACGAGTCCTTGGAGCATGACTCTAAGACGCAAGGGTCTGAGCTTGCGAAGGCCCTTGAGAACGCAAAAAATGCCAAGGCTGAAGCCCACAAGGCCCTCCAGGAGCTTTAGGCGGTCCAGAAGATAGCGACAGGTAAGGAATTCATTATGCAAAGCAAGCATGTGAAGGAAACTTTCCTTTTACTTACCCAAGTTCGGAGCTCTCCAGGAGCATTCACAGATCCTCCCCGCAGTGTGTCCGATGCCGCGGAATTTTACCGGGCCGAGGAAGGGAGCTCGACGGGGAAGTTGTTCTGGTCTCAGTATACTGGGACCGAACATCTGATGCCCTTGAGCGACCAGTTGAAGCAATTGGTCGAGCTCCACAACACAGCCGAACAGGCCATGAAGGGCCACATAGTCAGGATGTGGCCTCACGAGCCCCTGCCTGGCAGCTACTTTGGCCTGGTGAGGCGGCTTGTGAATGCCTGCCCACGGTTTGAAGTCATAAAGCGGTCCGTCTGCATTGAGGGTGCACGTAGGCCTTTTGCCCGAGCGAAAGTGCACTGGGCAAAGATGGACGCTGAGAAGCTAGTGAAGGAGGGGCCGCCGGAGGGCAAGGAGCATCGCGGCCCTGAAAATTATTATGATAGTGTCCTAAAGGGTGCCCGCCTTGTGGCGGAGGAATGTTCTAAGGATGTAATATTTGAATGAATGTACTCATGTGATCCTGTAATATGAAAACGAGTTCGTCTGTGCTATATAACGCTTGTTGATTTAAAATATTACCTTCTGTGCAGCCGTTTATAAAATCTGAGAGTTGGCCAGTCATTGGCTTCTGCCCCCATGTAGCTAGTACGGAGGTGTTCGGGATAAATATGATCACTCTTTATCCGAGTTTTGGGTCCTTCGAAGGAGGTGTTAAGCACAACGAACCAGGCAATCAGACTATAAGGCTTTATCACTCTCACTTAGCCATAGAAGTCTACAATTTTAAATTTTGGCGAAGCCCCTAGTATTCGGAAGGCCGAAATTGGGGCGCTATGAACGCCTAAATAGGACAAGGCCGACTCCTCGCCTGAAGCGGAAAAAATCTTTAGGGATTTGGGACCTCTCGAACAGCGACCAGCTCTCGCCGCATCATGGCAGTCAGTTTTCGGCTTTCTCTACTGAGGTGCTCATCCGAAAGAACCGGGACACAATCGCAGTAGTTCTCCCAGTGCTACCTTAGCCAATATAGCGGAACGTAAGGCACCAAAACATGGGAGCCAGGCAAACCCAACTATTGACCCAAGACATGATTCGGAGCTAATGCATATAATGCTATAAGTTCGGGGTGCCGCACTGTCGAAAGTGTTCGGACTTTTCTTGTCGTGTTATGGGGTACACTGAAGCCCCTGGCATACTGAACATACCAGAATGTACGGGAGCAACTTGTCGTGAATAGACAAACAAGGGAAAAAAGAAGGTGAAGAAATGTAATAATAAGTTGACGTTGTGCATTGTTATTTATAGGATATGTCAAAGCGCATGTGTATAAGTAGTACAATAAGCAAAAATAGGACTATCTGACATGTCCGATCCAAGGGCAAGCTGCGTACGGGTATGTAAAACAGGTATAACGATTGGTATGAGAGACCACCTGGGTATTCCCTTGTACGTCAAAGCTTCTTGCTCCCTTGGTGCCTCCCTCTCGTAATGGGTCCGATGATCTAGCTATCAGAGAGGGCCTCTAGAGAATAGGATCCTAAAAGGAAGAAAATGATAAAGATATACTGGTCCTAAGGCGGTTGAACTGCATTGTGGGACGTGCCATAGCCGTGCCTCCGCCTATACACATGCTATCTTTAGTGCGTAGTTATGTACGCGTGGTGTAAATTTTGTCGTTTGACTGTGACTAGGACGGAGGCCGAATTGCTAGGCGAGCTCTGGATGCGCCTGGCGATTCTGTTGCAGGTTATTCCGGACTCGCTTGAATGGCGGTTTGCCTCAAAAGGCTGCTTTGCATTTCTGCTGCAAGGGCCGCAGTGTGCTCCTCCATGCGGAGCAAGCGTTCTGTGTTTCCGTTAACTGTTACAACCCTGCGAGGTCCTAGCATTTTGAGCTTGAAGTATGCATAATGCGGTACCGCATTGAATCTAGCAAATGCGGTTCGTTCGAGTAGTGCGTGATAGCCACTGCGGAAGGGGACGATATTGAAGATTAACTCTTCGCTTCGGAAGTTATCCGGAGATCCAAGACCACTTCCAGTGTGATTGAGCCCGTGCAACAGGCCTCTACACCTGGTATGACACCTTTGCAGGTGGTTTTTGTGGGTTTGATCCTCAAGGGGCAGATACCCATTTTGCACACCGTATCCTGATAAAGCAGGTTCAGGCTGCTGCCACTGTCCATAAGGACTCGAGTGAGGTGGAATCCATCAATGATAGGATCGAGGACCAATGCGGCAGAACCGCCATGACGGATACTAGTGGGGTGGTCCCTGCGATCAAAAGTGATCGGACAAGAAGACCATGGGTTGTACTTTGGGGCGACTGGCTCCATCGCGTAGACGTCCCTGAGTGCACGCTTCCGTTCCCGCTTGGGGATATGGGTTGCGTATAACATGTTCACCGTTTTCACTTGGGGAGGAAATTTATTTTGTCCTCCTGTGTTCGGTGGCCGGGGCTCCTCCTCGTCGTCGCTATGCAGCCCCTTTTCCTTGCTTTCGGCATTCAACTTGCCGGCCTGTTTGAACACCCAGCATTCTCTGTTGGTGTGGTTGGCTGGCTTATCGGGGGTGCCGTGAATTTGACACGAGCGGTCGAGTATGCGGTCCAAACTGGACGGGCCCGGATTGTTTATTTTGAACGCCTTTTTCCGCTGGCGGTATTTAGAGCCACTGAATCCGGCATTGACTACCGTGTCTTCAGCGTTATCGCCATTGTTGCAGCGCTTGTATCTATTGCGACATGGCTTGCCGTTGCTGTCTCTGGTCTCCGATGTGCCAGGGTTGCTTGCTGTGTTGTTACTACAGGCCAACCAGCTATCCTCGCCCACGCAGAAGCGGGTCATGAGTGTTTTGAGGGCTGCCATGGACTTTGGCTTCTCTTGGCCGAGATGTCTGGCGAGCCACTCATCAAGGATGTTATGTTTAAAGGCTGCTAGGGCTTCGGCATCCGGACAGTCCACAATTTGGTTCTTTTTGGTTAGGAACCGAGTCCAAAATTTCCTGGCTGACTCTCTGGGCTGTTGTGTTATGTGACTTAACTCATCAGCATCTAGTGGTCGCACATAAGTACCCTGGAAGTTGTCCAGGAATGCGTCTGCCAGGTTCTCCCATTGGTTCTACCCTGGAAGTTGTCCAGGAAAGTGTCCTAGTGGTTTACCATTGGACGGGTCATGATACCCAAGAATAGACAACACTTGGATGGATAACCAAAGATTGTATATAAAAATAACATGTGTAACATACCTCGTTGGCTGACCAACTACTTGTATGGTAAAGGTGTGAACACCAATCCGGAGCAGAGATAACTCCGTCTTTAATTTACCGGATTATGATAATAAACCGTAGCGGTATATGATAAACACCGGATTTTCCTTATAACACTGGCGACTTATTAGTCAAAACCAGACCGGGGTAGCGAACGCCGGTTTATAACTGATCATGTACTGACAACTTGTAGTTGAGAGCCAAGCCGGGTCAAGGACACTGGTTTATCAGAAGACATTATAACCCTTAAAAAAGTCAGAAAACTTAGCAAATAAGTTTCAAAAAAGAAATATGCAAGGCTTTTTACAAGCTGCCAGGCTCCAAATCGAGGCTTTTCATGGGCTGCCAAGCCTCTGAGTTAAACCATTTAACAAAGCCTTTTAAGATGGGCCTCCAATTAACCAATCGTCATTTTAGCTTTGACAAGTTCAGAGTCTATAGAAGATTGACTTGTTCAAACGTTCGACGGGTCACACCAGGATTACCTGGACAGGAGTGGCTTACTTGATGAAGGCAGGTTAACCCGAGGTTTTAGGTGAATACACCAGGCTTCCAAGTCGTGGCTTGATAGCCAATTACAAGTGTCCTTTGAAACTCTTTGTTGCTTTGCACAAAAAGCCCCCAAGTAACTTTGTGAGCTGTGCTCAGTGGGTGCCCGTGTTTGAGTTTGTGCTTTGTGCAACAGTCTCTTTGGCCCCACATAATTTCCTTTGTGGCTAAATGCCTATCAAGAGGTGTAGCTATGGTGTGATAACAACCAAGACCCCTAGTGATATCCCTTTGTGGTTTTAAACCGATCAAGAGATGTAGCAATGGTTCAGAGATGACCAAGCCCCCTAGTGATTTTCTGTACATTTGTGCGGCTGTAGAGACTGGTTTAACAAAAAAACTCCGCTTTGTCAGTAGAAACTCTTGTAAGCACACACATGATGTAAAAGAACAGATACCCCGCTTTAATGGAGGCTCTGGTTTATTATATAATATATACATCGTCATAAATATGTACATATGAAGAGCCTATGGCTCAAGTATAGTAAGGCTAAAGAAGAGCTATGTTCCATGGCCGCTTGGTCTCCTCCTCCGATTTACGTGAGTCTTGGTGCTCTCGAACATCAATGAGGTAGTATGACCCATTGTGCAGATTCTTACTGACCACAAAAGGTCCTTCCCAAGGTGGGGATAACTTGTGCATATCAGTTTGATCCCGGATGAGCCGGAGCACCAAATCACCCTCTTGAAAGGTTCTGGTCTTAACCCGGTAGCTGTGATAACGTCGGAGATCTTGTTGATAAATCGCCGAACATGCTGCTGCAAGATCACGCTCCTCATCCAACAGGTCCAGAGAATCCTGACGAGCTATCTCGTTATCCACTTCAACGTAAGCCGCCACACGAGGCGAGTCGTGACGGATGTCACTAGGGAGAACCGCCTCCGCTCCATAAACCATGAAGAAAGGTGTGTAACACGTCCATCTGTTAGGCGTGGTGTTGATGCTCCATAACACAGAAGGTAATTCCTCCACCCAACAACCCGGTGTCCGCTTCAAAGGAACCATAAGCCGGGGTTTAATACCTCTCAAAATTTCTTGATTTGCCCTCTCTGCTTGACCATTAGATTGGGGGTGAGCCACCAATGCTATATCAAGCCGGATGTGCTCATGTTGGCAGAACTCCTCCATCTCTCCCTTTGACAGATTAGTACCATTATCAGTGATGATACTGTGTGGAAAGCCAAACCGGAATATCACCTTTTTGACGAATTGAACCGCCGTGGCCGCATCACACTTACTGACTGGCTCTGCTTCCACCCATTTGGTGAATTTATCAACTGTCACTAACAAGTGGGTCTTTTTGTCCTTGGATCGCTTGAAGGGTCCAACCATATCGAGCCCCCATGTCGCAAACGGCCAAGTTATTGGAATCATCCTCAACTCCTGAGCCAGAATGTGAGCATGGCGTGCGAATTTTTGACAACCATAACATCTCTTGACCAAATCATCTGCATCAGCATGAGCTGTTAACCAGTAAAAACCATGGTGAAAAGCTTTAGCAACCAAAGACTTTGAACCGGCGTGGTGACCACAATCCCCTTCATGGATTTCTCGTAAAAATCTCACAACCCTCTTGAGGAGAGACACAACGTTGAATATCTCCTGAAACGCTGTAACGGTGTAACTCCCCGTTGAGTATGGTCATGGACTTGGAACGCTGGATTATCTGTCGGGCCAATGTTTCATCGTCCGGTAATTCGACCCAGTTCATGTAAGACAGATACGGGATTGTCCAATCCAGTATGACATGCAAAGCCACCACCAATTGAGCCTCCAGATCAGGGATAGCCAACTCTTCCTCTGTTGGTACCTTGACTGACGGATTATGCAATACGTCAAGAAAGACATTGGGTGGAACCGGTTTACGCTGAGAACTAAGGCGACTTAAAGCATCCGCCGCTTCGTTCTTTCACCGGTCTATATGGTCAACCTGATAACCTTTGAAGTGACCAGCCAGAGTGTCCACCTCTCGCCGATATGCAGCCATGAGTGGGTCTTCAGAATCCCAAGTGCCAGACACCTGTTGAGCCACTAGATCTGAATCCCCAAAGCACTTGACCTGGCTTAAGTTCATTTCCTTAGCCATCCGCAGACCATGGAGCAAAGCCTCATACTCAGCTGCATTGTTAGTACAAGGGAACACTAAATGGAGGACATAACAAAACTTGTCACCTCTTGGGGAAGTTAGTATGACTCCAGCCCCCGAGCCCTCCGACTGTCTGGATCCATCAAAGTGAATAGTCCAGTTAGTATTATCTGGCTTCTCCTCTGGTGCCTGCAACACCGTCCAATCGTTGATGAAGTCCACGAGTGCCTGGGATTTGATCGCTGTGCGAGGTATATATTTGAGCCCGTGAGGTCCAAGCTCAATAGCCCACTTGGCAATCCGGCCAGTTGCTTCTCTGTTTTGAATGATATCTCCCAGAGGGGCTGAACTGACCACTGTGATGGGATGGCCCTGAAAATAGTGTTTAAGCTTCCGGCTTTCCATAAACACTCCATACACCAGCTTCTGTCAATGTGGATACCTCTGCTTTGACTCAATGAGCACTTCACTGATATAATAAACCGGACATTGAACCGGATATTCCTTGCCAGCTTCCTTGTGCTCCACCACAATAGCCACGCTAACAGCTCGGGCATTAGCAGCCACGTATAGCAATAATGGCTCCTTATCGATCAGTGCTGCAAGCACAGGCGGTTCAGCTAACTGCCTCTTCAGATCCTTGAACGCTTTATCAGCTGCCTCACTCCAGACAAAATTATCTGTTTTCTTGAGCATCTAGTATAAAGGGATAGCCTTCTCCCCAAGACGACTGATAAACCGGCTCAAGGCCGCAATCCGGCTGGCCAACCGTTGAACGTCATTAATACACGCCGGTTTAGCCATAATTGCTGAATTTTTTTCCGGATTAGCCTCAATCCCTCTATTTGACACCAGAAAACCCAAGAGTTTGCCTGCCAAAACACCAAAGACACACTTCTCCGGATTGAGCATCATCTTGTAAACCCGGAAGTTGTCAAAGGTTTCTCTCAAGTCATCTATCAATGTTTCCTCCTTTCTGGATTTTATCACCATATCATCCACATATGCATGAACATTGTGCCCAATCTGCTTATGAAGACAATTCTGAACACAGCGCTGATAAGTCGCCTGGGCACTCTTGAGCCCAAAGGGCATGGAGACATAGCAGAAGGCTCCAAAGGGAGTGATGAAAGCTATCTTCTCCTAGTCCTTAACTGCCATTTTGATCTGCTGATAACCAGAGTAAGCATCCAAAAAACACAAACGGTCACAACCCGTCATAGCATCAATGATCTGATCAATATGAGGGAGGGCAAAGGGGTCTGTCGGACAAGCCTTGTTCAAATCTGTGTAATCCACACACATACGCCAAGTGCCGTTTTTCTTAAGAACCAGCACCAGATTAGCTAACCACTTTGGGTGAAAGACTTCCACTATAAACCCTGTGGCCAACAATCGAGCTACCTCCTCACCAATAGCCTTGTGCCTTTCTTCATTGAAGCGGCGAAGAAACTGCTGGACCGGTTTAAACTTAGGATCAACGTTAAGTGTGTGCTCAGCTAGTTCCCTCGGTACACCTGGCATGTCAGAAAGTTTCCATGCAAAGATGTCCCGGTTCTCACGGATGAACTCGATGAGCACGCTTTCCTATTTGGGATCCAGGTTAGCGCTAATGCTGAACTGCTTGGATGAATCGCCAGGAACAAAATCAATCATCTTAGTGTCTGTGGCCGATTTGAATTTCAACGCCGGATCATGTTCCATAGTTGGCTTTTTCAAAGAGGTCATATTTGCCGGATCAACTTGCTCCTTATAGAACTTCAGCTCCTCCGTGGCACAAACTGACTCAGCATAAGCCGCATCACTTTCCTCACACTCCAAAGCGATCTTTCTGCTCCCGTGTACTGTGATAGTCCCCTTATGACCTGGCATTTTAAGTTGTAGATAAACATAAGACGGCATCGCCATGAACTTAGCATAAGTCGGCTGCCCGCACAAAGCATGGTGCGGACTTTTGATTTTCACCACCTCAAAAGTCAATGTTTCTGACCTTGAATCATAATCATCTCCAAAAGCCGCCTCTAAGGCTATCCTGCCCGCTGGATATGCAGACTTGCCAGGTACCACACCATGAAAAACAGTATTTGACGGTTTAAGATTCTTATCTGTCAACCCCATACGGCAGAATGTATCATAATATAGAATGTTGATACTACTTCCCCCGTCCATGAGTACCTTAGTGAACTTGTATTCCCCAACTTGAGGGGCCACCACTAAGGCCAAGTGACCCGGATTGTCAACCCGGGGTGGGTGATCCTCTGTACTCCACAAAATGGGCTGCTTAGACCAGCGCAAATACTGAGGCACCACCGGTTCAACAGAGTTTACTGCCCTCTTGTGAAGCTTCTGATCGCGCTTACATAAGCTAGTGGTGAAGACATGATATTGCCCACTTTTAGCTGCTTAGGATTGCTCTGATAACCCGACTACTGCTGCTGGTGGCTCCCTTGATGGTTTTAACCTCCCTGGTTGCCTTGCTGCCCTTGATTGATGTGTCCGGTTTGATTACCTTGAAATCCTGAACCGGAACTGCCACCTCTGTAATCCGGCCCGTGGAAACCACCTCCTAAACCGCCAGGTGGACCATTATCATACTGGAAATATTGGAGTTCTTGAAATCTCGCATGATATAACAATCCTTCCAAAGATGCGATGCCGGCTTCTCCTTTGATCCATGCTTTGGACAGGGTTGATTTAACAGGCGCTCCAAATTGGGTCTCTGGGGCTGCTTTCCCTTACGACGCTGGCCATTCTCCTGAGCATTGGTGTTAGCGACAAAGTCCAAGTTGTTGTCTGCTTTGTGCTTACCACTGTTCCCATGGCCTGTCGGATTATGCTGCTGACCCTTCGTGTTGCCGTTCTTTTGTTTGTCCTCCTCTGAGTCAGGGTCTTTGGTATTATCTGAATCGGCGTACTTAACCAAAGCGGCCATAAGCGTTGACATGTCATTGCAGTGACGTTTGAGCCTTCCTAGCTTCTGTTTGAGCGGCAGAAAATGGCAATTGCCCTCCAATGTTAGCACTGCGGTATCTGCACTGATACGATCTGATGAATGCAAAATTGCTGAGACCCGCTTGACCCAATGGGCCGAGGACTCCCCCTCCTGTTGGACACAAGCGGCCAGATCCACGATTGACATGGGCTTCTTACAAGTATCTTTGAAGTTCTGGATAAACCGGTTCTTCAATTCAGCCCATGATCTGACAAAGTTAGTTGGTAAGCTCTTCAACCAAGTATGAGTTGTTCCTTCCAACATCATGGTGAAGTATTTAGCACATACTACCTCATCCACATCTAACATCTCCATTGCCATCTCATAGCTTTCAACCCACGCCTCTAGTTGTAAATCGGCGGTGTAATTTGGTACCTTACGAGGTCCCTTGAAGTCCTTGGGCAATCTAACATTACGCAAAGCGGGGGTGAGACACGGCACCCCTAAGGAACTGAATACCACACCTGGCTCTACTGAAGTGGTAGGGTGAACCGGAGTATGTTGACGAGCTCCGTGTCGGGCTACTAACTCAGCCTCCCGACATGCGCGACAATGATCCACTACATCCTATGCATTAGCACCTCCCCCTGCCGGGTTGTGTCCTCGCGGTGAATTACGGTGACGCGCACTGCTTGACACGGCCAGTTCATCCTCAACGTGTCTGCTATAGCTCCGGCTTGGACGGGGAGTGGAATGAATCCTCTCACGACTGTGCGAATATGCCTACTGCTGATTTAGCGCTGTTTGAAGGAGATCTCTGGCCCGACGTGACTCAATCGCAACCGATGATTCGCCGTCGGTTGGGAGGGCTGCCAAGCGTGAAGCGGCGACCAGAATGTTTTCCAACGGGTTGGAGTAATGCCCGGGAGGCATTGGTACATACTATGGCACAATGTTGTTCTGACGAGGCGGGTCCATCGTGCGTGGCTGAACCGGCACTCCTGTTCCTGTCCGCTTTGTTCGGCCTGGCCATATTTGCTTTTGGTATATCGGGCATGACGGTCGTCGTCATGTGTTGGGGCGCGCCCTCGTGATCCGAAGATCGATATTTTGTGTCCTGCTTTGTTTTCCAATACGTCTCGCAGGTCCTGTGTGTTACCCCGGGCTTTGATGTTCTTGTTTGACTGGCGACGTGGTGCGGGCTGGACTTTGGGCTTATATGCCACTTTGTCTCGGCCACGAGGTGGCCGGTCTGCCACATCATACGATGGAAGCGCAAGCTTTAATGCTTACTCTTCAAGCTGGGGTTGCAACCTGCGCTTTGGGAAACTTTTGGTTGGGCGCTCGAGTTCGTGTTCCTCAGCTGCCAGGACCTCAGTCCATCTATCCGCTAGCAGATCTTGCTCAGCTTGAAGCTGTTGTTGCTTTTTCTTCAGGCTTTTTGTTGTGGCAATAAGCCGACGCTTGAAGTGCTCCTGTTCGACGAGATCCTCAGGCATGATAAATTCTTCATCGCCGAGGCTCACCTCGGCTTCGGAGAGAGGCATTTAATTGTCATCCTCTGATTCTCTGTCTGATGCCTGTTCCTTGGGGCTGGCTTGCCCATCCTCCTGCTCAAAGCCTGGCTGGAGGGGATTGTCTTCGTGTTCGGCACTATTTGCAGCGTTATTGTCTCATGTGCCGGTATCACTATTTTTGCTATCGCGGGGTTTGGAGCGGCGCCGATGATGCCGGTTCTTGGATTGCTTCTTGGGGGGATTATCCTCCGTTGCCTTATTGCCATCGCTTTCTTTGGGGGTGCCCACCATGTATATATCATACGATGAGGTGGCAGTCCAGCGCCCGGTGGGTGGTGGTTCCTGTTCGTCTCTTGGATCGTCGTCCATACCGTCGATGTCTTCGGAGTCAAAGTCGAGCATGTCGGTTAGGTCGTCGACAGTGGCTACTAAGTGGGTGGTGGGTGGGGAATGAATTTCTTCGCCGTCCGCTTCCCACTCGAGACGGACATAGTTCGGCCAAGGGTCTCCTGACAAGGCGAGAGACCGTAATGAGTTTAGCACGTCGCCTAGGGGCGAGTGCTGAAAGATATCCACGGAGGTGAACTCCATGATCGGTGCCCAATCAGATTGGATGGGCATGGACGCGAGCGGTTCGGAGTCTGTGGCCGGGGACGAATCCGAGTGTTCGGCAACACAGGTCTCATAGGAGGTGAAGTCAGTATTCAGCTCTATCGCTGCTGAGTGTGCGGCCTCCGTGATGGGGTCCATCCACCCGTCCTCAGAAGGCGCGAGCTGTTCCGGATTGAGGGTCGGAGTAGTTACAGGTGTGATTTCCCGAACACTGTCCGATGGCAGAGCTAAATCATGCTCATCATGATTGTGCGGCATACCTAACATGGGTTCGAATCCATTGAAGATCAAGTCTCCGCGGATGTTGGCGGTATATTTCAAGCTTCCAAACCTGACCTAATGGCCAAGCGGGTTGGCCCGTAGTACAAAGCCGCCGAATACGAAGATCTGTCCGAGGAGGAAAACCTCACCCTGGATCGCATCGTTGCCGATGATCGAAGGAGCCATCAAGCCTTGGTTGTGATGGCACAGTGGAACTCTCAATGAAAGCACCAATGTCGGTGTCAAAACCGGCGGATCTCGGGTAGGGGGTCCCGAACTGTGCGTCTAAGGCGGATGGTAACAGGAGGAGGGGGACACAATGTTTACCCAGGTTCGGGCCCTCTCGATGGAGGTAATACCCTACTTCCTGCTTGATTGATCTTGATGATATGAGTATTACAAGAGTTTATCTACCACGAGATCGGAGAGGCTAAACCCTAGAAGCTAGCCTATGGTATGATTGTTCTTGTCCTACAGACTAAAACCCTCCGGTTTATATAGACACCGGAGAGGCTAGGGTTACACAGAGTCGGTTACAAGGGAGGAGATCTACATATCCGAATCGCCAAGCTTGCCTTCCATGCAAAGTAGAGTCCCATCCAGACACGGGAAGAAGTCTTCAATCTTGTATCTTGATAGTCCAACAGTCCGGCCAAGGGATATAGTCCGGCTGTCCGAGGACCCCCTAATCCAGGATTCCCTCAACCTCCCCCAAGCTTGGCACAAGCCAAGGGGAGTGCCCATACCCATGTACTCAACTCTCCTTCGGACATGGTGAAGGTGGTGTTGTTGATGATGTGGGAGGCTTGTCCTCCGTCTTCCAAGGCATAGGCTCACCATCATAAAAGGATGAATGAGTTTCGAGAATTCTCTAATCTGCAGCCAAACTCATCTTCTTAAATCTTTGTTCATACTCACAGTTTTGGTTTTGCAGGTCATAGATCTGGGCTTGGAGATGCTCGATTTTCTCATGAAGCTTGAAGATGGCCTCTCCAAAATTGTTATTTTCCAACTTGTGGTCATGGGTGAACTCCGAGATCATGGAGTGGTTGGAGTTGAGTCCGTGTTCCACATCCCTTGGAACTTGAAGACCTCCTGCTCCACCGCTTCGAGCCTGGCCTCCACGCTTCCGGTCCTCCTTGGCCCTTGAACATCCCAGATGTGAAGCACTCCCTCATGCATCTCAATGGTTTGAGGGTGTTACATCACCTCCGGAAGGTAAGGGTTGATGACCTTCTCGTAGAACTTGTCCTTGGGGACCCTTGGAGATGTCATGGTGATCTAGATCTGTCAGAAAAGTAGCTCGAAACAAGAACAGAGGATATTGTCGTGATACTATGGGCAAAACCTTTGGGAGATTATATAATGAATTTTTACCGTGCAAAACAAGTATTCTGGGAAAAACGGAGTCCCGAGGGCACACGAGCTGGCCACAAGCTTGGGAGGCGCACCCAAGGGGTAGTGCGCGCCCCCAAGGCTTGTCGCCTCCTCATGCGCTATTCAGACTAATTATTTTCCTTAATTTTTAAATATTCCAAAACAGATTAAAATTGCTTTTGGAAAACTTTTGAAGTCAGTTTACTTACCGTATCACATACCTATTCCTTTTCAGGGTTCTGGAGCGATCTAGAAGGTTTCGTTTATATACTCCTCTGGTGTTATGGTATGAATAATATTAGTTTCAACATTTATGGGCATACCTGAGATATAATGTTTGATTCTTTGCTCATTCACCACCTTCGGGTTATTGCCTTTGGCGTTTTCGATCTTGATGGCACCGGAACAATAAACTTCCTTGATAATGTAAGGACCTTCCCACTTAGAGAGAAGTTTTCCTGCAAAAAATATTAAACAAGAATTGTATAGAAAGACATGGTCACCTACATTAAATTCCCTATTTTGTATTCTTCTATCATGCCATCTTTTAACCTTTTCTTTAAACAACTTGTCATTTTCATAGGCTTGGTTCTCCATTCATCAAGTGAGCTAATGTCAAATAACCTCTTCTCACCGGAAAGTTTGAAATCATAGTTGAGCTCTTTAATTGCCCAATAAGCTTTATGTTCCAATTCAAGGGGTAAGTAACATGCTTTTCCATATACCATTTTGTACGAAGACATACCCATAGGATTTTTATAAACAGTTCTGTAAGCCCATAATCCATCATCAAGTTTATTAGACTAATTCTTTCTAGATCTATTAACAGTCTTTTGCAAGATCAATTTTATTTCCCTATTACTTAATTCTACTTGACCACTAGACCGAGGATGATAAGGTGATGCAATTCTATGGTTAATATCATACTTAGCAAGCAATTTAAGAAAAGCACCATGAATAAAGTGTGAACCACCATCAGTTATTAAATATCTAGGGACTCCAAACCTCAGGAAAGTAACTTCTTTAAGCATTTTAATAGAGGTGTTATGATCATCACTACTAGTTGGAATAGCTTCTACCCACTTAGTAATGTAATCAACAGCAACTAGAATATGAGTATACCCATTAGAGGATGGAAAAGGTCCCACATAATCAAATCCCCAAACATCAAATGGTTCAATAACAAGTGAATAATTCATAGGCATTTCCTGACGTTTACTAATATTACCAATTCTCTGACACTCATCAGAAGACAAGACAAACATACGGGCGTCCTATAAAAGAGTAGGCCAATAAAAACCAGATTGTAATACCTTAAGCGCGGTTTTGTCTCCACATGGTGTCCTCCGTGAGCCTCGGAGTGAAACTTGCGTAGGATTTGTTCATGTTCATGCTCAAGTTCAGAACGTCTAATAACACCATCTACTCCTTTATAAAGGTGTGGGTCATCCCAGAAGTAATGTCTTAAATCATAGAAAAACTTTTTCTGTTGTTGGTATGTGAAACTAGGTGGTATAAATTTGGCAACAATAAAATTAGCATAGTCCGCATACCATGGGGTACTACAAGAAGTATTTATTAAAGCTAGTTGTTCATCAGGAAAGCTATCATCAATAGGTAGTGGGTCATCAAGAATATTTTCTAACCTGGACAACTTATCAGCCCCTTTCCTATCAGTAATATGTAAATCAAATTCGTGTAGCAAGAGAACCCACCTAATAAGTCTAGGTTTAGCATCTTTCTTTTCCATAAGGTATTTAATAGCAGCGTGATCAGTGTGAATAGTAACTTTAGAATCAACAATTTAAGAACTGAATTTATCACAAGCAAACACAACTGCTAAAAATTCTTTTTTAGTAGTAGCATAATTTCTTTGAGCACTGTCTAGAGTTTTTACTAGCATAATGGAGAACATTTAATTTCTTATCAACTCTTTGTCCTAGAACAGCACCAACAACATAATCACTAGCATCACACATAATTTAAAGGGTAGGTTCCAATCAGGTGGTTGAACAATAGGTGCAGAAATTAAGGCTTTCTTAATTATGTCAAATGCTTCCACACAATCATCATAAAAAACGAATGGAACATCTTTTTGCAAAAGATTAGTGAGAGGCCTAGAAATTTTAGAGAAGTCTTTAATAAACCTCCTATAGAAACCAGCCAGACCAAGGAAGCTTCTTATACCTTTGATATCTTTAGGAAACAACATTTTTTCAATAGCATCTACTTTAGCTTTATCAACTTCAATACCTCTTTCAGAGATTTTGTGCCCCAAGAAAATACCTTCATTAACCATAAAGTGGCACTTCTCCCAATTCAAGACAAGATTAGTTTCTTCACATCACCGCAAAACTTGATCAAGGTTGCTTAAGGAATCATCAAAAGAAGTTCCGTAAACGGAAAAATCATCCATGAAAACATCAACAATATTTTCACAAAATTTATAGAATATAACAGCCATACATCTTTGAAAGGTAGCAGGTGCATTGCCTAAACCAAAAGGCATATGTATATAAGCAAAGGTACCAAAAGGGCATGTAAAAGTAGTTTTTTCTTGATCCTCTTGTGACACATGTCATTTTCATTGTCTAGCAAATATTGTTCTAAAGGATCAGTAGGAGGAACGGCAATAGAGGCAAGATCATCTTTACTAGGCAATTCTTTATCACGAGGTTGTCTACAAAATTTGGAGAAATTAAACTCATGAGACACATCACCAAAACTTACACTAACAGTTTCTTTCTCACAATCTATCTTAGCATTAATGGTGTTCAAGAAAGGTGTACCAAATATAATGGGACAAAAATCATCTTGTGGGGAACCCAGAACTATAAAATCTGTATGGTATTTTATTTTCCCACACAAGACTTCAACATCTCTAACAAACCCAAGTGGTGTAATAGTGTCTATTAGCAAGCTTAATAGTAACATCAATATCTTCTATTTCAGCAGGTGAAATATCATTCATAATTTCTTGATATAGAGTAAACGAGATAGCACTCACACTAGCACCCAAATCACATAAGCCATGATAACAATTGAAGGAAATATGCCCTAGAGGCAATAATAAAGTTATTATTTATTTCCTTATACCATGGTAAATGTTTATTATTCATGCTAGAATTGTATTAACCGGAAACTTAGTACCTGTGTGAATACATAGACAAACAGAGTGTCAGTAGTATGCCTCTACTTGACTAGCTCGTTGAATCAAAGATGGTTAAGTTTCCTAACCATAGACATGAGTTATCATTTGATTAACAGGATCACATCATTAGAGAATGATGTGATTGACTTGACCCATTCCATTAGCTTAGCACGATGATCGTTTAGTCTGTTGCTACGGCTTTCTTCATGACTTATACATGTTCCTCTGACTATGAGATTATGCAACTCCCGAATACTGGAGGAACACTTTGTGTGCTACCAAACGTCACAACATAACTGGGTGATTATAAAGGTGCTCTACAGGTGTATCCGATGGTATTTGTTGAGTTGGCATAGATCGAGATTAGGATTTGTCACTCCGATTGTCGGAGAGGTATCTCTTGGCCCTCTCGGTAATGCACATCACTATAAGCCTTGCAAGGAATGTGAATAATGAGTTAGTTGCGGGATGATGCATTACGGAAGGAGTAAAGAGACTTGCTGGTAACGAGATTGAACAAGGTATTGAGATACCGACGATCGAATCTCGGGCAAGTAACATACCGATGACAAAGAGAACAACGCCTACCGTTGTAATGTTTGACCAATAAAGATCTTCGTAGAATATGTAGGAGCCAATATGAGCATCTAGGTTCCGCTATTGGTTATTGACCGGAGATGAGTCTCGGTCATGTCTACATAGTTCTCGAACCCATAGGGTCCGCACGCTTAACGTTCAGTGACGATCGGTATTATGAGTTTATGTGTTTTGATGTACCGAAGGTTGTTCGGAGTCCCGGATGAGATCAGGGACATGAAGAGGAGTCTCGAAATGTTTGAGACGTAAAGATCGATATATTGGAAGGCTATATTTGGACACCGAAAAGGTTCTGAGTGGTTCGGATATTTATCGGAGTACCGGAGAGTTACGGGAATTCGCCGGGGAGTATATGGGCCTTATTGGGCTTTAGGGGAAGATAGAGGGGAGGCTGTGCCCCCCCAAGGCCTAGTCCAAATTGGACTAGAGGAAGGGGCGGCGCCCCCTCCTTCCTTCTCTTCTCTTTTCCCTTTCCTTCTCTCCTACTCCTACTACATGGAAGGGGGGAATCCTACTCCCGATGGGAGTAGGACTCCCCAGGGCACGCCATAGTAGAGGGCCGGCCCTCCCCCTCCTCCACTCCTTTATATACGGGGGAGGGGCTACCCCATGGACATACAAGTTGATCATTGATTTCTTAGCTGTGTGCGGTGCCCCCCTCCACCATAATCCACCTCGGTCATATCGTAGCGGTGCTTAGGAGAAGCCCTGTTCTGGTAGCATCATCATCACCGCCATCATGTTGTCGTGCTGACGAAGGTCTCCCTCATCACTCTGTTGGATCGTGAGTTCGTGGGATGTCACCAAGCCGAACGTGTGCAGATCGCGGAGTTGTCATACTTTCGGTACTAGGATCGGTCGACTGTGAAGACGTACGACTACATCAACCACATTGTCATAACGCTTCTGCTTACAGTCTACGAGGGTACATAGACAATACTCTTCCCTCTTGTTGCTATGCATCACCATGATCTTGTGTGTGCGTAGGAAATTTTTGAACTTACCGCGGTCCCCAACAGTGGCATCCGAGCCAGGTTTATGCGTAGATGTTATATGCACGAGTAGAACACAAAGGAGTTGTGGGCGTGGGTATATACATATTGCTTGCCGTCACTAGTTGTTTCTTGATTCGGCGGTATTGTTGGATGAAGCGGCCCAGACCGACATTACGCGTACGCTTACGCGAGACTGGTTCTACCAACGTGCTTTGCACACAGGTGGCTAGTGGGTGTCTGTTTCTCCATCTTTAGTTGAATCGGATTCAATGAACAGGGTTCTTTCTGAAGATCAAAAAGCAATCACTATACCGCGTTGTGGTTTTTGATGCGTAGGTAAGAACGGTTCTTGCTCAGCCCGTAGCCACCACATAAAACTTGCAACAACAAAGTAGAGGACGTCTAACTTGTTTTTGCACGGCATGTTGTGATGTGATATGGTCAAGACGTGATGAGATATAGATTGTTGTATGAGATGATCATGTTTTGTTGAAGTTATCGGCAACTGGCAGAAGCCTTATGGTTGTCTCTTTATTTCATAAGATGCAAGTGCCATGTAATTGCTTTACTTTATCACTATGCGATACCAATAGTTGCAAAAGCAATAGTTGGCGAGATGACCATGTACGACACATTGATAGAGATCAAGATGATGGAGATCATGGTGTCATGCCGGTGACGATAGAGATCATGACGGTACTTTGGAGATGGAGATCAAAGGCGCAAGATGATCATGGCCATATCATGTCACATATTTTGATTGCATGTGATGTTTATCCTTTATGCATCTTATTTTGCTTAGTTCGACGGTAGCATTATAAGATGATCTCTCACTAAATTTCAAGGTATAAGTGTTCTCCCTGAGTATGCACCATTGCGATAGTTCATCATGCCGAGACACCACGTGATGATCGGGTGTGATAAGCTCTACATTCACATACAACGGGTGCAAGCCAGTTTTGCAGACGCGGAATACTCGGGTTAAACTTGACGAGCCTAGCATATGCAGATATGGCCTCGGAACACTGGAGACCGAAAGGTTGAGCGTGAATCATATAGTAGATATGATCAACATAGTGATGTTCACCATTGAAAACTACTCCATCTCACGTGATGATCGGACATGGTTTAGTTGATTTGGATCACGTGATCATTTAGATGACTAGCGGGATGTCTATCTAATTGGGAGTTATTAAGTAATATGATTAATTGAACTTTAATTTATCATGAACTTAGTCCTGATAGTATTTGCATATCTATGTTGTAGATCAATAGCTTGCGATGTTGCTCCCCGCTTATTTTTTGATATGTTCCTAGAGAAAAATAAGTTGAAAGATGATAGTAGCAATGATGCGGACTGGGTTCGTGATCTGAGGATTATCCTCATTGCTGCACAGTAGTATTATGTCCTTGATTGCGCTGCTAGGTGATGGACCTATTGCAGGAGTAGTGATACGTCTCCAACGTATCTATAATTTTTGATTGCTCCATGCTATATTATCTACTATTTTGGACATTATTGGGCTTTATTATCCACTTTTATATTATTTTTAGGACTAACCTATTAACCGGAGGCCCAGCCCAGAATTTTTGGTTTTTGCCTGTTTTAGGGTTTCGAAGAAAAGGAATATCAAACGGAGTCCAAACGGAATGAAACCTTCACGAACGTGATTTTCTCACCGAATACAACTCAAGAGACTTGGACCCTACGTCAAGCCAACTAACAGGAGGCCACGAGGTAGGGGGGCATGCCCTACCCTACCAGGCGCGCCCCCACCCTCGTGGGCCCCTTGTTGCTCCACCGACGTACTTCTTCCTCCTATATATACCCACGTACCCCCAAACGATCAGAAACGGAGCCAAAACCCTAATTCCTCCACCGTAACTTTCTGTATCCACGAGATCCCATCTTGGGGCCTGTTCTTGAGCTCCGCCGGAGGGGGCATCGATCATGGAGGGCTCCTACATCAACACCATAGCCCCTCCGATGAAGGGTGAGTAGTTTACTTCAGACCTACGAGTCCATAGTTAGTAGCTAGATGGCTTCTTCTCTCTTTTTGGATCTCAATACAATGTTCTCCCCCTCTCTTGTGGAGATCTATTCGATGTAATCTTCCTTTTGCGGTGTGTTTGTTGAGATCGATGAATTGTGGGTTTATGATCAAGTCCATCTATGGATAATATTTGAATCTTCTCTGAATTCTTTTATGTATGATTGGTTATCTTTGCAAGTCTCTTCGAATTATCGGTTTGGTTGGCCTACTAGATTGATCTTTCTTGCAATGGGAGAAGTGCTTAGCTTTGGGTTCAATCTAGCGGTGTCCTTTCCCGGTGACAGTAAGGGCAGCAAGGCACGTATTGTATTGTTGCCATTGAGGATAACAATATGGGGTTTTCTTCATATTGCATGAGTCTATCCCTCTACATCATGTCATCTTGCTGAAGGCATTACTCTGTTTTTAACTTAATACTCTAGACGCATGCTGGATAGCGGTCGATGAGTGGAGTAATAGTAGTAGATGCAGGCAGGAGTCGGTCTACTTGTCTCGGACGTGATGCCTATATACATGATCATACATAGATATTCTCATAACTATTCTCAATTCTGTCAATTGCTCAACAGCAATTTGTTCACCCACCGTAGAATACTTATGCTCTTGAGAGAAGCCACTAGTGAAACCTATGGCCCGGGGTCTATCTTTATCATATCAATCTCCTACTACTTAGTTATTTACTTTACCTTTATTTTATTTTGCATCTTTATCATAAAAACACAAAAAATATTATCTTATCATATCTATCAGATCTCACTCTCGTAAGTGGCCCTATAGGGATTGACAACCCCTATTTGCGTTGGTTGCAAGGATTTATTTGTTTTGTGGAGGTACGAGGGACTCGCGCGTTGCCTCCTACTGGATTGATACATTGGTTCTCAAAAACTGAGGGAAATACTTACGCTACTTTGCTGCATCATCCCTTCCTCTTCGGGGAAAACCAACGCAGTGCTAAAAGAGGTAGCAAGAAGGATTTCTGGCGCCTTTGCTGGGGAGGCCTACGCAAAAGTCAGCATACCAAGTACCCATCACATACCCTTATCTCCCGCATTACATTATTTGCCATTTGCCTCTTGTTTTTCTCTCCCCCCAATTCACCCTTGCCGTTTTATTCGCCCTCTCTCTCTCTATCCTCCCTCTCTATTTGCCCTTTTTGTCTGCTTGCTTTTTGTTTGCTTGTGTGTTAGCTTGCTTGCTTGTCTTATAGCTAGTTCTTTACCTTCCGCCTCTATGTCTGAAATTGGGGATACTATTGTTGATAATAATTTTGATGCTCCTACTAAAGAACCCACTATATCACATATAAAATGATTCCGTGTTGGTAGCGGTAATATTACTGGAAAAGGAGTTATTCAAGATTTCTTTACTTGTGCCGGTGCTTTACCTTCTATGGGTAGTTCTATTCTTCATAGAACTAGTAGCCTTGCGGACGCTATTACCATGCTTGTAGTTGAACTTGAGAGACAATTCATGCACATGCATCCTTCTATACAAAGGATTTTCCTAGAATTTTCTAATATTGAGCATTCTTATGGTAAGCGTGTCGTTACTATCTTTTTGGCTCATGGGTTTCGATTCATAATAAAAGAGGCCAAAGAAATCTTTGCGCATTATAGGGTGGACACTTGCCGTCCTCCCATAGAGACTATCCTCTTTGATCAAGAAGAAATAATGCGTTTTCAATCTCTAGACTATGTTGCTTTCAATGAAAATCTTAGAAAAAGGGTTCCTACCAATGTTTTAGTTGATAGAATTTCTGAACTTAATGATGATTTAGCTATTCGAGATAATGAATTGGGATATTCTCTTGAATATAGGCTCACAAAGTTCCGTGAAAAGAATGCTTATAACGATGAATTGGTTGTGCAATATGAAGGACCAAAGGAGGAACCTATACCTCCCAAGGTTGATCTTGGAGACTTTTGTCCCAAGAAATTTAGCCCTTTTGATTACTTTTGCTTGCCTCAAAGAAATATTGCTGCTTAACGTAGATAATATGAAATGAGTTTTAACAATCTATCTTATTATTATGGCAATACCTAGATCTATTCTTGCTTGTTATGCCTAGCTAGGGGCGTTAAACGATAGCGCTTGTTGGGAGGCAACCCAATTTTATTTTTATTCCTTGCTTTTTGCTCCTGCTTAGTAATAAATAAATTATTTAGCCTCTGTTTTGGTTGTGTTTTTTGTGTTTAATTAGTGTTTGTGCCAAGTAGAACCGTTGGGAAGACTTGGGGAAAGTCTTGTTGAACTTGCTGCAAAAAACAGAAACTTTAGCGCTCACGAGAACTGCTGTCATTTTTATTTGGAAAGTGATATTTAGTTAATTCTTTTTGCAGATGATTAACAGATAAATTCCTCACGCCCAGAAATTTATTTTAGAATATTTGGGGCTCCATATCTTGCGCTAGATACAGATTACTACAGATTGTTCTGTTTTTGACAGATTCTGTTTTGCGTGTGTTGTTTGCTTATTTTGATGAATCTATGGCTACTAAAATAGTTTATGAACCATAGAGAATTTGGAATACAGTGGGTATAACACCCATATGAATAAAGAATGATTTCATTACAGTACCTTGAAGTGGTCTTTTGTTTTCTTTCGCTAACGGAGCTCACGAGTTTTCTATTTTAAGTTTTGTGTTGTGAAGTTTTCAAGTTTTGGGTAAAGATTTGATGGATTATTGAAAAAGGAGTGGCAAGAGCCTAAGCTTGGGGATGTCCATGGCACCCCCAAGATAATCTAAGGACACCTAAAATACAAAGCTTGGGGATGCCCCGGAAGGCATCCTCTCTTTCGTCTACTTCTATCGGTAACTTTACTTGGAGCTATATTTTTATTTACCACATGATATGTGTTTTACTTGGAGCGTCTTGTATGATTTGAGTCTTTGCTTGTTAGTTTACCACAATCATCCTTTTTGTACACACCTTTTGAGAGAGCCATACATGATTTGGAATTTATTAGAATACTCTATGTGCTTCGCTTATATCTTTTGAATTATATAATTTTGCTCTAGTGCTTCACTTATATCTTTTAGAGCACGGTGGTGGATTTGTTTTATAGAAACTATTGATCTATCTTGCTTCACTTAGATTATTTTTAGAGTCTTAATAGCATGGTAATTTTCTTAAAATCCTAATATGCTTGGTATGCAAGATTAATAATAAAACTTTCTTATGAGTGTGTTGAATACTAAGAAAAGTTTGATGCTTGATGATTGTTTTGAGACATGGAGGTAATAATATCAAAGTCGTGCTAGTTGAGTAGTTGTGAAATTGAGAAATACTTGTGTTGAGGTTTTCAAGTCCCATAGCATGCACGTATGGTAAACGTTATGCAACAAATTTGAAACATGAGCTGTTATTTGATTGTCTTCCTTATGAGTGGCGGTCGGGGATGAGCGATGGTCTTTTCCTACCAATCTATCCCCCTAGGAGCATGCGCGTAGTACCGAGGTTTTTGATGACTTGTAGATTTTTTCAATAATTATGTGAGTTCTTATGACTAATGTTGAGTCCATGGATTATACGCACTCTCACCCTTCCATCTTTGCTAGCCTCTTCGGTACCGTGCATTGCCCTTTCTCACATTGAGAGTTGGCGCAAACTTCGCCGGTGCATCCAAACCCCGTGATATGATACACTCTTTCACACATAACCTCCTTATATCTTCCTCAAAACGGCCACCATACCTACCTATTATGGCATTTCCATAGCCATTCTGAGATATATTGCCATGCAACTTTCCATCATTCCATTCATCATGACAAATTCACCATTGTCATATTGCTTAGCATGATCATGTAGTTGACATAGTATTTGTGGCAAAGCCACCGTTCATAATTCTTTCATACATGTCACTTTTGGTCCATTGCATATCCCGGTACACCGTCGGAGGCATTCATATAGAGTCATCTTTGTTCTAGTATCGAGTTGTAATCATTGAGTTTTAAATAAATAGAGGTGTGATGATCATCATTTTCTAGAGCATTGTCCCATGTGAGGAAGAAAAAAAGAGAAAGGCCATAAAAAGGAAAAGGCCAAAAGAAAAAAAAGAAAAAAATATTTTGAGAGAAAAAGAGAGAAGGGACAATGTTACTATCCTTTTCCACAGTTGTGCTTCAAAGTAGCACCGTGATCTTCATAGTAGAGAGTCTCTCATGTTATCACTTTCATATACTAGTGGGAATTTCTCATTATAGAACTTGGCTTGTATATTCCAACAATGGGCCTCCTAAAGTGCCCTAGGTCTTCGTGAGCAAGCAAGTTGGATGCACACCCACTAGTTTCTTTTGTTGAGCTTTCATACTTTTATAGCTCTAGTGCATCCGTTGCATGGCAATCCCTACTCCTTGCATTAACATCAATCGGTGGGCATCTCCATAGCCCATTGATTAGCCTCGTTGATGTGATACTTTCTCCTTTTTTGTCTTCTCCACATAACCCCCTCATTATATTCTATTCCACCTATAGTATTATGTCCATGGCTCGCGCTCATATATTGCGTGAAAGTTTATAGGTTTGAGATTACTAAAGTATGAAACAATTGCTTGGCTTGTCATTGGGGTTGTGCATGATTATAGCATTCTTGTGTGACGAAAATGAAACATGACTAAACCATATGATTTTGTAGGGATGAACTTTCTTTGGCCATATTATTTGGAGAAGACATAATTGCTTAGTTAGTATGCTTGAAGTATTATTATTTTTATGTCAATATGAACTTTTGTCTTGAATCTTTCGGATCTGAATATTCATACCACAATTAAGAAGAATTACATTAAAATTATGCCAAGTAGCACTCCGCATCAAAAATTTTGTTTTTATCATTTACCTACTCGAGGACGAGCAGGAATTAAGCTTGGGGATGCTTGATACGTCTCCAACGTATCTATAATTTTTGATTGCTCCATGCTATATTATCTATTGTATTGGACATTATTGGGCTTTATTATCCACTTTTATATTATTTTTTGGACTAACCTATTAACCGGACGCCCAGCCTGTTTTAGGGTTTCGAAGAAAAGGAATATCAAACGGAGTCCAAACGGAATGAAACCTTCAGGAATGTGATTTTCTCACTGAAGACAACTCGGGAGACTTGGACCCTACGTCAAGCTAACTAACAGGAGGCCACGAGGTAGGGGGGGCGCGCCCCCACCCTCGCGGGCCCCCTGTTGCTCCACCGACGTACTTCTTCCTCCTATATATACCCACGTACCCCCAAACGATCAGAAACGGAGCCAAAACCCTAATTCCACCGATGTAACTTTCTGTATCCACGAGATCCCATCTTGGGGCCTATTCCGGAGCTCCGCGGGAGGGGGCATCGATCACGGAGGGCTTCTACATCAACACCATAGCCCCTCCGATGAAGTGTGAGTAGTTTACTTCAGACCTACGGGTCCATAGTTAGTAGCTAGATGGCTTCTTCTCTCTTTTTGGATCTCAATACAATGTTCTCCCCCTCTCTTGTGGAGATCTATTCGATGTAATCTTCTTTTTGTGATGTGTTTGTTGAGACTGGTGAATTGTGGGTTTATGATCAAGTCTATCTATGAATAATATTTGAATCTTCTCTGAATTCTTTTGTGTATGATTGGTTATCTTTGCAAGTCTCTTCGAATTATCAGTTTGGTTTGGCCTACTAGATTGATCTTTCTTGCAATGGGAGAAGTGCTTAGCTTTGGGTTCAATCTTGCGGTGTCCTTTCCCGGTGACAGTAAGGGCAGCAAGGCACGTATTGTATTATTGCCATCGAGGATAACAATATGGGGTTTTCTTCATATTGCATGAGTCTATCCCTCTACATCATGTCATCTTGCTGAAGGGGTTACTCTGTTTTTAACTTAATACTCTAGATGGATGCTGGATAGCGGTCGATTAGTGGAGTAATTGTAGTAGATGCAGGCAGGAGTCGGTCTACTTGTCTCGGACGTGATGCCTATATACATGATCATACATAGATATTCTCATAACTATGCTCAATTCTGTCAATTGCTCAACAGTAATTTGTTCACCCACCGTAGAATACTTATGCTCTCGAGAGAAGCCAGTAGTGAAACCTATGGCCCCGGGTCTATCTTTATCATATCAATCTCCTACTACTTAGTTATTTACTTTACCTTTATTTTATTTTGCATCTTTATCATAAAAACACCAAAAATATTATCTTATCATATCTATCAGATCTCACTCTCGTAAGTGGCCCTATAGGGATTAACAACCCCTATTTGCATTGGTTGCGAGGATTTATTTGTTTTGTGCAGGTACGAGGGACTCGCGCGTAGCCTCCTACTGGATTGATACCTTGGTTCTCAAAAATTGAGGGAAATACTTATGCTACTTTGCTGCATCATCCCTTCCTCTTCGGTGAAAACCAACGCAGTGCTAAAAGAGGTAGCAAGCAGATACAGACGTTATGAACGTTTGACAAAGCTCGGTATGATTACTACTTGATAGTTTAGTGCACCATGCTTTACGGCTTAGAACCGGGACGTCAAAAATGTTTTGAACGCCATGGAGCATATAAGATGTTCCCAGAGCTGAAATTGGTATTTCAGACTCATGCCCGTGTCCAGAGGTATGAGACCTCTAACAGTACTTTGCCTACAAGGTGGAAGAGAATAGCTCAACCAGTGAGCATGTGCTCAGATTGTCTGGGTACTACAATTGCTTGAATCAAGTGGGAGTTAATCTTCCAGATAAGATAGTAATTGATAAAGTTCTCTAGTCACTATCATCGAGTTACTAGAACTTAGTGATGAACTATAATATGCAAGGGATGATGAAAGTCATTCCCAAGCTCTTCGTGAGGCTGAAACCGGTGAAGGTAGAAATCAAGAAATAGCATCAAGTGTTGATGGTTAAAAAGACCACTAGTTTCAAGAAAAGGGCAAAGGAAAAGAAAGAGGAACTTCAAAGAAGAAAGGCAAGCAAGTTTCCACTCACATGAAGAAGCTCAAAGCTAGACCCAAGCCTGGAACTGAGTGCTTCTACTGCAAAGGAAATGGTCACTGGAAGTGGAACTGCCCTAGATACTTGGCGGATAAGAAGGATGGCAAAGTGAACAAAATTATATATTTGATATACATGTTACTGATGTGTACTTTACTAGTGTTTATAACAACACCTCAGTATTTGATACTAGTTCAGTTACTAAAAGTAGTAACTTGAAACAGGAGTTGCAAAATAAACAAAGACTAGTTGAGGGCGAGGTGACGATGTGTGTTGGAAGTAATTCCAAGGTTGATAAGATCACCATCGCACACTCCCTTTACCTTCGGGATTATTATTGAACCTAAAATAAATGTTATTTGGTGTTTGCATTGAGCATAATATGATTGGATCATGTTTATTGCAATACGGCTATTCATTTAAGTCAAAGAATAATTGTTATTCTGTTTACATGAATAAAACCTTCTGAGGTCATACACCCAAGGTGAATAGTTTATTGAATCTCGATCATAGTAATACATATATTCATAATATTGAAACCAGAAGATGCAAAGTTAATAATGATAGTGCAACTTATTTGTGGCACTGTCGTTTAGGTCATATTGGTGTAAAGCGCATGAAGAAAATCCATGCTGATGGGCTTTTGGAATCACTTGATTATGAATCAGTTGATGCTTGTGAACCAAGCCTCATGGGAAAGATGACTAAGACTCCGTTCTCCGAAACAATGAAGCGAACAACAGACTTGTTGGAAATAATACATACTGATGTATGCAGTCCGATGAGTGTTGAGACTCGCTGCAGGTATCGTTATTTTCTGACCTTCACAGATGATTTGAGTAAGATATGGGTATATCTTCTTGATGAAACATAAATCTGAAACATTTGAAAAGTTCAAATAATTTCAGAGTGAAGTGGAAAATCATCATAACAAGAAAATAAAGATTCTACGATCTGATCGTGGAGGACAATATTTGAGTTACGAGTTTGGTCTTCATTTGAAACAATGCGGAATAGTTTCGCAACTCACGCCACCTGGAACACCACAGTGTAATGGTGTGTCTGAACATCATAACCATACTTTATTAGATATGGTGCAATCTATGATGTCTCTTACCAATTTACCACTATCGTTTTGGGGTTATGCATTAGAGACAGTTGCATTCACGTTAAATAGGGCACCATCTAAATCCATTGAGACGATGACATATGAAATGTGGTTTGGCAAGAAACCAAAGTTGTCGTTTCTTAAAGTTTGGGGTTGCGATGCTTATGTGAAAAAGTTTCATCCTGATAAGCTCAAACCCAAATCGGAGAAATGTGTCTTCATAGGATACCCAAAGGAGATAGTTGGGTACACCTTCTATCACAAATCCCAAGGCAAGACATTCGTTTCTAAGAATGGATCCTTTCTAGAGAAGGAGTTTCTCTCGAAAGAAGTGAGTGGGAGGGAAGTAGAACTTGATGAGGTAACTGTACCTGCTCCCTTATTGGAAAGTAGTTCATCACAGAAATCCGTTCATGTGACTCCTACACCAATTAGTGAGGAAGCTAATGATGATGATCATGTAACTTCAGATCAAGTTACTACCGAACCTCGTAGGTCAACCAGAGTGAGATCCGCACCAGAGTGGTACGGTAATCCTGTTCTGGATGTCATGTTACTTGACCATGACAAACCTACAAACTATGAGGAAGCGATGATGAGCCCAGATTCTGCGAAATGGCTTGAGGCCATGAAATCTGAGATGGGATCCATGTATGAGAACAAAGTATGGACTCTGATTGACTTGCCCGATGATCGGTGAGTCATTAAGAATAAATGGATCTTCAAGAGGAAGACGGACGCTAATAGTAGTGTTACTATCTACAAAGCTCGAATTGTCGCAAAATGTTTTTGACAAGTTTAAGGTGTTGACTATGATGAAATTTTCTCACTCGTATTGATGCTTAAAAGTCTGTCTGAATCATGTTAGCAGTTGTGGCATTTTATGAAATCTGGCAAATGGATGTCAAAACTGTATACTTTCATGGATTTCTTAAAAGAAGAGTTGTATATGATGCAACCAGAAGGTTTTGTCGATCCTAAAGGTGCTAACAAAGTGAGCAAGCTCCAGCGATCCATCTATGGGCTGGTGCAAGCATCTCGGAGTTGGAATATATGCTTTGATAAAGTGATCAAAGCATATGGTTTTATACAGACTTGCGGTGAAGCCTGTATTTACAAGAAAGTGAGTGGGAGCACTACAACATTTCTGATAAGTATATGTGAATGACATATTGTTGATTGGAATAATATAGAATTTTCTGGAAAGCATAAAGGAGTGTTTGAAAAGAGTTTTTCAAAGAAATACCTCGATGAAGCTGCTTACACATTGAGCATCAAGATCTATAGAGATAGATCAAGATGCTTGATAAGTTTTTTCAATGAGTACATACCTTGACAAGATTTTGAAGTAGTTCAAAATGGAACAGTCAAAGAAGGAGTACTTGCCTGTGTTGCAAGGTGTGAAGTTGAGTAAAGACTCAAAACCCGACCACAGCAGAAAATAGAAAGAGAATGAAAAGTCATTCCCTATGCCTCAGTCATAGGTTCTATAAAGTATGCTATGCTGTTTACCAGTCCTATTGTATACCTTAGCATCTTTTTCGCAAGGGAGTACAATAGTGATCTAGGAGTAGATCATTGGACAGCGGTCAAAATTATCCTTAGAGACTAAGGAAATATTTCTCGGTTATGGAGGTGATAAAAGAGTTTGTCGTAAAGAGTTACGTCGATGCAAGCTTTTTACATCGATCTAGATAACTCTAAGTCTCGATCTGGATACATATTGAAAGTGGGAGCAATTAGCTAGAGTAGCTCCGTGCAGAGCATTTGTCGGCGTTCTGGGAATGGGGGTCCCCAGACTTGCCTGCCTGCGGCTTGTGGCGTGGCTCAAAGGAGGCCCAGCATGGCCCATCTTCATCAACACAAGACTCAAGACCCTCGCGAGGGGCCAAGCCTCGCGTGGCGGACGACACGGTGCATCCTCAGGCGCAGCCTCCTCAGGCTGGCTCGCGAGGAGGCGGAGATATCCAGGCAGGGTACCTCACGAGGTGCCCATGACGCAAGCCATGACGACTCAGGGCGCCAGGCGGGCGCCAGCGCGCAGCGTCCTTCTTTCCCCTTTGGTGCAAAGGGGGCAAGCGCAGCCGCGGAGTACCAAGGCATTAGGCAAAGGTTGCCATTTCGATGCAACGAGACCAGGACCAAGCGGACTACGAGACGGAGGTCACCATGGGGCCCAGCACGGCGTCACCGTAGGGTCTTTCGCAGGCGAAGACCAACTTTAGTCAGGATAAGAGTACTTGTTGTCCCCCTTCAAATTAGCCCGCCATTGTTGGCTCCCTTCCCGCTCGATATTTGGGAAGAGGACCAGGGCCCCTATAAATAGGGACGGCCACCCATGTAGCAAGGGGTTCGGTGTGTGGATCCGACTAGCAAGCAGAGAGAGTAAGTGAGAGAGAGAGAGAAGGTGACTGAACTCCTCCCAGTAGTTCGTCGACCCAGCCAAGAACAGACCCTCGCTGTCGGCGTTCTGGGAACGGGGGTCCCCAGACTTGCCTGCCTGCGGCCTGCGGCGTGGCTCAAGTGGGGGCCCAGCACGGCCCATCTTCATCAACACGAGGCTCAAGACCCTCGCGAGGGGCCAAGCCTCGCGAGGCGGACGACACGGCGCATTCTCAGGCACAGCCTCGTCAGGCTGGCTCGCGAGGAGGCGGAGATTTCAAGGCGGGGTACCTCGCGAGGTGCCCGTGACGCAAGCCATGACGACACGGGGCACCAGGCGGGTGCCAGCGCGCGCATTGTCCCTCTTTCCTCTTTGGTGCAAAGGGGGCAAGCGAATCAGCGGAGTACCGAGGCAACAGGCAAAGGTTGCCACTTCGGTGCAACAAGACCAAGGCCAGGAGGACTACGAGATGGAGGTCACCATGGAGCCCAGCGCGGCGTCATCACCAAAGCCTTTGGCAGGCGAAGACTGCTTTTGTCAGGATAGATGTACTCGTTGTCCCCCTTCAAATTAGCCCGCCATTGTTGGATCCCTTCCCGCTCAATATTTGGGGAGAGGACCAGGGCCTCTATAAATAGGACTAGCCACCCACATAGCAAGGGGGGTCAGTTGGTTCGTTGGAGGGGGTCAGCTGGTTCGTTGGAGGGGGTCAGTTGGTTCGTTGGAGGGGGTCAGTTGGTTCGCTGGGGGGTCAGTTAGTTCGTTTGGTTCACAAGTAGATAGAGAGAGAGAAAGAGGCTGACTGAACTCTTCACAACAGTTCATCACCACAGCCTAGAACAGACCCTTGCGAGGCTGTTCTTCCTTGTATTGTTTATCCTCACCAGCCCCAGGAGGCAATCCATCCACCACACACTGGAGTAGGGTATTACACCACATCGGTGGCCTGAACCAGTATAAATCTTGTGTCTTTCGCGCAGTTCTTTTAGTAGTTTAGATCCCATTGAGACGGAGAGGTTGAAGGTGAGATTTCCGCGCGCACCCCAGTGTTCGAACCTTAAGGGTCTGCCGGAACCTGAAATCTGACATTTGGCACGCCAGGTAGGGGTGCGCCGGAATTCGTCTTCCACCGCTCCACTCTCCTCCGACCATCGCGTCCATGTCTGACGCCCGTCGAGCCCACGCCAGGCCGCCATCGCTTCTCGCGTCGCCCAAACGGCCCCCGTCGGTGGGCGTCCTCGTCGTTCCCTGTCGCTCGCCGTCGACGCCGCCACCGGCCCGGCGGGGGGCGAGCAGCAGGCATCGTCTCGGCACCCGTCCGTGCGGCAAGACGGCCGCACCGCCACTCCGTCACTCGCACCAGCTGGCTCTTCGTCCCGCGCACTCCGCGCACCCTTGGAGGCTCGAGCTGCGCTCCTCGCGGCAAATGAGCTCCTGCGCTACCGTCCCGTTGAAGACGTCTACGAAGAATGGCTCAACCGCGTCGCCGAGCTTGTCCGCGCCGCAGGGGGCTCTTCCGCGCCGTCCGTCCCCCTACGCCGCACTCCGCCCCGCGCGGGCAACGAACCTCCGGAGGCGCACCAGCCACCTCCTCTCCAAGAAGATGCCGTGGCTCCAAGGCGACTGGCCCCTGGGCGGAACCCGCTCCGCCAGGCGCCATCGCAACAAGAGCAAAGCTGCCAAGAAGTCCCTTGCCCGCAGGGGGCTGCCCAGGCGCTCCCTGCTCCGGCACGCCGCGACCCTGCTCCAGCTCCGGCACGTCAAGACCCCACCCTGCTCCTAGCAGCAGCGCGTGGGGACCCTCAAGGCCAAGCTCTCCACCAACCGAGGCCTTTCGTGGCCACCGCGGGCTGCCATGCCTACACCACTGAGCTGCGCAGCGTCGCGTGGCCCGGCAAGTTCAAGCCCGAGTTGCCTCCTCGCTATGATGGCACAACTGACCCCGCGGAATTCCTCCAGCTCTATGAGCTGGGCATCGAGGTTGCCGGCGGGGATGAAAAGGTCATGGCGAACTGGTTTCCCATGGCGCTGAAGGAAGGGGCGTGAACCTGGCTCCTGAATCTGGCTCCAGGCACGATCTCCTCCTGGGACCAGATGCGCGCCCGCTTCATCGCCAACTTCCAAGGTACTCGCGATCGGCCGCCTACCGTGAGCGACATGCGCCGCATCAAGCAACAACCCGGAGAGACCCTGCAAAAGTACATCCAGCGCTTCAACAGCGCGCGCCTCAAGATCCCCAGGGTGTCGGAGGAGGCCATCATCTCCGCCTTCTCTGATGGCGTGCGTGACGTCAAGATGAAGGAGGAACTGGCGATGCACGAAGACCTCTGCACCTCCCTGGAGCTGTTCAACTTGGCGAGCAAGTGCGCCAGGGCTGAGGAAGGACGTCTCTCCCTCCTCGAGCTGCCTGCCGTGGACCCAGAAGAGAAGAAGCCCAAGGCCAAGGACGTGAAGCGCAAGGGGGCTGCCGTGCTCGCAGCCGAACCGGACACCAAGCGGGGCAAGGATCTGCCCGAACCCTACAGAGGCAGCCGGTACTGTGTGTACCATGACCTCCACACCCACAACACCAATGAATGTCAAGAGCTCCGCACCGTGCGAGAAGGAAGGATCGGCCGTCGCCCTGACCATGCTGACCGGGGCTATGGCCGAGGAGGAGGAAGAAACCCAGGGCGCTGGGAAGACCGCGGCCTGCGCCAGGGATGGCGCGACCAGCCTCGTGAGGACCGCTGGCGAGACCAACCTCGTGAGGACCGCCCTCATGGCAACGCAGGCCTACCTCCGTTGCCGCCTCCACCAAGAAGGAACGAAGACCGCCATCAAGACGAGGGGGCTGGGGGCTTCCAGGAGCCGCGCGCGATCGCCTGCATCCTGGGCGGAGCTCAAGCCCCAGCCTCCCAACGTATCTTCAAGCAGTTTGCCCGCGAAGTGAATGCAGTTCTCCCCAAGCTCGAAGCAACGCGCCCCCTCAGGTGGTCGGCGTGCCCCATCACATTCACCTTGGCAGACCAGCTCAAGTGCGCGGCCACTGCAGGAGTCCTCCCGATGCTCTGCTCCTCGGTCATCAGCAACGTGCAGGTCACCAAGACCCTCATCGATGGTGGGGCAGGGCTCAGCGTCCTGTCCGTGGAAACATTCAACAACCTCCAAGTGCCCTATGACCAGCTTCAGCCAACCAGGCCTTTCTTCGGGATCACCGACGGTTCCACAATCCTGATCGGGCAGGTCCGCCTCCCTATCACCTTCGGGGCCCGCAGCAACTACCGCACCGAGCTCATCGACTTCGACGTCGCCCACATCCGCCTGCCGTACAACGCCATCCTCGGGTACCCAGCGCTGGCCAAGTTCATGGCCGTGACCCACCACGGCTACAACGTCCTCAAGATGCCAGGAAGTGGCGGCGTCATCACGGTGCCCTGTGAAGAGAGAAATGCAGTGTGTTCCCTAGAGCGAGCCTTTCAGGCCGCGTCGCTAGAAGACCCAGATCGCGGAAGTAGGAGGCTTCCTGAGACCACCCCCGAGAAGAAGAAGACGTCGTCAGGCTCAGCCCCTTAGGAGGCAGGCCCCTTAGGGCACGTGCCCCCTCCGGAGGGCCCTCCATCCATCGCATAGGAAGGCGCGCCCGGCGCCCTCCTCAGGCAGGGCTCGGGGGCTCTCACCTGGAGGGCCACCGACCTAGCTAGGGTCATGAGGGAGGCGCTTGGGCACCATGTGGAGGCGTGCTTTGCAGCATGTTTCCCTCGAGAGGGAGCCAGGCGAGGAAGATCAGACCAGCAAGAGTTCGTTGACGAGGCCATTCGAGAGCTACAGGAGACAAGGATCATGAGAGGTTGCCGCCGCTTGCCAGCCGTGGCCCCACATCCAGGCGAGGATGGTGGGCTGCGCGTCTGCGTCGACGTACCAGGGCTCAATCAAATCGCCACAACAGAGCGCCTCTGGCCCTTGCAAGTGGGGCGCTGCGGAGGTCCACCCCACAGCTATGTTCGCATGCCTTACGGCCTGCCGAGCATGGTTGCAGCGTACCAGCGCCTCATGAGGGGCATCGTGGAGGCTCAGGAAGACAGGTGTTTCACGGCTCTGGCGGGGGTGGAGACAGCTCGCGAGGAGTCACCAGTGCCTCCGGAGCCTCCTGAGGCCCCGGGGCCTGGGGGCTCGTGGGGATCGGCTTCTGCAGCCCGTCAAGTCTGCTGCACCGACGCCACTACGCCTACGACATCCTCAGGTGACATCTTTCAAGTTCCGTTCTCAGCTGGGAGCACCCTCCCAGGGTTGCATCACTCCCAGGCCGCGTGGGTCCGTCCCCGCGGCATGTATCTGCATTTACCTTTCCGTCGTTAGTTTTCCTTGTTGGGGGCGCCCCTCGGGCTGCATCATCCCCAAGCCGTTCGGGCCAGACCCAGCGGCATGTTTCCCCCTAGTGTTTATTTCCAACTATGCATTGTCTATCACGCTTAGCTGCATAGAGCCTGTCCGCATCATCTTCTCTTCCCATGTCGACTACTTGCACGTTAAAGGGGGGGTGCCTGAGCATCGCGACTCAGGGCTCTTACTGGCTCTCCAGCCCTCACCCTCTGGCCTTGTCCATGGCATCGCGACCTGGCATACCAGCAACGGCTGAGACAAGCTCGAGGGCCGGGACCCGAGGACATAGAGTACCGGCATCTAACCAAATTTTGCAGGGACATATCTCAAGATACGGCCCAGAGCCGGGCGCAACCCGCCCAGAGGTAGGGCCTCGGGAGTCCCGCGCTGGCTCACGGGTGCCCAGGTATGCCTCGCCTACCTCAACCAGCAAGCTCTTGAGTGACTAATGATCAACTAATGGCCGCCGTGGCAACACCATCTTCCTTCTGTGATGACCCTGCAGGATCCCTGGAGGGAACCGCGCAAGCCAAGGCCCTCACGAGGTTTCCTTCGCCCTCGCCCGCGCGAACCGCTTGCACGTTAAAGGGGGGTGCCTGAGCATCGCGACTCAGGGCTCTTACTGGCTCTCCAGCCCTCACCCTCTGGCCTTGTCCATGGCATCGCGACTTGGCATACCAGCGACGGCTGAGAAAAGCTCGAGGGCCGGGACCCGAGGACGTAGAGCAGAAAGGGGAGTAGAGGCGGGGAAGAAGGGGTCTCACGAGGACCTTGCCGAGCGTTTCCGCTCCTATCCACACACGGACCCAACGGCGCACCTGGAACGGCCCCTGATCCTCAAGATAAGTCACCACCCACGGCACTGGCTGCTGCAGCACCACCCCCGCACCTAAAGCAACTCCGTACTAGCGATGTTGCTTCCCTTTCTCACTAAGTGATGGCTGCTTGGGTGCCAAAGGGGACCTCCTGAGGATCGTGACTCAGGGGCTCTTACCGGACCTCGGGTCGCTCACCTCCTGCCCTTGACCACGGTATCGCGACCTGGCATACCAGCGATGGCTGACGCCGCCTGGGGACTGGGACCTGTCGGTGTAGAGCACCAGGCCCTCGCGAGGTTCGAAAGGGAGAACTCAGCTATGACGGAATCAGCGACTCACGCAAATCCATAGCAAAGGTCATATATTAACATACGGGACTACAGACACCTTACAAGCCCCCATGGGGCGCATTTCGATTCCTCGCAGGGAACGGATCCTAAGGAGTGCTAACTATACGGGCTCCTGCAGAAGATGCCATCATCAACAGTGGGCCATCAGGCACCGGCGCCAACCACATCCAGATCAGGGTTGGCGACGGCCTGACGCGTCCGCCCTGCTCCTGGAGCGACGGCGACTCGAGGGCTCGTAGCTGTCTACGCTCATCTCCGGAGTCACGTAGCCTCCGCTGGAGCCGCTGGACCCTCGGGCGCCACTGCCGTGGGGGCGGTCGGCAGGCCTAGCCCTCACTAGGGCAAGGTCCTGGTCGCCCCTCCCGCGGCAGCACTCCAGCCGGCGCCTGATCGCGTCGAAGAACTTGAGGAACATCACCGCCGCGCCGTCATACTCCAGGTGGACCGTGAAGATGCCTCTTTCCTTGTAGACCCGGGCGATCTCCCTCCAACCGCGGGACATGTAGACCGCGCCCGGGGCAGCGACGACGACCTCAGCCTCGGTCGCGGGGGCGCCGCAGTCGGCGTGCTGCAGCTGGAGCTCCATAGGCCCCCCTGGAAGAACCATGGAGGCGAAGAAGGGAGGAAGGCGGATCCAGGACTGAAGAGGAGTGACGACGTGGAGCACAAACTCGTGGGAGGAGCCCTCGGCATGGACTCCAGGAGGGACCACCAACGCCTTCACAACCCGACGGCGCCGACGACGGCGCTGACCGCGGGGATCAGCATCGGCACCTCCGGGGCCCTCGACGTGGGCGTACAAGGGCAGCGGGAACCCCGGCGGAGCCCGCTCGCCCTGGGGCCTCTCCACCACCGGGTCGTCCTCGTCGTCCCGGCTGCAATGGGCGAGTCGCTTCTTCGGCGGGAGAGGGTCTGGCCCTTCTCGAGGAGCCTTTCCCTTCTCCGCTGCAGAGAATCGGCGAATCGGAGCCATCACACCAAGACGGAGCAAGAACTGAGGCGCAGGAGAGAGCAAGAGAAGATGGACTTGACGGGCACGAGCGGTGCCGTACTTATAGCTGGCGAAGGCCAACTGCCGGTCTCCACGATCACAGGTAATCATAACACGTTCTGCACGCAGGGACTTGTCCAACTCGCACGATCACCAAGGCGTCGTGGGGAAGCGGAGGCGCCACGTCCAATCAACCGCCACACGGTGTCCAAGGCCGCAGGCTGTTAGGGCCCGCGGCGCTTCGCCCTTGCCCTTTCACCTCTCGGCACGGCCAAGCCCATGCGCGCCTTGGGCCCGGGGGCTACTGTCGGCGTTCTGGGAACGGGGGTCCCCAGACTTGCCTGCCTGCGGCCTGCGGCGTGGCTCAAGTGGGGGCCCAGCATGGCCCATCTTCATCAACACGAGGCTCAAGACCCTCACGTGGGGCCAAGCCTCGCGAGGCGGACGACACGGCGCATCCTCAGGCACAGCCTCGTCAGGCTGGCTCGCGAGGAGGCGGAGAGTTCAAGGCCGGGTACCTCGCAAGGTGCCCATGACGCAAGCCATGACGACACGGGGCACCAGGCGGGTGCCAGCGCGCGCAGCGTCCCTCTTTCCTCTTTGGTGCAAAGGGGCAAGCGTATCAGCGGAGTACCGAGGCATCAGGCAAAGGTTGCCACTTCGGTGCAACAAGACCAAGGCCAGGAGGACTACGAGACGGAGGTCACCATGGAGCCTAGTGCGGCGTCATCACCAGAGCCTTTGGCAGGCGAAGACTGCTTTTGTCAGGATAGATGTACTCGTTGTCCCCCTTCAAATTAGCCCGCCATTGTTGGATCCCTTCCCGCTCAATATTTGGGGAGAGGACCAGGGCCTCTATAAATAGGACTAGCCACCCACATAGCAAGGGGGGTCAGCTGGTTCGTTGGAGGGGGTCAGTTGGTTCATTGGAGGGGGTCAGTTGGTTCGTTGGAGGGGGTCAGTTGGTTCGCTGGGGGGTCAGTTAGTTCGTTTGGTTCACAAGTAGAGAGAGAGAGAGAGAAAGAGGGTGACTAAACTCTTCGCAACAATTCATCACCACAGCCTAGAACAGACCCTCGCAAGGCTATTCTTCCTTGTATTGTTCATCCTCACCAGCCCCAAGAGGCAATCCATCCACCACACACTGGAGTAGGGTATTACACCACATCGGTGGCCAGTATAATTCTTGTGTCTTTCACGCAGTTCTTTTAGTAGTTTAGATCCCATTGAGACGGAGAGGTTGAAGGTGAGATTTCCGCGCGCACCCCAGTGTTCGAACCTTAAGGGTCTCCCGGAATCTGAAATCCGACACTCGCGAGGCTGTTCTTCCTTGTATTGTTCATCATCATCAGCCCCAAGAGGCAATCCACCCACCACACACTGGAGTAGGGTATTACACCACAACGGTGGCCCGAACCGTTGTAAACCTTGTGTCTCTCATGCGGTTCCTTTAATAGTTTAGATCTTTGCGAGACGGGGAGGTAGAAGGCGTGATTTCCGCGCGCACCCCAGTGTTTGAACCTTAAGGGTCTGCTGGAACCCCCGAATCCGACATTTGGCGCACCAGGTAGGGGTGCGCCGGAATCTGTCTTCCACTACTCCGTTCTCCTCTGACCGTCGCATCCATGTCCGACGCTCGTCGGGCCCGCGCCGAGCACCGGGCCGCCATCGCTTCTCGCGTCGCCCAGACGGCCCCCGTCGGTGGGCGTCCTCGTCGTTCCCCGTCGCCCGCCGTCAACGCCGCCACCGGCCTGGCGGGGGGCAAGCAGCAAGCGTCGTCTCAGCATCCGTCTGTGCGCCAAGACGGCCGCACCGCTACTCCATCGCTCGCACCAGCCGGTTCTTCGTCCCGCGCGCTGCGCGCACCCTTGGAGGCTCGAGCTGCGCTCCTCGCGGCAAACGAGCTCCTGCGCTACCGCCCCGTCGACGATGTCTACGAATAGTGGCTCGACCGCGTCGCCGAGCTTGTCCGCGCCGCAGGGGGCTCTTCCACGCCGTCCGTTCCTCTGCGCCACACCCCGCCCCACGCGGGCAACGAAGCTCCAGAGGCGCACCAGCCGCCTCCTCCCCAAGAAGATGCCATGGCTTCAAGGCGCTTGGCCCCTGGGCGGAACCCGCTCCGTCAGGCGCCAGTGCAACAAGAATGGAGCTGCCAAGAAGTCCCTAGCCCGCAAGGAGCTGCCAGGGCGCTCCCTGCTCCGGCACGCCGCGACCCTGCTCCATATCCGGCGCGCCAAGACCCCGCTCTGCTCCTAGCTGCAGCGTGTGGGGACCCTCAAGACCAAGCTCTTCATTAGCCGAAGCCTTTCGTGGCCACCGCAGGCTGCCGTGCCTACACCACTGAGCTGCGCAGCGTCGCGTTGCCCGGCAAGTTCAAGCCAGACCTGCCTCCTCGCTACGACGGCACAACTGATCCCGTAGAGTTCCTCCTGCTCTCTGAGCTGGGCATCGAGGCTGCCAGCGGGGATGAAAAGGTCATGGCGAACTGGTTCCCCATGGCGCTCAAGGAAGGAGCTCGAACCTAGCTCCTGAATCTGGCTCCAGGCACGTTCTCCTCCTGGGACCAGATGCGCACCCACTTCATCGCCAACTTCCAAGGTACTCGCGACCGGCCACCCGCCATGAGTGACATGCGCCACATCAAGCAACAACCCGGAGAGACCCTGCTAAAGTACATCCAGCGCTTCAATAGTGCGCGCCTCAAGATCCCCAAGGTGTCCGAGGAAGCCATCATCTCGGCCTTCTCCGACGGCGTGCGCGACGTCAAGATGAAGGAGGAGCTGGCGATGCACGAAGACCTCTGCACGTCCCTGGAGTTGTTCAACTTGGCGAACAAGTGCGCCAGGGCTGAGGAGGGACGTCTCTCCCTCCTCGAGCTACCTGCTGCGGACCCGGAAGAGAAGAAGCCCAAGGCCAAGGACGTGAAGCGCAAGGGGGCTGCCATACTCGCTGCAGAACCAGACACCAAGCAGGGCAAGGATCTGCCCGAATCCTCCAGGGGCAGCCGGTACTGTGTGTACCATGACCTCCACAACCACAACACCAACGAATGTCAAGAACTCCGCGCCGTGCGAGAAGGAAGGATCGGCCGTCGCCCTGACCGTGCCGACCGGGGCTATGGCCGAGGAGGAGGAAGAAACCCAGGACGCTGGGAAGATCGCGGCCCGCGCCAGGGGTGGCGCGACCAACCTCACGAGGACCGCTGGCGGGACCTGCCTCACGAGGGGGACTGGAGGGATCAGCCTCGTGAGGATCTCCCTCATGGCAACGCAGGTCTACCTCCGCTGCCGCCTCAGCCAAGGAGGAACGAAGACCGCCATCAAGACGAGGGGGCTGGGGGCTTCCAAGAGCCGCGCGCAATCGCCTGCATCCTGGGCGGAGCTCAAGCCCCAGTCTCTCAACGTATCTTCAAGCAGTTTGCCCGCGAAGTGACTGCAGTTCTCCCCAAGCTCGAAGCAACACGCCCCCTCAGGTGGTCGGCGTGCGCCATCACGTTCAGCTTAGCAAACCAGCTCAAGTGCGCGGCCATGGCAGGAGTCCTCCCGATGCTTTGCTCCCCAGTCATCAGCAACGTGATAGTCACCAAGACCCTCATCAATGGAGGGGCAGGGCTCGACGTCCTGTCCGTGGAAACATTCAACAATCTCCAAGTACCCTATGACCAGCTTCAGCCAACCAAGCCTTTCTCTGGAACCACCGATGGTTCCACAGTCCCGATCGGGCAGGTCCGCCTCCCTGTCACCTTCGGGGCCCGCAGCAACTACCGCACCGAGCTCATCGACTTTGACGTCGCCAACATCCGCCTGCCGTACAACGCCATCCTCGGGTACCCAGCGCTGGCCAAGTTCATGGCCGTGACTCACCACGGCTAAAACATCCTCAAGATGCCAGGTAGTGGCGGCGTCATCACGGTGCCCTGTGAAGAGAAGGATGCAGTGTGTTCCCTGGAGCGGGCCTATCAGGCCGCGTCGCTAGAAGACCCAGATCGCGGAAGCAGGAGGCTTCCTGAGACCACCCCCAAGAAGAAGAAGACATCGGCAGGCTCAGCCCCTCAGGAGGCAGGCCCCTCAGGGCCCGTATCTGCCCAGGGGGACCCCCCATCCATCGCATAGGAAAGCGTGCCCGGCGCCCTCCTCGAGCAGGACTCGGGGGCTCTCACCTGGAGGGCCACCGACCTAGCCAGGGTCACGAGGGAGGCGCTTGGGCACCATGTGGAAACATGCTTCACAGCGCGTTTCCCTCGAGAAGGAGCCGGGCAAGGAAGGTCAGACCAGCAGGAGTTTGTTAACGAGGCCATCCAAGCACTACAGGAGACAAGGGTCATGAGAGGTTGCCGCCATCTACCAGCTGTGGCCCCACATCCAGGCGAGGATGGCGGGCTGCGTGTCTACGTCGACGTACCAGGGCTCAATCAGATCGCCACGACGGAGCTCCTCTGGCCCTCGCGAGTGGGGCGCTGCGGGGGTCCACCCCACAGCTATGTTCGCATGCCTTACGGCCTGTCGAGCATGGCTGCGGTGTACCAGCGCCTCACGAGGGGCATCATGGAGGCTCAGGAAGACAGGCGTTCCGCGGCCTTGGCGGAGATGAAGACAGCTCGCGAGGAGTCACCAGTGCCTCCGGAGCCTCCCGAGGCCCCAGGGCCTGGGGGCTCGTGAGGATCAGCTTCCGCAGCCCACCAAGCCTGCTGCACCAACGCCACTTCGCCGATAACATCCTCAGGTGACATATTTCAAGCTTCATTCCCAGCTGGGGGCGCCCTCCCAGGGTTGCATCACTCCCAGGCCGCGTGGGTCCGTCCCTGCGGCATGTATCCCCTTTATTTTCCGGTCGTTAGTTCGCCTTGATGGGGGCGCCCCTCGGGCTGCATCATCCCCAAGCCGCTCGGGCTAGGCCCAGCGGCGTGTATCTCCCTCGCGTTTATTTCCAACTATGCATTACCTATCACGCTTGGTTGCTTGATGCCTGCCCGCGGCATCCTTTCTTCTCCATGTCGGCCACTTGCACATTAAAGGGGGGTGCCTGAGCATCGCGACTCAGGGCTCTTACTGGCTCTCCAGCCCTCACCCTCTGGCCTTGTCCACGGCATCGCGACCTGGTATACCAGCGACGGCTGAGACAAGCTCGAGGGCCGGGACCCGAGGACGTAGAGTACCGGCATCTAACCAAATTTTGCAGGGACACATCTCAAGATACGGCCCAGTGCCAGGCGCAACCCGCCTAGAGGTAGGGCCTCGTGAGTCCCGCGCTGGCTCACGGGTGCCCAGATACACCTCACCTACTCCAACCAGCGAGCTCTTGAGCGACTAACGATCGACTAATGACTGCCATGGCAACCCCATCTTCTTTCTGTGATGAACCTGCAGGATCCTTGGAGGGAACTGCGCTAGCCAAGGCCCTCACAGAGTTCCCTTCACCCTCGCCCGCGCGAACCGCTTGAAGGAAATATGCCCTAGAGGCAATAATAAAGTTATTATTTATTTCCTTATATCATGATAAATGTTTATTATTCATGCTAGAATTGTATTAACCGGAAACATAATACATGTGTGAATACATAGACAAACAGAGTGTCACTAGTATGCCTCTACTTGACTAGCTCGTTAATCAAAGATGGTTATGCTTCCTAACCATGGACAAAAGAGTTGTTATTTGATTAACGAGGTCACATCATTAGTTGAATGATCTGATTGATATGACCCATTCCATTAGCTTAGCACACGATCGTTTAGTATGTTGCTATTGCTTTCTTCATGACTCATACATGTTCCTATGACTATGAGATTATGCAACTCCCGTTTGCCGGAGGAACACTTTGGGTGCTACCAAACGTCACAACGTAACTGGGTGATTATAAAGGAGCATTACAGGTGTCTCCAAAGGTAGATGTTGGGTTGGCGTATTTCGAGATTAGGATTTGTCACTCCGATTGTCGGAGAGGTATCTCTGGGCCCTCTCGGTAATACACATCACATAAGCCTTGCAAGCATTGTGACTAATGAGTTAGTTGCGAGATGATGTATTAAGGAACGAGTAAAGAGACTTGCCGGTAACGAGATTGAACTAGGTATTGGATACCGACGATCGAATCTCGGGCAAGTAACATACCGATGACAAAGGGAACAACGTATGTTGTTACGCGGTCTGACCGATAAAGATCGTCGTAGAATATGTAGGAGCCAATATGGGCATCCAGGTCCCGCTATTGGTTATTGACCGGAGACGTGTCTTGGTCATGTCTACATTGTTCTCGAACCGTAGGGTCCGCACGCTTAAGGTTTCGATGACAGTTATATTATGAGTTTATGAGTTTTGATGTACCGAAGGAGTTCGGAGTCCCGGATGAGATCGGGGACATGACGAGGAGTCTCGAAATGGTCGAGACGTAAAGATTGATATATTGGAAGCCTATGTTTGGACATCGGAAGTGTTCCGGGTGAAATCGGGATTTTACCGGATTACCGGGAGGGTTACCGGAACCCCCCGGGAGCCAAATGGGCCAACATGGGCCTTAGTGGAAAGGTGAGAGGGCAGCCCACATAGGGCTGCGCCTCCCCCCCTCTCCGTAGTCCTATTAGGACTAGGAGAGGGGCCGGCCACCTCTCTCTTTCACTTCCCACTTGAGGAAACCTAGTTGGACTAGGATTGGAGGGGGGAGTCCTACTCCCGGTAGGAGTAGGACTCCTCCTGCGCCTCCCACCTTGGCCGGCCAGCCCCTCCCCTTGAAACCTTTATATACGGGGGCAGGGGGCACCTCTAGACACACAAGTTGATCCTTGAGATCGTTCCTTAGCCGTGTGCGGTGCCCCCTGCCACCAAATTCCACCTCGATCATATCGTTGCATTGCTTAGGCGAAGCCCTGCGTTGGTAGTACATCAAGATCGTCACCACGCCGTCGTGCTGACGGAACTCTTCCTCGACGCTTTGCTGGATCGGAGCCCGAGGATCGTCATCGAGCTGAACGTGTGCTAAGAACTCGGAGGTGCCGGAGTAACGGTGCTTGGATCGGTCGGATCGAGAAGAAGACGTACGACTACTTCCTCTACGTTGTGTGACCGCTTCCGCAGTAGGTCTGTGTTGGTACGTAGACAACACTCTCCCCTCTCGTTGCTATGCATCACCATGATCTTGCGTGTGCGTAGAAATTTTTTCGAAATTACTACGTTCCCCAACAGTGGCATCCGAGCCTAGGTTTTTATGGTTTGATGTTATTTGCACGAGTAGAACACAAGTGAGTTGTGGGTGATACAAGTCACACTTCCTACTAGCATGTCATACTTTGGTTCGGCGGTATTGTTGGACGAGACGATCCGGACCAACCTTACGCGTACTCTTACGCGAGACCGGTTCCCTCGACGTGCTTTGCACATAGATGGCTTGCGGAAGACTGTCTCTCCAACTTTAGTTGAACCAAGTGTGGCTACGCCCGGTCCTTGAGAAGGTTAAAACGGAGTCTATTTGACGAACTATCGTTGTGGTTTTGATGCGTAGGTGAGATGAGTTCTTACTTAAGCCCGTAGCAGCCACGTAAAACTTGCAACAACAAAGTAGAGGACGTCTAACTTGTTTTTGCAGGGCATGTTGTGATGTGATATGGTCAAGGCATGATGCTGATTTTATTGTATGAGATGATCCTGTTTTGTAACCGAGTTATCGGCAACTGGCACGAGCCATATGGTTGTCGCTTTATTGTATGCAATGCAATCGCGATGTAATGCTTTACTTTATTACTAAGCGGTAGTGATAGTCGTGGAAGCATAAGATTGCCGAGACGACAACGATGCTACGATGGAGATCAAGGTGTCGCGCCGGTGACGATGGTGATCATGATGGTGCTTCGGAGATGGAGATCACAAAGCACAAGATGATGATGGCCATATCATATCACTTATATTGATTGCATGTGATGTTTATCTTTTTATGCATCTTATCTTGCTTTGATTGACGGTAGCATTATAAGATGATCTCTCACTAAATTATCAAGAAGTGTTCTCCCTGAGTATGCACCGTTGCAAAAGTTCTTCGTGCTGAGACACCACGTGATGATCGGGTGTGATAGGCTCTACGTTCAAATACAACGGGTGCAAAACAGTTGCACACGCAGAATACTCAGGTTATACTTGACGAGCCAAGCATATACAGATATGGCCTCGGAACACGGAGACCGAAAGGTCGAGCGTGAATCATATAGTAGATATGATCAACATAACGATGTTCACCATTGAAAACTACTCCATCTCACGTGATGATCGGTTATGGTTTAGTTGATTTGGATCACGTGATCACTTAGAAGACTAGAGGGATGTCTATCTAAGTAGGAGTTCTTAAGTAATATGATTAAATTGAACTTAAATTTATCATGAACTTAGTCCTGGTAGTATTTTGCAAATCATGTTGTAGATCAATAGCTCGCGTTGTTGCTTCCCTGTGTTTATTTTGATATGTTCCTAGAGAAAATTGTGTTGAAAGATGTTAGTAGCAATGATGCGGATTGGATCCGTGATCTGAGGTTTATCCTCATTGCCGCACAGAAGAATTATGTCCTTGATGCACCGCTAGGTGACAGACCTATTGCAGGAGCAGATGCAGACGTTATGAACGTTTGGCTAGCTCAATATGATGACTACTTGATAGTTTAGTGCACCATACTTAATGGCTTAGAATCGGGACTTCAAAGACGTTTTGAACGTCATGGACCATATGAGATGTTCCAGGAGTTGAAGTTAATATTTCAAGCAAATACCCGAGTTGAGAGATATGAAGTCTCCAACAAGTTCTATAGCTAAAAGATGGAGGAGAATCGCTCAACTAGTGAGCATGTGCTCAGATTGTCTGGGTACTACAATCGCTTGAATCAAGTGGGAGTTAATCTTCCAGATAAGATAGTGATTGACAGAATTCTCTAGTCACCATCACCAAGTTAGTAGAACTTCGTGATGAACTATAATATGCAAGGGATAACGGAAACAACTCCGAAGCTCTTCGTGATGCTGAAATCAACGAAGGTAGAAATCAAGAAAAACATCAAGTGTTGATGGTTGACAAGACCACTAGTTTCAAGAAAAGGGCAAAGAGAAGCAGGGGAACTTCAAGAAGAACGGCAAGCAAGTTGCTGCTCAAGTGAAGAAGCCCAAGTCTGATCCTAAGCCTGAGACTAAGTGCTTCTACTGCAAAGGGACTGGTCACTGGAAGCAGAACTACCCCAAGTGATTGGCGGATAAGAAGGATGGCAAAGTGAACATAAGTATATTTGATATACATGTTATTGATGTGTACTTTACTGGTGTTTATAGCAAACCCTCAGTATTTGATACTAGTTCAGTTACTAAGATTAGTAACTCGAAACGGGAGTTGCAAAATAAACAGAGACTAGTTAAGGGTGAAGTGACGATGTGTGTTGGAAGTGGTTCCAAGATTGATATGATCATCATCGCACACTCCCTATACTTTCGGGATTAGTGTTGAACCTAAATAAGTGTTATTTGGTGTTTGCGTTGAGCATGAATATGATTTGATCATGTTTATTGTAATACGGTTATTCATTTAAGTAAAAGAATAAATTGTTGTTCTGTTTACATGAATAAAACCTTATATGGTTACACACCCAATGAAAATAGTTCATTGGATCTCGATCTTAGTGATACACATATTCATAATATTGAAACCAAAAGATGCGAAGTTAATAATGATAGTGCAACTTATTTGTGGCACTGCCGTTTAGGTCATATTGGTGTAAAGCGCATGAAGAAACTCCATGCTGATGGGCTTTTGGAATCACTTGATTATGAATCAGTTGATGCTTGCGAACCATGCCTCATGGGCAAGATGACTAAGACTCTATTCTTCGGAACAATGGAGCGAGCAAAAGATTTGTTGGAAATCATACATACTGATGTATGTGGTTCGATGAATATTGAGGCTCGCGACAGGTATCATTATTTTCCGATCTTCACAGATGATTTGAGCAGATATGAGTATATCTACTTGATGAAACATAAGTCTGAAACATTTGAAAAGTTCAAAGAATTTCAGAGTGAAGTGAAAAATCATCATAACAAGAAAATAAAGTTTCTATGATCTGATCGTAGAGAAGAGTATTTGAGTTACGAGTTTGGCCTTCAGTTAAAAAACAATGTGAAATAGTTTCACTACTCACGCCACAAGGAACACCATAGTGTAATGGTGTGTCCGAACGTCATAACCGTACTTTATTAGATATAGTGCGAACTATGATGTCTCTTACCGATCTACCACTATCGTTTTGGGGTTATGCATTAGAGACAGCTGCATTCACATTAAAAAAAAGGGGGGCACCATCTATATCCGTCGAGACGACGCCTTATGAACTATGGTTTGGCAAGAAACCAAAGTTGTCATTTCTTAAAGTTTGGGGTTACGGTGCTTATATGAAAAAGTTTCATCCTGATAAGCTCAAAACTCAAATCGGAGAAGTGCATCTTCATAGGATATCCAAAGGAAACTATTGGATACACCTTCTATCACAGATCCGAAGGCAAGACTTTTTGTTGCTAAATTCGGAAACTTTCTGGAGAAGGAGTTTCTCTCGAAAGAAGTGAGTGGGAGGAAAGTAGAACTTGACGAGGTAACTGTACCTGCTCCCTTATTGGAAAGTAGTACATCACAGAAAAATGTTTCTGTGACACCTACACCAGTTAGTGAGGAAGCTAATGATGATGATCATGAAACTTCAGAACAAGACACTACTGAACCTCGTAGATCAACCAGAGCAAGATCCGCGCCAGAGTGGTACGGTAATCCAGTTCTGGAAATCATGCTACTAGATCATGATGAACCTACGAACTATGAAGAAGCGATGGTGAGCCCAGATTCCGCAAAGTGGCTTGAAGCCATGAAATCTGAGATATGATCCATGTATATAAACAAAGTATGGACTTTGGTTGACTTGCCCGATGATCGGCAAGCCATAGAAAATAAATGGATCTTCAAGAGGAAGACGGACGCTGATAGTAGTGTTACTATCTACAAAGCTAGAATTGTCGCAAAAAGGTTTTCGACAAGTTCAAAGTGTTGACTACGATGAGAGTTTCTCACTCGTATCTATGCTTAAGTCTGTCCGAATCATGTTAGCAATTGCCGCATTTTATGAAATCTGGCAAATGGATAAACAAAACTGCATTCCTTAATGGATTTGCTAAAGAAGAGTTGTATACGATGCAACTAGAAGGTTTTGTCGATCCTAAAGGTGTTAACTAAATATGCAAGCTCCAGCGATCTATCTGTGGACTGGTGCAAACATCTCGGAGTTGGAATATACGCTTTGATGAGTTGATCAAAGCATATAGTTTTATACAGACTTGCGGTGAAGCCTGTATTTACGAGAAAGTGAGTGGGAGCACTACAGCATTTCTGATAAGAATATGTGAATGACATATTGTTGATCGGAAATAATGTAGAATTATTCTGTAAAGCATAAAAGGAGTGTTTGAAAGGAGTTTTTCAAAGAAAGACTTCGGTAAAGTTGCTTACACATTGAACTTCAAAGATCTATAGAGATAGATCAAGACGCTTGATAAGATTTTCAATAAGTACATACCTTGACAAGATTTTGAAGTCATTCAAAATGGAACAGTCAAAGAAAAAGTTTCTTGCCTGTGTTACAAGGTGTGAAGTTGAGTAAAGACTCAAAGCCCGACCACGGCAGAAGATAGAAAGAGAATGAAAGTCATTTCCTATGCCTCATTCATAGGTTCTATAAAGTATGCCATGCTGTGTACCAGATGTATTGTATACCCTGCACTGGTTTGGCAAGGGAGTACAATAGTGATCTAGGAGTAGATCACTGGACAGCGGTCAGAATTATCCTTAGTGAAATAAGGATATGTTTCTCGATTATGGACGTGACAAAAAGGTTCATCGTAAAGGGTTATGTCGATGCAAGTTTTTGACACTAATCCAGATGAATCTAAAGTCTCAATCTGGATACATATTGAAAGTGGGAGCAATTAGCTAGAGTAGCTCCATGCAGAGCACTATAGACATAGAATTTTGCAAAATACTTACGGATCTGAATGTGACAGACCCGTTGACTAAAATTATCTCACAAGCAAAACATGATCACACCTTAGTACTCTTTGGGTGTTAATCACATAGAGATGTGAACTAGATTACTGACTCTAGTAAACCCTTTGAGTGTTGGTCACATGACGATGTGAACTATGGGTGTTAATCACATGGTGATGTGAACTATTGCTGCTAAATCACATGGCAATGTGAACTAGATTATTGACTCTAGTGCAAGTGGGAGACTGAAGGAAATATGCCCTAGAGGCAATAATAAAGTTATTATTTATTTCCTTATATCATGATAAATGTTTATTATTCATGCTAGAATTGTATTAACCGGAAACATAATACATGTGTGAATACATAGACAAACAGAGTGTCACTAGTATGCCTCTACTTGACTAGCTCGTTAATCAAAGATGGTTATGTTTCCTAACCATGGACAAAAGAGTTGTTATTTGATTAACGAGGTCACATCATTAGTTGAATGATCTGATTGATATGACCCATTCCATTAGCTTAGCACACGATCGTTTAGTATGTTGCTATTGCTTTCTTCATGACTCATACATGTTCCTATGACTATGAGATTATGCAACTCCCGTTTGCCGGAGGAACACTTTGGGTGCTACCAAACGTCACAACGTAACTGGGTGATTATAAAGGAGCATTACAGGTGTCTCCAAAGGTAGATGTTGGGTTGGCGTATTTCGAGATTAGGATTTGTCACTCCGATTGTCGGAGAGGTATCTCTGGGCCCTCTCGGTAATACACATCACATAAGCCTTGCAAGCATTGTGACTAATGAGTTAGTTGCGAGATGATGTATTACGGAATGAGTAAAGAGACTTGCCGGTAACGAGATTGAACTAGGTATTGGATACCGACGATCGAATCTTGGGCAAGTAACATACCGATGACAAAGGGAACAACGTATGTTGTTATGCGGTCTGACCGATAAAGATTGTCGTAGAATATGTAGGAGCCAATATGGGCATCCAGGTCCCGCTATTGGTTATTGACCGGAGACGTGTCTCGGTCATGTCTACATTGTTCTCGAACCGTAGGGTCCGCACGCTTAAGGTTTCGATGACAGTTATATTATGAGTTTATGAGTTTTGATGTACCGAAGGAGTTCGGAGTCCCGGATGAGATCGGGGACATGACGAGGAGTCTCGAAATGGTCGAGACGTAAAGATTGATATATTGGAAGCCTATGTTTGGACATCGGAAGTGTTCCGGGTGAAATCGGGATTTTACCGGATTACCGGGAGGGTTACCGGAACCCCCCGGGAGCCAAATGGGCCAACATGGGCCTTAGTGGAAAGGTGAGAGGGCAGCCCACATAGGGCTGCGCCTCCCCCCCTCTCCGTAGTCCTATTAGGACTAGGAGAGGGGCCGGCCACCTCTCTCTTTCACTTCCCACTTGAGGAAACCTAGTTGGACTAGGATTGGAGGGGGGAGTCCTACTCCCGGTAGGAGTAGGACTCCTCCTGCGCCTCCCACCTTGGCCGGCCAGCCCCTCCCCTTGAAACCTTTATATACGGGGGCAGGGGGCACCTCTAGACACACAAGTTGATCCTTGAGATCGTTCCTTAGCCGTGTGCGGTGCCCCCTGCCACCAAATTCCACCTCGATCATATCGTTGCATTGCTTAGGCGAAGCCCTGCGTCGGTAGTACATCAAGATTGTCACCACGCCGTCGTGCTGACGGAACTCTTCCTCGATGCTTTGCTGGATCGGAGCCCGAGGATCATCATCGAGCTGAACGTGTGCTAAGAACTCGGAGGTGCCGGAGTAACGGTGCTTGGATCGGTCGGATCGAGAAGAAGACGTACGACTACTTCCTCTACGTTGTGTGACCGCTTCCGCAGTAGGTCTGCGTTGGTACGTAGACAACACTCTCCCCTCTCGTTGCTATGCATCACCATGATCTTGCGTGTGCGTAGGAAAATTTTCGAAATTACTACGTTCCCCAACACCGCTTGCATGTTAAAGGGGGGGTGCCTGAGCATCGCGACTCAGGGCTCTTACTGGCTCTCCAGCCCTCACCCTCTGGCCTTGTCCACGGCATCGCGACCTGGCATACCAGCGACGGTTGAGACCAGCTCGAGGGCCGGGACCCGAGGACGTAGAGCAGAAAGGGGAGCAGAGGCGAGGGAGAAGGGGCGCGTGAGGACCTCGCCGAGCAACTCTGTCCCAACTACCCCACGGACCCGACGATGCGCTAGGGGCGATCCCCGATTCTCAAGGGAACGGATCCTAAGGAGTGCTAACTACACGGGCTCCTGCAAAAGATGCCAGCAACAACAGTGGGCCGTCAGGGGCCGGCGCCAACCCCATCCAGATCAGGGTCGGCGACGGCCTGACGAGCCCGCCCTGCTCCGGGAGCGGCGCCGACTCGGGGGCTCGTAGCTGTCGTCGCTCGTCTCCGGAGTCGCGAAGATTTCGCTGGAATCGCTGGACCCTCCGGCGCCTCCGCCAAGGGAGCGGTCGACGGGCCTAGCCCTCACCAGGGCAAGGTCCCGGCCACCGCTCCCGGGGCAGCACTCCAGCCGGCGCCCGATTGCGTCGAAGACCTTGAAGAACATCACCGCGGCGCCATCGTACTCCAGGTGAACCGCGAAGGTGCCCCTCTGCTTGCAAACCCGGGCGATCTCTCTCCAGCCGCGGGACAAGTAGACCTCGCCCGGGGCAGCGACCACGATCTCTGCCTCGGTCGCGAGGGCGCTGCAGCCGGCATGCTACAACCAGAGCTCCAGGGGCCCTCCTGGAGGGATGATGGAGGCGAAGAAGGGAGGCAGACGGATCCAGGACTGGAGAGGAACGACGATGTGGAGCACGAACTCTTGGGAGGAGCCCTCGGCGTGGACTCCAGGAGGAACAACCCACGCCTTCATGACCCAACGGCGCCTACGACAGCGCCGACCGCGGAGATCAGCACCGACACCTTCGGGGCCCTCGACGTGGGCATACAAGGGAAGTGGGAACCCCGGCAGAGCCCGCTCGCACCGGGGCCTCGGCACCACCTGACGGTCTTCCTCGCCCCGGCTGCAAAGGGCGAGCCGTTTCTTCGGCGGGAGCGGGTCTGGCTCCTCTCGAGGAGCCTTTCCCTTCTCCGCTGCAGAGAACCAGCAGATCGGAGCCATCGCAGCAAGACGGAGCAAGGATCGGGAAGAAGGAGAAGCCAGGAGGAATGGACTGGAAGGGCACGCACAGCTTCATACCTATAGCCGGCGAAGGCCAACCACTGGCCTCCACGATCGCAGGTAATCATGACACGATTTGCATGCAGGGACTTGTTCACCTCGCGCGGTCACCGAGGCATCATGGGGAAGTGGAGACGCCCACGTCCCATCAACCGCCACACAGCGCCCAAGACCACAGGCTGTTAGGACCCGCGGCGCTTCGCCCTTGCCCTTTCGCCTCTCAGCACGGCCAAGTCCATGCGCGCCTTGGGCCCGGGGGCTACTGTCGGTGTTCTGGGAATGGGGGTCCCCAGACTTGCCTGCCTGCGGCCTGCGGCGTGGCTCAAAGGAGGCCCAGCATGGCCCATCTTCATCAACACAAGACTCAAGACCCTCACGAGGGGCCAAGCCTCGCGAGGTGTACGACACAGCGCATCCTCAGGCGCAGCCTCCTCAGGCTGGCTCGCGAGGAGGCGGAGATATCCACGCGGGGTACCTCGCGAGGTGCCCATGACGCAAGCCATGACGACTCAGGGCGCCAGCGCGCGCAGCGTCCTTCTTTCCCCTTTGGTGCAAAGGGGGCAAGCGCAGCCGCGGAGTACCGAGGCATCAGGCAAAGGTTGCCATTTCGGTGCAACGAGACCAGGACCAAGCGGACTACGAGACAGAGGTCATCATGGGGCCCAGCACGGCGTCACCGCAGGGTCTTTCGCAGGCGAAGACCAACTTTAGTCAGGATAAGAGTACTTGTTGTCCCCCTTCAAATTAGCCCACCATTGTTGGCTCCCTTCCCGCTCGATATTTGGGAAGAGGACCAGGGCCCCTATAAATAGGGACGGCCACCCACGTAGCAAGGGGTTCGGTGTGTGGATCCGACTAGCAAGCAGAGAGAGTAAGTGAGAGAGAGAGAAGGTGACTGAACTCCTCCCAGTAGTTCGTTGACCCAGCCAAGAACAGACCCTCGCGAGGCTGTTCTTCCTTGTATTGTTCATCATCATCAGCCCCAAGAGGCAATCCACCCACCACACACTGGAGTAGGGTATTACACCACAACGGTGGCCCGAACCAGTATAAACCTTGTGTCTCTCATGCGGTTCCTTTAATAGTTTAGATCTTTGCGAGATGGGGAGGTAGAAGGCGTGATTTCCACGCACACCCCAGTGTTCGAACCTTAAGGGTCTGCCGGAACCCCCGAATCCGACAGCATTGTAGACATAGAAATTTGCGAAATACATACAGATTTGAATGTTGCAGAGTCGTAGGCTAAACTTCTCTCACAAGCAAAACATGTTCACTCTTTGGGTGTTAATCACATAGCGATGTGAACTAGATTATTGACTCTAGTAAACCCTTTAGGTATTAGGCACATGGAGATGTGAACTAATCACATAAAGATGTGAACTAGATTATTGACTCTAGTGCAAGTGGGAGACTGAAGGAAATATGCCCTAGAGGCAATAATATAGTTATTATTTATTTCCTTATATAATGATAAATGTTTATTATTCATGCTAGAATTGTATTAATCGGAAACTTAGTACATGTGTGAATACATAGACAAACAGAGTGTCACTACTATGCCTCTACTTGACTAGATCATTAAATCAAAGATGGTTAACTTTCCTAGCCGTAGACATGAGTTGTCATTTGATTAACGGGATCACATCATTAGAGAATGATGTGATTGACTTGACCCATTCCGTTAGCTTAGCACGATGATCGTTTAGTTTGTTGCTACTGCTTTCTTCATGACTTATACATGTTCCTCTGACTATGAGATTATGTAACTCCCGAATACCGAAGGAACACTTTGTGTGCTACCAAACGTCACAACATAACTGGGTGATTATAAAGGTGCTCTACAGGTGTATCTGATGGTACTTGTTGAGTTGGCATAGATCAAGATTAGGATTTGTCACTCCGATTGTCGGAGAGGTATCTCTGGGCCCTCTCGGTAATGCACATCACTATAAGCCTTGCAAGCAATGTGACTAATGAGTTATTTGTGGGATGATGCATTATGGAACGAGTAAAGAGACTTGCTGGTAACGAGATTGAACTAGGTATTGAGATACCGACGATCGAATCTCGGGCAAGTAACATACCGATGACAAAGATCTTCGTAGAATATGTAGGAGCCAATATGAGCATCCAGGTTCTGTTATTGGTTATTGACCGGAGATGAGTCTCGGTCATGTCTATGTAGTTCTCGAACCCGTCGGGTCCGCACGCTTAACGTTCGGTGACGATCGGTATTATGAGTTTATGTGTTTTGATGTACCGAAGATTGTTCGGAGTCCCGGATGAGATCAGGCACATGTCGAGGAGTCTCGAAATGTTCGAGATGTAAAGATCGATATATTGGAAGGCTATATTCGGACATCGGAAAGGTTCTGAGTGGTTCGGGTATTTATCGGAGTACCGGAGAGTTACGGGAATTCGCCGGGGAGTATATGGGCCTTATTGGGCTTTAGGGGAAAGAGAGAGGGGAGGCTGCGCCCCCCCCCCCCCAATGCCTAGTCCGAATTGGACTAGGGGAGGGGCGGCGCCCCCTCCTTCCTTGTCTTCTCTTTTCCCTTTCCTTCTCTCCTACTCCTGCTACATGGAAGGGGGGAATCCTACTCCCGGTGGGAGTAGGACTCCCCAGGGTGCGCCATAGTAGAGGGCCGGCCCTCCCCCTCCTCCACTCCTTTATATACGGGGGAGGGGGCACCCCATGGAAACACAAGTTGATCATTGATCTCTTAGCCGTGTGCGGAGCGCCCCTCCACCATAATCCACCTCGGTCATGTCGTAGCGGTGCTTAGGCGAAGCCCTTTTCTGGTAGCATCATCATCACCGTCATCACGTCGTCGTGCTGACGAAGCTCTCCCTAGAAATTCTGCTGGATCGTGAGTTCGTGGGACGTCATCGAGCCGAACATGTGCAGATCGCAGAGGTGGCGTACTTTCGGTACTAGGATCGGTCGATGATGAAGACGTACGGCTACATCAACCGCGTTGTCATAATGCTTCCACTTACGGTCTACGAGGGTACGTAGACAATACTCTCCCCTCTTGTTGCTTTGCATCACCATGATCTTGCGTGTGCGTAGGAAATTTTTGAAATTACTGTGTCCCCAACAACAATGATCTCCTATTTTAACAGAGACAACAGGCACGCCAACAACAAGTCTATGTTTATCGTTTTCATCAGGTTTGGCATTTCTAGTGGCTTCATCACAAAAATAAATAACACGCCCATCAATATTTTCAGCCAAGAGATCTTTAACCATAGCAACATTAGGTTCAACTTTAAGTTTTTTCAGAGGGTGTATGTGTTCTTGTATAACTCTTTCGAACCACAACTAAAGCTTTAGCATGTTCCTTTATCCTAATAGGAAAAGGTGGTTTCTCAACATAAGTAGTAGGAACAACTGGATTATCATTATAAGTAGTGATTTCTTCGTCAGCTTTAATGGGTTCTACTATTTTAACTTCAATGGGGGGGATGATATTTAAACCTTCTCCTTAGGGAGATCAACATGAGTAGCAAATGATTCACATAAAGCAGCTACTATCTTATAGTCAAGTCCATATTTAGTGCTAAATTCACGAAAAGCATCGGTATCCATAAAAGATTTAACACAATCAAACTCGAGGTTTATGCCTGACTCCTTACCTTCGTCGAGCTCCCAATCTTCGGAGTTGTGTTTAATTCTTTCCAAAAGATCCCATCAGAATTCAATAGTCTTCTTCATAAAAGAACCGGTACAAGAAGTATTGAGCATGGATTGATCATTACGGGAAAGCCGAGCATAAAAATTCTGAATAATATTTTTTCTTGAGAGCTCATGATTAGGGCACGAATATAACATTGACTTAAGCCTCCCCCAAGCTTGAGAGATACTTTCTCCTTCACGAGGCCAAAAATTACATATATATATATATATATAATTCCGATCACGATGAACCGGATGCATAGGATAAAACTTCTGATGAAATTCCAATTTCAATCGGTTGTAATTCCAAGCCCCAATATCATCACATAGCATATACCATGTCAATGCCTTTCCCTTAAAAGATAACAGGAGGACCTTCTTCTTGACTTCATCTTCAAGCAAACCTGCAAGCTTAAATAATTCACAAACGTATCCACATAGATTAGATGCATATCATGACGTAGTGTTCCATCTCCTGCATAAGGATTAACTAGCAGTTTCTCTATCATACCCGAAGGAATTTCATAATAAATATTTTCAGTAGGTGCAGTAGGTTAACGAGCAACTCTTTGTTCTTCCGGTCGAGGTGAAGATACCCCAAACAAACCCCTCAAAGGATGATTTTCCATAGTGACAAGTAACAGTAAATTTCAGCATGTAATATAATTTTTTCCTTACCAAAGGCACTTCACTCCCCGACAACAACGCCAGAAAAGAGTATTGATGACCCCCAAGTATAGGGGATCAATCATAGTCCTTTCGATAAGTAAGAGTGTCGAACCCAATGAGGAGCAGAAGGAAATGGCAAGCGGTTTTCAGCAAGGTATTTTCTGCATGCACTGAAATTATCGATAACAGATAGTTTTGTAGCAAGATAATTCGTAACGGGTAACAAGTAACAATTGTAACAAAAGTGAAGCAAGGTGGCCCAATCCTTTTTTAGCAAAGGATAAGCCTGGACGAACTCTTATATAAAGCAAAGCCCTCCGAGGACACATGGGAATTATCGTCAAGCTAGTTTTGATCATGCTCATATGATTCACGTTCGTTACTTTGATAATTTGATATGTGGGTGGACCGGCGCTTGGGTGCTGTCCTTACTTGGTAAAGCCCCCCACTTAAGATTAACCCCTCTCTCAAGCATCCGCAACTACAAAAGAAAAATTAAGATAAATATAACTATAGCATGGAACATGTGGATCCAAATCAGCCCCTTACGAAGTAACGCATAAACTAGGGTTTAAGCTTCTGTCACTCGAGCAACCCATCATCTACTTATTACATCCCAATGCCTTCCCCTAGGCCCAAATCATGGTGAAGTGTCATCTAGTCAACGTTCACATAACACCACTAGAGGAAAGACAACATACACCTCATCAAAATATCGAACGAATACCAAATTCACATGATTATTTATAACAATACTTCTCCCATGTCCTCAGGAACAAACGTAACTACTCACAAAGCATGTTAATGTTCAAGATCAGAGGGGTAATAAATATCATTAAGGATCTAAACATGTGATCTTCCACCAAATAAACCAACTAGCATCAACTACAAGGAGTAATCAACACTACTAGCAACCCATAGGTACCAATATGAGGTCTCTGGAAAAAGATTGAATACAAGAGATGAACTAGGGTTTGAGAGGAGATGGTGCTGGTGAAGATGCTGATGAAGATTGACCCTCCCTCGATGAGAGCATCGTTGGCGATGACGATGGCTTCGATTTCCCCCTCCCGAAGGGAAGTTTCCCCGGTAAAATAGCTCCGCCGGAGCCCTAGATTAATTTTGCCCAGGTTCCGCCTCGAGATGGCGGTGCTTCATCCCGGGAGATTCCCTCTTACTTTTTCTAGGTCAAAACCCTCCATATATAGCAGAAGGTGGGCACCAGACGATGGCCAGGGGGCCCACAAGCCCTGGAGGCATGCCCCTAGGCTTGTGGCCTCCTGGTGGGTCCCCTTCTATTGTTTCTTCCTCCAATATTTTTGTATATATTCCAAAACAATTCTCGGTCAAGTTTCAGGACATTTGGAGTTGTGTAGAATAGGTATCTCAGATTTGCTCCTTTCCGGTCTAGAATTCCAGCTGCCGGCATTCTCCCTCTTCATGTAAATCTTGTAAAATAAGAGAGAAAAGGCATAAGTATTGTACCATAATGTGAAATAACAACCCATAAATGCATTAAATATCAACATAAAAGCATGATGCAAAACGGACGTATCATTGGGTTCAACACTCTTACTTACCGAAAGGACTATGATTGATCCCCTATACTTATGGGTCATCAAGCCTCTTTTCTGGGGCCGTTGTTGGGGAGTGAAGTGCCTTTGGTAAGTGGAATTTAGTAAGGAAACATTTTTATTACGTGCTGAAATTTACTGTCACTTGTCACTGTGCAAAATAATCCTATGAGGGGCTTGTTCGGGGTATCTTCACCTCGATCAAAAGTGGTAAGAGCCGCTCCTCAACCTACTGAAGCTACTGAAAATATTTATTATGAAATTCCCTCGGGTATGTTGGAGAAACTACTAACTAATCCTTATGCAGAAGATGGAACAATACATCCTAATATGAACCTAATCTATACAGATGAAATTGGTGGATTGTTTAAGCTTGCAGGTTTATCCGAGGATGGACTTAGGAAGAAAGTATTCCCTTTATATTTGGGGGGAGGCATTCACATGATATAGGCTATTGGATGATACCGGAACATGGGACTGGAACCGGTACAAGCTGGAATTTCACTAGAAATTTTATACTATGCATTTGGTTCATCGTGATCAGGGAAAATCCATCCTATCACCCAGGGGTAGTTACCCCACATATCTCATATACTACCATATGGTATTATATATACTACCATATGGTATTCTATATACTACTTTATCATTATAAGTATGTTCATATATTATATATAAGATAATCCAAAGTGGGTAACATGGAAAAATTGCAAGTTGGCCCATGATTTTTATTATATTTGTGAAATACGTATATATTTGTACGTAAAATGGAGCATATTGAAAATATGATGCATACTACCTAAAAAGTACTATATATAGTGCCTAAATATTTTTATACACTACATACTACGCGTACATACTCTCTGATTTGGTAGATACTACATACAACATACAAATCTCAAGTGGTGGTAACTACCACTGGTGGTAGATAAAATTTGTCTATATATATAACATGGAGGAGAAAGTATCCCTCGAGCTTGAGGAGTTGGGAAACGTTGCATGGAAACAAAAAAATTCTACGCACGCACAAGATCTATCCATGGAGATGCATAGCTACGAGAGGGGGAGAGCATCTACATACCCTTGTAGATCGCTAAGCAGAAGCGTTTACCAACGCAGTTGATGTAGTCGTACACCTTCACGATCCGTTCTGATCAAGCATCGAACATAAGGCACCTCCACGTTCAGCACACATTTAGCTCGATGACGTCCTTGCCTTCTTGATCCAGCAAGAGGGCCGAAGTTTTAGATGAGTTCCGCCAGCATGACGACGTGGTGACGGTGGTGGTGAAATATTTCCACAGGGCTTCGCCAAGCACAACGGATTTAGAGTAGAGGATGAACTAGAGGGAGAGGGGGCGCCAGCACACGGCTTGGTGAATCGTGGTGTGTTCTAGAGCCCGGCCCTGCCCCTCTATTTATATGTTGAGCCCTGGGGTCGTTACATGGAGAGAGGGCATCCCCAAAGTCGGTTTGGAATGCAAGGAAGAGTCCTTCTCAGATTCTAGCACAAGACACCACGATCCTTGACGTCTGCCCAGAAGCCATAGTCATCGGCGCCTGGCCCAGAAGCCATGGTCCTCGGCATCTGAGCCAGGGCCATACGCTAGGGTCCCTAGTGTTTGGTCCCCGACCTCCGCAAAACTTCCTTTTGCACCAACCTAAAGCCCTGTGGGCCTTGCCCCTTGGCCCAACCAAATGTCCTCGCACCAGAACATTTCTGGAAACATCCGAAAACCTTTTCGGAGAACAAACACTATCATCCCATATATCAATCTTTACCCCCGGACCATTCCGGAGGTCGCCGTCATGTCTGTGATCTCATCCGAGACTCCGAACAACATTCAGTCACCAACATACATAACTCATATAATACTATATCGTCAATGAATGTTAAGCGTGCGGACCCTATGGGTTCGAGAATGATGTAGACATGACTGAGACGCTTCTACGGTCAATAACCAATAGCGGGACATGGATGCCCATATTGGTTCCTACATATTGTACGAAGATCTTTATCGGTCGAACCTTTATGACAACATACGTAGTTCCCTTTGTCCGTTGGTATGTTACTTGCCCAAGATCCGATCATCGGCATGTCCATACCTAGCTAGTTCAATCTCATTACTGGCAAGTCTCTTTACTCATTCCGTAATAGATCATCTTGTAAATAACTCCTTAGTCCCTTTGCTTGCAAGCTTCTTGTTGATGATGTATTACCGAGAGGGATGAAGAGATACCTCTCTGTCATAAGGAATGACAAATCCTAATCTCGATCCATGTCAACTCAACAGACACCTTCGGAGATACCTGTAGAGCACCTTTATGATCACCCAGTTACGAAGTGATGTTCGATACACACAAGGTATTCCTCTGGTGTCTGGGAGTTGTGTGATCTCATGGTCGAAGGAACATGTATTTGACATTAAGAAAGTAGTAGCAATAAACTGAACGATCATATGCTATGCTAACAAATGGGTCTTGTCCATCACATCATTCTCCTAATGATGTGATCCCGTTATCAAACGACAATGCATGTCTATGGTCAGGAAACCTTAACCATCTTTTGATCAACGATCTAGTCTAGTAGAGGCTTACTTGGGACTTGGTATTTGTTTATGTATCCACACATGTATTTAAGTTTCCGATCAATACAATTATAGCATGAATAATAAACCTTTATCATGATTAAGGAAATATAATAATAACCGCTTTATTATTGCCTCTAGCGCATATTTCCAACAATCTCCCACTTGCACTAGAGTCAATTATCTAGATTACATAGTAATGAATCTAACACCCATGGAGTGAAGAGATGGCTCTCCTCTCCCTCTCCCTCTCCCTCTCCCTCTCCCTCCCCTCCACCCTAACCTCCACCTCCACCACCGGCGGCCATGGATCTCTCTGAGTCACCATGGAAGGGCTCCTCCACTGGGACTTCAACCCCGCCCTTAAGGTCGAGGACCAGGTTCGTAGGCATTTCAGATCCACGGTCCATTTCTCCCCAGATTCTTCCTCCAAGGAATTTTTCTTGGTGGCCACGTTCTCTTCTGCTTCGTTTCCCTTGACATGTGCTTCGGTTGGTTTGGCCTTACAATGTTGCATTGGAGGAGTTGCTTCTGGTTTCAAAGTCACATCTATTGGAGCAAGAAATTTTAGGTTTTCGGTGGCTTCTAATAAAGTTGGACATTTCATTTATGTCCTACAGGATAGGGTTTGGCCAGATTTTGTTTGTCAATTTGGTCTCTTCAAGCACCCTTGGAATGTGCCAATTATGGATCCAGTTGTGGGCAGCACTCCTCTTGGGAGTAGTGCCCCTCAAGCCATCCATTCTAAACTGCATTTTCTTGAAAAAAGTGCATCTAAAGATGGCTCAGCCTCTAAGGAATTGGCCAAGTTTGGGTTTTGCATTCAGTGTTCTACCAACTTAATGAATTCATTCGACGAGGCTTCTGCTCAACCTGGATACTCACAAACATTGCACATTGTGGTTGATCATTCGCTCAACAATGCACATCTTGAGAATTTGCAAGAGAATCTGTTCTTTGGTAGCTTACAAATCCCAGTTTCTTCGGATCATACGGCAATCACTACCAAGAGATTCTTAGGTAAGAATCATCGTGAACAGATTTGGCGCAAAATTCCTGCATTAGTTTTGGAGGAATCTTGGACCTAAGGCAAGCTAATTATGATGATGTAAGTATCCAAAAATCTTATGATTTGGAGGATCTGCCTCCCTCGGATTTCATTTACCATCTTTTAGGTCGTTGTACCAAATGTTGTGGGAATGGCCATGATGCTATTAATTGCCTCGCCAAAATTTGTGGCACTTGCCATAATTTTGAACGTGCATGTTTCTGCTTGAGGAAGGTGGTGGGCCGGCCAGCTAAAACATGCACTATATGTAATAGCCTGGCCCATCCGAGGGAATTTTGTCCTGGGCTTATCTGGTGCAAGCGATGCAATCTGCTGGGCCATGGGGCCAATTCCTGTGCCACTGAATCTGCTCCTCAATTTAGTTGGAAAAAGAGGAAGGTGGAACGGCAAGATCGTATCAACATGAATGCGTTGCCGCGGGTTCGATCAATCATCCCACCCCAGAATCCAAATATTCCTATTAAAAAATGAGTTTGGCATCCCAGGAAGGAAGTGCTGATACTTGGGCCCACTCCCTCGCTTGTCATTGGGCAGACGCTTCTGCTTCAAGCAGTACTACCTCTGCCGACTCCACCGCCCCTGTCAGCCAATGAGCAGAGCGACACATCCCCCTCCTCCCCTATTTTGCCTCTGTTTGCTGAGACTGTCGTCGCCGCTGCTGCTCCCATGGCCAACTTCCCGGCGTGGCCGTTCCAATTCGTGCCGATGGGAGCCAGGATTGAGCGTGGGCCGGATCACAGGCTAGCTCGCAACATGATGGTGGTGGATGATCCGCCTTTGAGCCATGAGAGGTATGCCATTGTTACCGCTGTCCCTCCGGTCCCAGATCATCAGAAACAGATTGTGTTGGATGAGGTAGTTCGCATCATGAGAGAGGATTTCCATCTTGATGTGCCCGATGCATTTGTTTATCCGATTGGTATAGGCATGGTTACTTTTGCTGATGTTGCTTTAAGGGATCAGTTTATTCAGGAGAGTCCGCATCAATTAGATCCCATAGATGAGGATATGACCTTCTCTTTTGTGCCGCATGACGAAGGAGAGAATATGCATAGATGTCCGTTTCAGTATGTTTCCTGGATGCTGTTTCTTGCCTTTCCTATGGACTACCAGAACGACCACTACATCAATAAGGCGGTTTCGTGCTTTGGGAAGCTGGATCTCTGGCACAGGCCTGGGCACAACAAAGAAAGAGTGCTGGTGCGAGTCATCATCAGTAACATCACGCAAGTCCCCCACAGCTTGGTGATCAAATGTATAGGCACTCCGCCAGGTATGGGCAGGTCGTGGTCAGTCCCTGTTTATGTACTGAATGGAAGGCACACAATCCCTGATCTGGTTGGCAATGAAGATGATGCTCCGCCAATGAACGCTTCCCCACATCCGTACGATTTGCCATATCTAACGGCGGCACAATAGTGGGCTCTTGATCATCAGAGATGGCTACAGTAGCAGGTTGACAAAGCCTGGGAACAGCAGGCGCCACAGCAACAGACGACACAGAACGGAGGATGGGGTGAATGGCCAGTTGCACCACCACCATACAGGGGGTTTAGCTTCAGAACCTTGTTCCAGTACACGGGCCCCTCTCTCATGGACGGTGTGGAACGGGAGAGCAATACCACTGACGATCCCCAGGATGAGTGGTCAATCTATTCTGAAATCTCTGAGGCTGTGGATGCACTGGTCAATGGAACACCAACTTCGGGACTGCAGTTTGTGCGTGCCAATGGCAGCTCTCTTGATGTGGAAGTTCAGGCTGATGAAGGATACCTATTTTTGCAATTCCTCTGGACAATCTCATTTGGAAGGTACACTCGCTGCATCACTGCACCTGAGGATTGCCCGATGAAAGGGGTGTTCCCCCTGAACCCTCTTGCTCTTCTTAACTATGTGGGTGCTGCTGTGAGCATAGGTATGTACTGTATGAATGTACAGATCCGCCCTGAGGCCGCTCTGCTACCCCGTCTCTGTACTGATTCTATCATACCTGTGGAGCTCTGGGCTAACTATGCCGAAACTATCTCTCTACCTGAGATGGATGCGTCTGATGGAGTGTCCAGGGATGCTGTTATCTTAACTGAATCTTCTGAAACTGTCGCGGCCAAGCCCATGAACAAATATATTCAGAACATGATCCTTGCGGAAAAAGCGCCAGTTGACATGATCAGTCTGAGACGTAGCTCAAGGGCTACTAGGTATGATGGATTCAAAGCACATATGATCACTGACGCTAAGAAACCGCTTTCCAGGGTCAAGTCTAGGAGAGCTCCTGCGATTGCTAGTTCCTCCAAGGCGACAGGCCCCTGCTCCCCAGTGACAATGAAGCCTGCAGTGGTTCAGTCAGAGGATATACCTCCCCCAACCTCGATCCAGCAACTATAGCGTGTGGGGACTGAGCTATGTGGGATTCCAGCTGAAGATCTTAGTGACCAGATTCTCCTGGCACATGGCCGGGGGGATGATCCGGTGCTGAACTAAACCTAAATGGCGACAAATAAACACTGGAATGTCCTCTGTTGGAACGTGCGCGGCATCAACTCGGAAAAAAAGCAGTTGGCAATCCGTAATGCAATTGAAATTAGTGGGTGTTCAGTAGTTTGCTTTCAAGAAACCAAGCGTGAAACTTTTGATGCGTCGTATGTTAAACTCTTTTGCCCTAAGAAATTTGATATGTTTGAATTTGTGCCGTCTGTGGGTAATTCTGGGGGCTTAATTACTGCCTGGATGAGTTCAGTTTTCACGGGGGTATCTGTTTTCTCTGAATCTTTCGCTCTTGGCGTTAGGCTTACCTCGACCTAGTCCAACGATTCGTGGACACTTGTTAACGTTTATGGTCCATGCGCTGACCCCAACAGAGCTCTGTTTACTGCCTGGCTCTTTGATGTCCAAATTCCAATTGGGGAAGATTGGCTAATACTAGGTGACTTCAACTATATCAGAGCGCCTGATAACCGTAACCGTGGGGGTGGTGATGCTAATGACATGCTAATCTTCAATGAATTCATACATAGCCACTCATTGATAGAAATCCCAATCAAAGGGCGTGCGTTCACGTGGAGCAACATGCAAACTAATCCCCTCCTCGAGCAGTTAGACTGGCACTTTACCTCTGTTGATTGGGCGGCCAAGTACCCGAATATGCTAGTCATGCCTCTGGGGAGGCCCACATCAGATCATGTGCCTTGTTATGTCAGTATCCAGACCAAAATACCAAAAACCAAATTGTTTCGTTTTGAGGACTACTGGATCAAGCAACCAGGTTTCTTTGATGTGGTGCAGCGATCTTGGAACAAACGCTGTTACGCCCCGAACGCAGCTGCGGTCTTATGCAAAAAGCTCAAAACCATGAGGTATGATCTAAAATAGTGGAGCAAGAGAATATCCAAACTATCTGTACTGATCGATAACTGCAATAAAACTCCCTTGGAGCTTGATGGTCTTGAGGAGCGTAGGAGGTTGTCGGTGCCAGAAGCAAACTTCAGAATCATCCTGAAGAGGCACCTTATCCACTTGCTTGAATGCAAAAAAGTGTACTAGAAGAAATGCTGCACTATTAGGCAATTCAAATTTGGTGATGGCAACACCAAGTTCTTCCATAGAGTCGCTACTGAACGATTCCGCAGAAACAATATTGCCTCATTACGGTTGGCTGATGGTTCAGTCGTCTATGACCATGGGGCCAAGGAGGCAGTGCTATTACAAACTTACAAAGAAAGGCTGGGATGCTCCACACCTACCAACATGAAATTTGAACTTGACCGCATCATCAAAAAAGTAGATGGGTTGCAGTCCTTGTCCCAGCCCTTCACCCGGGAGGAGATTGACCAGGTGGTTAAAGAGATGCCATCGGATAGGGCCACTGGACCTAACGGTTTTAGTGGGAGCTTCATCAAATCCTGCTGGCACATAGTCAAGGAGGAGTTCTATCGTCTTTGCTTCGACTTTTATGCAGGCACTTTGGACCTTGAAAGTTTAAATACTGGTTTCATCACCCTCATCCCCAAGAATCAATTGCTGGAGAGAGCGGATGAATATCGCCCCATAACGCTTCTCAACTACTGCCTCAAGTTACTGACGAAACTGCTGGCTAATCGTTTACAGAAAGTGGTCCTTAAAATTATCCATCGTAACCAGTACGGATTCTTGAAGGGTAGATTGATCCAGTATTGTGTCGCGTGGGCGTATGAATTCATTCATCAATGTCAAAACTCGGGGAGGGAAATTGCCATCCTGAAGCTTGATTTCGCAAAGGCCTTCGACACAATCGAGCACGCCCCAATGCTGCAGATCATGAAATGTATGGGTTTTGACGATCGATGGCTGGGGTGGATCCAATGCCTGTTCTCGACGGCAAAGTCCTCGATACTCCTAAACGAAACCCCGGGTAGGCAATTCTTCTGTAAGAGAGGGGTGCGCCAGGGGGATCCGTTGTCCCCCCTCATCTTCGTCTTGGCAGCTGACCTTCTTCAAGCAGCCATCAACGACGCCTATAGGAGGGGAGAGCTCGAGCTTCCCATGCCCACCGTGGAGAGTGATTACCCTGTGATTCAATACGCGGACGATACTATCTTAATAATGCCAGCTGACCAAGCGCAAGCGGAGACGACCAAACGCATCCTCCAGGACTATGCATCCTCCATAGGTTCGCGCATCAACTTTCAGAAATCGACTCTGATGACTATCAACACAGCGGTCGATGCAAAGGAACGACTGGCTGAGGTCTTTGGGTGCAAGGTTGGAGAGATGCCGTTCACATACCTTGGCATGCTGATGGGCACGGCTAAACCCACAGTCCATGACCTGATGCCGCTTGTGGCTTCGGTCGAGCGTAAGTTGTCCATGGCGGCGTCGCTACTGGACCTTGGATCAAAGCTCACCCTAGTCAACTCGGTGGTCACGTCCCTTGCGATCTATGCTATGTGCTCGATCAGGCTGCCTCGGAAGATCCTGGAACACCTTGACAAACTAAGGAGATATTGTCTATGGGCGAAGGAAACAGATGATGGCCACAAAGCTATATCTTTGGCGGCTTGGACCCTTGTCTGTCGCCCCAAAGAAAAGGGTGGGTTGGGGATAATTAACCTTCAAATTCAGAACCAAGGCCTACTGCTCAAGCAACTACACAAGTTTTATAATCGATGTGATGTGCCGTGGGTTAACCTAATTTGGTCCAAATACTATGAGGGTTTGGTGCCCCATGCAGCTGATCAGTGCGGGTCATTCTGGTGGCGCGATATCATGCAGCTCGCTCCAGCATACAGAGGAGTTACGTCGGTTCAGGTTTAGGACGGGAGCACAGTGCTCTTTTGGAAGGATCTGTGGCACAACAGCGTCCTCGGTGATAGCCACCCCAGGCTGTTCTCCTTTGCGACTGACGAAGATGTCTTGGTGCAAGCGCTACTGACAGCACCTGCGCTTGGGAGAAATTTTCAGCTGCCACTCTCGACGCAAGCCAGGGAAGAGCTACATGATCTTCAATGCAGTTTGGCCTCCACAGAGCTTGCTGAAGCCCGGGACGTCTGGAGATGCACCTGGGGGGGGGTACGGGATTCAGTCCCAAAAGGTACTACGATCATTGCTTTCGTGAGGTGGTGGCAGACGAGGCTTTCAAATGGATCTGGAATTCAAAATGCACAAATAAATGGAGGGTTTTTGCATGGCTCCTTCAAGTGGATAGACTGAATACCAGAAACATGCTAAAAACGAGAGGCATGAAGCTGCGTGATGATGTGTACGCCTGCCTCCTCTGTGATGACCCGCTAGAAGAAACGGTTGAGCATCTTTTCTTCCATTGTCCATTCAGTAGGGCTTGCTAGACGCAGCTGGGGATCGATTGGAGGAGCGGAGGTAACAGGCTCGAACTTGTGCATGAAGGGAGAGCCAGGTGGGCGAACCCTATGTTTATGGGCATTTTTATCATTTCGGCCTAGAGCATTTGGAAGGAACGCAACAACAGACACTTCAGGGGGTGCTACCTACATTCGAGGGATTGCTCCTCAGGTTCAAGACCGACTTTCATATGATGAGATACAGGGTCAGGGAGGCTCTGGTGCCATTCGTGGACAGCTTTGTCACATCTATCTAGCTTGCCAAAACAGAGCGCTTCTTTGCATTGTATCTTGACCCCCTACTCTATTTCCTCTCTAGTGGTGAGGGATTAACATACCCATCCTAATGTAACACCACGGAGTTGTACATGTACCTTTGTTTTGAGTTAATTTGAAGTCAGTGACGGGCTGCCCTCACTGTCCTAAGCTTTCAAAAAAAACACCCATGGAGTCTTAGTGTTGATCATGTTTTGCCCGTGGAAGAGGTTTAGTCAATGGTCTTCCACATTCAGATCCATATGTACTTTGCAAATTTCTATGTCGCCATGCTTGACATAATCATGAATGGAGTTGAAGCGTCGCTTGATGTGTTTGGTTCTCTTGTGAAACCTGGGCTCCTTGCCTATGGCAATTCCTCCAGTGTGAAAGTCCTATTAAGCATCTCGATCTATCCCTATAGATCTTGATGCCCAATATGTAAACAGCTTCACCGAGGTATTTCATTGAAAAATTCTTATTCAAATATCCTTCTATACTATCCAGAAATTTTGTATCATTTCCAATCAGCAATATGTCATCCACATATAATATCAAAAAGGCTACAGAGCTCCCACTCACTTTCTTGTAAATACAGGCTACACCGTAAGTCTGTATAAAACCAAATGCTTTGATCACCTCAACAAAGCGTATATTCCAACTCCGAGATGCTTGCACTAGTCCATAGATGGATCGCTAGAGGCTTGCACACTTTGTTAGCACCCTTAGTATCGACAAAACCTTCTAGTTGCATCATATACAATTCTTCTTTAAGAAACCCGTTAAGGAATGCAGTTTTGACGTCCATTTGCCAAATTTCATAATCATAACATGTGGAAATTGCTAACATGATTCTGGCAGACTTAAGCATCGCTACGGGTGAGAAAGTCTCATCGTAGTCAACCTCTTGAACTTGTCGAAAACCTTTTGTGACAAGTCGAGCTTTGTAGATAGTGATATTACCATCAGCGTCCTCTTCCTCTTGAAGATCCATTTATTATCAATAGCTTATTGATCATTGGGCAAGTCCATCAAATCCACACTTTGTTCTCATACATGGATCCTTTCTCAGATTTCATGGCCTCAAGCCATTTGTCGGAATCTGGGCTCATCATAGCTTCTTCATAGTTCGTAGGTTCGCCGTTGTCTAACAACATGACTTCCAGGATAAGACTACCGTACCACTCTGCTGTGGTACATGTTCTGGTCGACCTACGAGGTTCAGTAGTAACTTGATCTAAAGTTTCATGATCATCATTTTCTTCCTCCCTGGTTGGTGTAGACATCACGAGAACGGTTTTCTCTGATGTGCTACTTTAAAATTTGAGAGAAGGTACAACTACCTCACCAAGTTCTACTTTCCTCCCACTCACTTTTTTCGAGAGAAACTCCTTTTCTAGAAATGGCCCATTCTTAGCAACAAAGATCTTCCCTTCGGATCTGTGGTAGAAGGTAATACCCAATAGTTTCTTTAGGGCATCATATGAAGATGCACTTCTCTGCTTTGGGTTCGAGCTTATCAAGCTGAAGCCTTTTTATATAAGCGTCGCATCCCCAAACTTTAAGAAATGACAGCTTAGGTTTCTTGCCAAACCATAGTTCCTACGGTGTCGTCTCAACAGATTCATATGCTATGCTATTTAACGTGAATGTGGTTGTCTCTAATGCATAACCCCAAAACTATAGTGGCAAATCGGTAAGAGACATCATAGAATGCACCAATCTAATAAAGTACGGTTACGACATTCGGACACACCATTACACTGTGGTGTTCTAGGTGGCGTGAGTTGTGAGACAATTCCACATTGTCTTAAATGAAGGCCAAACTCGTAACTCAAAAATTCACCTCCGCGATCAGAACGTAGAAACTTTATTTTCTTGTTATGATGATTCTCCACTTGACTCTGAAATTCTTTAAACTTTTCAAATGTTTCAGATTTGTGTTTCATCAAGTAGATATACCCATACCTAATCAAATCATCTATGAAGGTTAAAAAATAATGATACCCGCCACGTGCTTCAACATTCATCGTAAGTCATTAGCTCACTCCATTGTTCCAGAGAAGGGAGTCTTAGTCATCTTACCCATGAGGGATTGTTCACAAGTATCAAATGATTAATAATCAAGTGATTCCAAAAGTCCATCCGCATGGAGTTTCTTCATGCGCTTTACACCAATATGACCTAAACGGCAGTGCCACAAGTACGTTGCACTATCATTATCAACTTTGCATCTTTTGGCATCAATATTATGAATATGTGTATCACTATGATTGAGATTCAACAAGAATAGACCATTCACTAAAGGTGCATGACCATAAAAGATGCTACTCATATAAATAGAACAACCATTATTCTCTGACTCAAATGAATAATTGTGTTGCAATAAACAAGATCCATATATAATGTTCATGCACAACGCTGGCACCAAATAACAATTATTGAGGTCTAAAACTAATCCCGAAGGTAGATGTAGAGGTAGCGTGCCGACGATGATCGCATCGACCTTGGAACCATTCCCGACGTGCATCGTCACCTTGTCCTTAGCCAATCTTCGTTTATTCCGCAACTCCTGTTTTGAGTTACAAATATGAGCAACCGAACCAGTATCAAATTCCCAAGCACTACTACGAGCACTAATAAGGAACATATAAATAACATGTATATCAAATATACCTTTGTTCACTTTGCCATCCTTCTTATCTGCCAAGTATTTGGGGGCAGTTCCGCTTCGAGTGACCATTTCCCTTACAGAAGAAGCACTCAGTTTCAGGCTTGGGTCTAGCTTTGGGCTTCTTCATGGGAGTGGCAACTTGGTTGCCAGTTTTCTTGAAGTTCCCTTTCTTTCCCTTGCCCTTTTTCTTGAAACTAGTGGTCTTGTTAACCATCAACACTTGATGCTCTTTCTTGATTTCTAACTCCATCGATTTCAGCATTGCGAAGTGCTCGGGAATCATTTTCGTCATCCCTTGCATATTATAGTTCATCACGAAGCCTTTGTAGCTTGGTGGAAGTGACTGAAGAACTCTATCAATAACACTCTGAACTGGAAGTTCAATTCCCAACTGAGTCAAGTGGTTGTGGTACCCAGACATCCTGAGTATGTGTTCACTGACAGAACTGTTTTCCTCCATCTTACACCTAAAGAACTTGTTGGAGACTTCATATCTCTCAACCCAGGCATTAGCTTGAAATATCAGTTTCATCTCTAGGAACATCTCATATGCTTTGTGGCATTCAAAGCGCTTTTAAAGTTCCGGTTCCAAGCCGTAAATCATGGCACACTGAACTATCGAGTTGTCATTAGATTGAGCCTGCCAGACATTCATAACGTCTACATCAGCTCCTGCAGCAGGTCTATCACCTAGTGGTGCATCAAGGACATAATTCTTCTGTGCAGCAATGAGGATAATCCTCAAGTTACGGACCTAGTCCGTGTAGTTGCTACCATCATCTTTCAACTTTGCTTTCTCTAGGAATGCATTAAAATTCAAGGGAATGGTAGCATGGCCATTGATCTACAGCGTAGATTTGCAAAGACTATTACGACTAAGTTCATGGTAAATTTTAGTTCAAATAATCAAATTAATAATGAACTCCCACTTAAATCAACAACCCTCAAGTTTTCTAAGTGATACATGATCCAAATCAACTAACCCATGTCCGATCATCATGTGAGATGGGGTAGTCTTCAATGGTGAACATCTCCATGCATGTTGATCATATCTACTATATGACTCATGTTCGACCTTTCGGACTCCAGTGTTCCGAGACCATGTCCGTACATGCTAGGCTCGTCAAGTTTAACCCAAGTATTCTGCATGTGCAAAACTGGCTTACACCCGTTGTATGTGAACGTAGAGTCTATTGCACTCGATCATCACGAGGTGCTTCGAAACGAAAAACTTTAGCAATGGTGCATAGAACACTTTTATCTTGAAACTAAGTGAAGGGGTCATCTTATAATGCTACCGTCGTTCTAAGCAAAATAAGATGCATAAAGGATAGACATCACATGCAATCAAAATATGTGACATGATATGGCCATCATCATCTTGTGCTTTGATCTCCATCTTCAAAGCAACGACATGATCTCCATCGTCACCGGTGCGACATCTTGATCTCCATCATTGTGTCAGGGTTGTCTCGCCAACTATTGCTTCTACAACTATTGCTAAAGCATAGCAATAATGTAAAGCAATTACATGGCGCTAATAAGTGATTGACACGCAGGTCATATAATAATTAAAGACAACCCTAAGGCTCATGTCAGTTGTCGTACTCATCGACATGCAAGTGTGAACTTATTACAAAACATGATCATCTCATACATCACCATATATCGTATCACATCTTGACCATATCACATCACAACATGCCCTGCAAAAACAAGTTAGATGTCCTCTACTTTGTTGTTGCAAGTTTTACGTGGCTGCTACGGGCAACTAGCAACAACCATTCTTACCTACGCAAAACCACAACAGTGATTATAAAGTTGCTATTTAGCCTTCTACAAGGACTGCCATGGTCAAATTGGATTCAACTAAAGTTGGAGAAACAGACACCTGCCAGCCAACTTTATGCAAAACAAGTTGCATGTCAATCGATGGAACCGGTCTCATGTACGTGGACATGTAAGGTTGGTCCGAGCCGCTTCATCCCTCAATACCGACGAATCAAAATAAGACATAGGTAGTAAGCAATATGAACATCACCGCCCACAACTCCTTTGTGTTCTACTCATGCATATCATCTATGCATAGACCTGGCTCATGATTCCACTGCTGGGAAATGTTGCATGGAAAACAAAAAATTTCTACGCACGTGCAATGAGATGCATAGCTACGAGAGGGGGAGAGCATCTACATGCCCTTGTAGATTGCTAAGAGGAAGCGTTTATCAACGCAGTTGATGTAGTCGTACACCTTCATGATCCATTTCGATCAAGCACCGAACGTACGACACCTCCGCGTTCAGCACACGTTCAGCTCGATGACGCCCTCGCCTTCTTGATCCAGCAAGAGGGGCGAAGTAGTAGATGAGTTTCAGCAGCACAACGGTGTGGTGATGGTGGTGGTGAAACTATTTCCACAGGGCTACGCCAAGCACAACGGATTTAGAGCCAAGGATGAACTAGAGGGATAGGGGGCGCCGGCACACGGCTTGGTGAATTGTGGTGTGTTCTAAGGGCTAGCCCTACCCCTCTATTTATATGTTGAGCCCTGGGGTCATTACATGGAGAGAGGGCCTCCCCAAAGTCGGTTTGGAACGCAAGGAAGAGTCCTTCTCGGATTCTAGCACCAGACGCCACGGTCCTCGGTGTCTGGTCCCCGACCTCCGCAAAAATTCCTTTTGCACCAACCTAAAGCCTCGTGGGTCTTACCCCTTGGCCCAACCAAAGTGTCGTCGCACTAGAATATTTTTGGAAACATCCAAAAAGCTTTTCGGAGACCAAACACTATTATCCCATATATCAATCTTTACCTCTGAACCATTCTGGAGCTCCTCGTCATGTCCGCGATCTCATCCGGGACTCCGAACAACATTCGGTCACCAACATACATAACTCATATAATACTATATCATCAACGAACGTTAGGTGTGCGGACCCTACAGGTTCGAGAATGATGTAGAGATGACCGAGACGCTTATCCGGTCAATAACCAATAGCGGGACCTAGATGCCCATATTGGCTCCTACATATTCTACGAAGATCTTTATCGGTCGAACCTTTATGACAACATACGTAGTTCCCTTTGTCTGTCGGTATGTTACTTGCCTGAGATTCGATCATCGGTATCTCCATACCTAGTTCAATCCCGTTACTGGCAAGTTTCTTTACTCATTTTGTAATACATCATCTTGTAACTAATTCCTTAGTCCCTTTGCTTGCAAGCTTCTTATTGATGTTGTATTACCGAGAGGGCCGAAGAGATACATCTCTATCATAAGGAATGACAAATCCCAATATCGATCCATGCCAACTTAACAAACACCTTCGGAGATACATGTAGGGCACCTTTATGATCACCAAGTTACAAAGTGATGTTCGATACACACAAGGTATTCCGCCGGAGTCCGGGAGTTGCGTGATCTCATGGTCGAAGGAACATGTATTTGACATTAAGAAAGCAGTAGCAATAAACTGAACGATCATATGCTATGCTAACGAATGGGTCTTGTCCATCACATCATTCTCCTAATGATGTGATCTCGTTATCAAACGACAACTCATCTCTATGGTCAGGAAACCTTAACCATCTTTTGATCAACGAGCTAGTCTAGTAGAGGCTTACTAGGGACTTGGTATTTGTTTATGTATTCACACATGTATTTAAGTTTCTGATCAATACAATTGTAGCATGAATAATAAACCTTTATCATGATTAAAGAAATATAATAATAACCACTTTATTATTGCCTCTAGGGCATATTTCCAACATGAGGGAGTCTTAAATTGTAAGTGCATCTAGTGCCCCTTAGTGATTTTGGTGTATTGAAGACTTATAGGTTAAGGGACTAACGTGTTTATGAGTGTACACAGGTCTATAAGTCTGTGAGGAGTTTGATATTTACAGAGAAAGTCGACACCTAAAAATGAAGTTCTTCGAGTGAAGACTTTGGATCTCTGAAGACTTTCTAAAGACTTTGAAAGTGAAGAAAATGGTGTGACCGTGAAGACTTGGTATTCATTCGAGGAACATGAAGCATGAAGACTTTTGTTTTTGTAGTTTCATTTTCTCTTTCTTGAGTCAAAGGAAACACCGTACTGTTAAAGGGGGTCGAGGAAATACTAAGGAAAAATTTCCAAGTGATGCTCAACTCAAAATCCAACACCTACCAATCCCTTCGAGTGAAGCCATTGGAAATCTCATACAGTTCAGTCAATTTCTTCAGTGACAGAGACGAAGTTCTTCTGGTCTCTGAGGAATTTGTTCTGACTGAGGAGTTAGGAATTCGCCAGTGCGGATTTCCTACACAGTGAGTGTAACGCCCCAAGACCGGAGCTTCAGTTGCCTTCCGGGGTTTCCGGGTTTCGTCGTGTGTTTTGTTTGGTTCGTTGCATCATGTGCATTGCATCATGTCATCATGCCATCATCTCATAAATCTTTTGCAACTCAACTAAATAAATTACAGGGTTCTTCGGTCTATTTAAATCGAGGGAATTCACATGGTGATTCTCTTTATAACATATCCTCTCAATATTATTAGAGAGCTATAATAAAAATATCCCATTCTTTTGGAATTAACCAAAACACACTTGAAAAATCCCCACTCCCTTTCTACTTCGAGTTTGGTCCCCAAACTTTGTCAACATTTCTTTTCCCATTTATCGAGGCTCCTCCTAATTTCTCAACATTTTTGGACTCCTCTAAATCCTAGTCCTTGTTCAAACCTTTTTAATTAAATTCAAATGACTTTGAATTTAATTCTTGCAATCTTCCCCACTCCATTTTTCTTGGGTCAAGCTCATTTTTGTGAGTCCGGGAAAATTATCTGCGTGCCCAAATTCTTTTCCTAACCCTCTCTTTCTTTACTTCTCTTTAATGTTTTCCCGTTAAAGGAAAATTAAGAGGGGGATAGAGTAGCCCAGCACAGCAGGCCACTTGGGCCTCCTACATGAGCAGCCTCCAAGGCCCATTTGCTCCCGCGCCGGCCCATTAGCTCAACCAGGCCCAGCCATCCCCGCGGCCACCTAGGCCCAGCCACACCTAACCTCTAACCCTAGCCGCCAGGGAGCCGACCCCCTCCTCTCGATCTCTCCCTCGCGCTTCCCCTCAGCGTCGTCATCTCTCTCGATCCCCCTCGTCCTCCTCCCGACCGTGCCGCCAGGGGAAGCCACGGCTCGACCCCAATCCTCCTCCACCCCATGCCGGAGTCCCACCTCGCCGGAGCACAGGACCTCCTCTGCCGCTGCGCCATGGATGGCTGCAGCTCAAGCCGCGTCCTTGCCGGGCCTCTCGCGCGCCCGAGCTCCATCCTGCGTGCCCGCCTCCTCGTCCTCGTGGCCGAAGCAGCCGAACAGGAGGCCTTGTGCCTAAGCCTCCTTGCTCTCCTCATCGACCCAGGGAGAGGAGCTCCTCCCGAAACCCTTTCTCGTCATCTCCGTTCGGCGCCGTCGGTGCAACCCGCCGCCTTGGACGCCGACCTCGCTGCCGTCCTAGAGCTCGTCCGCCTCCCCATACCGCCACCCTGGCCTCGGATCCGGCGGGATCTCGTCCGGTCGTCCCCGCCGCCAAGTCCATCGCCGGAGCCGCCGTCCTCTCCCACACCATCGCCGCCTGTTCTGCCCGTCCCTGCATCGGACCCCGACGAGCTGGCTGCCAAGTTGGCCTTGCTGCCTTTGTCGTGGGCAGGTCAACACAGACACCTGGAGTCCATCTTTGGTTGCACGCCAAGTACCACGACATACGGTGCCCGAACGACCACCGAACCGGAAACGCCAAGTACCCCTACGTGCGAAGACGCCAAGTCCATTTCGGGATTCGTCAAGTACCGCCACCGATATGGCTCGAACGTCTACGAAACGTGAACGACTACCGTCGACCCCGAAGCCCAAGGATTCGTCAAGTCTGAAGGTGCAAGTACCACTCCGAACCATGTACGACAACCATCGCCGAAGACCCGTGTAACGTGAACGTGAACGACTACCGTCGCGAGTACCTCTACGTCGTCATGTACCCCTACTTCCACTACCGCCACGAGAACAACTACTTCCTCTATGCCTCGAACCGCTCAAGAATGCTCCCTTGGAAGGTATAACCACCGAGACGATGACCTGTGGATGAAAGCATGTGTTGTATGAGATGCATGTTTAGTTGTTGTTTTCGCCCGTGAACGTTAGTGGTTTATCCTCGTTGCCATGCCGTCGTTGACTCGTGGGAACCCGGTAACCGGGATCACCCCACCATCTTTGCACACTCCCGCCACACTTTCTTTTGCACCGACATTCTCAACGAGTTGTCGGAACCGGAACGTTGCAGTGGCACCGTTTCGTTATCGTCGTTGTAGCACCCCTTTCTTTCTACTACGGTGACAAATGCCTTATAATGCTCTTGTCAGTTTTTAATAAAAATTGCATAAACTTGTTCATGTCATCCGCATCATGATAACAACAAATAAAATGTTTAAGTTGTTGTTGCAATAAATCACTAATGCATATGGGGATTTACCGGATTTGTTGTCTGTTATATCCAGCCCCATTTAAACTGTTTAATGGGTATAGTTTTGTTACGCTTCACCTCTTGCCATGTTAACCAACATTTAATATTGTTGAGTACTTAAACGGGAGAGAACTAAATAACTTGAATGTGGTGTTTCGTCAATATGCAACTCGTTGCATATTGAGCTCCACTTAATTTGTAGGATTGTTTTGTGCATTTTGCCATGCCATGTTTCTTTAAACTGGACATGCATCATACTTGGTTGTGCATCATGCCATGTTGACGTGATGGTTGTTTACTATGTTGTTTGCTCCTTTCCGGTGTTGCTTCTTCGGGTTGGTTCCGTTAACGTCGTGTTTGTGAGGGCCCGTTCGTCTATGTCCGTTTGTCTTCTTCATGGACTCGTCCTTCTTCCTTGCGGGATTTCAGGCAAGATGATCATACCCTCGAAATCACTTCTATCTTTGCTTGCTTAGTTGCTCGCACTTTTGCTATGCCAATGCTACGATGCCTACCACTTGCTTTCAAGCCTCCCAAATTGCCATGTTCAGCCTCTAACCCACCTTGTCCTAGCAAACCGTTGTTTGGCTATGTTACCGCTTTGCTCAGCCCCTCTTATAGCGTTGTTAGTTGCAGGTGAAGATGGAAGTTTGTTCCTTGGTGGAAGATGGAGATGTTGTTCCTTGTTGGAACATGTTTACTTGTTGGGATATCACAATATATCTTATTTAATTAATGCATCTATATACTTGGTAAAGGGTGGAAGGCTCGGCCTTATGCTTGGTGTTTTGTTCCACTCTTGCCGCCCTAGTTTCCGTCATATCGGTGTTATGTTCCCGGATTTTGCGTTCCTTACGTGGTTGGGCTATAATGGGAACCCCTTGATAGTTCGCCTTAAGTAAAGCTCCTCCAGCAATGCCCAACATTGGTTTTACCATTTGCCGCCTAGCCTTTTCTTTTCCCTTGGGGGTCGCGCGCCCAAGGGTCATCATTATTTTAACCCCCCCCCCCTCGGGCCAGTGCTCCTCAGAGTGTTGGTCCAAACTGAGCTGCCTGCGAGGCCACCTCGGGGAAACTTGAGGGTTGGTTTTACTCGTAGCTAGTCTCATCTGAATGTGCCCTGAGAAAGAGATATGCGCAGCTCCTATCGGGATTTGTCGGCACATTTGGGCGGTCTTTCTGGTTTAGTTTTACCCTGTCGAAATGTCTTGTTGTACCGGGATACCGAGTCTGATCGGAATGTCTCGGGAGGAGGTCTATTCCTTCGTTGACCTTGAGAGCTTGTGATGGGCTAAGTTGGGACACCCTACAGGGATTTGAACTTTCGAAAGTCGTGCCCGCGGTTATGGGCAGATGGGAATTTGTTAATGTCCGGTTGTAGAAAACCTGAAGTTGACCTTAATTAAAATGCATCAACCGCGTGTGTAACCATGATGGTCTCTTTCTGGCGGACTCCGGGAAGTGAACACGGTTGTTGGAGTTATGCCTGACGTAGGTTGTTTTAGGATCACTTCTTGATCATACTTTTATCGACCGTGCTTTGCCTTCTCTTCTCGCTCTCATTTGCGTATGTTAGCCACCATATATGCTAGTCACTTGCTGCAGCTCCACCTCATACCATTTACCTTACCCATAAGCTTAAATAGTCTTGATCGTGAGGGTGCGAGATTGCTGAGTCCCCGTGGCTCACAGATACTTCCAAAACCAGCTTGCAGGTGCCGATGAGTCCACGCAGATGACGCAACCAAGCTCAGGAGGAGCTCCATGAAGATCTTGTCCTTTGTGTTGTTTCATTCTAGTTGATCAGTAGTGGAGCCCAGTTGGGGTCGATCGGGGGCCTTGTCGCATTTGGGGTTCTTCTTTTATTTTGGTTCCGTAGTCGGACCTTCATTGTATCTGGATGATGTAATGCTTTATTTATGTATTGGTGAAGTGGCGATTGTAAGCCAACTATGTATCTCTTTCCCTTATGTAGTACATGGGTTGTGTGAAGATTACCTCACTTGCAACTTATGCCTTCAATGTGATTATGTCTCTAATTCGTGCCTCGACACGTGGGAGCTATAGTCGCATAGAGGGTGTTACAAGTTGGTAATCAGAGTCTTCCCCGACCTTACGAGCCCCATTGCTTGATCATTTTTAGCAGCCGAGTTGTGTCTAGAAAAATGTTTTGAGTCTTTTAGGAATTATATATCGGAGAGTTTAGGAATTCTTTTTACTCCCCAGTCTCTTCATCGCTTTGGTAAGGCATCTTGACGTAGAGTTTTGACTCTTCTCTTCTCAAATTTCACTAAAAAAAATTTAGGATCACGCGGGTATCTTGGAATCGTTCCGATGGTTTTATGATGAGAACATTGTCTTGGTGCCTCCTGCCAGGGGTTTTGTGGAAGTGTCCCGGGGAGTTGAGCTCCGAGGTGTTGTCGTCATAATTTTATCGTTGCAGTTCTAGAATACCCGAGTTTAGTACGCCGACATCGAAAATCTCTTTTATGCAGTTCGTTGGTGAGATAACCTCGACGCCACCCAGTACCGGGGCGGGAGTTCGGGAGTATCGCCATAACTTGTATAACGGATGCTTTTCGAAGGTTGAGGTAGATGATTTCCGAAGGTTTCTCGGTTATGTGTTGAAGGATGGATATAGCTGGATGTAGGATTTGTTAGTTTGGGTGAGATATTATGCTTCCCCTGTATCCCCAACACCTGATTGCATAACTGGGAAAATTTCGGGAGTTTCATAGGTGGGAATTCAAGTAGCTCTTAGGATATCTTTCCGACGGATATATGATATGAAATTGGGGTTCGACGTCTAGTGGTCCGCCTATTCATGGTCGATTTTACAGTGCTCTCGTTGTGTCTTAATGATTCCTTGGCTATGCTAACTCGGGGACGCTTCGTATGTCATGTGCACTGCCTTGTACATGATGGTGATGTACGATCGAGCCCGTGTAGGCCCCACCACGAAAACTTCGGACGAAATATCTATCATATGTTTGTTCCGGCCTATTCTGCAAGCCAATCCTTTGTTTTGTTTTGAGTTGTGGTATTCGAGTTGCTTCAAAATCAAATGATGATTCCATACTTTCCCCAAATGGTGTTCTCATATTCCTATGTGAATACAAATCCTTCTCGATCATCAAGTCTGTCATGTCAATCCTGTTCAACCGGTGTGTTTTCTCTTCAAGTGGATCTGATCATTTCGACATCAGTAAGATCAATGATCAGTTCTTCTCAACGGTGTTTGTTTCATCCGTTCCAAGTTGTCTTTGTTTACCCACCCACCCAACCCTGGTTTCTTCAAGGACTCAGATTTCTTAATTGAGTATCCATCTTATTGATGTGAAGCCTCTTCATTCTTTTCTATCAATATTCTTATCCGGTGATTCTCATGAAGATACTAACGGAGCTTCTAGTTCATCATTCTTCTTTCTTTTATCTTCTCCGGTGGTTTCAAGTCAAGCTTTGTTGATCTTACCCCTTTCCTCATTTCAATGCCTTCTCATACCGGTGCCCCTCATATTCATTCACTTCTCGTTATTCTTTTGTTCCTGAGTGTTCAAGATATCTTGAGTCTGTTATCTCATTCAAGTCATTTAATTCAACCGGTGCAACTTATCTTTTAAATCATTTCAACGGTGTTTCTTTTGAGTGGGCCCTAACCCACAGGTCTTTTCCCAGGATCTTACCTGACTTTTCTAATTTTCCCGGAGCTATCCTAAATTCTTTTTGAAGTTTGACGTAAGAATGAATCATCATCAGTCAAATGTCTTTCCCCAAGATCTTTCAAACTCTTTTCATCGTTGGCTCAACCTCTTCGCTTTTGATTCTTCCAGAGTGCCTAAATAATTCATGGTTGTGTTTCTCGTCGTCATTCTCGGATTTTGAAGACCGAAGAAGAGTTTCTCTTTAATCTTGCTCCATTCTCTTCGAGATTCGTGATTCTAGCTTGTTGCCATCCTCTCGTAATTGTTTTGACCGTGAAAAATTCTTTTCACCCTTCCAGAGTAATTTAAGAGTCTTCTCAGTTTGCTATCCGGAGTCTATCAATTCAGGTTTATTCATTCTCAGCTTTTAGTTATCATTCTCCGATCTTACCGGTGCAGCGTTCAACTGATCTCTAATCGGTCCATGATCTATTATATTCACTTGTATCTAAATTCTCTCAAGCATCTTCATTCATTTGCTAATTCTTCCCGGTGTCTTCCTTATCTTTTCTTTGTTCATTTTTAATTCTTACGGTGGTTCATTCAAGATTTCTCTTCCTTCGTTTATCATATCAATTCATTCGTTGTTTCAACCCTACCGGTGGTTCGTTGAAGACCTTCTCAAGTTTATGTTATATCTCTCTTAATCTTTTCTACGAGAATAAGTAGTATGCCAAATCCGTTGCTTGTCATCAATTTAAATTGGTGAAGGATACGCATAATGTAATTTTTATTCTTGTTTCATCGAGTTTGTTCAATTCCTTTATTCCGGAGTGGTTCATCATACTTATTCTGGGTTTCAGGTGCTCTCCTTTCTTTCCTGGAGTTCCTAGGCCTAATTATCACGGAGATCCATCTAAATCATCACAAGGTTTCACCCTGTGTTGTCAACTTCTCTCTCTTTTTGTTATCTTTTGTTTATCGGAGTTCTTCATGAAGGTTCTACATGATGGTTCATCAAGGATTTAATTCCTTCTCGAAGTGTTCGTCAAGATTCTTTTCAAGGGAACTCAAATTTTCTTCATCTTGCAATCCGGAGTGCAATTCCTTTCTTCTGTATCATTGGAGGTGGTATTATGTCATTCTTGATAATTTGAGTTCATGTTTTCTTGATTCACATATTGTCAAGAATGAGATATTTTAAATCCATCAATCTCATCATTGGAGTTATCTTGGGTTATATTTCACCTAAAAACTTTCCCTAAGGATTGTTGTTAATTATGGTGCTTATAATTGACCCAAGTTCTTCATTATCCTCCCGGTGATATAGCTTTCTCGTCTCCTTGTTCATTCCAATACAATTCTTTCCCGTGAGTGGCAGATTGTCACCTCATAATTTTGAGATGTATTCCATAAGCCCACTACAAGCTTATTCTTTTCGTTGTTGGTTTTTTTCCAACAACTCCATTCTAGCATTTGTTGTAAGCGTGCTCCCTCGAGATCATGTTTCCCTTCGTTCTTTCCATTCCATTCTTACTTTTGTTCCGGAGGCATTGTGATGTTGCTCTTTTCAACCCATCTTTCCGTTTTGTCAGGATCGTGTTCTTTTCTTGGCTTACCCATTTAACCGGAGTATTGTGCCCTTTTGCTCTAGTTCTTTTTGCCTTATCAAGTCTTCATCTCTTTTAACCGGAGTGCCATATGAATTTGTTCTTCCTTGTTCCTCTTCCCTACCGGAGTGCTATCAACTTTGTTTTACTTCGTTGCATTCTTACTTTCAAGTTGTTCAACTTCTGAAGGTTCTTTGGTTTCACTCGTTTGTCAAAGAAGCAACTTAGTCTTACCTCTTCTCTTTCTCTTCCATTTTCCCTCCGGTGCCATTCTAGATCTCGGGACGAGATCCTCTCGTAGTGGTGGAGTGTTGTAACGCCCCAAGACCGGAGCTTCAGTTGCCTTCCGGGATTTCCGGGTTTCGTCGTGTGTTTTGTTTGGTTCGTTGCATCATGTGCATTGCATCATGTCATCATGCCATCATCTCATAAATCTTTTGCAACTCAACTAAATAAATTGCAGGGTTCTTCGGTATATTTAAATCGAGGGAATTCACATGGTGATTCTCTTTATAACATATCCTCTCAATATTATTAGAGAGCTATAATAAAAATATCCCATTCTTTTGGAATTAACCAAAACACACTTGAAAAATCCCCACTCCCTTTCTACTTCGAGTTTGGTCCCCAAACTTTGCCAACATTTCTTTTCCCATTTATCAAGGCTCCTCCTAATTTCTCAACATTTTTGGACTCTTCTAAATCCTAGTCCTTGTTCAAACCTTTTAAATTAAATTCAAATGACTTTGAATTTAATTCTTGCAATCTTGCCCACTCCATTTTTCTTGGGTCAAGCTCATTTTTGTGAGTCCGGGAAAATTATCCGCGTGCCCAAATTCTTTTCCTAACCCTCTCTTTCTTTACTTCTCTTTAATGTTTTCCTGTTAAAGGAAAATTAAGAGGGGGATAGAGTAGCCCAGCACAGCAGGCCACTTGGGCCTCCTACATGAGCAGCCTCCAAGGCCCATTTGCTCCCGCGCCGGCCCATTAGCTCAACCAGGCCCAGCCATCCCCGCGGCCACCTAGGCCCAGCCGCACCTAACCTCTAACCCTAGCCGCCAGGGAGCCGACCCCCTCCTCTCGATCTCTCCCTCGCGCTTCCCCTCAGCACCGTCATCTCTCTCGATCCCCCTCGTCCTCCTCCCGACCGCGCCGCCAGGGGAAGCCGCGGCTTGACCCCAATCCTCCTCCACCCCATGCCGGAGACCCACCTCGCCGAAGCACAGGACCTCCTCTGCCGCCGCGCCATGGATGGCTGCAGCTCAAGCCGCGTCCTCGCCGGGCCTCTCGCGCGCCCGAGCTCCATCCTGCGTGCCTGCCTCCTCGTCCTTGTGGCCGAAGCAGCCGAACAAGAGGCCTTGTGCCTGAGCCTCCTTGCTCTCCTCATCGACCCAGGGAGAGGAGCTCCTCCCGAAACCCTTTCTCGTCATCGCCGTTCGGCGCCGTCGGAGCAACCCGCCGCCTTGGACGCCGACCTCGCTACCGTCCTGGAGCTCGTCCACCTCCCCATACCGCTGCCCTGGCCTTGGATCCGACGGGATCTCGTCCGTTCGTCCCCGCCGCCAAGTCCATCGCCGGAGCCGCCGTCCTCTGCCACACCATCGCCGCCTGTTCTGCCTGTCCCTGCATCGGACCCCGACGAGCTGGCTGCCCCGTTGGCCTTGCTGCCTTTGTCGTGGCCAGGTCAACACAGACACCCGGAGTCCATCTTTGGTTGCACGCCAAGTACCACGACATACGGCGCCCGAACGACCACCAAACCGGAAACGCCAAGTACCCCTACACGCGAAGACGCCAAGTCCGTTTTGGGATTCGTCAAGTACCGCCACCGATATGGCTCGAACGTCTACGAAACATGAACGACTACCGTCGACCCCGAAGCCCTCGGATTCGTCAAGTCCGAAGGTGCAAGTACCACTCCGAACCATGTACGACGACCGTCGCCGAAGACCCGTGTAACGTGAACGTGAACGACTACCGTCGCGAGTACCTCTACGTCGTCATGTACCCCTACTTCCACTACCGCCACAAGAACAACTACTTCCTCTATGACTCGAACCGCTCGAGAATGCTCCCTTGGAAGGTATAACCACCGAGACGATGACCTGTGGATGAAAGCATGTGTTGTATGAGATGCATGTTTAGTTGTTGTTTTCGCCCGTGAATGTTAGTGGTTCCTCCTCGTTGCCATGCCGTCATTGACTCGTGGGAACGCGGTAACCGGGATCACCCCACCATCTTTTGCACACTCCCGCCACACTTTCTTTTGCACCGGCGTTCTCAACTACTTGTCGGAACCGGAACGTTGCAGTGGCACCGTTTCGTTATCGTCGCCGTGGCACCCCTTTCTTTCTACTACGGTGACAAATGCCTTATAATGCTCTTGTCAATTTTTAATAAAAATTGCTTAAACTTGTTCATATCATCCGCATCATGATAACAACAAATAAAATGTTTAAATTGTTGTTGCAATAAATCACTAATGCATATGGGGATTTACCGGATTTGTTGTCTGTTATATCCGGCCCCATTTAAACTGTTTAATGGGTATAGTTTTGTTATGCTTCACCTCTTGCCATGTTAACCAACATTTAATATTGTTGAGTACTTAAACGGGAGAGAACTAAATAACTTGAATGTGGTGTTTCGTCAATATGCAACTCGTTGCATATTGAGCTCCACTTAATTTGTAGGATTGTTTTGTGCATTTTGCCATGCCATGTTTCTTTAAACCGGACATGCATCATACTTGGTTGTGCATAATGCCTTGTTGACGTGATGGTGGTTTACTATGTTGTTTGCTCCTTTCCGGTGTTGCTTCTTTGGGTTGGTTCCGTTAACGTCGTGTTTGTGAGGACCCGTTCGTCTACGTCTGTTTGTCTTCTTCATGGACTCGTCCTTCTTCCTTGCGGGATTTCAGGCAAGATGATCATACCCTCGAAATCACTTCTATCTTTGCTTGCTTAGTTGCTCGTGTTGGTGAACGCAGTAATTTCAAAATTTTCCTACGCACACGCAAGATCATGGTGATGCACAGCAACGAGAGGGGAGAGTGTTGTCTATGTACCAACGCAGACCGACTGCGGAAGCGATCACACAACATAGAGGAAGTAGTCGTACGTCTTCTTCCCGATCCGACCGATCCAAGCACCGTTACTCCGGCACCTCCGAGTTCTTAGCACACGTTCAGCTCGATGACGTTCCTCGGGCTCCGATCCAGCAAAGCGTCGAGGAAGAGTTCCGTCAGCATGACGGCGTGGTGACGATCTTGATGTACTACCGACGCAGGGCTTCGCCTAAGCACTGTAACGGTATGATCGAGGTGGAATTTGGTGGCAGGGGGCACCGCACACGGCTAAGGAGCGATTAACTTGTGTGTCTTGTGGTGCCCCCTGCCCCCGTATATAAAGGCCAGGGGCAAGGGGTTCGGCCGGCCAGGTGGGAGGCGCAGGGAGGAGTCCTACTCCCATCGGGAGTAGGACTCCTTCCCCCCAATCCTATTCCAATTAGGATTCTTGGGGAAGAAGGAGAAAGAGGGGGCCGGCCCACCTCTCCTAGTCCTATTAGGACTTGGGAAAGGTGGGGGGCACCGGCCAGGTGTGGGCTGCCTCTTCTCTCTTTTCCACTAAGGCCCAATAGGCCCATTTACCTCCCGGGGGGTTCCGGTAACCCTCCCGGTAATCCGGAAAAATCCTGATTTCACCCGGAACGCTTCCGGTGCCCAAACATAGGCTTCCAATATATCAATCTTTACGTCTCGACCATTTCGAGACTCCTCGTCATGTCCGTGATCTCATCCGGGACTCCGAACAACCTTCGGTACATCAAAATGCATAAACTCATAATAACTGTCATCGTAATGTTAAGTGTGCGGACCCTACGGTTCGAGAACAATGTAGACATGACCGAGACACGTCTCCGGTCAATAACCAATAGCGGGACCTGGATGCCCATATTGGCTCCTACATATTCTACGAAGATCTTTATCGGTCAGACCGCATAACAACATACGTTGTTCCCTTTGTCATCGGTATGTTACTTGCCCGAGATTCGATCGTCGGTATCCAATACCTAGTTCAATCTCGTTACTGGCAAGTCTCTTTACTCGTTCCGTAATACATCATCTCATAACTAACATCTTAGTTATTATGCTTGCAAGGCTTATGTGATGTGTATTACCGAGAGGGCCCAGAGATACCTCTCCGACAATCAGAGTGACAAAACCTAATCTCGAAATACGCCAACCCAACATCTACCATTGGAGATACCTGTAGTACTCCTTTATAATCACCCAGTTACGTTGTGACGTTTGGTAGTACCCAAAGTATTCCTCCGGTAAACGGGAGTTGCATAATCTCATAGTTATAGGAACATGTATAAGTCATGAAGAAAGCAATAGCAACATACTAAACGATCGGGTGCTAAGCTAATGGAATGGGTCATGTCAATCAGATCATTCAACTAATGATGTGACCTCGTTAATCAAATAACAACTCTTTGTTCATGGTTAGGAAACATAACCATCTTTGATTAACGAGCTAGTCTAGTAGAGGCATACTAGTGACACTCTGTTGGTCTATGTATTCACACATGTATTATGTTTCCGGTTAATACAATTCTAGCATGAATAATAAACATTTATCATGATATAAGGAAATAAATAATAACTTTATTATTGCCTCTAGGGCATATTTCCTTCAGTCTCCCACTTGCACTAGAGTCAATAATCTAGATTACACAGTAATGATTCTTACACCCATGGAGTCTTGGTGCTGATCATGTTTTGCTCGTGGAAGAGGCTTAGTCAACGGGTCTGCAACATTCAGATCCGTATGTATCTTGCAAATCTCTATGTCTCCCACCTGGACTAAATCCCGGATGGAGTTGAAGCGTCTCTTGATGTGTTTGGTTCTTTTGTGAAATCTGGATTCCTTTGCCAAGGCAATTGCACCAGTATTGTCAGAGAAGATTTTCATTGGACCCGATGCACTAGGTATGACACCTAGATCGGATATGAACTCCTTCATCCAGACTCCTTTGTTCGCTGCTTCCGAAGCAGCTATGTACTCCGCTTCACATGTAGATCCCGCTACGACGCTTTGTTTAGAACTGCACCAACTGACAGCTCCACCGTTTAAAGTAAACACGTATCCGGTTTGCGATTTAGAATCGTCCGGATCAGTGTCAAAGCTTGCATCAACGTAACCTCTTACGGTGAGCTCTTTGTCACCTCCATATACGAGAAACATATCCTTAGTCCTTTTCAGGTATTTCAGGATGTTCTTGACCGCTGTCCAGTGATCCACCCCTGGATTACTTTGGTACCTCCCTGCTAAACTTATAGCAAGGCACACATCAGGTCTGGTACACAGCATTGCATACATGATAGAGCCTATGGCTGAAGCATAGGGAACATCTTTCATTTTCTCTCTATCTTCTGCAGTGGTCGGGCATTGAGTCTGACTCAACTTCACACCTTGCAATACAGGCAAGAACCCTTTCTTTGCTTGATCCATTTTGAACTTCTTCAAAATCTTGTCAAGGTATGTGCTTTGTGAAAGTCCAATTAAGCGTTTTGATCTATCTCTATAGATCTTTATGCCTAATATGTAAGCAGCTTCCCCGAGGTCTTTCATCGAAAAACTTTTATTCAAGTATCCCTTTATGCTATCCAGAAATTCTATATCATTTCCAATGAGTAATATGTCATCCACATATAATATCAGAAATGCTACAGAGCTCCCACTCACTTTCTTGTAAATACAGGCTTCTCCAAAAGTCTGTATAAACCCAAATGCTTTGATCACACTATCAAAGCATTTATTCCAACTCCGAGATGCTTGCACCAGTCCATAGATGGATCGCTGGAGTTTGCACACTTTGTTAGCTCCCTTTGGATCGACAAAACCTTCTGGTTGCATCATATAGAACTCTTCTTCCAGAAATCCATTCAGGAATGCGGTTTTTACATCCATTTGCCAAATTTCATAATCATAAAATGCGGCAATTGCTAACATGATTCTGACAGACTTAAGCATCGCTACGGGTGAGAAAGTCTCATCGTAGTCAACTCCTTGAACTTGTCGAAAACCTTTTGCGACAAGTCGAGCTTTGTAGACAGTAACATTACCATCAGCGTCAGTCTTTTTCTTAAAGATCCATTTATTCTCAATTGCTTGCCGATCATCGGGCAAGTAAACCAAAGTCCATACTTTGTTCTCATACATGGATCCCATCTCAGATTTCATGGCTTCAAGCCACTTTGCGGAATCTGGGCTCACCATCGCTTCTTCATAGTTCGTAGGTTCATCATGATCTAGTAGCATGACTTCCAGAACAGGATTACCGTACCACTCTGGTGCGGATCTTACTCTGGTTGATCTACGAGGTACAGTAGTATCTTGATCTAAAGTTTCATGATCATCATCATTAACTTCCTCTCTTATTGGTGTAGGTCTCACAGAACCAGTTTTCTGTGATGTACTATTTCCCAATAACGGAGTAGGTACAGTTACCTCGTCAAGTTCTACTTTCCTCCCACTCACTTCTTTCGAGAGAAACTCTTTCTCAAGAAAGTTTCCGAATTTAGCAACAAAAGTCTTGCCTTCAGATCTGTGATAGAAGGTGTATCCAATAGTTTCCTTTGGATATCCTATGAAGACACACTTCTCCGATTTGGGTTCGAGCTTATCAGGTTGAAGTATTTTCACATAAGCATCGCAGCCCCAAACTTTAAGAAACGACAACTTTGGTTTCTTGCCAAACCACAGTTCATAAGGCGTCGTCTCAACGGATTTAGATGGTGCCCTATTTAACGTGAATGCAGCCGTCTCTAAAGCATAACCCCAAAATGATAGCGGTAAATCAGTAAGAGACATCATAGATCGCACCATATCTAGTAAAGTACGATTACGACGTTCGGACACACCATTACGTTGTGGTGTTCCGGGTGGCGTGAGTTGCGAAACTATTCCACAATTTTTCAAATGTACACCAAACTCGTAACTCAAATATTCTCCTCCACGATCAGATCGTAGAAACTTTATTTTCTTGTTACGATGATTTTCAACTTCACTCTGAAATTCCTTGAACTTTTCAAATGTTTCAGACTTATGTTTCATTAAGTAGATATACCCATATCTGCTTAAATCATCTGTGAAGGTGAGAAAATAACGATATCCGCCACGAGCCTCAATATTCATCGGACCACATACATCGGTATGTATGATTTCCAATAAATCTGTTGCTCTCTCCATAGTACCGGAGAACGGTGTTTTAGTCATCTTGCCCATGAGGCACGGTTCGCAAGTACCAAGTGATTCATAATCAAGTGGTTCCAAAAGCCCATCAGTATGGAGTTTCTTCATGCGCTTTACACCGATATGACCTAAACGGCAGTGCCACAAATAAGTTGCACTATCATTATCAACTCTGCATCTTTTGGCTTCAACATTATGAATATGTGTATTACTACTATCGAGATTCAATAAGAATAGACCACTTTTCAAGGGTGCATGACCATAAAAGATATTACTCATATAAATAGAACAACCATTATTCTCTGATTTAAATGAATAACCGTCTCGCATCAAACAAGATCCAGATATAATGTTCATGCTCAACGCTGGCACCAAATAACAATTATTTAGGTCTAATATTAATCCCGAAGGTAGATGTAGAGGTAGCGTGCCGACCGCGATCACATCGACTTTGGAACCGTTTCCCACGCGCATCGTCACCTCGTCCTTTGCTAGTGTCCGCTTATTCTGTAGTCCCTGTTTCGAGTTGCAAATATTAGCAACAGAACCAGTATCAAATACCCAGGTGCTACTGCGAGCATTAGTAAGGTACACATCAATAACATGTATATCACATATACCTTTGTTCACCTTGCCATCCTTCTTATCCGCCAAATACTTGGGGCAGTTCCGCTTCCAGTGACCAGTCTGCTTGCAGTAGAAGCACTCAGTTTCAGGCTTAGGTCCAGACTTGGGTTTCTTTTCTTGAGCAGAAACTTGCTTGCCGTTCTTCTTGAAGTTCCCTTTCTTCTTCCCTTTGCCCTTTTTCTTGAAACTAGTGGTTTTGTTAACCATCAACACTTGATGCTCCTTCTTGATTTCTACCTCCGCAGCTTTCAGCATAGCGAAGAGCTCGGGAATAGTCCTGTTCATCCCTTGCATATTATAGTTCATCACAAAGCTCTTGTAGCTTGGTGGCAGTGATTGGAGAATTCTGTCAATGATGCAATCATCCGGAAGTGTAACTCCCAATTGAATCAAGTGATTATTATACCCAGACATTTTGAGTATATGCTCACTGACAGAACTATTCTCCTCCATCTTGCAGCTATAGAACTTATTGGAGACTTCATATCTCTCAATCCGGGCATTTGCTTGAAATATTAACTTCAACTCCTGGAACATCTCATATGCTCCATGACGTTCAAAACGTCGTTGAAGTCCCGGTTCTAAGCCGTAAAGCATGGCACACTGAACTATTGAGTAGTCATCAGCTTTGCTCTGCCAAACGTTCATAACTTCTGGCGTTGCTCTTGCAGCAGGCCTGGCACTTAGCGGTGCTTCCAGGACGTAATTCTTCTGTGCAGCAATGAGGATAATCCTCAGGTTACGGACCCAGTCCGTGTAATTGCTACCATCATCTTTCAACTTAGCTTTCTCAAGGAACGCATTAAAATTCAACGGAACAACAGCACGAGCCATCTATCTACAATCAACATAAACAAGCAAGATACTATCAGGTACTAAGTTCATGATAATTTTTTAAGTTCAGTTAATTTACTTAAGAACTCCCACTCAGATAGACATCCCTCTAATCCTCTAAGTGATTACGTGATCCAAATCAACTAAACCATAACCGATCATCGCGTGAGATGGAGTAGTTTTCAATGGTGAACATCAATATGTTGATCATATCTACTATATGATTCACGCTCGACCTTTCGGTCTCCGTGTTCCGAGGCCATATCTGTATATGCTTGGCTCGTCAAGTATAACCTGAGTATTCCGCGTGTGCAACTGTTTTGCACCCGTTGTATTTGAACGTAGAGCCTATCACACCCGATCATCACGTGGTGTCTCAGCACGAAGAACTTTTGCAACGGTGCATACTCAGGGAGAACACTCCTTGATAATTTAGTGAGAGATCATCTTATAATGCTACCGTCAATCAAAGCAAGATAAGATGCATAAAAGGATAAACATCACATGCAATCAATATAAGTGATATGATATGGCCATCATCATCTTGTGCTTTGTGATCTCCATCTCCGAAGCATTGTCATGATCACCATCGTCACCGGCGCGACACCTTGATCTCCATCGTAGCATCGTTGTCGTCTCGCCAATCTTATGCTTCCACGACTATCACTACCGCTTAGTAATAAAATAAAGCATTACATCGCGATTGCATTGCATACAATAAAGCGACAACCATATGGCTCCTGCCAGTTGCCGATAACTCGGTTACAAAACATGATCATCTCATACAATAAAATCAGCATCATGCCTTGACCATATCACATCACAACATGCCCTGCAAAAACAAGTTAGACGTCCTCTACTTTGTTGTTGCAAGTTTTACGTGGCTGCTACGGGCTTAAGCAAGAACTCATCTCACCTACGCATCAAAACCACAACGATAGTTCGTCAAATAGACTCCGTTTTAACCTTCTCAAGGACCGGGCATAGTCACACTTGGTTCAACTAAAGTTGGAGAGACAGTCTTCCGCTAGCCATCTGTGTGCATAGCACGTCGAGGGAACCGGTCTCGCGTAAGAGTACGCGTAAGGTTGGTCCGGATCGTCTCGTCCAACAATACCGCCGAACCAAATTATGACATGCTGGTAGGCAGTATGACTTGTATCGCCCACAACTCACTTGTGTTCTACTCGTGCATATAACATCAAACCATAAAAACCTGGCTCGGATGCCACTGTTGGTGAACGCAGTAATTTCAAAATTTTCCTACGCACACGCAAGATCATGGTGATGCACAGCAACGAGAGGGGAGAGTGTTGTCTACGTACCAACGCAGACCGACTGCGGAAGCGATCACACAATGTAGAGGAAGTAGTCGTACGTCTTCTTCCCGATCCGACCGATCCAAGCACCGTTACTCCGGCACCTCCGAGTTCTTAGCACACGTTCAGCTCGATGACGTTCCTCGGGCTCCGATCCAGCAAAGCGTCGAGGAAGAGTTCCGTCAGCACGACGGCGTGGTGACGATCTTGATGTACTACCGACGCAGGGCTTCGCCTAAGCACTGTAACGGTATGATCGAGGTGGAATTTGGTGGCAGGGGGCACCGCACACGGCTAAGGAGCGATTAACTTGTGTGTCTTGTGGTGCCCCCTGCCCCCGTATATAAAGGCCAGGGGCAGGGGGTTCGGCCGGCCAGGTGGGAGGCGCAGGGAGGAGTCCTACTCCCACCGGGAGTAGGACTCCTTCCCCCCAATCCTATTCCAATTAGGATTCTTGGGGAAGAAGGAGAAAGAGGGGGTCGGCCCACCTCTCCTAGTCCTATTAGGACTTGGGAAAGGTGGGGGGCGCCGGCCAGGTGTGGGCTGCCTCTTCTCTCTTTTCCACTAAGGCCCAATAGGCCCATTTACCTCCCGGGGGGTTCCGGTAACCCTCCCGGTAATCCGGAAAAATCCCGATTTCACCCGGAACGCTTCCGGTGCCCAAACATAGGCTTCCAATATATCAATCTTTACGTCTCGACCATTTCGAGACTCCTCGTCATGTCCGTGATCTCATCCGGGACTCCGAACAACCTTCGGTACATCAAAATGCATAAACTCATAATAACTGTCATCGTAACGTTAAGCGTGCGGACCCTACGGTTCGAGAACAATGTAGACATGACCGAGACACGTCTCCGGTCAATAACCAATAGCGGGACCTGGATGCCCATATTGGCTCCTACATATTCTACGAAGATCTTTATCGGTCAGACCGCATAACAACATACGTTGTTCCCTTTGTCATCGGTATGTTACTTGCCCGAGATTCGATCGTCGGTATCCAATACCTAGTTCAATCTCGTTACTGGCAAGTCTCTTTACTCGTTCCGTAATACATCATCTCATAACTAACATCTTAGTTATTATGCTTGCAAGGCTTATGTGATGTGTATTACTGAGAGGGCCCAGAGATACCTCTCCGACAATCAGAGTGACAAAACCTAATCTCGAAATACGCCAACCCAACATCTACCATTGGAGATACCTGTAGTACTCCTTTATAATCACCCAGTTACGTTGTGACGTTTGGTAGTACCCAAAGTATTCCTCCGGTAAACGGGAGTTGCATAATCTCATAGTTATAGGAACATGTATAAGTCATGAAGAAAGCAATAGCAACATACTAAACGATCGGGTGCTAAGCTAATGGAATGGGTCATGTCAATCAGATCATTCAACTAATGATGTGACCTCGTTAATCAAATAACAACTCTTTGTTCATGGTTAGGAAACATAACCATCTTTGATTAACGAGCTAGTCTAGTAGAGGCATACTAGTGACACTCTGTTGGTCTATGTATTCACACATGTATTATGTTTCCGGTTAATACAATTCTAGCATGAATAATAAACATTTATCATGATATAAGGAAATAAATAATAACTTTATTATTGCCTCTAGGGCATATTTCCTTCAGTCTCCCACTTGCACTAGAGTCAATAATCTAGATTACACAGTTCCTTGGTGGAACATGGAGATGTTGTTCCTTGTTGGAACATGTTTACTTGTTGGGATATCACAATATATCTTATTTAATTAATGCATCTATATACTTGGTAAAGGGTGGAAGGCTCGGCCTTATGCCTGGTGTTTTGTTCCACTCTTGCCGCCCTAGTTTTCGTCATATCGCTGTTATGTTCCCAGATTTTGCGTTCCTTACGCGGTTGGGCTATAATGGGAACCCCTTGACAGTTCGCCTTAAGTAAAGCTCCTCCAGCAATGCCCAACATTGGTTTTACCATTCGCCGCCTAGCCTTTTCTTTTCCCTTGGGGGTCACGCGCCCAAGGGTCATCATTATTTTAACCCCCCCCCCCCCCGGGGCCAGTGCTCCTCAGAGTGTTGGTCCAAACTAAGCTGCCTGCGAGGCCACCTCGGGGAAACTTGAGGGTTGGTTTGACTCATAGCTAGTCTCATCTGAGTGTGCCCTGAGAAAGAGATATGTGCAGCTCCTATCGGGATTTGTCGGCACATTTGGGCGGTCTTTCTGGTTTAGTTTTACCCTGTCGAAATGTCTTGTTGTACCGGGATACCGAGTCTGATCGGAATGTCTCGGGAGGAGGTCTATTCCTTCGTTGACCGTGAGAGCTTGTGATGGGCTAAGTTGGGACACCCTGCAGGGATTTGAACTTTCGAAAGTCGTGCCCGCGGTTATGGGCAGATGGGAATTTGTTAATGTCCGGTTGTAGAAAACCTGAAGTTGACCTTAATTAAAATGCATCAACCGCGTGTGTAACCATGATGGTCTCTTTCCGGCGGAGTCCGGGAAGTGAACACGGTTGTTGGAGTTATGCCTGACGTAGGTTGTTTTAGGATCACTTCTTGATCATACTTTTATCGACCGTGCTTTGCCTTCTCTTCTCGCTCTCATTTGCGTATGTTAGCCACCATATATGCTAGTCGCTTGCTGCAGCTCCACCTCATACCATTTACGTTACCCATAAGCTTAAATAGTCTTGATCGTGAGGGTGCGAGATTGCTGAGTCCCCGTGGCTCACAGATACTTCCAAAACCAGCTTGCAGGTGCCGATGAGTCCACGCAAATGACGCAACCAAGCTCAGGAGGAGCTCCATGAAGATCTTGTCCTTTGTGTTGTTTCATTCTAGTTGATCAGTAGTGGAGCCCAGTTGGGGTCGATCGGGGGCCTTGTCGCATTTGGGGTTCTTCTTTTATTTTGGTTCCGTAGTCGGACCTTCATTGTATCTGGATGATGTAATGCTTTATTTATGTATTGGTGAAGTGGCGATTGTAAGCCAACTATGTATCTCTTTCCCTTATGTAGTACATGGGTTGTGTGAAGATTACCTCACTTGCGACTTATGCCTTCAATGCGATTATGTCTCTAATTCGTGCCTCGACACGTGGGAGCTATAGTCGCATCAAGGGTGTTACAGTGAGGAACATGATAGCCCTGAGGATTTTGCTACTCAAAATTCCGACCGTTGCTGTGCTATGTGCCAGCTGTCCCTGAAAGTGCGTTATATCGACTAGAGGGGGGTGAATAGGTGGTTTTTATGAAAGTCTTCAAAACGTGGAAGTTATGAAGACAAACAGAATAGACAAGCCTATCACTATGCAGCGGAAGTTAGATTACACAAGGCAAGCCATGGTCAAGTATTCAATATAGTGCAAGCATAGTGACAAACAGCTTCAGTGTAATAAGGATCAGGTAGGAAGAAGTTATGAAGCCAAACAAATCATACAGTTAAGTTGTGAAGACAGAAGATAAAGCAAGCATGCAATGGCTTCACAGTGTGTCACAGTAAGTAAGAGGGAGTGAAGGTGAAACCAGTGACACGTTGAAGACAATGATTTGTTGGACCAGTTCCAGTTGCTGTGACAACTGTATGTCTGGTTGGAGCGGCTAGGTATTTAAACCAAAGGACACACAGTCCCGGACACCCAGTCCTGAACACGCAGCTCAGGATACCCAGTCCTCACCGTTTTCTCCTTGAGCTAAGGTCACACAGACCTCGCCCAATCACTCTGGTAAGTCTTCAAGGTAGACTCCCAAACCTTCACAGACTTCGTTCACTGGCAATCCACAATTTCTATTGGATGCTCAGAATGCTACGCCTAACCGGCTGGAGGATGCACAGTCCTCAAGTGTAATAAGTCTTCAGATCACTCAGACAAGAAGACTTAAGTGATGCCCAATTACTCTGGCTCTGGGTGGTTAGGGCTTTTCTCCTCGCTAGGGATTTTCTCTCAAAGGATTCGAGGTGGGTTGCTCTCAAACGACAAAAGCCGTGCACTGAAATCTGAGCAGCCAACCGTTTATGGTTGTAGGGGTGGACTATTTATAGCCACTTGGCAACCTGACCTGATTTGTCCAAAATGACCCTGGGTCAATAAGGAACTAACACGTGTACCAACGGTCAGATTTCAAACTCACACAGAAACTTTACTTGGGCTACAAGCAAAGCTGACTTGTCTGTCTCTGGACAAGATTTGCTCTCATAGTCTTCGCTCGAAGACATAGGATTTGGATTAGGCATCACTTCAGTCATCCTGACTGGTTCTCTTGGACCCCACTTAACAGTACGGTGGTTCCTATGACACAACATAAATGAAGTATATAACTACGAAAGATCTAAGTCTTCGAGTTCCATAAGCTTCATAGGGAGTCTTCACATGTCATTGTCTTCAATATGAATATCTTCATAAACCACCATTGTCTTCAATGTCTTCGTACATTTTTAGGGGTCATCTCTGGTAGCTAAACCGAATCAATGAGGGACTTCTACCTGTGTTATCCTGCAATTCTCACAAACACATTAGTCCCTCAACTAGGTTTGTCATCAATACTCCAAAACCAACTAGGGGTGGCACTAGATGCACTTACAATCTCCCCATTTTTGGTGATTGATGACAAACTAGTTGAAGTTTTCAACGGGGAATATAATTTGTGGAATTGTGAAGGAATTGTCTTCATAAGCTACAAGGGCTCCCCCTGAAGATGTGCATATAAGTAATTTGCTTCTGGAACGCAAATGCACATGGCAGGTTGTACTTGTGGGAATACACTTCAACTTATGATGACAATCCACCATGCATGTAAAGGTATATGAAGAGAATGACATGCATTATGAAAAATGGACGTCTGCGAAATGATATAAGTGCAGAAATTATCGTCGTGCATGCGGAATTTATCTTCGTAAAAACATAGTGGCAAACAAGTAGCAGACGACCATCAAGTTTAAGTGTTACAACTCAAAGAACCAAATGTAGCAAAACGAGAGTTGTAAGCACGAAGCAAAATATAGCAAAATATAAAGACCCGCCCATAATGACCCACTTGAAGACTATAAACATCATATGCTTCTCCCCCTTTTGTCAGTGATGACCAAAAAGGTTTGAAGACATAGAGTTTTCTACGCATTCCCAGGCGCAGCAGGGTCGGTGGAGGCGTTTGGTGGTGCGGAAGAGCTTGGTGCAGGGTCGACGCACGCTGAAGTAGGCGGTGGTGATGTAGCGTCGTCTTCTTCCTCAATGATTCTTGCAGACACGGTGGCAGCAGAGGAAGAGAACTCAGAATCTTCAAGGGACGGAGTTCCGCGCAGCACAGCTCTTCTTGGGGGTGTGGAGTCAAACTTGAATCTCTCGCTGAAGCCATCCTCTTGAAGTTCAGCTTCAGTGCATAGCATGGTGAGGCCTTTCCAAGTGCGACGACAGGTTTTGTGTGAGACGAAGGCATTCTTGGTGGCCAGATTTCTGATGCGATTGACGTCTTGCATGATACTTCTCATCTGCCTCTTGAGCCAGTCGTGATGCCTATCTTGCTTTTGGTGGAGAGCCACAAGAAGTTCTCGGTCATTGAGTGTACGAGCGCGTTTCTTGGGTCTCGGGGCAGTTGTGCTATCAGTGGCTTCAGTTGATGCAGGGGCACGTGTGGTGCCAGCCATTGGATACACTCTTGAGATGGCTTCAACACCTTCATCATACTGAGTGAAGCTCTGGTGTTCTGCATTCTGAAGACTTAATGGTTGCTTTGCAGGCTCAGGATATATAGCTTCAGCAAAGGTGTCCACATCAGGTAAGAAGATTATATGGTTGCGGACAGAGGGCTGATAGGAGATAGCAGAGTGGAGCTTGATTAGCCTCATAACCCAAGGAGCATAAATCTTCAAACCAAAGAGATCTGAGCCAGACGCTGCAAGTTGACGTATAAAGAGATCCTGTGCGTTGAAGCATTTGCCATGCAGGATACAGAAGATGAGAGTCTTCATGGCACCTTCAACCTTGGCATATGGAGAGTGCCCCTTAATGGGTCATAGAGTCTGCCTGACGATGTGATATATGGTGCGGGGTAGGTACTCTAAGTCTTCAACAAAGAACTCAGTTGGATAAGGTGCATCATGAGGCAATGGCTTCATCATTGAGAGCATCTGACTCATATTTGGCTCAGGTCACTGGAATATGCTCTCAATTGCTTCAGCATGGAGTTGGCAGCCTTCTTCGAAGAGTTCGCCAGGAGTGGGTAGGCCGGTAAGCTCAATGATATCGAATGCATTGGCTTCATGATGGACATTGCCGGTCATCCACTCCAGGACCCAAGTCTTCGGATCTCTGTTATAGCCTTTGATATGCAGGGTGGCATAGAACTGGAGCAGAAGCTCTTCATTCCAGTGCTCTTCATCGGTGATAAATGGCAGCAGACCCACTTGCTTGAAGCAATCCAGTGCTTCTTCCAGACAAGGCAGACCAGCAACAGCTTCAACCTCAAGGCGCTGATGAGGAAAGATGCGGCCTTGGTTGTAGAGGATGCATGAATAGTGGCTGTGTTGTGGGTAGCTCCAGAACCTATCTGATACAATCCGTTCCCTTGAATAAGGGTTCTTGGAGCTGTTGAAGAACGTGTTATTTGCCCTGAAGCTGTTGATGTTGAAGGAGCCAGGAGCTGATGCAGGACCTGGGAACCTTGGCAATCGTGGGATCGGATTCTGGACCTGGGGCCTGTGCGCAACATGATAGTTGAATTGTGGACCGGCAGCAGACTCAGGCACAGAAGGTTCAGATGCAGTAGCTTCAGTGTCTCTTGAAGCTGTTGGTGGGACGGGCTCCACAATTGCTTCAGTGTTGGTTGTGGCAGCTCAATATTTTCAGCCTCAGCACGTGTAGTGAGAGGGACGGATTCAGGTACGTTCTCCTTGAGAACTGCTTCATGTTGGTTCGGGGGAGATGGAGCTTGAGGTTCTTCTTCATGCTCTTCGGCTAATACAGCCGGAATGTCGTCAGCAGCCTGAGCCCTTGGCCCTTTGCGAAGCCTACGGAATGTAGGCGATGCCGGTGGAGTTGCAGTGGGCTGGGGCTCATTGTCTTCCTCCTGTGGGCGATCTTCCCACGATGCATCTTGTGTGATTGGTGTCAGTGGACGACCAATGCTGATCATTTCGCTTGTTTCAAGCTGAGGAAGGGCTGCATCATCTTGCACATTGTCTTGGAGACCAATGTCTTCAGCAGCATTGAGGTCGGCTACTGGAATGTCTTCAGCGTGCGGAGCCTCTGTGAAAGCAGGCTCATGCACTGTCAACTGACGATCTTCGTCAGGATAGCGGACAAAGAGGGGTTCGACTATCAAGGGCTCTGTGGGAGCAGCCCGAGACTTCTTGGTCTTGCGCTTCTTGATGGTGGGGTCAGAAGGAGAGGCTTCAGGGTGTTTCCTCTTCCGAGCTTTAGCCTCTGCAATCCGTGTCTTCTTGAGCTCTGAGGCGGTTGATCGACTCTTTGGCTTCGAGCTTTTCGTTGCGGTGGGGAAGACAATCGGAGCAGTTTCTGACCTTTGTGCCTCTGGTTCAGTCACAACAGACTTCTTCTTTTTCTTCGCGGCCATCCTGGGGTCGATGCCGGGACGCCCAAGTGCCTTGCGCTTCTCGGCCTCATTGTAGGCCTGCACACAGCGATCAGCCAAAGTCTTCATTCGCTCCCGCGAACCCTGAGCTTCTGCACGTTTCTTCAGAAAGTTTTCCTTCAACTCGTGCAACATGATCTTGAAGTCCTTGACTTCTTGGACGCTTAGCCTGGCCATATTCTTCTTGAACTGAGCCTTTTCAAAATCAATTTTCTGCTTCAGTTCAACAATGCGCTGGGCAATTGCAAGTTCTAAAGCAATAGCGCCTTGGAAGGCAACGCTGAGGCCAATTGGCAGCTGCAGATCATCGAAGCTGATATTCGGTGTAGCAAACCACTCATCGATGAAGTTGTGGATGATTTCTACATCAAACAGAGGCAGATTGTTGAAGATTTCAGCCTCCTCCTTGCTCTTGATGAGCTGCTCAAGAGCGTCATCTCCAAGATCTTCGTCGCTGGACAGATCAATGGTTTCGCTGCGCAGAATGGCAGCAGCTATGAGCTCTTTGCCTGTGTGTGGCTGAGGCTTCTTGGCTTCTTGGGGCTTGGAGACTCGTGATAAGTCTTCAGACTGCACACTGGCTTCAGGAGGTGCAGTTGCCAATGGCTTCGCTCTGGAGATTTTGGGAGAAGCGGCTGGCTTTGAAGCTTTTGGCTTCTTCGTCTGCTCCGGCTTTGGTGCAGCAGGAGAGTTATCAGAATCAGAGTCTGCTGGAGGGTCGTTCACTGTAGTCCCTTGGACTAGAATGCGAGTGATGAGGCCTGCAAGATTGGCATATGGCCGGATGATATTGGGATTTGCGTCACATGTGCCATCTGCCCTTGGTTTAGAGGGACCAGGGTTGAAGTCCAGCCCCAGCTCCTTCTTGTTTTGCTTCGCAGAGTTCTGAGCAAATTGGAAGTTGCGCTTGAACAGATTGTCATCGCGACACCAGAGAAGTGACGACGAATGAGCATCAGTAGGCTGTGGTCCTCTGACCATGCAAGGATAGAAGCCTTGAGCAATGGCTTCTTCTCTGGACCGGGGTACGAGATTTTTGTACAATACGTCTCCCCACGGTCTCTGGATGGCGTACTTTTCTGCATATTCCTTAGTGACGAAGCGGTATTGGCACCACTGCTCTGCCCAATATCTTCGAATCCATTGGATTCGTGTCTTGCGCTGACCATAGCTCTCTTCAGGATCAGTTTTGTACATTTCTGCCAAGTCATCAGGCAGATATTTAGACGTATCACCACGTCTCTGTCTGCCTCCTTTCCTTGCTGGTTTTTCTGCAGCCATGAAGCTTAACTTGGAAGGCTTCAAAGGTTTTCTTTTGCTGGACCAACACGAACTGGCTTCAGGAGAATTGATGTGACGCTGTAAGAACTCTGCAAATGAATGCAGACTATGAGAACCAAAAGATTCTCCCACGGACATGTACCTATGACAGCATTAAGGTGCGAGGGAAGGGGAAGAGGTCATATGCATTCTCAGAAGATTTTGAAGATAAATCAGTTTAGAAGATATTGACCTCATCATGCGAAGACATTCACTTATAGAAAAGAAGTTGGTTCCATATTTGTACGAACCCATAGATCAGTACAAGTGAGGAATCAAACTACTTCATGATGCACAAGTGAACATTCTAGGCAAGTTATGAGATGCAGATTGAGAGAGATGTAACTTGTGAGAGCAGAAACTACTTATGGCAATAGGTGACTGAATTATGGGATCAAAAGAGGCTGTAAAAAGAGGTTTTATTTACCCCACTTGGAACTGCTAGACGAAGTGGGAGTTGAGGCCGAGCAGTTCCACCACCGGCAGCCGGCGCGGCGGACGAGCCCGCGCTGTGGCGGTCGGTTGCCGGCTGGTGGCGCGGGATTTCTTCGGCGTCGGCGTCATCCGGCCAGTCGTCAAAGCTGGCCGAGAGCCCCGTGCCTCCAGGCTCGGCGACGTCCCCCGTGGCGGCGTCCTCCATGGCGACCGCAGCCAAATCCGGGTCGTCGAGGTCGTCTATCGTGCGGTCCGGGGCATACTGGCGTTCGACTCCTGCCGCCCCGGCTGGCGGCGGAAGAAGAGGGTTCTGATAAAAAAAGAGAAAAGAGAAGAGCCGCCTGGTCAGAAGCCGGCCGACTCAAGCCGGCTGATGACAGAAAGAAGGACTCACCACAGGCGGAGGATGGGCGCGGGAGTACGGCGCCTTGCCGTATTGCCAGTCGTCGGCGAGCTTGAGGTTGGCGACGTAGTTCACCATGAGCGCCACCTCGACATGGGGCATCTCCCATGTGCTCAGTCGGCAGGGGTCGAAGCGGCCGCTCATCTGGCATAGCATGTGGGGCCGGCTCTGAAGGGGAAGGATCTGGCGCTCGACGAAGGCGGCCACCAAGTCGGCTCCGCGCAGGCCTTCCGACTGGATCATTACCCGAAGCCGGGCGATGGCGGCGTTCCCGGCCTGAGACAAGGACTTGGCCCGGAAGCCCCAAGACGGCCGCCTCCCAGCCGGCGGGCCGGCTACGTAAGTCGGGAGATTGACGTAGTCTCCTAGCGGGGCGATGTTCTTAACGTAGAAATACGATTTCTGCCAGAGCTTGACCGATTGGATTAGAGGAATGTGCGGGAAGGGGTTGTTGTCGCTTGCCCTCTTCATCGCGATGAAGGCCCCGTAGGGGGCGGGCACGCCGGCGGAGACGGTGCCGAGCTTGTTTTGGAAGAGCTCCGCCCAAAGCTCCAGCGTCGGCAGCACACCCAAGAAGCCTTCGCAGAGAGAGACGAAGGCCGACAGCTGCATCACCGCGTTGGGCGTGAGGTGATGCGGCTGGAGATGGTAGAAGTCGAGGAAGGATCGCATGAAGCCGCTCGCCGGGAAGCCGAAGCCATGCAAGAAATGCGTGCGGAAGACGACGCGCTCGCCTTCCTCTGGCGCCAGACGAGCCTGCACGAGGTTGGCGGCGGGCAGGAGCCGGGTCTGGCGGAGAAATTCGATGTGGTCTTCATGGACATTGGACCTGTCCCACGAGCTTGACAGCGCCATGGACATGGCGGCGTGGGCGGGCTGCGACGGGAGGCTGCGTCGGGCGCGAGGAAGAAGAAAGGAAAGAAGAAGAGCAAGGAGGGACGGGGAGCGGGGGAGCGAGCAAGCCTTTGTCTCTCCCCCTCCCCCTCCTACTTGTAGGCTCATGCGCCGGAGCCGAGGAGGCGCGGCGTGGGGGATCATGGGGATCGATCGTGCCCATCTCCCCCACGCCCCGCGTTAACTGCGCGCCTTGAAGACACGAGGAAATGGCCGCGGGGAGGCGAGCAGTCCCCTCGGGCCGCAGAAGATCTACGCCCAGGCCGAGGCCAAGGAGTGGCGGGCCCGGGCCTACGGCGGCGTCCCGTCGCGCGCATGCGACGGCAGGACTTCTCCGCCACGTGGCCCGTCGTGGGGCCCGCGGCCAGCCCACGGGTCAGCCACGGTCATATTAATAAACAAGAAGGCTCTCCGAAGTCGGCTTACAACGGTGAAGTCGGCTCCTCAGGGTATGAAGCTGACCAAGCTTCTCGTCCCTCTGTCCGCCGTGAAGCTCGCCCAGCTTCGGGGACTACTGTCGGAGTAAATAGCCATGGGTAGCCTAGCCGGCTTCCCTTGGCCCATCAGAAAAAATTACAAGCCTGGCCGACTCTCAAGAAGATTCAAGACCTAGGGCCGCCTCCCCCCTCAGCCGGCTACCTCTTAGGCCGGCTTCGGGGGCGGCCCGCCCTTCACCCTCATGAAGAAAGCTGTGGATAGCCGACTACGAGAAGCTGGCTACAGCAAGGCCGGCTACTAGAGGCCGGCTCCCATAAAGCAGTCAAAGCCGTACCCGCAATGTACGCATCCACCCTGCGATGATGAAGCGGGGCATGGCTACAGTGGAGCCTGCCACCCCCAAGACCCGGAGCATGCCTGGTACAGTGCACCGTACGGGTGGCCATGACCCGTCCGGCGTGGCACTGTTGCCACGGCGGCTCCGACGCCATCCACGACGGGCCGCCAGCGTGGCCCCCAAGGCGGTGGGCCCCTTCGGGCAGAGAGATGCCGAAGGCGGCCACACCTCCTCTCAAGCCGGCAAGATAGAGGGCCGGCTTCCCATAGCCGGCCTGCCACTTTCCTCGAAGGAGACGCCCATTAAGGAGACAAGATACGGCGGGGCTACAGTAATCGCCCGCCAAGGCGGTGTTACTGTAGCCACGCTTACCCCGACCAAGCCCGCGTCAATAGCACAGAGCAACAGTAACCAGCCACCGACCAGGCCCTGGCCTGTGGGGCCTGCCTGTCGACCAAGGAGCCGGCAGCCGGCGGGACCCACCAGCCGGCGGGCCCCAGTAGCCGACGCAGAAGCCGGCAAGCGTAGTCACAGACAGCTGGGCCCCGCGCCCAGCTGGATTACCATTGTACCCCCGGGGGGTAGGCCTATATAAACCCCCCGGTGCACCCATGCAAAGGGTTGGACTCTCAATCTAGACCTAGACACCATACAAGGAGAGGAAGCAAGCTAGCTAAGCCCTTCTTCCTCCTTCCACCCAAAACAGCTCAAGGAGCATTGTAGCTACTTGTTCATTTAGTAACCATGCGGAGACCCCGCAGAGCAGCAGTAGGGGTGTTATCTCCTCGGAGAACCCTGAAGCTGGGTAAGATTCGCCGGCGTGCATGCCTATGCCTTGTCCCGTTTCCAGGCACCGGCGATGTTTTATTGGCTCCCACAATGATAAGCCACCCGTTGGCATATGTCGCTCCTACCACCCGACAATAGTCGCATCGAGGGTGTTACAGTATCATACCAGGCCCGAGGGGCTTGTTTGAGGCCATATAGTGCCTTATTGAGCTTGTAAACCATGTCCGGATGTTTTGGATCTTCAAACCCAGGTGGTTGTGCAACATACACTTCTTCTTCAATTTTGCCATTGAGAAAGGCACTCTTCACATCCATTTGATACAGAATTATGTTGTGATGATTTGCATAGGCCAGCAGTATACGGATGGCTTCAAGTCTGGCCACAGGAGCAAATGTTTCATCGAAGTCAATGCCTTCCACTTGAGTATATCCTTGAGCAACGAGACGAGCCTTGTTTCTGACGACTTGACCATGCTCATCTTGCTTGTTGCGGTATATCCATTTGGTGCCTATTATGTTATGCTTCCATGGATCAGGACGCTTAACCAATTCCCATACATTGTTCAGCTCAAACTGTTGAAGCTCTTCTTGCATAGCTTGAATCCACTCAGGTTCCATAAAAGCTTCTTCAACTTTCTTGGGTTCGGTGATTGAAACGAATGCGAAGTGTCCGCAGAAATTTGCCAGTTGAGTTGCCCTTGAACGAGTTAGTGGACCAGGTGCACTGATGCTGTCAATTATTCTGTCAATCTGCACTTCATTGGCAACACGAGGATGTATGGGTCGAAGACTTTGCTCTTGCTGATCTATGTTGTCGTGGGGAGGAATATCTTCAGGTTGAGCATTGTCTTCATGTGGATCAGGTGCTGAGATGATAAGTTCTTCTTCAGGATGAGCTTTAGAAGGTATAATTTCTCCAGTTCCCATTAGCTTGATTGATTCACTAGCTGGAACTTCATCTAGCACATCTGGCAGTTGCTCTCTTTGTGAACCATTGGTCTCATCGAATCGCACATCCACTGTTTCAACCACTTTGTAGTGAAAGAGATTGAAGACTCTGTAGGAGTGGGAATCCTTTCCATATCCAAGCATAAAGCCCTCATGAGCTTTTGGTGCAAATTTTGAGGTGTGGTGTGGGTCCTTGATCCAGCATCTTGAGCCAAATACTCTGAAGTAACTGACATTTGGCTTCTTGCCAGTTAGAAGTTCATAAGATGTCTTGTTCAGAAGCTTGTGAAGATAAACACGGTTGATTGTATGGCATGCAGTGTCAATGGCTTCAGGCCAGAATTTTCTTGGAGTCTTGTACTCATCTAGCATTGTTCTGGCCATCTCAATGAGTGTTCTGTTCTTGCGTTCGACGACGCCATTCTGCTGTGGCGTGTACGGAGCTGAGAATTCATGCGTGATGCCCAAGGTATCCAGATATGTATCAAGGCCAGTGTTCTTGAATTCAGTGCCATTGTCACTTCTGATGTGCTTTATCTTGGCACCATAATTGTTCATAGCACGATTTGCGAAGCGTCTGAAGACATCCTGCACTTTAGTCTTGTAAAGGATTATGTGCACCCAAGTATATCTAGAGTAATCATCAACAATGACAAAGCCATAGAGGCAAGCAGTAGTGGAAAAAGTTGAGTAGTGAGTGGGACCAAAGAGATCCATGTGAAGCAGTTCGAAGGGTCGAGTAGTGGTCATGATTGTCTTTGAAGGATGTTTTGCCCTTGTCATCTTCCCTGCTTCACAGGCACCGCATAAGTGATCTTTCTTGAACTTGACGCCCTCGATGCCTATGACATGCTTCTTCTTTGCAAGGGTGTGGAGGTTCCTCATGCCAGCATGCCCAAGCCTCCGATGCCAAAGCCAGCATTCTGAAGCCTTTGCCAGAAGACATACTGCAAGCTGTGGCCCTGCTGAGAAATCTACCACATACAAATCATCTTTCCGATACCCTTCAAACACTAGTGACTTGTCAGATTCCATTAGTACCAGGCAACGATATTTTCCAAAGATTACAATCATGTTCAAACGCAAAGCATTGAGACAGACATTAAGTTGAAGCCAAGGGATTCAACAAACATGACTTTATCCATGTGTTGATCCTTTGAGATTGCAATTCTACCTAGACCCAATACCATACTTTTACCAGTGTCAGCAAATGTGATGTGGCTCTTGTCGGATGGACGTAAGGTTGAGTCCATAAAAAGACTTCTTTTGCCAGTCATGTGATTTGTACACCCACTGTCAATAATCCATTCTGAAGACTCTGAAGTCGCTGGTGTCGTACCCTACAGTGCAGTTAGGGGGATAGGCTTCACGAAGAGTATTGTGAAGCAAAAACATTTGACGAACCAGTGGGTTATGAAAACTTAGATCCAGGATAGGACTAATAGGGAGAGTAGCATGCGATTCAGGTATGAAATACATAGTGATGCCATTCGGGCATTTGATCTTGCGCCCCACAAGATTTTTAAGGTCCCCAGCAATAGCGTCAGAAGATTTTGGTTTTCTGCTGGAGACCTTTCCCTGCAAAAGAGAGTTAAGCTTTCTTAACCACCCACATCTTCAAGGGTGGCTTAGAAGCAATAAGTCTAAGTGCAGCATCTGAGAATTTTGGCTTTGGAGCCCTAGCAAACAGTCTAGCAGGTGGGCAATAGTACTCATAAGAATAGGCAGAATAGTTCTTGGTCATATGAGCATGACGGTTTGACGAACCGCTCTCATATGCCTGAGCATGGTTTCCCTGCAAAACATTTGCGTTAGTGCGACTCAGGTGAGTCCTCTGCCTGTATGAAGCCTTTGGCCCATATGAAGCCTTAGGTCTGAGGTTTGTCTTCTTCATGTGAGGTGTCATGAGGACATTCATAGGAAGATTCTCCAGACACGTTTTTGGAACCCAGATCTTCTTCATAGGCGGTCCATTCCTGCAGTTAGTACCAATGTACCTGGCAAATACTTCACCATTCTGATTCTTAAACAGTTTATAGTTTGCATCAAAGGATTCATCAATGATAATAGGATCAGCACAAGTGAAGCCAGATAGATTGGATGGATCTGCTGAGGATTCCTTCGCAGCAACCCATGTGGTTTTGGGGTACTACTCAGGTTTCCAGTATGAGCCGTCTGCATTAATTTTCCTCACGAACCCAACACCCTCTTTCCTAGGGTTTCGGTTCAGAATCTGCTTCTTGAGGACATCACATAATGTCTGATGTCCTTTGAGACTTTTGTACATCCCTGTTTCAAGCAATGTCTTCAACCTAGCATTCTCATCAGCAATGGCAGTGGTATCCTCATCAGAGGGGTTAGTTACCACTTCAACAGTTGAAGATATTGCAACAGCAGTAGTAGTGGAACATTCAGCAACAGAAGTAGCATTATCACGCTCAATGCATTTAAGGCATGGTGGTTCAAATCCTTCCTGAGCGGAGCTGATCTGTTCGGCGTGAACGGACTCGTTTTCCTTTTGAAGATCTTCATGAGCCGCTCTCAATATCTCAAGATCTTGCTTCCTTTGAAGATAATCATAAGAAAGCTTTTCATGAGTTGTTGAGAGAGTATCATGACGATCTTCAAGTTCTTGATACTTAACATGAAGATTTTTATGTCTTCAATTAAGGATTCAGATCGAGTCATTTCAGCACCCAACAGATCATTGCTTCTATCTTAACAGTTTTTGAATATGTTCCATGGCTTTCTGTTGTTCAGTGGCAATTTTAGCAAGTGTTTTGTAGCTGGGTTTTGAATCACAATCAGAGTCATCATCGCTAGATGTTTGATAGTGAGTAGTGCGTGTGTTTACCTTGGCACCGCGTGCCATGAAGCAGTAGGTAGGAGTAGAGTCGTCCTCGTCATTTGCATCGGTGTTGGTGATGAAGTCATTGTCTTCAGTGTTGAAGATGGACTTGGCGACGTAGGCTGTAGCCAGACTCGCGATGCCAGAATCAGACTCCTCCTCAGACTCCACCTCTGCCTCCTCAGAAGCGGACTCCTCCTCTGAATCCATTTCCTTGCCAACAAACGCACGAGCCTTGCCAGATGAACTCTTCTTGTGTGATGAAGACTTTGAGGAAGACTTGGAAGAAGACTTTGAGTATTTCTTCTTCTTCTTGTCGTCAGAGTCATATTCCTTGCTCTTCTTCTTCTTTCTGCTCTCATTGTCCCATTGTGGACACTCAGAGATGAAGTGTCCAGTTTTCTTGCACTTGTGACATGTTTTCTTCTTGTAGTCATGAGCAGAAGCTTCATCATTCCTTGAGCTTGATCGTGAAGACTTTCTGAAGCCTTTCTTCTTGGTGAATTTCTGGAACTTCTTCACTAGCATTGCAAGTTCCCTTCCAATGTCTTCAGGATCATCAGAACTGCTGTCAGATTCTTCTTCAGATGAGGACACAGCTTTTGCCTTCAAGGCACGAGTTCGCCCATAGTTTGGACCGTAGATATCTCTTTTCTCAGAAAGCTGAAACTCATGTGTGTTGAGCCTCTCAAGTATGTCAGACGGATCGAGTGTCTTGAAGTCTGGACGTTCTTGAATCATCAGGGCTAGGATGTCAAACGAACTATCAAGTGATCTCAGCAGCATCTTGACGATTTCATGTTTGGTGATCTTAGTGGCGCCGAGGGCTTGAAGCTCATTTGTGATGTCAGTGAGCCGGTCAAATGTGTGCTGGACATTCTCATTGTCATTTCGCTTGAAGCAGTTGAAGAGGTTGCGAAGAACACTGATTCTCTGATCTCTCTGGGTTGAGATGCCTTCATTGACCTTGGAGAGCCAGTCCCAGACCAGCTTGGATGTCTTCAAGGCACTCACACGGCCGTACTGACCCTTGGTCAGATGACCACAGATGATATTCTTGGCAGTAGAGTCAAGTTGAGTGAACTTCTTGACATCAGCAGTAGTGACACCTTCTCCAGCCTTGGGAACGCCGTTTTCGACAACACACCATAGGTCGACGTCAATGGCTTCAAGATGCATGCGCATCTTATTCTTCCAGTAGGGATATTCAATTCCATCGAAGACGGGGCACGCAGCGGAGACTTTAATTATCCCTGCAGTCAACATAGCTAAAACTCCAGGTGGTTAAACCGAATCACACAGAACAAGGGAGCACCTTGCTCTGATACCAATTGAAAGTGCGTTATATCGACTAGAGGGGGTGAATAGGCGATTTTTATGAAATTATTCAAAATGTGGAAGTTATGAAGACAAACAGAATAGACAAGCCTATCACTATGCAGCGGAAGTTAGATTACACAAGGCAAGCCATGGTCAAGTATTCAATATAGTGCAAGCATAGTGACAAACAGCTTCAGTGTAATAAGGATCAGGTAGGAAGAAGTTATGAAGCCAAACAAATCATACAGTTAAGTTGTGAAGACAGAAGATAAAGCAAGCATGCAATGGCTTCACAGTGTGTCACAGTAAGTAAGAGGGAGTGAAGATGAAACCAGTGACACGTTGAAGACAATGATTTGTTGGACCAGTTCTAATTGCTGTGACAACTGTACGTCTGGTTGGAGCGGCTAGGTATTTAAACCAAAGGACACACAGTCCCGGACACCCAGTCCTGAACACGCAGCTCAGGACACCCAGTCCTCACCGTTTTCTCCTTGAGCTAAGGTCACACAGACCTCGCCCAATCACTCTGGTAAGTCTTCGAGGTAGACTCCCAAACCTTCACAGACTTCGTTCACCAGCAATCCACAATTTCTCTTGGATGCTCAAAACGCGACGCCTAACCGGCTGGAGGATGCACAGTCCTCAAGTGTAATAAGTCTTCAGATCACTCAGACAAGAAGACTTAAGTGATGCCCAATTACTCTGGCTCTGGGTGGTTAGGGCTTTTCTCCTCTCTAGGGATTTTCTCTCAAAGGCTTCGAGGTGGGTTGCTCTCAAACGACAAAAGCCGTGCACTGAAATCTGAGCAGCCAACCGTTTATGGTTGTAGGGATGGACTATTTATAGCCACTTGGCAACCCGACCTGATTTGTCCGAAATGACCCTGGGTCACTAAGGAACTGACACGTGTACCAACGGTCAGATTTCAAACTCACACGGCAACTTTACTTGGGCTACAAGCAAAGCTGACTTGTCCGTCTCTGGACAAGATTTGCTCTCATAGTCTTCGCTCGAAGACATAGGATTTGGATTAGGCATCACTTCAGTCATCCTGACTGGTTCTCTTGGACCCCACTTAACAGTACGGTGGTTCCTATGACACAACATAAATGAAGTATATAACTACGAAAGATCTAAGTCTTCGAGTTCCATAAGCTTCATAGGGAGTCTTCACATGTCATTGTCTTCAATATGACTATCTTCATAAACCACCATTGTCTTCAATGTCTTCGTACATTTTTAGGGGTCATCTCTGGTAGCTAAACCAAATCAATGAGGGACTTCTACCTGTGGTATCCTGCAATTCTCACAAACACATTAGTCCCTCAACTAGGTTTGCCGTCAATACTCCAAAACCAACTAGGGGTGGCACTAGATGCACTTACAGTCCCAAAATATCTATCCACCTAACGGTCATATCATTGAAGGGCATTTATGTCTTATCATGTCGGGCTGCTCCCTAGGCTATAAATAGCCGGCCCCCTACAACCACTAGCTGGTTGGCTGCTCCGAGAGAAATTGACACTTGTCATTTGAGAGCAACCCATCCTCTGAAGACTTTGAGCGAAAATCATCAAGTGAGGAAAAACCAAAAACCCAAAACCCAAACACCTACAAACCCCAAGTCATTGAGCATCACTGAAGAGATTGATCCTGTGTGGATCCGATGCTTGTTACCTTTGAAGATTGTGCTTCTTCCAGACGGTTAGGCGTCATGGTCTAGAGCATCCAAGAGGAATTGTTGATCGCCGAGTGACCGAGTTTGTGAAGGTTTGGAAGTCGCCTGAAGACTTACCACGAGTGATTGGACGAGGTCTGTGTGACCTTAGTTCAAGGAGAATACGGTGAGGACTGGGTGTCCTGAGCTGTGTCTTCAGGACTGGGTGTCCGGGACTGTGTGTCCTTGAGTTTATATACTCAGCCGCTCCAACCAGACGTACAACTGAGACAACAGTTGGAACTGGTCTACCAAATCATTGTCATCACCAAGCTTACTGGTTCTATTTCCTCAACTCTTTCATTTCCTCATAACTGTGTTGTGTCCTTGTTCATATCTGTGTTTGAAGACTTTGACTAAAGTCTTTCTCAGTTTCCTCAGTTCAATTTCTTCAGTCAGTTTGTCTTCATCCTATGTTATCCTGTGCTTACGCTTCTGTACTCTGTGCCTGTCTTCATTTCATCATGATGACTATGCTTGTATTCTATTATGTTTACTTTTGAGTACTCATTCCACTGCTAGTAGTTCTTCGCTAAGGAATTTCCTCACCGGCAAATTCCGCAGTGAAGAATTTCATAAAAATCGCCTATTCACCCCCCCTCTAGTCGATATAACGCACTTTCAATTGGTATCAGAGCAAGGTACTCCCTTGTTCTGTGTGATTTTGGTTTGACCGCCTGGAGTTTTAGTTATGTCGACCGCATGTAGGTGTACTAAAGTAGGGGTACCTTAGTATCCCGAACTTGTGCACGGGCAGTCGCAGCAACCCGCGGCAAGGCTTGCCGGGTGACCGCCAAGACCCTCCATGGTTCCTTTAGGAGCCATTCAAGAACAAAGTATCCAAGGCCCCGGCAAGAGGAGCTTGCCGGGAAGGCGACAAGGCCCCGGCAAGAGGAGCTTGCCGGGAAGGAGACAAGACCTCGGCAAGAGGAGCTTGCCGGGAAGGAGACGAGACCCCGGCAAGAGGAGCTTGCCGGGAAGACCAACCAAAGCATCTCAAGAAGCTCGCTACGGTGCACTGCGCACCCCGACAAGACCCGGTGAGCGACAAGCTCCCGGACGCGACAAGGCAACATCCGCGGCACGGTGCTTGCCGCGGCAGGCTACTACTCCGCAGCCCACGCTCCAGCTCACCCACCAACGTGTCGCCCTGGGACCATTCCTGGCGTACGTGGCGGGAGGCTGTGCAGCCGGGGGCATGCGGTGGCAAGCAGGCGCTGACAAGGAGCCATCGTGGCAAACGGTGGCGCCCCTGACGGTCCCTTTTCGCCCCGTCTAGGCGACACAGACAGGCATTTAATGCCTTTGTCCCCTGCCGTCGGGGTTAGGTAGGATACAACTGTAGCAGGCGGTGGTGCCAACTACCACCCCTTTTACATTTTTACCCTCATCTCTGTTGCCACCTGTCGGTGACCCCTTAGACATATAAAAGGAGGCCCATGCGCAACAGAGAAGGGGGGAGGACAGCCATTCTCACGCTCGGTCCCGCCAGCTGCTTGAGTGTACTGTAGCACTCATCGCTCCCGAGCAAGAACTCAATACAACCACCAACGCAGGAGTAGGGTTTTACGCATCCGTGCGGCCCGAACCTGGGTAAACCGATCATCTCGCTCGTGCGCCCGCCTCGATCTGCTCTTTGTGCATCCACCGCCCCCTGCTGAACCGAAAGGCGCTCGGCCCGCCGATCCCCATAGGTGTGCGAGGGATCAGCAACCCCCGACATCTTTGGCGCGCCAGGTAGGGGGGTGCGTCGAGGTTGTGCGAACCTGATCCGGCGTTCGCACGAGCCGAATCTTCATCGTCTTCTTCAACATGCCGCCGAATAAGAAGGCTTCGGAAGCAGCTGCTCCGTCTGCGCCGAACCCACCATCGCGAGAGCGCACGGCTGGTGGGGTAGACGCCGGCGGAAGAGCGGGCGCCGACGGGGAGACCCATGGCGCTGCCAGGTCCAAGGACCAGGTTGCACCGCACGTCGGCGGCGCGGTCGCCTCCCACAACAACCGCGCGCACTCCAAGACCTCAGCGTCCGTACACGCACCGCACCCGTCCCAGGAGGCGCGGGACCAGCAGCGTCATGGTACCCATGGTACCATACGTCTGCTGGGCCAAGATCAAGCTGGCGGATCCCGGAGTGCTCAGGACCAGCATGCACGCCAACATGCTGGCGCGAGCGTGGTGCGGTCGCTTGGATGATATGTTGCTCCTTCTAACGCAGTTAGGAGTCCGAGCATATCTCGCTCCTCGCACCGTTCGCTGCTGCCGCCCACCACTCCGGCGGAAGCGTTGGCACGTGCCCGGCTGCTCCTAGACTACCCTCCAGCGCCGGAGAAGATCGATGACTGGAGGGCCACTATCCAGAGCCTCATCGGCTTCGCCAACGATGACAACCCACGGCAGCCGAGCGCATGGCTGCCACGGCAAGTCAGCCAGGCGCGAGCCGGTGGCGACAAGACCGGCGAGGGTGCAACCACTGTGCACTCTCCGCCCCGAAGGCCAAGATCGCCGACTTGCCGGATCCACCTCGACAGCTACTCCACCGCGTCGTCGGATCCGCGAGCTCGTCGCGATCAACGCCAAGTTCTTCATGAGAGACAGCAAGAAGACACTCGAACACGCATCGAGCACCGAAGAGAAGCGCGGCGTCAATCAGACCTGCGCGCTGGGCCCTCTGTTGACATGCATGCACCCGGAGAGCCAGGTAACTTGCCGTAAGCGGCAGGTTGTCCTGCGTTTACCCGTGAGCTGCGGCAAGTCCAGTGGCCCAATCAGAAGCATTTCAAGCCAGACGTGCCGGAGAAGTACGACGGCAAGTCGCACCCATCTGAGTTCCTAAGCATCTACACCATTGCGGTGCAAGCTACCGGGGGGCGAGACGACAAGGTCCTTGCCAACTAATTCCCGCTCGTGCTCAAGCCTGAAGTCAGATCCTGGCTCATGCACTTGCCGGACAACTCCATATCCTCTTGGGCAGATTTGTGCCATTAGTTTGTCGGCGCCTTTACGGGCGGCCACAAACCACATGGCCAAGAGAGTGACCTCCACCTGCTTGCCCAGAAGGAAGGAGAACCCCTGCGCAAGTATATCCAGAGATTCAACCGCGTGCAGCGCAACATCCCAGACATCCACCCTGCCGCGGTTATCAGCGCGTTCCATCAGAACGTGCGTAATCGCAGGATGCGGGAGGAGATGGCGATGAGCAGGATCAGAGACGTCAGCGAGCTGTACGCCCTGGCCGACAAGTGCGCACGCACCGAAGAAGGGAGGAAACTCCCCAGAGAAGATGCTGGAGCAGGGGGATCTGACAGCAAGGATGCCGCCCCGGCAAGGAAAAACCGGAGGCGCAACAGGAAGAAGAGCGGCAAAGAGGTACTAATCGTTGAGCAGTCCGGCGATGACGGCCCCGCCAAGCAAGCCAAACTTGGCAGCTCCGGCAAGGAGGTTGCCGCGTGCACCAACTGCCAGGCTGTGGCGGCCGCCGACAAGCAGGACGGCTCCGGCAAGCAGTACTGCAAGATTCACCGCACCAAGGGCCATGATCTCCAGAACTGCAAGAGGGTCGAGCAGCTTGTCCAGCAACAAAAAGCTGAGTACGAGCGGCGCGACAAGGAGAGAGCCCAAGGAGGCGGTGGGGAAGCCGGCAAGAAGTGCGCTGGCCAGGGAGGAAGCCGCGGCAAGGCCAAGCAGCGGCAAGGAGACAGACCTCCCCGCGGCCACGACAAGGACGAAGACGAAGACGACGACGAAGACATGGATGATGTTGAGAACAGCGAGCAGGAGTTTCAGAAGGCTACAGAAGTCTTGTGTGTTGACGGTGGTGCTTCTCTGCATACTTCCCACCGCCAACTCAAACAGTGGCTCCGGGAAGTTAATGCGGCAGAGCCACCTGTCGAATCATGCAAGCTTCTAAAGTGGTCCAGCACGCCTATCGTCTTTGACATTGAGGACCACCCTGATCGCACAACTGCGGTCGGGTGCCTGCCGTTGTTGGTTTCGCCAACAATCCGCAACCTCAAAGTCACTAAGATGCTAGTTGACGGCGGGGCCGGCCTAAATCTGATCTCCTCTGCTGTGCTCCAGAAACTCCAGATCCCGGACAGCGAGCTCGAAGAAACCGGTACATTCCAAGGAATTAACCCGGGAAGGAGCAAGCCGAAAGGGAAGGTCACGTTGCCGGTGACGTTTGGCAGCAAGCTGAATTTCAGAACAGAGAAGGTCACCTTTGACATTGCTGATTTCCCATTGCCTTACAATGGGATACTTGGCCGACCCGCGCTCGCCAAGTTCATGGCGGCCTCGCACTATGCCTACAACATGCTCAAGATGCCAGGCCCGATAAGCGTCATCTCCGTCCCCGGCGACAAGAAGGATGCCCTTATCTGCGCCGACAAGCTCTACCGGGAAGCTGCTGCCGCGACAGACCGCGAGACACTTGCTGCTGAAGCTCCCGGGGGGGAGAAGACTAAGTCCGGCAAGAGCTCTGGTGCCCACTCCGGCAAGTGCACCTCCTTAGAGTGCCATGCTACCGTCGAGGACGCACCATCGAGCTCCACCGGCAAGAAGACCAAGCCCGGCAAGAGCTCTGATGCCTACTCCGGCAAGCGCACCTCTTCGGAGTGTTGCGCTGCCGTCGAGGACGCACCATCGAGCTCCACTGGCAAGAGTAAGAAGACGATGGCAGCTCCACCACTTACCAAGAAGGTGCCCGCCAAGGAGGACAGCACTGGTGGTACCTTCACCATCAGTGCCACGCTTGACCCTAAATAGGAAAGCACGCTCGTTACTTTCCTGCGGGCGAATGTCGACGTGTTTGCATGGCAACCGTCTGACATCCCCGGTGTTCCCAGGAAGGTAATTGAGCACCATCTTGTCGTTTGTCCTCATGCGCGGCCCGTCAAGCAGAAGGTCAGGAAACAGGCGGTGGAGCGCCAAGAATTCATAGCAGAAGAGATCAAGAAGTTGGAAGCAGCAGGCCTTGTTAGAGGAGTGCTCCATCCAACATGGTTGGCCAATCCGGTTGTAGTGCGCAAGGCAAACAGGGAGTGGAGGCTTTGTATTGACTTCACTGATGTTAATAAAGCTTGTCCCAAAGATCCATTTCCCTTGCCGCGCATTGACCAGATTGTTGACTCCACAGCCGGATGTGAGTTGCTTTCATTTCTTGACGCATATTCAGGATACCATCAGATCTTCATGGCAGAAGAGGATGAGGAGAAAACCGCATTCATTACTCCATATGGAACGTACTGTTTCGTATGGATGCCTTTCGGATTAAAGAATGCTGGTTCAACATTTGCCATAGTAGTCCATATCGCTTTGAAGCCACAGATACACAGAAATGTAGAAGCTTACATGGATGATATAGTGGTTAAAAGCAAAGACAGGGCAACTCTGATCCAAGACTTAGAAGAGACTTTTGCAAATCTGTGCAAGGTCAACCTCAAGCTCAACCCCGAGAAGTGTGTGTTTGGAGTCCCTTCCGGCAAGCTTCTCGGGTTCTTTGTGTCTCAGCGGGGAATCGAAGCTAATCCCGACAAGATCAAGGCCATTGAGCAGATCGAAGCACCAAAGCGCGTCAAGGATGTACGGAAGCTTGCCGGCTGTGTGGCTGCTCTCAGCAGGTTCATCTCTCGGTCTGCTGAGCGCGCCCTGCTGTTTTTCAAAATTTTGAAAAGGGCAGGTCCAATGAAATGGACTCCGGAAGCGGAGGCTGCGCTGCAAGACTTGAAGAGATACCTGTCCTCCACTCCAACACTTGTCGCACCTAAACCACAAGAGAAGTTGCTGCTGTACATAGCGGCAACCAATCAAGTGGTTAGTTCTGCGTTAGTAGCGGAGAGGGAGGCAGATGACGAGCCAGCGACCGCGGCAAGCACATCCAGCGACAAGCAGGAGGCTTCCTCGACAAGCTCTGGTCCCGACAAGCAAGGGTCTGCGCAGATGCAAGAGGAGATACAGAAGAAGATGGTGCAGCGCCCAGTTTACTTTGTCAGCTCCCTTTTACAGGGGGCTAGGTCAAGGTACTCTGGTGTGCAGAAGTTGCTTTTCGGCCTCCTCATGGCCTCAAGAAAGCTGTGCCATTACTTCCAAGCACATGAGATCACAGTTGTCACTCGCTTTCCGCTGAAGAGGATATTGCAAAATCCAGAAGCAACAGGCAGGATTGTCGAATGGGCACTGGAACTGTCAAGCTTTGGCCTCAAGTTTGAGAGTACATCAACAATCCAGAGCAGAGCATTGGCGGAGTTCATAGCAGAATGGACGCCAACTCCAGACGAAGAAGTTCCGGAGACGAGCATCCCCGCCAAGGAAGCAAGCAAAGAGTGGCTCATGTACTTTGACGGTGCCTTCTCGCTGCAAGGCGCCGGTGCTGGTGTACTGCTTGTCGCACCCACCGGAGAGCACCTCAAGTACATAGTCCAGATGCACTTTCCCAAGGAGCAAGCGACAAACAATACTGCATAGTATGAAGGCTTGCTTGCCGGTCTCAGGATCGCGGCTGAACTTGGGATTAAGAAGCTCATTGTCAGGGGTGACTCGCAGCTTGTCATCCGCCAAGTGAACAAGGTTTACCAGAGTCCGTTGATGGAAGATTACGTTGATGAAGTGAGGAAGCTAGAAGAGCGCTTTGACGGCCTGCAAATGGAACATGTTCCAAGAGCTGAGAACGACATTGCCGATGGCCTGTCAAAGTGCGCAGCACTTAAGTTACCTGTGGAACCAGGGATCTTTGTGCTCAAGCTGACTCAGCCATCCATGGCACCATCAAGTGGATAGAGCAAGAAGAGGAAGTCGATTTCTGGTGACTATCTCCCGGTAGAGCTTCCCGAAGCCGCCGCCAAGAAGGTCCCCAAGATCGACGCCAAGAATGCTGAGGAGCAGTCTGCTCCGGCAAGCCCCAGGGTTTGTTCCGTTGAAGCAGATTCTCCCAACAAGCTTCGCTCCGGCAAGCTTGCCGGGGAACGTCAAGCTCCGGCAGAGCCACGGGCTCTTGCTGTAGAAGCAGACGTTCCCGCAGCAGCAGATGTGCCTTTAGTCCTTGTTGTCGAGCCACAGGCTCCAACATGGGTGCAGCAGATTGTCCGTTTCCTTCAGACAGGAGAACTTCCCGAGGAACCAGAAGAAGCGGAAAGAGTAGCCCGGCAGTCTAGTATGTACCAGTTTGTTGACAACACACTGTACAGAAGAAGACTCAACGGTGTGAAATTGAAGTGTATTTCCCGGGAAGATGGACAGAAGCTGTTGGCAGAGATACATGGAGGCATATGTGGTCACCACATTGGCACGAGAGCCCTTGTTGGAAAAGCATTCCGGCAAGGCTTCTTCTGGCCGACAGCCCTCCAGGATGCAACTGCACAAGTAACCAAGTGTGAAGCGTGCTAGTTCCATTCCAAGCAGATACACCAGCCAGCTCAAGCTCTCCAGACGATCCCTTTATCCTGGCCATTTTCGGTCTGGGGGCTCGACATCCTCGGCCCCTTCCCCCGAGCAGTCGGAGGCTTTGAGTACTTGTACGTTGCAATAGACAAGTTCACAAAGTGGTCGGAAGTGGAACCAGTGAAGAAGGTGACGGCGCAGTCCGCGGTCAAGTTCTTTAGGTCGATTGTCTGCCGTTTCGGAATCCCCAATAGGATAATCACCGACAACGGTACACAATTTACGAGCCGCGCCTTCATGCAGTACGCCCAAGATCTTGGCGCCAAGGTCTGCTTCGCTTCTGTTGCTCACCCGAGAAGCAACGGTCAAGCGGAGAGGGCGAATGCCGAAGTGCTGCGCGGGCTCAAGACCAGAACCTTCGACAGGCTGCACAAGTGCGGACGCAACTGGATCGAGGAGCTGCCGGTGGCTCTTTGGTCGATCAGGACGACGCCAAATCGAGCCACTGGACAGACACCCTTCGCTCTAGTCTATGGAGCAGAGGCAGTTATCCCCACAGAACTCGTATACGGGTCACCTCGAGTGCTCGCTTATGATGAGCTTGAGCAAGAGTAGCTGCGGCAAGATGACGCGCTACTCCTTGAGGAAGATCGTCTTCAGGCTGCTGTGCGAGCCGCTCGCTACCAGCAAGCTTTGCGCCGCTATCATAGCCGTAAAGTTAACGCCAGAAGTCTCGAGGAAGGCGACCTTGTTCTTCGGCGTGTTCCGTCCGCCAAGAATTCCAACAAGTTGACGCCAAAGTGGGAAGGCCCTTACTGGGTGAAACGAGTCACCAGGCCTGGCGCTGTCCGCCTAGAGACCGAGGATGGCGTGCCAGTGAGCAACTCCTGGAATATCGAGCATCTTCGTAAGTTTTACCCATAAGGCGCGGTTGTCGGACCCTGTCCGGCAACCACCCTTTTGTACAAGTCTTGCCGCTGTTGCATGTAATCCTTTGTACAAAGCCAGGCGCAGACCCTGAGCACAAGTAAATGAAGCGCTGGCGCCCAGAGTTATAGCATGCATGCTAGGTCGAGTCGGGTCCTTGGTTAGGGTTGATAGTGCTTAACGGCGGCTAACCCCTAACTTAGAGGTCGAGTGTGCGTCCCTTTGCCTTTCTTTCGTTTCCTTTGGTTCGCAGGGCTCGCATATCCTTGCCAGACCGCCTGGGGACGAAAAGGAGAAGAAGGACGTGTCGGCATCTGGACCCCGGCAAGCCAGTGTTGCCGGGGGCTGCAAGTACCAAGGTTCACCCACGGCAAGCCAGAGTTGCCGGGGGCTGCAATCTCAGATAAGTTTTTCATCCCTCTTCATGCATTCTCTTATGGACTGGGGAATACGAAACCTCGTTTCTTCCCGAAAACTACCGTGCTCCCTTAGCTCTAGGCCCTGGGGCTCATTCCTGGGGCCAAGTTTTGGTCGTAGTCGCGGCAGGAAAGGGATGAAACGAGGGGCCGCACCCGCCTCGTCCTTGCCTCCGTCAAAAGCGTGAGAAAGGTCGGGCGACATGGGAAGACGGCAGGGCATGTTGCCGGGGAAGGAGCGTCTATCTGAAAGATACCAAGGATCTGCTCCTTGACATGGGTTCTACCCGCGAGACAAATGACCTAGCAAACATCCCCTTTTCATTAAAAACATTCCACGCAGGTACAGTCCATAGAGGATGAAAAACATGAAAGAGAGGATTACAAGTTTTAAATGCAACTAAGGCCCGAGGGCTTACAAATTAAAAAGATAAGATGCCCGTAATCCTTTTCTTGTCCCTCTCTTCAGGAGGTAGGTCAAGGAGGCGAGAAGGGCAAAAGGAGCGCCTAGGCGAACTACGGGTGCCAGAAGACACCAAGAGAACACCCCGGGGGCCGTCAAGGCTGGACGGTGATGGCGGCACCGGAAGCGAGGCTCGAAGACGAGGCGGCAGGACGTCAGCACGCTATCGAGGGCACCACGCCCTCGTACTCCGACCTGACGGCCTTGCCGCCAGCCCTCTTCCTCTTCCGCAGCCTCCCTACGCCAGCCGCCCAAGGAGACGACCCCGGGGAGTTCAAGGAGCCGGCGACACGTATGATGGGGTTGCCGGTGCCGCACGGAGCGGCGCCCGACACCTAGTCGGACCCGCCATCCTACCGCCCGCTCCCCTCGTCGTCGTTGTCGCTCCCCTCCTCGTCACTCTCGCTCGAGGAGGAGCCTTCGCTATCGGAGGAGCTCTCCACGCAGCACCGTGCCCGGATGCCGAAGCACCCGAAGACCTTGACGGAGAGGAGATCGCCCTCCATCAACTTGAAATGGAGGGTGAGCCCCGCCGTCAAGCTGTTGATGCAAGCGAACGTCTTCCACCCTCGTCCAAGATACATCACACCGGGGGCTGGGAATTCAGCGCGGACTCGCGTACCGCTGATCCCACAGCCCCTCATGTGCAGTCTCAGCGTCTCGGGCGGGTCCAACTCCACCACGTCCGCAAACGGAGCTGGGAGTCGGAGGCGACGACGAGGCGCCCGGCGCAGCCTGACGAATAACTCGCAAGGGTCGTCCCCAGCATGGGCCACCGCGGGAAGAAGAGCCGCCGGCGGAGGCGAAGCCGGCGCGCCGCCTCGTCCACCTCTTCCCCGAGCGCCACGGCCTCGTCCTCGACCTCGTCCACGACCTCGCCCCCACCCTCTTCCCCTTACGGCTGGCTCCGCCACCACGGGTGCGGGAGAGGGAGGGAGGCGCTGTCTGGCGGCAACCCTCGCCGCCATTGATGAAGGACTGGGGTTCCCTTTCTCCATGGCAAATGGGAGGAAGGGGAGCAGGAGCTGAAGGGAGGAGAAGATGAGAGAATGCGGGCTTCCGTCCTCCCCTCCCGCTCTTTATAAAGGAGCGAGGTGGGGGCTCGGCCGCCCCGCTCGGCGAATCAAGACGTGGGAAGGCAGGGAGTTGGGGCCGACCCGCTGCCTCGACCCACGACGACCCCGTTTCCCGCTTCCGCCGTCCGCGATCCCAAGTGCATGGGAGCCGCATTGTAGGCGTGCACAACTAAGGCGACGGATGGGGCGGCCTCTCCTCACCCCGTGATCGTGGGGAGTGGGCACCTCGAAAACCACCCATGATCTCTCCCACGATGCCACGTTTGACGCGTGTCGTTCGGGGAGGGCGCGGTGGATGCGGAGTGAGTTATGGCGTGACCTAGGCCACGCGTGCCCGTGCACTGTTTTGGGCCTGGCCCAACAGCGCTCGGCACCGTGTATGGCCCAGGCCCGGGGGCTCCTGTCGGTGTACTAAAGTAGGGGTACCTTAGTATCCCGAACTTGTGCACGGGCAGTCGCAGCGACCCGCGGCAAGGCTTGCCGGGTGACCACCAAGACCCTCCATGGTTCCTTTAGGAGCCATTCAAGAACAAAGTATCCAAGGCCCCGGCAAGAGGAGCTTGTCGGGAAGGCGACAAGGCCCCGGCAAGAGGAGCCTGCCGGGAAGGAGACAAGACCCCGGCAAGAGGAGCTTGCCGGGAAGACCAACCAAAGCATCTCAAGAAGCTCGCTACGGCGCACTGCGCGCCCCGACAAGACCCGGTGAGCGACAAGCTCCGGGACGCGACAAGGCAACATCCATAGCACGGCGCTTGCCGCGGCAAGCTACTACTCCGCAGCCCACGCTCCAGCTCACCCACCAACGTGTCGCCCTGGGACCATTCTTGGCGTACGTGGCGGGAGGCTGTGCAGCCGGGGGCATGCGGTGGCAAGCAGGCGCTGACAAGGAGCCATTGTGGAAAACGGTGGCGCCCCTGACGGTCCCTTTTCGCCCCATCTAGGCGACACAGACAGGCATTTAATGCCTTTGTCCCCTGCCGTTGGGGTTAGGTAGGATACAACTGTAGCAGGCGGTGGCGCCAACTACCACCCCTTTTACATTTTTACCCTCACCTCTGTTGCCACCTGTCGGTGACCCCTTAGACATATAAAAGGAGGCCCATGCGCAACAGAGAAGGGGGGAGGACAGCCATTCTCACGCTCTGTCTCGCCAGCTGCTTGAGTGTACTATAGCACTCATCGCTCCCGAGCAAGAACTCAATACAACCACCAAAGCAGGAGTAGGGTTTTACGCATCCGTGTGGCCCGAACCTGGGTAAACCGATCGTCTCGCTCGTGCGCCCGCCTCGATCTGCTCTTTGTGCATCCACTGCCCCCTGCCGAACCGAAAGGGGCTCGGCCCACCGATCCCATAGGTGTGCGAGGGATCAGCAACCCCCGACACCGCAGGTATGATCAAGGTCTCTGCTGAGTGTCCTACCTTCGATGGGACGGACTACCCCTACTGGAAGAATAAGATGCGAATGCATCTTGAAGCAATTGATAACGATCTCTGGTATGTTGTGGAAAATGGTGTTCCCTCAGTCACACCTTCTCTGAATGCGGCTGATGTGAAGAGATTCAAGCAACTCGACTCTCAAGCGAAGAATATCATATGTGGCCATCTGAGCAAAGGACAGTATGGCAGAGTGAGTGATTTGGAGACAGTGAAGCTTATCTGGGACAGGTTGTCCAAAGTAAATGAAGGAGTCTCAACTCAACGTGACTCTCGAGTTGATGTTCTTCGCAATCTCTTCAACCGCTTCAAAAGACTCGACAATGAAAATGTTCAACAAACCTTCGATCGCCTCACTGACATCTCAAATGAGCTTCAAGCACTTGGTGCCACTGACATCACCGACCATGAGGTGGTGGAGAAATTGCTGAGATCGCTTGATTCCTCATTTGACACTCTAGCATTGATGATACAAGAACGTGCTGATTACAAGTCACTTGATCCCGCTGATATTCTCGAAAGGCTAAATACTCATGAGTTCCAACTTGCTAAAAAGAGAGATCTCTATGGTTCAAGCTATGGCAGAACACGTGCACTGAAGGCCAAGGCCGTATCTGAGTCTGAAGATGAAGACTCTGGTAGCAGCCTTGGTGATCCTGAAGAACTAAGCCATGATCTGGCTCTGCTTGTGAAGAAGTTCCAAAAGTTCTCAAGATGTGGTCGCTTTGGGAGACCCTCAAGGAGCAGTGATTCCTCATCAAGTGACTACAAGAGGAGGCTCTGCCACAAATGCAAGAAGCCTGGACATTACATTCAAGATTGTCCTCAATGGGAAATGGAATCAAAGAAGAAGAAATACAAGGATTACAGTTCTGATGATGCGAAGAAAAAGAAGAAATCCACAAAATCCTCATCATCAAAATCCTCAAGGCCTTCATATCACAAGAAGAGAAGCTCCAAGAAGGCCAGGGCATTCATTGGCAAGGAAATGGACTCTGAGGCTGAATCTGAAGAAAATGAGGAAGAGGAGTCGTCTGAGGAGTCCGAATCCAGAGTGGCGAGCCTAGCTCTCGCTACTGCATTCGTCAGCAAGTCTATCTTCAACACTGAAGAAAATAACCTCGCCAACAAAGCTGATGAAGGGGATGATGACTACGCTCCCACCTATTACTTCATGGCAAAGGGTGCCAAGGTACTCAAATATACCTCATCTGAATCAAGTGAGAATGAATCTGATGAAAATCTTAAGCCCAGCTATTCTAAACTTGCTAAGATTGCTGTAAAACAACAAAGGGCTTTAGAAAAGGTTCAAAACATGCTAGACAAAAGTGATGATATGATGGGTGAAGAAATGGATCGCACTAAAGCCTTGACTGAAAATCTTCAGAGATTCCAGACTAGGTTTGACAATCTTCAAAGTCATCATAACACTCTCTTATCCGATCATGAGAAGCTTTCTTATGAATTTCTTCAAAGAAAGCAAGACCTTGAGAAGCTAAGAGTGAGTTATGAAGATCTTCAGAAGGAGCGTGATTCATTACTTGCTCAACAAATCAGCGCTTCTTAGGAAGAATTTGTTCCTCCATGCTTGAAGTGCATTGAACGTGAATCTGCTAATTCTTCACCTGAATGTTCAAATGCTGCTAATGTTTCAAATTCTTCACATACCTCTGCTATCACTAATTCCTCATCTGAGGACATTGCTAGTATCATTGATGATGCAGGGTTGAAGGAATTGTACATGATAGGCATGTACAAAAGCCTCAAAGGGCATCAGGCTCTTTGTGATGTGCTTAAAAAGAAGATCCTCAACAGGAACCCTAGGAAAGAGGGTATTTCCTTTGAGAGGAAACTCAATGCTGATGGTACATATTGGAAGCCTAAGCAGTACCCCAAAACTACATGGGTTGCTGCAAAGGGACCTCCAGTTGATCCATCTAACTTATCTGGATTTGCATGTGAATCTCCTCATTCTGATGATGAGTCAATTGACACCAACTATAAATTGTTCAAAAATCAGAATGGTGAAGTATTTGCTAGATATATTGGCACTAACTACAGGAGCAGTCCCCCTATGAAGAAAATCTGGGTTCCCAAAAGATGCCTTGAAAATCTTCAGGTGAATGTCATCATGACGCCACCTGTGAAGAATAGGAACCCCAGATCAAATTCTTCATATGGATCCAAGTCCTCATATGAACCAAACTTCTTACATGGATCATATTCCTCATATGGATCAAAGTCCTCATATGAACATCATCATGCTAACCCGTCTGTTTCGCAGGGAAGATCTAAGGATTATGGATATGTGCATTATTGTTCAAATCATTATGTCCATAAGTCCTCGAAGAATTTCTCTGCATACTCTTATGCTTACTCTAACCCCTCTTATGTGAAACGAAATGGACTGGCTTCTATGCCATCCTTCTCATATGGAGCTCGCAGAGTGATGAACTCTTTGCCACCCCTTCAGATGTGGGTGGTGAAGAAAAAGAACTAATCTCTTCTACAAGGTCAGGTCTCCAGACGTACATAATCGTCTGAAGAATTTGCTGGAGACCTGAGTATGCCTGATAGGACGCAGGCTAATCATGAAGAAATGAACTTTCATTTCTCACGTCCTCATATTGCTTTATCAGTTCTTTTACTTGATGAAATTGATCTGATGAATTGATGTCATATTCTTCACTGATGAAGTATATGAGTTTGTAAGCTGCACTAATTCATCTACAGGATGATCAACCCAAAGCCACTGAGTGGGTCCTTGATAGTGGATGTACAAACCACATGACTGGTGACAAGAATCTATTGATGGATGCTCCATTATCTCTATCGCATCTGAAGCATATCATCTTTGCTGACAAAGGCAAAAGTCAGGTATTGGGTCTAGGTAAGGTTGCGATCACAAAGGATCGACACATGGACAAAGTCATGCTTGTTGAGTCCTTAGGATACAACCTTATGTCTGTCTCAATGCTTTGTGATCTTGATATAGTTGTTGTCTTTGGCAAGTACCGTTGTGTTGTGGTTATGGAAGCTGACAATTCCAAAGTCTTCGAAGGCTTTAGGAGAGGAGACCTGTATATTGTTGATTTCTCTACAGGACCACAACCAGCCGTGTGCTTACTTGCAAAAGCTTCAGAAGGCTCGCTCTGGCATCGACGACTTAGTCATGCAGGCATGAGGAATTTGCACATGCTTGCGAAGAAGAAGCATGTCATTGGCATCGAGAATGTCAAATTCCTCAAGGATCACCTATGCGGAGCCTGTGAAGCTGGGAAGATGACGAAGGCCAAGCATCCAGCGAAGACTATCATGACCACCACTCGCCCATTTGAATTGCTTCACATGGATCTCTTTGGTCCTAATCATTATTCTGCTATTTCAAATGAAGCATCTCAATATGGCTTTGTTATTGTTGATGATTATTCTTGTTACACATGGGTACACCTTGTTACTTACAAACATGAAGTGCAGGAAGTCTTCAAACGATTTTCCTTGAGGGCTTCAACCAACTTTGGTGTGAAGATCCAGCACATCAGAAGTGACAATGGCACTGAGTTCAAGAATTCTGGTCTCGATGACTATCTTGATGAACTTGGTATTACTCATGAGCTATCTACTCCTTATACTCCTCAGCAGAACGGCGTCGTGGAGCGCAAGAACAGGACTCTTGCTGAGATGGCTCGCACTATGCTTGATGAATACAAAACGCCTCGTCATTTCTGGACTGAGGCAATTGATACTGCATGCCACATCATCAACAGAGTATATCTTCACAAATTCTTCAAGAAGACTGCCTATGAACTCCTCACTGATAAGAAACCCAATGTAAGTTATTTCAAAGTCTTCGGTGCTAAATGTTGGATTAGAGATCCTCATCACAACTCAAAATTTGCACCGAAAGCACATGAAGGTTTTATGCTTGGTTACGGAAAGGACTCGCACACCTATAGAGTCTTCAACAACGTTCTTCACAAAGTTGTTGACACTGTAGATGTGCGGTTCGATGAAACTAATGGCTCGCAAAGAGAGCACCTACCTACTGTGATAGATGAACCAGCACCTGAGGAAACTATCAAGTTCAAGGATACTGAGGATGTCATTCCTACTGAAGAATCTGCTGAAGAATTCATTCCAGAACATGAAGAACGCCGAGCTAATGCACCTGAAGAAAATGGTGCTGAAGAAAACACTGATCAAATTCTTCAACGGCGACCAGCTCATCCTCGCATTGCAAAAGAAGTGCAAGTTGAAAAGATCATCAATGACATCAAAGCGCCAGGTCCTCTCACACGCTCAAAAGCTTCACATTTTTCTAACTTTTGTGGGCACTATGCTTTTGTCTCTATTACAGAGCCCACTAAGGTAGATGAAGCATTTCTGGAGCCTGAGTGGATTCAGGCCATGCAAGAAGAATTACATCAGTTCGAGCTCAACAATGTCTGGGAACTGGTCAAACGTTCAGATCCTCGCAAGCACAATATCATCGGCACAAAGTGGATCTACCGCAACAAGCAAGATGAAAATGGCCTTGTGGTAAGGAATAAGGCACGGCTTGTAGCTCAAGGCTACACACAGGTTGAAGGAATTGATTTCGATGAAACTTTTGCACCTGTTGCTAGACTTGAGGCTATTCGCATATTACTTGCTTATGCTAACCATCATGATATCACTTTATATCAAATGGATGTGAAAAGTGCATTCCTCAATGGTAAGCTTGAGGAAGAAGTATATGTTGCTCAACCCCCAGGTTTTGAAGATCCAAAGAATCCTGACAAAGTCTTCATACTCAACAAGGCCCTCTATGGCCTCAAGTAGGCCCCACGGGCTTGGTATGATACTTTGAAGGAATTCCTCATGACGAAAGGCTTCAAACCCGGTTCACTCGACCCTACTCTTTTCACTAAATCTTATGATGGTGAATTATTTGTGTGCCACATATATGTTGATGATATTATCTTTGGCTGTACTGACCAACGTTATAGTGATGAATTTGCCTCTATGATGAGTGAAGAATATCAAATGTCTATGATGGGAGAGTTGAAATTCTTCTTAGGTCTTCAAATTCGTCAACAACGCAATGGCATATTCATATCTCAGGAGAAATACCTCAAGGATGTACTGAGGAAATTCAGCATGCAGGATTGCAAAGGAGTCAAAATTCCTATGCCCACAAATGGCCATCTATGCACTGATGAAAATGGTATTGACTTCGATCATAAGGTATATCGCTCCATGATTGGTTCTTTATTGTACTTATGTGCATCTAGGCCAGATATAATGCTTAGTGTTTGCATGTGTGCCCGATTTCAAGCTACACCGAAGGAATCACACCATAAGGCTGTGAAGCATATTCTTCGATATCTAGCTCACACACCAACACTTGGATTATGGTACCCCAAGGGCTCGGCTTTTGATCTCATTGGATATTCTGACTCTGACTATGCTGGTGATCGTGTGGACCGCAAGTCAACATCTGGTACATGTCATTTCCTCGGACGATCTTTGGTCTGTTGGTCCTCGAAGAAACAGAACTGCGTATCACTATCTACTGCTGAAGCTGAGTACATTGCCGCTGGTTCTTGTTGTGCCCAATTGCTATGGATGAAGCAAACTCTCAAGGACTACAGCGTCAACATGAAGAATGTGCCTCTCTTCTGTGACAATGAGAGTGCCATCAAGATTGCTCACAACCCAGTTCAGCACTCGAAGACAAAGCACATTCAGATTCATCATCATTTTCTTCATGATCATGTGTTGAAGGGCAATATTTCTATTGAGCATGTGAAGACTGAAGAACAGCTAGCCGATATCTTCACAAAGCCCTTGGATGAGAAGAGATTTAGCAAGTTGCGGTGTGAGCTAAATATCCTAGAATCTTCGAATGTTCTTTGAAAAGGACACTCATTCTAATACTTATGCAAAATTGATGACTTAGATGTGCAACACATGAAGAAACGTTTTTCTTCAATCAATGAAGAATAACACTCTTAGTGTGAAGAAATTAATGAAGAATTTGATTCTCATAACCCTACGATAATTGTACGCGGTGTCTGAAATCATCATTCTTATACGGTGGGTCACGCCACCACCAAAAGTTGAAATTTCTCAAATTATTCATATTCTTCAACTTTGCATAGTCTTCACTGTTTCCGTCGTTTTTCTTCATTGGCTATATATATTTATGAGTTTATGTCCTTTACAGCATTCACTTATTGCTATTTCTTCAAGTTGGTTTTCTGCTAAGTGAATGTGATTGGACCCTTCCCCTCTATGCTATACTCAACCCAATCTGTTCACAAATTCTTCATGTGCGTTCTATTTGAAACTCGTTCAAAATCTTCACTGTGTCCTTGTCAGCTGAAGAAATTGCGAACGGAACTTTAAAACCTATCTTATCGAAATTTTCGGCTTTGCCGCTCAAACCGTTCCGCATCCCACGATATACTTATCCACTCACCCATGATCTAACACGATCTCCACCTCTCACTACGTGGGTGACACATGTCATGCGAATGAGAAGGGTCAGGGGCACGTTCGTCCAATTTCTTCGGGCGAGCAGTTTTTCACCGTGGCTATAAATACCCCTCCTTCCCTTCCTCACTTGTTTTACTCCGCTTGATCTCTCTCTAGCTCGAGCCTCTCAAAACCTAGCACCGCCGCTACTTCATCGCCGCCGGTGAGGAAGAGCTTCACTACCTCGACCTTGTCGCCGACGTACTCGCGCCGACCGCGGAAATCTTCACTCTGCCGTCGCCGTAGCCGTCTTCCTCCGCCAAGTTAGGGCGTGGAAGATCTACACAGATGAACTTCACATCTCCTCACTCCAGTTCGTCGTGTTCTTCGTCCAGGGTAATTAAAAGTTACTTTTACTACCCTCATTGATTCGAATGATTATCTTCAAAATCTTCAAAGATGTTTTTCTTCATAGTTTCACACACTAAACACCTCACAAATCATCTGTGCTTGATTCATTTCTCTAAGCATCATTTTTCTTCAAGATTCCTCAATTGTGTGGATCTTCGATCTATACAACTCTGGAACCTAAGACAAAGAAAGCTTAGTGAAATTCTTCAAGACTCATCTGGTCAAATTCCTCAAACTTGTTCTTTTGAAAAACCCTCTGAGAACGCATATGACCTCTCCAAATTCCTCGCAACTATACTCTGTTCACAGGTACACATGTCAGCTGCTGAATCACTAGGTTCTCATCAACTTAACTCATTTGCAGCGTTCCTCGAAGAAAAGTTGCATACTTCTTCAGAGAATTCAATTGTTCAAATTCCTCAATTGAAGAAAATGGCTGACGGTAAGAAGCCACAGAAGGGAGGAAAGAGGCCTGAGGTAAATACAGCGTTTGAGATCCCTGATGAAATATATGCTGGGTACTGCACACCTACTGAGGAAACCAAGAATGAGCGCAAAGTGTGCATTCAGAAAATAGAGAGGAGATGGGCAAGAGAGTGGAGGGAGTACAGATATGTCACTCCTAAGTACATGAAGAAATTCGCACTCAATCCTCCATGCCCAAGAGCTCCATTGGCACCTGGCCAAATCACTGATCCCACCAGCCTCAAGCGCGGTGAGGACTATCCTGATGAATGGGCCAAGTGCCAAGCCAAGTTGGCTAAGCAAGCCAAAAAAGCGGTGAGGAAATTCAGTGAAGACTCTGTTGCTGCTGCTGCTGCCTCTACTGAGGCCTTTACTGTCAAGCCAAAGAAGGCTATGTCAAAGAAGCCTGCACGCAAGCCAAGTGCTTCACCAACAGTGCCCTCAAGGCCAAGTTCCTCGACAATGCCCTCACAGCCAGAATCCTCAAAGCCCTCACGGCCAATTCCTCATGCTGCTCCTGTTCCTCCAAAGTCCTCAGCTCCTCCGCCAAAGCCCTCAGTTGTTCCGACTAAATCCTCAGCACCTGTGCATCTCGCCTTGTGCCAAAGGACTGCAGGCATCTCCATTGCCTCAGGTGTCTCAGCTAGTTCCTCAGTTGCACCAAGTTCCTTAGCTGGCCCCTCACTGTTGAAGACAAAGGCCACTGCTGGACGAGGTCCTTGCCCAAGTCCTCAAAAGAAACAAGTCGCTTTCCAAGTACCGTCTGAAGAAGACGAAGCTGATGATGATGAACTTGCAGAAATCATCAGAGACAGGCAAGTCAGGGCCGCTAGAGCCAAAGGATCAGAGGTGCCACTGCTTTTGGATCCCAAGTTGATCCTCGACTACATTGATGTCTGGCACAAGGACCCCAACACTCCCTTGCCTGACTTCAAGCTGACTCCTGGCCAAAGTCACATGCTGATCCACTTCATTTAAGAAGAAAAGTGGAAATTTGAGAAGGCCAGGCGGGTCAAGAAAGCGCAGTACAAGAAAGAGAGCTATCTGAAGAAAAACGTTGTCTCTATGACAACTGAAGAACTTGTCACTATTCAGACTGAGATCAAGAAACTCAGTGATGACTTTGACGCATATCGCGCTGATTGGCCTGGAGCCAAGGTTCGTTTTGTGAAACTTGCGGATAACTTCACTTCCAATGTTGTAGCCCCAACGCAACAGGAAATTCCTCAGGCTGAAGCAACTGCTCAGCCTACTGAAGAAAATGTCAGCACCGCTGATGACAATCAGGCTGCTAAAGAAAATTTGAGTTCCAGGGCTGATGACTGCATTCCAGCCACTGAAGAAATTTCCAGGGCACCCACTAGTGGTGCGCCTGAAGAAAATGAAGAACTCAGGGCAACTGCATTAGTTGTGCCTGAAGAAAATCAACCAGATTCCTCAGCTGCTCCTGCACCAACTTCAACTCCAATCCTTCCATCTACATCGGATGTGAAGAAAACCAAGGCTGCAAAGCGTGCTGCAGTGAAGAAAAGGGAAGCATCAACTGCTTCAGATTCTTCAGCTCCGAAGAAAATGAAGCCTATGACAAGTTCATTTACAAATCCCATTGATGATGTTCCCATCTCAACTGGGCCATCAAAGAACCTTGTGCCTTTTAATGAAGAATATGTGATCCCCAGCGGATCTGATGAAGATACTCCTTCTGCTGCTTCGTCTAAATCGTTGGATGAAGAAATTGAATTGGATGCGATCCCTTCAACACCTATCATCTCCTCGCCTATGCCTCAGTTCATAGCTGAAGAGGCTGGCGTTGAATAAATGGAAGATGAAGATGTGGACGTTGGCTGCTCCACACCCGTAATCAGTGATGAATTCTGGGAAAGTCGGCATCCAAACTCTCCAATGTTCACCCCTCTACAGCAAATTCCTCAGTCCCCCACACAAATTGTACAACTGGGCTCTGAAGAAACTCATCCCACTGCATCTGTCCATGAGGAAATTCCAGCCACTAGAGCTGAAGAAACTGCTGCTGCTGAACAACCAACAACACAGACTGCCACTGAGGAGGAACCAGAAATTCCTCAGCCTGAAGAACCTGCGATTGAGATTCCTGAGGTCGTGATGCAACTCACTGACACTCCTCTGCCGAAGCCAAAGGATCCATTCTCACGCAAGAAAAAGTTCAAGGCTGATGATTTCTTCGGCGAGCACGTATTCTTCGAAGATTACAACCCATATAACTCTGCTCGCATTAGGAAGAGGCGTTTCTGGACTGCTAGTCAAGCCAATTTCTATTCCTCAGTGTTGTTCAACAAGGAGAAGATCTTCTACCATGAGCATATTCCTCATGTGGATATGGAATCTCTGTCATGCTTCGCACCAGTCCTCAGTGTTCTTCACGATGCTGGACTGCTAAACTTTTGCTCTGACATCTGTGATTGGAATGAAGAACTGATTCTTCAATTCTATGCAACGCTGCACATCACTGGAGATGCTGAAGATGTGAATTCCTGGGTGTTGGACTGGGTGTCTGAAAACACTCACTACACTGCACCAGCCTCTGAATTGCTTCGTGCTCTACCACTCAGTCCTCCCCTTGAAGAAGCTCGCTGCATCTATAGTGAACCTGAGCTCACACATCATTACATGCAGGTGCTGATGAAACCTTTGAAGCCACGTCAGGCACCAAGAACCAAATTTCTCGTGAAGGAATTGTTGTACATGCCCAGAACTGTCTATCGTATTCTTACGAGGACAATCAGTCCTATCAAAGGCCACGACTCATCTGATGAGGAAATTGTTGGCATCATGAAGAATCTGGTATTCAACATCGTTCATGGCATTCTTGTCAATTATCATGATTTCTTCATGAGGACTATGGCAAATGTTGCATTGTCTCTGTTTGAGCTAAAGCCTTATGCACCTTGGATTATGAGATTCCTCAGGACAAGGTCTTCACTCAACTACAAAGCTGATTTCCAGAATCATCTCAGCTACTTGCCCCCAATTGAAGTCCTCAAGTAGACATATTCCTCCGTTGATGGAAAGGGCAAGGCACCAGCTGTAATAGATGAAGGCATTCGTCCATTGGATGGTCAGTTTTGCAAAGTTGCATCTTATTCCACTAATGATGACTCTGCCACACATGACTCTGCCAATGCACCCAAGTCCACTCCTCAAGACACTGCTCCACGCGTGATGACTGACCGTGAACTTCTGCTTAGTCTTCACCAGAAGGTGGATCGAAATCACAAATGGGTTAAGCGTCAGTTTGGTTCACTTCTTCACAACATGACTGCCACACACAATGCAGTGAAGAAAAACCACTACTACCTCCATCAAGTCTTCGGTCGCACCTGGGCAATCCTGTCACATCTGTATGGTCTGAAGAAAATGGGTCTCAATGAAGATTTTGACTGGTCTGCACCTCCACCGAAGAAATTCAAGAAGGTCAAGGTTCCTTCTCTGGTGGCCAACTCATATTCTTCATCGCGCGACACTGATGAAAATGAAGACTTGGACGACACTGCGATAGGCCCTACTACAACAAATGACCCCAACAACGCTGGCGCTCCTTCATCAACTTGATATTCTTCAGGGGCGTTAGTCCTCATATTCGATCCTTTTGGTCATTTGATGACAAAGGGGGAGAATTTTGAGTTAGTCTTCAAGCGGGTCTTTCTATATGGGCATTTTTTGTTTGTTAAGTTACAACTCTCGTTCTTCTGCGACTTTATTGGATCGAGTTGTAAACTTAAACCCGATGGTGCTCTGATACTCTTGATATGTTTTTCCGCATGCTTATTCCTCGTTAATATTATTGCACACATGCTGAATTACATCAGTCACCATATTTCATCATGCATTTCAAATTCTTCACTCGTATATATCAAATGCGTGTATGAATTACAAGATATAGGGGGAGATCTCCATGATTCAACTCTTCAAGTGTGCATTGCTTCAAAAGCAAATTCCTCACTATGCACATCTTCAGGGGGAGTTCTTCTACATCTTGCAATCAAATTCCTCAATATTAGTAGTTACACTTCATATGTTTATCCCCGTTGAAAACTTAACCTATATTGTCATCAATCACCAAAAAGGGGGAGATTGTAAGTGCATCTAGTGCCCCTTAGTGATTTTGGTGTATTGAAGACTTATAGGTTAAGGGACTAATGTGTTTATGAGTGTACACAGGTCTATAAGTCTATGAGGAGTTTGATATTTACAGAGAAAGTCGACCCCTAAAAATGAAGTTCTTCGAGTGAAGACATTGGATCTCTGAAGACTTTGAAAGTGAAGAAAATGGTGTGACCGTGAAGACTTGGTATTCATTCGAGGAACATGAAGCGTGAAGACTGTTGTTTTCGTAGTTTCATTTTCTCTTTCTTGAGTCATAGGAAACACCGTACTGTTAAAGGGGGTCGAGGAAATACTAAGGAAAAAATTCCAAGTGATGCTCAACTCAAAATCCTACACCTACCAATCCCTTCGAGTGAAGCCATTGGAAATCTCATACAGTTCAGTAAATTCCTTCAGTGACAGAGACGAAGTTCTTCTGGTCTTTGAGGAATTTGTTCTGACTGAGGAGTTAGGAATTTGCCAGTGCGGATTTCCTACACAGTGAGGAACATGATAGCCCTGAGGATTTTGCTACTCAAAATTCCGACCTTTGCTGTGCTATGCGCCAGCTGTCCCAAAATATCTATCCACCTAACGGTCATATCATTGAAGGGCATTTATGTCTTATCATGTCGGGCTGCTCCCTAGGCTATAAATAGCCGCCCCCTACAACCACTAGCTAGTTGGCTGCTCCGAGAGAAACTGACACTTGTCATTTGAGAGCAACCCATCCTCTGAAGACTTTGAGTGAAAATCATCAAGTGAGGAAAAAACCAAAAACCCAAACACCTACAAACCCCAAGTGATTGAGCATCACTGAAGAGATTGATCCTGCGTGGATCCGACGCTTGTTACCTTTGAAGACTGTGCTTCTTCCAGACGGTTAGGCGTCATGGTCTAGAGCATCCAAGAGGAATTGTGGATCGCCGAGTGACCGAGTTTGTGAAGGTTTGGAAGTCGCCTGAAGACTTACCACGAGTGATTGGACGAGGTCTGTGTGACCTTAGTTCAAGGAGAATGCGGTGAGGACTGGGTGTCCTGAGCTGCGTGTTCAGGACTGGGTGTCCGGGACTGTCTGTCCTCGAGTTGAAATACTCAGCCGCTCCAACCAGACGTACAACTGAGACAGCAGTTGGAACTGGTCTAACAAATCATTGTCATCAGCAAGCTTACTGGTTCTATTTCCTCAACTCTTTCATTTCCTCATAACTGTGTTGTGTGCTTGTTCATATCTGTGTTTGAAGACTTTGACTGAAGACTTTCTCAGTTTCCTCAGTTCAATTTCTTCAGTCAGTTTGTCTTCATCCTGTGTTATCCTGTGCTTACGCTTCTGTACTCTGTGCCTGTCTTCATTTCATCATGATGACTATGCTTGTATTCTATTATGTTTACTTTTGAGTAATCATTCCGCTGCTAGTATTTCTTCGCTAAGGAATTTCCTCACCGGCAAATTCCTCAGTGAAGAATTTCATAAAAATCGCCTATTCACCTCCCTCTAGTCGATATAACGCACTTTCATAAATATATGATGCACACATGCCCCAATCATGAGCTTTCAAGAGAGATGATTATACAAAACTTTTATGCTCGCTTTCTCATAATGATCAATAAATGCACGATACTTCTTCTACTGGTTCCTTTATGAAGAAAACCATCGAATTCAAATGAGATCTCTTGGAAAGAATTAAACGCAACTTTGAAGATTGGGGAATCGACAAAGTTAATGAGTCAGGTGGCACAATCCTTTTTGTAGGAAAGGACAAGCATGGGCGAACTCTCATATAAAAATCAAAGCTCTCCCGAGGACACATGGGAATTATTGTCAAGCTAGTTTTCATCACGCTCATATGATTCGTGTTTGTTACTTTGATAATTTGATATGTGGGTGGACCGGTGCTTGGGTGCTGCCCTTCCATGGACAAGCATCCCACTTATGATTAACCCCTCTCGCAAGCATCTACAACTACGAAAGAAGAATTAAGATAAATCTAACCATAGCATGAAACATATGGATCCAAATCAGCCACTTACGAAGCAACGCATAAACTAGGGTTTAAGCTTCTGTCACTCTAGGAACCCATCATCTACTTATTACTTCCCAATGCCTTCCCCTAGGCCCAAATAATGGTGAAGTGTCATGTAGTCAACGTTCACATAACACCACTAGATGATAGACAACATACATCTCATGAAAATATCGAACGAATACCAAATTCACATGATTACTTATAACAAGACTTCTCCCATGTCTCCAGGAACAAAAGTAACTACTCACAAAGCATATTCATGTTCATAATCAGAGGAGTACTAATTATCATTAAGGATCTGAAAATATAATCTTCCATCGGATAAACCAACTAGCATCAACTACAAGGAGTAATCAACACTACTAGCAACCCACAGGTAGCAATCTGAGACAGAGATCAGATACAAGAGACGACCTAGGGTTTGAGAGGAGATGGTGCTAGTGAAGATGTTGATGGAGATTGACCCCCTCTCGATGAGAGGATCATTGGTGATGACGATGACTTTGATTTCCCCCTCCGGAGGGAAGTTTCCCCGGCAGAACAGCTCCGCCGGAGCCCTAGATTGGTTCTGCCCGAGTTCCGCCTCGAGACGGCAATGCTTCATCCCGAAATCTTCCTTCTAATTTTTTCCACGTCAAAACACACCATATAGCAGAAGATGGGCGTCGGGGGCCTGCCAGGGGGGCACAAGGACGGAGGGTGCGCCCAGGGGGTAGGGCGCGCCCTCCACCCTTGTGGATGGCAGGTGGCCCCCCTCTGGTGTTTTCTTCGCCCAATATTTTTTATATATTCCAAAAATATTCTCCGTGAAGTTTCAAGACTTTTGGAGTTGTGCAGAATAGGTTTCTAATATTTGCTCCTTTTCTAGTCCAGAATTCCAGCTACCAGTATTCTCCCTCTTCATGTAAACCTTATAAAATAAGAGAGAAAAGGCATAAGTATTGTGATATAATGTGTAATAATATCCCATAATGCAATAAATATCAATATAAAAGCATGATGCAAAATGGACATATCAGATGCATGCTGGATAGCGGTCGATGTGTGAAGTAATAGTAGTAGATGCAGCTTGGAGTCTGTCTACTAATCTTCGATGTGGTGCCTATATATGATCATGGACTTGGATCTCGTCATAATTATTTGCTCTTCTGTCAATTGCCCAAAAGTTATTTGTTTACCTATTGTATGCTATTTTTTCGAGGGAAGCCTCTAGTGAAATCTACGGCCCCCGGGTCCATTTCCTATCATATTAAAACCCAAAAATACCTTGCTGCTCTTTTTCTTTATTTATTTTATTTTGTGTTTTTGCTAGATCTATTTGTCAAATCCCATACAATTTAATCTATCGCAATACGGAGGAGGGATTGACAACCCCTCTTACGCATTGGGTTGCAAGTATTTGTTGTTTGTGTGCAGGTGTTGTTTACATAGTGTTGCTTGGTTCTCCTACTGGATTGATAACCTTGGTTTCATAACTGAGGGAAATACTTACCATTGTAATGCTGCATCATCCTCTCCTCTTCAAGCAAATACCAACATAGATACAAGCAAATCACTATTAAGCTCGCAAACAGAGATACTATTTCACCCCTTGGGATTGTTAGAGATGTTGAAGTCTTGTGTGGTAAGATCAAATATCCTACTGATTTTCTAGTCCTTGGATCACCATAAGATGATTATTTTCTCATTGTATTTGGTAGACCTTTTCTAACACCGTTAATGCTAAAATTGATTGTACTAGAGAAATAGTCGGTGTTAACTTTAGTGATGTATCTGATGAATTTAATTTCTCCAAGTTTCGTAAACAACCTCATGATAAATAATTGCCTAGTAAAGATGAAATTGTTGGCCTTGGTTCTATTGCTATGCCTCCTACTGATCTACTAGAACAATATTTGCTAGATCGTGAAAATGATATGCATATGAATGAAAGAAATGCGATAGATGAGATATTCTTTAAACAAGCACCTATCATTAAACATATTTTGCCTGTTGAAACTTTGGGAGACCCTCTCCTACCTAAGGGTGATCCTGTGTTTGAATTAAAGAAACTCCCTAATACATTGAAGTATGCTTATCTTGATGAAACAAAGATATATCCTGTTATTATCAATGCTAACCTTTCAGTGCACGAAGAAAAAAGATTACTTAAAACCTTAAGGAAGCATTGTGATGTAATTGGATATATTCTTGATGATATTAAGGGCATTAGTCCCACTTTATGTCAACACAAGATTAATATGGAGCCTGACGCTAAACCAGTTATTGATCATCAACGTCGCCTTAATCCCAAAATGAAGGACGTGGTAAGAATTGAAATATTAAAGCTTCTAGAAGTAGGTATAATTTATCTACTTCTGATAGTAGATGGGTAAATCTTGTTCATTGTGTTCCTAAAAAGGGAGGCATTACTGTTATTCCTAATGATAAAAATGAACTTTTTCGACAAAGAATTGTAACTGGTTATAGGATGGTAATTGATTTCAGGAAATTAAATAAGGCTACTAGAAAAGATCTTTACCCCTTGCCTTTTGTTTATCAAATGTTAGAAAGATTATCTAAGCATACACATTTTTGCTTCCTAGATGGCTATTCTGGTTTTCCCTAAATACATGTATCACAAGAAGATCAAGAAAGAACTACTTTCACTTGTCCCTTCGAAACTTATGCTTATAGATGTATGCCTTTTGGTTTATGCAATACACCTGCTAGCTCTCAAAGGTGTATGACTGCTATATTCTCTGATTTCCATGAGCAAATTGTTGAGGTATTCATGGATGATTTTTCTGTTTATGGAACCTCTTTTGATGATTGCTTAAGCAACCTTGACCGAGTTTTGCTGAGATGTGAAGAGACTAATCTTTTCTTGAACTGGGAGAAGTGACACTTTATTGTGCATGAAGCTATAGTCCTTGGGCATAAAATTTCCAAAAGAGGTATTGAGGTAGATAAAGCTAAAGTTGATGCAATTGAGAAAGTGCCATGTCCTAAAGATACTAAAGGTATAAGAAGTTTCCTTGGTCATGCTGGTTTCTATAGGAGGTTTCGAAGACTTTTCTAAAATTTCTAGTCTTCTTACTAATCTTCTACAAAAGGATGTTACATTTTTTTATGATGATTTTATAGAAGCCTTCGAAATACTTAAGAAAGACTTAATCTCTGCACCTATGTGTCAACTTCCTGATTGGAACCTACCCTTTGAAATTATGTGTGATGCTAGTGATTATGCTATTGGTGTTGTTCTAGGTTAAAGAGTTGATAAAAAACTGAATGTTATTCATTATGCTAGTAAGACTTTGGATAGTGCTCAAAGAAATTATGCTACTACCGAGAAGGAATTTGTAGCGGTTGTGTGTTGCATGTGATAAATTCGGACATTATATTGTTGATTCTAAAGTTACTATTCACACCGATCATGTTGCTATTAAATATCTTATGGAAAATAAAGATGTTAAACCTAGATTCATTAGGTGGGTTCTATTATTACATAAAGAGTTTGATTTTCATATTATTGATAAAAAAGGAGTTGAGAATCCTATAGCAGATAATTTATCTAGGATGGAAGATGTCCTTGATAACCCACTGCCTATTGATGATAGTTTTTCTGATAAAAAATTAGTTGTTATAAATGCTTTCACTTCTTGTAATAACCCTTGGTATGCAGACTATGATAATTTCATTGTTGCTAAATATATACCACCTAGTTACTCATATCAACAAAAGAAAAAGTTCTTCTTCAATTTACGACATTACTTTTGGGATGACCCACATCTATATAAAGGAGTAGATGGTGTTATTAGATGTTGCATACCTGGCGTGAGCTAGAACAAATCCCGAGGAAGTGTCATTCCGAAGCATACACATGGCACCATGCGGGAGACAGAACTGCACATAAGGTATTACAGTCTGGTTTTTACTGACCTACTCTCTTTAAGGATGCACGTAAGTTTGTCCTTTCTTGTGATGAATGTCAAAGAATTGATAATATTGGTAGACGCTAGGAAATGCCTATGAATTATTCACTTGTTATTGAACCATTTGATGTTTGGAGCTTTGACTATATGGGACCTTTTCCTTCCTCTAATGGTTACACTCATATTTTAGTTGTCGTTGATCATATATGGGACCTCTTAAACCCAATTTCTTGCCATGAGAGTCCACCATATCTACCTATGGATTGAACACGATCCTTCAAGTAAGTTTTCATCGGTGCAAAAACAATCAAAAACTATATCCAAATGGAGGGGACACTCTTCCTTCAGAAAGATGCCTTCGAAAGAAAAGCACTTCCCCTCAACGAAATCGTTCCTAAATATTTATGATATTTTATTGTAAGGAAAAATAAACTTTGTACGAACTTGTGATGGTAAAGAAATAAAAGTGACGGACTGCATAATAAAGGTTGCTATCGCAGGGGGAAACATAAAGTGATGTTCCTTTACATTAAGAGCTTGCACATCCAAAAATAAAAAGCGCATGACAACCTTTGCTTCCCTCTGTGAAGGGTCTATCTTTTAGTTTTTAGTCTTTACTTTTATTTAAGAGTCAATAATGTTCATCCCTATCCCATCCTTAATTATTTCCATTTGGCAAGCATCATCTGGTAGGGCAAGATCTAGACACATATATCCGGTTGGATGTAGGTAATCATGAGTTATTATTATTGACATTATCCTTGAGGTAAATAAGTTGGGTGGTGAAAACAATAAACCCCCATCTTCCTATGTGTCCAACGAAAACATTTGTTCCCAAAAATATGCTTTGAGTGTTAGCAATCATAGAGGACTATACGATAGTTGAGTATGTGGACTTGCTGAAACAAAAGCTCTTACATAGACTCTTCCTAGAAATATGATGAATTGTAGTGGTTTCAATGACTGAGAACATGGTTTGTTCGTTTTGAAGAAAGTTTATGCTTCATACTTCAAAATTGTGAACGAATTGTTACTTGATTATGAGAAGTTATATTATGAATAATTTTCATGAATAATTACTTCTATGATAATGATTATGATGCTACCATGTTTGTATTTTGTTTTATCGACACATCTCTCTCTCTCTCTCTCTAAACATGTGGTCATAATTATTGAGTTCAGCTTTCGCTTCAGGACAAGTGAGGTCTAAGCTTGGGGGAGTTGATACGTCCATTTTGCATCATGTTTTCATACTACTATTTATAATGCTTTTGGTCATTATTTCACTATATGTTGCAATTATAATGCCTTTTCTCTCTTAAATTGCAAGATCTATATGAAGAGTGAAATTACCGGCAGCTGGATTTTGGACCTAAAAGAGCTACAACAGAGATAGCTATTCTATGAAGCTCCAAATGACCTGAAACTTTACGGAGATTTTAATTAAATATAAAAAATACTGGAATGAACAACCACCAGAGGGGGCCACGTGCTGCTCACAAGGCAATAGGCCCCCCAGGGCACACTCTGATACCTTGTGGGTCCCACAACAGCCCTCCGGTGCCCTCCTTTCGCTACATGAAGCCTTTTGCCCTAGAAAAAAAATAAGAGAAGGCTTTCGGGACGTAGCGCCGCTGTCTTGAGGCGGAACCTGGGCAGGAGCACTTTTGCCCTTCGGCAGAGTGATTCCGCCGGGGATACTTCCCTCCGGGAGGGGGAAATCGAAGTCATTGACATCACCAATGACCCTCTCATCGTGGGAGGACCAATCTTCATCAATATATTCACCAGCACCTTCTCCTCTCAAACCCTAGTTCATCTTTGTCCCAAAACCTCAGATTGGTACCTCTGGATTGCTAGTAGTGTTGATGACATTATGTAGTTGACGCTAGTTGGTTTATTTGGTGAAAGATTATCTGTTCAAATCCTTAAGCATATTCAATACATCTCGGATCTTGAACATGAGTAGGATTTATGAGTAGTAACTTTTGTTCCTGGGGACATGGGAGAAGTCTTGTTGCAAGATGAACCTGACTAGACAAGAATTCTCATGTGTCGTCGAGAATGCTTTGCTCACTATAAGATGTACTTCCGGCTTGTCCTTTGCTATAAAAAGTATTCGGGCACCTTGCAACACCTTTGTTACTATTGTTACTTGTTACAAAATACCCTGTTATAAAACTATCTGTTACCGCTACTTGCAATACTTGTAGAGAATACATTACTGAAAATCGCTTGTTATTTCTTTCTGCTCCTCGTTGGGTTCGACGCTTCTACTTATTAAAAGGACTATAATTGATCCCCTATACTTGTGGGTTACCACGCATTAAGCAGTGTAGCCCATTGCAGAAGCTTGTCCCAATGTCCAGCCCCCTTGTTGCGTGAGGTTTCTTCCATTCCTTTTTTCCCTTTTTTATTTTTTGAAAATGTTCCAAACTTCAAAAAATGTTTAGGTCAAAAGAACGGCCACATACTTCAAAAATGTTGCCGGATTTTAACTTTTGTTCATTTTTTTAAATGGTCATAAATTTGAAAAGCGGTTTCAAATTTTAGATGAATTCTGAAATCAAGAAAAAAAATCACAAATTTGTAAAATGTTCGATGCATACCCAAAATATGTTCATAGTATATATAAAAATTTCAAGTATATAATGGAAAATGTTTAGTGTGTATTAAAAAATGTTTGTTGTATAGTATTACAAAAATATTTGGTGGGTATTTCAAAAATGGTCATCTTATATTAAAGAATTGGTCACTGTGTATTAAATATTTATTATCCATCAATTAAAAAATAAAAATTTCAAACATTGTTTGAAGTTGGGATTTTTCTTAAAACAAGAACATTTTCTAATTAGTGAACAAAACTGGAAACCATTTTTTCTGAATTTCGTAACAGTTTTTATAAATAGAATTTTTTTTGGAACTCTAACAAAACTATGAAGATACAAACATGATTTGAAATTTATTATCATTCTTTTATAGCATGATCATGCTTTGAAATTCCGAACAATTTGAAGAATTTCTAAAACATTGTTTAGAAGTTGGAACATTTTTTAAGAAAGAACCAAAATAGAAAACCAGGAGCAAAACCAAATCAAAAGGAAAAATAAAGAAGAAATAACTAAAAGACGGAAAAAAAGGCAAAAGAAAAAATAAAGCGCCAAATAGCACTGCCCCTATTTTAACGCTTTGTGTCGACCAGAGCTTGCTCGCTATGTTTCGACCCACTTGCACGCTTCGTGTAGGCTACTATGGAAATTTTTTTTTTTGCTTTGACTGACTTCCTTTCAGCCTAGTTTTTTTTCGGTTTTTGCCAGCTTTCCTGTAAAATCCGTTGGTATTTTTAACAGATTAAAATTGTAAAATTAAAAACAATATTCAGTTATATTATCAAGTTTTTCACGTATATGAAAAATGCTTCCAATTTTTAAGATAATATTCATGATTCTGGAAAATGTACGTAAATTTGTAAAAGTATGCATACATTAATAAAACACTATCGACTTTAAAAAAATGTTTGAGTGTATTAAAAAATCATTCTTAAATTTTGAAAAACAAATCTCAAAATTTTAATTAACAATTTATTTCGAACAAATCACAAATTAAAAAAGGATAGGTTATAAATATTTTTGGATATTAAACTCCTAAATTTAAAAAAGGTAAAAAAATAAGAAAAATAAGAAGAAAGATGAAACATAAAAAATCCAGGTGAAATTGAAGGAAACTGACAAAGCACTAAAAAATTGATTTTTTTCACAATTGTTTGATTATTTGGGTCAGCACGTGCGTTTGTCGTCCTGTTGCATCATCGACAATTTGCCGCCGAGAGTGGAAAATTGAATTTACCGCAGAGGGCAGCAAATTGGATTTACCGTTAGTATATGATACCTTTTGTGCGATGTATGTAGGCGTCAAACAGTGCAGGCAACTAGGAAGCATTTGGTGAACCAATTTATGGTTGAATGGTTAGGAGAACAATGGTATTTTCAGATCACCAGGGTTCAAATCTTGGTGTTTAGATTATTCTTAAATTTATTTCAAGATTTTCAGCGATGTGTGTTTAGTGGGTGGAGACGTTTTCATCGACTACGAGCCGCCTGTGATGACTTCGTCAATCTCAAGACGATACGTCCGCTCAGTCTCTCGGATGTGCTCTAGGGGTAGGGTCTGGTGTGTGTTCATAAGGATGACTGTATGCACGTATATTTGAGCGTCGGCGTCTTTGTTGTGTTGTCGCGGGAGTTTTTTCCACTGCCTTTGTTCCTTTTTTGTTTTTGAAAAATGTTCCAAACTTCGAAAAATGTTCAGGTCAAAATAATTTTTTAATTAAAAATTATTTCTGTATTTCAACTTTTGTTCCATATTTTAAAATTTCAAAAAAATTAAAACTTTTTCAAATTTTAAAAATATTCTGAAGTCCAAAAAAGATATTTTTTTTGTAAAAATGGTCAATGTATATCAATAATATTTCCATAGTATATATAAAAATGCCAATATATATTAGAAATTGTTTAGTGTGTACTAAAAAACATTTGGTGTGTAATTCAAAAATGTCCATCGTATATCTAAAAAAATTGACGTCAGGAATACTATCCGTATATTAGTAATTGTTTGCTGTGTTCTAAACAACGTGTATTAAATAATTAGTCCTCATCCCAAAAAATTAATAATTTCAAACATTGTTTGGAGTTGGGAATACTTTTTGGAAGCAAGAACATATTCTAATTGGTGAACAAAATTTGAAAGCAATTTTTGTAAAACTCCTAACAAATTTTGAAAAACAGATGTTTTTTGAAATTCTGAACAAAATATGAAGATACGAAAGTGATTTGAAATGTATGATCGTTTTTTGTAAATCATGATCATGTTTTGAAATTCTGAACAATTTTTATAATTTCTAAATTGTGTTTTTGAAAGTGGCAATAAATAAAAAATGAAACTGAAGAAAAAAACAAAACTGAAGAAAAAAGTAAAATAGAAAACCAGGAGCAAAACCGATACAAGGAAAAGAAAGTAGTAATAAATAAAACTCAGAAAAGAAAATCCAAAAGTAAACAAAAAAAGGGAACTAACACACAATCGAAAGAAAAAACGAAAAAGAAAACCAGTAACAACGATCGGTAGACTGGGCTGGCTCAAGTGTCTCGCATGCGGGCGTGTCATCCGGTAGTTGACACTTGCGGGCGTTAACTAGGATTTGCCGCGAAATATAGTAATCGGATACGAAAATTCCTATTCAACGCATTTTGCGTCGAACTACTGCTTTTTTGCATAGGGGAGATCGAACTGTCGTTCGAGCTGGGCCGGCCGTTTAAGAGTTTCAACGTCGAAGGCCCCCAGCTGGGTTTTTTTTTCTGGTTTTGGGAAACTTCTAGAAGGTTCATGAACCGGTTTTTCCTTTATCTATTTTTTCCTTTTCCTTTTCTTTCTTTTTCCTGTTTTTTATCTTTTCTCTGTCCTTTTTCCCTTTTTTGTTTATCTTTCTTTTGTTTCTATTTCTTCTTTCCTTTTCTTTCCTTTCATTTTCATTTTTCCTTTTCAATTTTATTTTTCTTTCTTCATTTTTTCAAACTTTCAAAAATCTTTGTGTTTCATTGTTTTGTGCATAAATCCAAAAAATGTCCAGGATTTTTATTTCAGAATTTCAAAATATTTCCCATTATAAACAATTGTTCACATATTTTACACAAATTAATGTTGGAAAATTGTTCACAAAATGCTCATTGTTTGAAGAGTTCAAAAAATGTTCACATTTCAAAAATTGGTTGCAATTTTCAGAAAATGATCATTTTTTCAAATTTTATTTGGTACGTTTTCTACCAAATGTTCGCAAATTTTTCAAAAAGTGTTTGGAATTTCTAAAAATGTTCCTGCTTTCAAAATTTGATCACAAAATTTTCAAAATATTCATGTTTCCGTTTTCGCAAGAGTTTCAAAAACCGTACGCAAATTTCCAAAAATGTTTTGTATTTTCAAATTTTGTTTAATTATTTTCCAAAATTATTCGGAAGGTTATTTAAAATTATTTGGAACTTTGAAAAATGTTTCTGTTTTCAAAATTGTTTACAAATTTTAAAAATGTTCATGTTTCCAATTTTTAGGAGTTTCAACAAATGTTCCCATTTCAAAAATTGTTGAAAATTTTAAAAATTTGTGTTTTTAATTTTTTTCGAGATTTTTATAGAAGTTTTGATTTTCAAAATATTGGTTTGGAATTACAAAATAAGTTCCCATTGCAAAATTCTTGAAAATTGTCAAAAAATAATCTTTTAAATTTTCTTTGGGGGTTTTATAGAATGTTCGTTTTTCAAAATTTTGTTTTGGAATTACAAAATAAGTTCACTGTTTAAAAAAGTGTTCATGATTTTCAGAAAATGTTTTCAGCATTTGATGATTTGCGCTGTCTTCAAAAAAATTGTATTCATAATTTCAGAAAATTTTCGAATCTGCACTAGTGTTCGTTTCTTAAGACTTTGTGTCGTCTCAGACTTACTAGAGCGTACTGGCTCAGCTGGTTGTATCGCCTACTCTCCCGGGACGAGATGCTGGGTTAGATACCCTGTGAGGGCACATTTTTTTGCAGCCAGGACTCGATCGCATCCTGTTGCTACAGTCGAAACAGAAAACGGGCGAGAAAGCGTGCCAACTGGACGCTACGTGCAAAAGCCCAGCAACTTGACGCAAACAGTGTCATATAGAACTTCCCATCCGAAAGCTCCTATATGGCGCATTAAGCGCCGGTACAGAAAACTGGCGCCCACTACCGCTATCTGGTGGGCCGGCCCAGGAACACGCAGAGAAAATACTTCCCAAAAGAGTTGCTCCCCAATAGGATTCGATCTCGCGCCGTTTAGATGCCATGCAGCGTGCCTAACCACTATAGCTACTAGCATCTATTGATTCATTACAGCATGAGACGGTTAAGAACAACACTAACCGCGCTATTTCTGGAACAAACATTTTGCAAAGACATGATTTTTTGGAAAAGAAAAATGTGAAATAAGTTTTAAAAATTGTGAATTTGAAATAAGTTCATGTATTCAAAAACTTTCATCAAATTTGAAACAAAGTTCACAAATTTGAGCAAGGTTCATTGATTTTGAAAAAAGTTCATCATTTGTAAAAAAAAGTTCATAAATTCGGAAAAAGTTCATTGATTTGCAAAAAAGTTCACAAATCTGAAAAAGAATTTGTCAATTTGGAAAAAGTTCATCGATTTTAAAACAAAATTCACGAATTCACAAAAGTTCATCGATTTTCAAAAAAGTTCACACATTCAGAAAATAGTTCATCAATTTTCAAAAAGAGTTCACAAATTCGAATAAAAGTTCATCAATTTTAAAAAATCATTAATTTGGAAAAAAGTTCATTAATTTTCAAAAAATGTTCACAAATTCTGAAAATAAGTTCATCGATTTTCAAAAAGAGTCCACAAAATCAAATAAAAGTTCATCAATTTGGAATAAAGTCAGGATTCTGAAAAGGTTCAAGAAATTAAGAAAAGGGAAAAAAGAAAAATGAAATCAAAAGGAAAATAAACAAGAAAAATATGAGATAGAAGAAAAACAAAGAAAGGGAGGAGAAACTTCAACAGACGAGGTGACCCAGGTGGTCGACGCCATTTATCAAGTAATGCGAGATCCCAGGTTTGAGTAATGCAAACTCACTAGCGCATGCATATTTTTGCAGTTTTAAACGGTAAAAAAGGCCTAAACAGGCCGGCCCAGATTCATGCGGCGGTGTGCGCCGGTTTGCATTTAACACATTAACGGGGGCGGGCACCATTTAGGAATTGCCCTTCCCATAGGGATACTGCTGGTAGTTAGCATGACTAGAAATTGGGCCCAGCTATGCTTGTGTCCTCTTAAAAGAAAACGCCGAAATTACTAATTGAGTAGTACTCATTGCAAAGATCACTGGCGTGCTGTATGTGCGTCACTTGTCGCAACTTGGGAATTTTTCTTTTTTTTAAATCGTTCATTCAAAATGTTTTTATCTCTTGAACCATTTTCGCTGTGCGCCGAGATCTCCAAAACTAGATCCCATATTCATAGATTTTGACAAACTTTTTTTCATGAAAATACCAAACTGGATGCACGGGTTTTTTCCCTTTTCGAGAGAGGCACGCCCGTGTCTCTCGCGAAATTACAACCGTGCTTCTCGCAGAAGCAAAACCGTGCCTCTCACGAAAAAAAGAGAAAACATGTTTTTTCGGTTTTTGAGGAGGCACGGCTGTGCCTCTCGCGGAAGCAAAACCGTGCCTCTCATGAAGAAAAAAAAGAAAACATGTTTTTTTGTTTTCAAGAGGCACGGCCGTGCCTCTCGCGAAAGCACAACCGTGCCTGTTACGGAAGGAAAAAACAAAAAACGCATTTTTTCCGTTTCTAAGAGGCACGGTCGTGCCTCTCGCGGAAGCAAAATCGTGCCTCCCACGAAAGGAAAAAACAAAAAAACACGTATTTTTCTGTTTCTGAGAGACACGGCCGTGACTATCGCGAAATCTCAACCGTATCTCTCGGGAAGCAAAACCGCGCCTCCCACAAAAGGAAAAAAACAAAAACACGTATTTTTCCGTTTCTGAGAGGCGCAGCCGTGACTCTCACGAACCGTGCCGCTCGCGGAAGCAAAACCGTGCCTCCCACGAAACGGAAAAAAAACACGTATTTTTTCCGTTTCTGAGAGGCACGGCCGTGACTCACAAACCGTGCCTCTCGCGGAAGGAAAAAAAGAAAACGCGTTTTTCGCGCAATTTTTTTTAAACTTTTTTGATCCAAAAGCTAAGGATGACCAGTGGAAAACCGAAACGTCAAAAAAATGGAAAAAATGTTTACAAAGCCAAAAACGCGTGCGATAAAATTAAAAAAATCCGAAGAAAGCGTCCAGAGCGCGACACGTGGCGGGCAGCTCAGAGCGTGCCTGTTAGACAGGTGACTCGGTCCACCGCAGTCTCCCCACGATCCACGCACGATCTGGTGCACGTACTAGTTTAAGTTGGGCGGCTCCCCCTATATGTAATCCTCTTTGTACTCTGTAAGTCATTAAGGAAAGAACTCTTTCAATTATTATGGTATCAGCTTATCCCACGATCCTCTCCTAAACTACCAGCTCCATGACAAACTCCGGCGACGGCACTCCCTCCCGGCCCGCCGCCGGCAGCCACACTCTTCCGGCTACAAACTCCACCACCACCCTCATCATCCCATCGCTCTCCTTTAGCGACACCATCACTGATGTTACTCCCTTCATCCCCATTGTTCTTGATCTCCATAGCCGAAACTACTACCACTGGCGCCATTTGTTCGAGATCCACCTCGGCCCTTGCTCGCTACTGCATCACATCTCTGATGCATCGCCCCCCGAACCGCATAACTGTTGGGGAACGTTGCAGAAAACAAAAAAAATTCCTACGTTTCACCAAGATCAATCTATGGAGTCAACTAGCAACGAGAAGAGAGTGCATCTACATACCCTTGTAGATCGCGAGCGGAAGCGTTCAAGAGAACGGGGATGATGGAGTCGTACTCGCCGTGATCCAAATCACCGATGACCAAGTGCCGAACGGACGGCACCTCCGCATTCAACACACGTACGGAGCGGATGACGTCTCCTCCTTCTTGATCCAGCAAGGGGGGAGGAGAGGTTGATGAAGATCTAGCAGCACGACGGCGTGGTGGTGGATGCAGCAATGATCGCAGCAGGGCTTCGCCGAGCTTCTGCGAGAGGGAGAGGTGTAGCTGGGGAGAGGGAGGCGCCAAGACTTGAGGTGCGGCTGCCCTCCCTCCCCCCCTTATATAGGCCCCTTGGGGGGCGCCGGCCCTGGAGATGGGATCTCCCAAGGGGGGGCGGCGGCCAAGGGGGATGGAGTGCCCCCCAAGGCAAGTGGAGGCGCCCCCCACCCTAGGGTTTCCAACCCTAGGCGCAGGGGGGGCCCAAGGGGGAGCGCACCAGCCCACTATGGGCTGGTTACCCTCCCCACTTCAGCCCATGGGGCCCTCCGGGATGGGTGGCCCCACCCGGTGGACCCCCGGGACCCATCCGGTGGTCCCGGTACAATACCGGTGACCCCGAATTTTTCCCGATGGCCGAAACTACACTTCCTATATATAATTCTTCACCTCCGGACCATTCTAGAACTCCTCGTGATGTCCAGGATCTCATCCGGGACTCTGAACAACTTTCGGATTACTGCATACTCATATCTCTACAACCCTAGCGTCACCGAACCTTAAGTGTGTAGACCCTACGGGTTCGGGAGACACGTAGACATGACCGAGACGGCTCTCCGGCCAATAACCAACAGCGGGATCTGGATACCCATGTTGGCTCCCACATGCTCCTCGATGATCTCATCGGATGAACCACGATGTCGAGGATTCAAGCAACCCCATATACAATTCCCTTTGTCAATCGGTACGTTACTTGCCCGAGACTCGATCGTCGGTATCCCAATACCATGTTCAGTCTCGTTACCGGCAAGTCACTTTACTCGTACCGTAATGCATGGTCCCGTGATCAACCACTTGATCACTCTGAGCTCATTATGATGATGCATTACCGAGTGGGCCCAGAGATACCTCTCCGTCATACGGAGTGACAAATCCCAGTCTTGATTCGTGCGAACCCAACAGACACTTTCAGAGACACCTGTAATGTACCTTTATATTCACCCAGTTACGTTGTGACGTTTGACACACCGAAAGCACTCCTACGGTATCCGGGAGTTGCACAATCTCATGGTCTAAGGAAATGATACTTGACATTCAGAAAAGCTACAGCAAACGAACTACACGATCTTTGAGCTAAGCTTAGGATTGGGTCTTGTCCATCACATCATTCTCCTAATGATGTGATCCCGTTATCAATGACATCCCCATTTCTATAGCCAGGAAACCATGACTATCTGTTGATCAACGAGCTAGTCAACTAGAGGCTCACTAGGGACACATTGTGGTCTATGTATTCACATATGTATTACGATTTCCGGATAATACAATTATATAATAAACAATTATCATGAACAAGGAAATATAATAATCATTTTATTATTGCCTCTAGGGTATATTTCCAACAGTCTCCCACTTGCACTAGAGTCAATCATCTAGTTACATTGTGATGAATCGAACACCCATGGAATTCTGGTGTTGATCATGTTTTGCTCTAGGGAGAGGTTTAGTCAACGGATCTGCTACATTCAGGTCTGTATGTACTTTACAAATTTCTATGTCTCCATTTTGAACACTTTCACGAATGGAGTTGAAGCGACGCTTGATATGCCTGGTCTTCCTGTGAAACCTGGGCTCCTTGGCAAGGGCAATAGCTCCAGTGTTGTCACAGAAGAGAGTCATCGGCCCCAATGCATTGGGTATGACTCCTAGGTCGGTAATGAACTCCTTCACCCAGACTGCTTCGTGTGCTGCCTCCGAGGCTGCCATGTACTCCGCTTCACATGTAGATCCCGCCACAACGCTTTGCTTGCAACTGCACCAGCTTACTGCCCCACCATTCAAAATATACACGTATCCGGTTTGTGACTTAGAGTCATCCAGATCTGTGTCGAAGCTAGCGTCGACGTAACCCTTTACGACGAGCTCTCTGTCACCTCCATAAACGAGAAACATGTCCTTAGTCCTTTTCAGGTACTTTAGGATATTCTTGACCTCTGTCCAGTGTTCCTTGCCGGGATTGCTTTGGTACCTTCCTACCAAACTTACGGCAAGGTTTACAACAGGTCTGGTACATAGCATGGCATACATAATAGACCCTATGGCTGAGGCATAGGGGATGACACTCATCTCTTCTATATCTTCTGCTGTGGTCGGACATTGAGTTGAGCTCAATTTCACACCTTGCAACACAGGCAAGAACCCCTTCTTAGACTGATCCATATTGAACTTCTTCAATATCTTATCAAGGTATGTGCTTTGTGAAAGACCTATGAGGCGTCTTGATCTATCTCTATAGATCTTGATGCCTAATATATAAGCAGCTTCTCCAAGGTCCTTCATTGAAAAACTCTTATTCAAGTAGGCCTTAATGCTGTCCAAAAGTTATATATCATTTCCCATCAAAAGTATGCCATCTACATATAATACGAGAAATGCTACAGAGCTCCCACTCACTTTCTTGTAAACGCAGGCTTCTCCATAAGTTTGCATAAACCCAAACGCTTTGATCATCTCATCAAAGCGAATGTTCCAACTCTGAGATGCTTGCACCAGCCCATAAATCGAGCGTTGGAGCTTGCACACCTTGTCAGCATTCTTAGGATCGACAAAACCTTCCGTCTGCATCATATACAATTCTTCCTTAAGGAAACCGTTAAGGAATGCCGTTTTGACGTCCATATGCCATATCTCATAATCATAGAATGCGGCAATTGCTAACATGATTCGGACGGACTTCAGCTTTGCTACGGGTGAGAAAGTCTCATCGTAGTCAACCCCTTGAACTTGTCGATAACCTTTAGCGACAAGCTGAGCTTTATAGATGGTCACATTACCATCCGCGTCTGTCTTCTTCTTGAAGATCCATTTATTTTCTATGGCTCGCCGATCGATGGGCAAGTCAGTCAAAGTCCATACTTCGTTCTCATACATGGATCCTATCTCGGATTTCATGGCTTCCAGCCATTTGTCGGAATCTGGGCCCGCCATCGCTTCTTCATAGTTCGAAGGTTCACCGTTGTCTAACAACATGATTTCCATGACAGGGTTACCGTACCACTCTGGTGCGGAACGTGTCCTTGTGGACCTACGAAGTTCAGTAGCAACTTGATCTGAAGTTTCATGATCATCATCATCATCATCAACTTCCTCTCTAGTCGGTGTAGGCACCTCAGGAACATTTTCTTGAGCTGCGCCACTTACCGGTTCAAGAGGTAATACTTCGTCAAGTTCTACCTTCCTCCCACTTATTTCTTCCGAGAGAAACTCTTTCTCTAGAAAGGACCCATTCTTGGCAACAAAGATCTTGCCCTCGGATCTGAGGTAGAAGGTATACCCAATAGTTTCTTTAGGGTATCCTATGAAGACGCATTTTTCCGATTTGGGTTCGAGCTTTTCAGGTTGAAGTTTCTTCACATAAGCATCGCATCCCCAAACTTTTAGAAACGACAGCTTAGGTTTCTTCCCAAACCATAATTCATACGGTGTCGTCTCAACGGATTTCGACGAAGCCCTATTTAAAGTGAATGCGGCAGTCTCTAAAGCATAGCCCAAAATGATAGCGGTAAATCGGTAAGAGACATCATAGGTCGCACCATATCTAATAGAGTGTGATTACGATGTTCGGACACACCATTACGCTAAGGTGTTCCAGTGTAACACCCCGGATATAACTTTCCCAATATGTATTCCAACTCTTGCCGTTCCCGGCTTTAAGTTAATTTATTTTTCTCAGGTTCGGGTCTTTGTCTCTGTGTGTTGTTATCATTGTCATGCATCTCATATCATGTTATCATGTGCATTGCATTTGCATACGTGTTCGTCTCATGCATCCGAGCATTTTCCCCGTTGTCCGTTTTGCATTCCGGCGCTTCGTTCTCCTCCGGTGGTCATTTCTAGCTTTCTTTCGTGTGTGGGGATTAAACATTTCCGGATTGGACCGAGACTTGCCAAGCGGCCTTGGTTTACTACCGGTAGACCGCCTGTCAAGTTTCGTACCATTTGGACTTCGTTTGATGCTCCAACGGTTAATCGAGGGACCGAAAAGGCCTCGTGTGTGTTGCAGCCCAACACCCCTCCAATTTGGCCCAAAATCCACCTGACTCTGCTCCATCACCTAGAGCGTTCGATCACGATCGCGTGGCCGAAAACCACACCTCATTTGGAGCTCCCTAGCTCCACCTACCTCTATAAATAGACACCCTCCGAATCCGGATCTCCTTCCTCCCCGAAACCCTAAAAAACGTCTCCGACGCGCCGGACGTTGTCCGCCCGGGTCGGACAGAGTCGCCACCGCCCGCCCGCGCCTATCAGGCGTCACCACGTGGCGCCCGCCGCCGCCGAGGCCCGCGGAGCCCGAACCGGGCCCCCGCGCGGCCCGTTCCCCGCGCCGCCGCCCGACCCCTTCTCCTTCCTCCCGCGCCGCTCGCCGGCTCCCCGCCGCCACCGCGCCGGCGCCGCGCCTCCGCAGTTCCGCCGCCCCGCCATCACCGCCCGGAGCCGCCGCGCCACCTCGACGCCGGCGTTCGCCGCCCCGGCCGCCGTCGCCTCGGCGCCTGTCCTCGCCGCTGCCACCGCGGAAGAGGACCGGTGACCCCTCCGGCAAGTCCCCGGAGCAGCTCCGGCCCCCCTCGATCTCCGGCGAGTCCGGCCGGCCAACCTCGGGTTCCGTGCGCCCGATCTGGATCCAGATCCAGCTACAGTAACCCTAATTCGCGAGGTTGTTTTTTCTTCTAAGTCCCTGATATTTCAGTCCATGTGCCTATATTCAACTTGCTATATCTCCGCATCCGTAGCTCCGATTCATGCATATAGCATATCAAAATGTTCATCTCTGAGACTACATCATTTCACTCCATTGCATCATTTTCATTAGAGTTCATCTTGATGCCCGAAATGCTGTTAGAAGAGGGCTACTTGAGTTAATTGTCAGATCTGCTACTTCATCTTAGGCATTTGTCATTTTTGCCATGATTGTTGCGTGCATGATATGCCCATGAGTTCTACATATGTTTTGTTAAGGGTTTTGTCATCTTTCCAGAGGTGCAACCCATGTAAATCTGTTTTCAGGGACTTGGTAATTTCACTAAGTCCTGGGATTGTTTAGTTCATGATGCCATATGTCCATGTTGTTTCCTAGTGATCCGTGCCTCTTTTGAGGATGATCAGTAAAGGAGTTTTGTTAATATTGTAGTGCTCTATCCATCCATGTCTTTGTTTGCATATATGGAGCACCCTAGCTTGAGTCAATCGAGCTCTACTTTTGCTTCGTTGTGAATCTGGGCAGATCGTCAACTTGTTTGCGATTTTGCCGATGTTATTGTAGTTGATCCGTGCATGCTATGCCATTGTTCTTGCCATGTCTAGCTTGCATTTTGTGCCTTCTTAATGGATGTATGCTTGTCTTGCCATGAATTTCTACCTAGTGAGTGCATCGAGCTCGTAAACATGCCTACTTGAGTTATGATTTCAGCATGTCCCAATTTTCACTAAGTCTGAAAACTGATTATGTTTTTGCTATGTTCGTGTGCTTGTTAGTATATTTTGTGATCCCTTTTGGCTCAAGGTCACTAAGGGACTTTTGTTAAGCTCTTTGAGTAGCTCCATGCCATGTCTTACTTTGTCATGTTCAGGTCCTGTAGCATGTTGTTTTGTTGCTCCGAAGAGGGCTATATGATCTGAAATTCCAGACAAGTGTTAATTTCACTAAGTCTGAGATCTGTTTTACCATTTGCGTTTTTGCCATGCTTGTTTGAACCTCCTAATGGATGAATTGACCATAGCTCAGTGCTAGACTTTTGTTAAGCATCTTGAATGCTTCCCTGCCATGTATTTTGATGCCATGTTTGAGTGCTGTAGCATGTTCATCTCATTGCATTTAGATGCCTACTTGCTGTAAATCGCAGACCGGTGTCATATTTGAATCGCTTGCCATTTCCAAACCGTAACTCCGATTCCGGTGATCTTTATATCGTTTTCAAGCGATTTCATCTCATCTTTCCAGTGGCACACTTGGATTTCCAAGTTGAGGCCAGGTTCATGCATTTCCTGTCATATCTTGCATATGCATCCCGCATCGCGTCCCGCATAGCATACCATGTTTGCATCATCTTGCTTGATCCTTGCACGTGGTTGATTGTGTTCTTGTTGCTTGTTTGTCTTGTTTGGGTAGAGCCGGGAGACGAGTTCGCTAACGAGGAGCCCGTTGAGTTTGCTTTCGAGGATCCAGTCAACTCTGACAACTTTGCAGGCAAGATGATCATACCCTCGAAATCACTACTATCTTTGCTATGCTAGTTTGCTCGCTCTTTTGCTATGCCAATGCTACGATGCCTACCACTTGCTTTCAAGCCTCCCAAATTGCCATGTTCAGCCTCTAACCCACCATTGTCCTAGCAAACCGTTGATTGGCTATGTTACCGCCTTGCTCAGCCCCTCTTATAGCATTGCTAGTTGCAGGTGAAGATTGGAGACCGTTCCTCGTTGGAACATTTATTTACTTGTTGGGATATCATTATATTGCCATGTTATATTAATGCATCTATATACTTGGTAAAGGGTGGAAGGCTCGGCCTCTCGCCTAGTGTTTTGTTCCACTCTTGCCGCCCTAGTTTCCGTCATATCGGTGTTATGTTCCCGGATTTTGCGTTCCTTATGCAGTTGGGTTATAATGGGAACCCCTTGATAGTTCACCTTGATTAAAGCTTCTCCAGCAATGCCCAACATTGGTTTTACCATTTTCCACCTAGCCTCTTTTCCCTTGGGTTTCCGGAGCCCGAGGGTCATCTTATTTTAAACCCCCCTGGGCCAGTGCTCCTCTGAGTGTTGGTCCGACCGAGTAGACTGCGGGGCCACCTCGGGGCAACTTGAGGGTTGGTTTTACTCGTAGGATGTCTCATCTGAGGTGTGCCCTGAGAACGAGATATGTGCAGCTTCTATCGGGATTTGTCGGCACATTCGGGCGGTGTTGCTGGTCTTGTATTAACCTGTCGAAATGTCTTGTTGTACCAGGATACCGAGTCTGATCGGAATGTCTCGGGTGGAGGTCTATTCCTTCGTTGACCGTGAGAGCTTGTCATGGGCTAAGTTGGGACTCCCCTGCAGGGATTGAACTTTCAAAAGCCGTGCCCGCGGTTATGGGCAGATGGGAATTTGTTAATGTCCGGTTGTAGATAACTTAAACATTAACTTAATTAAAATGAATCAACCGTGTGTGTTACCGTGATGGCCTCTTCTCGGCGGAGTCCGGGAAGTGGACACGGTGTTGGAGTAATGTTTGCGCAGGTTGCTCTCTAGTTTCTCGCTCGTGCTTTGCCTCCTCTTCTCGCTCTCTTTTGCGAATAAGTTAGCCACCATATATGCTAGTCGCTTGCTGCAGCTACACATATTTTTACCTTACCCTACCTATTTAGCTTAAATAGTCTTGATCGCGAGGGTGCGAGATTGCTGAGTCCCTGTGGCTCACAGATTACTATTGCACCAGATGTAGGGCCAGATGATACAGCTCCAGATGGCGCGCTTGAGCTCAAGTGGGAGTACGACGAGGACTCTCAGCATTACTATGTTTCTTTTCCTGATGATCAGTAGTGGGGCCCAGTTGGGGTGATCGGGACCATGTCGCTTGTTGGGTTATCTTTTATTTTGGCGCCGTAGTCGGGCCATGAGTGTTTGGATGATGTATGTTATTTTTGTACTTGATTGACGTGGCGAGTGTAAGCCAACTATGTTATCCCTTTTATTTATCTATATTACATGGGATGTTTGTGATGATTGCCTGGCTTGTGACATATGCCTTCAATGCGATTATGCCTCTAAGTCGTGCCTCGACACGTGGGAGATATAGTCGCATCGAGGGTGTTACATCCAGGCGGTGTTAGTTGTGAAACTATTCCACATTTTCTTAAGTGTGTGCCAAATTCGTGACTCAAGTATTCTCCACCACGATCTGATCGCAAGAACTTGATTTTCCTGTCACGTTGATTCTCAACCTCACTCTGAAATTCCTTGAACTTTTGAAAGGTCTCAGACTTGTGTTTCATTAAGTAGACATACCCATATCTACTCAAGTCATCAGTGAGGGTGAGAAGATAACGATAGCCACCGCGAGCCTCAACACTCATTGGACCGCACACATCAGTATGTATGATTTCCAATAAGTTGGTTGCTCGCTCCATTGTTCCTGAGAACGGAGTCTTGGTCATTTTACCCATGAGGCATGGTTCACACGTGTCAAATGATTCGTAATCAAGAGACTCTAAAAGTCCATCTGCATGGAGCTTCTTCATGCGTTTGACACCTATGTGACCAAGGCGGCAGTGCCATAAGTATGTGGGACTATCATTATCAACCTTACATCTTTTGGTATTCACACTATGAATATGTGTAGCATTACGCTCAAGATTCATTAAGAATAAACCATTCACCATCGGAGCATGACCATAAAACATATCTCTCATATAAATAGAACAACCATTATTCTCGGATTTAAATGAGTAGCCATCTCGTATTAAACGAGATCCTGATACAATGTTCATGCTCAAAGCTGGCACTAAATAACAATTATTGAGGTTTAAAACTAATCCCGTAGGTAAATGTAGAGGTAGCGTGCCGACGGCGATCACATCGACCTTGGAACCATTCCCGACGCGCATCGTCACCTCGTCCTTCGCCAGTCTCCGCTATTCCGCGGCTCCTGCTTTGAGTTACAAATGTGAGCAACCACACCGGTATCAAATACCCAGGAGCTACTACGAGTACTGGTAAGGTACACATCAATTACATGTATATCACATATACCTTTCGTGATGCCGGCCTTCTTGTCCGCTAAGTATTTGGGGCAGTTCCGCTTCAAGTGACCACTTCCCTTGCAATAAAAGCACTCAGTCTCGGGCTTGGGTCCATTCTTTGGCTTCTTCCCGGCAGCTTGCTTACCGGGCGCGGCAACTCCCTTGCCGTCCTTCTTGAAGTTCTTCTTACCCTTGCCTTTCTTGAACTTAGTGGTTTTATTCACCATCAACACTTGACATTCCTTATTGACTTCTACCTCTGCTGATTTCAGCATTGAATATACCTCAAGAATGGTCTTTTCCATCCCCTGCATATTGAAGTTCATCACAAAGCTCTTGTAGCTCGGTGGAAGCGACTGAAGGATTCTGTCAATGACCGCGTCATCCGGGAGATTAACTCCCAGCTGAGTCAAGCGGTTATGCAACCCAGACATTCTAAGTATGCGCTCACTAACATAACTATTTTCCTCCATCTTACAGCTGAAGAACTTGTCGGAGACTTCATATCTCTCGACCCGGGCATGAGCTTGGAAAACCATTTTCAGCTCCTCGAACATCTCATATGCTCCGTGTCGCTCAAAACGCTTTTGGAGCCCCGGTTCTAAGCTGTAAAGCATGCCGCACTGAATGAGGGAGTAATCATCAGCACGTGTCTGCCAAGCGTTCATAACGTCTTGGTTCTGTGGGACGGGTGCGTCACCTAGCGGTTCTTCTAGGGCATAATCTTTCTTGGCAGCTATGAGGATGATCCTCAGGTTCCGGGCCCAGTCCGTATAGTTGCTGCCATTGTCTTTCAGCTTGGTTTTCTCTAGGAACGCATTGAAGTTGAGGACAATGTTGGCCATTTGATCTACAAGACATATTGTAAAGATTTTAGACTAAGTTCATGATAATTAAGTTCATCTAATCAAATTCTTCAATGAACTCCCACTCAGACAGACATCCCTCCAGTCATCTAAGTATAACATGATCCGAGTTAACTAGGCTGTGTCTGATCATCACGTGAGACGGACTAGTCAACATCGGTGAACATCTTCATGTTGATCGTATCTTCTATACGACTCATGCTCGACCTTTCGGTCTTCTGTGTTCTGAGGCCATGTCTGTACATGCTAGGCTCGTCAAGTCAACCTAAGTGTATTGCGTGTGTAAATCTGGCTTACACCCGTTGTATTCGAATGTTAGAATCTATCACACCCGATCATCACGTGGTGCTTCGAAACAACGAACCTTCGCAACGGTGCACAGTTAGGGGGGAACACTTTCTTGAAATTATTACGAGGGGTCATCTTATTTAAGCTACCATCGTTCTAAGCAAATAAGATGTAAAACATGATAAACATCACATGCAATCAAATAGTGACATGATATGGCCAATATCATTTGCTCCTTTGATCTCCATCTTCGGGGCTCCATGATCATCGTTGTCACCGGCATGACACCATGATCTCCATCATCGTGTCTTCTTGAAGTTGTCACGTCAACTATTACTTCTACTACTATGGCTAACGCTTTAGCAATAAAGTAAAGTAATTACATGACGTTTATGTTGACACGCAGGTCATAAATAAATAAAGACAACTCCTATGGCTCCTGCCGGTTGTCATACTCATCGACATGCAAGTCGTGATTCCTATTACAAGAACATGATCATCTCATACATCACATATATCATTCATCACATCCTTTTGCCATATCACATCACAAAACACTTGCTGCAAAAACAAGTTAGACATTCTCTAATTGTTGTTGCAAGTTTTTACGTGGCTGCTATCGGTTTCTAGCAAGAACGTTTCTTACCTACGCCGAAACCACAACGTGAATTGCCAAGTTCTATTTACCCTTCATAAGGACCCTGTTCATCGAATCCGATCCGACTAAAGTGGGAGAGACAGACACCCGCCAGCCACCTTATGCAACTAGTGCATGTCAGCCGGTGGAACCGGTCTCACGTAAGCGTACGTGTAAGGTTGGTCCGGGCCACTTCATCCCACGATGCCGCCGAATCAAGATAAGACTAGTAACGACAAGATAATTGACAATATCGACACCCACAACTACTTTGTGTTCTACTCGTGCATAGTAACTACGCATAGACCTAGCTCATGATGCCACTGTTGGGGAACGTTGCAGAAAACAAAAAAATTCCTACGTTTCACCAAGATCAATCTATGGAGTCAACTAGCAAAGAGAGGAGAGTGCATCTACATACCCTTGTAGATCGCGAGCGAAAGCGTTCAAGAGAACGGGGATGATGGAGTCGTACTCGCCATGATCCAAATCACCGATGACCAAGTGCCGAACGGACGGCACCTCCGCATTCAACACACGTACGGAGCGGATGACGTCTCCTCCTTCTTGATCCAGCAAGGGGGAAGGAGAGGTTGATGAAGATCCAGCAGCACGACGGCGTGGTGGTGGATGCAGCAATGATCGCAGCAGGGCTTCGCCGAGCTTCTGCGAGAGGGAGAGGTGTAGCAGGGGAGAGGGAGGCGCCAAGACTTGAGGTGCGGCTTCCCTCCCTCCTCCCCTTTATATAGGCCCCTTGGGGGGGCGCCGGCCCTGGAGAAGGGATCTCCCAAGGGGGGCGCCGGCCAAGGGGGGTGGAGTGCCCCCCAAGGCAAGTGGAGGCGCCCCCCCACCCTAGGGTTTCCAACCCTAGGCGCAGGGGGGGCCCAAGGGGGGAGCACCAGCCCACTATGGGCTGGTTCCCCTCCCCACTTCAGCCCATGGGGCCCTCCGAGATGGGTGGCCCCACCCGGTGGACCCCCGGGACCCATCCGGTAGTCCCGGTATAATACCGGTGACCCCGAATTTTTCCTGATGGCCGAAACTACACTTCCTATATATAATTCTTCACCTCCGGACCATTCCGGAGCTCCTCGTGACGTCCAGGATCTCATCCGGGACTCCGAACAACTTTCGGATTACTGCATACTCATATCTCTACAACCCTAGCATCACCGAACCTTAAGTGTGTAGATCCTACAGGTTCGGGAGACACGTAGACATGACCGAGACGGCTCTCCGACCAATAACCAACAACGGGATCTGGATACCCATGTTGGCTCCCACATGCTCCTCGATGATCTCATCGGATGAGCCACGATGTCCAGGATTCAAGCAACCCCGTATACAATTCCCTTTGTCAATCGGTATGTTACTTGCCCGAGACTCGATCGTCGGTATCCCAATAGCGTGTTCAGTCTCGTTACCAGCAAGTCACTTTACTCGTACCATAATGCATGATCTCGTGATCAACCACTTGATCACTTTGAGCTCATTATGATGATGCATTACCGAGTGGGCCCAGAGATACCTCTCCGTCATACGGAGTGACAAATCCCAGTCTTGATTCGTGCCAACCCAACAGACACTTTCGGAGACACCTGTAATGTACCTTTATAGTCACCCAGTTACGTTGTGACGTTTGGCACACCCAAAGCACTCATACGGTATCCGGGAGTTGCACAATCTCATGGTCTAAGGAAATGATACTTGACATTCAGAAAAGCTACCGCAAACGAACTACACGATCTTTGAGCTAAGCTTAGGATTGGGTCTTGTCCATCACATCATTCTCCTAATGATGTGATCCCGTTATCAATGACATCCCCATGTCTATAGCCAGGAAACCATGACTATCTGTTGATCAACGAGCTAGTAAACTAGAGGCTCACTAGGGACACATTGTGGTCTATGTATTCACACATGTATTACGATTTCCGGATAATACAATTATAGCATGAATAATAGACAATTATCATGAACAAGGAAATATAATAATCATTTTATTATTGCCTCTAGGGCATATTTCCAACAGTCTCCCACTTGCACTAGAGTCAATCATCTAGTTACATTGTGATTAATCGAACACCCATGGAATTCTGGTGTTGATCATGTTTTTCTCTAGGGAGAGGTTTAGTCAACGGATCTGCTACATTCAGGTTCGTATGTACTTTACAAATTTCTACGTCTCCATTTTGAACACTTTCACGAATGGAGTTGAAGAGACGCTTGATATGCCTGGTCTTCCTATGAAACCTGGGCTCCTTGGCAAGGGTAATAGCTCCAGTGTTGTCACAGAAGAGAGTCATCAGCCCTGACGCATTGGGTATGACTCCTAGGTCGGTAATGAACTCCTTCACCCAGACTGCTTCGTGTGCTGCCTCCGAGGTTGCCATGTACTCCGCTTCACATGTAGATCCCGCCACAACACTTTGCTTGCAACTGCACCAGCTTACTGCCCCACCATTCAAAATATACATGTATCCGGTTTGTGACTTAGAGTCATCCAGATCTGTGTCGAAGCTAGCGTCGACGTAACCCTTTACGACGAGCTCTTCGTCACCTCCATAAACGAGAAACATGTCCTTAGTCCTTTTCAGGTACTTCAGGATATTCTTGACCGCTGTCCAGTGTTCCATGCCGGGATTGCTTTGGTACCTTCCTACCAAACTTACGGCAAGGTTTACATCAGGTCTGGTACACAGCATGGCATACATAATAGACCCTATGGCTGAGGCATAGGGGATGACACTCATCTCTTCTATATCTTCTGCCGTGGTCGGACATTGAGCTGAGCTCAATTTCACACCTTGCAACACAGGCAAGAACCCCTTCTTAGACTGATCCATATTGAACTTCTTCAATATCTTATCAAGGTACGTGCTTTGTGAAAGACCTATGAGGCGTCTTGATCTATCTCTATAGATCTTGATGCCTAATATATAAGCAGCTTCTCCAAGGTCCTTCATTGAAAAACTCTTATTCAAGTAGGCCTTAATGCTGTCCAAAAGTTCTATATCATTTCCCATCAAAAGTATGTCATCTACATATAATATGAGAAATGCTACAGAGCTCCCACTCACTTTCTTGTAAACGCAGGCTTCTCCATAAGTCTGCATAAACCCAAACGCTTTGATCATCTCATCAAAGCGAATGTTCCAACTCCGAGATGCTTGCACCAGCCCATAAATCGAGCGTTGGAGCTTGCACACCTTATCAGCATTCTTAGGATCGACAAAACCTTCCGGCTGCATCATATACAATTCTTCCTTAAGGAAACCGTTAAGGAATGCCGTTTTGACGTCCATTTGCCATATCTCATAATCATAGAATGCGGCAATTGCTAACATGATTTGGACGGACTTCAGCTTTGCTACGGGTGAGAAAGTCTCATCGTAGTCAACCCCTTGAACTTGTCGATAACCTTTAGCGACAAGCCGAGCTTTATAGATGGTCACATTACCATCTGCGTCTGTCTTCTTCTTGAAGATCCATTTGTTTCCTATGGCTCACCGATTGACAGGCAAGTCAGCCAAAGTCCATACTTCGTTCTCATACATGGATCCTATCTCGAATTTCATGGCTTCCAGCCATTTGTCGGAATCTGGGCCCGCCATCACTTCTTCATAGTTCGAAGGTTCACCGTTGTCTAACAACATGATTTCCAAGACAGGGTTACGGTACCACTCTGGTGTGGAACGTGTCCTTGTGGACCTACGAAGTTCAGTAGCAACTTGATCTGAAGTTTCATGATCATCATCATCAACTTCCTCTCTAGTCGGTGCAGGCACCTCAGGAATATTTTCTTGAGCTGGGCCACTTACCGGTTCAAGAGGTAATACTTCATCAAGTTCTACCATCCTCCCACTTATTTCTTTCGAGAGAAACTCTTTCTCTACAAAGGACCCATTCTTGGCAACAAAGATCTTGCCCTCGGATCTGAGGTAGAAGGTATACCCAATAGTTTCTTTAGGGTATCCTATGAAGACGCATTTTTCCGATTTGGGTTCGAGCTTTTCAGGTTGAAGTTTCTTCACATAAGCATCGCATCCCCAAACTTTTAGAAATGACAACTTAGGTTTCTTCCCAAACCATAATTCATACGGTGTCGTCTCAACGGATTTCGACGGAGCCCTATTTAAAGTGAATGCGGCAGTCTCTAAAGCATAGCCCCAAAATGATAGCGGTAAATCGGTAAGAGACATCATAGATCGCACCATATCTAATAGAGTGTGATTACGACGTTCGGACACACCATTACGCTGAGGAGTTCCATGCGGCGTTAGTTGTGAAACTATTCCACATTTTCTTAAGTGTGTGCCAAATTCGTGACTCAAGTATTCTCCCCCACGATCTGATCGCAAGAACTTGATTTTCCTGTCACATTGATTCTCAACCTCACTCTGAAATTCCTTGAACTTTTGAAAGGTCTCAGACTTGTGTTTCATTAAGTAGACATACCCATATCTACTCAAGTCATTAGTGAGGGTGAGAACATAACGATAGCCACCGCGAGCCTCAACACTCATTGGACCGCACACATCAGTATGTATGATTTCCAATAAGTTGGTTGCTCGCTCCATTGTTCCTGAGAACGGAGTCTTGGTCATTTTACCCATAAGGCATGGTTCACACGTGTCAAATGATTTGTAATCAAGAGACTCTAAAAGTCCATCTGCATGGAGCTTCTTCATGAGTTTGACACCTATGTGACCAAGGCGGCAGTGCCACAAGTATGTGGGACTATCATTATCAACCTTACATCTTTTGGTATTCACACTATGAATATGTGTAGCATTACGCTCGAGATTCATTAAGAATAAACCATTCACCATTGGAGCATGACCATAAAACATATCTCTCATATAAATAGAACAACCATTATTCTCAGATTTAAATGAGTAGCCATCTCGTATTAAACGAGATCCTGATACAATGTTCATGCTCAAAGCTGGCACTAAATAACAATTATTGAGGTTTAAAACTAATCCCGTAGGTAAATGTAGAGGTAGCGTGCCGACGGCGATCACATCGACCTTGGAACCATTCCCGACGCGCATCGTCACCTCGTCCTTCGCTAGTCTCCGCTTATTCCGCAGCTCCTGCTTTGAGTTACAAATGTGAGCAACCGCACCGGTATCAAATACCCAGGAGCTACTACGAGTACTGGTAAGGTACACATCAATTACATGTATATCACATATACCTTTCGTGATGCCAGCCTTCTTGTCTGCTAAGTATTTGGGGCAGTTCCGCTTCAAGTGACCACTTCCCTTGCAATCAGTCTCGGGCTTGGATCCATTCTTTGGCTTCTTCCCGGCAGCTTGCTTACCGGGCGCGGCAACTCCCTTGCCGTCCTTCTTGAAGTTCTTCTTACCCTTGCCTTTCTTGAACTTAGTGGTTTTATTCACCATCAACACTTGATGTTCCTTTTTGACTTCTACCTCTGCTGATTTCAGCATTGAATATACCTCAGCAATGGTATTTTCCATCCCCTGCATATTGAAGTTCATCACAAAGCTCTTGTAGCTCGGTGGAAGCGACTGAAGGATTCTGTCAATGACCGCGTCATCCGAGAGATTAACTCCCAGTTGAGTCAAGCAGTTTTGCAACCCAGACATCCTAAGTATGTGCTCACTAACAGAACTATTTTCCTCCATCTTACAGCTGAAGAACTTGTCAGAGACTTCATATCTCTCGACCCGGGCATGAGCTTGGAAAACCATTTTCAGCTCCTCGAACATCTCATATGCTTCGTGTCACTCAAAACGCTTTTGGAGCCCCGGTTCTAAGCTGTAAAGCATGCCGCACTGAACGAGGGAGTAATCATCAGCACATGTCTGCCAAGCGTTCATAACTTCTTGGTTTTGTGGGACGGGTGCGTCACCTAGCAGTGCTTCTAGGACATAATCTTTCTTGGCAGCTATGAGAATGATCCTCAGGTTCCAGACCCAGTCCATATAGTTGCTGCCATCGTCTTTCAGCTTGCTTTTCTCTAGGAACGTGTTGAAGTTGAGGACAACGTTGTCCATTTGATCTACAAGACATATTGTAAAGATTTTAGACTAAGTTCATGATAATTAAGTTCATCTAATCAAATTATTCAATGAACTCCCACTCAGACAGACATCCCTCCAGTCATCTAAGTATAACATGATCCGAGTTAACTAGGCCGTGTCCGATCATCACGTGAGACGGACTAGTCAACATCGGTGAACATCTTCATGTTGATCGTATCTTCTGTACGACTCATGCTCGACCTTTCGGTCTTTTGTGTTCTGAGGCCATGTCTGTACATGCTAGGCTCGTCAAGTCAACCTAAGTGTATTGCGTGTGTAAATCTGGCTTACACCCGTTGTATTCGAACGTTAGAATCTATCACACCCGATCATCACGTGGTGCTTCGAAACAACAAACCTTCGCAACGGTGCACAGTTAGGGGGAACACTTTCTTGAAATTATTACGAGGGATTATCTTATTTAAGCTACCGTCGTTCTAAGCAAATAAGATGTAAAACCTGATAAACATCACATGCAATCAAATAGTGACATGATATGGCCAATATCATTTGCTCCTTTGATCTCCATCTTCGGGGCTCCATGATCATCGTTGTCACCGGCATGACACCATGATCTCCATCATCGTGTCTTCTTGACGTTGTCACATCAACTATTACTTCTACTACTATGGCTAACGCTTTAGCAATAAAGTAAAGTAATTACATGACGTTTATGTTGACATGCAGGTCATAAATAAATAAAGACAACTCCTATGGCTCCTGCCGGTTGTCATACTCATCGACATGCAAGTCGTGATTCCTATTACAAGAACATGATCATCTCATACATCACATATATCATTCATCACATCTTTTGGCCATATCACATCACAAAACACTTGCTGCAAAAACAAGTTAAACATTCTCTAATTGTTGATGCAAGTTTTTACGTGGCTGCTATAGGTTTCTAGCAAGAACGTTTCTTACCTACGCCAAAACCACAACGTGAATTGCCAATTTATATTTACCCTTCATAAGGACCCTGTTCATCGAATACGATCCGACTAAAGTGGGAGAGACAGACACCCGCCAGCCACCTTATGCAACTAGTGCATGTCAGCCGGTGGAACCAGTCTCACGTAAGCGTACGTGTAAGGTTGGTCCGGGCCGCTTCATCCCACGATGCCGCCTAATCAAGATAAGACTAGTAACGGCAAGATAATTGACAATATCGACGCCCACAACTACTTTGTGTTCTACTCGTGCATAGTAACTATGCATAGACCTAGCTCATGATGCCACTGTTGGGGAACGTTGCAGAAAACAAAAAAATTCCCTACGTTTCACCAAGATCAATCTATGGAGTCAACTAGCAATGAGAGGAGAGTGCATCTACATACCCTTGTAGATCACGAGCGGAAGCGTTCAAGAGAACGGGGATGATGGAGTCGTACTCGCGGTGATCCAAATCACCGATGACCAAGTGCCGAATGGACGGCACCTCCGCGTTCAACACACGTACGGAGCGGATGACGTCTCCTCCTTCTTGATTCAGCAAGGGGGAAGGAGAGGTTGATGAAGATCCAGCAGCACGACGGTGTGGTGGTGGATGCAGCAATGATCGCAGCAGGGCTTCGCCGAGCTTCTGTGAGAGGGAGAGGTGTAGCAGGGGAGAGGGAGGCGCCAAGACTTGAGGTGCGGCTGCCCTCCCTCCTCCCCTTTATATAGGCCCCTTGGGGGGCGCCGGCCCTGGAGATGGGATCTCCCAAGGGGGGCGGCGGCCAAGGGGGTGGAGTGCCCCCCAAGGCAAGTGGAGGCGCCCTCCCACCCTAGGGTTTCCAACCCTAGGCGCAGGGGGCCCAAGGGGGGGCGCACCAGCCCACTATGGGCTGGTTCCCCTCCCCACTTCAGACCCCCGAACCGCATAACCCTCGCTGGCTCAAAGATGATCTGGACATCATCCAGTGGCTATACACGTGCATCTCCACCGAGTTGTTCAACCTCGTCGTCAAGGACGGCGCCACGGCATGCAACATCTGGACAAAGCTCCGGCGTCTCTTCCAGGACAATTGTGATGCGTGCATCTCCGCCCTCAACACCGAGCTCTGCACGATCACCCAGGGAGATCGCCCTGTCGGCGTCTTCTGTCAACATATCAAGGCGATTGGCGACGAACTCCGTGAACTCAGAGAAACCGTTGGCGATCGCTCTCTCCTTCACACGCTCATGGGCGGCCTCGACGAGCGGTTTGCTCCGCAGGCGTTGCTGATCCCGCTTCTCCGCCCACTGCTGACCCTCTCCGAGGCAAGATCCATGTTGCAACTCGAGGAACGGACATAGGCGTGCAAGACTGGAGCTCCCCGCCTCTTCCACACCACGACGCGCCCCGCTCCACCACCGGCGGCCTCCTCGCCTACGCCACCCACTGCGCAACCGCCCCCAGGATGGCGTCCCAGCCCCAACTACAAGGAGAAGAACCCAATTTATCATCCACCGAAGCACAACTCGTCAGCGTCCTCTGCGCCTCCACCTCTGGCTCCCGCGGCGCCACCAGCACCCATGCCATCTGCAGCGCCTCCCTCGTCGGCTCCTTCAGCATGGTGCCCCTCACCTGATCCATGGTCCATGCCTAGGACTGCACCTTCACCATACGGTGCTCCGCCTGTGTATAGTGGGGCTTGGGCGCCTGGTATGCGCCCGTCTGTCAGCGCCCCCAGCCTTCTCGGTTCCCGGCCGCCGGCACACGCCTACACAGCTTATGCGCTATTGTGCCAGTCTACTCCAGCTCCCATGGCATCATCCATGTACCCCTATGGCGCTCCTCCACTTGCAACCTGGGACGTGGGTGGTCCCTCGACGCAGCCATCTTCATCAACTTACCCTTCGGCTGCCTCTACTTCAACATCAGCACCACCTACCTGGGATCAAGCTGCTCTCATTGCCGCTCTGAATTGACTTACCACACAGGACACAAGTACCGAATGGATCTTCGACTCTGGTGCATCCTCTCATATGTCTGCATCTAGCTGTACGCTTTCCTCTATACATCCTTCTATTCTGTTTCCATCTATAACCATCGCCGATGGCTCCATTGTACCTATTTCATGTGTTGGTTCCACTAGCATTCCCTCCTCTAGGTCACCTCTTCTTCTCCGTGAAGTTCTAGTAGCCCCTGCTCTTATCAAAAAACTTAATTTATGTTCGTCGTTTTACGATTGATAACCAAGTTTCTGTCGAATTCGATCCTTTTGGGTTGTCTGTGAAGGATCTCCACAGCAAGGCAGTGATAGCTCGGTTCAATAGTTTTGGCGATCTCTACGCGATTCACGGCGCATCTTCCTCACCAGCTCAAGCCACGCATGCTTCCGTGACTCTCTGGCATCGTTGCTTTGGTCATCCCAACACCACCACGACGTCCAAGCTTCTTCAAGAATTCCAGCTTTCGCATGATCGAGCCTCCCACGACTCCACTCTATGTCAAGCATGTCAGTTAGGCAAACATGTCCGGTTACCCTTTGGCATGTCTACCACTAGTAGTATTTTTCCCTTTGAATTGTTGCATTGTGATCTCTGGACCTCCCCTCTACCTAGTGTGTCTGGTTTTAAATATTACCGTACTCGTGGATGATTATTCCCACTACATATGGACCTTTCCCATTCGCAACAAATCTTATGTGCATAATCTCTTTGTTAACTTTCAGTAATATGTCTACACTCACTTCTCTCTTCCCATTCGTTTCTTACAAGGTGACAATGGATGAGAATTCGACAACGCTCGCGACCGTGACTTCTTTCTTCACCACGGTATCCTTCTATGATGCTCATGCCCCTACACCTCTTCCCAAAACGGCAAGGTGGAGCGTTCTCTTCGCACGATCAACGACATCCTACGTACCCTCCTCATCCAAGCCTCCATGCCACCAAAATTCTGGGTTGAAGCCCTCCGTCATGCCACCTATCTTCTTAACATACGCCCCACCACCAAATCCCCTAAATTTTCTCCATATGAATCTTTATTTCTTACTGCACCTCCATACGATAGCCTACGTGTTTTCGGCTGCCTGTGCTATCCCAATCTCAGTGCAACAACACCTCACAAACTCTCTCCTAGATCCTTGCCATGTGTCTTTCTCGGCTACTTCGATTCTCACAAGGGTTGTCGTTGTCTTGATCTATAGACCGGCCGTGTCCTCATCTCTCGCCATGTCACATTCGACAAAACAGTCTTCCCCTACGCCTCTCACTCCCAGCCAGGTTTTTTTGCACCAATTTTTGCCACTAATTGTACTACAACCGACTCCCCTCTGATCAACGTGCATGGAGCTCGCATGCATGGCCCTGTTCACATGGTCATGTCACCTGCCAATCACCCACCTGACCCTCCCACCACTATAGCGACCGATCCGTCCGTGCACGTAGCCTATCCGGGCTCTGTGCCTTCTCTCTCTCCCAACCATTGCCCACCATCCCCACCCAGCATCCAGCCCCATGCTACCCCACCCAACTCACTGGGCCCTGCCACCACATCGTCCCTGCATGTCACTTATCCCTCGCATGCATCGTCCGCTGCCTTGCCTCACGTATCAGCCGATCTACCATCTGGCTCTTCGTCTTCCCCTCCATCCCAGCCACCACGTCATCCCCTCCCATTGCTATTCCCGTTCCAATTCCGTCCAATGATCACACAATGCACACACGCAGCAAGTCAAGCTTCGGTCTCCTCGTTGATCGCCTAAACTTCACCGCATCGTCCACCCCTGTCTCTCCCATTCCCTCCTCTTACAAAGCGGCTCTCCTCGACCCAAACTGGTTCCATGCCATGAAGGAGGAGTATGATGCTCTTCTTCTCAACAACACCTGGTCCCTTGTTCCTCGTCCACACGGAGCCAACGCCGTCTCCGAGAAATGGGTTTTTCGGCATAAATTCAACTCAGATGGCTCTCTCTCTCTCGCTACAAGGCTAGGTGGGTTTGTCGTGGTGATTCTCAGCAAGCCGGTATTGACTCTGACGAAACCTTCTCTCCCATGGTTAAACCAAGCATGATCCGAGTCGTTCTCAGCCTTGTCGTTTCTTCTTCCTGGCCAATCCACCAGTTAGATGTCAAGAATGCTTTTCTCCATGGATCCCTCCATGAAACAGTTTTCTGCCGACACCCTCTTGGCTTCGTCCAACCATCGTTTCCCGATCACGTCTGCCACCTTAACAAATCACTCTACGGTCTTAAGCATGTACCACGTGCATGGTTTCATCGCTTTGCCACATTCATTCACACCCTCGGCTTTATCCCTTCCCGCTCGGACTCCTTGAAGGAAATATGCCCTAGAGGCAATAATAAAGTTGTTATTTATATTTCCTTATATCATGATAAATGTTTATTATTCGTGATAGAATTGTATTAACTGGAAACTTAGTACATGTGTGAATACATAGACAAACAGAGTGTCAATAGTTTGCCTCTACTTGACTAGCTCGTTGAATCGATGATGGTTATGTTTCCTAACCATAGACATGAGTTGTCATTTGATTAACGGGATCACATCATTAGAGAATGATGTGATGGACTTGACCCATCCGTTAGCTTAGCACGATGATTGTTTAGTTTGTTGCTATTGCTTTCTTCATGACTTATACATGTTCCTATGACTATGAGATTATGCAACTCCCAAGTACCAGAGGAACACTTTGTGTGCTACCAAACGTCACAACGTAATTGGGTGATTATAAAGGTGCTCTACAAGTGTCTCCGATGGTACTTGTTGAGTTGGCATAGATCGAGATTAGGATTTGTCACGCCGATTGTCGGAGAGGTACCGGAACCCCCCCCCCCCCCCCGGGATTAATGGGCCTTGTTGGGACCTAGTGGAGAGAGAGAGAGAGAGGGGCCGGCCAGGGCAGGCCACACGCCCCCTCCCCTTGAGTCTGAATAGGACAAGGAAGGGGGGCCTTGCCTTTCCCCTCTCCCACTCCTTCCTTCCCCCTCCTAGTGGGACTAGGAAAGGGGAGTCCCACTACCACTAGGAGGAGGACTCCTCCTCTTGGCGCGCCCTGCTAGGGCCGGCCAGCCTCCACCTTGCTCCTTTATATACGGCGGCAGGGGCACCCCAAGACACAGAAGTTGATCAGTTGATCTTTTAGCCGTGTGCGGTGCCCCCTCCACCATAATCCACCTCGGTCATATCGTAGCGGTGCTTAGGCGAAGCCCTGCGTCGGTAGCATCATCATCACCGTCATCATGCTGTCGTGCTGACGAAACTCTCCCTCGAAGCTGTGCTGGATCGGAGTTCGTGGGACGTCACCGAGTTGAACGTGTGCTGAACTCAGAGGTGTCGTACGTTCGGTACTTGGACCGGTCAGATCGTGAAGACGTACGACTACATCAACCGTGTTCTCATAACTCTTCCTCTTATGGTCTTCGAGGGTACGTGGACGACACTCTCCCCTCTCGTTGATATGCATCAGCATGATCTTGCGTGTGCGTAGGAATTTTTTTGAAATTACTACGTTCCCCAACAGTGGCATCCGAGCCAGGTTTATGCGCAGATGTTATATGCACGAGTAGAACACAAAGGAGTTGTGGGCGTGGGTATGTACATATTGCTTGACGTCACTAGTTGATTCTTGATTCAGCGACATTGTTGGATGAAGCGGCCCAGACCGACATTACGCGTACGCTTACGCGAGACTGGTTCTACCGACGTGCTTCGCACACAGGTGGCTAGTGGGTGTCTGTTTCTCCAGCTTTAGTTGAATCGGATTCAATGAACAGGGTTCTTTCTGAAGATCAAAAAGCAATCACTATACCGCATTGTGGTTTTTGATGCGTAGGTAAGAATGGTTCTTGCTCAGCCCATAGCAGCCACGTAAAACTTGCAACAAAAAAGTAGAGGGCGTCTAACTTGTTTTTGCAGGGCATGCTGTGATGTGATATGGTCAAGACATGATGCTAAATTTTATTGTATGAGATGATCATATTTTGTAACATAGTTATCGGCAACTGGCAGGAGCCATATGGTTGTCGCTTTATTGTATGAAATGCAATTGCCATGTAATTGCTTTACTTTATCACTAAGTGGTAGCGATAGTCGTGGAGGCAATAGTTGGCATGACGACAACGATGCTTCGATGGAGATCAAGGTGTCAAGCCGGTGACGACGGTGATCATGATGGTGCTTTGGAGATGGAGATCACATGCACAAGATGATGATGGCCATATCATATCACTTATATTGATTGCATGTGATGTTTATCTTTTATGCATCTTATTTTGCTTAGATTGACGGTAGCATTATAAGATGATCTCTCACTAAATTATCAAGAAGTGTTCTCACTTATATAGTAGATATGATCAACATAGTGATGTTCACCAGTGAAAACTACTCCACCTCACGTGATGATCGGACATGGTTTAGTTGATATGGATCACGTGATCACTTAGATGATTACAGGGATGTCTGTCTAAGTGGGAGTTCTTAAGTAATATGATTAACTGAACTTTAATTTATCATGAACTTAGTACATGATAGTATTTTGCATGTCTATGTTGCTGTAGATAGATGGCCCGTGCTGTTGTTCCATTGAACTTTAATGTGTTCCTTGAGAAAGCAAAGTTGAAAGATGATGGTAGCAATTACACGGACCGGGTCCGTAACTTGAGGATTATCCTCATTGCGGCACAGAAGAATTATGTCCTGGAAGCATTGCTAGGTGCCAAACCCGTTGCAGGAGCAATGCCAGATGTTATGAACGTCTGGCAGAGCAAAGCTGATGACTACTCGATAGTTCAGTGTGTCATGCTTTACGGCTTAGAACCGGGACTTGAACGACGTTTTGAACGTCATGGAGCATATGAGATGTTCCCGGAGTTAAAGTTAATATTTCAAGCAAATGCCCAGACTGAGAGATATGAAGTCTCCAATAAGTTCTACAGCTGCAAGATGGAGGAGAATAGTTCTGTCAGTGAACATATACTCAGAATGTCTAGGTACCACAACCACTTGACTCAACTGGGAGTTAATCTTCCTGATGATAGTGTCATTGACAAAGTTCTTCAATCACTACCACCAAGCTATAAGAGCTTTGTGATGAACTATAATATGCAAGGGGTGGATAAGGTGATTCCCGAGCTCTTCGCAATGCTAAAGGCTGCGGAGGTAGAAATCAAGAAGGAGCATTAAGTGTTGATGGTCAACAAGACCACCAGTTTCAAGAAAAAGGGTAAAGGGAAGAAGGGGGACTTCAAGAAGAACAACAAGCCAGTTGCTGCTCAAGTGAAGAAACCCAAGTTTGGACCAAAGCCTGAAACTGAGTGCTTCTACTGCAAAGGGACTGGTCACTGGAAGCGGAATTGCCCCAAGTATTTGGCGGATAAGAAGGATGGCAAGGTGAACAAAGGTATATGTGATATACATGTTATTGATGTGTACCTTACTAATGCTCGCAGTAGCACCTGGGTATTTGATACTATTTCTGTTGCTAATATTTGCAACTCGAAACAGGGGCTAGGGATTAAGCGAAGATTGGCTAAGGACGAGGTGACGATGCATGTGGGAAATGGTTCCAAAGTCGATGTGATCGCGGTCGGCACGCTACCTCTACATCTACCTTTGGGATTAATTTTAGACCTGAATAATTGTTATTTGGTGCCAACGTTGAGCATGAACATTATATCTGGATCTTGTTTGATGCGAGACGGTTATTCATTTAAATCTAAGAAAAATGGTTGTTCTATTTATATGAGTAATATCTTTTATGGTCATGCACCCTTGAAGAGTGGTCTATTTTTGATGAATCTCGATAGTAGTGATACACATATTCATAATATTGAAGCCAAAAGATGCAGAGTTGATAATGATAGTGCAACTTATTTATGGCACTACCGTTTAGGTCATATTGGCGTAAAGCGCATGAAGAAACTCCATTCTGATGGACTTTTGGAATCACTTGGTACTTGCGAACCATGCCTCATGGGCAAGATGACTAAAACGCCGTTCTCCGGAACTATGGAGCGAGCAACAGATTTGTTGGAAATCATACATACTGATATATGTGGTCCGATGGATGTTGAGGCTCGCGGCGGCTATCGTTATTTTCTCACCTTGACAGATGATTTGAGCAGATATGGGTATATCTACTTGATGAAACATAAGTCTGAAACATTTTAAAAGTTCAAAGAATTTCAGTGTGAAGTGAAAAATCATCATAACAAGAAAATAAAGTTTCTGCGATCTGATCATGGACGAGAATATTTGAGTTATGAGTTTGGTCTTCATTTGAAACAATGCGGAATAGTTTCGCAACTCACGCCACCTGGAACACCACAGCGTAATGGTGTGTCCGAACGTCGTAATCATACTTTACTAGATATGGTGCGATCTATGATGTCTCTTACTGATTTACCGCTATCGTTTTGGGGTTATGCTTTAGAGACGATTGCATTCACGTTAAATAGGGCACCATCTAAATCCGTTGAGATGACACCTTATGAACTATGGTTTGGCAAGAAACCAAAGTTGTCGTTTCTCAAAGTTTGGGGCTGCGATGCTTATGTGAAAAATCTTGAACCTGATAAGCTCGAACCCAAATCGGAGAAATGTGTCTTCATAGGATACCCAAAGGATACTATTGGGTACACCTTCTATCACAGATCCAAAGGCAAGACATCCATTGCTAAGAATGGATCCTTTCTAGAGAAGGAGTTTCTCTCGAAAGAAGTGAGTGGGAGGAAAGTAGAACTTGATGAGGTAATTGTACCTGCTCCCTTATTAGAAAGTAGTTCATCACAGAAATCTGTTCCTGTGACTCCTACACCAATTAGTGAGGAAGCTAATGATGAAGATCATGTAACTTCAGATCAAGTTACTACCGAACCACGTAGGTCAACCAGAGTAAGATCCGCACCAGAGTGGTATGGTAATCCTGTTCTAGAAGTCATGTTACTTGACCATGAGTCCATGACGAACCTACGAACTATGAGGAAGCGATGATGAGCCCAGATTCCGCAAAATGGCTTGAGGCCATGAAATCTGAGATGGGATCCATGTATGAGAACAAAGTGTGGACTTTGGTTGACTTGCCCGATGATCGGCAAGCCATCAAGAATAAATGGATCTTCAAGAAGAAGACTGACGCCAACGGTAATGTTACTGTCTACAAAGCTTGACTTGTTGCGAAAGGTTTTTGACAAGTTCAAGGAGTTGACTACGATGAGACCTTCTCACCTGTAGCGATGCTTAAGTCCATCCGAATCATGTTAGCAATTGTCACATTTTATGATTATGAAATTTGGCAAATGGATGTAAAGACTGCATTCCTGAATGGATTTCTGGAAGAAGAGTTGTATATGATGCATCCTGAAGGTTTTATCGATCCAAAGGGTGCTAACAAAGTGTGCAAACTCCAGCGATCCATCTATGGACTGCTGCAAGCATCTCGGAGTTGGAATAAACGTTTTGATAGTGTGATCAAAGCATATGGTTTTATACAGACTTTTGGAGAAGCCTGTATTTACAAGAAAGTGAGTGGGAGCTCTGTAGCATTTCTAATATTATATGTGGATGACATATTGTTGATTGGAAATGACATAGAATTTCTGGATAGCATAAAAGGATACTTTAATAAGAGTTTTTCAATGAAAGACCTCGGTGAAGCTGCTTATATATTGGGCATCAAGATCTATAGAGATAGATCAAGACGCTTAATTGGACTTTCACAAAGCACATACCTTGATAAAGTTTTGAAAAACTTCAAAATGGATCAAGCAAAGAAAGGGTTCTTGCATGTGTTACAAGGTGTGAAATTGAGTCAAACTCAATTCCCGACCACTGCAGAAGATAGAGAGAAAATGAAAGGTGTTCCCTATGCTTCAGCCATAGGCTCTATCTGTATGCAATGCTGTGTACCAGACCTGATGTGTGCCTTGCTATTAGTTTAGCAGGGAGGTACCAAAGTAATCCAGGAGTGGATCACTGGACATCGGTCAAGAACATCCTAAAATACCTGAAAAGGACTAAGGATATGTTTCTCGTTTATGGAGGTGACAAAGAGCTCGTCGTAAATGGTTACGTCAATGCAAGCTTTGACACTGTTCTGGATGACTCTAAGTCACAAACCGGATACGTGTTTTTATTGAATGGTGGAGCTGTCAGTTGGTGCAGTTCTAAGCAAAGCGTCGTGGCAGGATCTACGTGTGAAGCGGAGTACATAGCTGCTTCGGAAGCAGCAAATGAAGGAGTTTGGATGAAGGAGTTCATATCCAATCTAGGTGTCATACCTGGTGCATCGGGTCCAATGAATATCTTTTATGATAATACTGGTGCAATTGCCTTGGCAAAGGAATCCAGATTTCACAAAAGAACCAAGCACATCAAGAGACGCTTCAATTCCATCCACGATCAAGTCAAGGAGGGAGACATAGAGATTTGCAAGATACATACAGATCTGAATGTTGCAGACCTGTTGACTAAGCCCCTCTCACAAGCAAAACATGATCAGCACCAAGACTCCATGGGTGTTAGAATCATTACTGTGTAATCTAGATTATTGACTCTAGTGCAAGTGGGAGACTGAAGGAAATATGCCCTAGAAGCAATAATAAAGTTGTTATTTATATTTCCTTATATCATGATAAATGTTCATTATTCTTGCTAGAATTTTATTAACCGGAAACTTAGTACATGTGTGAATACATAGACAAACAGAGTGTCACTAGTTCGCCTCTACTTGACTAGCTTGTTGAATCAATGATGGTTATGTTTCCTAACCATAGACATGAGTTGTCATTTGATTAACGGGATCACATCATTAGAGAATGATGTGATTGACTTGACCCATCCGTTAGCTTCGCACGATGATCGTTTAGTTTGTTGCTATTGCTTTCTTCTTGACTTATACATGTTCCTATGACTATGAGATTATGCAACTCCCAAGTACCAGAGGAACACTTTGTGTGCTACCAAACGTCACAACGTAATTGGGTGATTATAAAGGTGCTCTAAAAGTGTCTCCGATGGTACTTGTTGAGTTGGCATAGATCGAGATTAGGATTTGTCACTCCGATTGTCGGAGAGGTATCTCTGGGACCTCTCGGTAATGCACATCACAATAAGCCTGGCAAGCAATGTAGCTAATGAGTTAGTTACGGGATGTAGCATTATGGAACGAGTAAAGATACTTGCCGGTGACGAGATTGAACTAGGTATTAAGATACCGACGATCGAATCTCGGGCAAGTAACATACCGATGACAAAGGGAACAACGTATGTTGTTATGCGGTTTGATCGATAAAGATCTTCGTAGAATATGTAGGAACCAATATGAGCATCCAGGTTCCGCTATTGTTTATTGACCGGAGACGAGTCTCGGTCATGTCTACATAGTTCTCGAACCCGTAGGGTCCACACGCTTAAAGTTCGGTGACTATCGGTAATATGAGTTTATGTGTTTTGATGTACCGAAGGTAGTTCGGAGTCACGGATATGATCACGGACATGACAAGGAGTCTCGAAATGGTCGAGACATAAATATTGATATAATTGAAGCCTATATTTGGACATCGGAATAGTTCCGGGTGAAATCGGGATTTTACCGGAGTGCCGGGGGGGTTACCGGAACCCCCCAGGGGTTAATGGGCCTTGTTGGGCCCTAGTGGAGAGATAGAGGGGCCGGCCAGGGCAGGCCGCGCGCCCACTCCCCTTGAGCCCGAATAGGACAAGGAAGGGGGTGATGTCTACTACACAACCTTCTTCTTGTAGACGTTGTTGGGCCTCCAAGTGCAGAGGTTTGTAGGACAGTACCAAATTTCCCTCAAGTGGATGACCTAAGGTTTATCAATCCGTAGGAGGCGTAGGATGAAGATGGTCTCTCTCAAGCAACCCTGCAACCAAATAACAAAGAGTCTCTTGTGTCCCCAACACATCCAATACAATGGTAAATTGTATAGGTGCACTAGTTCGACGAAGAGATGGTGATACAAGTGGTATATGGATAGTAGATAAAGGTTTTTGTAATCTGAAAATATAAAAACAGCAAGGTAACAAGTGGTAAAAGTGAGCGTAAACGGTATTGCAATGCGTTGAAACATGGCCTAGGGTTCATACTTTTGCTAGTGTAAGTTCCGTCAACAATACTAACATAATTGGATCACATAACTATCCCTCAACATGCAACAAATAGTCACTCCAAAGTCACTAATAGCGGAGAACGAACGAAGAGATTATGGTAGGGTATGAAACCACCTCAAAGTTATTCTTTCCAATCAATCCGTTGGGCTATTCCTATAAGTGTCACAAACAGCCCTAGAGTTCGTACTAGAATAACACCTTAAGATACAAATCAACCAAAACCCTAATGTCACCTAGATACTCCAATGTCACCTCAAGTATTCGTGGGTATGATTATACGATATGCATCACACAATCTCAATTCATCTACTCAATCCAACACATAGAACCTCAAAGAGTGCCCCAAAGTTTCTACCGGAGAATCACGACGAAAATGTGTTCCAACCCCTATGCATAGGTTCATGGGCGGAACCCGCAAGTTGATCACCAAAACATACATCAAGTGAATCACATGATATCCCATTGTCACCACAAATATCCATGGCAAGACATACATCAAGTGTTCTCAAATCTTAAAAGACTCAATCCGATAAGATTACTTCAAAGGGGAAACTCGATTCATTACAAGAGAGAAGAGGGGGGGAGAAACATAAGATCCAACTATAATAGCAAAGCTCGCGATACATTAAGATCGTGCCAAATCAAGAACACGAGAGAGAGAGAGAGAGAGATCAAACACATAGCTATTGGTACATACCCTCAGCCCTGAGGGAGAACTACTCCCTCCTCGTCATGGAGAGCACCGAGATGATGAAGATGGCCACCGGAGAGGGATTGCCCCTCCGGCAGGGTGCCAGAACGGGTCTAGGTTGGCTTTCGGTGGCTACGGAGGCTTCTGGCAGCGGAACTCCCGATCTAATCTCCGCTCTGGAAGTTTTAGGGTACGACAATATATATGGGTGCAGAAAGTATGTCGGAGGAGCCACGGAGGCCCCACGAGGCAGGGGGCGCGCCCTAGGGGGGTGGGCGCGCCCCCACCCTCGTGGGCAGCCCGTGTCTCCCCTGACGTGCACTCCAAGTTCCCTGGGTTGCTTTCCTTCCAAAAATAACTTCTCCAGTTGATTTCGTTCCGTTTCAACTCCGTTTGATATTCCTTTTCTTCGAAACACTGAAATAGGCATAAAACAGCAAATCTGGGCTGGGCCTCCGGTTAATAGGTTAGTCCCAAAAGTAATATAAAAGTGGATAATAAAGCCCAATATTGCCCAAAGCAGTAGATAATATAGCATGGAGCAATCAAAAATTATAGATACGTTGGAGACGTATCAAGCATCCCCAAGCTTAATTCCTGCTCGTCCTCGAGTAGGTAAATGATAAAAAAGATAATTTTTGATGTGGAATGCTAGTTGGCATAATTTCAATGTAATTCTTCCTACTTGTGATATGAATATTCAGATCCAAAGATTCAAGATAAAAGTTCATCTTGACATAAAAATAATAATACTTCAAGCATACTAACTAAGAAATCATGTCTTCTCAAAATAACATGGCCAAAGAGAGCTATCCCTACAAAATCATATAGTCTGGCTATGCTCTATCTTCACCACACAAAATATTTAAATCATGCACAACCCCGATGACAAGCCAAGCAATTGTTTCATACTTTTAATGTTCTCAAACTTTTTCAATCTTCACGCAATACATGAGCGTGAGCCATGGATATAGCACTTTAGGTGGAATAGAATGGTGGTTGTGGAGAAGACAAAAAGGAGAAGATAGTCTCACATCAACTAGGCGTATCAACGGGCTATGGAGATGCCCATCAATAGATATCAATGTGAGTGAGTAGGGATTGCCATGCAACGGATGCACTAGAGCTATAAGTGTATGAAAGCTCAACAAAAGAAACTAGTGGGTGTGCATCCAACTTGCTTGCTCACGAAGACCTAGGGCATTTTGAGGAAGCCCATCATTGGAATATACAAGCCAAGTTCTATAATGAAAGATTCCCACTAGTATATGAAAGTGACAACATAGGAGACTCTCTATCATGAAGATCATTGTGCTATTTTGAAGCACAAGTGTGGTAAAAGGATAGTAGCATTGTCCCTTTTTTTGGGGCCTTCTTTTTTTCTTTGGCCTTTATTTTTTTATTTGGCCTTCCTTTTTTATTTTTTTATGGCCTTTCTCTTTTTTTGGGACAATTCTCTATTGAATGATGATCATCACACTTCTATTTATTTACAACTCAATGATACAACTCGATACTATAACAAAGATGACTCTATATGAATGCCTCCAGCGGTGTACCGGGATATGCAATGAATCAAGAGTGACATGTATGAAAGAATTATGAACGGTGGCTTTGCCACAAATACTTATGTCAACTACATGATCATGCTAAGCAATATGACAATGATGGAGTGTGTCATAATAAACGGAACGGTGGAAAGTTGCATGGCAATATATCTCGGAATGGCTATGGAAATTTCATAATAGGTAGGTATGGTGGCTGTTTTGAGGAAGGTATATGGTGGGTTTATGGTACCGGCGAAAGTTGCGCGGTACTAGAGAGGCTAGCAATGGTGGAAGGGTGAGAGTGCGTATAATCCATGGACTCAACATTAGTCATAAAGAACTCACATACTTATTGCAAAAATCTATTAGTTCTCGAAATAAAGTACTACGCGCATGCTCCTAGGGGGATAGATTGATAGGAAAAGACCATCGCTCGTCCCCGACCGCCACTCATAAGGAAGGCAATCAATAAATAAATCATGCTCCGACTTCATCACATAATGGTTCACCATACGTGCATGCTACAGGAATCACAAACTTCAACACAAGTATTTCACAAATTCACAACTACTCAACTAGCATGACTCTAATATTACCATCCTCATATCTCAAAACAATCATCAAGTATCAAACTTCTCTTAGTATTCAACACACTCATAAGAGAATTTTATTATTAATCTTGTATACCTAGCATATTAGGATTTTAAGCAAATTACCATGCTATTTAAGACTCTCAAAATAATCTAAGTGAAGCATGAGAGTTCATCTATTTCTTCAAAATAAAACTACGGCCATGCTCTAAAATATATAAGTGAAGCACTAGAGCAAATGTCAAACTACTCCGAAAGATATAAGTGAAGATCAATGAGTAGTCGAATAATTATGCAACTATGTGAAGACTCTCTAACATTTAATAATTTCAGATCTTGGTACTCTATTCAAACAGCAAGCAAAGCAAAGTAAAATGACATCTAAGAATAGCAAACATCATGTGAAGAAGCAAAAACTTAGGATCAACCGATAGTTGTTGAAGAAGAAAGGTGGGATGCCAACTGGGGCATCCCCAAGCTTAGATGCTTGAGACTTCTTGAAATATTATCTTGGGATGACTTGGGCATCCCCAAGCTTGATCTTTTGTGTCTCCTTAATTCCTCTCATATCACGGTCTCCCTAAATCTCAAAAGCTTCATCCACACAAAACTCAACAAGGACTCGTGAGATAAGTTAGTATAAACCATTGCCAAAACCTTATCATACTCTACTGTAGAAAATCACTAAAATTATTATTCAACATTTCATACTAAATGCCTCTGCATATTTAATAGTCCTATCCTCAAATAGAATCATTAAAGAAACAAACATATGCAAACAATGCAAACATAACAGCAATGTACATAAACAGGGTAGTCTGTAAAGAATGCTGCAACATCCATACTTCCCTAGCTCCAAAAATTATGAAAGAAAATTACCACTGTAGTAAATTTATCAGAGCTTAATATGCAAAAGGTTTCAATATTTTATCACATTCTTACTTTTCTAGGGAATTATTGCAACAGCGGTAAATTTTCTGTTTTCAAACAGCAACATGTATACTTGTAACATAGGCATAGTAAAGGCTATCAATGCCACTTTTATTGAAATAAAAGATGCACAACATTGTTCTAAATAACAGAAAGCAAATCCTAACAAGATAAATTGACGCTCCAAGCAAAACACATATCATGTGGTAAATAAAAATATAGCTCCAAGTAAAGTTACCGATGAACAAAGACGAAAGATGGGATGCCTTCCGGGGCATCCCCAAGCTTAGGCTCTTGGTTGTCCTTGAATATTTCCTTGGGGTGCCATGGTCATCCCCAAGCTTAGGCTCTTGCCACTCCTTATTCCATAGTACATCGAATCCTTACCCAAAACTTGAAAACTTCACAACACAAAACTTAACAGAAAACTCGTAAGCTCCGTTAGTATAAGAGAGTAAATAACCACTTCAAGGTACTGTAATGAACTCATTCTTTATTTATATTGGTGTTAAACCTAATGCATTCCAACTTCTCTATGGTTTATAAACTATTTTACTAGCCATAGATTCATCAAAATAAGTAAACAACACATGAAAAACAGAATCTGTCAAAAACAGAACAGTCTGTAGTAATCTGGATCAAACGTATACTTCTGGAACTCATAAAATTCTAAAATAACTTGCTGGACCTGAGTAATTTATCTATTAATCATATGCAAAAATAATTAACTAAATATCACTCTCCAAATAAAAATGGCAACAATTCTCGTGAGCGCTAAAGTTTCTGTTTTTTACAGCATGATCAACAAGACTCTCCCCAAGTCTTCCCAAAGGTTCTACTTGGCACAAAAACTAATTAAAAGCATAAAACCACATCTAACCAGAGGCTAGATGAATTATTTATTACTAAACAGGAACAAAAATCAAGGAACTAAAATAGAATTGGGTTGCCTTCCAACAAGCGCTATCGTTTAACGCCCCTAGCTAGGCATGATGATTTCGATGATGCTCACATGAAGGATAAGAATTGTAACATAAAGAGTGCATCATGAAGAATATGACTAGCACATTTAAGTCTAACCCACTTCCTATGCATAGGGATTTTGTGAGCAAACAACTTATGGGAATAAGAATCAACTTGCATAGGAAGGTAAAACAAGCATAACTTCAAAATTTTAAGTACATAGAGATGAAACTTGATATTATTGCAATTCCTACAAGCATATATTCCTCCCTCACAATAATTTTCAGTAGCATCATGAATGAATTCAACAATATAACCAGAACCTAAAGCATTCTTTTCATGATCTACAAGCATAGAAAATTCACTACTCTCCACATAAGCAAAATTCTTCTTATTCGGAATAGTGGGAGTATCATAGGAAACTTGAATACTATAAATTGTTTCCACATTAAAAGAGTAATGTTCAGAGAAGGGGTAATCATAACCATGACAAGTTTTTATAAATATAATCACTACTTTTTATAGCATAAGTATCATCACAATAATCATCATAAGTAGGAGGCATGCTATCATCATTATAAACTTGCATATCAAAACTTGGGAGACTAAAAATATCATCTTCATTAATCATAGCTTCCCCAAGCTTGGGACAAACATATATTCTCAAAAACATCATCTTCATCAAACATAGCATCCCCAAGCTTGGGCCTTTTCATATCATAAGCATAATCACTCTCATAATTAATAGTATGGATAGCACCAATAGTATAGCAATTATCATATTCTTCCAAGCAAGTGCCAAAAAGATTTTCAAGATCACACGAAGTATCATTGTCTTCCACAATTATATTTTCATGAGGCACAATAGTAATAGGGGCAGCATTATTTGGGAGAGACATCTTTTTACCTCTCTTCCTTTTTCTTTTCTTCTTCTTCACCACATCATGTGTGGGTTCAATCCTCTTTTTGGAGCTCCTTATTAATGAGATTGGTTGAATAGGAGGCTCCTCCTCGTTACCTGATTCATCATAAGAAATAATAGGAGGATATTGGGAAGTCTCTTCCCTTTCATTAGTATTCTCTTCATCTTCTATTTGTTTTCTTTTCTTTATGTAGTTGGCAATATAAGGATTTTCAATGCAATTCACCGCACAATACATATAAATTTTCTCTAGATCAAAATCAAGAACTCTATCAAGATTAAACTTTGGAATACCCTCAGTTATACATTTCATTTCTTCATAACCCAAAAGAAGGCTAAGCTCATTATGATGCTCAAGGGTAATCAAATTATCACAATGTTTGGACACGACTTGATCATGAAACAAATAGCATTGGAGCTCACGAAAAATATTGAATCTTTCAGCACATTCATCTAGCTCTTCTTGCAACAATTTGGTTTCTAAGTACTTATGCCTCTCGCAATATCTGTCTTCCCTATTTGGTGTGTACTTGCAAACACAGTCTACTCCACAAAAATTGACATGTTTATAGGAGGCATTTTCATCATAACTAGTGCAATCATCATTAGCATCATGGATATTCAAAGAATTCGTACTAACAACATTGCAATCATGCTCATCATTCAAAGATTTAGTGCCAAACAATTTAATGCATTCTTCTTCTAACACTTTGGCACAATTTTCTTTTCCATGATACTCACGAAAGATATTAAAAAGATGAATCGTATGAGACAAACTCAATTCCATTTTTTATAGTTTTCTTTTATAAACTAAACTAGTGATAAAACAAGAAACTAAAAGACTCGATTGCGAGATCTAAAGATATACCTTCAAGCACTCACTGAAGGACATATGCCCTAGAGGCAATAATAAAGTTATTATTTATTTCCTTATATCATGATAAAAGTTTATTATTCATGCTAGAATTGTCTTAACCGGAAACATAATACATGTGTGAATACATAGACAAACAGAGTGTCACTAGTATGCCTCTACTTGACTAGCTCGTTAATCAAAGATGGTTATGTTTCCTAACCATGGACAAAGAGTTGTCATTTGATTAACGGGATCACATCATTAGTTGAATGATCTGATTGACATGACCCATTCCATTAGCTTAGCACCCGATCGTTTAGTATGTTGCTATTGCTTTCTTCATGACTTATACATGTTCCTATGACTATGAGATTATGCAACTCCCGTTTGCCGGAGGAACACTTTGTGTGCTACCAAACGTCACAACGTAACTGGGTGATTATAAAGGAGCTCTACAGGTGTCTCCAAAGGTACATGTTGGGTTGGCGTATTTCGAGATTAGGATTTGTCACTCCGATCGTCGGAGAGGTATCTCTGGGCCCTCTCGGTAATGCACATCACTTAAGCCTTGCAAGCATTGCAACTAATGGGTTAGTTGTGGGATGATGTATTACGGAACGAGTAAAGAGACTTGCTGGTGACGAGATTGAACTAGGTATTGGATACCGACGATCGAATCTCGGGCAAGTAACATACCGATGACAAAGTGAACAACGTATGTTGTTATGCGGTCTGACTGATAAAGATCTTCGTAGAATATGTAGGAGCCAATATGGGCATACAGGTCCCGCTATTGGTTATTGACCGGAGACGTGTCTCGGTCATGTCTACATTGTTCTCGAACCCGTAGGGTCCGCACGCTTAAGGTTTCGATGACAGTTATATTATGAGTTTATGAGTTTTGATGTACCGAAGGAGTTCGGAGTCCCGGATGAGATCGGGGACATGATGAGGAGTCTCGAAATGGTCGAGACGTAAAGATCAATATATTGGACGACTATATTCGGACATCGGAAAGGTTCCGAGTGATTCGGGTATTTTTCGGAGTACCGGAGAGTTACGGGAATTCGCCGGGAGAAGTATTGGGCCTTGATGGGCTTTAGTGGGAATAGGAGAAAGGGCCTGCTGCGCCCCCCTCCCCTCTAGTCCGAATTGGACTAGGGAAAAGGGGGCCGGCCACCTTTCCTTCTCCTCCACTTCCTTCTCCCTTCCTCCCCTCTTGGTGGACTCCTACTAGGACTTGGAGTCCTAGTAGGACTCCACATCCTGGCCGCACCTAGCCTTGGCCGGCCTCCTCCTCCTCCATCCTTTATATACAGGGGCAGGGGGCACCCCATAGACACACAAGTTGATCCACGTGATTGTTCCTTAGCCGTGTGCGGTGCCCCCTGCCACCATATTCCACCTCGATCATATCGTTGTTGTAACATCCCAAATTTTCAATTTGGAATGTTATACATAGATCATCATGCATATCATATTTTCTTGCATTTTGGCAATCCTAGAAATTTCACGCAACTCAAGGACCCTCGGAGAGAGTTGGAGATTTCGTCTTTTTCATATTTGAGTCCTCTCAAATTTTGAAGAAAGGATCATTGTTTTTGTCGGAGTTTCATTTGCCTTTTATTTGGATAGGGAAATATGCACGTTTTAAAAATTTGCATTTTAGGCCCGGAGAAAAGTTCATTTTGTTCGACTCATTTTTAGGAGTCGGTGAAAATTTGCTTTATTAGATTTGGAGTTCGTTTAGATCTTTTTCTGTTTTTTTTCCGAGCGTGGAACCGTTTTAAAAAAAATGAACCGCAGCGCCCCTAGGCCTTAGGCCTAGCCGGCCGGCCAGGAGCCACCGCGCGCGCGTGCCAGCGCCCAGGCACAAGGCGCCAGGGAGGCCGCCACCGTTGCCTTTTCCGTTTCCTAGTAGGACTTTGTCCTACTTTCGTTTTTTTCTAGATCTCTTTCCCTCTTTTCTTTCCGATTCCTAGTCCAATTCTTTATCTTCTACTCCAAGTAAACCCTCCCCTCCCCAATATAAATACTCTCACACACCCCCCTCTAAACCCATCAAACCAAAGCCACAAGCACCCCACGCCCCACACCCGCGCCGCGCCTAGTGCCCCGCCGCCGCGCCCTGCGTCACCCGCGCGCCGCCCAAAGCCGCCGCACCGCCGCCGCCGCACCTTGCCACCGCCGCCCACGCCGCCGGAGCCCTCGCCGGAGACCTCGCCGGAGGTAGCCCCGCACTACATCTATTCTTTTCCTTGGATCGTTTTCTTCTAATCGTTCCGATTCTTCTTCTCCGATTCGTTTTCTTCGCGGAACCGTTCCGGTTTTCTAGATCGGTTTTACAATTGGTTTTCTTCTCCGAACCCTAGATCGGATTCGTTTTCTTTTCTGATTTAGTTGCCCGAGATCGTTCGCCGGACCATTCGTCCTAACGAACATGATCACCGGATTTCTTCTAGGTTAACGAACGCCCGTTCGTTCAACCGTTCTTCTTTTTCTTTTCGTCGGATTTATTCCACGATTGCGATCTCAGTTCCGATCTTCTTTCTAGTTTATCTTTTCACTCGTTTATCGGAATCAGGTGATTCAAGCGCCTGGAGTTTCGTTGTGAAACCGCCGTTCCGACTAATCAACTTTAACTAAGTTTTTTCAATGATAAAATTTGACCTAGTTTCAACTTGCTAGAACCGAGTTGTTTTCTTCCGCCGTTTGTTTTCGGTTTCTTTGTTCAGTTCTTTCTTTTCTTTGTAACCGGAGTTCTTAAGTTGGACTTTCTGGTTCGATCTTTTGTTCGAGTTTTACCTGTGCATTAGATGAGTACTTATTGTATGCTTGGTGTTTGTCTGCGATAGATTACCCGGATTGCGCCGCCTGTTACTTCGAATCCCCAGGACTCGCGGATCATCAGCAAGGCAAGTAACACTTTGATCATACCTTTTCTACAACCCAGTTTTATTGCATTAGATCCATCCTCACACATTGCATGATTAGGATCTAACTAAATTGTGGATTGGGAAGTAGATGAGGTAGAACCTATTACCTGGTTATCATGAAACCTTTGGGAGTTACTTCTACGTTTGCTTATTATGCCATGCTATGCTACTAGACGTGGATTGGGTGAGTGATATCCATGACAGATGTGAGATTGATAATTTTAATGGTTTATCTAAGGTGGCAACTTAAACACACATCTGGGTGTATTGAGGCACCTGATGTCTATCAGGACTTGCCTGTTTTTTATGGACTGCCACCCAGGCTCAAAGGGATCATAAGATTTTTCATGCTAAATACTTATGTGTGCAGCCACCAGCCAATATGGGCTCTGGCATAGTTGACTAAGTCATGCGAACTCTTACAGGGTAGACTAGCAGATGTAGGGGAAAGTAGGTGTACCGGTCTATCCATCATAAGGTGCTAGCGCTTCTGAAAGACTGTGTCTCGGTCATCCGTTTCTCAAACACGGGTAGTGCGAGAAATCCACGGAGGCGATCGAGTCTTGTGGGGAAAAGTGCGCAAACCTCTGCAGAGTGTAACAAACTAATCATGATTATCCGTGTCCCCGGTTATGGAAAAATCTTGAGTATCTAGTACTTGAATATCATGTGGATCTCATCATGTTACTTCTAATTAATATTGTTGGGTTATTGATGATCACTTTTAATTGGGATTGAGAATGCTGTCAACCATTCTCAATGTTTAACAACCACCATGATAGTTAAATAAATTTTTCCTTTGCAGTAGGGAAAAATTGGCTTTACGTAAAACAGTAAACATAGAGCTTTCCACCAGCCAAATATGCATATAGTATAGCTGTTACATTCCATTACCCTCTATGTGTTACCTTGCCAACATATTCCATGTGCTGACCCGTTTCGGGCTGCAACATCAATGTTGCAGACTTTTCAGACGACGATTAAGGTGCTTTTAGGTCGTGGTTCTATACTCAGTGATGCCGTTGGAGTTGATGGACCCATTTACCTTCCAAGTCTTCCGCTGTTATCAATATTAGATGGCCTTAAGCCATATTATTGTAATAAGTTCTCTTTTGAGACATCGATGTAATAAGTGTGTGATTGCCACTCTGCTATAAATCCTTCGAAGTACTGTGTGGTGTCAGCGTTACTGATCCAGGGATGACACCGGAGCACAATAGACTTGATCCATTCGGGTTGGGTCGCCACAGAGATGGTATCAGAGCACACGCTGACTATAGGACACGACCACTAAGTTAAAGCCATAGATCACTATTCTCTCCTCATTTTCTAACTCCTCATCTTTTCTACTCTTTAGGATGAAGGACGCAAAGATTAAGTACGCTCAACTGGATGAAGGCACACCTTTTGGATTCCACTTGAAGGAAGTCACCAAGTACCTGAATATTGGATTACCAAGTTTCACGGGAACCTTCAACGCCACTTTGCCTGAAGAGGAGCGCTGGAAGATTCAAGCTCACGTTCCGGGAAGGACATTCGCGCCAATCACGAAGCCCATAGATAGTGTTTTCAATGCACCAACCTGGAGTCTAGGAAAGAGCATGGCAGCCCATATCACCATAGGACGCATTGGAGAAGTTTATCAAGAAGACCTCAAGGACACTATCTACCAGATTTGCGGACGCTGAGATGAACAATGGGAGTTAGTCAGCACCAAGAAGGATAGATCCATTGCAGCATTCATCCAGGAGTTAAACCAGCACATTCGACGCCACGAGAACCAGATGTGCAATGATATGATGGAGTTGAAGAATGCGAAGACAAGGATCATCGAGCTAGAAGGAGAACTGAAGCCTATACGCAAGGACTACATGGACGAGATCGTAGCTCTAGCAAGACATAACTGCGATCTTAAGCAAGAGATTGAAGAACTCAAGAGGAAATTAGCATCCAAGGAGGAAGACGAGTACGTCGCATGCCCGGATAACTACATCATCATCGACGACACCGATTCGGATCCAAGTGAACCCGACTTTGACGACGAAGCTGGAGCGGACATCATGGAGTCTTCCGTCGGTTCAAATTTCTAGAGGACCACCAAATATTAGTAGTATTTCCCCCATGTAAACACTATAGTTCGAGCACTTTTGCGATAGTTAGATCGATTGTATGCCCTTGTTTGATTGAATGAAGTGATTTTGTGTGAAATTGCTCATGTGCATTGGGGTAGTGTTTTCTCTTTAGACCTCATTCTATTCTTATATCTCTTCTTTTCTAAACCCTCAGATGCCTCCGAGACGTGACACTGGATTTCCACCGGAGCTCACTCAGTTGATCCAACAGCAGAATCAGTTGATGCAGATGTTAGTTCAGAATCAGCAGAACAACAACAACAACAACCCACCACCACCACCACCACCTGTTGACCACTTAGCCCGTTTCCTTAGGCTAAATCCGCCGGTGTTTTCTAGTAGCATCGAGCCGATAGTAGCAGACGATTGGCTCCGCAAGATAGGAAGGGAGTTGACCACTGCAGGATGCACGGATGGTGAGAAAGTGAAGTTTGCCGCACATTAGTTGGAGGGACCCGCGGCAGCATGGTGGGAGAATTTCACAGCCACTTTCCTAGTTGACACTATCACATGGGATCAGTTCCAGCAAGCTTTCCGCACTGCCCATGTTTCAGCAGGAGCTATGGCCATGAAGAAGCGTGAGTTTCGCAACTTACGCCAGGGAGGAAGGACAGTTGGCCAGTACATTGACGACTTCAGCAAGCTAGCACGTTATGCCCCAGATGACGTTGCTACGGATGCAGCTAAGCAGGAGAAGTTTCTGGAAGGATTAAATGATGAGTTAAGCATGCAGTTGATGGTAGCAAGTTTCAGAAACTACCAGGAGTTGGTAGATCGTGCCATCATGATTGAAGGGAAGCAGCAGCAGATTGAGAACCGCAAGAGGAAGTATGGACAGGGGAAGTATAACTCTGGAGCCCAGTAGAAGCCCCGTTTTACCCCTAAATCGGGATTTCAGTTTCAGCATACCCATGGAGGAAGTAGTTCGCACAACCACAATGACCACAAGAATGGTAATGGGAATGGAGGAAGCAACGGCCAGAACCGGACCACCCCATCAACCCCATCCAAGAGAGACCTGAGCCAAGTCACCTGTTTCAAGTGTTCCAAGACCGGACATTATGCCAAGGAATGTCCTGAAGGCCAGAATGGGAATGGCAATGGAAGCTCAGGGAAGAAGCCGAACCCTTTCAATAGGGGACAGGTGAACCACGTTAACGTGGAGGAGGTTGAAGATCAGCCGGATGCAAAGATCAGTAAGTTTTTGGTTAAGTCATTTACCGCACTCGTTCTTTTCGATACTGGTGCATCGCATTCATACATATCAAGGGGATTTGTGGAAAAATATAGCCTGCCCATTAGGATTCTTAAAACACCTATGCTAGTAAGTTCGCCAGGAGCAGAGTACATGGCCAGTCAAGGATGTTTTCAAGTGCCATTAAGTATAGGAAGGCATGTTTTCCCAACGGATTTGATTATTCTGGAATCTCAAGGATTGGATGTAATCCTCGATATGGATTGGTTGTCGATGTATGGAGGAAACATCAATTGTGCTAGTAAGTCAATTTTTCTTACAACGCCGGAAGGAAGAAGGATCAAATATGTATCCCGGCATGTGCCAAATAGGACACAAGTAAATTGCCTGACAGGAGTCGTGCAGGAGGAAGTACCAGTGGTAAAGGATTTTCCTGATGTATTTCCTGAGGAGTTGCCAGGCATGCCACCGGACAGAGACATTGAGTTTTTGATTGAGTTGTTGCCAGGCACTGGCCCAATATCAAAGAGACCATACTGGATGCCAGCAAAGGATTTGGTAGAAATTAAGAATCAGATTAAGGAGCTATTGGAGAAAGGTTATATACGCCCAAGTTCTTCGCCTTGGGGATCACCCGTACTTCTAGTGGAGAAGAAGGATGGATCATTAAGGATGGTTGTTGATTATCGAGGATTGAATGAAGTAACCATCAAGAACAAGTACCCCCTGCCAATGATTAATGGTCTGTTTGATCGTTTGCAAGGAGCTAAAGTGTTTTCCAAGATCGATTTGCGATCAGGGTACCACCAGTTGAAGATTCGGGAACAGGATATTCCTAAGACAGCATTCACCACGAGATATGGACTGTATGAGTATACCGTTATGTCATTTGGATTGACTAACGCGCCTGCCTATTTCATGAACATGATGAACAAAGTGTTTATGGAGTTTTTGGATAAGTTCGTCGTAGTGTTCATTGATGATATCCTGGTTTATTCGAAGAATGAAGAAGAGCATAAGGAACATTTGCGTTTGGTTTTGGAGAAACTAAGGGAACATCAGTTATATGCCAAATTTAGCAAATGTTAGTTTTGGTTGAAGGAAGAAGGATTTCTCGGACACGTTATATCCGGAGAAGGGATAGCAGTTGACCCCGCAAAGGTTGAGACCGTAACCAAATGGGAAGCACCAACGACGGTTGGAGAGATCCGGAGTTTTCTTGGACTCGCGGAATACTACCGTAGATTCATTGAGAACTTTTCGAAAATTGCGAAGCCTATGAAGGAGTTGTTGAAGAAGGATACTAAGTTCAATTGGACTGAGGAGTGTGAGGCTAGTTTCCAGGAGTTGAAGAAATGTTTGGTTACCTCACCAGTGTTGATTTTGCCAGATCAGACCAAGGATTATGAGGTGTATTGCGACGCTTCACCCCGAGGACTTGGAGCCGTGCTTATGCAGGAAGGTAGAGTTGTTTCGTATGCTTCACGACAACTGAAACCTCATGAGCTGAATTATGCCACTCATGATTTGGAGTTAGCAGCCGTAGTGCATGCATTGAAGACATGGAGACATTTCCTCATTGGAAATCATTGTGAGGTGTACACGGATCACAAGAGTTTGAAGTACATTTTCACGCAGAAGGAGTTGAATCTCAGACAAAGGAGATGGTTGGAGCTCATCAAGGATTATGATATGAGATTGCATTACCATCCCGGTAAAGCTAATGTAGTAGCTGACGCATTGAGCCGTAAGAGCCATGTCAATACGATAATGACGGGAAGTATACCAAAGGAGTTAGCAGAAAACCTTCATGAACTAAGTTTAGAGATAGTTCCGAAAGGCTATGTAGCAGCATTGGAGATTCAGTCAACATTGATGGATAAAATCAGAGAAGCTTAGAAATCTGACAAGGAGATTGCTTCTATAAAGGATAAACTAAGCAAAGGAAAAGCAAAGGGATTTCGTGAGGATGAGAACGATACCCTATGGTTTGAGGACCGTGTTTATGTGCCAAATGACCCAGAGATCAGGAAGTTGATTTTGCAAGAGGCACATGATTCACCCTATTCGATTCACCCAGGAAATACCAAGATGTATTCGGATTTGAAGGAAACATTCTGGTGGACCGGAATGAAGAAGGATATTGCAGCATATGTAGCAGTTTGTGACGTATGTCATAGAGTAAAGGCAGAGCATCAGAAGCCAGCCGGATTGTTGCAACCATTTCCGATACCCGAATGGAAGTGGGATAATATAGGCATGGATTTTATCACAGGATTACCCAGGACGAAAGCAGGATATGACTCGATATGGGTAGTAGTTGATCGTTTGACGAAGGTAGCACATTTTATTCCAGTTAAGACCACTTACACTAGTGCTAAGTTGGCAAAGATATACATGACTAGGATCATTTGTTTGCATGGAGTTCCGAGGAGTATTGTATCAGACAGAGGAACCCAATTTACCTCAAAGTTTTGGAATCAGTTGCATGAAACTTTGGGAACCAGGCTAGAGTTCAGCACCGCTTTCCATCCGCAGACAGATGGACAGACCGAGAGAGTCAATCAGATTTTGGAAGATATGCTGAGAGCTTGTGCACTAGATTATGGATCTAGTTGGGACGATAACTTGCCGTATGCGGGGTTTTCCTATAACAACAGTTACCAAACCAGTTTGAAGATGGCACCTTTCGAAGCTTTGTACGGAAGGAGGTGCAGGACACCGTTGTCATGGGACGAAGTTGGAGATCGTCAGTTCTTTGGACCAGATTTGATTAAGGAGTCTGAACGGAAAGTTAAGTTGATTCGCGATAGGCTCAAGGTAGCCCAGTCCAGGCAGAAGAGCTACGCAGATTCAAAATGCAAGGAGACAGTTTACGAAACCGGAGACAGAGTGTATCTCCGAGTATCCCCACTTCGAGGAGTTAAGCGCTTTGGAGTTAAGGGAAAGTTAGCACCGCGTTTCGTTGGACCATATAAGATCTTGCAACGTATGGGAGAAGTCGCTTATAAGTTGGAATTACCAGAGGGACTGTCAGGAGTTCATGATGTATTCCATGTTTCTCAGCTGAAGAAATGTCACGCCGAGATGGCGGAGGTACCGTTAAGGGATACAGTGCCGCTTGAAACGATTCAGTTGAAAGACGACTTAACATATGAAGAGAAACCAGTGAAGATTCTCGAGTTTGCCAGCAGAGTTACTCGTAGCAAGGTTATCAAGTTTTGCAAAGTTCAGTGGAACCACCACTCAGAGGATGAAGCCACCTGGGAGAGAGAAGAAGATTTGCTCAAGGACCACCCTCACCTATTTTCTAGCCAACCCGAATCTCGAGGGCGAGAATCATCTTAAGGGGGGTAGGTTTGTAACATCCCAAATTTTCAATTTGGAATGTTATACATATATCATCATGCATATCATATTTTCTTGCATTTTGGCGATCCTAGAAATTTCACGCAACTCAAGGACCCTCGGAGAGAGTTGGAGATTTCGTCTTTTTCATATTTGAATCCTCTCAAATTTTGAAGAAAGGATCATTGTTTTTGTCGGAGTTTCATTTGCCTTTTATTTGGATAGGGAAAAATGCGCGTTTTAAAAATTTGCATTTTAGGCCCGGAGAAAAGTTCATTTTGTTCGACTCATTTTTAGGAGTCGGGGAAAATTTGCTTTATTGGATTTGGAGTTCGTTTAGATATTTTTCTGTTTTTTTCGAGCGCGGAACCGTTTAAAAAAAAGAACCGCAGCGCCCCTGGGCCTTAGGCCCAGCCGGCCGGCCAGGAGCCACCGCGCGTGCGTGCCAGCGCCCAGGCGCAAGGCGCCAGGGAGGCCGCCGCCGTTGCCTTTTCCGTTTCCTCGTAGGACTTTGTCCTACTTTCATTTTTTTTCTAGATCTGTTTCCCTCTTTTTTTTCCTATTCCTAATCCAATTCCTTGTCTTCTACTCCAAGTAAACCCTCCCCTCCCCAATATAAATACTCCCACACCCCCCCTCTAAACCCATCAAACCAAAGCCCCAAGCACCCCGCACCCCACACCCGCGCCGCGCCTAGTGCCCCGCCGCCGCGCCCTGCGTCACCCGCGCGCCGCCCAAAGCCGCCGCACCGCCGCCGCCGCACCTTGCCACTGCCGCCCACGCCGCCGGAGACCTCGCCGGAGGTAGCCCCGCACTACATCTATTCTTTTCCTCGGATCGTTTTCTTCTAATCGTTCCGATTCTTCTTCTCCGATTCGTTTTCTTCGCGGAACCGTTCCGGTTTTCTAGATCGGTTTTACGATCGGTTTTCTTCTCCGAACCCTAGATCGGATTCGTTTTCTTTTCCGATTTAGTTGCCCGAGATCGTTCGCCGGACCGTTCGTCCTAACGAACGTGATCACCGGATTTCTTCTAGGTTAACGAACGCCCGTTCGTTCAACCGTTCTTCTTTTTCTTTTCGTCGGATTTATTCCACGATCGCGATCTCAGATCCGATCTTCTTTCTAGTTTATCTTTTCGCTCGTTTGTCGGAATCAGGTGATTCAAGCGCCTGGAGTTTCGTTGTGAAACCGCCGTTCCGACTAATCAACTTTAACTAAGTTTTGCTACGGTAAAATTTGACCTAGTTTCAACTTGCTAGAACCGAGTTGTTTTCTTCCGCTGTTTGTTTTCGGTTTCTTTGTTCGGTTCTTTCTTTTCTTTGTAACCGGAGTTCTTAAGTTGAACTTTCTGGTTCGATCTTTTGTTTGAGTTTTACCTGTGCATTAGATGAGTACTTATTGTATGCTTGTTGTTTGTCTGCGATAGATTACCCGGATTGCGCCGCCTGTTACTTCGAATCCCTAGGACTCGCGGATCATCAGCAAGGCAAGTAACACTTTGATCACACCTTTTCTACAACCCAGTTTTATTGCATTAGATCCATCCTCACACATTGCATGATTAGGATCTAACTAAATTGTGGGTTGGGAAGTAGATGAGGTAGAACCTATTACCTGGTTATCATGAAACCTTTGGGAGTTACTTCTACGTTTGCTTATTATGCCATGCTATGCTAGTAGACGTGGATTGGGTGAGTGATATCCATGACAGATGTGAGATTGATAATTTTAATGGTTTATCTAAGGTGGCAACTTAAACACACATCTGGGTGGATTGAGGCACCTGATGTCTATCAGGACTTGCCTGTTTTTTTTATGGACCGCCACCCAGGCTCAAAGGGATCATAAGATTTTTCATGCTAAATACTTACGTGTGCAGCCACAAGCCAATATGGGCTCTAGCATAGTTGACTAAGTCGTGCGAACTCTTACAGGATAGACTAGCAGATGTAGGGAAAAGTAGGTGTACCGGTCTATCCATCGTAAGGTGCTAGCGCTTCTGAAAGACTGTGTCTCGGTCATCCGTTTCTCAAACACGGGTAGTGCGAGAAATCCACGGAGGCGATCGAGTCTTGTGGGGAAAAGTGCGCAAACCTCTGCAGAGTGTAACAAACTAATCATGATTAGCCGTGTCCCCGGTTATGGACAAATCTTGAGTATCTAGTACTTGAATATCATGTGAATCTCATCATGTTACTTCTAATTAATATTGTTGGGTTATTGATGATCACTTTTAATTGGGATTGAGAATGCTGTCAACCATTCTCAATGTTTAACAACCACCATGATAGTTAAATAAATTTATTCCTTTGCAGTAGGGAAAAATTGGCTTTACGCAAAACAGTAACCATAGAGCTTTCCACCAGCCAAATATGCATATAGTATAGCTGTTGCATTCCATTACTCTCTATGTGTTACCTTGCCAGCATATTCCATGTGCTGACCCGTTTCGGGCTGCAACGTTAATGTTGCAGACTTTTCAGACGATGATTAAGGTGTTTTTAGGTCGTGGTTCTATAGTCAGTGATGCTGTTGGAATTGATGGACCCATTTACCTTCCAAGTCTTCCGCTGTTATCAATATTAGATGGCCTTAAGCCATATTATTGTAATAAGTTCTCTTTTGAGACATCGATGTAATAAGTGTGTGATTGCCACTCTGCTATAAATCCTTCGAAGTACTGTGTGGTGTCAGCATTAATGATCCAGGGATGACACCGGAGCACAGTAGACTTGATCCATTCGGGTCGGGTCGCCACAGAGATGGTATCAGAGCACACGCTGACTATAGGACACGACCACTAAGTTAAAGCCATAGATCACTATTCTCTCCTCATTTTCTAACTCCTCATCTTTTCTACTCTTTAGGATGAAGGACGCGAAGATTAAGTACGCTCAACCGGATGAAGGCACACCTTTTGGATTCCACTTGAAGGAAGTCACCAAGTACCTGAATATTGGATTATCAAGTTTCACGGGAACCTTCAACGCCACTTTGCCTGAAGAGGAGCGCTGGAAGATTCAAGCTCACGTTCCGGGAAGGACATTCGCGCCAATCACGAAGCCTATAGATAGTGTTTTCAATGCACCAACCTAGAGTCTAGGAAAGAGCATGGCAGCCCATATCACCATAGGACGCATTGGAGAAGTTTATCAAGAAGACCTCAAGGACACTATCTACCAGATTTGCGGACGCCGAGATGAACAATGGGAGTTAGTCCGCACCAAGAAGGATAGATCCATTGCAGCATTCATCCAGGAGTTAAACCAGCACATTCGACGCCACGAGAACCAGATGTGCAATGATATGATGGAGTTGAAGAATGCGAAGACAAGGATCAACGAGCTAGAAGGAGAACTGAAGGCTACATGCAAGGACTACATGGACGAGATCGTAGCTCTAGCAAGACATAACTGCGATCTTAAGCAAGAGATTGAAGAACTCAAGAGGAAGTTAGCATCCAAGGAGGAAGACGAGTATGTCGCATGCCCGAATAACTACATCATCATCGACGACACCGATTCGGATCCAAGTGAACCCGACTTTGACGACGAAGCTGGAGCGGACATCATGGAGTCTTCCGTCGGTTCAAATTTCTAGAGGACCACCAAATATTAGTAGTATTTCCCCCATGTAAACACTATAGTTCGAGCACTTTTGCGATAGTTAGATCGATTGTATGCCCTTGTTTGATTGAATGAAGTGATTTTGTGTGAAATTGCTCATGTGCATTGGGGTAGTGTTTTCTCTTTAGACCTCATTCTATTCTTATATCTCTTCTTTTCTAAACCCTCAGATGCCTCCGAGACGTGACACTGGATTTCCACCGGAGCTCACTCAGTTGATCCAACAGCAGAATCAGTTGATGCAGATGTTAGTTCAGAATCAGCAGAACAACAACAACAACAACAACTCACCACCACAACCACCTGTTGACCACTTAGCCCGTTTCCTTAGGCTAAATCCGCCGGTGTTTTCTAGTAGCATCAAGCCGATAGTAGCAGACGATTGGCTCCGCAAGATAGGAAGGGAGTTGACCACTGCAGGATGCACGGATGGTGAGAAAGTGAAGTTTGCCGCACATTAGTTGGAGGGACCCGCGGCAGCATGGTGGGAGAATTTCACAGCCACTTTCCTAGTTGACACTGTCACATGGGATCAGTTCCAACAAGCTTTCCGCACTGCCCATGTTTCAGCAGGAGCTATGGCCATGAAGAAGCGTGAGTTTCGCAACTTACGCCAGGGAGGAAGGACAGTTGGCCAGTACGTTGACGACTTCAGCAAGCTAGCACGTTATGCCCCAGATGACGTTGCTACGGATGCAGCTAAGCAGGAGAAGTTTCTGGAAGGATTAAATGATGAGTTAAGCATGCAGTTGATGGTAGCAAGTTTCAGAAACTACCAGGAGTTGGTAGATCGTGCCATCATGATTGAAGGGAAGCAGCAGCAGATTGAGAACCGCAAGAGGAAGTATGGACAAGGGAAGTATAACTCTGGAGCCCAGTAGAAGCCCCGTTTTACCCCTAAATCGGGATTTCAGTTTCAGCATACCCATGGAGGAAGTAGTTCGCACAACCACAACGACCACAAGAATGGTAATGGGAATGGAGGAAGCAACGGCCAGAACCGGACCACCCCATCAACCCCATCCAAGAGAGACCTGAGCCAAGTCACCTGTTTCAAGTGTTCCAAGACCGGACATTATGCCAAGGAATGTCCTGAAGGCCAGAATGGGAATGGCAATGGAAGCTCAGGGAAGAAGCCGAACCCTTTCAATAGGGGACAGGTGAACCACGTTAACGTGGAGGAGGTTGAAGATCAGCCGGATGAAGTGATCGGTAAGTTTTTGGTTAAGTCATTTACCGCACTCGTTCTTTTCGATACTGGTGCATCGCATTCATACATATCAAGGGGATTTGTGGAAAAATATAGCCTGCCCATTAGGATTCTTAAAACACCTATGCTAGTAAGTTCGCCAGGAGCAGAGTACATGGCCAGTCAAGGATGTTTTCAAGTGCCATTAAGTATAGGAAGGCATGTTTTCCCAATGGATTTGATTATTCTGGAATCTCAAGGATTGGATGTAATCCTCGGTATGGATTGGTTGTCGATGTATGGAGGAAACATCGATTGTGCTAGGAAGTCAATTTTTCTTACAACGCTGGAAGGAAGAAGGATCAAATATGTATCCCGGCATGTGCCAAATAGGACACAAGTAAATTGCCTGACAGGAGTCATGCAGGAGGAAGTACCAGTGGTAAAGGATTTTCCTGATGTATTTCCTGAGGAGTTGCCAGGCATGCCACCGGACAGAGACATTGAGTTTTTGATTGAGTTGTTGCCAGGCACTGGCCCAATATCAAAGAGACCATACCGGATGCCAGCAAAGGATTTGGTAGAAATTAAGAATCAGATTAAGGAGCTATTGGAGAAAGGTTACATATGCCCAAGTTCTTCGCCTTGGGGATCACCCGTACTTCTAGTGGAGAAGAAGGATGGATCATTAAGGATGGTTGTTGATTATCGAGGATTGAATGAAGTAACCATCAAGAACAAGTACCCCCTGCCAATGATTAATGATCTGTTTGATCGTTTGCAAGGAGCTAAAGTGTTTTCCAAGATCGATTTGCGATCAGGGTACCACCAGTTGAAGATTCGGGAACAGGATATTCCTAAGACAGCATTCACCACGAGATATGGACTGTATGAGTATACCGTTATGTCATTTGGATTGACTAACGCGCCTGCCTATTTTATGAACATGATGAACAAAGTGTTTATGGAGTTTTTGGATAAGTTCGTCGTAGTGTTCATTGATGATATCCTGGTTTATTCGAAGAATGAAGAAGAGCATAAGGAACATTTGCGTTTGGTTTTGGAGAAACTAAGGGAACATCAGTTATATGCCAAATTTAGCAAATGTGAGTTTTGGTTGAAGGAAGTAGGATTTCTCGGACACGTTATATCCGGAGAAGGGATAGCAGCTGACCCCGCAAAGGTTGAGACCGTAACCAAAATTAGAAGCACCAACGACGGTTGGAGAGATCCGGAGTTTTCTTGGACTCGCGGGATACTACCGGAGATTCATTGAGAACTTTTCAAAAATTGCGAAGCCTATGACGGAGTTGTTGAAGAAGGATACTAAGTTCAATTGGACTGAGGAGTGTGAGGCTAGTTTCCAGGAGTTGAAGAAATGTTTGGTTACCTCACCAGTGTTGATTTTGCCAGATCAGACCAAGGATTATGAGGTGTATTGCGACGCTTCACGCCGAGGACTTGGAGCCGTGCTTATGCAGGAAGGTAGAGTTGTTTCGTATGCTTCACGACAACTGAAACCTCATGAGCTGAATTATGCCACTCATGATTTGGAGTTAGCAGCCGTAGTGCATGCATTGAAGACATGGAGACATTTCCTCATTGGAAATCATTGTGAGGTGTACATAGATCACAAGAGTTTGAAGTACATTTTCACCCAGAAGGAGTTGAATCTCAGACAAAGGAGATGGTTGGAGCTCATCAAGGATTATGATATGAGATTGCATTACCATCTCGGTAAAGCTAATGTAGTAGCTGACACATTGAGCCGTAAGAGCCATGTCAATACGATAATGACGGGAAGTATACCAAAGGAGTTAGCAGAAAACCTTCGTGAACTAAGTTTAGAGATAGTTCCGAAAGGCTATGTAGCAGCATTGGAGATTCAGTCAACATTGATGGATAAAATCAGAGAAGCTCAGAAATCTGACAAGGAGATTGCTTCTATAAAGGAGAAACTAAGCAAAGGAAAAGCAAAGGGATTTTGTGAAGATGAGAACGATACCCTATGGTTTGAGGACCGTGTTTATGTGCCAAATGACCCAGAGATCAGGAAGTTGATTTTGCAAGAGGCACATGATTCACCCTATTCGATTCACCCAGGAAATACCAAGATGTATTTAGATTTGAAGGAAACATTCTGGTGGACCGGAATGAAGAAGGATATTGCAGCATATGTAGCAGTTTGTGACGTATGTCATAGAGTAAAGGCAGAGCATCAGAAGCCAGCCGGATTGTTGCAACCATTGCCGATACCCGAATGGAAGTGGGATAAGATAGGCAAGGATTTTATCACAGGATTACCCAGGACGAAAGCAGGATATGACTCAATATGGGTAGTAATTGATCGTTTGATGAAGGTAGCACATTTTATTCCAGTTAAGACCACTTACACCAGTGCTAAGTTGGCAAAGATATACATGACTAGGATCATTTGTTTGCATGGAGTTCCGAGGAGTATTGTATCAGACAAAGGAACCCGATTTACCTCAAAGTTTTGGAATCAGTTGCATGAAACTTTGGGAACCAGGCTAGAGTTCAGCACCGCTTTCCATCCGCAGACAGATGGACAGACCGAGAGAGTCAATCAGATTTTGGAAGATATGCTGAGAGCTTGTGCACTAGATTATGGATCTAGTTGGGACGATAACTTGCCGTATGCGGAGTTTTCCTATAACAACAGTTACCAAACCAGTTTGAAGATGGCACCTTTAGAAGCTTTGTACGGAAGGAGGTGCAGGACACCGTTGTCATGGGACGAAGTTGGAGATCGTCAGTTCTTTGGACCAGATTTGATTAAGGAGTCTGAACGGAAAGTTAAGTTGATTCGCGATAGGCTCAAGGTAGCCCAGTCCAGGCAGAAGAGCTACGCAGATTCAAAATGCAAGGAGACAGTTTACGAAACCGGAGACAGAGTGTATCTCCGAGTATCCCCACTTCGAGGAGTTAAGCGCTTTGGAGTTAAGGGAAAGTTAGCACCGCGTTTCGTTGGACCATATAAGATCTTGCAACGTATGGGAGAAGTCGCTTATAAGTTGGAATTACCAGAGGGACTGTCAGGAGTTCATGATGTATTCCATGTTTCTCAGCTGAAGAAATGTCACGCCGAGATGGCGGAGGTACCGTTAAGGGATACAGTGCCGCTTGAAGCGATTCAGTTGAAAGACGACTTAACGTATGAAGAGAAACCAGTGAAGATTCTCGAGTTTGCCAGCAGAGTTACCCGTAGCAAGGTTATCAAGTTTTGCAAAGTTCAGTGGAACCACCACTCAGAGGATGAAGCCACCTGGGAGAGAGAAGAAGATTTGCTCAAGGACCACCCTCACCTATTTTCTAGCCAACCCGAATCTCGAGGGCGAGATTCATCTTAAGGGGGGTAGGTTTGTAATATCCCAAATTTTCAATTTGGAATGTTATACATAGATCATCATGCATATCATATTCTCTTGCATTTTGGCGATCCTAGAAATTTCACGCAACTCAAGGACCCTCGGAGAGAGTTGGAGATTTCGTCTTTTTCATATTTGAGTCCTCGCAAATTTTGAAGAAAGGATCATTGTTTTTGTCGGAGTTTCATTTGCCTTTTATTTGGATAGGGAAAATGCGCGTTTTAAAAATTTGCATTTTAGGCCCGGAGAAAAGTTTATTTTGTTCGACTCATTTTTAGGAGTCGGGGAAAATTTGCTTTATTAGATTTGGAGTTCGTTTAGATCTTTTTCTGTTTTTTTTCCGAGCGCGGAACCGTTTTAAAAAAAAGAACCGCAGCGCCCCTAGGCCTTAGGCCCAGCCGGCCGGCTAGGAGCCACCGCGCGCGCGTGCCAACGCCCAGGCGCAAGGCGCCAGGGAGGCCGCCGCCGTTGCCTTTTCCGTTTCCTAGTTGGACTTTGTCCTACTTTCGTTTTTTTTCTAGATCTCTTTCCCTCTTTTCTTTCCTATTCCTAGTCCAATTCCTTGTCTTCTACTCCAAGTAAACAGTCCCCTCCCCAATATAAATACTCCCACACCCCCCCCTCTAAACCCATCAAACCAAAGCCCCAAGCACCCCGCGCCCCACACCCGCGCCGCGCCTAGTGCCCCGCCGCCGCGCCCTGCGTCACCCGCGCGCCGCCCAAAGCCGCCGCACCGCCGCCGCCGCACCTTGCCACCGCCGCCCACGCCGTCGGAGCCCTCGCCGGAGACCTCGCCGGAGGTAGCCCCGCACTACATCTATTCTTTTCCTCGGATCGTTTTCTTCTAATCGTTCCGATTCTTCTTCTCCGATTCGTTTTCTTCGCGGAACCGTTCCGGTTTTCTAGATCGGTTTTCTTCTCCGAATCCTAGATCGGATTCGTTTTCTTTTCCTATTTAGTTGCCCGAGATCGTTCGCCGGACCGTTCGTCCTAACGAACGTGATCGCCGGATTTCTTCTAGGTTAACGAACGCCCATTCGTTCAACCGTTCTTCTTTTTCTTTTCGTCGGATTTATTCCGCGATCGCGATCTCCGATCTGATCTTCTTTCTAGTTTATCTTTTCGCTCGTTTATCGGAATCAGGTGATTCAAGCGCCTGGAGTTTCGTTGTGAAACCGCCATTCCGACTAATCAACTTTAACTAAGTTTTTGCTATGGTAAAATTTGACCTAGTTTCAACTTGCTAGAACCGAGTTGTTTTCTTCTGCCGTTTGTTTTCGGTTTCTTTGTTCGGTTCTTTCTTTTCTTTGTAACCGGAGTTCTTAAGTTGAACTTTCTGGTTCGATCTTTTGTTCGAGTTTTACCTGTGCATTAGATGAGTACTTATTGTATGCTTGTTGTTTGTCTGCGATAGATTACCCGGATTGCGCCGCCTGTTACTTCGAATCCCTAGGACTCGCGGATCATCAGCAAGGCAAGTAACACTTTGATCATACCTTTTCTACGACCCAGTTTTATTGCATTAGATCCATCCTCACACATTGCATGATTAGGATCTAACTAAATTGTGGGTTGGGAAGTAGATGAGGTAGAACCTATTACCTGGTTATCATGAAACCTTTGGGAGTTACTTCTACGTTTGCTTATTATGCCATGCTATGCTAGTAGACGTGGATTGGGTGAGTGATATCCATGACAGATGTGAGATTGATAATTTTAATGGTTTATCTAAGGTGGCAACTTAAACACACATCTGGGTGGACTGAGGCACCTGATGTCTATCAGGACTTGCCTGTTTTTTTTATGGACCGCCACCCAGGCTCAAAGGGATCATAAGATTTTTCATGCTAAATACTTACGTGTGCAGCCACAAGCCAATATGGGCTCTAGCATAGTTGACTAAGTCGTGCGAATCTTACAGGGTAGACTAGCAGATGTAGGGGAAAGTAGGTGTACCGGTCTATCCATCGTAAGGTGCTAGCACTTCTGAAAGACTGTGTCTCGGTCATCCGTTTCTCAAACACGGGTAGTGCGAGAAATCCACGGAGGCGATCGAGTCTTGTGGGGAAAAGTGCGCAAACCTCTGCAGAGTGTAACAAACTAATCAGGATTAGCCGTGTCCCCGGTTATGGACAAATCTTGAGTATCTAGTACTTGAATATCATGTGGATCTCATCATGTTACTTCTAATTAATATTGTTGGGTTATTGATGATCACTTTTAATTGGGATTGAGAATGCTGTCAACCATTCTCAATGTTTAACAACCACCATGATAGTTAAATAAATTTATTCCTTTGCAGTAGGGAAAAATTGGCTTTATGCAAAACAGTGACCGTAGAGCTTTCCACCAGCCAAATATGCATATAGTATAGCTGTTACATTCCATTACTCTCTATGTGTTACCTTGCCAGCATATTCCATGTGCTGACCCGTTTCGGGCTGCAACGTTAATGTTGCAGACTTTTCAGACGACGATTAAGGTGCTTTTAGGTCGTGGTTCTATACTCAGTGATGCTGTTGGAGTTGATGGACCAATTTACCTTCCAAGTCTTCCGCTGTTATCAATATAAGATGGCCTTAAGCCATATTATTGTAATAAGTTCTCTTTTGAGACATCGATGTAATAAGTGTGTGATTGCCACTCTGCTATAAATCCTTCGAAGTACTATGTGGTGTCAGCATTACTGATCCAGGGATGACACCGGAGCACAGTAGACTTGAACCATTCGGGTCGGGTCACCACAGTTGTAGTGCTTAGGCGAAGCCCTGCGTTGGTAGAACATCATCATTGTCACCACGCCATTGTGCTGACGGAACTCATCCCCGAAGCTTTGCTGGATCGGAGCCCGGGGAGCGTCATCGAGTTGTACGTGTGCTAAGAACTCGGAGGTGCCTGAGTAGCGGTGCTTGGATCGATCGGATCGGGAAGACGTATGACTACTTCCTCTACGTTGTGTCAACGCTTCCGCAGTCGGTCTGCGTGGGTACGTAGACAACACTCTCCCCTCTCGTTGCTGTGCATCACCATGATCTTACGTGTGCGTAGGAATTTTTTTGAAATTACTACGTTCCCCAACAGTGGCATCCGAGCCTAGGTTTTATGGTTTGATGTTATATGCACGAGTAGAACACAAGTGAGTTGTGGGCGATATAAGTCATACTGCCTACCAGCATGTCATACTTTGGTTCGGCGATATTGTTGGACGAGACGACCCAGACCAACATTATGCGTACGCTTACGCGAGACCGGTTCCCCCGACGTGCTTTGCACATAGGTGGCTTGCGGGCGACTGTCTCTCCAACTTTAGTTGAACCGAGTGTGGCTACGCCCGGTCCTTGCGAAGGTTAAAACCGAGTCTATTTGACAAACTATCGTTGTGGTTTTGATGCGTAGGTGGGATTGGTTCTTGCTTAAGCCCGTAGCAGCCACGTAAAACTTGCAACAACAAAGTAGAGGACGTCTAACTTGTTTTTGCAGGGCATGTTGTGATGTGATATGGTCAAGACATGATGCTAAATTTTATTGTATGAGATGATCATGTTTTGTAACCGAGTTATCGGCAACTGGCAGGAGCCATATGGTTGTCGCTTTATTGTATGCAATGCAATTGCGATGTAATGCTTTACTTTATCACTAAGCGGTAGCGATAGTCGTGGAAGCATAAGATTGGCGAGACGACAACGATGCTACGATGGAGATCAAGGTGTCGCACCGGTGACGATGGTGATCATGACGGTGCTTCGGAGATGGAGATCACAAGCACAAGATGATGTTGGCCATATCATATCACTTATATTGATTGCATGTGATGTTTATCTTTTTATGCATCTTATCTTGCTTTGATTGACGGTAGCATTATAAGATGATCTCTCACTAAATTATCAAGAAGTGTTCTCCCTGAGTATGCACCATTGCGAAAGTTCGTCGTGCCCAGACACCACGTGATGATCGGGTGTGATAAGCTCTACGTCCATCTACAACGGGTGCAAGCCAGTTTTTGCACACGCAGAATACTCAGGTTAAACTTGACGAGCCTAGCATATGCAGATATGGCCTCGGAACACGGAGACCGAAAGGTCCAGCGTGAATCATATAGTAGATATGATCAACATAGCGATGTTCACCACTGAAAACTACTCCATCTCACGTGATGATCGGTTATGGTTTAGTTGATTTGGATCACATGATCACTTAGAGGATTAGAGGGATGTCTATCTAAGTGGGAGTTCTTAAGTAATATGATTAATTGAACTTGAATTTATCATGAACTTAGTCCTGGTAGTATTTTGCAAATCATGTTGTAGATCAATAGTTCGCGTTGTTGCTTCCCTATGTTTATTTTGATATGTTCCTAGAGAAAAACTATGTTGAAAGATGTTAGTAGCAATGATGCGGATTGGATCCGTGATATGAGGTTTATCCTCATTGCTACACAGAAAAATTATGTCCTTGATGCACCGCTAGGTGACAGACCTATTGCAGGAGCAGATGCAGACGTTATGAACGTTTGGCTAGCTCAATATGATGACTACTTGATAGTTTAGTGCACCATGCTTAACGGCTTAGAATCGGGACTTCAAAGACGTTTTGAACGTCATGGACCATATGAGATGTTCCAAGAGTTGAAGTTAATATTTCAAGCAAATACCCGAGTTGAAAGATATGAAGTCTCCAACAAGTTCTATAGCTAAAAGATGGAGGAGAATCGCTCAACTAGTGAGCATGTGCTCAGATTGTCTGGGTACTACAATCACTTGAATCAAGTGGGAGTTAATCTTCCAGATAAGATAGTGATTGACAGAATTCTCTAGTCACCATGACCAAGTTAGTAGAACTTCGTGATGAACTATAGTATGCAAGGGATGACGAAAACGACTCCCGAGCTTTTCATGATGATGAAATCGATGAAGGTAGAAATCAAGAAAAACATCAAGTGTTGATGGTAAACAAGACCACTAGTTTCAAGAAAAGGGCAGAGGAAAGAAGGGGAACTTCAAAAAGAACAGCAAGCAAGTTGCTGCTCAAGTGAAGAAGCCCAAGTCTGGACCTAAGCCGGAGACTGAGTGCTTCTACTGCAAAGGGACTGGTCACTGGAAGCGGAACTACCCCAAGTGATTGGCAGATAAGAAGGATGGCAAGGTGAACATAAGTATATTGATATACATGTTATTGATGTGTACTTTACTAGTGTTTATAGCAACCCCTCAGTATTTGATACTAGTTCAGTTGCTAAGATTAGTAACTCGAAACGGGAATTGCAGAATAAACAGAGACTAGTTAAGGGTGAAGTGACGATGTGTGTTGGAAGTGGTTCCAAGATTGATATAATCATCATCGCACACTCCCTATAAATTCGGGACTAGTGTTGAACCTAAATAAGTGTTATTTTGTGTTTACGTTGAGCATGAATATGATTTGATCATGTTTATTGCAATACGGTTATTCATTAAAGTCAGAGAATAATTGTTGTTCTGTTTACATGAATAAAACCTTCGATGGTCATACACCCAATGAAACAAGTTCGTTGGATCTCGATCGTAGTAATACACATATTCATAATATTGAAACCAAAAGATGCAAAGTTAATAATGATAGTGCAACTTATTTGTGGCACTGCAGTTTAAGTCATATTGGTGTAAAGCGCATGAAGAAACTCCGTGCTGATGGGCTTTTGGAATCACTTGATTATGAATCACTTGATGCTTGCGAACCATGCCTTATGGGCAAGATGACTAAAACGCCATTCTCCGGAACAATGAAGCAAGCAACAGATTTGTTGGAAATCATACATACTGATGTATGTGGTCCGATGAATATTGAGGCTCGCGATAGGTATCATTATTTTCTGATCTTCACAGATGATTTGAGCAGATATGAGTATATCTACTTGATGAAACATAAGTCTGAAACATTTGAAAAGTTCAAAGAATTTCAGAGTGAAGTGGAGAATCATCGTAACAAGAAAATAAGGTTTCTACGATCTGATCGCGGAGACAAATATTTGAGTTACGAGTTTGGTCTTCAATTAAAACAATGTGGAATAGTTTCACAAATTCGTGCCACCCGGAATACCACAGCATAATGGTGTGTCCGAACGTCATAGCCGTACTTTATTAGATATAGTGCAAATCTATGATGTTTCTTACCGATTTACCACTATCGTTTTTGAGGTTATGCATTAAAGACAACTACATTCACGTTAAAAAGGGGCACCATCTAAGTCCGTTGAGACGACACAATCTGAACTGTGGTTTAGCAAGAAACCAAAGTTGTCGTTTCCTAAAGTTTGGGGTTGTGATGCTTATGTGAAAAGTTTCATCCTGATAAGCTCAAAACCAAATCGGATAAATATGTCTTCATAGGATACCCGAAAGGAGACTATTGGGTACACCTTCTATCACAGATCCTAAAGCAAGACATTCGTTGCTTATAATGGATCCTTTCTAGAGAAGGAGTTTCTCATGAAAGAAGTGAGTGGGAGGAAAGTAGAACTTGATAAGGTAATTGTACCTTCTCCCTTATTGGAAAGTAGTTCATCACAGAAATCTATTCCTGTCACTACTACACCAATTAATGAGGAAGCTAATGATGATGATCATAAAACTTCAGATCAAGTTACTACCGAATCTCGTAGGTAAACCAGAGTGAGATCCGCACCAGAGTGGTACAGTAATCATGTTCTGGAAGTCATGTTACTAGACCATGACGAACTTGTGAACTATGAGGAAGCGATGATGAGCCTAGATTCCACAAAATGGCTATAGGCCATGAAATCTGAGATGGGATTCATGTATGAAAAAAAAGTATGGACTTTGGTTGACTTGCCTGATGATCGGCAAGCCATAGAAAATAAATGGATCTTCAAGAGGAAGACGGACGTTGATAGTAGTGTTACTATATACAAAGCTAGAATTGTCGCAAAAGGTTTTCGACAAGTTCAAAGTGTTGACTATGATGAGAGTTTCTCACTCGTATCTATGCTTAAGTCTGTCCGAATCATGTTAGCAATTGCCGCATTTTATGAAATCTGGCAAATGGATAAACAAAACTGCATTCCTTAATGGATTTCTTAAAGAAGAGTTGTATATGATGCAACCAGTAGGTTTTGTCAATCCTAAAGGTGCTAACAAAATATGCAAGCTCCAGCGATTCATCTATGGACTGGTGCAAGCATCTCATGGTTGGAATACACGCTTTGATAAGTGGATCAAAGCATATAGTTTTATACAGACTTGCGGTGAAGCCTGTATTTACAAGAAAGTGAGTGGGAGCACTACAGCATTTCTTATAAGTATATGTGAATGACATATTGTTGATCGGAAATAATGTAGAATTATTCTGTAAAGCATAAAGGAGTGTTTGAAAGGAGTTTTTCAAAGAAAGACTTCGGTGAAGCTGCTTACATATTGAGCATCAAGATCTATAGAGATAGATCAAGACGCTTGATAAGTTTTTTCAATAAATACATACCTTGACAAGATTTTGAAGTAGTTCAAAATGGAACAGTCAAAGAAAGAGTTTCTTGCCTATGTTACAAGGTGTGAAGTTGAGTAAGACTCAAAGCCCGACCACGGCAGAAGATAGAAAGAGAATGAAAGTCATTGCCTATGCCTTGGCCATAGGTTCTATAAAGTATGTCATGCTGTATACCAGATCTATTGTATACCCTTCACTAATCTGGCAAGGGAGTACAATAGTGATCTAGGAGTAGATCACTGGACAGCGGTCAGAATTATCCTTAGTGAAATAAAGGATATGTTTCTCGATTATGGACGTGACAAAAAGGTTCGTCGTAAAGGGTTACGTCGATGCAAGTTTTTGACACTAATCCAGATGATTCTAAGTCTCAATCTGGATACATATTGAAAGTGGGAGCAATTAGCTAGAGTAGCTCCGTGCAGAGCATTGTAGACATAGAATTTTGCAAAATACATATGGATCTGAATATGGCAGGCCCGTTGACTAAATTTCTCTCACAAGCAAAACATGATCACTCTTTGGGTGTTAATCACATAGCGATGTGAACTAGATTGTTGAATCTAGTAAACCCTTTGGGTGTTAGTCACATGGAGATGTGAACCAATCACATAAAGATGTGAACTACTAGTGTTAATCACATAGCGATGTGAACTAGATTATTGACTCTAGTGCAAGTGGGAGACTGAAGGAAATATGCTCTAGAGGCAATAATAAAGTTATTATTTATTTCCTTATATCATGATAAAAGTTTATTATTCATGCTAGAATTGTATTAACCAGAAACATAATACATGTGTGAATACATAGACAAACAGAGTGTCACTAGTATGCCTCTACTTGACTAGCTCGTTAATCAAAGATGGTTATGTTTCCTAACCATGGACAAAGAGTTGTCATTTGATTAACGGGATCACATCATTAGTTGAATGATCTGATTGACATGACCCATTCCATTAGCTTAGCACCCGATCGTTTAGTATGTTGCTATTGCTTTCTTCATGACTTATACATGTTCCTATGACTATGAGATTATGCAACTCCCGTTTGCCGGAGGAACACTTTGTGTGCTACCAAACGTCACAACGTAACTGGGTGATTATAAAGAAGCTCTACAGGTGTCTCCAAAGGTACGTGTTGGGTTGGCGTATTTCGAGATTAGGATTTGTCACTCCGATCGTCGGAGAGGTATCTCTGGGCCCTCTCGGTAATGCACATCACTTAAGCCTTGCAAGCATTGCAACTAATGGGTTAGTTGCGGGATGATGTATTACGGAACGAGTAAAGAGACTTGTCGGTGACGAGATTGAACTAGGTATTGGATACCGACGATCGAATCTCGGGCAAGTAACATACCGATGACAAAAGGAACAACGTATGTTGTTATGCGGTCTGACCGATAAAGATCTTCGTAGAATATGTAGGAGCCAATATGGGCATCCAGGTCCCGCTATTGGTTATTGACCGAAGACGTGTCTCGGTCATGTCTACATTGTTCTCGAACCCGTAGGGTCCGCACGCTTAAGGTTTCGATGACAGTTATATTATGAGTTTATGAGTTTTGATGTACCGAAGGAGTTCGGAGTCCCGGATGAGATCGGGGACATGACGAGGAGTCTCGAAGTGGTCGAGACGTAAAGATCGATATATTGGACGACTATATTCGGACATCGGAAAGGTTCCGAGTGATTCGGGTATTTTTCGGAGTACCGGAGAGTTACGGGAATTCGCCGGGAGAAGTATTGGGCCCTGATGGGCTTTAGTGGGAAGAGGAGAAAGGGCCTACTGCGCCCCCCTCCCCTCTAGTCCGAATTGGACTAGGGAAAAGGGGGGTGGCCACCTTTCCTTCTCCTCCACTTCCTTCTCCCTTCCTCCCCTCTTGGTGGACTCCAACAAGGACTTGGAGTCCTAGTAGGACTCCACATCCTGGCCGCACCTAGCCTTGGCCGGCCTCCTCCTCCTCCATCCTTTATATACAGGGGCAGGGGGCACCCCATAGACACACAAGTTGATCCACGTGATCGTTCCTTAGCCGTATGCGGTGCCCCCTGCCACCATATTCCACCTCGATCATATCGTTGTAGTGCTTAGGCGAAGCCCTGCGTCGGTAGAACATCATCATCGTCACCACGCTGTTGTGCTGACGGAGTCATCCCCGAAGCTTTGCTGGATCGGAGCCCGGGGAGCGTCATCGAGTTGTACGTGTGCTAAGAACTCGGAGGTGCCGGAGTAACGGTGCTTGGATCGATCGGATCGGGAAGACGTACGACTACTTCCTCTACGCTGTGTCAACGCTTCCGCAGTCGGTCTGCGTGGGTATGTAGACAACACTCTCCCCTCTCGTTGCTGTGCATCACCATGATCTTACGTGTGCGTAGGATTTTTTTTGAAATTACTACGTTCCCCAACACTCACCTTCCCGGCAACGGCGCCAGAAAAGAGCTTGATGTCTACTACACAACCTTCTTCTTGTAGACGTTGTTGGGCCTCCAAATGCAGAGGTTTGTAGGACAGTAGCAAATTTCCCTCAAGTGGATGACCTAAGGTTTATCAATCTGTAGGAGGCGTAGGATGAAGATGGTCTCTCTCAAGCAACCCTGCAACCAAATAACAAAGAGTCTCTTGTGTCCCCAACACACCCAATACAATGGTAAATTGTATAGGTGCACTAGTTCGGCGAAGAGATGGTGATACAAGTGGTATATGGATAGTAGATAAAGGTTTTTGTAATCTGAAAATATAAAAACAGCAAGGTAACAAGTGGTAACAGTGAGCGTAAACGGTATTGCAATGCGTTGAAACAAGGCCTAGGCTTCATACTTTCGCTAGTGTAAATTCCCTCAACAATACTAACATAATTGGATCACATAACTATCCCTCAACATGCAACAAAGAGTCACTCCAAAGTCACTAATAGCGGAGAACGAACGAAGAGATTATGGTAGGGTACGAAACCACCTCAAAGTTATTCTTTCAAATCAATCCATTGGGCTATTCCTATAAGTGTCACAAACAGCCCTAGAGTTCATACTAGAATAACACCTTAAGATACAAATCAACCAAAACCCTAATGTCACCTAGATACTACAATGTCACCTCAAGTATCTATGGGTATGATTATACGATATGCATCACACAATCTCAATTCATCTACTCAATCCAACACATAGAACCTCAAAGAGTGCCCCAAAGTTTCTACCGGAGAATCACGACGAAAATGTGTGCCAACCCCTATGCATAGGTTCATGGGCGGAACCCGCAAGTTGATCACCAAAATATACATCAAGTGAATCACGTGATATCCCATTGTCACCATAGATATCCACGGCAAGACATACATCAAGTGTTCTCAAATATTTAAAGACTCAATCCGATAAGATTACTTCAAAGGGGAAACTCGATTCATTACAAGAGAGAAGAGGGGGAGGAGAAACATAAGATCCAACTATAATAGCAAAGCTCGCGATACATCAAGATCGTGCCAAATCAAGAACACGAGAGAGAGAGAGAGAGAGAGAGAGAGAGAGATCAAACACATAGCTACTGGTACATACCCTCAGCCCCAAGGAAGAACTACTCCCTCCTCATCATGGAGAGCACTGGAATGATGAAGATGGCCACCGGAGAGGGATTGCCCCCTCCGGCAGGGTGCCGGAACGGGACTAGATTAACTTTTGGTGGCTACGGAGGCTTCTAGCGGCGGAACTCCCGATCTAATCTCTGTTCTGGAAGTTTTCGGGTATGATGATATATATATGGGTGCAGGAAGTACGTCAGAGGAGCCACAGGGGCCCCACGACGCAGGGGGGCGCCGTAGGGGGGTGGGCGCGCCCCCCACCCTCGTGGGCAACCCGTGTCTCCCCTGACGTGCACTCCAAGTTCCCTGGGTTGCTTTCCTTCCAAAAATAACTTCTCCAGTTGATTTCGTTCCGTTTTGACTCCGTTTGATATTCCTTTTCTTCGAAACACTGAAATAGGCATAAAACAACAAATCTGGGTTGGGCCTCGGGTTAATAGGTTAGTCCCAAAAGTAATATAAAAGTGGATAATAAAGCCCAATATTGCCCAAAACAGTGGATAATATAGCATGGAGCAATCAAAAATTATAGATACATTGGAGACGTATCAGGGGGCGGCGCCCCCCTTGCCTTTCCCCTCTCCCACTCATTCCTTCCCCCTCCTAGTGGGACTAGGAAAGGGGAGTCCTACTCCTACTAGGAGGAGGACTCCTCCTCTTGGCGCACCCTGCTAGGGCCGGCCGGCCTTCCCCCCTTGCTCCTTTATATATGGGGGCAGGGGCGCCCCAAGACACAAAAGTTGATCTATTGATCTTTTAGCCGTGTGCGGTGCCCCCCTCCACCATAATCCACCTCGGTCATATCGTAGCGGTGCTTAGGCGAAGCCCTGTGTCGGTAGCATCATCATCACTGTCATCACGCCGTCGTGCTGACGGAACTCTCCCTCGAAGCTCTGCTGGATCGGAGTTCGTGGGACGTCACCGAGTTGAACGTGTGCTGAACTCAGAGGTGCCGTACGTTCGGTACTTGGATCGGTCGGATCGTGAAGACGTACGACTATATCAACTGCGTTCTCATAACGCTTCGGCTTACGGTCTACGAGGGTATGTGGACGACACTCTCCCCTCTCGTTGCTATGCATCATCATGATCTTGCGTGTGCGTAGGATTTTTTTTGAAATTACTATGTTCCCCAACACTCCTCTCTCTTCATTCTCCAAACACAAAATCACACTGCCTACCTTCTTCTTTATGTTGACGATATTGTGCTCACCGCCTCTTCTGATACATTTCTCAACCAGATCATTATGTCCCTGCGACGTGAGTTTTGCATGACAGACCTTGGTCCTCTTCATCATTTTCTTGGGATCGTTGTGTCTTGTTCTTCATTTGGCCTTTTTCTCTCTCAACGTCAATACGTGCTTGATCTCCTCTCTAAGGCCGGCATGACCGACTGCCATCCCTGATGCACTCCGGCTGAAACATGTTCCAAGCTCTCTTCCGATGGCGAGCCCCTCTTTAATCCTACCCTATATCGCAGCATCACCGGAGCCCTCCAATACATGACTCTCACTCGTCCTGAGATCACCTATGCCGTTCAGCAAGCGTGTGTGTACATGCATGATCCTCGCCTCCCTCATTACAATCATGTCAAACGCATCCTACGCTATCTCAAAGGCACCCTCGATCATGGCCTTTCCATCACACCATCCGCACCAATTTCTCTCACAGCATACTCTGATGCAGATTGGGTTGGATGCCCAGACACTCGTCGATCTACTTCCGGTTATTGTGTGTACTTGGGTGATAATTTGATTTCATGGTTGTCAAGAAGACATCTCACTATTTTCAGGTCGTCTGCCGAAGCTAATACAGGTCCGTCGCTCATGCCGTTGCTGAAACCGTTTGGCTACGCCAACTACTCACCCAGCTGCACTGGCCTCTTCACCAGGCTACCATCGTCTATTGTGATAATATCTCCGTTGTTTACATGTCATGTAACCCTGTACAACATCGTCGTACCAAACACATAGAGATAGACATACACTTTGTTAGGGAGAAGGTAGCTCTAGGTGATGTACATGTTTTGCATGTCCCCACGAGCGCGCAATTCGCCGACATCTTCACCAAGGGACTACCCAATGCTGCGTTCGTCGACATCCGAGTCAGTCTCAACGTCGTCAAGCCCGCCGTTGACACTGCGCCGGGGGGGGGGGTGTTAGACAGGTGACTCGGTCCACCGCAGTCACCCCACGATCCACGCACGATCTGGTGCACGTACTAGTTTCAGTTGGGCATCCCCCCCCCCCCCCCCCCCCCCCACATATGTAATCCTCTCCATACTCTGTAAGTCATTAAGAAAAGAACACTTTCAATTATCAGTGTCAAGTGACATTGATTGTTGTGAGGCTCCCGAAGGAGCGCTCATCAACTAGTTGCTCCCTGTTTTGTGGCTTGCTAATTGATGGGCTTCCATTCGGAAAGAGCTCTCCGCTCAGTAAAGTAAAGTTCCCTGTATTGCTCGGGAGCGGCTACATGTCAGTTGACTGACCCAAAATAGGTGTCAGGTGAACGCATTCACGGCTTTGTTCTGCATATAACAGGCAACCGCTCCACGTAGCTGGTTTACGTCTGTGCCTTGCTTGCTTCCCTGCCTCCGGTAAAAGCCTACCTCAAAATCACGCCCACAAATGCATGTTGCATGCAAGGATACCCACAATACAAATTGCAGAAGCACCCGGGGCAGCAGCTGCAGCATGAAAAGCAACCAACTCTCCGGTAAAAACCAGGTAATGGCAAAATTTGCACACAATTTACACAGAAATTGTGTTGTGTTATAATATGCAAAAATAAAGGTATTATCGTTAAAGAAAGAAAATTAAATTAAATTAAATTAAATGAAAACGAAATAATGAATTTTTCTAGGGAAGAATAAACCCCTTTAAGAAGAAATATAATAAAAATCAAAAACAAAATAATGAAGTTTTCTATGAAAAATTGAAATCCTTTAAGAAGAAAGAAAGTAAGAAACAAAAACAAAAACAAAATAATGAAGTTTTCTAGGGAAGAATGAAAACCTTTAAGAAGAAAGAAAATAAAAAACTAAAACAAATACAAAATAATGAAGTTTTCTATGGATGAATGAGACCTTTAAGAAAACAAAATACAAAAACTAAAACTAAAACAAAATAGTGGAGTTTTTTTACATAAGAATAAAACCCTTTAAGAAGAAAGAAAATATAAAAACAAAAACCAAAACAAACTAATGAAGTTTTGAGTAATGAAACCTTTAAGAAGAAATAAAATTAAAAATAACTTGCACACAAGTATGCCCTGAAATTGCACTTTTCTAATATGCGAAAAATAAGCATATACAGTGCCATTTTTGCTTACATTATAATTTACACACATGGTGTATCATACTTGTGTGTATACTTACAAACACAAAAAGAAAAAAAAATCTTAGAAGAAATGAAGTATAGTGGCATTGGTACCACCCTTTAAGAAGAAAGGAATTTAAAAAAATATTGATACAATTTGCACACAATTTACATATAAATTGCACTTTTTAGTTATGTAAGAATAAACATATTATAGTGAATTTTACGTAAAAACAAAAAATTTAAACAAGGAACGAATAAGTGGCATTGGTATCATCCTTAAAACAGGAAATGAATTAAAAACTAAACATAATAAAACAAATTAAGTTTTTTAAGAGAAAATAAATTAGCAACATTTGTATTACTCTTAAGAAGAAAGAGAATAAAGAAATAGCTTGCACACAACTTTGCACTGAAATTGCACTTTTTATAATATGTAGCGAATACACATATAATAATGCAACTTTAGCAGTCTAGTATAATTTACACACATATTGTATTGTACTTTCATGCATACATACAAATAATAACAGAATGTATTAAATTAGCAAAACAATTAGCATTGGTATTACCCTTAAGGAATAAAAAATAAAAAAAATTCCACACAATTAGCATAAAATGCACTTTTTATAATATGCAGAATAAATATATAAAAGTGAAGTTTCAGTACTCAGATGTAATTTGTACATGTAGTACTTGCATGTGTACATTTTCACCCACTCAACATCCGAAAAAACACGTAAAGAAAAAAAGCTCAACGAAAAAATAAAAAATTAAAGCATACACATGCAGAAAACAAAACGCAAACACCTGAAAAAAGAGCATACACACACCAAAATCTAGTCCAACAAGGAAATCGACTGACCCAAAATAGGCGTCAATCGAATCCAAACAGCCCCATACCACCAGCAAAATGTGACAGAGAAAATAAAAGTTACACAAATCTTAAAGCACAATCCAAGGGTTAGAAAATCGATTGACCACAAAACAAAAATCCAGCTGACTGAAATCCAGCTAAAATGGTATTGCTCAGCCCGAGTAGGCCAATGGCCCGTTAATCAAGCCTTCTTTTGACACTGTCGTGTGGTTGAGCAGGGCGGAGCCGTACGCCCAAAACGGATGCTTCTTGTGTCAGAAGCCTTCCTAAAAGCATGTGCGACGAAGGATAATATGCGTGGCACACTGGTGTGCTCGTTGTCCACTTCGTTTTCTCCAGCTTTGCAAGCTTTACAGTACAATCTTTCTGTCAGGCTTCAGGAAAGCGCAAGCTATCTTCTTTGGGAGGCAGTCGGTACTATAACTATAACGACATATGCTCTGCCACGCAACAACAACAACAACAACCTCAGCACAACAATTACCACGGCAAAGAAAGCATTCTCTCCTCCTCCGTGTGAAGTGTGAACGCCGAACTGATTTTTCTCTAATTGATGCCACCTCGGAAGCTCCAAAAGGCCCATTGTCCTCGGCAACGCCGACAACGACGCGCCTGCGTGTTCGCTGTATTATTGGTTAAGTACTCGCATTATAAGTACCGGCTGCACTGCCGATGGCCTTGCAGTAGGTGTGGTGTATGAATCACGGGTCTTGCGTTCTTTCGGCAAAAGTATTAGCCGGTACGAGCGACGAACCCTACTTTGATTCCGCCTATGGAACGAGGCTGGAAAAGCAAGGATTCTTTGAGAGATATCATCAGGCACGCTTTTTATTTTACGGGCATCATTTCAGTTGGATCTCCACGAAAGAAGCCTTCCCCGGTGCTATGCAGTTCGCATGCAACACCACACACGAGCAGCGGAAGAAATGCCACGAGCTGCCCCCCACCCCTTTTGGCGCGAACATTCCCGATCGAGGTGACGCGGTGCGCGCGCGGCGAACATGCGACCCACCTGACGCGCGCGGTGAACACCAGCCGGCCGGCCGGCCGGCCATTTGAAAGATGCTCCGTCAGATGTCCCAGGGGGGAGAGCTGGATTAGATTAGATTAGATCATCAGGCCGATCCTACCACGAGTATAATATGGCAAAGAGGAGCCAGCAAAGTACACGGCTTGAGGGATTTGTGCAGGCAGGCAGGTAGGCCGGCGGCTGCAAAGCCTGCAACCGGCCGCTACTTGAGGTCATGGCGGAATCATGGGACCTTTTTATACTGTATCTCCGATGGATCGATCCATCGGGTGATCCACCGCCGCGATTCGATCTGCGGTTAAGTTAGCTGCAGGCTGCAACGGCTGCATCATGTCGTGCTTTTATGTGTGTATATATATACTCTTTTTTACTCTCCAAGTTGCGACATCTGGGCGGATGGGGCCAGCTGCTAGGAATGCTCGATCGGGCGCATCGTCGTCACGTTTAATCACCGGGCGCCAGCAAGAAACCGCCCGCCCGTCCCACGCGCGAACGTGGACGAGGTGTCAAATCGGGCAGGCAGTTAGATTGGGATTCACTTGCGATCGATCCAGGCCTGTCTGTCTGTCTGTCAGATCTGGATGCACCCCGGCCGTGATTAGATCTAATATAATCGCCTGTCGTCCGTCTCGCAGTGCTTAATTGTTTTCAGCGGCAGTAAGATTCTACCAGCACTGACCAGTAAACAGTAAGCTACCCTTGGATCGCCCAGTTGCCCGGCCGCCTCGCGAGTCACGAGTGACGGCTGCTACAGGCATGCCGTAATGGGACGGCGTACGCGACCATGCCACCGAGCAACACGAGTTGGAAGCAATTGCTATGAATTTTTACATAGATCTGTTTACGGCACAGCAAGAGACTCATCCGGAGCTAGCAACAGAGTTGGTTCAGTGTAAAGTTTCACAAGAAATGAATGAAAAGCTGTGTTCTGTTATCACGAATGAGGAGATTGAAAGAGCTCTTTTCATGATGCATCCAAACAAGTCCCCAGGTCCAGATGGTTTTACAGCAGGTTTTTATATTCGCCATTGGCATCTCTTGAAAGATGTTGTTTGCAATGTTGTGCGTACTTTTTTTGAAGGCGGTGATATGCCGGAGGTGGTTAAATCTATTGTTTTGGTCCTTATTCCAAAAATAAAAAATCCGCAAGACCTTACACAGTACAGGCCAATCTCATTGTGTAACGTGCTCTATAAACTAGCTTCAAAAGTTCTTGCCTCGAGGCTAAGACCAATACTGCATCATATCATGGCGGAAGAACAAACAGCGTTTGTCCCAGGACGATTGATTTCAGACAATGTTCTTACGGCTTATGAGTGTATTCACTACCTTAAGAAGAAAAAGGGCAAATCTGGTGATGTGACAGTTAAGTTCGACATGGCCAAGGCATATGATAGGGTGGAATGGTCTTATCTACGTGCGATGATGAACAAGTTGGGGTTTGCAGAAGCATGGATCTATAGAGTTATGGTATGTGTGCAGTCAGTATCTTTTTCTTCCACTTTCAGACCCACTCGAGGAATTAGGCAGGGCGATCCAATATCTCCCTACTTATTTCTTATTTGTGCGGAAGGATTGAGTTGTTTGCTGAAATTTAAAGGTCCGGTACATCTTTCTCGAGGTGTAAGAGTTGGCGTTCATGATCCATGGTCTCACACCTACTATTCGCCGATGATTGCTTGGTCTTTACACAGGCTACGCGTGAGGCTGCCACTAGGCTGCATAACATTTTGGACATCTATAAAACAGCTTTTGGTCAGATGGTCAATCGTAGTAAATCAGCCATTTTCTTTAGCGCAAACTGTACTGATGAGACAAAGGCAATGATCCATGTGAATATGGAGATTGAGACGGAAGCATTAGTTGAGAAGTACCTTGGACTACCAACCGCCATCGGTAAATCTGTTGGAAATATGCCCTAGAGCCAATAATAAAAGCATTATTATTATATTTCCTTGTTCATGGTAATTGTCTTTATTCATGCTATAATTGTGTTATCCGGAAATCGTAATACATGTGTGAATAACAGACACCAACATGTCCCTAGTAAGCCTCTAGTTGACTAGCTCGTTGATCAACAGATAGTCATGGTTTCCTGGCTATGGACATTGAATGTCATTGATAACGAGATCACATCATTAAGAGAATGATGTGATGGACAAGACCCAATCCTAAACATAGCATGAAGATCGTATAGTTCGTTTGCTAGAGTTTTGCAATGTCAAGTATCTTTTCCTTAGACCATGAGATCGTGTAACTCCCGGATACCGTAGGAGTGCTTTGGGTGTACCAAACGTCACAACGTAACTGGGTGACTATAAAGGTAGACTACGGGTATCTCCGAAAGTGTCTGTTGGGTTGACACGGATCAAGACTGGGATTTGTCACTCCGTATGACGGAGAGGTATCACTGGGCCCACTCGGTAATGCATCATCATAATGAGCTCAAAGTGACCAAGTGTCTGGTCACGGGATCATGCATTACGGTACGAGTAAAGTGACTTGCCGGTAACGAGATTGAACGAGGTATTGGGATACCCACGATCGAATCTCGGGCAAGTAATATATCGATTGACAAAGGGAATTGCATACGGGGTTGATTGAATCCTCGACATCGTGGTTCATCCGATGAGATCATCGTGGAGCATGTGGGAGCCAACATGGGTATCCAGATCCCGCTGTTGGTTATTGACCGGAGAGTCGTCTCGGTCATGTCTACATGTCTCCCGAACCCGTAGGGTCTACACACTTAAGGTTCGGTGACGCTAGGGTTGTGAAGATATGTATATGCAGTAACCCAAATGTTGTTCGGGGTCCCGGATGAGATCCCAGATGTCACGAGGAGTTCCGGAATGGTCCGGAGGTAAAGAATTATATATAGGAAGTGCTGTTTCGGCCATCGGGACAAGTTTCGGGGTTACCGGTATTGTACCGGGACCACCGGAATGGTCCCGGGGGTCCACCGGGTGGGGCCACCTATCCCGGAGGGCCCCATGGGCTGAAGTGGGAAGGGACCCAGCCCTTAGTGGGCTGGGGCGCCACCCCTAAGGGGCCCATGCTCCTAGGGTTAGGGGAAACCCTAAAGGGGGGCGCCCCCTTGCCTTGGGGGGCAAGCCCCCCACCCTTGGCTGCCACCCCCCCCTAGGAGATCCATCTCCTAGGGCCGACGCCCCCCCCCCCCCCCCTTGGCACCCCTATATATAGTGGGGAGAGGAGGGACTTGATGCTACGGCTTTTGGTGCATCCCTCTCTCCCTGTTACATCTCTCTCTCTCGTAGTACACGGCGAAGCCCTGCTGTCGTGACGCCCTGCATCCACCACCACGCCGTCGTGCTGCTGGATCATCATCAACCTCTCCTCCCCCCTTGCTGGATCAAGAAGGAGGAGACGTCTCCCGTCCCGTACGTGTGTTGAACGCGGAGGTGCCGTCCGTTCGGCACTCGGTCATCGGTGATTTGGATCACGTCGTGTTCGACTACATCATCCCCGTTCTTTGAACGCTTCCGCACGCGATCTACAAAGGTATGTAGATGCATCTGATGACTCGTTGCTAGATGAACTCCTAGATGGATCTTGGTGAAACGAGTAGGAAATTTTTTGTTTTCTGCAACGTTCCCCAACAGTGGCATCATGAGCTAGGTCTATGCGTAGTTCTTCTTGCGCGAGTAGAACACAATTTGTTGTGGGCGTGGATTTGTCAACTTTCTTGCCGCTACTAGTCTTTTCTTGCTTCAGCGGTATTGTGGGATGAAGCGGCCCGGACCAACCTTACACGTACGCTTACGTGAGACCGGTTCCACCGACTAACATGCACTAGTTGCATAAGATGGCTGGCGGGTGTCTGTCTCTCCTACTTTAGTTGGAGCGGATTCGATGAACAGGGTCCTTATGAAGGGTAAATAGAAGTTGACAAATCACGTTGTGGATTTCACGTAGGTAAGAAAACGTTCTTGCTAGAACCCTAATTCAGCCACGTAAAACTTGCAACAACAATTAGAGGACGTCTAACTTGTTTTTGCAGCAAGTGGTTTGTGATATGATATGGCCAAAGTTGTGATGAATGATGAATGATCTATATGTGATGTATGAGATGTTCATGCTATTGTAATAGGAATCACGACTTGCATGTCGATGAGTATGACAATCGGCAGGAGCCATAGGAGTTGTCTTTATTCTTTTATATGACCTGCGTGTCATTAAGAAACGCCATGTAAATTACTTTACTTTATTGCTAAACGCGTTAGCCATAGTAGTAGAAGTAATAGTTGGCGAGCAACTTCATGGAGACACGATGATGGAGATCATGGTGTCAAGCCGGTGACAAGATGATCATGGAGCCCCAAGATGGAGATCAAAGGAGCTATGTGATATTGGCCATATCATGTCACGTTTATTATTTGATTGCATGTGATGTTTATCATGTTTTTTTTTGCATCTTGTTTACTTAGAACGACGGCAGTAAACAAGATGATCCCTCATAATAATTTCAAGAAGTGTTCCCCCTAACTGTGCACCGTTGCGACAGTTCGTTGTTTCGAAGCACCACGTGATGATCGGGTGTGATAGATTCTAATGTTCACATACAACGGGTGTAAGACAGATTTACACATGCAAACACTTAGGTTGACTTGACGAGCCTAGCATGTACAGACATGGCCTCGGAACACAGAAGATCGAAAGGTCGAGCATGAGTCGTATAGAAGATACGATCAACATGAAGATGTTCACCGATGTTGACTAGTCCGTCTCACGTGATGATCGGACACGGCCTAGTTAACTTGGATCATGTTATACTTAGATGACTAGAAGAGGGATGTCTATCTAAGTGGGAGTTCATAAATAATTTGATTTGATGAACTTAATTATCATGAACTTAGTCTAAAATATTTACAATATGTCTTGTAGATCAAATGGCCAACGTAGTCCTCAACTTCAACGCGTTCCTAGAGAAAACCAAGCTGAAAGACGATGGCAGCAACTACACGGACTGGGTCCGGAACCTGAGGATCATCCTCATAGCTGCCAAGAAAGATTATGTCCTACAAGCACCGCTGGGTGACGCACCTGTCCTCCCTGCTGAACAAGACGTTATGAACGCTTGGCAGGCACGTACCGATGACTACTCCCTCGTTCAATGCGGCATGCTTTACAGCTTAGAGCCGGGGCTCCAAAAACGTTTTGAGAGACACGGAGCATATGAGATGTTCGAAGAGCTGAAAATGGTTTTTCAAGCTCATGCCCGGGTCGAGAGATATCAAGTCTCCGACAAATTCTTCAGCTGTAAGATGGAGGAAAACAGTTCTGTCAGTGAGCACATACTCACTATGTCTGGGTTGCATAACCGCTTGACTCAGCTGGGAGTTAATCTCCCGGATGATGCGGTCATTGACAGAATCCTCCAGTCGCTTCCACCGAGCTACAAGAGCTTTGTGATGAACTTCAATATGCAGGGGATGGAAAAGACCATTCCTGAAGTATTTGCTATGTTGAAATCAGCAGAGGTAGAAGTCAAGAAGGAACATCAAGTGTTGATGGTGAATAAAACCACTAAGTTCAAGAAGGGTAAGGGTAAAAAGAACTTCAAGAAGGACGGCAAGGAAGTTGCCGCGCCCGGCAAGCAAGCTGCCGGGAAGAAGCCAAAGAATGGACCCAAGCCCGAGACTGAGTGTTTTTATTGCAAGGGAAGTGGTCACTGGAAGCGGAATTGCCCCAAATACTTAGCGGACAAGAAGGCCGGCAAAACAAAAGGTATATGTGATATACATGCAATTGATGTGTACCTAACCAGTACTCGTAGTAGCTCTTGGGTATTTGATACCGGTCCAGTTGCTCACATTTGTAACTCAAAGCAGGAGCTGCGGAATAAACGGAGACTGGCGAAGGACGAGGTGACGATGCGCGTCGGGAATGGTTCCAAGGTCGATGTGATCGCCGTCGGCACGCTGCCTCTTCATTTACCTACGGGATTAGTTTTAAACCTCAATAATTGTTATTTAGTGCCAGCTTTGAGCATGAACATTGTATCGGGATCTCGTTTAATTCGAGATGGCTACTCATTTAAATCCGAGAATAATGGTTGTTCTATTTATATGAGAGATATGTTTTATGGTCATGCTCCTATGGTGAATGGTTTATTCTTAATGAATCTCGAGCGTAATGCTACACATGTTCATAGTGTGAATACCAAAAGATGTAAGGTTGATAATGATAGTCCCACATACTTGTGGCACTGCCGCCTTGGTCACATAGGTGTCAAACGCATGAAGAAGCTCCATGCAGATGGACTTTTAGAGTCTCTTGATTATGAATCATTTGACACGTGCGAACCATGCCTCATGGGTAAAATGACCAAGACTCCGTTCTCAGGAACAATGGAGCGAGCAACCAACTTATTGGAAATCATACATACTGATGTGTGCGGTCCAATGAGTGTTGAGGCTCGTGGTGGCTATCGTTATGTTCTCACCCTCACTGATGACTTGAGTAGATATGGGTATGTCTACTTAATGAAACACAAGTCTGAAACCTTTGAAAAGTTCAAGGAATTTCAGAATGAGGTTGAGAATCAACGTGACAAGAAAATCAAGTTTCTACGATCAGATCGTGGAGGAGAATACTTGAGTCATGAATTTGGCACACACTTAAGAAAATGTGGAATAGTTTCACAACTCACGCCGCGTGGAACACCTCAGCGTAATGGTGTGTCCGAACGTCGTAATCGCACTCTATTAGATATGGTGCGGTCTATGATGTCTCTTACCGATCTACTGCTATCTTTTTGGGGCTATGCTTTAGAGACTGCCGCATTCACTTTAAATAGGGCTCCGTCGAAATCCGTTGAGACGACACCGTATGAATTATGGTTTGGGAAGAAACCTAAGCTGTCGTTTCTAAAAGTTTGGGGATGCGATGCTTATGTCAAGAAACTTCAACCTGAAAAGCTCGAAGCCAAGTCGGAAAAATGCGTCTTCATAGGATACCCTAAATAAACTATTGGGTATACCTTCTACCTCAGATCCGAAGGCAAGTTCTTTGTTGCCAAGAATGGATCCTTTCTAGAGAAGGAGTTTCTCTCGAAAGAAGTAAGTGGGAGGAAAGTAGAACTTGATGAAGTATTGCCTCTTGAACCGGAAAATGGCGCAACTCAAGAAAATGTTCCTGAGGTGCCAGCACCGACTAGAGAGGAAGTTAATGATAATGATCAAGACACTTCTGATCTAGCTCCTACTGAAATTCGAAGGTCCACAAGGACACGTTCCGCACCAGAGTGGTACGGCAACCCTGTCTTGGAAATCATGTTGTTAGACAATGGTGAACCTTCGAACTATGAAGAAGCGATGGCGGGCCCGGATTCCGACAAATGGCTAGAAGCCATGAAATCCGAGATAGGATCCATGTATGAGAACGAAGTACGGACTTTGACTGACTTGCCTGTTGAACGGCGAGCCATAGAAAATAAATGGATCTTTAAGAAGAAGACAGACGCGGATGGTAATGTGACCATCTATAAAACTCGGCTTGTCGCTAAGGGTTATCGACAAGTTCAAGGGGTTGACTACGATGAGACTTTCTCACCGGTAGCGAAGCTAAAGTCCGTCCGAATCATGTTAGCAATTGCCGCATTCTACGATTATGAAATATGGAAAATGGACGTCAAAACGGCATTCCTTAATGGTTACCTTAAGGAAGAATTGTATATGATGCAGCCGGAAGGTTTTGTCGATCCTAAGAATGCTGACAAAGTATGCAAGCTCCAACGCTCGATTTATGGGCTGGTGCAAGCATCTTGGAGTTGGAACATTCGCTTTGATGAGATGATCAAAGCGTTTGGGTTTACGCAGACTTATGGAGAAGCCTGTGTTTACAAGAAAGTGAGTGGGAGCTCTGTAGCATTTCTCATACTATATGTAGATGACATACTTTTGATGGGAAATGATATAGAACTCTTGGACAGCATCAAGGCCTACTTGAATAAGAGTTTTTCAATGAAGGACCTTGGAGAAGCTGCTTATATATTAGGCATCAAGATCTATAGAGATAGATCGAGACGCCTCATAGGTCTTTCACAAAGCACATACCTTGATAAGATATTGAAGAAGTTCAATATGGATCAGTCTAAGAAGGGGTTCTTGCCTGTACTGCAAGGTATGAAATTGAGCTCGGCTCAAAGTCCGACCACGGCAGAAGAAATAGAAGAGATGAGTGTCATCCCCTATGCCTCAGCCATAGGTTCTATTATGTATGCCATGCTGTGTACCAGACCTGATGTAAACCTTGCCGTAAGTTTGGTAGGAAGGTATCAAAGTAATCCCGGCAAGGAACACTGGACAGCGGTCAAGAATATCCTGAAGTACCTGAAAAGGACTAAGGAGATGTTTCTCGTTTATGGAGGTGACGAAGAGCTCGTCGTAAAGGGTTACATCGACGCTAGCTTCGACACAGATCTGGATGACTCAAAGTCACAAACCGGATACGTGTATATTTTGAATGGTGGGTCAGTAAGCTGGTGCAGCTGCAAGCAGAGCGTCGTGGCGGGATCTACATGTGAAGCGGAGTACATGGCAGCCTCGGAGGCAGCACATGAAGCAATTTGGGTGAAGGAGTTCATCACCGACCTCGGAGTCATACCCAATGCGTCGGGGCCGATCAAGCTCTTCTGTGACAACACTGGAGCTATTGCACTTGCCAAGGAGCCCAGGTTTCACAAGAAGACAAGGCACATCAAGCGTCGCTTCAACTCCATTCGTGAAAATGTTCAAGATGGAGACATAGATATTTGTAAAGTACATACGGACCTGAATGTAGCAGATCTGTTGACTAAACCTCTCCCTAGGGCAAAACATGATCAACACCAGAATTCCATGGGTGTTCGATTCATCACAATGTAACTAGATTATTGACTCTAGTGCAAGTGGGAGACTGTTGGAAATATGCCCTAGAGGCAATAATAAAAGCATTATTATTATATTTCCTTGTTCATGGTAATTGTCTTTATTCATGCTATAATTGTGTTATCCGGAAATCGTAATACATGTGTGAATAACAGACACCAACATGTCTCTAGTAAGCCTCTAGTTGACTAGCTCATTGATCAACAGATAGTCATGGTATCCTGGCTATGGACATTGAATGTCATTGATAACGAGATCACATCATTAAGAGAATGATGTGATGGACAAGACCCAATCCTAAACATAGCATGAAGATCGTATAGTTCGTTTGCCAGAGTTTTGCAATGTCAAGTATCTTTTCCTTAGACCATGAGATCGTATAACTCCCGGATACCGTAGGAGTGCTTTGGGTGTACCAAACGTCACAACGTAACTGAGTGACTATAAAGGTAGACTACGGGTATCTCCGAAAGTGTCTGTTGGGTTGACACGGATCAAGACTGGGATTTGTCACTCCGTATGACGGAGAGGTATCACTGGGCCCACTCGGTAATGCATCATCATAATGAGCTCAAAGTGACCAAGTGTCTGGTCACGGGATCATGCATTACGGTACGAGTAAAATGACTTGCCGGTAACGAGATTGAACGAGGTATTGGGATACCCACGATCGAATCTCGGGCAAGTAATATATCGATTGACAAAGGGAATTGCATACGGGGTTGATTGAATCCTCGACATCGTGGTTCATCCGATGAGATCATCGTGGAGCATGTGGGAGCCAACATGGGTATCCAGATCCCGCTGTTGGTTATTGATCGGAGAGTCGTCTCGGTCATGTCTACATGTCTCCCGAACCCGTAGGGTCTACACACTTAAGGTTCGGTGACGCTAGGGTTGTGAAGATATGTATATGCAGTAACCCGAATGAGATCCCGGACGTCACGAGGAGTTCCGGAATGGTCCGGAGGTAAAGAATTATATATAGGAAGTGCTGTTTCGACCATCGGGACAAGTTTCGGGGTTACCGGTATTGTACCGGGACCACCGGAATGGTCCCGGGGGTCCACCGGATGGGGCCACCTATCCCGGAGGGCCCCATGGGCTGAAGTGGGAAGGGACCCAGCCCTTAGTGGGCTGGGGCGCCACCCCTAAGGGGCCCATGCGCCTAGGGTTAGGGGAAACCCTAAAGGGGGGCGCCCCCTTGCCTTGGGGGGCAAGCCCCCCACCCTTGCCCCCCCCCTAGGAGATCCATCTCCTAGGGCTGGCGCCCCCCCCCTTGGCACCCCTATATATAGTGGGGAGAGGAGGGACTTGATGCTACAGCTTTTGGTGCATCCCTCTCTCCCTGTTACATCTCTCTCTCTCGTAGTACACGGCGAAGCCCTGCTGTCGTGACGCCCTGCATCCACCACCACGCCGTCGTGCTGCTGGATCATCATCAACCTCTCCTCCCCCCTTGCTGGATCAAGAAGGAGGAGATGTCTCCCGTCCCGTACGTGTGTTGAACGCGGAGGTGCCGTCCGTTCGGCACTCAGTCATCGGTGATTTGGATCACGTCGTGTTCGACTACATCATCCCCGTTCTTTGAACGCTTCCGCACGCGATCTACAAAGGTATGTAGATGCATCAGATGACTCGTTGCTAGATGAACTCCTAGATGGATCTTGGTGAAACGAGTAGGAAATTTTTTGTTTTCTGCAACGTTCCCCAACAAAATCTTCTGATGTACAGTTTGAGCACATAGCAACAAATATTCGAAAATTGGTGAATGGGTATGTTCCTAAACTCTTAAGCAGTGCGGCAAGGGAAGTTTTGATTAAAGCGGTATGCCAAGCTATCCCAACTTATTCTATGAGCTGCTTTAGACTTTCCAAGAAATTGTGCAAGAAATTAACCAATATTGTGGCCCGCTTCTTTTGGGGGGGAGATGATAATAAGAGGAAATTGCATTGGAAGAAGTGGAAGGATATTGCAATACCTAAAGGAGAAGGAGGGATGGGTTTTAGGGATTTCGAATTATTCAACCAGGCTATGCTGGCGAAACAAGGCTGGAGGTTGCTTACATCACCAGATTCTCTATGCGCCAGAGTCTTAAAGGGTAAGTACTATCACGATCATGAATTTATGTCAGCTAAGAACAAAAGAGGATCCTCGCATATTTGGAGAGCCATTCTTCATGGCAGAGAGGGTCCAAAATTAGGCCTGATAAAGAGGGTTGGTGATGGTTCTTCTATTCACCCATGGGAGGATCCATGGATTCCTTTTAACCATGGTTTCAAACCCCTAATTCAGCTTCCTGATGCAGCTATCAGTAGTGTGGAAGAATTGATTGACACAGACAATGGTGAATGGAATATGAATTTGATTAATGCAAATTTTGTGGAACCGGATGTTAGTGTAATATGCAGGATTCCTATTAGTAATTCAGCTGAGGATATTTGGGCTTGGCAACCAGAAAAACATGGTCATTTCACTGTGAAATCGGCATATAGAGTTCTTGTCTCTAAAAGTCGTCAAACTTACCAGCCCGGGTCTAGCATCAATCAGGAGAAGGTATGGAAGAAAATGTGGAAACTTGAGGTCCCTCCCAAGGTGAAGAATTTCTGGTGGCGTATTATCCATGACTTTATACCTTGTCGTGTCGTTTTGAAGCGACGACATATGGAACGTATTGATTTCTGTGACACTTGTGGTCAACAAGAAACTACAATGCATGCTATCTTTGATTGCACTTGGGCAAGGATCTTCTGGGAGCAGGTGAAGTCCCTAACTGGCATAAAAATTCCTGACCTACACCCACACTCTTGGATGTTTGATGTGGTGGATGGTACAAAGATACCCCAATCTGAAGCTTGTATAATTTTAAGTGGAGTGTGGGCGATCTGGACTGAACGAAATGCAAGAAAGCATGGAGAGTCTGGGCGCTCTATCATGCAATCAGTAAGATGGGTGATAGACTCGGTAATGGACTCAACAAGTGCTGGAAAAGTAAGCAAGCCGAAGCAATCAAAACAAATAAAATGGAATCCACCTGATGAAGGCGTGATGAAGATTAATGTAGATGCATCCTTTGATGATGTTTCCTGTCAAGGTTCGACTGGGCTGGTTATTCGGGATAGGGAGGGTGCATTACTTCGTGCACAAGCCCTTTGGTATAATTTTGCAGCTAGCTCACAGTCCATGGAAGCAGAAGCAATTCGAGATGGGGTTCGAGTGGCTATTGAGAGAGGTTTCAGCAAAGTTGAGATGGAAACTGATGCTCAAGCTATTGTTAAGTTGTGGGAGTCAGATACCTTCGATCGTTCGGAGATAGCTGCCATTCTTCAAGAGATCAGGGAGCTTTCTGATCAATTTGAGAGTTTTAGGCTGAAATTTATACGTACAGAAGCTAATGAAGCGGCTCATTTATGTGCGAAGCAGGCGACAAGTGTTAGGAGAAGATGTTTATGGCTTAATTACACTCCTGTTTTCCTAATGAACACGTTGTATCGTGACTGTATGCCTGCTTAAGTAAGCAATAAAACTCTTTTATGTTGCCAAAAAAAGAGCCGCGAGCCGAGAAACGTGAGATCGACCTGTGGACCGGCGACCGCGACCCCATCCCGTCCGGCCTGTTCATTTGGGGCAAAACGGACAGGCCCTACGGCCCAGCGCGGGACAGCTTGGACCCATATTGTCTGTTTCATGTCCGGCTTGACCCATTTCGAGCGCAAACATGTGCACGGTTTGGGTACACGCGGACAACAAACGGACGCGCCGCTCGTCCGCATCAGGGCCACGTGGCAGGCGGCCACCTACCTCCCACTGTCTAACATAAATGCGCACGTGCGATCGGCCTCACCTGTCATCCGCCCCAGGCGCGCGGTGGGCGTCCTTCTTAAATGGGAAGCCGTGGACTGGTTGCAGTCCACGCTCCCACTTCGGTCGTTGCTGCCTCCTCAAAACCCGACACCCGAACCCTAGCTCTCCCTTCCCCTTCCTCGAACTTGCCGGCCACCGATAGCCATGGTGTGGTGGAGCACCGGCCACAAGGGGGCGCACGACCACGAGGTTGGCTCGTCCTCGGGCCGCCGCCGCCGCGGCGTCAAAGCTGAGCCCGCATCACCCCCACGGAGGGCCCCCGCGCCTCCCGCATTCACCATCGCCCCTACGGTCACGGGCGAGTGCGACCGTCACTATATCCACGTGGATGTTTGTCGTCGTTATTTGGAGATGAGGACGCCACTCCCCTGGAGCGATGTTCACCTGCCCAATAACTGCCATCTGTCCACGGATCGGGTGCCGATCCCGCCGGTCTCGACGAGCGATCGTGCCCGCCGCGAGGAGATCAAACGCCGCCGCCGCCTCCTGCCAGACGACTTGTTCTACGACCCCAAGTACGCCGTCGACTCGGCCTTGTGGAACACATGGTTTGGGACGAGCACGACACGTGGCGCGCGTCCTTCTTTGTCGGCACCTCATCGGGGCCGCAGCGGCCACGTACTGAAGGAAATATGCCCTAGAGGAAATAATAAAGTTATTATTTATTTCCTTATATCATGATAAATGTTTATTATTCATGCTAGAATTGTATTAACCGGAAACATAATACATGTGTTAATACATAGACAAACAGAGTGTCACAAATATGCCTCTACTTGACTAGCTCGTTAATCAAAGATGGTTATGTTTCCTAACCATGGACAAAGAGTTGTTATTTGATTAACGGGATCACATCATTAGTTGAATGATCTGATTGACATGACCCGTTCCATTAGCTTAGCACCCGATCGTTTAGTATGTTGCTATTGCTTTGTTCATAACTTATACATGTTCCTATGACTATGAGATTATGCAACTCCCATTTGCCGGAGGAACACTTTGGATACTACCAAACGTCACAACGTAACTGGGTGATTATAAAGGAGTACTACAGGTGTCTCCAAAGGTAGATGTTGGGTTGGCGTATTTCGATATTAGGATTTGTCACTCCGATTGTCGGAGAGGTATCTCTGGGCCCTCTCGGTAATGCACATCACATAAGCCTTGCAAGCATTGCAACTAATGAGTTAGTTGCGGGATGATGTATTACAGAACGAGTAAAGAGACTTGCCGGTAACGAGATTGAACTAGGTATTGGATACCGACGATCGAATCTCGGGCAAGTAACATACCGATGACAAAGGGAACAACGTATGTTGTTATGCGGTCTGACCGATAAAGATCTTCGTAGAATATGTAGGAGCCAATATGGGCATCCAGGTCCCGCTATTGGTTATTGACCGGAGACGTGTCTCGGTCATGTCTACATTGTTCTCGAACCGTAGGGTCCGCACGCTTAACGTTACGATGACAGTTATTATGAGTTTATGCATTTTGATGTACCGAAGGTAGTTCGGAGTCCCGGATGTGATCACGGACATGATGAGGAGTCTCGAAATGGTCGAGACATAAAGATTGATATATTGGAAGCCTATATTTGGATATCGGAAGTGTTCCGGGTAAAATCGGGATTTTTACCGGATTACCGGGAGGTTACCGGAACCCCCCGGGAGTCATATGGGCCTTTATTGGGCTTTAGTGGAAAGGTGAAAGGGGCTGCCATGGTGGGCTGCGCGCCTCCCCCCTCCCCTAGTCCTATTAGGACTAGGAGAGGTGGCCGGCCACCTCTCTCTCTCTCTTTCCCCATTGGGAGTCCTATTTGGAATAGGATTGGGGGGGGGCACCTCTAGACACTCCTGCGCCCTCCTCTTGGCCGGCCAGCCCCTCCCCCTTGGATCCTTTATATACGGGGGCAGGGGGCACCTCTAGACACACAAGTTGATCATTGAGATCGTTCCTTAGCCGTGTGTGGTGCCCCCTGCCACCATATTCCACCTCGATCATATCGTTGTAGTGCTTAGGCGAAGCCCTGCGTCGGTAGAACATCAAGATCATCACCACGCCGTCGTGCTGACGGAACTCCTCCCCGAAGCTTTGCTGGATCGGAGCCCGGGGATCGTCATCGAGCTGTACGTGTGCTAAGAACTCGGAGGTGCCGGAGTAACGGTGGTTGGATCGGTCGGATCGGGAAGAAGACGTACGACTACTTCCTCTACGTTGTGTCAACGCTTCCGTTGCGATCTACAAGGGTACGTAGATCAGACTCTCCCCCTCGTTGCTATGCATCACCATGATCTTGCGTGTGCGTAGGAATTTTTTTGAAATTACTACGTTCCCCAACAGTGGCATCCGAGCCTAGGTTTTATGGTTTGATGTTATGTGCACGAGTAGAACACAAGTGAGTTGTGGATGATATAAGTCATACTGCCTACCAGCATGTCATACTTTGGTTCGGCGGTATTGTTGGACGAGACGACCCGGACCAACCTTACGCGTACGCTTACGCGAGACCGGTTCCCTCGATGTGCTTTGCACATAGATGGCTTGCGGGCGACTGTCTCTCCAACTTTAGTTGAACCGAGTGTGGCTACGCCCTGTCCTTGAGAAGGTTAAAACGGAGTCTATTTGACAAACTATCGTTGTGGCTTTGATGCGTAGGTGAGATTGGTTCTTACTTAAAGCCCGTAACAGCCACGTAAAACTTGCAACAACAAAGTAGAGGACGTCTAACTTGTTTTTGCAGGGCATGTTGTGATGTGATATGGTCAAGACGTGCTGAGATATAAGTTGTTGTATGAGATGATCATGTTTTGTTGAAGTTATCGGCAACTGGCAAAAGCCTTATGGTTGTCTCTTTATTGCATAAGATGCAAGCGCCAAATAATTGCTTTACTTTATCGCTATGCGATAGCAATAGTTGCAAGAGCAATTGTTGGCGAGACGACCACGTGACGACACATTGATATAGATGAAGATGATGGAGATCATGGTGTCATGCCGGTGACGATGGTGATCATGATGGTGCTTCGGAGATGGAGATCACAGGCACAAGATGATGATGGCCATATCATATCACTTATATTGATTGCATGTGATGTTTATCTTTTATGCATCTTATCTTGCTTTGATTGACGGTAGCATTATAAGATGATCTCTCACTAATTATCAAGAAGTGTTCTCCCTGAGTATGCACCGTTGCGAAAGTTCTTCGTGCTGAGACACCACGTGATGATCGGGTGTGATAGGCTCTACGTTCAAATACAACGGGTGCAAAACAGTTGCACACGCGGAATACTAAGGTTATACTTGACGAGCCAAGCATATATAGATATGGCCTCGGAACACGGAGACCGAAAGGTCGAGCGTGAATCATATAGTAGATATGATCAACATAGTGATGTTCACCATTGAAACTACTCCATCTCACGTGATGATCAGACATGGTTTAGTTGATTTGGATCACGTGATCACTTAGAGGATTAGAGGGATGTCTATCTAAGTGGGAGTTCTTAAGTAATATGATTAATTGAACTTAAATTTATCATGAACTTAGTCCTGGTAATATTTTGTAAATCATGTTGTAGATCAATAGCTCGCGTTGTTGCTTCCCTGTGTTTACTTTGATATGTTCCTAGAGAAAATTGTATTGAAAGATGTTAGTAGCAATGATGCGGATTGGATCCATGATCTGAGGTTTATCCTCATTGCTGCACATAAGAATTATGTCCTTGATGCACCGCTAGGTGACAGACCTATTGCAGGAGCAGATGCAGACGTTATGAACGTTTGGCTAGCTCAATATGATGACTACTTGATAGTTTAGTGCACCATGCTTAATGGCTTAGAATCGGGACTTCAAAGACGTTTTGAACGTCATGGACCATATGAGATTTTCCAGGAGTTGAAGATAATATTTCAAGCAAATACCCGAGTTGAGAGATATGAAGTCTCCAACGAGTTCTATAGCTAAAAGATGGAGGAGAATCGCTCAACTAGTGAGCATGTGCTCAGATTGTCTGGGTACTACAATCGCTTGAATCAAGTGGGAGTTAATCTTCCAGATAAGATAGTGATTGACAGAATTCTCTAGTCACCATGACCAAGTTAGTGGAACTTCGTGATGAACTATAGTATGCAAGGGATGACGAAAACGACTCCTGAGCTTTTCATGATGATGAAATCGATGAAGGTAGAAATCAAAAAAAACATCAAGTGTTGATGGTAGACAAGACCACTAGTTTCAAGAAAAGGGCAGAGGGAAGAAGGGGAACTTCAAAAAGAACAGCAAGCAAGTTGCTGCTCAAGTGAAGAAGCCCAAGTCTGGACCTAAGCCTGAGACTGAGTGCTTCTACTGCAAAGGGACTGGTCACTGGAAGCGGAACTACCCCAAGTGATTGGCGGATAAGAAGGATGGCAAAGTGAACATAAGTATATTTGATATACATGTTATTGATGTGTACTTTACTAGTGTTTATAGCAAACCCTCAGTATTTGATACTAGTTCAGTTGCTAAGATTAGTAACTCGAAACGGGAGTTGCAGAATAAACAGAGACTAGTTAAGGGTGAAGTTACGATGTGTGTTAGAAGTGGTTCCAAGATTGATATGATCATCATCGCACACTCCCTATAATTTCAGGATTAGTGTTGAACCTAAATAAGTGTTATTTGGTGTTTGCGTTGAGCATGAATATGATTTGATCATGTTTATTGTAATACGATTATTCATTTAAGTAAGAGAACAAATTGTTGTTCTGTTTACATGAATAAAACCTTATATGGTTACACACCCAATGAAAATAGTTCGTTGGATCTCGATCGTAGTGATACACATAATCATAATATTGAAACCAAAAGATGCAAAGTTAATAATGATAGTGCAACTTATTTGTAGCACTGCCGTTTAGGTCATATTGGTGTAAAGCGCATGAAGAAACTCCATGCTGATGGGCTTTTGGAATCACTTGATTATGAATCAGTTGATGCTTGCGAACCATGCCTGATGGGCAAGATGACTAAGACTCTGTTCTTCGGAACAATGGAGCGAGCAACAGATTTGTTGGAAATCATACATACTGATGTATGTGGTCCGATGAATATTGAGGCTCGCGACAGGTATCATTATTTTCCGATCTTCACAGATGATTTGAGCAGATATGAGTATATCTACTTGATGAAACATAAGTCTGAAACATTTGAAAAGTTCAAAGAATTTCAGAGTGAAGTGAAAAATCATCGTAACAAGAAAATAAAGTTTCTGTGATCTGATCGTAGAGAAGAGTATTTGAGTTACGAGTTTGGCCTTCAGTTAAAAACAATGTGAAATAGTTTCACTACTCACGCCACATGGAACACCATAGTGTAATGGTGTGTCCGAACGTCATAACCGTACTTTATTAGATATAGTGCGATCTATGATGTCTCTTACCGATCTACCACTATCGTTTTGGGGTTATGCATTAGAGACAGCTGTATTCACGTTAAAAAGGGGCACCATCTAAGTCCGTTGAGACGACACAATCTGAACTGTGGTTTAGCAAGAAACCAAAGTAGTCGTTTCTTAAAGTTTGGGGTTGTGATGCTTATGTGAAAAAGTTTCATCCTGATAAGCTCAAAACCAAATCGGAGAAATATGTCTTCATAGGATACCCAAAAGGAGACTGTTGGGTACACCTTCTATCACAGATCCTAAGGCAAGACATTCGTTGCTTATAATGGATACTTTCTAGAGAAGGAGTTTCTCTCGAAAGAAGTGAGTGGGAGGAAAGTAGAACTTGATAAGGTAATTGTACCTTCTCCTTTATTGGAAAGTAGTTCATCACAGAAATCTGTTCTTGTGACTCCTACACCAACTAGTGAGGAAGCTAATGATAATGATCATGAAACTTCGGATCAAGTTACTACCGAATCTCGTAGGTAAACCAGAGTGAAATCCGCACCAGAGTGGTACGGTAATCCTGTTCTGGAGGTCATGTTACTTGACCATGACGAACCTACGAACTATGAGGAAGCGATGATGAGCCCAAATTCCGCGAAATGGTTTGAGGCCATGAAATCTGAGATATGATCCATGTATGAGAACAAAGTATGGACTTTGATGGATTTGCCCAATGATCGGCAAGCCATAGAAAATAAATGGATCTTCAAGAGGAATACGGACGTTAATAGTAGTGTTACTATCTACAAAGCTAGAATTGTCGCAAAAGGTTTTCGACAAGTTCAAAGTGTTGACTACGATGAGAGTTTCTCACCCGTATCTATGCTTAAGTCTGTCCGAATCATGTTAGCAATTGCCGCATTTTATGAAATCTGGCAAATGGATAAACAAAACTGCATTCCTTAATGGATTTCTTAAAGAAGAGTTGTATATGATGCAACCAATAGGTTTTGTCAATCCTAAAGGTGCTAACAAAATATGCAAGCTCCAGCGATTCATCTATGGACTGGTGCAAGCATCTCAGAGTTGGAATACACGCTTTGATAAGTTGATCAAAGCATATAGTTTTACACAGACTTGCGGTGGAGCCTGTATTTACAAGATAGTGAGTGGGAGCACTACAGCATTTCTGATAAAGTATATGTGAATGACATATTGTTGATCGGAAATAATGTAGAATTATTCTGTAAAGCATAAAGGAGTGTTTGAAAGGAGTTTTTCAAAGAAAGACTTCGGTGAAGCTGCTTACATATTGAGCTCCAAGATCTATAGAGATAGATCAAGACGCTTGATAAGTTTTTTTTCAATGAGTACATACCTTGACAAGATTTTGAAGTAGTTCAAAAATGGTGCAGTCAAAGAAAGAGTTCTTGCCTATAGTACAAGGTGTGAAGTTGAGTAAGACTCAAAGCCCGACCACGGCAGAAGATAGAAAGAGAATGAAAATAATTCCCTATGCCTCAACCATAGGTTCTATAAAGTATGCCATGCTGTGTACCAGATCTATTGTATACCCTACACTGATTGGCATGGGAGTACAATAATGATCTAGGAGTAGATCACTAGACAGCGGTCAAAATTATCCTTACTGGAATAAGGATATGTTTCTCAATTACGGAGGTGACAAAAGGTTCGTCGTAAAGGGTTACGTCAATGCAAGTTTTAACACTGATCCAGATGACTCTAAGTATCAATCTGGATACATATTGAAAGTGGGAGCAATTAGCTAGAGTAGCTCCATGCAGAGCATTGTTGACATAGAGATTTGCAAAATACATGCGGATCTGAATGTGGCAGACCCGTTGACTAAACTTCTCTCACAAGCAAAACATGATCGCTTTTTGGGTCTTAATCACATAGCGATGTGAACTAGATTATTGAATCTAGTAAACCCTTTGGGTGTTAGTCACATGGAGATGTGAACCAATCACATAAAGATGTGAACTATTGATGTTAAATCACATGGCGATGTGATCTAGATTATTGACTCTAGTGCAAGTAGGAGACTGGAGGAAATATGCCCTAGAGGCAATAATAAAGTTATTATTTATTTCCTTATATCATGATAAATGTTTATTATTCATGCTAGAATTGTATTAACCGGAAACATAATACATGTGTGAATACATAGACAAACAGAGTGTCACTAGTATGCCTCTACTTGACTAGCTCGTTAATCAAAGATGGTTATGTTTCCTAACCATGGACAAAGAGTTGTTATTTGATTAACGGGATCACATCATTAGTTGAATGATCTGATTGACATGACCCGTTCCATTAGCTTAGCACCCGATCGTTTAGTATGTTGCTATTGCTTTCTTCCTAACTTATACATGTTCCTATGACTATGAGATTATGCAACTCCCGTTTGCCGGAGGAACACTTTGGGTACTACCAAACGTTACAACGTAACTGGGTGATTATAAAGGAGTACTACAGGTGTCTCCAAAGGTAGATGTTGGGTTGGCGTATTTCGATATTAGGATTTGTCACTCCGATTGTCGGAGAGGTATCTCTGGGCCCTCTCGGTAATGCACATCACATAAGCCTTGCAAGCATTGCAACTAATGAGTTAGTTGCGGGATGATGTATTACAGAACGAGTAAAGAGACTTGCCGGTAACGAGATTGAACTAGGTATTGGATACCGACGATCGAATCTCGGGCAAGTAACATACCGATGACAAAGGGAACAACGTATGTTGTTATGCGGTCTGACCGATAAAGATCTTCATAGAATATGTAGGAGCCAATATGGGCATCCAGGTCCCGCTATTGGTTATTGACCGGAGACGTGTCTCGGTCATGTCTACATTGTTCTCGAACCGTAGAGTCCGCACGCTTAACGTTACGATGACAGTTATTATGAGTTTATGCATTTTGATGTACCGAAGGTAGTTCAGAGTCCCGGATGTGATCACGGACATGACGAGGAGTCTCGAAATGGTCGATACATAAAGATTGATATATTGGAAGCCTATATTTGGATATCGGAAGTGTTCCGGGTAAAATCGGGATTTTACCGGATTACCGGGAGGTTACCGGAACCCCCCCCCCCCCGAAGTCATATGGGCCTTATTGGGCTTTAGTGGAAAGGTGAAAGGGGCTGCCATGGTGGGCTGCGCGCCTCCCCCCTCCCCTCCTATTAGGACTAGGAGAGGTGGCCGGCCACCTCTCTCTCTCTTTCCCCCTTGGGAGTCCTATTTGGAATAGGATTGGGGGGGGGGGAGTCCTACTCCCGGTAGGAGTAGGACTCCTCCTGCGCCCTCCTCTTGGCCGGCCAGCCCCTCCCCCTTGGATCCTTTATATACGGGGGCAGGGGGCGCCTCTAGACACACAAGTTGATCATTGAGATCGTTCCTTAGCCGTGTGCGGTGCCCCCTGCCACCATATTCCACCTCGATCATATCGTTGTAGTGCTTAGGCGAAGCCCTGCGTCGGTAGAACATCAAGATCATCACCAAGCCGTCGTGCTGACGGAACTCCTCCCCGAAGCTTTGCTGGATCGGAGCCCGGGGATCGTCATCGAGCTGTACGTGTGCTAAGAACTCGGAGGTGCCGGAGTAACGGTGCTTGGATCGGTCGGATCGGGAAGAAGACGTACGACTACTTCCTCTACGTTGTGTCAATGCTTCCGTTGCGATCTACAAGGGTACGTAGATCAGACTCTCCCCCTCGTTGCTATGCATCACCATGATCTTGCGTGTGCGTAGGAAATTTTTTGAAATTACTACGTTCCCCAACACGTACAGAGCGCCGTGCGTGCGCTCCGAGCCCTCCCCAGATGCGCGGGCGTACGCTGGTGCGCGGCATACGCTGATGTCATCGCCACCACCACCTCCTCGCATGACAGAGGAGGAGGAGGAGGCCCGGCTCCTTCAACGTGTCATGGAAGACTCCATGAACACGCACGATGAGCGCCAATGGGAGGGCCTGGAAACCATGATTGGCCTCTCTGCGACCGGCGACGTGGTCGTGCTGGAGCTGGAGATGAGGGAGGAAGTGAGGGAGGAGGTGCTGGAGGAGCAGTCGTCGTGTTTCATCTGGGCCCGGTGGGCTAGCGGTGAAGCTGGTCGTGCACGGCCGCGGACATGGCCGACGACATGGGGGCCGTGAACTGGTACCCTACGCCGCCGCGGTCACCAGAGCGCGAGACGTCGCCACGGGGTGAGGTGATGCAGGCGCCTCCCACCTTTCAGGAGCCTCCCGCCTTCCAGGGACCGGCCCAGCTCTGGATGCCGGTGCCCTACATCGACCTCATTGGCGACGAGAACACGTGAGGAGACGACGATGGGCACGGCAGCAGCGCGTGGGTGGCGCTTTTTTTATGTTATTATATTTATGTTAAGAATTTTGAAACGGGGCCGTTCTGGGGCCGTGAAGACTGTTTAATTATGATTTTTCGGCATTTCTTTGAATATTTGCGGCTGGACATGATATGCGGTGCGGTGCGGTTGTGCGTTGGGACACGGCAACGGCCCCAAGCGGACATAAACGACCCTATTAACAAAGGTAGGTCAAAACGGACGTCCGGGTGATGCGCTGGAGTTGGCCTAAGGTGACGCGCGCCGACGCGGGACCGGCCACGGCCGGGGCAGACTCTGCCCGCGCGCACGGATGGGTCGGCCGGGGAACGCACGAGCGGACGGGCAGGCATGGGCGGGGGCCGGGCGCTGCGCCCGGTTCCAACGTGTGGGCGCGGGCGTGAAAGGCCCGGCGAACGGCGGATCGCGGTTACTGCTCGTGATGGGTTACGGCGGCCTAGGCGACGGCGAACAATGAAGGTGTCACGCACGCTTTATGTGGAGGCTGACAGTTGCAACCAACCAAGCATGCATGCATGCACCGCCAGCCCCCACAGCCTAGCTAGCCCAGCTCGTCTCGTGGGCAGGAGATGGGGCCGATGTGGTGCCGTATAACTCCGCACGCATATGTGCGTGCGTGCGTGCATCTGCATCCCACTCATCCATCTACACGCAGGTGCTCCCATGCTAGCTTGGTAAGTACAACCATGGAAACACGTGTGCCGTTACAGCTTGGTTACCGGAGGCGAATACAGGCGAGCAGCAGCGGTGCATCATGGTAATCATGCCACACAACGTGGCGTCTTTACGCACGGGAAGTGATACGAACATGGTTATATTCCCGGACGGGTCCTTGGGCCCTGGCTTCCTATATAGGAGTATCTTTTACGTGGAGCTACAGCCTAATTGCAGCATTGCTGCTGATAGATGGTACCTACCCTAACCTAAGCCTGGGACGGACTGTTAAGGAGGCGCCTGTTAACCCCTGTGAGATTCGATCGGCCGTACCTGCACTGCAGTGCGGTGGTAGGCACTTGTGGGTTCGCGTTGCGTCAAGGGACCACCACACCACACCACGGCATGTGGCGAGGGGTAGCTACTACTTGCTAGCCCTCGCCGCCCAGCTCATCCGCCCTGGAGGTGCGATCGAGGGGTAGCATCTGCACCGCATGGCCTACGTTGGGACTTGGGTGAGGTCCGTTGATGGTACTAGTACGTGGTAATAACTCGGGTTTTACGTACGGCGGCAGAGGTACGGTGGGCGGGCTGGCCATGCACGCCGGACGCGTGCGCGCGCCCTCTCACGTCACGCAATCGACCCGACCGACCGCCGATCGAGAGGGATGGGGCAGCAAGTTATGAGTCGAACGGACGAACGAACGAATGGTCGACCGGATCAGTGACAGTGGAGACCGATCATGGATCGACCGCCCGCTCGGCTTGGAACAGTGGGGCGTGCATGATCCGGCCGATCGACCGATCGGTGCCTGTCATCTTCGATTTGCCAGTGAGCAGGGGCATCCAGCGCGGCTCGACAGCGACAGTGTCACTCACTCACTCGCTCGCTCGCACGGGACGACGGATGCGCGTGCGCCACGCTGTAGGCTTGTCCAGGATCGCGGGCGTTGATTATTCTCTCAGCTCTCTCTCAGGCTGAGCCGAGTCGTCCGTCCGCCCAGGGCCCCGGGGCAGGCAGGCAGGCAGCTGAACCGCGAGTGAGCGCGAGCGTACGTGCGCGCGCCTTTCTGTCACGCGGTCCGTACGAGCAGCCAGTGAAATTCGGTTGCAGCAGCGCAGCGCATGGAACCGAGCCGATCTGACACCACAGTGGAGGCGCCAGGCGTGCGGCAGCAGATCACGACATAGTACTTGCGCTGAAAGACAGCGGCTCTGACAGCCGCACAAGAGCTCCCCACACCACAAAGCTCGCGTCCATTCACGTCAGTTGGTGCCTGCCTTGCCTGCCGGTGCCGGAGGTGAAATGAATGGATGGATGGATGGATGATTATATACGACCACCCACTCCGCTCGTCCACGCCGTGGCAACGGTCGAGTCATGCCATGCGTACGTCCGGTCCGGCCCGGCGCGGTTTGGTACATAGAGTAGTAGCGTAGTGTAGTGTGTCTGCCCGGTCCGGCGCGCACATGAGGAGGGGGAGGAGGAGGAGGGAAGGCGGCTTTCATTCCGCGGTACTGGTGTCTGCCCATTTTCACCGTACCCTCCACAGCGCAGTCGTACATATCGCCCTCCCGCGCATGCAGCCGGCCGGCCGACACGCGTACACCGGCCCTGCGTGCCCGCCCGCGCGCGGCGTTAATTGATCGATCAATCAATCAATTTATTTACCCCTTCCCCCTGCTCGCGCCTTTTTACGGCGGCTGGTCGATCGAGCAATCGCAGCCGACCATCACCGATCGGGCGTTGCAAGTCGCTAGAAAGGAAGGGCTAGCCAGCCGGGCGCGGGGAACAGGGTAACATGGAGGCCGCCGTGCGGGGTGGTGCGGTGCGGTTTAACCCACGCTGGGAGGGAGCGCGCGCGTCCTTTTGCGGAAAGCCGAGCGCTTTTGCCTTGGCCACACATGCGATCGACGAGCTGATAGCCATAGCGCGCGCCTGGCTGGCGAGGAGACGGATCGATGGATCGACCGTCCAGGATGGAAGAACAGGGTCATGTGCCGGCATGAGAGCGGGGCGAGTAAAAGCCAACATGATAACCCGCGGCCATATGTAGATAGATAGAACGAGCTAGGCACGCGGCCCAGGGTGTACTGTTCCGGAGGACTGTACAGGAGCGGAGGCATCTCTTTCTTCTTGGCGCCATGGGAGTTCAAATGCGGATACGGAGGAGCCGAGTGCCTGACAGTAAACAAAACCGAAGTGGAATCCAAGCTTGCTCGATCCGTTTCCGGGCGGCATCCAGATGCGATCCGTCTGTGCTGTGCATGCATAAACAAAGAAGGAAGAAGGGGAGGCGAGTGAGGAAGGAAAGAAAAAGACCAGGCTGCTACAGCGGCAGTGTGGTCCTGGTGGATGGATGGATGGATCGATCGATCGATCGAAGATGGCGCGACGTATGCAAGGTGGAGCGAGCTAGGGTCGGGACGACGTCGCGCCACCACAACAGGCCGGAGCCATGGCCACCGAGCCCATTCCTTCCATGAACAACTTCTTCACCTATGGATTTTCTTTCTTTCCCGCGAGTCTCTGATTAATTGCATGGTTAATAGAACCATATACGAGAAAAGAAAAGGTATACGCCAGAGCGCGGAAATAATTCGAGCAGCGTAGAGTAGTTGTCAGACAGTGGATCGCCGATTAACATAGCCTTGACGAATGCCGTTCATTGAATAGGTTAGAGAGCTGTCGAATCCGCGGACGAACTAATCAATCATCTATTGATGGCACACGCGCTTGTCTCGTAGTGCTTTTCTGGCGCTACATCGTACACACTACACAGTCGATCGATCGTCTCGCCAACGCCAAGCCGCTTAATTAACCTGAACAATTTGACGGCTTGTGCCCATGTTAGACAGGGCGAACGAGAGAGAGATGTAGTGTGGCGAGTCCCCGTCGTTGACTAGCAGCTCACAATTCCAAGGATCGCAGAGAATTAGACGCGACAGTAACATTTTGAGTCCCTGACCCTGACCCAAACTTTAGGAAGAACTGCAGAGAATTAGACGTGCCTGACAGTAACATTTCTGAATCCCCGATGTCAGAAAAGAGCCGTGCGATAACCGGAGAAAGCGTCAACTGTCAAGGCTAGCAACTGAGCCGAAAGAACAGATGCTTGACTTTGCTGCTATAAGCAAACACGATGTTTAAGTAGTATTTATGCATGTATCACCGGACCATCACGATATTTATCTGGAGATAAGAGTAGCCAGCGTCATGCTAGCTAGGCATGCTTCGCCTATCTCATCCAGTATCCTGTCAATGATTAACTATCCAACAACTAAACAAACAGAAACAATTGTGCATGATTGCTGCGCTGTTGTTACAGCTTGTAATTATGCCTCCCCAAGGTTGAAAACAAACAAATAAATTATGCTTTTTCCCGGACCGCTGCGGCATCCAGCCTGTGTCTGCTTTCCGCCTCATTTCTTCAGCTACCATCAAGATGGGCACGTTCTAACTGTTTACTATCTTGCTAGTATAATACAGCGTGTATTGGAACAGATTAAGTGTGCTTTTTTTTGCTTCTGAAGAAGAAAAAACGAAGGCCGACAGGAAAGTTTATATGATCAGATGTTCACTTATTTTTAGTACAGCAACAGGGCAACAACCAGCAGCAGGCTAGCTGCCGTTAGTTTCAGAAAAAATATCTAAATTTTGTTTGGGGGGGGGGGGGGGGGGGGGGGTCAAATTTCAGATGCTGCCTCTGACCGTTTCGATCCGTTGTCACATGTAAAACGTTTATCAAGTTTTCACATTTAATCCCGCTGCATTGCAGTAACTGTTCTCTTCTCACTTGTGGGTACCAAGGGGGGTGTATTTGCACGTTAAACAGACAGGAACCGATGGGTAAGCTGCACTATTGTTTATTGACCAGATCAGGAGCACCTCATGTCAATGGGTCCACAGTAGTAGCTGTTTAGTTTATCAGCAGATTTCGTTTCTTCAACGATCCAACATTCCTTTCCTTCCAAGGGTCTCCAAACGTCTGAAAATTTCACCACTCTGCTGGCATGTTGAATTCACATTACGAACTGGGCCACTGTTTTTTCTTCAGGCTTCAGGCTTCATATGAGATCATCGCACTCGACAAGTAACGATGTGGCTTCTGCGTCTAGCAAATGCGCGGACAACGCGAACGGCATGCTCTTGCACACCCAGAGCACAACAGGCAGGATGATACGTGTAAATTATACTCTAGTTTGCTTCATCGCATTCCCATGTTGACAGCATCTAAAGCACAATTCCCGCGACATGCGTTACTTATACTTCCTCCTCTTAAAATAAATGTCTCAAGCGTAGTATAACTTTGTATTAGCGTTAGTATAAAGCGAGACACTTATTTTGAAACAGAGAAGGAAGTATGGAAAAACAGCATGTCAGGCTTCAGGCATAAACCTTGTAAACAATGTCAACCTCGACATGTCTGCTACCGGCAGTTAAAAAGAAGTTATTTCGTTCTGGCCGCTTTATGTACGCCCATCATTTGTCTGCTTGGAGTTTGAGGTCCACTTTTATAATGCTCCCATGGGCATCATCAATCATTATCACCTCGAGTTAAGATGGATCAGGCTGTACAATCAGGGAGATGCCAAGTGCAGGAGGTCGATCGTGCGCCACCTGGATGCACGCGAGATTAGATTCCGCACCAAACGCACGCAAATGCTCCCGTCCTTTTGTAACTTTGCTTTGGCAATGATCAACGGAGTATGATTACGGTGTAGAACTACCACTACGGTAGACAGAAGGCTAGTCCTACTATTGATTCCAGCGGTTGTAGTGCCCCTGCATTAGTGACGGGCTGGCTGGCAGCCAGGATGTGCTATGCTCCAAATCCTCCGATCCTAGTCGATTAATACCTATTAGTTCCGTGCTCTCCAGTGACAGAAATTTAAGTCCGCATTCTCTAAATTATAATGCCGGTGGTACAAAAAAAATCCTACAATTATTTTTATAATTTGCAATTATTGAATAGGACAAAAACCTTTGAAAATTGCCATGCGACCATCCATATGTGTAGGGAAAAAAGAAAAAAAATGCCATGCCTTACAATATACCATGATGAAGAAAAGGAAAAAAAGAAGTACAATTGTCGTGTGATTAATACCATTTTTTTGTAATTTTTGCCATGCCTTACAAATTTGCTTAAAGTTGTCATGGTGTGTACATGTGTGATATGGGTGGGGTGCCTATATTTCTAGAGCCAAGTAACACTTACGGCTAAAAAAGAACATATAGATTGAAACTCACGGAGTAATGTGGCATCATCGAGTACCCACAACGGTATTTCCGGCGGGGGGGGGGGGGGGGGGGGGGGGGGCTTAACTTTTTTAAAAATATCTTTAGGTACTGCTTATTTTTTCCTCGGTGTTGTATGACGTACTCGAATAGATGAGCTTTCTAACCAGCCTCGAGGAGGCTTCCAAACATTTACGAACTTTGGCATATATCACAGGTTGATTCCTCCCTGGAGACTTCTACCATCTACTCCCTCCGTTCCGAATTACTCGTCGCAGAATTGGATGTATCTAGATGCATTTTAGTTCTAGATATATCCATTTCTGCGACGAATAATTTGGAACAGAGGGAGTAGGAGTCTTCAACCTCTAAGAGTTACAAGCCAATAATGAACTCAAAGGGGCCTGATTTTGATTAGGGGCTCCTCTAACTTTTCCCTCAAAGGATTGGAGTGTTATGATGTGTGTGTGTGGGGGGGGGGGGGGGGCGTGAATGTATTTGACCTTTTGAGCCTTGGAATAATTCAGTGCGAGAGAGAAAATTTCTCAACTCGAGTGGGGAAGAACACAATGGTCGGGCTCCAGTGAGATTTGGATTTAGGAAGGAGGAGCTTACACCCCCAAGTCCTTCCATCTGTCCAGTTGGGTTTGGAATGAGGACTCCGACTCTATCTTCGTCCACACAAGCACATGGTCCAGTGTGATTGCATTCCAGATGCAAACATCCTTGCCCGCTCCTCCTTCAAAGAATACACCACCGCCTACACCGCCCTCTTGTTTGGTGTTTTTTCGGACGTCACCTCCCGCTCCCTTGCCGCCCACTTCTTCCGTAGTTCCTCGACCACCTATAGTTCCGTTTGAGCTCGCCATGGCTCGCTGATCCATCCTTTTCTCTCAAACCAAGAAATGTGTCCACCACATCTGAGATCCCACTTCATCCACCCATTTGCTACTTCTTCCTTCATGAGTCATACATAGGATAGTATAGAAGATAGCCGAGGCACTGCGAGGAACCAATGGATAAGTAGTCCATGAGTCCCAACCAATGGGGCAAATGGTTTACGAGAGAATTTGGAGAGTGGCAACTTATTTTGTAAGCTGCCAAAAGACTGTTGGGGAACGCAGTAATTTAAAAAAAATCCTACACATACGCAAGATCTATCTAGGTGATGCATAGCAATGAGAGGGAAGAGTGTTGTCCATGTACCCTCGTAGACAGTAAACGGAAGCGTTATGACAACACGGTTGATGTAGTCGTACGTCTTCACGATCCGACCGATCCTAGCACCGAAAGTACGACACCTCCACGATCTGTACGCGTTCAGTTCGGTGACATTCCACGAACTCTAGATCCAGCTGAGTATTGAGGGAGAGCTTCGTCAGCACGACGGCGTGATGATGGTGATGATGAAGTTCCCGACGAAGGCTTCCCCTAAGCACTACAACGATATGACCGAGGTGGAAATATGTGGAGGGGGGCACCGCATACGGCTAAACAATCAACTTGTGTTTTCTAGGGTGCCCCCTCCCCACGTATATAAAGGAGGGAGAGGGAGGCCGGCCAACCCTCTCTAGGCGCGCCAAGGGGGATGAGTCCTCCTCCTAGCTAGTAGGAGTAGGACTCCCCCCTTTCCTAGTCCCGCTAGGAATAGAAGGAAGAGGGAGAAGGAGAAATAAAAGGGGGGCCGCCCCCCTGAAAGTGCAACTATCCCTAGGTGATTTTGGTAATTCCTAACAACATATAGCTCATTGAGCTAATGCTATTTCAAGATTAATATCTCAGGAAAGCTCAATGATTGGCATGGCATGGATGAGAAAAGTGGACACCTCAAAATGCTAAGGACAAAGGATTGGCTCAAGCTCAAAGCTCAAGACTCTACATTTTCTATTTTAGTGATCCAAGATCACATTGAGTCTATAGGAAAAGCCATTACTATCAAGGAGGGATGAGGTGTTGCTTAATGAGGTTCTTGCTCAAAATGCTTAGTGATATGCTCCAAAACCCTCAACTACTTTCTCACATCGACATATGACCTAAACCAAAAGTCAAACTCGGCCCCACTGATTCTTTCTATCCGGCGCCACCGAGTTTCAAATGTCATAGCCACTGCCACAAACCCTGGGCAAATCGGTCTCATCGATAGGGATCCCGGTCTCATCGAGATGGGGTTGTAATCTCTCTGTTTTCCTTCATAACATTTCAGTCTCACCGAGATGAGCGATCAGTCCCACCGAGATTGCAATGTAAACTCTCTGTTTTCCCTTCGTAACGTTTCGGTCTCACCAAAATGAGCGATCGATCCCACCGAGTTTACCTGACCAACTCTCTGATTAGCTTATTACCAAAATCGGTCTCATCGAGTTTGTGTAATCGGTCTCACCGAGATTACGTTATGCCCTAATCCTAATCATATCGATCCTACCGAGTTGCATGTCGGTCCCACCGAAAAACCCTAACGGTCACTAGCTTTGCTAAATCGGTCAGACCGAGTTTAACCATTCGGTCCCACCGAGTTTGGGAAGTTATGTGTAACGGTTAGATTTTGTGTGGAGGCTATAAATACCCCTCCACCTCCTCTTCATTCGTGGAGAGAGCCATCAGAACAAACCTACACTTCCAACCTATATTTTCTGAGAGAGAACCACCTACAGTTGTGTTGAGACCAAGATATTCCATTCCTACCATATGAATCTTGATCTCTAGCCTTCCCCAAGTTGCTTTCCACTCAAATCTTCTTTCCACCGAATCCATATCCTGTGAGAGAGAGTTGAGTGTTGGGAAGACTATCATTTGAAGCACAAGAGCAAGGAGTTCATCATCAACACACCATTTGTTACTTCTTGGAGAGTGGTGTCTCCTAGATTGGCTAGGTGTCACTTGGGAGCCTCCGACAAGATTATGGAGGTCAACCAAGGAGTTTGTAAGGGCAAGGAGATCGCCTAATTCATGAAGATCTACTGCTAGTGAGGCAAGTCCTTCGTGGGCGATGGCCATGGTGGGATAGACAAGGTTGCTTCTTCATGGACCCTTCATGGCTAGAGCCCTCCATGGACTCGCGCAACCGTTACCCTTCGTGGGTTGAAGTCTCCATCAACGTGGATGTACGATAGGACCACCTATCGGAACCACGACAAAAACATCCGTGTCTCCAATTGTGTTTGAATCCTCCAAACCCTTCCCTTTACATTCTTGCAAGTTACATGCTTTACTTTCTGTTGCTCATATACTCTATGCATGCTTGCTTGAATTGTGTTAAGATTGCTTGACTTGTCCAAAGTTGCTAAAATCTTTCAAGAACTAAAATTAGGAAAAAGCTATATTTTTATTTGGTCAAGTAGTCTAATCACCCCCCTCTAGACATACTTTCAATCCTAAAAGTGGTATCAGAGCTTTGATTTCTACAGCTTTTGGTGATCATAGCCTTGGTTTCACAACCTAGGAGAGTATGGCGTCTAGCGAGGGAAATTATCACCGTAGAGGTCCTTACTTTGATGGTACTAATTTTGCTAATTGGAAGCATAAGATGAAAATGCATATTCTTGGACATAACCCCGTGATACGTCTCCAATGTATCTATAAGTTTTGATTGCTCCATGCTATATTATCTACTATTTTGGGCATTTTTGGGCTTTATTATCCACTTTTATACTTTTGGGACTAACTTATTAACCAGAGGCCCAACCCAGATTTGTTGTTTTATGCCTATTTCAGTGTTTTGAAGAAAAGGAATATCAGACGGAGTCGAAATGGAACGAAATCAACTAGAGAAGTTATTTTTGGAACGAAAGCCACCCGATGGACTTGGACCCCACGTCAAGGAAGGAAGGAGGAGCTCACGAGGGTAGGGGGCGCGCCCATCCCACTGGGGCGCGCCCCTGCCTCGTGGCTCCCCTGACGTGCTTCTTTTGCCTATATAACTCCATATACCCTAAAACTTCCAGAACGCACAATAGATCGGGAGTTCCGCCGCCAGAAGCCTCCGTAGCCACCGAAAACCAACCTAGACCCGTTCCGGCACCCTGCCGGAGGGGGCAATCCTTCTCCGGTGGCTATCTTCATCATCCCGGTGCTCTCCATGACAAGGAGGGAGTAGTTCTCCCTCGGGGCTGAGGGTATGTACCAGTAGCTATGTGTTTGATCTCTCTCTCTCTCGTGTTCTTGAGGTGATACGATCTTGATGTATCGCGAGCTTTGCTATTATATTTGGATCCTATGATGTTTCTTCCCCCCTCTACTCTCTTGTAATGAATTGAGTTTTCCCCTTGAAGTAATCTTATCGGATTGAGTCTTTAAAGATTTGAGAACACTTGATGTATGTCTTGCCGTGGATATCTGTGGTGATAATGGGATATCACGTGATTCACTTGATGTATGTTTTGGTGACCAACTTGCGGGTTCCGCCCATGAACCTATGCATAGGGGTTGGCACATGTTTTCGTTGTGATTCTCCGGTAGAACTTTGGGGCACTCTTTGAGGTCCTTTGTGTTGGTTGAATAGATGAATCTAAGATTGTGTGACGCATATCGTATAATCATACCCACGGATACTTGAGGTGACATTGGAGTATCTAGGTGACATTAGGGTTTTGGTTGGTTTGTGTCTTAAGGTGTTATTCTAGTACGAACTCTAGGGTTGTTTGTGACACTTATAGGAATAGCCCAACGGATTGATTGGAAAGAATAACTTTGAGGTGGTTTCGTACCCTACCATAATCTCTTCGTTTGTTCTTCTCTATTAGTGACTTTGGAGTGACTCTTTGTTGCATGTTGAGGGATGGTTATGTGATCCAATTATGTTATCATTGTTGAGAGGACTTGCACTAGTGAAAGTATGAACCCTAGGCCTTATTTCCACGCATTGCAATACCGTTTACGCTCACTTTTATCACTTGCTACCTTGCTGTTTTTATTATTTCATATTACAAATACCTTTATCTACTATCCATATAGCACTTGTTTCAACATCTCTTCGTCGAACTAGTGCACCTATACAATTTACCATTGTATTGAGTGTGTTGGGGACACAAGAGACTCTTTGTTATTTGGTTGCAGGGTTGCTTGAGAGAGACCATCTTCATCCTACGCCTCCTACGGATTGATAAACCTTAGGTCATCCATTTGAGGGAAATTTGCTACTGTCCTACAAACCTCTGCACTTGGAGGCCCAACAACGTCTACAAGAAGAAGGTTGTGTAGTAGACATCACCCCGCCGTTTGGGCTATTATGTGTGTTGGCTTGCAAGGTGAATTCTTTGATGGAAGAGAACCGAACCGTGAAGCTACCGCGGAAGAGTTGAAGATGCTACAATACAATGCTCAAGCTTGTGATATCCTCTTCAACGGATTGTGCCCCGAAGAATTCAACAAAATCAGCCGTCTTGAGAATGCAAAGGAAATTTGGGATACTTTGATTGATATGCACGAAGGTACCGACTCTGTCAAGGAATCCAAGTTGGATGTGCTTCAAAGTCAACTTGACAAGTTCAAAATGAAGGATGGTGAAGGTGTCGCTGAATGTACTCTAGGCTTGCTCTTATCACAAATGAGATTGCCGGCTTAGGAAGTGAAGAGATGACCGGCAAATTCATCATCAAGAAGATCCTAAGAGCCTTGGATGGAAAATACGATACCGTATGCACATTGATCCAAATGATGCCAAATTACAAAGATCTCAAGCCAACGGAAGTTATTGGAAGAATTGTTGCTCATGAGATGTCACTCAAGGATAAGGAGGAGCTCCATAACAAGTCAAGTGATGCTTACAAAGCCTCATGTGAAGCTCCCACATCATCAAGTGAGAAACAAACCTTCAATGAAGAATTGAGCCTAATGGTGAAGAACTTCAACAAGTTCTACAAGAATAGTAGCAAAGAGATAAGTTCCAAGTCAAGGTCCTACAATGACAAAAGATCTTCTAGTCGAGAGCGAAACTGCTACAATTGTGGAAGACCCAAACACTACTCCAATGAGTGTACGACTCCCCACAAGAGAAGAGAAGATTCTCCCAAAAGAAGAAGTAGAAAAGAAGAATCACCATTGAGGGAGAGAAGGAGTAGGGATGATCGTTATGAACGAAGACCCTCCCGGAGAAACAAGGATTCGGAAAGGAAGGACAAGTCATCAAGGAGCTACACAAAACGAAGACATCAAGCTCATGTTGGTGAATGGGTATCTGGCTCCGACTCCAACAGTCACTCCGAGAGAAGCTATCACTCCGACTCCGAATATACTCAAGATGAAGGTGTTGCCGGTCTAGCACTTGTGTCAACCAACTCCTACGACATATTTGATTCACCAAATGAAGGAATTGGAAGATGCTTCATGGCTAAAGGCCCAAAGGTATCACACCCCGAGTATGTTGATTTCAATAGTGATGAAGATGACTTGTTAGGTGATGATGATTTACTTGTTGACAACTCTAGTGATGAATACTATGATGAAACGTCAATTAGTAATGCTAATCAAGATGAAACGAATGACAATGATAAGGAGAAGATTGAGTCTCTAACTAAAGAACTAAACACTCTTTAATTTAGCTCATGAAACTATCTTAGGAGAACATCGAGAACTTTTAAGGACTCATGAGAAACTACGTTTTGAGAAGCTCAATCTTGAGCAAGAGCATGAGTTCTTAAAGGCAAACAATGATGATCTTCGCAAGAAAAGTTCTTCTTACATTGCCAAGCGTTTACTCTTATCCACTTACATGTCTCAAGTCAAGTCTAGTAACAAGAACAAGAAGGATTCTTCCTCTAGTACTAACAATAATCATGCTAAATCCAATGTTGTTGCTTCTAGTAGTTCTCTTGATTCCACTAATGACCCTCTTAGCCAAGTTACACTTGAGCAAGAAAATAGCTTATTGAAGGGAATCATAGAGAAAGGTGTTTACAAGAGCCTTGCCGGGAGTAAGCAATTCGAGGAAATTGTACGCAAGCAAGGAAGGCACCGGAAGAATCAAGGTATTGGTTTTGAACGAAAGTTCAATGCCAATGGAGTTGAGTGGGAAGAAGATCAATACCCCAAGACGAAGTTTGTTCCTCAACAAGAGAAGTATGATCCTACTTCTTTCAAAGGGACACAAGCTCAAGATGATCTTCCACCACAAGACCACAAGCAAAAAGGCAGGACAAGCTTCAAGAGGAAATTGATGCATTTGAAGAAGCTCCTAAGGCCTTGGTCAAGTGGGTTCCCAAGACTACATCAAGTTCCACTTCATCAAGTACAACTACAACTCCGAGGATTCCCATCAAGATGGTGTGGATCCCGAAGAAGAAGAACTAGAGAGTTCTTGAGGGTGACTCCGCCAACATACTTCACTCTTATCATTTTGGCAAGAACAAGTGCAATCAACTTCCACATCTTGCACTAGTTCAAGGAGTCACAAACCCTCTTGTTGGTAAGACAAGGGACAAGGTAACCTAATGCTTTCATGGACATCATCTTGTGTGTGCATCACTCTATGTCTATGGATATCCTTGTTTGTTCCTTGTGGGACTAACCCGTGTATGTATTGAAAGTGCAATTCACTCCAAAGGATAGCTCCGAATGATCTACATCAACTTAGAGCATCCACATCTTCAACACCTACATGAAGTCATCATCGACAAAACCCAAGGTTAGTTCATCCCTCTTAGGGGGATCTCACATCTAGGGGGAGCTGTGCTCTAACAATTGAGTTAAAGCAACTCTAATGGTGTGAAGACAACAACGCTTTATGTAAAAGTGGTAACCCCACTTGCGCTAAACGATGAGTATGACCTACGATCAAATGTTCTCATTTGACTCCTAAGTCAATATACTCATATATAGATGACCTAGTCATCGCCAATTGCTTGATAGATGCTAGAATTGTTTGTGCATGCTTTGCCACATATTTCATTTGTCATTTTATTGTGTGAGCATGTTGGTTGCATAATTTACTCATTCGAGGACATCCACTTGTTGTTTTGATTGGTTGGTTTCTTTTTCTCTTGCCAAGTGGATGGACAAGAATGCCTAAGAACCTTCTCTAGCTATCTATGCTTTTCTCGTCTCAAACTCTATTCATGCTGCATCACAAAGTTTGATCAAGCCAGATTCGAACCACTCTGTGTGAGGAGCACTCGGAGTCCACGGTTCGCCATAGACTTAAAAATCCAAAACTTCTTTGTGCGTTTTGGTCTGACCGATTCATCCATTTCGGTCATACCAAGATCACTAAGTCGATCTAGGTTTTCAATCTCGGTGCAACCGATTTGAACTTTTCGGACACACCGAGTTTCAGTAACTGCTTGTAGTTATGAATCTCGGTGCCACCGAGTTGTTCCACTCGGTCACGCCGACAGGGTCAGGCTATATATATCCACAGGTCAAATTTTGGAAAACTTTCCGAACCTCCTCGCCCGCGCTTAGCCTGCTCTGCCTCCCTGGGTCTCCGAATCATCCTCCTCATCGCCAGCCGCCTCCTGTCGCTGGTCTCCGCCGCCGTCAACGGGATCGTCTCCACCGTTGCTGCCGTAGCAAGTTCATTGAACTTTGTGTTGTTCTAACTCCGATTCCCCAGCACATTGCTTTGCCATGTATCTTGCCACGATTGAGATCATTCTATCCATCGAAAACACTCCGTAGTTTAGTCGTGAATTGAAAATTTAGGGTTAGGTTTTCGCCAAAACCATCTCGGACCGACCGAGTTAATGAAATTGGTTCCACCGATTTGGCTAAGGCCATTGCACATGTGATTCTCGGTCTGACCGAGAATTGCAAATCGGTGTGACCGAGTTCAACACTTTGTGAAACCCTAGCAGTCTCGGTGCCACCGAACTGTGACTCGGTCTGACCGAGTTCACTAGTTTAGGTTCTAAAAGCTGCTTCGGTATCACCAAATTTGCAAATCGGTAGATCCGAAATGCTTTCTGTGGAAAACTAAAACTAAGTTTTAACTCATTCTTTTGCAAAAAAACCTCTGTACTTTGTGATGCTCATCCACTCTACCTCATCTATAATCTATTCACAGGGTCTGTTGTCAGTGTTTGCATCATGTCAGATCAGAGTGGCAGTCAGAACAAGTCTGAGGAACAAGTTCACTTGAGTGAGGGCACTAGTCCCTCTAGCAGCTCAGATGATGGAAGCAGGAGCACACCAAGCAATCTGCCAAAGGCTGCCACCAGGGCCAGCAAGAAAAGAACCTCAGAGTCAGAGGATGAGGACTATGTGGCTGAGGAAGAAGAAGCCACCTCAAAGAGGAAAGTCCTGAAAAAGGAATATGGCACAACTGCTGCCACCAAGCCAGGGATGAAGCAAAAGGTTCCTGCCAAGAGAGCTCCAATGTCTAACGCCAGAACATCTACTCAAGAGACTTTAGGATCTGCACCCAAAGAGCAGGTTGTGGCAGAAAAGAAAAGAAAGGAAAGGGTCAAGAAGACCACTGCCAGAGTGCTTGGGAGATCTTCAATCATGAATGACTCTGAAGAAGAGGAAGAGGAAGAGGATGCAACACCAGCACCCAAAGCTGAAAAGCTTATGGGAGATGCCATAAGATCAAGGGCTGCTCCTTCTAAGCCCAAAGGATCTTCTAAGCCAGCTGCTCCAAAACCCAAAACTGCACCCAAGAGGAACACCAGGAACATCCCAGCAGCAGAGAAGAACAAGGCCCCAATGCCTGAAGCTGCAATGGAAGAAGAAGATGATTATGTTGTCTTGAGGAAATTGAAGCCAAAAATTCCAGATCACAATGATGCTCATCCAGTAGCTGAAAACATGAAAGTCAGGAAGGACTCTGGTCTAAGGCTATGGAGAGAGTCTGATCCATATGCCACCAGGAGAAGGACTGCTGTGGACTACATGTTCCATACAAAGGAACAACAGGACTTCTATGAGACCATCTTGCTTGACAAGAAGCCCATAGTGTGTGACATGAGATGGGTCGATTGGATATTCATTGAGGAAAACGAGGATCACTTCCATGGTGTATATGACAACTTCAAAGCTTGTGGAGTTGATGAGTTTGTGGCTCAGAAGCTCACAAAATGGAATGATGATCTCATCATGCAGTTCTACTCCATAGCTCACTTCTACCCAGATGGAAGGATTGTCTGGATGTCTGAAGGTACTAGGTACCAGTCCACAGTTGCAGAATGGGCTAAGTTGATTAATGCCCCAGAAGAGAGTGAAGATGACTTGGATGTCTATGCCAAGAAGAAGAAGGATCACAACACCATGGCACACATGTACAAGAAGATCCCAGATGCTGCTCTTGAGACACACAAGTTTGGATCTGTACATTACCTTCTGTCAGGCTTGCCAACTATCAACTGGATCCTCAGGCACACTCTCTTGCCAAAGTCAGGAGATCACAAGATGATCAGAGGCCATGCAATTAACTTGCTTCACATCTTTGATATTCCACAGAAGTTCAAAGTCATGAGCCTAATAGTGGAAACCATAAAGAGGACAGCTGCAGATCAGAAGAGGAGTTGTGGGTATGCCCCACAGATCCAGGAGCTGATTAACCCCAAGATGGGCACTGGCACATATCTGCTTGACAAGGAGCACTTGCCCATCTACCCAGAATTTAAGGACAACACTGTGGTGATGGATGAAAATGAACCATCTTCTGTGCACGCACAAAGCCAAGAAGGAGAAGACAAAGGCTGAAAAGGCTGCAAGGATGCCAACTACTGAAGAGGCATCTCAGTATCTTCTGAAGAGCAAGCAAGATCATCTTGGCTACTTGATTGCCTCCACTATGAGGATTGAGAAGGGACTGGCCACCCTGACTCAAAACCAGGAGAGCTTGGAGAGGATCGTCGAGCAGAAGTTCTATGGCTTAGATGTGAAGGTCACTGAGATCCAGTCAGTCGTTGGGAAACTTCAGGATGAAGTGCAGGAGAAGAAGGGCAAGACAACCACTGATGCTTTTGCTAGAGTGCCCAGAGGTCATAGGTCTACTGCAGTGCCTATTCCAGACACCAGAGCTACTTCATCTGCACCAGCTACAGCTTCAGTGCCACCGGCTCTAGCACCTACTCCACTAGCTCCATCTACATCGACTGATGCCTTCGTCCTTGGAGTTCTGTCTACACCACCACCTGAAGACCAAGCCTGAGTGTCGATTTAGCACTATGCATTTTTATGAACTTTTTAGTAACTTGTTGCCAAAGGGGGAGAAAATGTATAGATCATAGGCTTCGAGAGAGAGCGTTGTTTTTTATTCTCTCTTTTTGTTTGGTGGTTAAACTTCGTTTATTTGCTTGGTTGAGATACTTTATAATTTGTGCTTGCTTGGATAATCAAGTGTTTGATCATATGCTACCTTAATGCTTGTTGGATGACATTATCCTTTTTATATTCCATATGACCATTCACTTTGCTTGGTGATGAGTGCATGTATGTTAAGTATTATCATTTTGAGCGCTCCACCAAGATTTATGTGACATGGAAGAGTAACTCATGATCCTAACTCTTTGTGCATTTGCAGTCCAAAGCAAATCTTAAACTATGCACAAATTTAGGGGGAGCTCTTGCTTTTCACATACTTCTCAAAGCGACAATGTTTTTCACTCTTATTATCAATTGTCGAAGCTTTGATCTATATGTTGTCATCAATTACCAAAAAGGGGGAGATTGAAAGTGCAACTACCCCTAGGTGGCTTTGGTAATTCCTAACAACATATAGCTCATTGAGCTAATGCTATTTCAAGATTAATATCTCAGGAAAGCTCAATGATTGGCATGGCATGGATGAGAAAAGTGGACCCCTCAGAATGCTAAGGACAAAGGATTGGCTCAAGCTCAAAGCTCAAAGCTCTACATTTTCTATTTTAGTGATCCAAGATCACATTGAGTCTATAGGAAAAGCCATTACTATCAAGGAGGGATGAGGTGTTGCTTAATGAGGTTCTTGCTCAAAATGCTTAGTGATATGCTCCAAAACCCTCAACTACTTGCTCACATCCACATATGACCTAAACCAAAAATCAAACTCGGCCCCACCGATTCTTTCTATCCGATGCTACCGAGTTTCAAATGTCATAGCCACTGCCACAAACCCTAGGCAAATCGGTCTCACCGATAGGGATCTCGGTCTCACCGAGATGGGGTTGTAATCTCTCTGTTTCCCTTCGTAACATTTCGGTCTCACCGGGATGAGCGATCGGTCCCACCGAGATTGCAATGTAAACTCTCTATTTTCCCTTCGTAACGTTTTGGTCTCACTGAAATGAGCAATCGGTCCCACCGAGTTTACCTGACCAACTCTCTGGTTAGCTTATTACCAAAATCGGTCTCACCGAGTTTGTGTAATCGGTCTCACCGAGATTACGTTATGCCCTAACCCTAATCGTATCGGTCCTACTGAGTTGCATGTCGGTCCCACCGAAAAACCCTAACGGTCACTAGCTTTGCTAAATCGGTCAGACCGAGTTTAACCATTCGGTCCCACCGAGTTTGGGAAGTTATGTGTAATGGTTAGATTTTGTGTGGAGTCTATAAATACCCTCCACCTCCTCTTCATTCATGGAGAGAGCCATCAGAACAAACCTACACTTCCAACCTATATTTTCTGAGAGAGAACCACCTACACTTGTGTTGAGACCAAGATATTCCATTCCTACCATATGAATCTTGATCTCTAGCCTTCCCCAAGTTGCTTTCCACTCAAATCTTCTTTTCACCAAATCCATATCCTGTGAGAGAGAGTTGAGTGTTGGGGAGACTATCATTTAAAGTACAAGAGCAAGGAGTTCATCATCAACACACCATTTGTTACTTCTTGGAGAGTGGTGTCTCCTAGATTGGCTAGGTGTCACTTGGGAGCCTCCGACAAGATTGTGGAGTTGAACCAAGGAGTTTGTAAGGGCAAGGAGATCGCCTACTTCGTGAAGATCTACCGCTAGTGAGGCAAGTCCTTCGTGGGCGATGGCCATGGTGGGATAGACAAGGTTGCTTCTTCGTGGACCCTTCGTGGGTGGAGCCCTCCATGGACTCGCGCAACCGTTACCCTTCGTGGGTTGAAGTCTCCATCAACGTGGATGTACGATAGCACCACCTATCGGAACCATGACAAAAACATCCGTGTCTCCAATTGCGTTTGAATCCTCCAAACCCTTTCCTTTACATTCTTGCAAGTTACATGCTTTAATTTCTGCTGCTCATATACTCTATGCATGCTTGCTTGAATTGTGTTAAGATTGCTTGACTTGTCCAAAGTTGCTAAAATCTGCCGAGAACTAAAATTGGGAAAATGCTAGATTTTTATTTGTTCAAGTAGTCTAATCGCCCCCCTCTAGACATACTTTCGATCCTACACCCCCTCACCCAATTCGGACTGGGCTTGGGGGGGGGGCACCCCCTCCTAGGATGCCTTCTCTTCTCTTCCACTAAGGCCAATTAAGGCTGACATACTCCCCGGGGGGTTCCGGTAACCCCCCGGTACTCCGTTAAATGCCCAAACTCATCTGGAACCATTCCGATGTCCAAACATAGCCTTCCAATATATCAATCTTTATGTCTCGGCCATTCCGAGACTCCTTGTCATGTCCGTGATCATATTTGGGACTCAGAACTACCTTCGGTACGTCAAAAACCATAAACTCATAATACCGATCGTCATAGAACGTTAAGCGTGCGGACCCTACGGGTTCGAGAACTATGTAGACATGACCGAGACTCATCTTCGGTCAATAACCAATAGCGAAACCTAGATGCTCATATTAGTTCCTACATATTCTACGAAGATCTTTATATGTCAAACCGCATAACAACATACATTGTTCCCTTTGTCATCGGTATGTTACTTGCCCGAGATTCGATCGTCGGTATCTTAATAGCTAGTTCAATCTCGTTACAGGCAAGTCTCTTTACTTGTTCTGTAATGCAACATCCCGTAACTAACTCATTAGTCACATTGATTGCAAGGCTTATAGTGATGTGCATTACCGAGAGGGCCCAGAGATACCTCTCCGATACATGGAGTGACAAATCCTAATCTCGATCTATGCCAACTCGACAAACACCATTGGAGACACCTGTAGAGCATCTTTATAGTCACCCAGTTATGTTGTGACGTTTGATATCACACTAAGTGTTCCTCCGGTATTCGAGAGTTGCATAATCTCATAGTTATAGGAACATGTATAAGTTATGGAGAAAGCAATAGCATTAAACTAAACGATCAAAGTGCTAAGCTAATGGATGGGTCAAGTCAATCACATCATTCTCTAATGATGTGATCTCGTTCATCAAATGACAACTCTGTGTCCATGGCTAGTAAACTTAACCATCTTTGATTAACGAGCTAGTCAAGTAGAGGCATACTAGTGACACTGTTTGTCTATGTATTCACACATGTACTAAGTTTCCGGTTAATACAATTCTAGCATGAATAATAAACATTTATCATGATATAAGGAAATATAAATAACAACTTTATTATTGCCTCTAGAGCATATTTCCTTCAAAGACTTCAATCCATTCCATGGACTTCTACTGCTTAGGAGTCTCCAACCTCTAAGAGTATCAAGTCAACGATGAACTCAAAGGGGATTGATTTAAATCGGGGGCTCCTCAAGGTTTACGTTAAAGGATTGAAGTGTTTTGATGGAGGGATGTGAATGTATTTTCCCTTTTGAGCCTCGTACTAATTGTGCGCGACAGAGAAAATTGCTCAAATCGAGTGGGAAGACGATAATGACTGGGCTCCGAGGAGATTTGGATTTAGGAAGGAGGAGCTTGCACCCCAAAGTCCTTCCACCCTGCCTCGTTGGGTCCGGAATAAGAACTCTGCCTCTGTCGCTGCCCACACAACCTGGTCAGTGTGCTGGCATTCCCGCTGCAAACATCCTCACTTGCTCCTTCTTTAAAACCCACACCACCGCCAGAACCGCCCTCTTGATCGACGTTTTTTAGGATGTCGTCTCCCCATGGCCATCACTTATCAGTTTTCACTAGATCGAGAAATAAGTCAATTGTATCCGAGATCCAACTTCCTCCACCCATTTTCTCGGGAGGGGGGGGGCTCATTTTCTGGGTATTTTGTAAGCTGTCAAAATAACTAGGCCGTAGGTGCTGGGCTCACGAGATGCGAGAGCGTTCATGGGTGAGCTCCTCCCTATTTTTTCCTTTTTTGAGCGGGAGCTCCTCCCCGTTCATTAGTTATCTCTTCTACCATCCTTCTATTATGGACATGAAAAATTATACTACAACCCTTCTCTAAAACCATTATGTGAACGCGTTTTGAAAAAGGAAAACGTTGCGGGGCGGACGATCGGCTGAAACTCCGTCGGTCACGTCCAACCTGGCAAAGGGTCCACGGACACACCGCTTCAGCCTTCCTTATCCCGTCACACGATGTGCTTCCTAGCCACTCATTTTTCAACGATAAGCCTCCTCTTATCCCCTCGCACATCTTTCTTTCCCTGCGGCTCGAATAAATCTCGCAGGCGATGAGCGCCGCCGAGCCTGCGCCAGCCTGACAACCACCATTCACACCCCCCCCCCTCACACACAAATGGCGCTACTTTGGAAGGCACCCACCACCGCGCGCATCAAGAGGGGAGGACATGGCCGGCGACACCTACGAGGTGCAGTGCTAGCGGACCAGCCGGGGGGAATTTGCTTGCTGCATTATTTTTTTCTAGAACCACTTCATGTTTTGCTGGAACCTTCTTTTTATTTTGCTGCAATTAAAGGTTGGTGGTGCCGTCGCCGCCATCACTTCGTTTGCTACATCATTTTTTTTGCTGAAACCCCTTTTCTATTTTGCTACAAATCAAGAAGCTGTTGCCCTCACCGTCATGATTTTTGCTACAATCTTTTTTGTAGAACCATATTTGATTTGGCTGGAACTAGTAATCATTTTTGCTACAACCAGCCAAAGCAGAGCCGGAACCGTCACGGCAGGGCTGAGCCCGGCATGGCAGCGTCGACGACATGAGTGTCCATCGGAGCTACAAGCAGGCGGGGGCGAGGTAGGCGGAGGCGGAGGCAGAGGTGGGAGGGCTCACGAGGAGACGGAGGCGGAGTCAGGACAGAGTCAATCCCGTGCGGGGCGAGATGGACGAAACGGGGAAGCCAGATCGAACGGCTGTAATGGCTGGCATCGGGCGGCTGCGCGTCGACCAGGTACTGCCCGCTGAAAAATTGCACAAACGTTCTCATTTTTCTCGGCGCGTGGCCAGGAGCATGGTGCATGGGTGGTGTGTATTACCAGGCTGGCACGGTAGGAATTTTGGACGGAGGTGTGGGGTAGGATCCGTGATAAACGCCCTCCACGTTCCGTTGTATCCTCCCTGTTACGCCCCGTCCCGTAGGGTGGACCTCCCCGCACCGCTGTTGCGGTGCACTGTTGTCGCCTACCGCGGCCTCTTTCTCTTCTCCAAAAGCCAGCACCGTGCCCGTTCCAAATTTCAGCCACGCCACGCCATGCATGCATGGCTAACTTTTTAACGACGCCCTCTTCAATTCTTCATCGTCTCTTCTGGGAAAGAATTTCAACTCTGCCGCCTATGCGCACGCTGGCTTCCAACATTTCGCCGCACGGATCGTCAGGTAACTTGGCGGGTACCAGAAAAAGTTCAGGGGAAAACTGAAGGAGGAGGTGATTTTGGCGTACGTGCTCTTTTTTCCGTGCACGCAATAATTCAGCGGAGAGATGGCGCAACGGTGGAATGGCAACAAATGCGACATGCATGACTGTTAGGCAAATGCATGGCACAGCAAGGCCGAGGCCCAGACACATCGCAGCACGCACCAAACATTATTTTGTTGGTTAGCTATAAAAAGATTGTATTATTGCTCTCTTCCAAGCTCACAAGCCATTCTGTTTCGCCGGGCCCGTCTTTTCCATTCGGATATACATGTCTAAATACACAAATACCCCGGTTTAGTAAACGTAAATAAATCGGGGAATATTTTAGTATTAGCACATGCTTGTACTTCAAGCTCACAAGCCATTCAGTTTCATGGGCCCCATCTTTTACTTAGTGATATATACTGTACTTATTATCTGGGATGGGTATAAGTCCCGATTTTAGTAAAAAAAAACAAGTCAGGGAAAAATCGAGCACTGTTTTTTTTAGTGGAAAAAATCGAGCACTATTAGCAGATGGTTGAAAGGTAGTACATGTACACGACTGCTCAATTAAGAGGCTGATTGATTGGGCCTAATAATATTAACTACTTCCGTGTCACACGCCAGAACTGGGCTCTATCCATCTGTTCGTGGTCCAAATAGCTAGGTTTTTCATCGCAGTAAATAAAAAGTTAGCCTGATGCTTCGATTAATCATGGCCACGGGCATAGTATAATTTTCTTGCGGTAGTCACAAACAATTAATTAGTAGTGGCGGCCGGGTGGTTGGGTGTGAAATTTTCAACCAAGACATGTACTGCATATTCTTTGTTGCTTCGTCCACACTCCTTGTAATTATTGATTGATCGCCTGGCTTATCCTTGTAGTATATATATATGTACACACACACAGATCGTCCTATTTGACATGTTGATACAAAAATGCAACTAATTTGATACGTGCCAGGGTTGCAAACATGATTACTGGTTGACATGTGAGCCCTGTGACGGGACGCTTCCAATGGAATCTAAAAACACAGGCTGCGGTGGGCCTCAGCAAGTGGTGTTTTACCGTAATATTAGTACACCGGACACATGTGCAGTTGTACAGCACTGTACACGTCTAATTATGCATGGGGTGGTACGGGTATACACGGAGGGTCTTTAATTTGTTACATTCATAGTTTCTCTGAATGCATATTGAGAAACAGTTTTTTAAAATCTTTTGATGAGATACAGTATAACTTTTTTAGCAACAGAGGTGGAAGTAAAAAGGCAGTTTTTACTGCTGCAGTGGGCCTACAGGGTACCCGGCCCACCACCAACCATGCTGTTGTACAGCGGCGGCGTCCACACCTCATCAGAAATTCAGAACCGTCCGTTTCGCCCGGGCCCCAGCACCGTTGTACCACCCCGTTTCGAGCCGTTAGCGTCCAGGGCTCACACTCTCTTATTTTTATACTCTGTTTATTCATGTATAAGCCAGTAGTATTCATTCTCCGTCGTCGAAATTACAGCTACAGCTGCAGCACGAGGATTATGGATGGATCGGTACGCAAAAGTTCATTCACGACGTGGGTGCGGTGATTAATTGCCTAAGCAGACCAACCACGCGGGCATGCTTCTCATGCACATGCATACGTAGATCTAGCCAGCCGAGTATAGATCGGGAAAAAGGATACTCATATCATACCAGATTAGCGACCGAACGCGCTAAACAAATGCGCATATCTTGCCCGACTAATGCCGAAATCCGCTGAACTAATGCGCGATATCTGTCTATCTCTCTGGAACTAGACGACGAGTTGGGTTATTAATTGTGGAGCAGCGGCGCCAACCTGCGCCGCATGCAGTACGTTTTTCACCACGCGCGCGCGCGCGCGCATTGAACCTGCCGACACAGTGACGAGGCGCGCGTCTGGGCTCGGTACGACCCGCGGCGGGTAGATACAAGGGGCTCGCTCGACCCGAGCACGACACGGCGCGCCATGCATGCAGCGCGGCAACACGTACGCGGCGAGAGGATGCCCATGCATGCACGCGGGCACGCGGCCGGCATGCACGTACGCAAAGGCAAATCTTTTCTACTACAGAAATATATCGGTGTAGCTTCAAGATAGAAAGCGGGCTAGGAGATATACCTATCCAGTCACTCTATCCCCACCGTTTTCTATCTAGTATCTATCTAAAAAGAAAAGCTCTATCTCCACCGTATTTCGCGTAGGGGGGAGAGACATTTTGATCGCGTATGTGGCACGGCGCCGCGGGGGGCTGCCGGCCGCCCATGCATGCATGCATGCGCGCGCGCGGCGTGAGAGGTTGTGTGTCATGTGTGGCTACGCGCCGCGCTCCGACGAGGACGAGGGCGATGTCAGCGCGGCGCACTTGTCCCGGCATGGCCGCGCCACGTCGGCCCGGGGGCCGCACACGTGTCCGGTGAGGCCTCGCCCCATGCAGGCGTTTCCGTTTCACCGCCTGCCTGCGCAGTCCGCACCCTCCCTCTTTTGTCCGCATGCCCGGCTCATTAATCCCGCCATATCTATCCATCGCCTCACCAGGCCCAGGCCCTGCCTGGACCAGCCGCTATAAAACGCCACCGTCCCCGTAACAAACGGCGTCGTCGGCGCATACAAAGTGTGCAAACATACATACATACATACATCTCGTATACCTTGGTTCTTGGTGGGAGATCGATCGGTGGAGGGAGGGAAGAGTCGTAGGGTAGAGAGAGAGAGATCAATCAGTAGAGGCACCAGCAGCCCTCCCTTTTGTAGGGGCACCCCCTTACTTTCCCTCTCTTTTTTCTTCTCCTTTGCCTAGCCAGCTTCCTCTCTCGTCCCTCTCTTTCTTACACTCTTTGGGCCCTTTCCAGTTGTCCACGCTCCCCCCACTCTTTTTCACCATCCTCTCGCCCCCATCCCCTCCCCAGCCAGCGTCCTCCTCCTCTCGCCTCCCCGGACCTTCCCTTCCCTACTTGTACCAGGGCTCCTTTTCCTATTTCATCCTCTCCCTCCAATTCTACTCCCTCCCTCTCCCTCTCCGCCCGCACCACACTCACTCGGTGTGTGTGCGAGAGAGAGGAAGGAGATGAGCTAGGAGCACAGCCCGGAAACCACAATTAATTCCCTACAATTCACTAGTCCTGCCCCCTCTCGATTGCTCCACATAGTTCTACAGCCAACCACCTGTTGCACATACAGATTTTGCCTTCCTTTGCTAGCTTGGTGCCCTGCCGGACAATTTGCGGAGGAGAGGCGGTGGAGGAGAGGCGGTGGTGCCCTGGCGGCATCATCCATGCAGCAGCAGCACCAGCACCAGGGTGGCGCGTCTCAGTACGGGGCGCCGCCGCAGCCGGCGGACATGGGGCCGTTCTCCGCGCAGGCGGCTCCGGGCCCGGTGCCGCTGAGCGTCCGGCCACCGGCGACCCAGCAGCAGCAGAACCCGCAGCCGAGCTACGACGAATTGGCCGGCGCGTCGGGCGCCGGCGCCAGCGGCTTCCCCGACGACGACATGCTGGGCGACTCCGGCGGGCACAGCGGCGGCGGGCTGGGGTCGGGCGGCAACCGGTGGCCGCGGGAGGAGACGCTGGCCCTCATCAGGATCCGGTCGGAGATGGACACCACCTTCCGCGACGCCACCCTCAAGGGCCCCCTCTGGGAGGAGGTCTCCAGGTAAGAAAGAGATCGACAAAGTAAAATCGCACGGTAATTTCCACACGCATTTCGCAATTCACCGCAGCGGCGTCTTGTCTCGGCCATGATTTCCCCCTGCGCAAGCGCAAGCGGCTAACGGTTTCGTGGAATTTAGCGCTGGTTGGAGTGGAATGGTATGGTTCCACATGAAATGATGGCAAATTATGCGCCCTTGTTGTTATCTCCTCGAATTTCTAGTTTTCCTTGCCTTTCCTGGCCGATCTAATCAAATGCGCCTCGGTTTCAGCGAGGCCGTGGAGTAGGAGGAGGAGTGGTAGGCGTAGGGTGGCGGTAAGAATCTGGGGCGGGCTCCTGGGGATCGTTCGTACCACGGTGTGAGTGCAGGCGCAGGCAGGCAGGCAGGCTGCAGGCGCAGTCTGCCACTGTTTTTCGCTTTCAGTTTTTGGGAAAAGAAGGAAGGCAGCCTTTCTCTCCCATCCCAATGCGGCCTCACTCATGCATCTTTGTTTATTTCGATCCCCATTTTTCTACTGCCATCGGCTTCAATTCCCCTCTCTCACCCCTCAAAAGACGAGATGGCCTGCGCTTAACTAATTCCCATTCTGCCTATATGCTTCCTTCCTCGCCCTCTCTCTCCTCCTTCCCTCTCCTTGTCTCTTTCGTCGGCCCGGAGAGGAGGAAAAAGAGAAGACACACACGCGAAGCTTCTTCTTCTTCTTCCTCCTCCTCCTCCTGTAAACGCACCGCTGCTCATTTAATCCGCTCTGCTTCTCTTGCTTCCAGTCCTTTGATTGATTGGTTGATTGATTTATTGGTTGTAGTACCACGCAACGCGAGTAATTAATTAACCTTCCGTTTCTGTCTTGATTTTGGTCCCAGGAAGCTTGCGGAGCTGGGCTACAAGAGGAGCGCCAAGAAGTGCAAGGAGAAGTTCGAGAACGTGCACAAGTACTACAAGCGCACCAAGGAGGGCCGCGCCGGCCGGCAGGACGGCAAGAGCTACCGCTTCTTCCAGGAGCTCGAGGCGCTGCACGCCGCCACCGCCGCCGCGCAGCACCACCAGCAGCAGCATCAGGAGCAGTTGCCGCTGGTCGTCAGTGCCGCGCCCCCGCCGCAGATGCACGCCTTCTCCGCGCCGCAGCCGATGAGCGCAATGCCGCCGCCGCCGGGCCCGATGCAGCCGGCCCCTATATCTTCCGCGGCTCCTGCGCCGGCCGTGGAGCCTCCCCAGCCGCCGCCTGTCAGCCTGCAAGGCTTGAGCTTCCCGTCCATGTCCGACTCTGAGTCGGACGACGACGACGACTCCGAGGACGACGACATGACGGCCGAGACCGGCGGCAGCCCGGACGGCCTCGTCAAGCGCAAGCGCGGCGGCGGTGGCAGCAAGAAGATGATGGCTTTCTTCGAGGGCCTGATGAAGCAGGTCGTGCAGAGGCAGGAGGAGATGCAGCAGCGGTTCCTGGAGACCATGGAGAAGAGGGAGGCCGAGCGCACCGCGCGGGAGGAGGCCTGGCGCCGGCAGGAGGTGGCCCGGCTTAACCGTGAGCAGGAGCAGCTCGCCCAAGAGCGCGCCGCGGCAGCTTCCCGCGATGCCTCCATCATCGCCTTCCTCCAGCGCATCGGTGGGCAGGCCGTGCATGTCCCACCCGTCGTCATCCCTATGCCGACGCCGATGCAGGTCCAGACCCCGCCACCGCCAAAGAAACCTCGACAGCACCTGCCGCCACCGCCACCGTCACAGGCCACACAGCAGACACAGCCGCAGCCTCAGCCCATCTCAGCTGCGCCCCTCCAACAGCAACCGCCGCCGCAACCACCCCAGCACAAGGAAACGACGCGCGAAGAGGCCGGGACGCCCCGCAGCGCACCGGCCCCGACTTCTGCCAGCTTATCACTCGCGCTGGTTCCCGTCGCCACGGAGCAGCACGTCGTCGAGGCCGCTGGTCTGGGAGGAGGGGAGAGCGTAGGGGGGCCGTCGTCGTCACGGTGGCCCAAGACGGAGGTGCACGCGCTTATCCAGCTGCGCATGGACATGGACAATCGCTACCAGGAGAACGGACCAAAGGGCCCGCTGTGGGAGGAGATCTCCGCCGGAATGCGGCGGCTGGGTTACAGCCGCAACTCCAAACGGTGCAAGGAGAAGTGGGAGAACATCAACAAGTACTTCAAGAAGGTGAAGGAGAGCAACAAGAGGCGGCCGGAGGACTCCAAGACATGCCCGTACTTCCACCAGCTCGAGGCCATCTACCGCAAGAAGCACAACGGCGGCGGCAGCAGCGGCGCCGCGGCCAACAACGCCGTCGTGCCTGTCCCTGCCGTCGCGGAGCATCAGAACCTGAACCGGCACGAGATCGAGATCGAGGGGAAGAAGATCAACGACACCGACAAGAGGAACAACGGAGGAGTCGGAGCCGCGCAGGTACCGACAAGCAACGGGCAGACAACGCCGCCGACGGCCACGTTCGACCTGGGCGTAAAAAAGGTAATCTCGCACACCATTTTTACCTTGCAGCTTAGCGTGTTTCAGCTCGATCGGTCGATCACGATGGATGTTTTTCGGGGTGGAAACTAACCGGATATGCGCTTGCCGTAAAGCCAGAAGACGCTGTGAGGGAGCTGAACGAGCAGCCGCACCGGGAGTTCACGACGGACGAGACCGACAGCGACGACATGGGCGATGACTACACTGACGACGGCGAGGACGGCGAGGACGACGGCAAAATGCAGTACAGGATACAGTTCCAGAGGCCAAACCCCGTCGGCACCAACAATGCGCCTCCAGCACCAACCACCGCGGCGACAGCGGCGCCGACATCGACCCCCGCGAGCTCCTTCCTCGCCATGGTTCAGTAGGCGCGCTCAGCACCATGGATCATCAGTATACTTCCAGTTCCAGACAGACAATAACCTCGAAGCATCACCACCATCACCATCACCGAGTCACCGTTCCATGCGTCACCTCCTCGAGTCGATCATCGCCATCACATCACACCATCGATCACCGACGACGACCGTTCCTTTTCACCTTGTAATTCCTCTCGTGCCATTCCATTATTTATTGATTCGTTCTGTGTAATAAGCGCCTCTCTTCTGTCCCCTAAACCGGCCAAGGAGGCAGAGGGGGTGGCCGGTAGAGCAAGCAAGTCCCCGCGTAACATAGGTGTTCATCCTCGTGTTAAGGCCAAGAATTGTACATCGATGTAAGAGTCCCTGATGTCTGTTTTCTTCTTCTTCTTCTTCTTCTTCTTCTTCTTCTTTCGGCGGTATACAGGTTTGTATACGGGTATACATGAATTACATACATTTCAAGTAACTTGGATCAGACTCATCAGAGGTCCGAAAACTGTTTTTACCGTGGTGTCGCCCCCCTTTTTTACCTGCGAGTATAAATGTTGTTTTTTGAGCATGAGTATAAATGTTGTTACAGTGTATACTTTGTGTGGCTATTCTTTTTTTTTTGCGGGAACTTTGTGTGGCGATTCGATCATATGTTCACATGTTTTTGGTTTTCATTCATTGTAGAGATTCTACGTGGTCCACCTTTTTTTTGAGTGGACCTATTTTTTACCTTGCCAATATGACTTTTCTTAAGCTCGGTGTTAGAAATTATGAGCTCATCAATGTAAGTACCACTAGACTACTCCCTCCGTTCCGAATTACTTGTCTTGGATTTGTCTAGATATGGATGTATCTAGACTCATTTTAGTGCTAGGTACCTTCGTATCTAGACAAATCTAAGACAAGTAATTCGGAACGAAGTGAATAGTTTATAGAAGAAGCCACTTGTACTGTTAAAATTATTTTTCTTCACCCCACAATGTACTGGTAGTAGGATCAGGAAACTGAAGTGTGCGCACAGCATAATAAAATTCTTTCTCTAGTGACATGGCCATGTGTCCTTTAGTCAATTATTTACTTGCATGCACTCGGCCTTTTAAGTGAAATGGAAGAAATTGGTTAAAAAACATTTCATTGTACTAAAATAAAACAAAACTCATATGACATGCCATATTTCTTTTGAAATATAAATTCCATTTCTACAATTGAAGAATTAAATAAAATTGTGATGCATAGATTCTTTGTGACGAAAAACTACAGGGAAAGCCCCTACTGTGTCATTTTTAAAAAGAAAGTGCATAATATGTACAATGGGTGGGTTCATCTGGAATATACTCATAAAGTTGCATGCCCTCTTTGAGACTAGGCTTATCATTTAGATTGTTATGCACCCATTCATATGTAAACCCACCTATTGCTATATGATACGTCTCCAATGTATTTATAATTTTTTATTATTCCATGCTATTATATTGTCTGTTTTGGATCCTTTATATGCATTAATATGCCATTTTATATGATTTTTGGGACTAACCTATTAACCTAGAGCCCAGTGACAGTTCCTATTTTTTTCCTTGTTTTAGAGTTTCGTAGAAAAGGAATACCAAACGGAGTCCAAATCACGATGATTTTTCTTGGACCAGAAGACATCCAGAGGGCTTAGAGTGCACGTCAGGAAAGCCACGAGGCGGCTGTCGTGGTTCTAAGTCTGACAGTAGATTAGGGGGTACGTAAGAGAAGGCAAGATCCTAGCTACGATGAAGTTGTCCACGCAAGATTTACGAGTTCAGGTCCTTTGCGGAGAAAGTAATAGCCCTACGTCTCGATGCCCTGAGGCGGTCGACTGGATTATGCGTGAAGTTACAGGGGGTGCGAACCCTTGTCCTAGAGAAGGGGGTGGCTTATATAAAGTGCGTCAGGACCCCAGCCCTCCCCCGTTACATAGGGTTCAATGTACATAAAGAGGGGACATTGTTGGTAACGTCAGTATTATAGTCATATAAATGATCATTAAGACTACGGAGTGAACGCCTGACCATTGTCATCCAGAGTGACCTTAGATCTTTTGTATTCTGAGTGGTTTCTGATATGGTCGGATGATTATATTCTGGTCGAATGGAATTGGGTTATCCGAGTGGAACCCTCGGTCGAGTGGGTTGCATCCTGTGGTGATTTCAGTCGGTGGAATTTGCTGTCTTTTGAATGTCCTTGACTGTAAGGCAGTGTCCTTGGGAAGGGTGCTTAGATCAGGTCTATTTCCCTATCCTAGGTACATGTCATCATCATTAGCCCCCGAATGGTTCTGGGTCCGAGTGGAGATGGAGTTGAAGATGGTTCCGACCCAATTTTCATGCTTCGGAAGCATTTTACTTGGATTGGTGAACCATGCAAAAATGTCGACCTCATTTTCAGTCACCTTGAGCCATTCAGAGGTTGTCGAGTGAATTTTGCTGATAATCTTCGAATGCTGATATGGCATAAAATCTTCGGCGTGATCGACTGCACTGCTGTCCCCGGATCTCACGGGATTCGAAATTTGGGGAAGCGCGCGGGACGGAAAGAGCCACAGTAAGTGGAGCGGATTAGGCAGGGGCGCCTCGATTCTTGCGCCACCTTTTTCGCCACGTATCGAGCGCACGACTGTTGCGGGATTTGACAGGATTGCCTGGGCCCACAAGCCAGTCACTCAGGGAATAGGACCATATAAGGCGTCTGGGCCGGTGTTTTTGCACAGTGCGTCCCATTTTATTCCTTCCTCCTCTGCTTCTCCACTACATCCGCCTCCACCCTCGGCGCCGCCGCCCAGCCCGAGCTCAACCCACTGCGATGGGGAAGGACAAGACGGCGGCTCTGGAGCGCGCAAAGACGGCGACGACGAAGGCGAAGGGGAAGAAGACGAGCTGGGGAGGGTCATCGTTGAGTACTGGCCTGCCGCCCGGCTGGATCCAGGGTGACTGGATTCGGTCGACAATCCAGCAGGAAGATTTGGAGGATCTGATTGAGGGGGATTGATTCCCCACGGTTCTTGGCGGCTTCCGGAGGACGAGACCGAGCCGCGGCCGCAGGAGGGTGAGTGTGTCCTTCTTGCGACTCACGTCGACCGCAATTTATCTTTGCCCCCATCCTTTCTTTTGGAGTTTTCTGAACTTTTCTGGAGCCCAACTTCATCACTTTTCTCCCAACACCATCACATACCTTGCTACATTCGTGTCCATGTGTGAGAACTGTCTGGGCTGTCGACCGCACTGGGGTCTCTTCAAACACATTTTCACTTGTTGTCCTCATTATGTAAAAAAAGGCTAATACGAGTGATGAGAGGACACACGTGATCCAGATGTGTGGAGGTTTAGGCATCCAGATGAGGGGTAAAAGCACTTTCCTAGCTATGATTCTTCCCGAGTCAGTCAGAGGTTGGCAGTCGACCTGGTTCTATTGCAAGGACCAACCGACCCTTGGTCTGTCAACTGGCGTCCCTCCATTTTCCATGGACTGAGTTGAGAAGCCCTCTTCTTTGAAAGTGACTGCAGCTGAGAAAGTGGAGGTGAAAATGTTAGTTGAGCGAGTAGTCCAACTTGTCCGCGATGATGTGACTGGCATGGATTTGCTGGAGGTTTTTCTCGGTCGACCCATCCAACGACTTCAAGCCCATGATCATCCAATGTGGATGTACTCGGGAATTGACGACACCGGCTGGATCCACCCGGAGGAAGTTGACGAGGAGACGGTGGCGCAGTGGTTGCAGGGCATCATAGGCAACAAGGACAACCCCAGGGGGTCCAGGAGAATTCCTCCACTCGACAACACCAACGAGCCGGACAAGGTCTGACTCTTTTTTTGAGTGTCTTTTTGTCCTGACGTGTATTTGTTCTCGAAACTGACTGATACCCGGTCGATTCTGTGTCTTGCAGATTTATACTGAGATGTATTCGATGCCCAACAGAGAGCAGGAGCAGGAGGGAGAGGCGAGCGGCGGTGACATCAACGACTGGCATTTTGGCGGAGGAGAAGATGAGGAGAGCGAAGACTCAAGCAATGGCGAGGAGGTCGACTCCTCACCTTGCTCAGAAAGACGCTCCAAGCAGAGACAAGACCCAGCGAGTGTTCGTGGCTAGGCGACTGCACCGACTGGACAGACTTCAAAGCGTACTCGAACATCTTCTCCTGTGCCGACTAAGAAAGCTCCGAAGCATCCCAAAGTCGCGCCGTCAAAACCCCGAAAGGCCTTGCCCAAGATCAAAGTGGCCGTCCTCGAAGCTTCTGGGTAATCATTGTGCTCGACCTCTTAGTTTTGCACGACTTGATCTTTGGTCGAGTCACTTCCCTGTTCTGACTGAGTGAATTCTGAATTTTGCAGTGCTGCTACCTCTAGGACTTCTATTTACAAAGATGATGATGATGATGATGATGAGGAGATGGAACTGAAGGAAATATGCCCTAGAGGCAATAATAAAGTTATTATTTATTTCCTGATTTCATGATAAATGTTTATTATTCATGCTAGAATTGTATTAATCGGAAACATAATACATGTGTGAATACATAGACAAACAGAGTGTCACTAGTATGCCTCTACTTGACTAGCTCGTTAATCAAAGATGGTTATGTCTCCTAACCATGGACAAAGAGTTGTCATTTGATTAACGGGATCACATCATTAGTTGAATGATCTGATTGACATGACCCATTCCATTAGCTTAGCACCCGATCGTTTAGTATGTTGTTATTGCTTTCTTCATGACTTATACATGTTCCTATGACTATGAGATTATGTAACTCCCGTTTGCCGGAGGAACACTTTGTGTGCTACCAAACGTCACAACGTAACTGGGTGATTATAAAGGTGCTCTACAGGTGTCTCCAAAGGTACATGTTGGGTTGACGTATTTTGAGATTAGGATTTGTCACTCCAATCGTCGGAGAGGTATCTCTGGGCCCTCTCGGTAATGCACATCACTTAAGCCTTGCAAGCAATGCAACTAATGAGTTAGTTGCGAGATGATGTATTACGGAACGAGTAAAGAGACTTGCCGGTAACGAGATTGAACTAGGTATTGGATACCGACGATCGAATCTCGGGCAAGTAACATACCGATGACAAAGGGAACAACGTATGTTGTTATGCGGTCTGACCGATAAAGATCTTCGTAGAATATGTAGGAGCCAATATGGGCATCCAGGTCCCGCTATTGGTTATTGACCGGAGATGTGTCTCGGTCATGTCTACATTGTTCTCGAACCCGTAGGGTCCACACGCTTAAGGTTTCGATGACAGTTATATTATGAGTTTATACGTTTTGATGTACCGAAGGTTGTTCGGAGTCCCGGATGTGATCACGGACATGACGAGGAGTCTTGAAATGGTCGAGACATAAAGATTGATATATTGGAAGCCTATGTTTGGATATCGGAAGTGTTCCGGGTGAAATCGGGATTTTACCGGAGTACCGGGAGGTTACCGGAACCCCCCGGGAGCTATATGGGCCTTAGTGGGCCTTAGTGGAAAAGAGAAGGGGCAGCCCAAGATGGGCCGTGCGCCCCTCCCCTCCCTTGGTCCGAATAGGACAAGGAGAGGGGGCCGCCCCCCCTCTCTCTTTCCCCCCCTCCGCGAATCCTACTCCAACTAGGATTGGGGGGGGATCCTACTCCCAGAGGGAGTAGGACTCCTCCAGGCGCGCCTCTCCTAGGCCGGCCGCACCCCCCTTGGTCCTTTATATACGGAGGCAGGGGAACCCCAGAGACACACAAGTTGATCCACGTGATCTTATTCTTAGGCGTGTGCGGCGCCCCCTGCCACCATAGTCCTCGATAATATTGTAGCGGTGCTTAGGCGAAGCCCTGTGACAGTAGTACATCAAGATCGTCACCACGCCGTCGTGCTGACAGAACTCTTCCCCGACACTTTGCTAGATCGGAGTCCGGGGATCGTCATTGAGCTGAACGTGTGCTAAAACTTGGAGGTGCCGTAGTTTCGGTGCTTGATCGGTCGGGCCGTGAAGACGTACGACTACATCATCCAAACGCTTCCGTTGTCGATCTGCAAGGGTACGTAGATCACACTCTCCCCTCGTTGCTATGCATCACCATGATCTTGCGTGTGCGTAGGATTTTTTTTGAAATTACTATGTTCCCCAACAGTGGTATCAGAGCCTAGGTTTTATGTGTTGATGTTATATGCACGAGTAGAACACAAGTGAGTTGTGGGCGATATAAGTCATACTGCTTACCAGCATGTCATACTTTGGTTCGGCGGTATTGTTGGATGAAGCGGCCCGGACCGACATTACGCGTACGCTTACGCGAGACCGGTTCTCCCGACGTGCTTTGCACATAGGTGGCTTGCGTGTGACAGTTTCTCCAACTTTAGTTGAACCGAGTGTGGCTACGCCGGGTCCTTGCGAAGGTTAAAACAACACCAAGTTGACAAACTATCGTTGTGGTTTTGATGCGTAGGTAAGATTGGTTCTTGCTTAAGCCCGTAGCAGCCACGTAAAATTGCAACAACAAAGTAGAGGATGTCTAACTTGTTTTTGCAGGGCATGTTGTGATGTGATATGGTCAAGACATGATGCTAAATTTTATTGTATGAGATGATCATGTTTTGTAACCAAGTTATCGGCAACTGGCAGGAGCCATACGGTTGTCGCTTTATTGTATGCAATGCAATCGCGCTGTAATGCTTTACTTTATCACTAAGCGGTAGCGATAGTCGTGGAAGCATAAGATTGGCGAGACGACAACGATGCTACGATGGAGATCAAGGTGTCGCGCCGGTGACGATGGTGATCACGACGGTGCTTCGGAGATGGAGATCACAAGCACAAGATGATGATGGCCATATCATATCACTTATACTGATTGCATGTGATATTTATCTTTTATGCATCTTATCTTGCTTTGATTGACGGTAGCATTATAAGATGATCTCTCACTAAATTATCAAGAAGTGTTCTCCCTGAGTATGCACCATTGCGAAAGTTCTTCGTGCTGAGACACCACGTGATGATCGGGTGTGATAGGCTCTACGTTCAAATACAACGGGTGCAAAACAGTTGCACACGCAGAATACTCAGGTTATACTTGACGAGCCAAGCATATACAGACATGGCCTCGGAACACGGAGACCGAAAGGTCGAGCGTGAATCATATAGTAGATATGATCAACATAGTGATGTTCACCATTGAAAACTACTCCATCTCACGTGATGATCGGACATGGTTTAGTTGATTTGGATCACGTGATCACTTAGAGGATTAGAGGGATGTCTATCTAAGTGGGAGTTCTTAAGTAATATGATTAATTGAACTTAAATTTATCATGAACTTAGTCCTGGTAGTATTTTGCAAATTATGTTGTAGATCAATAGCTCGCGTTGTTGCTTCCTTGTGTTTATTTTGATATGTTCCTAGAGAAAGTTGTGTTGAAAGATATTAGTAGCAATGATGCGGATTGGATCCGTGATCTGAGGTTTATCCTCATTGCTGCACAGAAGAATTATGTCCTTGATGCACCGCTAGGTGACAGACCTATTGCAGGAGCAGATGCATACGTTATGAACGTTTGGCTAAGCTCAATAGGATGACTACTTGATAGTTTAGTGCACCATGCTTAACGGCTTAGAATCGGGACTTCAAAGACGTTTTGAACGTCATGGACCATATGAGATGTTCCAGGAGTTGAAGTTAATATTTCAAGCAAATACCCGAGTTGTGAGATATGAAGTCTCCAACAAGTTCTATAGCTAAAAAGATGGAGGAGAATCGCTCAACTAGTGAGCATGTGCTCAGATTGTCTGGGTACTACAATCGCTTGAATCAAGTGGGAGTTAATCTTCCAGATAAGATAGTGATTGATAGAATTCTCTAGTCACCATCACCAAGTTAGCAGAACTTCGTGATGAACTATAATATGCAAGGGATAACGGAAACGATTCCCAAGCTCTTCGTGATGCTAAAATCGACGAAGGTAGAAATCAAGAAAAACATCAAGTGTTGTTGGTAGACAAGACCACTAGTTTCAAGAAAAGGGCAAAAGGAAGAAGGAGAAATTCAAGAAGAACGGCAAGCAAGTTGCTGCTCAAGTGAAGAAGCCCAAGTTTGGTCCTAAGCCTGAGACTAAGTGCTTCTACTGCAAAGGGACTGGTCACTGGAAGCGGAACTACCCCAAGTGATTGGCGGATAAGAAGGATGGCAAAGTGAACAAAGGTATATTTGATATACAGATTATTGATGTGTATTTTACTAGTGTTCATAGCAACCCCTCGGTATTTGATACTGGTTCAGTTGCTAAGAGTAGTAACTCAAAACGGGAGTTGCAGAATGAACTGAAAATAGTAAAGGGTGAAGTAACGATGTGTGTTGGAAGTAGTTCCAAGATTGATATGATCATCATCGCACACTCCCTATACTTTCGGGATTAGTGTTGAAACTAAATAAGTGTTATTTGGTATTTGCGTTGAGCATGAATATGATTTGATCATGTTTATTGCAATACGGTTATTCATTAAAGTCAGAGAATAATTGTTGTTCTATTTACATGAATAAAACTTTCGATGGTCATACACCCAATGAAAATAGTTCATTGGATCTCGATCGTAGTGTTACACATATTCATAATATTGAAGCCAAAAGATGCAAAGTTAATAATGATAGTGCAACTTATTTGTGGCACTGCCGTTTAGGTCATATCGGTGTAAAGCGCATGAAGAAACTCCATACTGATGGACTTTTGGAACCACTTGATTATGAATCACTTGGTACTTACGAACCATGCCTCATGGGCAAGATGACTAGGAATCCGTTCTCCGGAACAATGGAGCGAGCAACAAACTTGATTGGAAATAGTACATACTGATATATGCAGTCCAATGAGTGTTGAGGCTCGCGGCGGGTATCGTTATTTTCTGACCTTCACAGATGATTTGAGCAGATATGAGTATATCTACTTGATGAAACATAAGTCTGAAACATTTGAAAAGTTCAAATAAATTCAGGGTGAAGTGGAAAATCATCGTGACAAGAAAATAAGGTTTCTACGATCTGATCGCAGAGAAAAATATTTGAGTTACGAGTTTGGTTTTCAATTAAAACATTGTGGAATAGTTTCACAAACTCATGCCACCTAGAACACCACAGCATGATGGTGTGTCCAATCGTCATAACCGTACTTTATTGGATATAGTGCAATCTATGATGTTTCTTACCGATTTACCAATATCGTTTTGGGATCATGCATTAGAGACAGCTGCATTCACATTAAAAAGGGGCACCATCTAAGTCCGTTGAGACAACACAATCTGAACTGTGGTTTGGCAAGAAACCAAAGTTATCGTTTCTTAAAGTTTGGGGTTGTGATACTTATATGCAAAAGTTTCATCCTAATAAGCTCAAACCCAAATCGGAGAAATATGTCTTCATAGTATACCCAAAGGAGACTTTTGGGTACACCTTCTATCACAAATCCGAAGGCAAGACTTTTGTTGCTGAATTCGGAGTTTTTCTAGAGAAGGAGTTTCTCTCGAAAGAAGTGAGTGGGAGGAAAGTAGAAAACTTGATAAGGTAATTGTACCTTCTCCCTTATTGGAAAGTAGTTCATCACAGAAATCTGTTCTTGTGACTACTACACCAATTAGTGAGGAAGCTAATGATGATGATCATGTAACTTCAGATCAAGTTACTACCGAATCTCGTAGGTAAACCAGAGTGAGATCCGCACCAGAGTGGTACGGTAATCCTGTTCTGGAAGTCATGTTACTAGACCATGATGAACTTGCGAACTATGAGGAAGCGATGATGAGCCCAGATTCCGCAAAATGGCTTGAAGCCATGAAATCTGAGATAGGATCCATGTATGAGAACAAAGTGTAGACTTTGGTTGACTTGCCTGATGATCGGCAAGCCATAGAAAATAAATGGATCTTCAAGAGGAAGACGGACGCTGATAGTAGTGTTACTATCTACAAAGCTAGACTTGTCGAAAAGGGTTTTTGACAAAGTTCAAGGTGTTGACTATGATGAAATTTTCTCACTCGTAGCGATGCTTAAGTCTGTCCAAATCATGTTAGCAATTGCCGCATTTTTATGAAATCTGGCAAATGGATAAACAAAACTACATTCCTTAATGGATTTAAAGAAGAGTTGTATATGATGCAACCAGAAGGTTTTGTCGATCCTAAAGGTGCTAACAAAATATGAAAGCTCCAGCGATCCATCTATGGACTGGTGCAAGCATCTCGGAGTTGGAATATACACTTTGATAAGTTGATCAAAGCATATAGTTTTATACAGACTTGCGGTGAAGCCTATATTTACAAGAAAGTGAGTGGGAGCACTACAACATTTCTGATAAGTATATGTGAATGACATATTGTTGGTCGGAAATAATGTAGAATTATTCTGCAAATCATAAAGGAGTATTTGAAAGGAGTTTTTTCAAAGAAAGACCTCGGTGAAGCTACTTACATATTGAGCATCAAGATCTATAGAGATAGATCAAAACGCTTGATAAGTTTTTTCAATAAGTACATACCTTGACAAGATTTTGAAGTAGTTCAAAATGGAACAGTCAAAGAAAGAGTTCTTGCCTGTGTTACAAGGTGTGAAATTGAGTAAGACTCAAAACACGACCACGACAGAAGATAGAAAGAGAATGAAAGTCATTCCCTATGCCTTGGCCATAGGTTCTATAAAGTATGCCATGCTATGTACCAGATCTATTGTATACCCTACACTGATTTTGGCAAGGGAGTACAATAGTGATCTAGGAGTAGATCACTGGACATCGGTCAAAATTATCCTTAATGGAATAAGGATATGTTTCTCAATTATGGACGTGACAAAAGGGTTCGTCGTAAAGGGTTACGTCGATGCAAATTTTGACACTGATCTAGATGACTCTAAGTCTCAATCTAGATACATATTGAAAGTGGGAGCAATTAGCTAAGAGTAGCTCCGTGCAGAGCATTGTTGACATAGAAATTTGCAAAATACATACGGATCTGAATATGGCAGACCCGTTGACTAAACTTCTCTCACAAGCAAAACATGATCACACCTTAGTACTCTTTGGGTGTTAATAACATAAGCGATGTGAACTAGATTACTGAATCTAGTAAACCCTTTGGGTGTTGGTCACATGGCGATGTGAACTATGGGTGTTAATCACATGATGATGTGAACTATCGATGTTAATCACATGGTGATGTGATCTAGATTATTGACTCTAGTGCAAGTGGGAGACTGAAGGAAATATGCCCTAGAGGCAATAATAAAGTTATTATTTATTTCCTGATTTCATGATAAATGTTTATTATTCATGCTAGAATTGTATTAACAGGAAACATAATACATGTGTGAATACATAGACAAATAGAGTGTCACTAGTATGCCTCTACTTGACTAGCTCATTAATCAAAGATGGTTATGTCTCCTAACCATGGACAAAGAGTTGTCATTTGATTAACGGGATCACATCATTAGTTGAATGATCTGATTGACATGACCCATTCCATTAGCTTAGCACCCGATCGTTTAGTATGTTGCTATTGCTTTCTTCATGACTTACACATGTTCCTATGACTATGAGATTATGTAACTCCCGTGTGCCGGAGGAACACTTTGTGTGCTACCAAACGCCACAACGTAACTGGGTGATTATAAAGGTGCTCTACAGGTGTCTCCAAAGGTACATGTTGGGTTGACGTATTTCGAGATTAGGATTTGTCACTCCGATCGTCGGAGAGGTATCTCTGGGCCCTCTCGGTAATGCACATCACTTAAGCCTTGCAAGCAATGCAACTAATGAGTTAGTCGCGAGATGATGTATTATGGAACGAGTAAAGAGACTTGCCGGTAACGAGATTGAACTAGGTATTGGATACCGACGATCGAATCTCGGGCAAGTAACATACCGATGACAAAGGGAACAACGTATGTTGTTATGCGGTCTGACCGATAAAGATCTTCGTAGAATATGTAGGAGCCAATATGGGCATCCAGGTCCTGCTATTGGTTATTGACCGGAGATGTGTCTCGGTCATGTCTACATTGTTCTCGAACCCGTAGGGTCCGCACGCTTAAGGTTTCGATGACAGTTATATTATGAGTTTATACGTTTTGATGTACCGAAGGTTGTTCGGAGTCCCGGATGTGATCACGGACATGACGAGGAGTCTCGAAATGGTCGAGACATAAAGATTGATATATTGGAAGCCTATGTTTGGATATCAGAAGTGTTCCGGGTGAAATCGGGATTTTACCGAAGTACTGGGAGGTTACCGGAACCCCCCGGGAGCTATATGGGCCTTAGTGGGCCTTAGTGGAAAAGAGAAGGGTCAGCCCAAGATGGGCCGCGTGCCCCTCCCCTCCCTTGGTCCGAATAGGACAAGGAGAGGGGGCCGGCCCCCTCTCTCTTTTCCCCCCTCCGCGAATCCTATTCCAACTAGGATTGGGGGGGGGGGGAATCGTACTCCCAGAGGGAGTAGGACTCCTCCTGGCGCGCCTCTCCTAGGCCGGCCGCACCCCCTCTTGATCCTTTATATACGGAGGCAGGGGAACCCCAGAGACACACAAGTTGATCCACATGATCTTATTCTTAGCCGTGTGCGGCGCCCCCTGCCACCATAGTCCTCGATAATATTGTAGCGGTGCTTAGGCGAAGCCCTGCGACAGTAGTACATCAAGATCGTCACCACGCCGTCGTGCTGACGGAACTCTTCCCTGACACTTTGCTAGATCGGAGTCTGGGGATCATCATTGAGCTGAACATGTGCTAAAACTCGGAGGTGCCGTAGTTTCGGTGCTTGATCGGTCGGGCCGTGAAGACGTACGACTACATCAACCAAACGCTTCCGTTGTCGATCTACAAGCGTACGTAGATCACACTCTCCCCTCGTTGCTATGCATCACCATGATGTTGCGTGTGCGTAGGAAATTTTTTGAAATTACTATGTTCCCCAACAGGAACACGCAGTCACCTCCAACGCGGGTATAACTCTTGTCATCTTATCTTTACTTTACCAGCCACTTTGACGGCCGACTGAACTGTTGTGATCGATTCCTTTGCAGCTCCGCCCAATGTTATTGAACTTCCATACGACGACGAAGATGTGCCACAGAGGCCCATGGGAAGGAGGGGCAGGACTTCGGGCAGGAATGCATCATCTAGCAAGACGCCCCAGTCAACGCCGGCGACGGAACTAGTGATTCAGCAGTCCGAAGACCTCAACCGGGCTTCTGTTACTTTTACCGTTCCATTGTCGAGTGCACAACCTTCAGCATCGACTGCACATGCTCCTGTTTCATCTGTGCAACCCCATGCCTCATATTCTTGAGATGCTACAGCTGATCCACCATGTTCACTTTTCACCACCCATCATGTCCCAGAGGACCAAGTGGACGCCGCAAAGGAAGCTATGCGCCAGGCGGGCCTTATGATGAAGCAGCTGAAAGTGGTGCGCGAGGCTAGTCAAGCTGCCTATGGCGCCAGCTCAGCACTCCAGGCCAATGTCCAGGTTAGCTGATTTTCGACTGATCTTCTAGCTTGTCGCTTGTTCTGTTAGGATATGCTACCTGAAAACCTTTATTGTGCTTCTACTTGTTAGTCTGCACTTTTGCACCTGTACACCCACTGGGTGTTTCGATTTTCGCCGAGTAGTTTTTCCACTTGAATCGACTGCTTAGTGCCGATTGTATCTTTGAACTAGTGGGGGCACGCAGAGTGCACCCACTGGGTGTAGTCCCCGAGGCAACCATCGAATGTGTGATTCAGCGGGGGTCTTGATAAAAATGTTGCTTTTTAGTTCTTCCACTTGGTCTGGGCGGACCATGTCGAGTGGAACCTGAACTAGTGAGGGCACGCTGAGTGCACCCACTGGGTGTAGTCCCCGAGACCATGGCCGACTGCGGGCAGTCGGTTGTGGTCTGAGAATAACTGTTGCTTTTTAGTTCTTCCACTTGGTCTGGGTGGACCATGTCGAGTGGAACCTGAACCAGTGCACACTGAGTGCACCCACTGGGTGTAGTCCCCGAGACTGCGGTCGACTGCGGGCAGTCGGTTGTGGTCTGAGAATAATTGTTGCTTTTTTTTAAAACATTCTTCCACTTGGTCTGGACGGACCATGTCGAGTGGAACCTGGACCAGTGGGGGCACGCTAAGTGCACCCACTGGGTGTAGTCCCCGAGACTATTGTTGAATGTTCGACTCGGCATTAGTCTTAGAACTTTTGAATTTGAACTTTATTGCCTGGTAAGCAACCAAACTTTGTATCTATTGATTGACTGTCCTCTGACCACAGAGATCTTGTGAACTTGGAGCTCGGTTTGCTGACTTGGAGCAGAAGCAGATCCAGCTCAATCTTGATCTAGAGTTGGCCAAGAAGAATTTGTAGAAGGCTAAGGATGATGCTGCTGGTATGGAAAACTTGTTGACTGATTCTCCTGCCACCTTTTCCTTCCTTCTCTTACTCGAATGTTATTCTTTGTAGAAACAATGAGACATGCTTTGGAGAAGAAGGACCTTGACCTTGCGGCCGTACAGAAAACAACAGAAGAAAAGACGGCACTCGCTGACCAGAAGCTGGCTTTAGTTGGAAAGCTGGAGGAAGAGAACTCCAAGCTGAAGACTGCTCTTGATGAAGCCAACAAAGAGGTGACCCGACTGAAGAAGGATAAAGGGACCCTAACTGACAAGGTGGAAGACATCACTCGCAAGAGAGACGAGCTGGAGACTTATCTGGGAGGACTCACCAAGAAGTTATTCCTCATGATTGAAGGTACCTTTCCTTGTCCGACTATTTTGCTAACGTCGATTTATCATAAAGTCGCTGACTCACTATTTCTTTGTGACTGTAGAATTCTGCTAAAACCTTGAGGAAGAAACCGGGCGAATCGAGACAAGTTTGGACCCCATCAACTCCCCTGTTAAGGATGAAGCTGCCATGAACGTGCTTCGACTGGAATCCCGTCTTGCCAGCATTACAGACTACCTTGCTCGACTGAAGGTTGCGGTGTCGCGGATCGACACGGTGCTTTGGCCTAGGGAGACGCTCCAAAATGACCTCGAGTCTTTGATGACTCGACTCAATGAGATCCCTGGTCGAGTACAAGAATGGAAGAAATCGTCTGTTCGGTGCGGTGCTAACGTAGCTGTGTCCCTTGTTCACGTACATTGCAAGGAGGCGAAAGAAGAGAAGTTAGCAGCGATCAAGGTTGCCAACACCAATAGACTTGACTTCCAGTCTTTTATGGGGACCTTCATTGCTGCTGATACTCGAATTGCAGATGGAATAGACCTGGATGATTTCGTCAAGCCTGCCAGTCCTCCTTCTGCGGAGTGGACAAACTTTTATGATCCGATTAAATTTGCCTCGGTATGCCGAGTGGTTTTGTAACCATTAAACTCCTTCGGGCCTGATGCCTGAATACTTTAATCTGTGGTCCGGAACCTCGTGGGATTTGTATGAACTTGGCTTTCCCTTAAATATGTTTGCCTTTATTTCCGAGTGGAACCTGCATCTTCACTCGGAGCAGACTTTTGTTCTTGTGATGCAACTCTGAGGAGGGGGTCGCGGAGGACCTGCACCTCGTCGTTCTTGCAGATCGGGATGGAGTGTACATTGTACTTGTGGCGCAGCTCTGAGGAGAAAATCGCAGTCGACCTGCACCTCGTCGTCCTTGCGGATCGGGATGGAGTGTGTGGCCAAGTCCCTGAGCGAGAGAATCGTTTTTCACTCGGAGCGTGTTTCAAACTTAGACGAGTACGGAACTGCAGCTAAGCCTCCGAGTGAGAGGGTTGCTCTTCACTCGGTAGGATTTTTTCAAACTTAGGCGAGTACGGAACTGCAGCTAAGCCTTCGAGTGAGAGGGTTGCTCTTCACTCGGTAGGATTTTTTAAACTCAGGCGAGTACGGAACTGCAGCTAAGTCCCCGAGTGAGAGGGTTGCTCTTCACACAGTAGGATTTTTCAAACTTAGGCGAGTATGGAACTGCAGCTAAGCCCCCGAGTGAGAGGATTGCTCTTCACTCGGTGGGATTTTTTAAACTTAGGCGAGTACGGGACTACAGCTAAGTCCCCGAGTGAGAGGATTGCTCTTCACTTGGTGGGATTTTTTCAAATTTAGGCGAGTACAGAACTGCAACTAATTAAGCCCCTGAGTGAGAGGCTTGCTCTTCACTCGGTAGGATTTTGTTTTTGAAACTTAGGCGAATTGGATTCGCAGCTAAGCCACCCACTGGGGGATTTTTTCAAATTTAGGAGAATCGGATTCGCAGCTAAGCCCCCGAGTGAGAGGCTTGCTCTTCACTCGGTAGGATTTTGTTTTTGAAACTTAGGTGGATCGGATTCGCAGCTAAGCCACCCGCTGGGGGATTTTGAACACATGTATAAGTAATAACAATCATTTAGGAGACTGTAAAACCATGTCTTTGATAAACAAACTGAAAGGTATTTCTTATTACATCTCAACAGTCTGAATGCTTAAGTATAAAAATGGCGGAGTAGCTCCACATTCCAAGCGCGTGGCTCGTCTTTCTTGTGTTCCACATCGTACAGGTGGTACGCTCCATTGTGGAGCACTTTGGTGATGATGAAGGGGCCTTCCTAGGCGGGAGCAAGCTTGTGTGGTCGTTTTTGATCCACTCGGAGGACCAGGTCTCCCTCCTGAAATGCTCGACCTCCTTCGTTTCTAGCGTGGAACCGATGGAGGTCTTGCTGATAAATGGTCGACCTGATCAGGGCCATCTCTCTTTCCTCTTCCAAAAGATCAACAGCATCATGCCGGGCTTGTTCTGCTTCTGCCTCAGAGAAAAGCTCTACTCGCGGGGCATTGTGGAGTAAATCAGTCGGCAACACGGCTTCGGCTCCATAGACCATGAAGAAGGGAGTCCGGCCAGTCGACCGATTTGGCGTTGTTCCCAGACCCCACAGTACTGATGGTAACTCATCTACCCAGGCACCTGCTGCATGCTTGAGGTCGCGCATCAATCTGGGCTTCAACCCTTGGAGGATCAGACCATTTGCTCTTTCTGCTTGCCCATTCGACTGCGGGTGAGCGACTGAAGCATAGTTGACCCGGGTGCCTTGGGAAGCACAGAAAGCTCTGAACTCATTTGAATCAAAGTTTGAACCATTTTCTATGATGATGCTGTGTAGGACTCCATATCTGAATGTTAATTCTCTGATGAAGCTGGCGGTGGTACCCGAGTCGAGGTTCTTGATGGGTTTGGCTTCAATCCATTTAGTGAACTTGTCAACTACAACAAGCAGGTGGGTGAAGCCACTTCTGCCGGTCCTCAGAGGTCCAACCATATCCAATCCCCAAACAACGAAGGGCCAAATGAGAGGAATGGTCTTCCAGGCTGACGCAGGCTTATGAGACATGTTGGAGTAGAACTGACAGCCTTCACATTTGTCGACTATGTCTTTTGCCATTTCATTTGCCCGCGGCCAATAGAATCCCGCTCGGTATGCTTTGGCCACAATTGTCCGAGAGGACGCATGGTGAACACAGGTCCCCGAGTGGATGTCTTCGAGAATCATTCGACCTTCCTCTGGTGTGATGCACTGCTGAGCGACTCCAGTAACACTCTCTCTGTAAAGCTGTCCACCTATTACGGTGAAGGCTTTGGATCGACGGATAATCTGACGTGCTTCATCTTCGTCTTCTAGAAGCTCTTTCATGAGAATATATGCGATATACGGCACTGTCCAATCAAGAATGACGACCAAAACTTCCATGATTAAGTCGACCACGATTGGGATTTCAACTTCAGTCGGATCAGTAGAAATCTTAGGCTGCGGGGGATCTTCCGTGAAGGGATCCTCTTGAACTGATGGTGTGTGAAGATGCTCCAAGAACACATTGCTGGGAATGGGCTCCCGCTTGGAACCTATCTTTGCCAGGTCATCTGCTGCCTGGTTCTGCAGTCGGGGAATGTGGTGGAGCTCTAGCCCTATAAACTTCTTTTCTAACTTTCTCACTTCATTGCAATAGCCAGTCATAGCTGGGCTCCTGACGTCCCACTCCTTCATCACTTGATTGACCACCAAATCTGAGTCGCCGTAGACCATTAGGCGACGGACGCCGAGTGAAATGGCCAGTCGCAACCCATACAGAATTGCTTCATATTCAGCTTCATTGTTGGAGGAATCAAAGTGAATCTAAAGGACATAACTGAGTTTGTCGCCTCGCGGGGATACCAGGACTACTCCAGCGCTAGAACCATTTAGCATCTTGGATCCATCAAAGAACATAGTCCAATGTTTCGAGTGAACTTGAGTCGGTTGTTGCTGTTCGATCCACTCGATGAGGAAATCTGCTATTGCTTGGGACTTGATTGCTTTCTTTGCCTCAAACTTGATATCCAAAAAAGGAGTTTAGTCGCCCACTTTGCCACTCGACCAGTTGCATCTCTGTTGTTCAGAATTTCTGACAATGGAGCATCGCTGATGATTGTGATAGAGTGATCCAAGAAATAAGTTGCAACCTTCTTCGTGGTCTAGTAAATTCCATAGACAAGCTTCTGATAATGCCGATATCTCTGCTTGGACGGAGTTAAGACTTCAAAAATATAGTACACTGGGCGTTGAACCTTGTAGGATTTACCTTCTTCTTCCCGCTCGACCGTGAGTACTGTACTGAAAAATTGTCCAGTGGCTGCAATATAAAGCAGTAAAGGCTCTTTGTTGATTGGAGCAGTGAGTACCGGCTGGGTGGAAAGTAGGGTTTTGAGCTCTGCAAACGCCGCGTCAGCTTCAGGAGTCCACTCGAACTTATCAGATTTCTTCATCAATCGGTAAAGAGGCAACGCCTTTTCACCGAGACGATAGATGAATCGACTCAAAGCGGCCAAACAACCAGTAAGCTTTTGAACATCGTGTATGCGCACAGGGCATTTCATTCAGAGTATTGCACCAACTTTATCTGGGTTTGCATCGATCCCTTGTTCGGAAATGAGGAAACCGAGCAACTTTCCACCTAGAACTCCGAATGTACACTTCGACGGATTAATCTTGATATCATATCTTCTCAGATTGGCAAAGGTTTCAGCGAGGTTAGTCAGCAAGTCGGAACCTTTACGCAACTTAACCACGATGTCATCCATGTATGCTTCCACATTCCGACTGATTTGAGTGAGCAGGCACTTCTGTATCATGCGCATGAATGTGGCACCAGCATTCTTGAGACCAAAGGGCATAGTAACATAGCAAAAGCACCCGAATGGGGTGATAAAAGCTGTTTTTATTTCGTCGGGTCCATACGATCGGATCTGATGGTACCCGGAATATGCGTCCAGAAAGGACAATCGCTCACATCCTGCAGTTGAGTCGACTATTTGATCGATGCGGGGGAGAGGGAAGTGATCTTTCGGGCAGGCCCAATTGATATGCTTGAAGTCAATACACATACGGAGTGAATCATCCTTCTTGGGGACCATGACGACGTTGGCGAGCCACTCGAAGTGGTAAATCTCTCAGATGAACTCAGCTGCCAGAAGCCGAGCCACTTCCTCGCCAATTGCCTTTCTTTTCTCCACGGCGGACCGTCGGAGATGCTCTTTGACAGGTTTTGCTTTAGGGTCGACTCGCAAACGGTGCTCAGCCAGTCCCCTGGGTACACCTGGCATGTCAGAAGGTTTCCATGCGAAGATGTCCCAGTTCTCACGGAGGAACTAGATGAGCGCTTCTTCCTCTTTGCTGTCAAGTGTCCTTGAGATATGAGTCGGAGCAGCATTGGGATCAGTCGGGTGAATATGAACTGACTTTGTTTCACCATATGACTTAAATGCAGAGTCTGAAGCAGGCTTCCTAGCTCTCAAAAAATCACTCGGATCTGCAGTCTTCTTGTATTCTTCCATTTCTACTGCTGCCATCTATTCATCGACAGTCTTCGAGCCCTTTTGGAGGCACTCTTCTGCTCGCTACCGATTACTAGTGACTGTAATCACGCCCTAGGGCCAGACATCTTGAGTTTGAGGTACACGTAACATGGTCGAGCCATGAAATGAGCATACGCGGTTTTGCCCAGGATAGCATGATAGGCAATGTGAAAATCCACAACTTCAAATGTCAACTTTTCCTTACGGTAATTCTTCGAATCACCAAAAACCACGTCAAGAGTGATCTGGCTGAGTGAATCGGCTTTCTTTCCAGGGATAACTCCATGGAACCGCATGTTGCTCTCACTGAGCTTGGACATTGGGATGCCCATCCCTCGGAGGGTCTCAGCATACAAAATGTTCAAACCACTGCTGCCATCCATCAAGACTTTGGTCAAAGGGATGCCTCCAACGACTGGGTCGACCACCAACGCTTGCCTCCCAGGGGTGGCAACGCGCGGCGGGTGGTCGGACTGGTCGAATGTGATGGGAGTCTTTGACCATTTCAGATACGTCGTCGTTGCCGGAGCAACCATGTTTACTTCTCTTTTGATGACTTTCAGTTGATTTTTACTTTCAATGTCAGCAAAAATCACCAAAGTGGAATTGACATTGGGAAATCCACCATCATCCTCTTCCTTGTCCTCATCCTTATCAGATTCCTTCTCTTTCCCACTGGGTTGTTTTTCTCGGAACTGATGTATAAGGACTCGACACTGTCGAGTGGCACGTTTGGGATAAATTAGATTACCCTCTTCATCCTTCTTGATGTGAATGTGGCATGGCAAATCCAACACATCGTTTCCTGTTTGATCTTTCACCTTCTTGGGGATCCAGGGCCCTTTAGGCTTTCCCTTAAATTTTCCTTGGGTCACGACTGCAACCTCCCCAGGACCCGTAGGTTCCACTTTGCGCTTCTGCTTCCGATTAGAATTATGTCCTCCAGTATCCTGGCCGACTGGTTTGCCCTTGCCTCTACGGAGTCGTTCTTCTTCTTCGCCGTTTGTGCATCGAGTGGCTATTTCCATCATTCGGGCCAGGGTCATGTCTCCTGTCCGACCGAATTTCAAGTTAAGCTCCCGACACCGAACACCCTCCTTTAAGGCGCAAACTGCTTGATGCTGAGACACATTCTCCATAGTGTGATGCAAAGTGGTCCACCTATGGATGTAATCCCTCAAAGTTTCATTCAGTTTTTGCACACAATGCTGCAATTCTGCCAACCCTGCAGGTCGTTTGCATGTGCCCTCGAACGTTCTGACAAACACTCGGGCTAACTCCTCCCAGCTGAATATACTGCCCGGAGCCAACTAATTCAACCAAGCCCTAGCTGACCCTTCAAGCATCAGGGGAAGGTGCTTGATGGCCACCTCATCATTTCCACCACTGATCTGTACAACCACTCGATAATCCTCAAGCCAAGTGTCAGGCTTCGATTCACCAGTGAACTTACTAACTCCAGTCGCCAACCTGAAGTTGGGAGGGATCTCTGTAGCCCTGATGGCTCTGCTAAAACATTCGGGACAAGAAACATGCACTCTGCTTCCACTCGGGCGATCTCTGTCCCGCCCTTCTCTGTGTGCTCGATTCCTATCCACCAGACCTTGCACCAAAATTGACCTCGCATCAAACCCTGGCTCTCTTGGGTCGACTAGCATTCTCCGCTCCTCACTATACGGGTGCCTTTCATCATAATGCCGGGGCACATATGATCCGCCCCTCAGAGGGGGCGTAGGCAGTTGACGGCGGTCATCACGGTCGAGCCAATGATCGTGCTGCTCGTGGTTCCGACCCAAGTACTTTCCTTGGCGATGCCCACATCCCTCACGCCGTGGAGGCGATCTTGGGCTATGGGCCGACTGGACTGTGTTAGCCACCACATATCTGCTATAAATTCTGTTACGCAATTGAGACACTGCAGTGTTCTGCTCTCCTGCTGCCCGAAGCAACACTCTGATCTGCATCAAACCTCTTCCAGCCTCCGTCTGGGACGGCTGAATAGACTCTGCTATATAGGCTGCAGCTGTAAGATTCTGAATTAGAGTGTGGTATACCTGTGGTTCAGGTGGGAATAGTTGTTGCTGCCGTTGATTGGACTCAGGGATCTGCCATCGGGCGCGTTTGTCGAGTGCTTGCTGAAGGTTCTCCAGTCGAGTGCGCTCAGCCAAAGTGGCTAGGCGCACTACCTCCAAGGCCCGAGCCTCAGAGGTCTCTCCAACAATGGGCGTGTGGAGCGCCTCCACGTTGCGGCGGTGAGGTTCTTCCCTCTACTGAGAAGAGAGGGTTTCGGGGTGGTATTCCTCGTGAACGCGCGACGGATCACCGCTGCCGTCGCCACCACCGTTGTGACGCATGCCAGGCGGGCTACGCGACGGGTTGACAATTAGGACTTCCACCGTAGGGTCTCTATTGTTGCACTCGGATTGGGTCTCGACGGAGTCAGTCGACAGGTCGAATAGGCCGTAGAGAGATTCGTCGGGCTTGATTTCCGTGACTTGAGGGGTGGCCGACTGACATGACACTGCATGCTTCACCCATCGCTGAAGCCGCGACCGACTGGATCGCTTGTGACGGCGAACATCGAGGAGCGAAGACACCACGGGAGCCGACCGATACTGGGTCGACGGCTGCCATAGAAGGACGCCGCGAACGCACGTGCGAAAGTGCGTCGCCCCGCGGACGGGGAGTGTCTCGACGTCGAGGGGGGCCTCCTGGAGCCAGGCGGAATAGTCGGCAATGAAGACGAGCGTGCCGAGACGGATCTCACGGCCCTCAGCCAAACCATGATGACGGGGATCAGAAAAGTCGCAACCTCACTAGATAGTCGCTAAGACACCTGCCCCATGGTGGGCGCCAACTGTCGTGGTTCTAAGTCTGACAGTATATTAGGGGGTACGTAAGAGGAGGCAAGATCCTAGCTATGATGAAGTTGTGCATGCAATATTTACGAGTTCAGGCCCTTTGCGGAGGAAGTAACAACCCTACGTCTCGGTGCCTTGAGGCGGTTGACTGGATTATGCGTGAAGTTATAGGGGGTGCGACCCCTTGTCCTAGAGGAGGGGGTGGCTTATATAGAGTGCGCCAGGACCCCAGCCCTCCCCCGTTACATAGGGTTCAATGTACATAAAGAGGGGACGTTACTGGTAACATCAGTATTAAAGTCATATAAATGATCATTAAGACTACGAAGTGAACGCCTGACCGTTGTCATCCAGAGTGACCTTAGATCTTTTGTATTCCGAGTGGTTTCTGATATGGTCGAATGATTATATCCTGGTCGAATGGAATTGGGTTATCCGAGTGGAACCCTCAGTCGAGTGGGTTGCATCCTGTGGTGGATTCAGTCAGTGGAATTTGCTGTCTTTTGAATGTCCTTGACTGTAAAGCAGTGTCCTTGGGAAGGGTCCTTAGATCAGGTCTATTGCCCTACCCTAGGTACATGTCATCGTCAGCGGCCACAAGGACGGAGGGCGCACCCAGGGGGGTAGGGTGCGCCCCCACCCTTGTGGGCCCCTTGTGACTCCACCGACCTATTTCTCCCGCCTATATATTCTTGAATTTCCCAAAACCTACTAGGAGAGCCACGGAATCACTTCTTCACCACCGCAACCTTCTGTACCCGTGAGATCCCATCTAGGGGCCTTTTCCGGCATCCTGTCGGAGGGGGATTCGATCACGGAGGGCTTCTACATCAACACCATTACCTCTCTGATGAAGCGTGAGTAGTTTACCATAGACCTACGGGTCCATAGCTAGTAGCTAGATGGCTTCTTATCTTTCTTTGATTCTCAATACCATGTTCTCCTCGATGTTCTTGGAGATCTATTCGATGTAATACTTTTTTGCGGTGTGTTTGCTGAGATCCGATGAATTGTGGATTTATGATAAGCTTATCTATGAATATTATTAGAATCTCATCTGTATTCTTATATGCATGATTTGATATCTTTGCAAGTCTCTACGAACTATCGATTTGGTTTCGCCAACTAGATTGGTTTTTCTTGCAATGGGAGAAGTGCTTAGCTTTGGGTTCAATCTGGCGGTGCTCGACCCTAGTGACAGAAGGGAAATCGACATGTATTGTATTGTTGCCATCGAGGATAACAAGATGGGGTTTTCATTATATTGTTTGAGTTTATGCCGCTACATCATGTCATCTTACTTAATGCATTACTCTGTTCTTATGAACTTAATACTCTAGATGTAGGAAGGAGTCAGTCGATGTGTGGAGTGATACATCTCCAACGTATCTATAATTTTTGATTGCTCCATGCTATATTATCTACTGTTTTGGGCATTATTGGGCTTTATTATCCACTTTTATATTATTTTTGGGACTAACCTATTAACCGGAGGCTCAGCCCAGAATTGCTGTTTTTGCTTGTTTTAGGGTTTAAAAAAAAGGAATATCAAACGGAGTCCAAACGGAATGAAACCTCCGGGAACGTGATTTTCTCATCGAATACAACTCAGGAGACTTGGACCCTACGTCAAGCCACGTAACAGGAGGCCACGAGGTAGGGGGCGCGCCCTCCACCCTCATGGGCCCCCTGTTGCTCTACTGACATACTTCTTCCTCCTATATATACCCACGTACCCCCAAATGATCAGATACGGAGCCAAAAACCTAATTCCACCGCTGCAACTTTGTATATCCACGAGATCCCATCTTGGGGCCTGTTCCGGAGCTCCGCCGGAGGGGCATCGATCACGGAGGGCTTCTACATCAACACCATAGCCTCTCCGATGAAGTGTGAGTAGTTTACCTCAGACCTACGGGTCCATAGTTAGTAGCTAGATGGCTTGTTCTCTCTTTTTGGATCTCAATACAGTGTTCTCCCCCTCTCTTGTGGAGATCTATTCGATGTAATCTTCTTTTTGCGGTGTGTTTGTTGAGACCGATGAATTGTGGGTTTATGATCAAGTCTATCTATGAATAATATTTGAATCTTCTCTGAATTCTTTTATGTATGATTGGTTATCTTTGCAAGTCTCTTCGAATTATCAGTTTGGTTTGGCCTACTAGATTGATCTTTCTTGCAATGGGAGAAGTGCTTAGCTTTGGGTTCAATCTTGCGGTGTCCTTTCCCGATGACAGTAAGGGCAGTAAGGCTCATATTGTATTGTTTCCATCGAGGATAACAAGATGGGGTTTCTTCATATTGCATGAGTCTATCCCTCTACATCACGTCATCTTGCTTAAGGCGTTACTCTGTTTTAACTTAATACTCTAGATGCATGCTGGATAGCGGTCGATGAGTGGAGTAATAGTAGTAGATGCAGGCACGAGTCGGTCTACTTGTCTCGAACGTGATGCCTATATACATGATCATACCTAAATATTCTCATAACTATGCTCAATTCTGTCAATTGCTCAACAGTAATTTGTTCACCCACCATAGAATACTCATGCTCTCAAGAGAAGCCACTAGTGAAACCTATGGCCCCCAGGTCTATCTTTATCATATCAATCTCCTACTACTCTGTTATTTACTTTGCCTTTATTTTACTTTGCATCTTTATCATAAAAATACCAAAAATATTATCTTTATCATATCTATCATATCTCACTCTCGTAAGTGGCCCTATAGGGATTGACAACCCCTATTTGCGTTCGTTGCGAGGATTTATTTGTTTTGTGCAGGCGAGGGACTCGCATGTAGCCTCCTACTGGATTGATACCTTGGTTCTCAAAAACTGAGGGAAATATTTACGCTACTTTGCTGCATCATCCCTTCCTCTTCGGGAAAACCAACGCAATGCTAAATGAGGTAGCAAGAAGGATTTCTGGCGCCGTTGATGGGGAGGTCTACGCAAAAGTCAACATACCAAGTACCCATCACATACCCTTATCTCCCGCATTACATTATTTGCCATTTGCCTCTCATTTTCCTCTCCCCCCACTTCAGCGTTGCCATTTTATTTGCCCTCTCTCTCTATCCCCCTTCTCTATTTGCCTCTTTTTGTCCGCTTGTTTTTTGTTTGCTTGTGTGCTAGTTTGCTTGCTTGTCATTATGGCTAGTCCCTTATCTTCTCCATTGTATCCCGAGAATGAAATTCTAAATTTTAAGCAAAGGGAGGGTGAAAATCTAAAAGATGCTTGGTATAGAATTTGCAATGCTCAAAATAAATCTACTAGGAAACAATCTACTACCATTCTCCTTCGCAATTTTTATGTAGGCATTACTCCTTGGCACCGTTATGTTCTTGATACCATTACCGGAGGGAACTTTTTGGGTAGCCATACTTTTGATTCTTATAATGCTATGATAGATTTATTTGGCTCACCCCCTCTCTTGGTTAATGGAACTATATTAACTTTGGAGCATGTAATGCAAAAGCTTGAGATTATTGAAAATAAGGTTGCTACCGTAGAGTTAATTGAAAATTTGGATAAAAAGATCCACAGCCGAATCTCTCAATATGGATCTAAAGTAGGAGTTACTTTGAAAGATATTAAAGAAAAGGAACCCATAGTTAATGAGAAAATAAATCACGATTCCGTTACGATCGATAAACCTGAGAATATTATTAACAACTTGGGAACCGCTTTTTCTTCCGTAAAGAATACTCCCCTCCACTAAAGTTGCCAAACTTATGTACATTCCTAAAAATAAGGGTGAATCATCTAGTAAGGAAAATGCGTATCTCAAATCTATAAGTGTTCATCCCAATCTTTTTGCTATCATTAAGGAACCATTTGTTACAAATGGATTTTTCGATCTTGTGCCTAAATGTTTGATAATTAATAAAAATAAAGAAATTCCTAAAGATGGTAGATGCCTCATTGAAGAATTGCCTACCAAAGATGGCAATACCTAGATCTATTCTTGCTTGTTATGCCTAGCTAGGGGCGTTAAACGATAACGCTTGTTGGGAGGTAACCCAATTTTATTTTTATTCCTTGCTTTTTGTTCCTGTTTAGTAATAAATAAATTATCTAGCCTCTGTTTTGGTTGTGTTTAATTAGTGTTTGTGCCAAGTAGAACCGTTGGGAAGACTTGGGGAAAGTCTTGTTGAACTTGCTGTAAAAAACAGAAACTGTAGCGCTCACGAGAACTGCTGTCATTTTTATTTGGAAAGTGCTACTTAGTTAATTCTTTTTTCAGATGATTAATAGCTAATTTCCTCACGTCCCGAAATTTATTTTAGAATTTTTGGGGTTCCAGATCTTGCGCTAGCTACAGATTACTACAAACTGTTCTGTTTTTGACAGATTCTGTTTTTCGTGTGTTGTTTGCTTATTTTGATGAATCTATGGCTAGTAAAATAGTTTATAAAGCATAGAGAAGTTGGAATACAGTAGGTATAACACCCATATAAATAAAGAATGAGTTAATTACAGTACCTTGAAGTGGTCTTTTGTTTTCTTTCGCTAACGGAGCTCACAAGATTTTCTACTTTAAGTTTTGTGTTGTGAAGTTTTCAAGTTTTGGGTAAAGATTTGATGGATTATGGAACAAGGAGTGGAAAGAGCCTAAGCTTGGGGATGCCCATGGCACCCCCAATATAATCTAAGGACACCTAAAAGCCAAAGCTTGGGGATGCCCCAGAAGGCATCCCCTCTTTCGTCTACTTCTATCGGTAACTTTACTTGGAGCTATATTTTTATTTACCACATGATATGTGTTTTGCTTGGAGCGTCTTGTATGATTTGAGTCTTTGCTTATTAGTTTACCACAATCATCCTTGCTCTACACACCTTTTGAGAGAGCCATACATGATTTGGAATTTGTTAGAATACTCTATGTGCTTCGCTTATATCTTTTGAGTTATATAATTTTGCTCTAGTGCTTCACTTATATCTTTTAGAGCATGGTGGTGGATTTGTTTTATAGAAACTATTGATCTCTCTTGCTTCACTTAGATTATTTTGAGAGTCTTAATAGCATGGTAATTTTCTTAAAATCCTAATATGCTTGGTATGCAAGATTAATAATAAAACTCTCTTATGAGTGTGTTGAATACTATGAGAAGTTTGATACTTGATAATTGTTTTGGGATATGGAGATGGTGATATTAAAGTCATGCTAGTTGAGTAGTTGTGAATTTGAGAAATACTTGTGTTGAAGTTTGTGATTCCCGTAGCGTGCACGTATGGTGAACTGTTATGTGATGAAGTCGGAGCATGATTTATTTATTGATTGTCTTCCTTATGAGTGGCGGTCGGGGATGAGCGATGGTATTTTCCTACCAATCTATCCCCCTAGGAGCATGCGCGTAATACTTTGCTTTGATAACTTGTAGATTTTTTCAATAAGTATATGAGTTCTTTATGACTAATGTTGAGTCCATGGATTATACGCACTCTCACCCTTCCACCTTTGCTAGGCTCTCTAACACCGCGCACCTTTCGCCGGTATCATACACCCACCATATACCTTCCTCAAAACAGCCACAATACCTACCTATTATGGCATTTCCATAGCCATTCCGAGATATATTTCCATGCAACTTTCCACCGTTCCATTTATTATGACACACTCCATCATTGTCATATTGCTTAGCATGTTCATGTAGTTGACATAGTATTTGTGGCAAAGCCACCGTTCATAATTCTTTCATACTTGTCACTCATGCATCATTGCATATCCCGGTACACCGCCGGAGGCATTCACATAGAGTCATATTTTGTTCTAAGTATCGAGTTGTAAGAAAAATAAAAGTGTGATGATCATCATTGTCCCAGTGAGGGAAGGATGATGGAGACTATGATTCCCCCACAAGTCGGGATGAGACTCCGGACGAAAAAAAAGAGAAGAGGCCATAAAAAAAGAAAAATAGAAAAGGCCCAAATAAAAAAATGAGAGAAAAAGAGAGAAGGGACAATGTTACTATCCTTTTACCACACTTGTGCTTCAAAGTAGCACCATGACCTTCATAGTAGAGAGTCTCTCATGTTATCACTTTCATATACTACTGGGAATCTTTCATTATAGAACTTGGCTTGTATATTCCAATGATGGGCTTCCTCAAAATGCCCTAGGTCTTCATGAGCAAGCAAGTTGGATGCACACCCACTTAGTTTCTTTTTGAGCTTTCATATACTTATAGCTCTAGTGCATCCGTTGCATGGCAATCCCTACTCACTCACATTGATATCTATTGATGGGCATCTCCATAGCCCGTTGATACGCCTAGTTGATGTGATACTATCTTCTCCTTTTTTTCTTCTCCACAACCACCACTCTATTCCACCCATAGTGCTATATCCATGGCTGACGCTCATGTATTGCGTGAAGATTGAAAAAGTTTTGAGAATGTCAAAAGTATGAAACAATTGCTTGGCTTGTCATCGGGGTTGTGCATGATTTAAATATTTCGTCTGGTGAAGATAGAGCATAGCCAGGCTATATGATTTTGTAGGGATAACTTTCTTTAGCCATGTTATTTTGAGAAGACATAATTGCTTTATTAGTATGCTTGAAGTATTATAATTTTTATGTCAATATGAACTTTTGTCTTGAATCTTTCGGAAATGAATATTCATTCCACAATTAAGAAGAATTATATTAAAATTATGCCAAGTAGCACTCTGCATCAAAAATTCTGTTTTTGTCATTTACCTACTCAAGGACGAGCAGGAATTAAGCTTGGGGATGCTTGAGACGTCTCCAATGTATCTATATTTTTTGATTGCTCCATGCTATATTATCTACTATTTTGGACATTATTGGGCTTTATTATCCACTTTTATATTATTTTTGGGACTAACCTATTAACTGGAGGCCCAACCCAGAATTGCTGTTTTTTGCCTGTTTTAGGGTTTCGAAGAAAAGGAATATCAAACGGAGTCCAAACGGAATGAAACCTTCGGGAACATGATTTTCTCATCGAATACAACTTAGGAGACTTGGACCCTACGTCAAGCCACGTAACAGGAGGCCACGAGGTAGGGGGGCGCGCCTACCCCCCCAGGCGCGCCCTCCACCCTCGTGGGCCCCCTGTTGCTCCACCGACGTACTTCTTCCTCCTATATATACCCACGTACCCCCAAACGATCAGATACGGAGCCGAAAACCTAATTCCACTGCCACAACTTTCTGTATCCACGAGATCCCATCTTGGGACCTGTTCCGGAGCTCCACCGGAGGGGGCATCGATCACAGAGGGCTTCTACATCAACACCATAGCCTCTCCGAAGAAGTGTGAGTAGTTTACCTTAGACCTACGGGTCCATAGTTAGTAGCTAGATGGCTTCTTCTCTCTTTTTGGATCTCAATACAATGTTCTCCCCCTCTCTTGTGGAGATCTATTCGATGTAATCTTCTTTTTGTGGTGTGTTTGTTGATACCAATGAATTGTGGGTTTATGATCAAGTCTATCTATGAATAATATTTGAATCTTCTCTGAATTCTTTTATGTATGATTGGTTATCTTTGCAAGTCTCTTCGAATTATCAGTTTGGTTTGGCCTACTAGATTGATCTTTCTTGCAATGGGAGAAGTGCTTTGCTTTGGGTTCAATCTTGCGGTGTCCTTTCCCGGTGACAGCAAGGGCAGCAAGGCACGTATTGTATTGTTTCCATCAAGGATAACAAGATGGGGTTTTCTTCATATTGCATGAGTCTATCCCTCTACATCATGTCATCTTGCTTAAGGCGTTACTCTTTTTTTAACTTAATACTCTAGATGCATGCTGGATAGCGGTCGATGAGTGGAGTAATAGTAGTAGATGCAGGCAGGAGTCGGTCTACTTGTCTCAGATGTGATGCCTATATACATGATCATACCTAGATATTCTCATAACTATGCTCAATTCTGTCAATTGCTCAACAGTAATTTGTTCACCCACCGTAGAATACTTATGCTCTCGAGAGATGCCACTTGTGAAACCTATGGCCCCCAGGTCTATCTTTATCATATCAATCTCCTACTACTTTGTTATTTACTTTGCCTTTATTTTACTTTGCATCTTAATCATAAAAATACCAAAAATATTATCTTTATAATATCTATCAGATCTCACTCTCGTAAGTGGCCCTATAGGGATTGACAACCCCTATTTGTGTTGGTTGCGAATATTTATTTGTTTTGTGCAGGTGCGAGGGACTCGCGCGTAGCCTCCTACTGGATTGATACCTTGGTTCTCAAAAACTGAGGGAAATACTTACGCTACTTTGCTGCATCATCCCTTCCTCTTCAGGGAAAACCAACGCAGTGCTAAAAGAGGTAGCATGGAGTAATAGTGGTAGATGCAGAATTGTTTCGGTCTACTTGATACAGACGTGATGCATATATTCATGATCATTGCCTTAGATATCATCATAACTTTGCGCTTTTCTATCAATTGGTCGGCAGTAATTTGTTGACCCACCATAATATTTCCTATCTTGAGAGAAGCCTCTAGTGAAACCTATGCCCCCCGGGTCTATTTTCCATCATATAAGTTTCTGATCTACAATTTTAGTTTCCTATTTACTTTCTTTGCAATCTTTTACTTTTCGTTCCATAAACCAAAAATACCAAAAATATCACTTTATTGTTTATCCATTTATATCAGATCTCACTTTGCAAATAACCGTGAAGGGATTGACAACCCCTTTGTCGCGTTGGGTGCAAGTTGGTGTTTGTTTGTGCAGGTATTCGGTGGCTTGTTGCATGGTATCCTACTGGATTGATACCTTGGCTCTCCAAAGCTGTGGGAAATACTTACTCTACTTTGCTGCATCACCCTTTCCTCTTCAAGGGAAAAACCAACGCAAGCTCAAGAGGTAGCAGGAAGAATTTCTGGTGCCGTTGCCGGGGAGATCTAAGCCAAGTCGAGACATACCAAGTACCCATCATAAACTCTCATCCCTCACATTACATTATTTGCCATTCGCCTCTCGTTTTCCTCTCCCCCACTTCTAAAATGATTTTCAAAAAGATTCGCCTTTTCTTCGCCCCTCTTCCGTTCGTCTTCTTCGTCTGCTTTTTGTGTGCTCGTGTGTTGGATTGCTTGCTTGGTCACGATGGCTCAAGATAATACCAAATTGTGTGACTTTTCCAATACCAACAACAATGATTTTATTAGTACTCCGATTGCTCCCGCTACTAATGCAGAATCTTGTGAAATTAATACCGCTTTGCTAAATCTTGTTATGAAAGATTAATTTTCCGGCCTTCCCAATGAAGATGTCGCATCCCATGTTAATAATTTGATTGATTTGTGTGATGTGCAAAAGAAAGAAGATGTGGATAATGATACTGTTAAATTGAAGCTATTTCCGTTCTCACTTCGGGATCGTGCTAAAACTTGGTTTTCATCTTTGCCTAAAAATTGTATTGATTCATGGAATAAGTGTAAAGATACTTTTATTTCCAAGTATTTTCCTCCCGCTAAGATCATCTCCCTTAGGAACGATATTACGAATTTTAAGAAACTTGATCATGAACAGGTTGCACAATCTTGGGAGAGGATGAAATTTGCCCTACTCATGGTTTGAATTTGTGGATGATTATACAAAACTTTTATGCCGGATTGAATTTTGCTTCTAGAAATCTTTTAGATTCGGCTGCGGGAGGTACTTTTATGGAAATTACTTTAGGAGAAGCTACTAAACTCCTATATAATATTATGGTTAATTATTCTCAATGGCATACCGAAAGATCTTCCACTAGTAAAAAGGTGGATGCGATTAAAGATATTAATGTTTTGAGTGGAAATATGGATGAGCTTATGAAATTATTTGCTAGCGACAGTGCTCCTACTAATCCCAACGATATGCCTTTGTCTACTTTGATTTAGAAGAATAATGAATCTATGGATGTGAATTTTGTTGGTAGGATTTTTTTGGTAATAACGCGCATAGAGGTAATTTTAATCCTAGGCCGTTTCCTAGTAATTCCTCTAATAATCTATAATACATAAATATAAGTCTAATTCTCCCAACATGCAGCCCTCCACATCACCAAAGTGCCATGTCATCATCCCCTAGAACAGTTTGTAGCACATGCATATCCCAATTTAATTGTTCCATTTCCAATAGTCCAACGTACATGCATATTCTTTGTTGACATAGAATTACTTCTGAAAATAATAGCTTTCGATTTAGATCATTTTATGCATATAGAATGTATCTAAAATTAATCTTTAAAATCCCGTAGCAACGCGTGGGGAATTCACCAAGTTATGGTAATTCCTACAACAATTCTTATGGAAACTATAATAAGATGCCCTCTGATTTTTAGAATAGTGTTAAAAAATTTATAAGTTCGCCAAAGAATTTCAATGCTTTGATTGCAGAAAAATTGCTTAAGATTGATGATTTGGCTAGGAACGTGGATATAATTTCTCTTTAGGTTGATTCTTTGAAACTTAGATCTATTCCACCTAAGCATGATATTAATGAGTCTCTCAAAGCCAGTAGAATTTCCATTGATGAGTGCAAAGAAAGAACCGCTAAGATGCGTTCTAAAAAAGATTGGTTTATAAAAGCACGTTCTTCTAGTTTCTGTGAAAATAATGATGAAGATCTTAAAGTAATTGATGTGACTCCTATTGAATCTTTGTTTTCTAATGTAAATCTTGATAAGATGGGACTGGAGATGAGTCAACTTTAGTTAGAAGGCGTCCCAATGATTCGGAGTTTTTAGATCTTGATCCAAAAATTGATAAAAGTGGGATTAGAGAGGTCAAAACTTTAGGTAGCAATGAACCCACTCTTTTGGATTTCAAGGAATTTAATTATGATAATTGTTCTTTAATAGATTGTATTTCCTTGTTGCAATCCATGTTTAATTGTCCCCATGCTTATAGTCAAAACAAAGCTTTTACTAAACATATCGTTGATGCTATGATGCAATCTTTTCAAGAAATGCTTGAATTGGAAGTTTCTACCCTAGAAAACTTTATGATGAGTGGGAACGTACTATTAAGATTAAGATTAAATATTATGCATGCCATACTTTGTGTGATTTGGGTGCTAGTGTTTCCACGATTCCAAAAACTTTATGTGATGTGTTAGGTTTCCATGAATTTGATGATTGTTCCTTAAATTTGCATCTTGCAGATCCCACTATTAAGAAACCTATGGAAAGGATTAATGATGTTCTTATTGTTGCAAATAGGAATTATGTGCCCATAGATTTCATTGTGCTTGATATAGATTGCAATCCTACATGACCTATTATTCTTGGTAGACCTTTCCTTAGAACGATTGATGCCGTTATTGATATGAAAGAAGGAAACATTAGATTTCAATTTCCGTTAAGGAAAGGCATGGAACACTTCCCTAGTAAGAAAATTAAATTGCCTTATGAAACTATTATGAGAGCCACTTATGGATTGCATGCCAAAAATGATAATACTTAGATCTATTCGTGTTTTATGCCTAGCTAAGGGCGTTAAACAATAGCGCTTGTTGGGAGGCAACCCAATTTTATTTTCGTTTTTGCTTTTAGGTCCTGTTTTGCATTAAATAATTCATCTAGACTCTGTTTAGATGTGGTTTTGTGTTTTAATTAGTGTTTATGCCAAGTAAGACCTTTGGGATAGCTTACAGTGATAGTTGATTTGATCCCGCTGAAAAACAGAAACTTTTATGCCCAGGAGATTAGTTTTCATTTCTAACAGATGGGCGATAAAATACTGATTCTTTCTGCATAGGATTACTACACACATTTCCTAGGACTTCCTAATTTCTCAGGATTTTTGGAGTTACAAAAGTATTCGAAATCTCCATATTGCTGCAGACTGTTCTATTTTTGACAGATTCTGTTTTTGTGTGTTGTTTGTTTATTTAGATGAATCTATGGCTAGTATCGGGGGTACGAACCATGAAAAATTTGGAATAAAGTAAATATTATACCAATATAAATAAATAATGAATTCACAATAGTACCAAAAGTGGTGATTTATTTTCTTATACTAACGGAGCTTACCAGATTTTCTATTGAAGTTTTGTGTTGTGAAGTTTTCAAGTTTTGGTAAGGATTTGATGGACAATGAAATAAGGAGTGGCAAGAGCCTAAGCTTGGGGATGCCCAAGGCACCGCAAGGTAATATTCAAGGATGCCAATAGCCTAAGCTTGGGGATGCCCCGGGAAGGTATCCCCTCTTCTGTCTTCGTCTATCGGTAACTTTACTTGAAGCTATATTTTTATTTACCACATGATATGTGTTTTGCTTGGAGCGTCTTGTATGATTTGAGTTTTGCTTTTTAGTTTGCCACAATCATCCTTGCTGTTCACACTTTTTGAGAGAGACATGCATGAATCGTGATTTATTAGAATACTCTATGTGCTTCACTTATATCTGTTGAGTTAGGCAATTCTGCTCTAGTGCTTCACTTATATCTTTTTAGAGCACGGTGGTGGTTTTATTTTATAGAAATTGATGAACTCTCGTACCTCACTTATATTATTTTGAGAGTCTTTAAAACATCATGGTAATTTGCTTTTGTTATAAAATTAGTCCTAATATGATAGACATCCAAGAGGGATATAATAAAAACTTTCATATAAAGTGCATTGAATACTATGAGAAGTTTGATTCCTTATGATTGTTTTGTGATATGAAGATGGTGATATTAGAGTCATGCTAGTGAGTAGTTTTGAATTTGAGAAATACTTGTGTTAAGGTTTGTGAGTCTCGTAACATGCACGTATGGTGAACCATTATGTAACAAAGTTGGAGCATGAGCTATTTTTTGATTGTCTTCCTTATGAGTGCACTACAAAAAAGACAGATCCGTGATATTTTGGGCCGAACGAATTTTTTTTCTGTCATGCTTATGACACTTCCATGACGATAATTGTGAAAAAACCCGGTATCATCATAGGTGTGGTGGGCTCCTACTTCTATGACAAAAAATCATGATAGAAAATGCGCTTTTCGTCCTGGGCGGGCCGGAGACGCAGCTGCATGACATTCTTTGAGCCATCCATGACGGAAAAACCGTGGTAGAAGTAAGGGCGAGGAAAATATCGAGGAGTCCCCGGTTACGGTGGGTGGTCGGGGGCCGAGCGAGACGCGTTTCTCTCGTACACGTACGCGCGTGGGTGCGAGGCGTTGGGCTCTAACTGAACACGAGCAAGGCATTCGCCTACTGAACCTGAGCGATTGCACTATAGGCTATGCATTACTGAACCCGAGCGATCGATCGATGGCTGTTAACTGAACCTGATCGAGCGATTCATTCGCTACTGCTGCTAACTGAAGCCGATCGATGCTGCCTCTGGATGAATAGTGAGTGTTGTTGGGGGTGCGGGGGGGGGGGGGGGGGGTTGGATGAACAGTTCCCAGTGGGGGGTTGGATGAACAGGACCCTGTGGTAGTAGAGGACGTTGCCGCTGGATGAACAGGACCCCGATCGAGCCGGTTGGGGGTGGATGAACAGGACCCCATGGAGGGTTGGATGAACAGGATGACCCCGTGGAGGGCTGGTTGAATAGTAGCCGGTGAAGGGCTGGATGAACAATAGCCCGTGGAGGGGTGGTTGAATAGGACCCCGTGGAGAGGGCTGGTTGAACAGTAGCCGGTGGAGTAGCAGTGGAGGCTGGATGAACAGGAGCCCATGGATGAACAGTCGCAGGTGGAGGCCGGAGGAGGTCGACGATGGATGAACAGTACCCCGTGAAGGCAGTCGACGGTGGAGATGAACAGTATCCCGTGGAGCCCCGTTTTGCGGTACGCCACACCCCTCCCGATGAACAGGACCCCCGTTTCGACCGTAGTGCTCCAACACAAGTCCGTTTCCTCCGTTTTGCGGTACGCCACACCTCTCCCGATCAACATGACCCTGTTTTGACCATAGGAGGTCCAAGATAAGTCCGTTTCCTCCGTTTTGCGGTACGCCAGACCCCTCCCGATGAATAGGATCCAGTTACGACCGTGACCGGTTTAACATAAGGCCGTTTCCTCCGTTCTTCGGTATGCCAGGCCTTGTTTCAATCGGTTGTTCCATCCAAGCCAGTTGGCTCCCGATGAACATGATGACGACGCAGTTTGTCCATTCCGACCCAGCTATGCACACGAGCCCTAGCCGTACGTATGCGCGAGTAGGCGTTCGAGACCCTGTCCATATGTACGTACGTGGCCGTATTTACTTTCTTGCACCCTGACCGCTGTACGTACGTGTACACGATATTAACGGGACTGCGTGACATGGTACGTGCGCGCCTCTACTACGACCAGTATGTACGTACACGTTTGCGACCAGAATGACAACACTACGTACGCTTCAACCAGGTGGATCCTGACTGTCAGACACTTCCTTGCGTGCAAAGACGTAGCTGGTGGGTCCCAGCAGTCAGGGGGCGAATCATTTTTTTTCCCGTAATATGGACGCACTTCCTTGCGTGTGAAGATGTAGATGGTGGGTCCCAATAGTCAGGGGAAGCATTTTTTTTCACGAAATATAGTGGCCCGTCCGGTGGGTCCCTACTGTTAGGTGGAGGAATCATCATTTTGCATGTAATAAGGAGCCACTTCCTTGCTGTGGCCGTGGACCCAACTGTTAGCCCCTCCACGTATAGTACTCTTCCGATGGAAGTCGTTCGTTGGCCACATTAACCACGCCGCGCCGAGAGCACCAAGGCGGTGGATGACGGCGAGGCCTAGAAAGGGGACGACGCGAATCAGGGGAAGACGCGGCAGTGGATGCCCACATGGAGAGGAGTACGAGGGTTCTCTAGTTCGGCTTCGGTGTGGGGCTGCCGTCGCCGCAGGGCCTGGCCAGCGGTGGGAGTAGTAGGGGGCGGTGAGTCCTGATACGTCTCCGTCGTATCTACTTTTCCAAACACTTTTGCCCTTGTTTCGGACTCTAACTTGCATGATTTGAATGGAACTAACCCGGACTGACGCTGTTTTCAGCAGAATTGCCATGGTGTTATTTATGTGCAGAAACAAAAGTTATCGGAATGACCTTAAACTCCACAGAGATTATTTTTGGAAATAATAAAAAATACTGGCAAAGAATCAAGGCCAGGGGGCCCACACCCTAGCCACGAGGGTGGGGGCGCGCCCCTACCTTGTGGCCCCGTAGAGCTCCACCGACCTCAACTCCAACTCCATATATTCGTGTTCGGGGAGAAAAAAATAAAAGAGTAGGATTCATCACGTTTTACGATACGGAGCCGCCGCCAAGCACTATACTCTCTCGGGAGGGCTGATCTGGAGTCCGTTCGGGGCTCCGGATAGAGGAATCCGTCGCCGTCGTCATCAACCATCCTCCATCACCAATTTCATGATGCTCACCACCGTGCATGAGTAATTCCATCGCAGGCTTGCTGGACGGTGATGGGTTGGATGAGATTTATGATGTAATCGAGTTAGTTTTGTTAGGGTTTGATCCCTAGTATCCACTATGTTTTGAGATTGATGTTGCTATGACTTTGCTATGCTTAATGCTTGTCACTAGGGCCCGAGTGCCATGATTTTAGATTTGAACCTATTATGTTTTCATGAATATATGTGAGTTCTTGATCCTATCTTGCAAGTCTATAGTCACCTACTACTTGTTATGATCCGGAAACCCTGAAGTGACAATAGTCGGGACCACTCCCGGTGATGACCATAGTTTGAGGAGTTCATGTATTAACTATGCGTTAATGCTTTGGTCCGGTACTCTATTAAAAAGAGGCCTTAATATCCCTTAGTTTCCGCAAGGACCCCGCTGCCACGGGAGGGTAGGACAAAAGATTGAAGGAAATATGCCCTAGAGGCAATAATAATGTTATTATTTTATTTCCTTATATCATGATAAATGTTTATTATTCATGCTAGAATTGTATTATCCAGAAACATAATACTTGTGTGAATACATAGACAAACTAAAACGTCACTAGTATGCCTCTACTTGACTAGCTTGTTAATCAAAGATGGTTATGTTTCCTAACCATAGACATGTGTTGTCATTTGATTAAACGGGATCACATTATTAGGAGAATGATGTGATTGACATGACCCATTCCATTAGCGTAGCACCCGATCGTTTAATATGTTGCTATTGCTTTCTTCATGACTTATACATGTTCCTATGACTATGAGATTATGCAACTCCCGTTTGCCGGAGGAACACTGTCGGCATTCTGGGAACGGGGGTCCCCAGACTTGCCTGCCTGCGGCCTGCGGCGTGGCTCGAATGGGGGCCCAACATGGCCCATCTTCGTCAAGCACAAGACTCAAGATCCTCGCGAGGGGCCAAGCCTCGCGAGGCGGACAACATGGCGCATCCTCAGGCGCAGCCTCCTCAGGCTAGCTCGCGAGGAGACGGAGATATCAAGGCGGGGTACCTCGCGAGGTGCCAGTGACGCAAGCCATGACGATCGAGGGTGCCAGGCGGGCGCCAGCGCGCGCATCGTCCTCCTTTCCTCTTTGGTGCAAAGGGGGAAAGCGCAGCCGTGGAGTATCGAGGCATCAGGCAAAGGTTGCCGTTTTGGTGCAACAAGACCAGGACCAAGCGGACTACGAGACGGAGGTCACCATGGAGCCCAGCACAGCGTCACCACAGAGCCTTTCGCAGGCGAAGACCACCTTTTGTCAGGATAGATGTACTTGCTGTCCCCCTTCAAATTAGCCCGCCATTGTTGGCTCCCTTCCTGCTCAATATTTGGGAAGAGGACCAGGGCCCCTATAAATAGGACCAGCCGCCCACATAGCAAGGGATTCGGTTTTTAGGTGAGAGGGGAATCGAAATCAGAGAGAGAGAGAGAGAGAGAGAGAGAGAGAGAGAGAGAAGGGCGACTGAGCTCCTCAGTTCACCGCCCCAGCCAAGAACAGACCCTCGCGAGGCAGTTCTTCCTTGTAGTGTTCATCATCACCAGCCCCAGGAGGCAATCCATCCACCACACACTAGAGTAGGGTATTACACCACAATGGTGGCCCGAACCAGTATAAATCTTGCGTCTCTTGCGCAGTTCTTTTAGTAGTTTAGATCTTTGTGAGACGGGGAGGTTGAGGACGTGATCTTCACGCGCACCCCAGTGTTCGAACCTTAAGGGTCTGCCGGAACCCAAAATCCGACATTTGGCGCGCCAGGTAGGGGTGCGCCGGAATTCGTCTTCCACCACTCCGCTCTCCTCCGACCGTCGCATCCATGTCTGACGCTCGTCGGGCCCGCACCGAGCGCCGGGCCGCCATCGCTTCTCGCGTCGCCCAGACGGCCCCCGTCGATGGGCGTCCTCGTCGTTCCCCGTCGCCCGCCGTCAACGCCGCCACCGGCCCGGCGGGGGGCGAGCAGCAAGTATCGTCTCAGCACCCGTCCGTGCGGCAAGGCGGCCGCATCGCCACTCCATCACTCGCTCCAGCCAGTTCTTCGTCCCGCGCGCTCCGCGCACCCTTGGAGGCTCGAGCTGCGCTCCTAGCGGCAAACGAGCTCCTGCGCTACCGCCCCGTTGACGACGTCTACGAGGAGTGGCTCGACCGCGTCGCCGAGCTTGTCCGCGCCGCAGGGGGCTCTTCCGCGCCGTCCGTCCCTCTGCGCCACACTCTGCCCCGCACGGGCAACGAAGCTCCAGAGGCGCACCAGCCACCTCCACTCCAAGAAGATGCCATGGCTCCAAGGTGCTTGGCCCCTGGGCGGAACCCGCTCCGTCAGGCGCCAGCGCAGCAAGAGCGGAGCTGCCAAGAAGTTCCTCGCCCGTAAGGGGCTGCCAGGGCGCTCCCTGCTCCAGCACGCCGCGACCCTGCTCCACCTCCGGCGCGCCAAGACCCCGCCCTGCTCCTAGCTGCAGCGCGTGGGGACCCACAAGACCAAGCTCTCCACCAACCGAGGCCTTTTGTGGCCACCGCGGGCTGCCACGCCTACACCACTGAGCTGCGCAGCGTCGCGTGGCCCGGCAAGTTCAAGCCTGACTTGCCTCCTCGCTACGATGGCCCAACCGATCCCGCAGAGTTCCTCCAGCTCTATGAGCTGGGCATCGAGGCTGTCGGCGGGGATGAAAAGGTCATGGCGAACTAGTTCCCCATGGCGCTCAAGGAAGGGGCTCGAACCTGGCTCCTGAATCTGGCTCCAGGCACGATCTCCTCCTGGGACCAGATGCGCGCCCGCTTCATCGCCAACTTCCAAGGTACTCGCGACCGGCCGCCCGCCGTGAGCGACATGCGCCGCATGAAGCAACAACCTGGAGAGACCCTGCAAAAGTACATCCAGCGCTTCAACAGCGTGCGCCTCAAGATCCCCAAGGTGTCCGAGGAGGCCATCATCTCGGCCTTCTCCGACGGCGTGCGCGACGTCAAGATGAAGGAGGAGCTAGCGATGCATGAAGACCTCTGCACCTCCCTGGAGCTGTTCAACTTGGCGAACAAGTGCGCCAGGGTTGAGGAGGGACGCCTCTCCCTCCTCGAGCTGCCTGCCGCGGACCCAGAAGAGAAGAAGCCCAAAGCCAAGGACGCGAAGCGCAAGGGGGCTGCCGTACTCATGGCAGAACCAGACACAAAGCGGGGCAAGGATCTTCCCGAACCCTCCAGAGGCAGCCGGTACTGCGTGTACCATGACCTCCACACCCACAAAACCAATGAATGTCAAGAGCTCCGCGCCGTGCGAGAAGGAAGGATCGGCCGTCGCCCTGACCGTGCTGACCGGGGCTACGGCCGAGGAGGAGGAAGAAACCCAGGACGCTGGGAAGATCGCGGCCCGTGCCAGCGGTGGCGCGACCAACCTCGCGAGGACCGCTGGCGGGACCTGCCTCGCGAGGGAGACTGGAGGGATCAGCCTCATGAGGACCGCCCTCATGGAAATGCAGGCCTACCTCCGCTGCCACCTCAGCCAAGGAGGAACGAAGACCGCCATCAAGACGAGGGGGCTGGGGGCTTCCAGGAGCCGCGCGCAATCGCCTGCATCCTGGGCGGAGCTCAAGCCCCAGCCTCTCAATGTATCTTCAAGCACTTTGCCCGCGAAGTGAATGCAGTTCTCCCCAAGCTCGAAGCAACGCGCCCCTCAGGTGGTCGGCGTGCCCCATCACGTTCAGCTCGGCGGACCAGCTTAAGTGCGCGGCCACGGCAGGAGTCCTCCTGATGCTCTGCTCCCCAGTCATCAGCAACGTGTTGGTCACCAAGACCCTCATCGATGGTGGGGCGGGGCTCAACGTCCTGTCCGTGGAAACATTCAACAACCTCCAAGTGCCCTATGACCAGCTTCAGCCGACCAAGCCTTTCTCCGGGATCACTGACGGTTCCATAGTCCCAATCGGGCAGGTCCGCCTGCCTGTCACCTTCGGGGCCCGCAGCAACTACCGCACCGAGCTCATCAACTTCGACGTCGCCCACATCCACCTACCGTACAACGCCATCCTCGGGTACCCAGCGCTGGCCAAGTTCATGGCTGCGACTCACCATGGCTACAACGTCCTCAAGATGCCAGGAAGTGGCGGCGTCATCACGGTGCCCTGTGAAGAGAAGGATGCAGTGTGTTCCCTGGAGCGGGCCTATCAGGCCGCGTCGCTAGAAGACCCAGATCGCAGAAGCAGGAGGCTTCCTGAGACCACCCCAAGAAGAAGAAGACGTCGTTAGGCTCGGCCCCTCAGGAGGCAGGCCCTTCAGGGCCCGTGTCTGCCCAGGGGGACCCTCCTTCCATCACATAGGGAAGCGCGCCCGGCGCCCTCCTCAGGCAGGGCTCGGGGGCTCTCACCTGGAGGGCCACCGACCTAGCCAGGGTCACGAGGGAGGCACTTGGGCACCATGTGGAAGCATGCGTCGCAGCATGTTTCCCCCGGAAGGAGCCAAGCAAGGAAGGCTGGGCCAGCACGAGTTCGTCAGCAAGGCCATTCAAGAACTGCAGGAGTCAAGGATCATGAGGGGTTGCCGTCGTTCACCATCGGTGGACCCACATCCAGGCGAGGATCACGGGCTGCGTGTCTGCGTCGATGTACCAGGGCTCAATCAGATCGCCGCGACGGAGCGTCTCTGGCCCTCACAAGTGGGGCGCTGCCGGGGTCCACCCCACAGCTATGTTCGCATGCCCTACGGCTTGCCGAGCATGGCTGCGGCGCACCAGCGCCTCATGAGGGGCATCATGGAGGCTCAGGAGGACAGGCGTTCCGCGGCCCTGGCGGAGATGAAGGCAACTCGCGAGGAGTCACCAGTGCCTTCGGAGCCTCCCGAGGCCCTGGGGCCTGGGGGCTCGTGAGGATCAGCTTCCGCAGCCCACCGAGCCTACTGCACCAATGCCACTTCGCCAACGACATTCTCAGGTGACATCTTCCAAGCCTCATTCCTAGCTGGGAGCGCCCTCCCAGGGTTGCGTCACTCCCAGGCCGCATGGGTCCGTCCCCGCGGCATGTATCTGCATTTACTTTTCGGTCATTAGTTTGCCTTGATTGGGGGCGCCCCTCGGGCTGCATCATCCCCAAGCCGCTGGGGCCAGGCCCAGCAGCGTGTATCTCCATCACGTTTATTTCCAACTATGCATTTGCCTATCACGCTTGATTGCATGATGCCCGTCCGCGGCATCCCTTCTTCTCTTTGTCGACTACTTGCACGTTAAAGGGGGGGTGCCTGAGCATCGCGACTCAGGGCTCTTACTGGCTCTCCAGCCCTCACCCTTTGGCCTTGTCCACGGCATCGCGACCTGGCATACCAGCGACGGCTGAGACAAGCTCGAGGGCCGGGACCCGAGGACGTAGAGTACCGGCATCTAACCAAATTTTGCAGGGACACATCTCAAGATACGGCCCAGTGCCGGGCGCAACCCGCCCAGAGGTAGGGCCTCGTGAGTCCCGCGCTGGCTCACGGGTGCCCAGATACACCTCACCTAGCCCTACCGTGCCGGTCATGTGTCAGGGCGGGGCTGCATACGCCCCGGGGGCTCCTCCCGGAGGGGAGCCCCCTCCCACGTACCAGTGGAAGCACCATGCTCCGCGCTGGCTGACGACACTGCCGAGGCGCGGCTATGCCCGTACACATACGGAAGCGCTATGCTCCGTGCTGGTGATAAACAACTGAGGGTGGCCTCCGGGCCGCATTAACCTCAGGGAGCCCAGAGCTCAGTGGCTGGCCTCGTTGCAACGCCTCCCCTCGGGAGTGCCGCGCGAGGGGGCTAGCCACGGGGGCTACGACTGGGTCACACCCAGACGTACGCCGCCCAGCCAGGCCCCTCGGGCCTGGTTCGCCGCACGTCTCTCCCCGAGCGGAGCCAAGGTATGAAGGCCGTTTGCGCGTCAAGGGGGACTCCTGAGCATCGCGACTCAGGAGCCTAACTGGCTCCGTAGCCCCTCACTCCTTAGTTCCGAAAGGCTATGCTGGGTGAGGTACGCGCGGGGCCAGGCTCTGCAGACGTAGAACGGTAGCCCCGCTTACATCACACATCATCACCCACTGTTTGCGCGTCAAGGGGGACTCCTGAGCATCGCGACTCAGGAGCCTAACTGGCTCCATAGCCCCTCACTCCTTAGTTCCGAAAGGCTATGCTGGGTGAGGTACGTGCGGAGTCGGGCTCTGCAGACGTAGAACGGAAGACACGCCTACATCACGCTTCCCTACTTGTTGTTCGCGCGCCAAGGGTGACTCCTGAGCATCGCGACTCAGGAGCCTAACTTGTCACGTGGCCCCTCACTCCTTTGGTCCCGTCCTAGTTTCCGGTCGGGGTTAATGCTGGGTGAGGCATGCGCGGGGCCGGGCTCTGCCGGCGTAGAACACAAGCAAGTAGGGAAGAAAAGCGTAAAATCCAAGGAACTTAAAAGCAAATATTACAGTCCATACTGTCGTCTCAATACCAAACACAAGTTTAAATGCCTCCCTGAGGCATGGTACATGTGCAGGAATTGAAAGAAGAACAGGGATGGAACGGAGTCACTTGTTGTCGGTGAAGCTGTGCGGAGCGGCTTCGCCTCATGGAGAAGCAGGGCCGGCAGCGCCTTGCCTCGGCCTGGTGCTGAAGGCCCGGAACTTCTCCAGCAGCGCCTCCGCACGCCCCTTCACGGCTTCGACAGCGGCGGCAGTGCCCTCGCCGCTCACCGGTTCTAGCAGGCCGTCGAGGTCGGCGTTGGGATCACGAAGGTAGACGTGGGCGAAGACCCGCGTCAGCGCAGCAGAAGACAAGATGTGCGCCTCGGCCTCGGCTGCGGGGGCGATGCCAAGGGCGACATCCCCAAGAGCCTTAACCAGGAAGGGAAGCAGCTTGGCAGGGCCGTCCTCATCACCAGCTAGCGGGCTGTCCAGGCCGCTCTCGTAAAGCATCTTCAGCGAAGCGCGGGCATCCTTCTCCATGTCTGCGAAGGCCACACGATCCTCGGCGAGGACCTGAGCCTTGGCGTCCAGCTTGGCCTTCGTCACCTCCAGCTCCTTCTTCAATGCGCCTAGGTGGTCGCGGCGCTTCTTGAGCCTGGCCTCCTGGTCCTCGAGCGCCGCCTCGCGCGCCTTGGCCCCCTTCTCCAGCTCTTGGCGCAGGCGGACCTCCTCCGCAAGCTGGCCCCTCAGGCCTTGCAGCTCGTCCTCCAGCGCCTTGCAGCGATCGCGGACTTCAACCACATCCCCCAGGGCCGCGTCTCGAGCAGCCTTCGCCTCGAGGGTGGCCTCCCTCTCTCCATCGCAGGTCGTTGAGGCCTGAACCAACGCCGCCCGAATCGAAGCATCAGAGCGAATCCACCCCGAAGCCAGTTCCAGGCGCCCGGCCACCAGGCGAGGGTCGGCGCCGAGAAGATCCTGCCGCAGCCGGTCCAGTTCGGCGACGGCACGCTCCAAGATGGAAGAAGAAGATGGAGTAGCATCGACACGCTCCAGGACAACAGGAGGAGCTAAGGAAGCAACGGCCAGTAGAACAGGAGGAGAAGGTAACAGCGGCGAGGCCGTAGTGTCCCGAGGCGGAGCCCGCCGCGCCTCCACGGCCGTAGCAGCGGCGCCTGACGAGGGCACCTCCGAAGTCACTTGGGCCATGGGGGCTGAGCTCGCCCCAGCCAGCTCAGCCAAACCTCGCAAGGATGCGTGGGCAGGAGAGGCCCGCGCGTCACGATCTCCCTCCCCTGCAGGCGAAGGCGTTGCCGCAGGTGGGACCTCAGGAGCCCCCTTCGGCTTCTTCGCCGCGGGCGCCCGCCTACTCAAGAGAAGCAATCATCAAGCCTTGTCGGCGGAACAAGAAACAAAAGAACAAGGATCAAGCACTTACGGGTCGTCGCAGGTGAGCTCGGGCAGCTTCCGGCCCAACTTCATGCCAAACAGCCGGCTGGAAGGGTCGACCTTGGAAGCAGAAGGCCCGACTGCGGACTGCCTTGGGGTAGGGGCAGACCCGCGGGGGATCAGCCCGGTCTTGTCCTTCTTCGGGATCGAGGGCGAGCTCCCGCTGCCCAGCACATCATCATCATCATCATCATCATCATCATCGCTCGGCGAGAGGCGGAGAGTACGGGGCGAGCGCCGAGGGAGGGGAGCCCTCGACTCTCCGTCAGTCGCCCCAGAGTCGGGCCCCTCTCCCCGCTCCTCTTCGCCCTCCTCCTCGCTGGAGTCGCCGGAGGGCACATCCACCGGCCCTTCAGAGGCCAGCGCGGGCACGAGCCCGTCCCCGTTAAAAACGGGCATGGACTTCACCACCCGCTTCCAGTCGTCGCGAAGGAATAAGGGCTTGGGAGCGCCTTTCGGCCTTGCCACCTCGCCCCCGACCAGAGATTGGAGAACCGCGGTCACATCCTCTTCGTCCACAGCCTCGGGGCACGGATGAGGCCTCCACATTGGAGGAGAGTACTCCCGGAGCGGGGCCAGCTGGTGCTCCAGGAATTCCTTCAGCAGCGACGCACCGGTCAACTTCGCCATCGCCATGTTGGCCGGCCTCAGGTCCGCGTCCATCTTCTCCAACACCGGTTTCGCGCGGGGGTCGGTGAGCTCCGCTCGGCACCAGTCCCTGGTGCTCACGGGTTGCTCCGTGGGCAAGATCAGCCAAGGGTGGATGCGCCCGACATCTGCTAAGACCCACTTGCTCCTGAAGCCCTCAATCCTCTTCCTGGGATTCGAGATGGCAATGGTGCTGCCATACGCAACGAAGCCCGCGCACCCAGAAAGAGAGCTACCGGAGACCCGGAGGGAGAAGTAGTGGCGCAGCAAGGCCACCGAAGGCTGCACCCCTACGTGGGCCTCGCAGTACTAAGCGAAGATCGCTAGGAGAAGGACGGAGTTGGGATGGAGATGCAGAGCCTGCAAGTTGTAGTGGCGGAGGACAGAGAAGAAGAATTCAGAGAAGGAAGGCACCAGGCCCGCAGCAATGGAGCTTACAAAGAGAGGATAAAAGGTGCTCCCTCGGTCCTCAGGGGTGGCGGAGCCGGTCTTGAACACCTCCGCCCCGTCGATGCCCCGCGCCGCCGCCATCCGGCGCAACCGAGCAAGGCTCGTCTTGGGCACATTCGGCGGGTCTGGAGCAGGAGAATACCAAGCTTCGGCCGGAGGCTGGCGAGGCGCCATGGCTTCCTAGGTCGCGCAACCGGAGCAGATCTGGAAGTTCGGAGGAAGAAAGGGGAGGCGCAAGAAAGGGGATCTGAGCAGCAACCGGGGAGAGCAGGGGCGAAGTCTGGGAAGACGCCTCTCCCTTATCAACCCACGCAGTTGCTAAGGCACCAACATCCAGTCAACCGCCACACGGCACCCAAGGCCGCAGGCTGTTAGGGCCCGCGGCACTTCGCCCTTGCCCTTTCGCCTCTCGGCACGGCCAAGTCCGTGCGCTCCTTGGGCCCGGGGGCTACTGTCGGCGTTCTGGGAACGGGGGTCCCTAGACTTGCCTGCCTGCGGCCTGCGGCGTGGCTTGAATGGGGGCCCAACATGGCCCATCTTCGTCAAGCACATGACTCAAGACCCTTGCGAGGGGCCAAGCCTCGCGAGGCGGACGACACGATGGATCCTCAGGCGCAGCCTCCTTAGGCTAGCTTGCGAGGAGACGGAGATATGAAGGCGGGGTACCTCGCGAGGTGCCAGTGACGCAAGCCATGACGATCGAGGGCGCCAGGCGGGCGCCAGCGCGCGCAGCGTCCTCCTTTCCTCTTTGGTGCAAAGGGGGCAAGCGCAGCCGCGGAGTACCGAGGCATCAGGAAAAGGTTGCCATTTTGGTGCAACAAGACCAGGACCAAGCGGACTACGAGACGGAGGTCACCATGGAGCCCAGCACGGCGTCACCGCAGAGCCTTTCGCAGACGAAGACCACCTTTTGTCAGGATAGATGTACTTGCTGTCCCCCTTCAAATTAGCCCGCCATTGTTGGCTCCCTTCCCGCTCAATATTTGGGAAGAGGACCAGGGCCCCTATAAATAGGACCAGCCAACCACATAGCAAGGGGTTCGGTTTTTAGGTGAGAGGGGAATCGAAATCAGCGAGAGAGAGAGAGAAGGGTGACTGAGCTCCTCAGTTCACCGCCCCAGCCAAGAACAGACCCTCGCGAGGCAGTTCTTCCTTGTAGTGTTCATCATCATCAGCCCCAGGAGGCAATCCATCCACCACACACTAGAGTAGGGTATTACACCACAATGGTGGCCCGAACCAGTATAAATCTTGCGTCTCTTGCGCAGTTCTTTTAGTAGTTTAGATCTTTGTGAGACGGGGAGGTTGAGGACGTGATCTCCGCGCGCACCCCAGTGTTCGAACCTTAAGGGTCTGCCGGAACCCGAAATCCGACAAACACTTTGTGTGCTACCAAACGTCACAACCTAACTGGGTGATTATAAAGGAGCTCTACAGGTGTCTCCAAAGGTAAATGTTGGGTTGGCGTATTTCGAGATTAGGATTTGTCACTCCGATGGCAAAGGCAACAACGTATGTTGTTATGCGGTCTGACCGATAAAGATCCTTGTAGATTATGTGGGAGCCAATATGAGCATCCAGGTTCCGCTATTGGTTATTGAACGGAGACATGTCTCGGTCATGTCTACATTGTTCTCAAACCCATAGGGTCCGCACGCTTAAGGTTTCGATGACAGTTATATTATGAGTTTATGAGTTTTGATGTACCGAAGTTAGTTCGGAGTCCCGGATGTGATCACGGACATGACGAGGAGTCTCGAAGTGGTCGAGACATAAAGATTGATATATTGGACGACTATATTCGGACACCGGAAGTGTTCCGGGTGATTTCAGAGAAAACCGGAGTGCCGGAGGGTTACCGGAACCCCCCCGGGAGAAGTAATGGGCCATATGGGCCTTAGTGGAGAGAGAGAGGAGCAGCCAGGGTGGGCCGCGCGCCTCCTCCCCCTGGTTCGAATTGGAGTAGGAGAAGGGGGGGGGGGCGCCCCCCTTTCCTTCTCCATCCCCCTTCCTTTCCCCCTCCTAGTAGGAGTAGGAAAGAGGGGAGTGCTACTCCTACTAGGAGGAGGACTCCTCCTCCTTGGCGCGCCATAGGGCCGGCCGGCCTCCTCCCCTTGCTCCTTTATATACGGGGGCAGGGGGCACCCCTAGACACACAAGTTGATCCACGTGATCGTTTTCTTAGCCGTGTGCGGTGCCCCCTTCCACCATAATCCTCGATAATATTGTAGTGGTGCTTAGGCGAAGCCCTACGATGGTAGAACATCAAGATCGTCACCACGCCGTCGTGCTGACGGAACTCTTCCCCGACACTTTGCTGGATCAGAGTCCGGGGATCGTCATCGAGCTGAACGTGTGCTAAAACTCGGAGGTGCCGTAGTTTCGGTGCTTGATCGGTTGGGCCGTGAAGATGTACGACTACATCAACTGCGTTGTTATAATGCTTCCGCTGTCGGTCTACAAGGGTACGTAGATCACACTCTCCCCTCTCGTTGCTATGCATCACCATGATCTTGCGTGTGAGTAGGATTTTTTTTTGAAATTACTACGTTCCCCAACAAAGATGTCATGCAAGTTCTTTTCCATAAGCACGTATGATTATATTCGGAATACATGCCTACATTACATTGATGAATTGGAGCTAGTTCTGTGTCACCCTATGTTATGACTATTACATGATGAACCACATCTGGCATAATTCTCTATCACCGATCCAATGCCTACGAGCTTTCCATATATTGTTGTTCGCTTATTTAGTTTTCCGTCGCTATTGTTATCATCACTACAAAATACCGAAAATATTACTTTTGCTACCGTTACAACTACTATCATATTACTTTGCTACTAAACACTTTGCTGCAGATATACTTGAGAATATTCTTTGGCTCCCCTTGTGTCGAATCAATAAATTTGGGTTGAATACTCTACCCTCTAAAACTGTTGCGATCCCCTATACTTGTGGGTTATCAAGACTATTTTCTGGCGCCGTTGCCGGGGAGCATAGCTCTATTCTTTGAGTCACTTGGGATTTATATCTGCTGGTCACTATGAAGAACTTGAAAGACGCGAAAACAAAAATTTATCCCTCAACTATGAGGGGAGGTAAGGAACTGCCATCTAGCTCTGCACTTGATTCACCTTCTGTTTTGAGTAAGCTTGCGACACCTAAACCTGCTTCTGCTATTAATTCTGATATGTCGCATATTATTGATGGTGCCACTTCTGCTATGCATGATACTTATGATGAAACTACTTCGATGCTTGATACTACTGTGCCACTTGGAGAATTTCTTGATGAACAACTTGCTAGGGCTAGAGAGAATGAAATTATTGAAACTGATAATATTGATGAAAGTGATGATGAAGGCTCTCCTAATAAATATGAATTGCCTGTTGTGCCTGAGGGCTATGTTATGGATGAAGAAACTAAAAGAGACTTTCTTGCATGCAATGATAGAAGTGATCTTAAGAAATTATTAGCTAAGCTTAAACAAAAAACTCTGAATACTAGAATGAAATATGATCCTGCTTATGCTACTTCACCTATCTTTGTTACTGATAAGGATTATGAATTCTCTATTGATCCTGATATAATTACTTTGGTTGAATCTGATCCTTTTTATGGCTATGAATCTGAAACTGTTGTGGCACATCTTACTAAATTAAATGGTATAGCCACCCTGTTCACTAATGATGAGAGAACTCGCTACTTTTACATCCTTAAAATACTTCCATTCTCATTAAAGGGTGATGCTAAGATATGGTTTAATTCTCTTGATCCTGGTTGTGTGCGTAGTCCCCAGTGTATGATTTATTACTTCTCTGCTAAATATTTCCCTGCTCATAAGAAACAAGCTGCCTTAAGGGATATATATAATTCTGTGCAAATTGAAGAAGAGAGTCTCCCACAAGCTTGGGGGAGGCTTCTCCAATTACTTAATGCTTTGCCTGATCATCCTCTTAAGAAAAATGAAATACTCGATATCTTTTATAATGGACTAACCGATGCTTCCAGAGACCACCTGGATAGTTGTGCTGGTTCTGTTTTCAGGGAAAGAACACCAGATGAAGCTGAAATTCTATTGAATAATATGTTGACACGAATAATTGGACACTTCCCGAGCCAACTCTTGAGCCTATTCCTAAACCAACTCTGAAGAAAAGGGGTGTTCTATTTCTCAGTGCTGAAGATATGCAAGAGGCAAAGAAATCTATGAAAGAAAAGGGTATTAAAGCTAAAGATGTTAAGAATTTACCTCCTATTGAAGAAATACATGGTCTTAATTAACCGCCTGTTGAAGAAATATATGGTTTTAATCCATCACCTATTGAAGAAACACATGGTCTTGACAACCCGACACAGGTAGTAAAGGTAAATTCTCTCTATAGATATGATAAAGCTGAAATCCCTCCTACTAAGTTTGCTACCCAATGTTTGGATGAGTTTGATAACTTTATGGTTAAGCAAGAAGACTTCAATGCTTATTTTGGTAGACAATTGAAACAAAATGCTTATATGATTGAACACTTGGGTGATTATATGTCTAGAGTTAAAGGTGAACTTAAACTCATTAGTAAACATGCTTTTATGGTTACCACTCAAGTAGAACAAGTACTTAAAGCTCAGAATGATTTTCTCAATGAATTAAATAGTAAGAAAAATGATAATGTTGTTAGAGTTATGACTAGAGGTGGTAAAATGACCTAGGAACCTTTGTATCCCGAGGGCCATCCTAAGAGAATTGAGAAAGATTCTCAGAGAAATGATATAGATGCACCTAGTCCTTCTAAAAGGAACAAAAAGAAAAATGATAGGAATTTGCATGCTTCTAGTGAACCTGTTATTGACACACCTGAGAATCCCAATGATATCTCTATTTCTGATGCTGAAACACAATTTCGTAATGAACATGAAACTAGTGATAATGTTAATGATAATGTTCATGTTGATGCTCAACCTAGTAATGACAATGATGTAGAGATTGAACCTGTTGTTGATCTTGATAACCCACAATCAAAGAATCAACAGTATGATAAAAGAGACTTTGTTGCTAGGAAACACGGTAAGGAAAGAGAGCCTTGGGTTCAGAAACCCACGCCTTTTCCTCCTAAGCCATCCAGGAAAAAGGATGATGAGGATTTTGAGTGCTTTGCTGAAATGATTAGACCTATCTTTTTGCGTATGTGTTTGACCGATATGGTTAAAATGAATCCTTATGCTAAGTACATGAAAGATATTGTTACTAATAAAAGAAAGATACCGGAAGCTGAAATTTCCACCATCTTGCTAATTATACTTTTAATGGTGGAATACCTAAGAAGCTAGGAGATTTAGGAGTACCAACTATACCATGCTCCAATAAAAGAAACTATGTTAAAACTGCTTTATGTGATCTTGGAGCCGGTGTTAGTGTTATGCATCTCTATTTATATCATAGACTTGATTTGAATAAGTTGACACCTACTGAAATATCTTTGCAAATGGATGATAAATCAACTGCTATACCTGTCGGTATTTGTGAGGATGTGCCTGTTGTGGTTGCAAACATTACTATTTTAACGGACTTTGTTATTCTTGATATTCCCGAGGATGATAGTATGTCTATTATTCTTGGAAGATATTTTTTGAATACTGCAGGGGCTGTTATTGATTGCACCAAAGGCAATGTCACTTTTCATGTTAATGGTAATGAGCATATGGTACACTTTCCTAGGAAACAACCTCAAGCCCACAGTATCAATTCTATTGGAAAAATTGCATCGATTATTTTTGGAGGTTTCGAATTTCCTCTTCCTACTGCCAAGAAGAAATATGATATTCTTATTATTGGGGATGTGCATATCCCCGTTGAGGTAACATAGTTGCATTCGAAATTTCTCTAGTTTCATGCTACTCGACATGAGTTTGTTAACAAGACTTGATCAACCTTGTTAGTGGATTCCTTTTGATGAGCATGAGATGGATGAAGTTAGAAAGCACAACCTTTTGTACCATCCTTTTACTTTCTGTTATTTAGTTGAAATAAAGTAAAAATAGTATTTTTCCGTCTGTTTTCTGATTTATCCGTGCAATATAAAAATACCCCGAAAATAAAAGTTCTCCAAATGCCCTGAAATTTAAATATGATTTTTCTGGAATATTTGAGAATATCTGGCACTGAGAACACAGCAGGGGGAGCAAGCACCTGGCCATGAGGGTCCACGGCGCGCCCACCCCCCTGGGCGCGCCCCCTGCCTCATGGGCCCACGGTGGCTCCCCTCCACTTATTCTTGCACCCACACACTTCTTCTTCCTCCCAAAAAATCACCATCCAACTCAAGCACGAGTTCTAGCTCATTTTGCAGCAATTTTCGATCTCCTTGCTCAAAGCATCTCTCACAAAACTGCTTTGGGGGATTGTTCCTTGGTATGTGACTCCTCCATTGGTCCAATTAGTTTTTGTTCTAGTGCTTTATTCACTGCAAATTTGTGCTGCCTAGGTGACCATGTTCTTGAGCTTGCATGTCAAATTTATATGGTTCCAAGTAGTTCTAATGCATGATATAGGCTCTAGGCACTTGTAGAAGTAGTTGCTATCAATTTTGTTGAGTTTGGTTTACTTTTATTTGAAGTTACTAAAAAATTCAGAATTTTTCAGAAAATAATGAAGAGATGTTTACGGGGCTCATCGAGCCGAAGCTCGAAGGAAAACCAAAATGAAGAAGCAGAGAGGCCCAAATATACTCTGCCTCGCACCGCGGAGGTTCGGCCGTGTGAATGGCCTTCCGATGATTTCTTGAGAGGAGCCGAGATTTATGAAGATTTTTATGAATTAGCTAAGAATGCAGGCCTCACCGACTTCCTCCGCGACCAACGCGAACATTATCTCTTACTCATCAATACTTTTGTGCAAAACTTCTACTATTATCCTAGAGAATCACCTCCTTCAATAGAGTTTCATTTATATGATGTGGTTAAGAGGATGTCACTATATGAATTTTGCAGGGTTTGCAAAATACCTTTCGAGGGTAGCTTAGACGAACCACATCGTAGAGATGTGGACGGGTTTATTGACACTATCACTATAGGGGAAACTAGGAAAGTTTCCGATGCAAGAATCACTAGCATACATTTTCCTGTTTTACGCTACTTTGCAATATTTGCTAGTCGTTGCTTAATTGGTCGTGGAAACTATGGAAACCTTAGTGTTCCTGATATTATTATTTTGTTCCATGGTTTATTCCGTGATGACTCTGTTAGTATGGGCGGTATTATTGCCAAACGGTTAAGTCTGAACCGTACAAAGGGCCCCATCTTTGAAGGTGTCTATGCTTCACGCCTTGCTGCATACTATAACATACCTATTAGGCACTATGAAAAGGAAGAAAAATTGCTCCCTACTATTTATTTAGATTATAAGAGTATGGTAGCACATGATTTTTTTGTTGAGAATAGGGAAAATGAGCTTAAATACAAATTGTTCTTTGATAAACATCATCCCGAGAGTATTACCCTGCCTGCTCCTTCCTTGTTTGATTTATCTGCAGGCAAGTACCTTGTTCCGTTGGAGGCCATTCACGCCTACCGGAACCCTACATCAGCTGCAGAGCTAAAGCCGGAACCACAATTAGAGCCTCCACGACAGTCTGATTACCTGTGGGATCCGGAGGTGATTGCCAGCCAGTGGCAATCTGAGTATCCATCTCAGTATGACCCCAACTACAACTTTGGATATCCGCCAAGCCATCCGTGGCAATAGACCAACTTAGGCCAAAAGCCTAAGCTTGGGGGAGTACGTATTTCCCACCGACATTACATTTATGTTCACACATTCATTGCTAGATGTCGGTGCTCATACTTTTTCATTTTAATATCCATGTTATTTTATTTATTTTTTATGCTTTCTTCTTGTGTGTTTGATAAACCTTAAGAAAAACCAAAAAAAATTAGTTGTAGCTTTTAGCTAGTTTTAATGTCCATGCTTGTAGTAGTAATTAAAAAGAAAACCCAAAAAGATTTCCTGTTCTTCTTTTGCTTGTTGGGAGCTTTCCCGTGTAAATAGTTTTATTTCTTTTCTTTTCTTTGGGGATCGATTGGAGAAGACCATGATTAAATTGTTGAAGTGACTCCTATATGCATTATTGTTGATTTAACCAAGAGTCCATATTGCTTTGTCTTCTCCTGTTTATTGAATGCTTGTAGATTCCAGCTTAGTCCAATGCACGTGCACTGTTATTATTATTCACATCGTTCGGTCGTGCAAGTGAAAGGCAATTATGATGATATATGATGGACTGATTGAGATGGGAGAAGCTGGTATGAACTCGACCTCTCTTGTTTTTGTAAATATGATTAATTCATCGTTCCTGATTCAACCTATTATGAATAAACATGTATGCAATGATAATTAGAGATTATAGTTGCTTATGCCATGCTTAATTAGCTAGGAGCTTATAATGGTTTACCTTGCATGCCAACATGCTATTAAAATGGTTGTGATGTGGTATGATAGGGTGGTATCCTATTTTGAACGATTCGAGTGGCTTGACTTGGCACATGTTCACGCATGTAGTTGAAACAAAATCAACATATCCTCTATGACATTTATGTTCATGGTGCATTATATCCTACTCATGCTTGCATTCGGTGTTGATTAATTTTAATGCATGTTCATGACTGTTGTCGCTCTCTAGCTGGTCGCTTCCCAGTCTGTTTCTAGCCTTCACCTATACTAAGAGGGAATACTGCTTGTGCATCCAATCCCATAAACCCCAAAGTTATTCCATATGAGTCCACTATACCTTCCTATATGCGGTATCTACCTGTCGTTCCAAGTAAATTTGTATGTGCAAAACTCTAAACCTTCAAATAAACATTTTGTTTTGTATGCTCGAATAGCTCATGTATCAACTAGGGTTGTCCGTATCTTCCATGTTAGGCGGGTTATACTCAAGAGGAGCGGACTCCGCTCGTCATTCACGAGAAAATGGCTGGTCACCGGGGTGCCCAGTCCCATGCTTCATGCAAATCAAATCAAAATAATTGCAAACAAAACTCCCCCTGGGACTGTTGTTAGTTGGAGGCACTTGTTGTTTCGAGCAAGCATTGGATTGATGCTTGTTGGTGGAGGAGGAGTATAAACTTTACCATTCTATTTGGGAACCGCCTATAATGTGTGTAGCATGGAAGGTATTGCCATCTCTTGGTTGTTATGTTGACAATGAAAGTATACTGCTCAAAATATTATTCATCTCCATTTCAAAATCGAGCTCTGGCACCTCTACAAACCCCTGGTTCCCTCTGCGAAGGGCCTATCTATTTACTTTTATGTCGAGTCATCACCCTCTTATTAAAAAGCACGAGTTGGAGAGCACCGCTGTCATTTGCATTCATTACTATTAGTTTACATTGAGTATGACTTGACTGGATCTCTTTTACCATGAATTACAATGTCTAGTCAGTCCTTGATCTTTAAAGGTGCTCTGCATTTATGTTTTGCAGTCTTAGAAAGGGCTAGCGAGATACCATCTTGTTATATCATATTATGATTGTTTTGAGAAAGTGTTGTCATCCGAGATTTATTATTATTTCTCGCTAGTTGATTATGCCATTGATATGAGTAAACATGAGACCTAAGAGTTATTGTGAATATGGTTAGTTCATAATATTTGCTGAAAACTTGAATGGTGGCTTTACATATTTACAACAACAAGAGCACACCGACTTTGTAAAAGTTTTTCTTTATCACTTTCAGTTTGTCAACTGAATTGCTTGAGGACAAGCAAAGGTTTAAGCTTGGGGAGTTGATACGTCTCCATCGTATCTACTTTTCCAAACACTTTTTCCCTTGTTTTGGACACTAACTTGCATGATTTGAATGGAACTAACCCAGACTAACGCGGTTTTCAGCAGAATTGCCACGGTGTTATTTATGTGCAGAAACAAAAGTTCTCGGAATGACCTAAAACTCCACGGAGATTATTTTTGGAAATAATAAAAGATACTGGCAAAGAATCAAGGCCAGGGGCCCCACACCCTAGCCACAAGGGTGGGGGGCATGCCCCCTGCCTCGTGGGCCCCCTGGATTCTCCGTCGTATCTCCGTATATACGGAGCCGCCGCCAAGCCTTAAACTCTCTCGGGAGGGCTGATCTAGAGTCTGTTCAGGGCTCCGGAGAGAGGAATCCGTCGCCGTCGTCATCAACCATCCTCCATCACAAATTTCATGATGCTCACCGCCGTGCGTGAGTAATTCCATCATAGGCTTGCTGGACGGTGATGGGTTGGATGAGATTTATCATGTAATCGAGTTAGTTTTGTTAGGGTTTGATCCCTAGTATCCACTATGTTCTGAGATTGATGTTGCTATGACTCTGCTATGCTTAATGCTTGTCACTAGGGCCTGAGTGCCATGATTTCAGATCTGAACCTATTATGTTTTCATGAATATATGTGAGTTCTTGATCCTATCTTGCAAGTCTATAGTCACCTACTACATGTTATGATCCGGCAACCCTGAAGTGACAATAGTCGGGACCACTCCCGGTGATGACCGTAGTTTGAGGAGTTCATGTACTCACTATGTGCTAATGCTTTGGTCAAGTACTCTACTAAAAGGAGGCCTTAATATCCCTTAGTTTCCGCAAGGACCCCGCTGCCACGGGAGGGTAGGACAAAAGATGTCATGCAAGTTCTTTTCCATAAGCACATATGACTATATTCGGAATACATGCCTACATTACATTGATGAATTGGAGCTAGTTCTGTGTCACCCTATCTTATGACTGTTACATGATGAACCACATTCGGCATAATTCTCTATCATCGATCCAATGCCTACGAGCTTTCCATATATTGTTCTTCGCTTATTTACTTTTCCGTTGCTATTGTTATCATCACTACAAAATACCAAAATTATTACTTTTGCTACCATTACCACTACTATCATATTAATTTGCTACTAAACACTTTGCTGCAGATATTAAGTTTCCAGGTGTGGTTGAATTGACAACTCAGCTGCTAATACTTGAGAATATTCTTTGGCTCCCCTTGTGTCGAATCAATAAATTTGGGTTGAATACTCTACCCTCGAAAACTGTTGTGATCCCCTATACTTGTGGGTTATCAAGGCCTACGCGGCAGCACAGCCGGCCATGGGAGGCAGGAGTAGGCAGCACAACCGGCGCTGCTTTGGGCGCCTGGAGTAAGAAGACGAGAGATTGAAGAAGCACTACGGCCGTTGGATGGACATCGTACGGTCACTGGAGCTAGAACCGTTCATATTGACTAAGTTAACAAAGGCATCCGTCTGCATCAACTTAGTAGGCCCACAAGTCAGCCTCCCATATGGTGGGTCCCAGCTAGCAGGGGAGTATTCATTTTCTTGTGCGTAATAAGGAAGCACTTCCTTGCGTGCGAAGATATAGCTGGTGGGTCCGAGCTGTCAGCGGTGGAAACGTTTTTTTCGCGAAATACCGAGGCCCTTCCAGTGGGTCCCAGATGTCACGTGGAGGAATCATTATGTTGCGCGTAATAAGGAGGCATTTCCTTGTGTGTGGCTATGGACCCAGCTGTCAGCCTCCCCACGTACAGTCCACTTCCGATGGATGTCGTTCGTTGACCATGTTGACCACGCCACGTCGAGAGCACCAGGGCGGTGGACGATGGCGAGGCCTACGAAGGGAATGACACAGAGCCGGGGAAGACGTGGCAGTGGATGCCCATGCTGAGGGGAGTACGAGCGTTGACTGGTCGGCTGCGGGATGAGGCTGACGTCGCCAGAAAATAACAGGATATGCGGGTGGGTAGAGGGATGGCCTGGCGGCAACACAGCCGGCCACAGGAGGAGGGAGCAGGCAGTCCCACCGGCACTGGTTTGGGCGGCTGGAGCAGGAAGATCAGAGATTGAAGAAGCACGGCGGCCGTTAGATGGACATCCAACAGTCACTACTCTGTGTTGACTAAGTTGACAAAGCCTTGCATACGCGTCAATTTTTTTAGGACAATGTCATCATGAACCTAGTAGGCCCAGAAGTCAGCCTCCAAATCTGTGGAAAACAACATACAATCCATTAGCCATTGTTTTCAAGAATTTACAGCCCGTTTGCTAATTCTTAAGGATATTTTGAAGCCCATATTCTTTTTATTAGCATTATAGATCATATATTCTGGGCACTGCTAAAAAATTCAAAAAAAATTTCATATTTCGGTGGGGTCCGAACTCTTTTAATCAAGAAATTTTAAGTCACGATAAAAATAATTTTAAAAAATTATATCAAAATAAAATTCAAAAAAAATTCTCAACCAAAAAATGAATGAAATTTAAAATATTTACTAGCAAGATGCCCGTGCATTGCACGGAACACGAAGATGCATTTGTATGAGTAGTTTATCTTGTGGGAGAAAAGGATGAACGAGGGAAGGCCTTATCTGCAAATGTGGAGATGAGTGCGGGTAAATTGTCATAGTTTCCTTACTATCCGTTTGATATAGATCGGACGTCCTATATTGCAGGATGGCAGGCACACCATCATCACAAACTCTGCTTTTTATAAGAGTGGAGAAAGCCAGAAAAAACGATATTTTAATGTATTCGCCGGTTGGCTTTGGTTTAAAAATTTACAGCCCATTTCTTACAACTTATAGACCATTTTTCGGGGAAGCCCATTTCTTACTACTTACATATCCCTCCCCGCCTTGAAAGATTTGTGGCCCAGCAGGGTAGAGAAAAGCAAGTAGGCCTTGGTTGGATATTCTCCAAAAAAAGAACTGGGCTAGCCATTTTTAGAAAGAAAAAAATATATCAACTGGGCTCGTCATGTGCTTAAATAAAAGCGTAAGCATGGGCTAGATGGGCCACAGCCCCCGCACAACGTGCAGTTGTGCTCCGTCTCTAAAAATAAAAAACAACTAGGCGAGCTGCTACGTCCTTGGTGTTATTCGCTCATTGTGTAATTTTCTCATTTATTGACTACATTGACAATGGCGTGGGACCTATTTTAGTTGTCAAACAATTAGGAGGAAGTATTTTTTTGGCTTGTAGGAGTAATAATGAGGCACCTACTTGCGTAATGCAATGACCCTGATGGGTCCCTCCTGTCAGCCTCTCCACGTACAGTCATCTCCTGATTCCTCTCGGTTGTCGACCATGTTGACAACGCTAGATGGCGGCGGGCACAGTGAGCGAACTAAGGCGGAGAACGACAGCGAGGCCTCGAATAGGAACGAACCGGAGTAGTGGAAGGTGCGGCAGTGTAGTGGCCGGCAGAGGGTAGTACGAGGGCAACAACATGTAACTGAAGCTTACAAGCAGTATAAAAAGCCCAACGATTAATTTTTCATCAAATTTAGACAAGACCCAGATTGAACATGGCAATAACATCTAACCCAACCACTCTTTTTCGCAGTCACAAACAAATGGACCTGTCCGATCCATAAAATCAACATCCTATGCAAAAACATTTATTGGAGGATGACTACAAGTTGTTATAAATAGAGGCCGAGCACATTCAGAAGCCCATTTGTCCACCTGAAACTTCTTTTTTTGCTGTTGAACATGTCCGTCCGTGAGAAATATCTTATGAAAAACATAAGCCTCATGGACAATAGTAACCTTTCATTCAATAGGAAGAATGTGACAAAGCTTTTGTTTGCCTGGTTGGATGCATATCCATCCATCGTTATTGTCCTCAAACGAATGTCATGAGAACTGAGAAAATCCTGGTGCTTATTACGCCACCGATTGGTTATATGTTTTTCTCCATGTGGTAGCAGTGCCTAAGTAGACATGAAGATTGAAAACAGTTAAGGTCTGAAAAAAGAGTATGTCAAAAGAGCGACAACTAAACGATTAATTCTAGTACAATATATACGGGCTTTCAATATGCATGAAATCATCACCTCTATATATAAATTCTCCAGAGATCGAAAGCATCACAACAAGCCAATAATTATGTTCAGATCAAAACTAAACATTCCGATATATAAGATCTTGACAGAATCTAGCGGCATTGATAGGCTATCCATGGACGAACTCTTCATTGAGCATATAACATAATATGTGTACCCAAAGTGTACTCCAAGATGATATAAAACTTATGCGCACAAATAAAAAATGCAGCTGATTATTACAAATGTGTAGATGATAATATACGGTACCTGAAAAAGTGAGGAGCCAAACACCAACTTCCTATAATCACTAAATGAATCATGAATCACACCCAAGGTCTCCAGTTTGGGCGCAGAGACGACAGTTATTTGTGAAGGTTTATAACGATCATCAAGGAGCAACCTTTGAAGTGAAGGGGCATCTTCGATGATGAACTACTGTCCTTCAAAACAAATTCCAATGCTTTTAAGGTGAGGCGTCTTTATTTGGAGACAACTGATAGGGATTTCTATTCCCAAAACAATCAGCAAGCGCTCCAAGGAAGGGCAACTGGAGTGGACGATGCTGTGTAGTGAGGCCTCGGACAGATAGACCACCACAAGCGAAAGTTTTTTTAGCAGTTGGAGTCGAAGCATTTGTACCAGATTGTGTGGTAGATGGCACCGGGCGAAGGTGGCAGCGTGGAGAGAGAGGAAGAAAACCACGAGTTGGACAACAGTGTTGTGGGCACAAATTCTTAGTGTGTTCGTGGTTCAAAACATTCATGGTAATGGTAGAACTCAAACTGCTGGAGTTTTCCGAATTCAGGGGATGTCAGCCAAGCGTTCATCGTGCATGGTATGGACAACAGGTAGCGTGTCAGGATGCAGAGGCCCTGCTGGTGAGAGGAGCCGATGGCTCTGAGGAGATCAAATTCAGGAAGGACAGAAATCTGATGACAGTCGAGATTGAGGGGCGCGGAGTTCCATATCGGGCACCACCAAGGTGAGAGGACTTGTGTGCGGCAACAATCCTTGGTGGGGAGAAGCGAGATGACCTCCTTGAGGATGACGTCCGGGAGATCGCTGATGCGGTCCACCGAAGATTCTACATGTTCCTCAGATCCGGGTGGGGGGGGGGGGGAGGGGCTCGCCGCTTCTCCCCGCGTTGCCGGGTGCGGGATCTACAACCGGCGTCGCCGCTGGCGGGAGCCTCATCTTCTTGGCACTAGGGCTAGCCAACTCGATTTCCTTACGGGCGTCCCGCCGAGCTCATGGGTTTGAGCAGAGTAGCCAGAGACGAGCCTAGTGGCAATGCGAGTGGGGAAGAAGGAGAGCTAGGGTTTTTTGTACGAGTGGAAGAAGAGGAGCAGGCATTTTTTGTACGAGTGAGGAAGAAGGTGAGCGGGGTTTTCTGGACGAGTGAGGAAGATGGGGAGCGGGGGGAATTGGGGCAAGACGAAAGCTGGAGAGCGACCTGCAGTATAAGTGGAAGCGAGGAGGAAGTACGGTTTTTCTAAGATCGCCCCTCTTCAAGAAATATGGGCTTCTCCTTGCAAAAAACAAAAACAAATGGGCTTTAAGATGGATAGGCTTTTGTATCGGCCCAGTCGGCTACCCGTGTTTCATACTGGAGGGCCTTGTGCTAGAGGCAGCCCGAGACACTCTCCAGCTTATTGCCCATTCGAAAGAAAAAAAGAGATGCCTCCAGCTTATGGCTACTTATCGGTAACCTTTTTCAACTTCACATCCACCAAATTAGAGGATCTAGTACTAGATGCAGGCACTCACACTGGTTGCGTAGCTTGGCAAAGTGAGGTGTCAAATAACAGGCCTACAATATACTTACTAGATTGTGAAGGTTCACAGGCTAGTCAACATTCACATTCAACTAAGCTTCAGAAGATACGGTATGCATACTAACATTCAGAAGAACAAAAGTTCAGCATGTTTATGCATCTCAATGATTCACCATACTATAACCAATACAAAGCTGTGAGAAGGTGTGGAAATAAAGAAAATCGGTCGATGCTTCTCTGAGCAAAGGGCCTCCCTGTGCACACATTAATTTCCTGGGCATGCTTGTTTCTTCTCAATGTTGTGAGCACTTTGAGCATGTTGGCAACTCCACAGCTAGCTAGCTGCCTCGTCTTGCAATTGATGCTGATACATTTGCAGCAAACACATGAGGCAATAGAGATGACTCAACGTGAGTCCATATTGTGCAGTTCCCCTGAAATCATCTTCATTGTCCTGAATCTGAAAAATAGGAAAACAATAGCTATACTTAAACGGTGTTGCAAAACAGTAGCACATATCATTAGCTCGGCATGACAAAACATGATCATCTGGACGAAGGAGATACTGACCTGCCTGAGGAAGATTATATATAATTTCATAAGTCCTTAGTTCATTTTGACCTTCGGCCGCACTGCTTGTTTGGTCCTCCAGACATGACAGGATCGTTCCGCACTGCAATCAGCAAGTCAACGCACGAATAAGCTTATTTCATCTTGCGGTGGTCATTGCACCTAGTTACGAATGTAGGAATACCTGGAGCACCATGAGGTTAGCTGACAGCAGGTAGACGTAGCCATATAACTTTGTGCGGTGCTACCAAAATTGATGTTTGTATCCCTTCCCGTATGAGAATTCTTCTTGAAGTTGGTAGAATGTGACAGCTTGTTCTTTGCATCAAACTTGCATTTCCCCTGAGATTTGTTCTTGTTGTTTTGGGGCTGGTTGGGATGGAAGTTCTTCTTGTGTACCATGTGGGACCGGAAGCTCCCTCAGCGACTAGAGCACATGTGTCTTTTGCTCCCGCCCTCTCTTCAAAATCAAGAGTGCTAATGAGATCTGAAACGAAAAAAATCATGTCTCTTGTTTTTCAGAGAAGTAGCAAAATTGTTCCACGAAGGTGGAAGCTTGGCAATGATGGTTCCAGCAATAAATTTGTCCGGCAACACACACTTAAAGTACCCAAGTTCCTTAGTGAGTGGCTGCATCTCATGAGTCTGCTGAAAAAAAGAGCGCTCATCAGTCATCTTGTAGTCACAGAATTTCTCCATGACGTACAACTCATTGCCAGCTGATGACACACAAGTATAGGGGATCTATCATAGTCATTTCGATAAGTAAGAGTGTCGAACCCAACAAGGAGCAGAAGGAAATGATAAACAGTTTTCAGCAAGGTATTCTCTGCAAGTACTGAAATGAGTGGTAACAGATAGTTTTGTAATGAGATAATTTGTAACAAGCAACATGTAACAAAAGTAAATAAAGTGCAGCAAGGTGGACCAATCCTTTTTGTAGCAAAGGACAAGCCTGGACAAACTCTTATATAAGGAAAAGCACTCCCGAGGACACATGGGAATATCGTCAAGATAGTTTTCATCACGTTCATATGATTCGCGTTTGGTACTTTGATAATTTGATATGTGGGTGGACCAGTGCTTGGGTGCTATTCTTACTTGAACAAGCATCCCACTTATGATTAACCTCTATTGCAGGCATCTGCAACTACAACAAAAGTATTAAGGTAAACCTAACCATAGCATGAAACATATGGATCCAAATCAGCCCCTTATGAAGCAACACATAAACTAGGGTTTAAGCTTCTGTCACTCTAGCAACCCATCATCTACTTATTACTTCCCAATGCCTTCCTCTAGGCCCAAATAATGGTGATGTGTTATGTAGTCGACGTTCACATAACACCACTAGAGGCTAGACAACATACATCTCATCAAAATATCGAACAAATACCAAATTCACATGACTACTAATAGCAAGACTTCTCCTTGTCCTCAGGAACAAACGTAACTACTCACAAAGCATATTCATGTTCATAATCAGAGGGGTATTAATATGCATAAAGGATCTGAACATATGATCTTCCACCAATTAAACCAACTAGCATCAACTACAAGGAGTAATTAACACTACTAGCAACCTACTAGCACCAATCCCGGACTTGAAGACAAGAATCGGATACAAGAGATGGACTAGGGTTTTGAGATGAGATGGTGCTGATGAAGATGTTGATGGAGATTGCCCTCTCCCGATGAGAGGAGCGTTGGTGATGACGATGGCGATGATTCCCCCCCTCCGGAAGGGAAGTTTCCCTGGTAGAACAGCTCTGCCGGAGCTCTAGATTGGATCCGCCAAGGTTCCGCCTCGTGGCGGCGGAGTTTCGTCCTGAAAGGTTGCTTCTTATTTTTTTATCAACAAAAGACTTCATATAGGAGAAGATGGTCATCGGAGAGCCACCAGGGGGCCCACGAGGCAGGGGGGGCGCGCCCTAGGGGGGGGGGGGTGCCCCACCCTCGTGAGAAGGGTGTGGGCCCCCTGGTCTTCATCTTTGGCGAGGATTTTTCATTATTTATTATAAGGTGTTCCGTGGAGTTTCAGGACTTTTGGAGTTGTGCAGAATAGGTCTCTAATATTTGCTCCTTTTCCAGCCCAGAATTCCAGCTACCGGCATTCTCCCTCCTTATGTAAACCTTGTAAAATAAGAGATAATAGCCATAAGTATTGTGACATAATGTGAAATAATAGCCCATAATGCAATAAATATCGATATAAAAGCATGATGCAAAATGGACGTATCAACTCCCCCAAGCTTAGACCTCGCCTGTCCTCAAGCGAAAAGCCGAAATCGATAAATATGTCCACATGTTTAGAGACGAAGGTGTCGATAAAAATAAAATACGGACATGAGGGCATCATGATCATTCTTATAACAACAACTTATATAATTTTTGTCATATGATCTCTAATCCTAGAGTAATAATTCAATCACAATATCAGGTATGAATCGTAAACTTCATTGAAGACTAACAAACTACAATCTCGGTCTTTGAAGCAATTGCAATTTATCATAACACAGGAAAGAGTCAATGTATAAGATCTTTTCAGCAAGTCCACATACTCAACTGTCATATAATCTTTCACAATTGCTAACACTCACGCAATACTTATGGGTATGGAGTTTTAATCGGACAGAGAGAAAGATAGGGGCTTATAGTCTTGCCTCCCAATGTTTTACCTCAAGGGTAATGTCAACAATAATAGTTCATGGAAACTCACATCCAATTAGCCATATATACCAGGATCTTTCCAACATACTGTGCTTGCCAAAGGATAAAGTGTAAAAAGGAAGGGTGAAAATCACCATGACTCTTGCATAAGGTAGAAGATAATGATAAAAGATAGGCCCTTCGCAGAGGGAAGCAGAGGTTGCCATGTGCTTTTATGGTTGGATGCACAAAATCTTAATGCGAAAGAACGTCACTTTATATTGCCCCTTGTGATATGAACCCTTATTATGCAGTCTGTCGCTTTTATTACTTCGACATCACAAGATCGTATAAAGCGTATTTCTCCCACACCAATCAATCATACATATTTAGAGAGCAATTTTTATTGCTTTGCACCGATGACAACTTACTTGAAGGATCTTATTCAATCCATAGTTAGATATGGTGGACTCTCATGGCAAAACTGGTTTAAGGGTATTTGGAAGCACAAGTAGTATCTCTACTTGGTGCAATGAATTTGGCTAGCATGAGGGGGGACGGCAAGCTCAACATGTTGGAGGATCCAAGACAATATAATTTTTCTCAGATGTAAGAAAACAGAACCCATTACGTTGTCTTCCTTGTCCAATGTCAACTCTTTAGCATGTCATATTTTAATGAGTGCTCACAATCATAAAAGATTTCCAAGATAGTATATCTATATGTGAAGACCTCTCTTTCTTTATTACTTCCTATTAATTGCAACGATGACCAAAACTATGCTTGTCAACTCTCAACAACTTTTATTCATCATACTTTTTCTATGTTAGCTCATTACTCTCCATGGGATCCATATGTTCTCTTTGTTTCTTTTTATTTCTTTCTCTTTCCTTTTATTCACTTAGGATCATGGCGAAACAATCAAGCCCATGACTCAACACTAATCTTTATTATATAGCTCATGGACTCGATTACATAGAAGGATAATAAAGCAAAACTCACAACTAGATCATGCCATAAATTTTATTCTACTAGATCAAAATGCTACTAATAAGATCGAACTAAGGAAAACGGTAAAGATAAAAGTGATGGTGATACGATACCGGGGCACTCCCCCAAGCTTGGCAGTTGCCAAGTGGAGTGCCCATACCCAGATACTCAATTCTTCTTTGTTGGAGGAGACGGTGGAGGTGTTGTTGGTGATGCAGGCTTGTCATCCATCTTCCAAGGCATAGGTTCACCATCATAGAAAGATGACCGAGTCTCCAGAATCCTCAAATCTGCAGCCAAACTCATTCTTTTGAATCTATGTTCATACTCACAGTTTTGGTTTTGCAGGTCATAGATTTGGGCTTGGAGGTGCTCGATCTTCTCATATAGCTTGAAGATGGCCTCCTCGGTGTTCTTGGCATCTGGCTTGTAGTTGTTAGTGAACTCCGCGAGCATCATGTGGCTAGCGTTAATTACCTTTGGTCCCTCAGCATTGCGGATGTACAGCAACCCATCATGCATCTCAATGGTTTGAGGGTGTCGCAGCACCTCCACGAGGTAAGGGTTGATGACCTTCTCAAAGAACTTGTCCTTGGAAGCACTTGGGGACATCATGATAATCTAGATCTGTCAGAAAAACAGCTCGAAACAAAAACAGGAGATTTTTTGTGTGATACAGGAATCCAAACCCCCGGGAGATTATATAATGAATTTTTACCGACCAAAATACGTATCGTGCAACAAAACGGAGTCCGGAAGGCACACGAGGTGCTCACGAGGTAGGGGGCATGACCTAGGGGGGTGGGCGCCCTCCACCCTCGTGAGGCCCTCGTGTCCTTCCCGGACTGCTACTTAATTTTCTATTTTTCTAAATATTCCAAAACGGAGAAATATTGCCTTAAAAATTGTTTTGGAGTCAGTTTACTTACCGTACCACATACCTATTCCTTTTCGGAGTCTGAAACGTTCTGGAAAGTATCCCTTATGTGTTCCTTCGGGGTTACGGTTTCAATAATATTGGTTTCAACATTTATGGGATTACCTGAGATATAATGTTTGATTCTTTAACCGTTTACCACCTTCGGATTTGTGCCTTCGAAGTTGTTGATTTTTATGGCACCGGAACGATAGACCTCCTCGATAACATAGGGGCCTTCCCATTTAGGGGGAAGTTTCCCTGCAAAAAATCTTAAACGAGAGTTGTATAGCTGAAAGTGCAACTATCCCTAGGTGGTTTTGGTAATTCATAACAACATATAGCTCATTGAGCTAATGCTATTCCAACATGATTATTTTAGGAAAGCTCAATGATTGGCATGGCATGGATGGTGAAAGTGGAACCCTCAAAATGCTAAGGACAAAGGATTGGCTCAAGCTCAAAAGCTCAAGACTCTTCATTTTATATTTTAGTGATCCAAGATCACATTGAGTCTTTAGGAAAAGCCAATACTGTCAAGGAGGGATGAGGTGTTGCTTAATGAGCCTCTTCCTTCATGTGCTTAGTGATATGCTCCAAAAACCCTCAACTACTTTCCCATATCCACATATGACCTAAACCCTAAGCCAAACTCGGCCCTACCGATTCTTTCAACCCAGCGTCACCGAGTTCCACTTGTCATAGCCACTGCCAAACCGTAGCAAATCGGTTCTACCGATAGGGATCTCGGTCTCACCGAGATGGGATTGCAAACTCTCTGTTTCCCTTTCGTAACTTTTCGGTCTCACCGAAAGAGCGGATCGGTCCCACCGAGATTGCAATGTAAATTCAGTGTTTCCTTTTTGTGACTTTTCGGTCTCACCAAAAGAGCAAATCGGTCCCACCGAGTTTGCCTGACCAACTCTCTGGTTAGCTTATTTCCAAAATCGGTCTCACCGAGTTTGTGTAATCGGTCTCACCGAGATTACGTTATGCCCTAACCCTAAGAAAATCGGTCCTACCGAGTTGCATGTCAGTCCCACCGAAAATCTCTAATGGTCACTAGGTTTACTATTTTGGTCTGACCGAGTTTGTTGATTCAGTCCCACCGAGATTGGTAAATTGTGTGTAACGGTTGGATTTTGTGTGGAGGCTATATATACCCCTCCACCTCCTCTTCATTCGTGGAGAGAGCCATCAGAACACATCTACACTTCCAACTCATATGTTCTGAGAGAGAACCACCTACTCATGTGTTGAGACCACGATATTCCATTCCTACCATATGAATCTTGATCTCTAGCCTTCCCCAAGATGCTTTCCACTCAAATCTTCTTTCCACCAGATCCAAATCCTATGAGAGAGAGTTGAGTGTTGGGGAGACTATCATTTGAAGCACAAGAGCAAGGAGTTCATCATCAACACACCATTTGTTACTTCTTGGAGAGTGGTGTCTCCTAGATTGGCTAGGTGTCACTTGGGAGCCTCCGACAAGATTGTGGAGTTGAACCAAGGAGTTTGTAAGGGCAAGGAGATCGCCTACTTCGTGAAGATCTACCGCTAGTGAGGCAAGTCCTTCGTGGGCGATGGCCATGGTGGGATAGACAAGGTTGCTTCTTCGTGGACCCTTCGTGGGTGGAGCCCTCCGTGGACTCGCGTAACCGTTACCCTTCGTGGGTTGAAGTCTCCATCAACGTGGATGTAGGATAGCACCACCTATCCGAACCACGGGAAAAACATCCATGTCTCCAATTGCATTTGAATTCTCCAAACCCTTCCCTTTACATTCTTGCAAGTTGCATCCTTTACTTTCCGCTGCCAATATACTCTTTGCATGCTTGCTTGAATTGTGTGATGATTGCTTGACTTGTCCTAAAATAGCTAAAATCTGCCAAGAACTAAAATTGGGAAAAGGTTAAGTTTTTATTTGGTCAAGTAGTCTAATCACCCCCCCTCTAGACATACTTTCGATCCTACAATAGCAATACATAACCACCTACATTAAACTCACGCTTTTGTAACCTTTTTGTCATGCCATCTTTTAACCTTTTCTTTAAACAACTTGGCATTTTCATAAGCTTGAGTTCTCCATTCATCAAGTGAGCTAATATCAAATAACCTCTTTTCACCGGCGAGTTTGAAATCATAGTTGAGCTCTTTAATAGCCCAATATGCCTTATGTTCTAGTTCGAGAGGTAAGTGACATGCTTTTCCATATACCATTTTATACGGAGATATACCCATAGGATTTTTATATGCAGTTCTATAGGCCCATAATGCATCATCAAGTTTCCTGGACCAATTCTTTCTAGACCTATTGACAGTCTTTTCCAAAATTAATTTGAGTTCTATATTACTCAATTCCACTTGACCACTAGACTGTGGGTGATACGGAGATGCAATTCTATGATTGACGTCATATTTAGCAAGCATTTTACGGAAAGCACCATGAATAAAATGTGAACCACCATCAGTCATTAAATATCTAGGGACTCCAAACCTCGGAAAAATAACTTCTTTAAGCATTTTAATAGAAGTGTTATGATCAACACTACTAGTTGGAATAGCTTCTACCCACTTAGTAACGTAATCAATAGCAACTAAAATATGTGTATATCCATTAGAGGCAGGAAAAGGTCCCATATAATCAAATCCCCAAACATCAAACGGTTCAATAACAAGTGAATAATTCATAGGCATTTCTTGACGTCTACTAATATTACCAATTCTTTGACATTCATCACAAGATAGGACAAACTTACGGGCATCCTTGAAGAGAGTAGGCCAATAAAAACCACATTGCAATACCTTATGTGCAATTCTATCTCCCGCGTGGTGTCCTCCATAAGTTTCGGAGTGGCACTTGCGTAGGATCTGTTCCTGTTCATGCTCAGGTACACAACGTCTAATAACACCATCTACTCCTTCTTTATAAAGATGTGGGTCATCCCAAAAGTAATGTCTCAAATCATAGAAGAACTTTTTCTTTTGTTGGTATGTGAAGCTAGGTGGTATAAATTTAGCAACTATGTAATTAGCATAATCAGCATACCAAGGGGTACTGTGAGAAGTACTTATGACATTTATTTGTTCATCAGGAAAACTATCATCAATAGGTAGTGGGTCATCAAGAACATTCTCTAACCTAGATAAGTTGTCTGCAACGGGGTTTTCAGCTCCTTTTCTATCAACAATATGCAATCAAATTCTTCTAGCAAGAGAACCCATCTAATAAGTCTAGGTTTAGCATCTTTCTTCTCCATAAGATATTTAATAGCAGCATGATCAGTGTGGATAGTTACTTTAGAATCAACAATATAAAGTCTGAACTTATCACAAGCAAATACAACTGCTAAAAGTTCTTTTTCAGTAGTAGCATAATTTCTTTGAGCATTGTCTAGAGTCTTACTAGCATAATGAATAACATTTAATTTCTTATCAACTCTTTGCCCTAGAATAGCACCTACGGCATAATCACTAGCATCACACATAATTTCAAAGGGTAAATTCCAATCAGGTGGCTGAACAATAGGTGTAGAGACTAATGCTTTCTTAAGTATTTCAAATGCTTCTACACAATCATCATCAAAGACAAACGGTACATCTTTTTGTAATAAATTAGTCAGAGGCCGAGAAATTTTTGAGAAGTCCTTGATGAACCTCCTATAAAATCCGGCGTGACCAAGGAAACTTCTTATACCTTTGATGTCCTTGGGACATGGCATCTTTTCAATAGCATCAACCTTGGCTTTATCAACTTCAATACCTCTTTCAGAAACGTTATGCCCCAAGACAATACCTTCGTTAACCATAAAGTGGCACTTTTCCCAATTCAAGACAAGATTAGTTTCTTCACATCTCTGCAAAACTCGATCAAGATTGCTCAAGCAATCATCAAAAGAAGATCCATAGACAGAAAAGTCGTCCATGAAAACCTCACAAATCTTTTCACAAAAGTCAGAGAATATAGCCATCATGCATCTTTGAAAGGTAGCAGGTGCATTACATAAACCAAAAGGCATAAGTCTATAAGCAAAAGTACCAAAAGGGCATGTAAAAGTAGTCTTTGATTGATCTTTAGCCGACACAGGTATTTGAGAGAAACCAGAATAACCATCTAGAAAGCAGTATTGTGTATGTTTGCATAATCTTTCTAGCATTTGATCGATAAAAGGTAAGTGGTAATGATCTTTCTTAGTAGCCTTATTTAATTTGCGGAAATCAATTACCATCCTATAACCGGTAATAATTCTTGGCGGAATCAATTCATCTTTATCATTTGGGACAACAGTAATACCTCCCTTATTAGGGACACAACGAACATGACTTACCCACTGACTATCAGCAACGGGATAAATTATACCTGCTTCTAGAAGCTTTAGTATTTCTTTTCTTACCACTTCTTTCATTTTAGGATTTAGACGTCGTTGAGGATCATGAACTGGTTTGGCATCTGCCTCCAAATTTATTTTATGTTGACATAGAGTGGGACTAATGCCCTTAAGATCATCAAGAGTATATCCAATAGCAGCACGGTGCTTCTTCAAAGTTTTCAATAATCTTTCTTCTTCATGCTCTTAATGGTTAGCACTAATAATAACATGATATATTTTCTTTTCATCAAGATAAGCATATTTAAGATTATCAAGCAACGGTTTAAGCTCAAACACGGGATCACCCTTAGGTGGAGGAGGATCCCCTAGGATTTCAACAGGAAAATTGTGTTTTAGCATAGGTTCTTGTTTAAAGAATACTTCATCTATTTACCTTTTTTCATTCATAAACATATCATTCTCATGGTCTAGCAAATATTGTTCTAAAGGATCATTAGGAGGTACGGCAATATAAGCAAGACCAATAATTTCATCCTTACTAGGTAATTCTTCTTCACGGTGTTGTTTACTAAATTTAGAGAAATTAAACTCATGAGTCATATCATCCAAGCCAATAGTAACAACATTCTTTTCGCAATCTATCCTAGCATTAACTGTATTCAAGAAGGGTCTACCAAATATAATGGGACAAAAGCTATCTTATGTAGAACTAAGAACAAGAAAATCAGCAGGAAATTTAGTTTCCCTGCACAAGACTTCAACATCTCTAACAATTCCCATTGCTGAAATAGTATCTCTATTAGCAAGTTTAATTGTGACATCAATATCTTCTAACTCAGCAGGTGCAATTTCATGCTTGATTTCTTTATACAAGTCATAAGGTATAACACTAGCACTAGCGCCCATATCACATAAGCCATGATAACAATGATCTCCTATTTTAAGAGAAATAACAGGCACGCCTACCAAAGGTCTATGTTTATCTTTAGCACACAGTTTAGAAATTATAGCACTTTCACCGCAGAACTGAATAACATGCTCATAAATATTATCAGACAAGAGTGAAAGTGCTAGTGATCGACTAGAGGGGGGGGGCGAATAGGCGATTTTTATGGAAGTCTTCAAAACATGTAAGTTTCAAAGACGAACGATAGCAATAAACCTATTACCATGCAGCGGAAGGTAGACTACACTAGGCAAACCATAGTCAAGTATTCAATGAAATGAAGGCACAATGACTAATAGCAGCTAGTCAGTAAGGATCAGGTAGGAAGATATTGTGAAGCCAATCAGAACAAGTAATCACTCAGTGAAGCCGAATGGTGATGCAATCGTACAATGACTTCACAAGGACCAATAGTAAGTAAAGGGAATGGAAGGATGAAACCAGTGACTCGTTGAAGACAATGATTTGTTGGACCAGTTCCAGTTGCTATGACAACTATACGTCTGGTTAGGGAGGCTGAGATTCAACTCAGAAGACATCGTCTTCACCTTATTCCCCTTGAGCTAAGGACACCTAGTCCTCGCTCAATCACTCTGGTAAGTCTTCAAGGTAGACTTCCAAACCTTCACAGACTTCGTTCACCGGCGATCGACAATGACTCTTGGATGCTCAGAACGCGACGCCTAACCGACTGGAGGATTCATAGTCCTCAAGTGCAATAAGTATTCAGATCACACAGACAGGAAGACTTAAGTGATGCCTAACACTCTTTGGCTCTGGGTGTTTAGGGCTTTATCCTCGCAAGGAATTCTCTCTCAAAGGCTTCGAGGTGGGTTGCTCTCAAATGACAAAAGCCATACTCTAACTCTGAGCAGCCAACCATTTATGGTTGTAGGGGGTGGGCTATTTATAGCCACTAGGCAACCCGACCTGATTTGTCTGAAATGACCCTGGGTCACTAGGGAACTGACACGTGTTCCAATGGTCAGATTTCAAACGCACACGACAACCTTACTTGGGCTACAAGCAAGGCTAACTTATCCAACTCTGGACAAGATTTGCTCTCATAGTCTTCACTCGAAGACATAGGATTTTGGTTAAGCATCACTTCAGTCATTCTAACTGGTTCTCTTGGACCCCACTTAACAGTATGGTGGTTCCTATGACTCAACAAAGAAAAACACAGAACGACGAAACTGCAAAGTCTTCGCACTCCATAGTCTTCACGCAATGTCTTCTCTTGTCATAGTCTTCAATGTGAATGTCTTCACATACCACCTTTGACTTCAATGTCTTCATACATTTTTAGGGGTCATCTCTGGTAGGAAAACCGAATGGGACTTCTACCTGTGTTATCCCGCAATTCTCACAAACACATTAGTCCCTCAACTAGGTTTGTCGTCAATACTCCAAAACCAACTAGGGGTGGCACTAGATGCACTTACAATCTCCCCCTTTTTGGTGATTCATGACACACTAGTCGAAGTTTTCAACGGGGAATATAATATGTGAAATTGTAAAGGATAGGGAATTGTCTTCATAAGTTGCAAGGGCTCCCCCTGAAGATGTGCATATAAGTAATTTGCTTTTGGAATGCAAATGCACATGGCAGGTTGTACTTGTGGAGATCCTCTTCAACTTATGATGACAATTCATCATGCATGAAAAGTATGTGAAGATAATGACATGCATAATGAAAAATGGACGTCTGCAAAATGATCTAAGTGCGGAATTTATCGTCGCACATGCGGAATTTATCATCACATCACAGAATTGCAAATAAGTAGCACACGCCCATCGAGTTTAAGTGTTACAACTCAAAGAACCAAATGTATCAAAACGAGAGTTGTAAACACTAGGCAAAGCATAAAGCAACCGCCCATATAGACCCGCTTGAAGACTATCAAACTCAAATGCTTCTCCCCCTTTTGTCAGGAAGGACCAAAAAGGTTTGAAGACATAGAGCATCTACTCGTTCCCATGAGGAGTAGGTGAAGCAGCAAGGTCGTCGGTGTTGTTCGGCGGTGCAGACGAACTCGGGGCAGTGTTGATGCATGCAGAAGTAGGGGGCGGTGAAGTGGCATCATCTTCGTCATCGATCACTCTGGCATTCACAGTTGCCGCGGAGGAAGAGAACTTAGAGTCTTCAAGAGACGGAGTTTGTCGCAGCACAGTCCTTCTTGGAGGTGTGGAGTCAAACTTGAAACGTTCAGAGAAGCCATCCTCTTGAAGATCATCTTCAGAACACATAAGCGTCAGCCCTTTCCATGTACGCCGACAGGTTTCATGGGCAACAAAGGCATTCTTGGTGGCAAGATTGCGAATGCGGTTGACATCCACCAAGAGGCTTTGCATTTGGCGCTTCAGCCAGTCATGATGCCTATCCTGTTTCTGATGAAGGGCAACCAGAAGCTCTCGGTCATTGAGAACACGAGATCGCTTCTTGGGCCGTTGGGCAATGGTGCTTTCAGTGGCTTTAGTGAGGGCATGATGAGGTGCATGTGTAGTACCAACCAGAGGATAAACACGAGTGACTGCTTCAACTCCTTCAATGTTTTGAGAGAAGCTTTGATGCTCAGCATTTTGAAGACTAAGAGGCTCCTTGGTAGGCTCTGGATAGATGGCTTCAACGGACATATCAACGTCAGGCAGAAAGATCTGATGATTGCGAGCAGAGGGCTGATATGAGACAGCTGAGTGTAGTTTGATCAGCCGCATTATCCATGGAGCGTAAAACTTCAAGCCAAAAAGATCAGATCCTGATGCAGCAAGTTGGCGGATGAAGAAGTCTTGTGCATTGAAGCATTTGCCGTGAAGAATATAAAAGACCAAAGTCTTCATTGCACCTTCCAGCTTTGCATGTGGAGAATGTCATTTGATGGGCCAGAGAGTTCGCCTGATAATGTGATAGATAGTGCGTGGAAAATACTCAAGGTCTTCAACAAAGAACTCCTTAGGATATGCAACATCTGGAGGCAAAGGCTTCATCATGCTAAGCATCTGACTCATGTTTGGTTCAGGCTTCTGAAAGATGCTCTCCATGGCTGCACTATGAAGCTGACAACCAGGTTCATAAAGATCTCCAGGAGTGGGCAGACCAGTAAGCTCAATGATATCAAAGGCTTTGGCTTTGTGATGAACAATGTCGGTCATCCACTCAAGGACCCAAGTCTTCGGATTTCTGTTGTAGCCACGAATGTGAAGAGTGGCATAGAATTGGAGCAGCAATTCTTCGTTCCAGTGCTCTTGGTCGGTGACGAACGGCAACAATCCAGACTCTTTGAAGCAATCCAGAGCTTCTTCCGAGCAAGGAAGACCAGTTATGGCTTCAGTATCAAGACGCATATGAGGGAAAATGCGACCTTGATTGTACAGAATGCATGAGTAATAACTTCGCCGCGGATAGCTCCAGAACCGATCAGAAGATATTCTTTCCCTTGAGTAGGGGTTCTTGGCGCGATTGAAGAAGGTGTTGTTTGCTTTGAAGCTGTTGACATTAAAGGATCCGGGTGCTGATGCAGGACCTGGAAACCTGGGCAACCTTGGCATTGGCTTCTGTACCTGAGGTCTGTGCTCAACATGATAGTCAAACTGAGGACCAGCAGCAGGCGCAGGAACAGGAGCAGTTGCATCAATGGCTTCATTGACTTCTGGCACACTGGTTGGTGCAGGCTCCACATTTGCTTCAGCCATGACAACATCATTGGCTTCATTTGTGTTGGTGGTGGCAGCGTCGAGATTCTCAACCTCCACTTGATGAGCTGGAGGGTCGGGCACAGACACGTTGTCCTCGAGAACAACTTCTTCAGTAATGGGGGTTGTAGTGACACATTCTTCTTCTTTTGTGTCGTCGACTGATGCAGCCGGAATGTCTTCAGCAACTTTAGCCTCAGACTCGGAGACATTCATAGTAGGAGTGGCATCTGGAAACAGTTGACGTGTAACAGATTGGTGGGGCACATCTCCTTCTGGAACACTTGAAAGAGGGACTTGATACCTTGGTCCTTTGCAAAGCCTGTGTAACGCTGGCGACGCCGTTGGAGATGGAGTTGGCTGGGCCCCAAAGTCATCTTATTCTTCTTGTCGGGGTGGTGTGACTTGTTGTTGTGGGTGATCAGCCCATGATGCATCCTGTGCAATTGGCGTCAGAGGACGACCTGTTGGGGAACGTTGCAGAAAACAAAAATTTTCCTACAGTTTCACCAAGATCCATCTATGAGTTCATCTAGCAACGAGTGATCGGATGCATCTACATACCTTTGTAGATCGCGAGCGGAAGCGTTCGCCGAACGGACGGCACCTCCGCGTTCAACACACGTACGGAGTGGATGACGTCTCCTTCTTGATCCAGCAAGGGGAAAGGAGAGGTTGATGAAGATCCAGCAGCACGACGGCGTGGTGGTGGACGCAGGGCGTCACAGTAGCAGGGCTTCGCCGTGTACTACAAGGGAGAGGGGTGTAGCAGGGGAGAGGGAGGTGCCAGGGATGCAGGGTCCGGCTGCCCCTCCCTCCCCCCTTCTTATATAGGCTCCCTACGGGGGGGCGCCGGCCCTAGGAGATGGGATCTCCTAGGGGGGGCGGCGGCCAGGGCTGGAGTGGCCCCCAAGGCAAGGTGGGGCGCCCCCCCACCCCTAGGGTTCCAACCCTAGGCGCATGGGGTGGGCCTAGGGGGTGCACCAGCCCACTATGGGCTGGTTCCCCTCCCCACTTTGGCCCATGGGGCCCTCCGGGATGGGTGGCCCCACCCGGTGGACCCCCGGGACCCTTCCGGTGGTCCCGGTACAATACCGGTGATCCCGAAACTTGTCCCGATGGCCGAAACAGCACTTCCTATATATAATTCTTTACCTCCGGACTATTCCGAAACTCCTCGTGACGTCCGGGATCTCATCCGGGACTCTGAACAACATTCGGGTTACTGCATATACATATCTTCACAACCCTAGCGTCACCGAACCTTAAGTGTGTAGACCCTACGGGTTCGGGAGACATGTAGACATGAACGAGATCGCTCTCCGGTCAATAACCAACAGCGGGATCTGGATACCCATGTTGGCTCCCACATGCTCCTCGATGATCTCAACGGATGAACCACGATGTCGAGGATTCAAACAACCCCGTATACAATTCCCTTCATCAATCGGTATGTTACTTGCCCGAGATTCGATCGTCGGTATCCCAATACCTCGTTCAATCTCGTTACCGGCAAGTCACTTTACTCGTACTGTAATGCATGATCCCGTGACCAGACACTTGGTCACTTTGAGCTCATAATGATGATGCATTACTGAGTGGGCCCAATGATACCTCTCTGTCATACGGAGTGAGGAATCCCAGTCTTGATCCATGTCAAAACAACAGACACTTTCGAAGATACTAGTATACCTTTATAGTCACCCAGTTACGTTGTGATGTTTGGTACACCCAAAGCACTCCTACAGTATCCGAGAGTTACATGATCTCATGGTCTAAGGAAAGGATACTTGACATTGGAAAAACTCTAGCAAACGAACTACACGATCTTGTGCTATATTTAGGATTGGGTCTTGTCCATCACATCATTCTCCTAATGATGTGATCTCGTTATCAATGACATCCAATGTCCATAGTCAGGAAACCATGACTATCTGTTGATCAACAAGCTAGTCAACTAGAGGCTTACTAGGGACATGTTGGTGTCTATTATTCACACATGTATTACAATTTCCGGATAACACAATTATAGCATGAATAAAGACAATTATCATGAACAAGGAAATATAATAATAATGCTTTTATTATTGCCTCTGGGGCATATTTCCAACAGTCTCCCACTTGCACTAGAGTCAATAATCTAGTTACATTGTGATGAATCGAACACCCATGGAATTCTGGTGTTGATCATGTTTTGCGCTAGGGAGAGGTTTAGTCAACTGATCTGCTACATTCAGGTCCGTATGTACTTTATAAATATCTATGTCTCGATCTTGAACATTTTCACGAATGGAGTTGAAGCGACGCTTGATGTGCCTTGTCTTCTTGTGAAACATGGGCTCCTTGGCAAGTGCAATAGCTCCAGTGTTGTCACAGAAGAGCTTGATCGGCCCCGACGCATTGGGTATGACTCCGAGGTCGATGATGAACTCCTTCACCCAAATTGCTTCATGTGCTGCCTCCGAGGCTGCCATATACTCCGCTTCACATGTAGATCCCGCCACGACGCTCTGCTTGCAACTGCACCAGCTTACTGCCCCACCATTCAAAATATACACGTATCCGGTGTGTGACTTAGAGTCATCCAGATCTGTGTCAAAGCTAGCGTCAACGTAACCCTTTATGATGAGCTCTTCGTCACCTCCATAAACGAGAAACATTTCCTTAGTCCTTTTCAGGTACTTCAGGATATTCTTGACCGCTGTCCAGTGTTCCTTGCCGGGATTACTTTGGTACCTTCCTACCAAACTTACGGCAAGGTTTACATCAGGTCTGGTACACAGCATGGCATACATAATAGAACCTATGGCTGAGGCATAGGGGATGACACTCATCTCTTCTATATCTTCTGCCGTGGTCAGACATTGAGCTGAGCTCAATTTCACACCTTGCAGCACAGGCAAGAACCCCTTCTTAGACTGATCCATATTGAACTTCTTCAATATCTTATCAAGGTATGTGCTTTGTGAAAGACCTATGAGGCGTCTTGATCTATCTCTATAGATCTTGATGCCTAATATATAAGCAGCTTCTCCAAGGTCCTTCATTGAAAAACTCTTATTCAAGTAGGCCTTAATGCTGTCCAAGAGTTCTATATCATTTCCCATCAAAAGTATGTCATCTACATATAATATGAGAAATGCTACAGAGCTCCCACTCACTTTCTTGTAAACGCAGGCTTCTCCATAAGTCCGTGTAAACCCAAACGCTTTGATCATCTCATCAAAGCAAATGTTCCAACTCCGAGATGCTTGCACTAGCCCATAAATTGAGCGTTGGAGCTTGCACACCTTGTTAGCATTCTTAGGATCAACAAAACCTTCCGGCTGCATCATATACAATTCTTCCTTAAGGAAACCACTAAGGAATGCCGTTTTGACGTCCATTTGCCATATTTCATAATCATAGAATGCGGCAATTGCTAACATGATTCGGCGGACTTTAGCTTCACTACCGGTGAGAAAGTCTCATCGTAGTCAACCCCTTGAACTTGTCAATAACCCTTAGCGACAAGTCGAGCTTTATAGATGGTCACATTACCATCCGCGTCTGTCTTCTTCTTAAAGATCCATTTATTCTCTATGGCTCGCCGTTCAACGGGCAAGTCAGTCAAATTCCATACTTCATTTTCATACATGGATCCTATCTCGGATTCCATGGCTTCTAGCCATTTGTCGGAATCCGGGCCCGCCATCGCTTCTTCATAGTTCCAAGGTTCACCGTTGTCTAACAACATGATTTCCAAGACAAGGTTGCCGGACCACTCTGGTGCGGAACGTGTCCTTGTGGACCTATGAATTTCAGTAGGAGCTTGATCAGAAGTATCTTGATCATCATCATTAACTTTCTCTCTAGTCGGTGCAGGCACCTCAGGAACATTTTCTTGAGTTGCGCCCTCTTACGGTTCAAGAGGTAATACTTCATCAAGTTCTACTTTCCTCCCACTTACTTCTTTCGAGAGAAACTCCTTCTCTAGAAAGGATCCATTCTTGGCAACAAAGATCTTGCCTTCGGATCTGAGGTAGAAGGTATACCCAATAGTTTCTTTAGGGTATCCTATGAAGACGCATTTTTCCGACTTGGGTTCGAGCTTTTCAGGTTGAAGTTTCTTGACATAAGCATCGCATCCCCAAACTTTCAGAAACGACAGCTTTGGTTTCTTCCCAAACCATAATTCATACGGTGTCGTCTCAACGGATTTCGATGGAGCCCTATTTAAAGTGAATGCGGCAGTCTCTAAAGCATAGCCCCAAAAAGATAGCGGTAAATCGGTAAGAGACATCATAGACCGCACCATATCTAATAGAGTGCGATTACGATGTTCGGACACACCATTACGCTGAGGTGTTCCAGGCGGCGTGAGTTGTGAAACTATTCCACATTTTCTTAAGTGTGTGCCAAATTCGTGACTCAAGTATTCTCCTCCATGATCTAATCGTAGGAACTTGATTTTCCTGTCACGTTGATTTTCAACCTCACTCTGAAATTCCTTGAACTTTTCAAAGGTCTCATACTTGTGTTTCATCAAATAGATATACCCATATCTACTCAAGTCATCAGTGAGGGTGAGAACATAACGATAGCCACCGCGAGCCTCAACACTCATTGGACCGCACACATCAGTATGTATGATTTCCAATAAGTTGGTTGCTTGCTCCATTGTTCCTGAGAACGGAGTCTTGGTCATTTTACCCATGAGGCATGGTTCGCACGTGTCAAATGATTCATAATCAAGAGACTCTAAAAGTCCATTTGCATGGAGCTTCTTCATGCGTTTGACACCTATGTGACCAAGGCGGCAGTGCCACAAGTATGTGGGACTATCATTATCAACCTTACATCTTTTGGTACTCACACTATGAATATGTGTAGCATTACGCTCGAGATTCATTAAGAATAAACCATTCACCATTGGAGCATGACCATAAAACATATCTCTCATATAAATAGAACAACCATTATTCTCGGATTTAAACGAGTAGCCATCTCGTATCAAATGAGATCCTGATACAATGTTCATGCTCAAACTTGGCACTAAATAACAATTATTAAGGTTCAAAACTAATCCCGTAGGTAAATGAAGAGGCAGCGTGCCGACGGCGATCACATCGACCTTGGAACCATTCCCGATGCGCATCGTCACCTCGTCCTTCGCCAGTCTCCGCTTATTCCGCAGCTCCTCCTTTGAGTTACAAATGTGAGCAACTGCACCGGTATCAAATACCCAAGAGCTACTACGAGTACTGGTAAGGTACACATCAATTACATGTATATCACATATACCTTTTGTGATGCCGACCTTCTTGTCCGCTAAGTATTTGGGGCAGTTCCGCTTCCAGTGACCACTTCCCTTGCAATAAAAAACACTCAGTCTCGGGCTTGGGTCCATTCTTTGGCTTCTTCCCGACAGCTTGCTTGCCAGGCGCGGCAACTCCCTTGCCGTCCTTCTTGAAGTTCTTCTTACCCTTGCCTTTCTTGAACTTAGTGGTTTTATTCACCATCAACACTTGATGTTCCTTTTTGACTTCTACCTCTGCTGATTTCAGCATAGCAAATACTTCAGGAATGGTCTTTTCCATCCCCTGCATATTGAAGTTCATCACAAAGCTCTTGTAGCTCGGTGGAAGCGACTGAAGGATTCTTTCAATGACCGCGTCATCCGGGAGATTAACTCCCAGCTGAGTCAAGCGGTTATGCAACCCAGACATAGTGAGTATGTGCTCACTGACAGAACTGTTTTCCTCCATCTTACAGCTGAAGAACTTGTCGGAGACTTGATATCTCTCGACCCGGGCATGAGCTTGAAAAACCATTTTCAGCTCTTCGAACATCTCATATGCTCCGTGTCTCTCAAAACGTTTTTGGAGCCCCGGCTCTAAGCTGTAAAGCATGCCGCACTGAACGTGGGAGTAGTCATCGGTGCGTGCCTGCCAAGCATTCATAACGTCTTGTTCTGCAGGGAGAACAGGTGCATCACCCAGCGGTGCTTGTAGGACATAATCTTTCTTGGTAGCTATGAGGATGATCCTTAGGTTCCGGACCCAGTCCGTGTAATTGCTGCCATCGTCTTTCAGCTTGGTTTTCTCTAGGAACAGATTGAAGTTGAGGACTACGTTGGCCATTTGATCTACAAGACATATTGTAAATATTTTAGACTAAGTTCATGATAACTAAGTTCATCTAATCAAATTACTCAATGAACTCCCACTTAGATAAACATCCCTCCAGTCATCTAAGTATAACATGATCCGAGTTAACTAGGCCGTGTCCGATCATCACGTGAGACGGACTAGTCAACATCGGTGAACATCTTCATGTTGATCGTATCTTCTATACGACTCATGCTCAACCTTTCGGTCTTCTGTGTTCCGAGGCCATGTCTGTACATGCTAGGCTCGTCAAGTCAACCTAAGTGTTTGCATGTGTAAATCTGTCTTACACCCGTTGTATGTGAACGTTAGAATCTATCTCACCCGATCATCACGTGGTGCTTCGAAACAATGAACTGTCGCAACGGTGCACAGTTAGGGGGAACACTTGCTTGAAATTATTATGAGGGATCATCTTATTTACTACCGTCGTTCTAAGTAAACAAGATGCAAAAACATGATAAACATCACATGCAATCAAATAATAAAAGTGACATGATATGGCCAATATCACATAGCTCCTTTAATCTCCATCTTGGGGCTCCATGATCATCTTGTCACCGGCTTGACACCATGATCTCCATCATCGTGTCTTCATGAAGTTGCTCGCCAACTATTACTTCTACTACTATGGCTAACGCGTTTAGCAATAAAGTAAAGTAATTTACATTGTGTTTCCCAATGACACGCAGGTCATATAAAAAAAATAAAGACAACTCCTATGGCTCCTGCTGGTTGTCATACTCATCGACATGCAAGTCGTGATTCCTATTACAATAGCATGAACATCTCATACATCACATATAGATCATTCATCATTCATCACAACTTTGGCCATATCATATCACAAAGCACTTGCTGCAAAAACAAGTTAGACGTCCTCTAATTGTTGTTGCAAGTTTTACGTGGCTGAAATAGGGTTCTAGCAAGAATGTTTTCTTACCTATGTGAAAGCCACAACGTGATTTGTCAACTTCTATTTACCCTTCATAAGGACCCTTTTCATCGAATCCGCTCCAACTAAAGTGGGAGAGACAGACACCCGCCAGCCACCTTATGCAACTAGTGCATGTTAGTCGGTGGAACCGGTCTCACGTAAGCGTACGTGTAAGGTTGGTCCGGGCCGCTTCATCCCACAATACCGCAGAAGCAAGATAAGACTAGTAGCGGCAAGAAAGTTGACAACATCTACGCCCACAACAAATTGTGTTCTACTCGCGCAAGAAAAACTACGCATTGACCTAGCTCATGATGCCACTGTTGGGGAACGTTGCAGAAAACAAAAAATTTCCTACGGTTTCACCAAGATCCATCTATGAGTTCATCTCGCAACGAGTGATCGGATGCATCTACATACCTTTGTAGATCGCGAGCGGAAGCGTTCACTAGAACGTGGATGACGGAGTCGTACTCGCCGTGATTCAAATCACCGATGACCAAGCGCCGAACGGACGGCACCTCCGCGTTCAACACACGTACGGAGCGGATGACGTCTCCTCCTTCTTGATCCAGCAAGGGGAAAGGAGAGGTTGATGAAGATCCACCAGCACGACGGCGTGGTGGTGGATGCAGGGCGTCACAGTAGCAGGGCTTCGCCGTGTACTACGAGGGAGAGGGGTGTAGCAGGGGAGAGGGAGGCGCCAGGGATGCAGGGTCCGGCTGCCCCTCCCTCCCCCTTCTTATATAGGCCCCTAAGGGGGGGGAGGGCGCCGGCCCTACGATATGGGATCTCCTAGGGGGGGCGGCGGCCAGGGCTGGAGTGGCCCCCAAGGCAAGGTGGGGCGCCCCCCACCCCTAGGGTTCCAACCCTAGGCGCATGGGGTGGGCCTAGGGGGTGCACCAGCCCACTATGGGCTGGTTCCCCTCCCCACTTTGGCCCATGGGGCCCTCCGGGATGGGTGGCCCCACCCGGTGGACCCCCGGGACCCTTCCGGTGGTCCCGGTACAATACCGGTGATCCCGAAACTTGTCCCGATGGCCGAAACAGCACTTCCTATATATAATTCTTTACCTCCGGACTATTCCGAAACTCCTCGTGACGTCCGGGATCTCATCCGGGACTCTGAACAACATTCGGGTTACTGCATATACATATCTTCACAACCCTAGCGTCACCGAACCTTAAGTGTGTAGACCCTACGGGTTCGGGAGACATGTAGACATGACCGAGATCGCTCTCCAGTCAATAACCAACAGCGGGATCTGGATACCCATGTTGGCTCCCACATGCTCCTCGATGATCTCATCGGATGAACCACGATGTCGAGGATTCAAACAACCCCGTATACAATTCCCTTCATCAATCAGTATGTTACTTGCCCAAGATTCGATCGTCGGTATCCCAATACCTCGTTCAATCTCGTTACCGGCAAGTCACTTTACTCGTACTGTAATGCATGATCCCGTGACCAGACACTTGGTCACTTTGAGCTCATAATGATGATGCATTACCGAGTGGGCCCAGTGATACCTCTCCGTCAAACGGAGTGACGAATCCCAGTCTTGATCCATGTCAACCCAACAGACACTTTCGGAGAGACCCGTAGTATTCCTTTATAGTCACCCAGCTACGTTTTGACGTTTGGTACACCCAAAGCACTCCTACGGTATCCGGGAGTTACATGATCTCATGGTCTAAGGAAAGGATACTTGACATTGGAAAAACTCTAGCAAACGAACTACACGATCTTGTGCTATGTTTAGGATTGGGTCTTGTCCATCACATCATTCTCCTAATGATGTGATCTCCTTATCAATGACATCCAATGTCCATAGTTAGGAAACCATGACTATCTGTTGATGAACGAGCTAGTCAACTAGACGCTTACTAGGGACCTGTTGGTGTCTATTATTCACACATGTATTACGATTTCCGGATAACACAATTATAGCATGAATAAAGACAATTATCATGAACAAGGAAATATAATAATAATGCTTTTATTATTGCCTCTAGGGCATATTTCCAACACGACCAATGCTGATGAGTTCGCTGTGCATAAGCACAGGCGATGATACCAGTTGGTGCTCGATCTGAGGAAGAACTACATCATCTTCAACATTGTCGTGGTGACCAATGTCTTCAGCAGCAGTGGGATCAACTGCTGGAATGTCTTCAGCTTCATGAGCCTCTATGGAAGCAGGCTCATGGACAATCAGTTGGTGCTCTTGTTGTGCAGATGCAGGGCAAACCATGGAGATAGGTTCAACAACTAAGGGCTCTGTGGGAGCAGCCCGATACTTCTTGGTCTTGCGCTTCTTCTTGGAGGGAGCGGACTCAGAGGCTTCAGGATGTTTCCTCTTTCTCGCTTCAGCCTCAGCATGCCTCATCTTCTTCAGTTCTGAAGCGGTTGACCTGACCTTTGGCTTCGAGCCGGTCATGCTGGTTGGGAAGACAATGGGATGTGCTTCCTGCCTTGGGGCTTTGGGTTCGGCCGCAGCTGGCTTCTTCTTCTTCTTTGCAGCCATCCTGGGATCAATGCCAGGACGACCAAGAGCCTTGCGCTTCTCAGCCTCATTGTAGGCTTGCACACACTTGTCAGCCAGGCTCTTCATGCGCTCACGAGAACCTTGAGCTTCTTCACGCTTCTTGAGAAAGGCTTCTTTGAGCTCGTGCAGCATGATCTTGAATTTCTTAACCTCTTGAATGCTGAGCTTGGCCATGTGCTTCTTGAATTGAGCTTTCTCAAAGTCAATCTTTTTCTTCAGTTTGATGATGTGCTGAGCTAGAGCTAGCTCTAAAGCAATGGCGCCAGTGAAGGCGACACTGAGGCCAATTGGAAGTTGGAGATCATCAAAGCTGAGGTTGGGCGTGTCAAACCACTCATCGGTGAAGTTATGGATGATTGCCACATCAAAGAGAGGCAAATCATTGAAGATTTCTGCATCTTCTTTGCTCTTGATCAGTTTCTCAAGAGCGTCATCTGCAAGATCTTCATCGCTGGACAGATCAATAGCGTCGTTGCGCAGAATTGCAGCAGCAGTCAGTTTTTGGCTGGTGTGTTGCAAAGGCATCTTTACTTTCGAGGGCTTGGAGATGCGTGACAAATCTTCAGACTGCACACTGTCTTCAGGAGGTGCAGTAGCTAGTGGCTTCACCCGTGAGAATTTTGGTGCTGAGGCAGGCTTTGAAGCTTTAGGCTGCTTCAGATTCTTTAGCTTCGGCGGTGCAGGCGCTTCATCAGATTCAGCGTCATCTGCAGGCTCATCCATGGCTGTCCCTTGAACCATGATATGAGTGATGAGACCTTCCAGGTTGTAGAAGGGCCCAACAAGATTGGGTTCAGCTTCGCGGGTGCCATCGGCATGGGGAGCAGAGGGACCAGGGTTGAAGTCTAGTCCCAATGACTTCTTGTTCTGCTTCGCCGAATTCTGGGCAAATTGGAAGTTGCGCTTGAACAGATTGTCGTCACGACACCATAGCAATGACGATGGGTCAGCATCCGCAGGCTGTGGTCCACGGACCATGCAGGGATAGAAGCCTTGTTCAATGGCTTCATCTCTGGACCTGGGTTGAAGATTTCTGTATAGGATGTCTCCCCATGGTCGCTTGATGGCATTCTTCTCAGCATATTCCTTGGTCACAAACCTGTACTTGAACCACTGTTCTGCCCAGTATCATCGAATCCATTGGATTCGTGTCTTGCGCTGATTGTAATCCTCTTCTAGATCTGTCTTGTACAGCTCTGAGAGGTCATCGGGCAGATCTCTTGATGTTTCACCTCGACGCTTTCTGCCACCCTTCCTTACTTATTTCTCTATAGCCATGAACTTTAAACTGAATGGCTTCAACACGTTCAAAGGCTTCAAAGGCTTTCGCTTGCTGGACGAACTGGAACTGGCTTCGGGAGAATTTATATGATGCTGTAAGAATTCTGCAAATGAATGCAGACTATGAGAACCAAGGGATTCTCCCACGGACATGTACCTGTGATAGCATTAAGGTCCGAGGGAAGGGGAAGAGGTCATATGCATTCTCAGAAGATTTTGAAGATAAATCAGTTTAGAAGACATTGACCTCAACGTGCGAAGACATTCACTCATAGAGAAAGAGTTGGTTCCAGATTTGTACGAATCCATGGATCAATACAAGTGAGGAATCTAACTACTTTGTGAAGCATAAGTGAACATACTAGGCATATTATGAGATGCAGTATGAAATAGATCTAACTTGTGTGAATAGAAACTTCTTGTGGCAGAAAGTGATGAATCTATATGATCAAAGGGGCCATAAAAAGGAAGTTTTATTTACCACATGAAGAACTGCTAGACGGAGAGGGAGATGAGGCCGAGCAGTTCGATCATCCGTGCCCTAACTTGGCGACGGAGGACACCTACGGCGACGGCGGAGAAGACGATGTCCGCGGCCGGCGTGAAGACGGCGTCCGAGAGGTCGCGATAGCTAAGCGCTTCGCCCCCAGCGTCGTCAAGGGCTAGCGGTGGCGCTAGGGTTTGTGCGAGAGTGGAAGAAAGGATAATGACTGTGGTGAGGCATGTATTTATAGGGACAGGGACGGCATAGTGTTATTACACAGGTGCCCCTGGCGATTCCCATCTGAAGGACACGTGGCCATCATGCAACATAGCGGAGATTTTTCCACGTTCCCACGCATGCCTGGATTTTCGGGTGGTCGTTCCCACTTCTCTGGCTTTCAGGTGAAGGAATTAGCATTGAAAGCGGACTTAATGTTTGTCTTTGTATCTTCTGCTGACAAGGACGCAGAGAAGACATTCAAAAGTTTCAAGAGAATGCATATGATTTGGAGAGATAGAGTTTGAGATAGAAAGCATAGAGAGGTTAGGGTTCGATCACATTCACTTAGTTCAAAAGTTTCAACAAGAAGACATAGCTATAAGTGAATGCTGTAGAGGACAGAACACTAGTATATATGTATATATAGTCAACATAGTGAAGATAATCATGAAGACATGTTGAGATTGAAGCCAAACCAAATGTGAAGACATAGCAAATGTAACGCATGGGTGAAACACTTCAAACAGAGGAATTTGGTGGTGGCGTTACCCACCGTATAGGAAGTATTAGACCCAGACACAGCGCACAATTATCGTGGTGCTCCGAAGTCGAATTCCACATTAATGTATTCACACTTAGAATGTATGTCTTCATTGATTGAAGATATACTTTACTTCGTGTGTTGCACATCTAAGTCATCAATATGCATAAGTGTTAGGATGTGTGCCTGATCACAGGACATTGGAGGATTCCAAGATATTTAGCTCACACCGTAACTTGCAAAATCTCTTCTCATCCAAGGGCTTGGTGAAGATATCTACCAATTGCTCTTCAGTGTTGATGTGTATGATATCAATATCTTCCTTCAAACATGATCTTTGAGAAAGAGATGACGAATTTCAATGTGCTTTGTCTTCGAGTGCTGAACTGGGTTGTTGGCAATCTTGATGGCGCTTTCGTTGTCGCAGTAGAGTGGCACTTGCTTCAGACGAATGCCATAGTCTTTGAGTGTTTGCTTCATCCACAGAAGCTGAGCGCAGCAAGATCTAGCAGCAATGTATTCAGATTCAGCAGTGGAGAGAGATACACAGTTCTGCTTCTTTGAAGACCAACATACAAGTGATCGTCCCAGAAAATGACATGTGCCTGATGTAGACTTGCGATCCACCTTGTCACCAGCATAATCAGCATCCGAGAATCCAACCAGATCAAACTCTGAGCCCTTGGGATACCATAATCCTATTGTTGGGGTGTGAGCCAAATATTGAAGAATTCGCTTCACGGCTAAATGATGCGATTCCTTTGGTGCCGCTTGGAATCGAGCACACATGCAAACACTAAGCATATTATCTGGCCTAGATGCACATAGATAAAGTAAAGACCCAATCATGGAGCGGTATACCTTTTGATCGAACTCTTTACCATTGTCGTCGGGACCCAGATGATGTTTGGCTGGCATTGGAGTTGTGAAGCCTTTGTAGTCTTGCATACCAAATTTCTTCAGGCAATCTTTGAGATACTTCTCTTGTGATATGAAGATGCCGTTGCGTTGCTGACGTATTTGAAGACCAAGGAAGAACTTCAGCTCACCCATCATGGACATCTAATATTGCTCTTGCATCATATATCCAAACTCGTCAGTGTATTTCTGATTGGTGCAGCCGAAGATAATGTCATCCACATATATTTGGCACACAAACAGTTCACCATCATATGTCTTTGTGAAGAGAGTGGGGTCGAAGGAACCAGGTTTGAAGCCTTTGCTCTTCAGGAAGTATTTGAGTGTGTCATACCAAGCCCGAGGGGCTTGTTTGAGGCCATACCGTGCCTTGTTGAGCTTGTACACCATGTCAGGATGTTTTGGATCTTCAAAGCCACGCGGTTGTGCAACATACACTTCTTCTTCAATCTTGCCATTGAGAAAAGCGCTCTTCACATCCATTTGATACAGAAGAATATTATGATGATTTGCATAAGCCAGCAGTATGCGCATGGCTTCAAGTCTGGCCACAGGAGCAAATGTTCCATCGAAGTCAATCCCTTCAACTTGAGTGTAACCTTGAGCAACGAGACGAGCTTTGTTTCTAACAACTTGACCATGCTCATCTTGCTTGTTGCGATATATCCATTTGGTGCCTATTATATTGTGCTTGCAAGGGTCAGGATGCTTAACCAGTTCCCATACATTATTCAGCTCAAACTGTTGAAGCTCTTCTTGCATAGCTTGAATCCATTCAGGTTCCATGAAGGCTTCTTCAACTTTCTTGGGTTCAGATATTGAGACGAATGCGAAGTGCCCACAGAAATTTGCTAGCTGTGTTGCCCTTGAACGAGTGAGTGGACCTGGTGCATTGATGCTATCAATTATTCTCTCAATCTGTACTTCATTTGCAACACGAGGATGTATAGGACGAAGATTTTACTCTTGCTGATCATTGTCATCGTTAGAGTGATTGTCTTCTGGCTGAGCATTGTCTTCAGGTTGATCAGGTGCGGAGATGATAAGTTCCTCTTCAGGCCGAGCTTCAGACGGTATGATTTCTCCAGTTCCCATAAGTTTGATTGATTCACTGGATGGAACTTCATCTAGCACATTTGGCAGGTGCTCTCTTTGTGAGCCATTCATCTCATCAAACCGCACGTCCACCGTTTCTACCACTTTATAGTGAAAAAGGTTGAAGACTCTGTAAGAGTGCGAATCCTTTCCATATCCAAGCGTAAAACCCTCATGTGCTTTTGGTGCAAATTTTGAAGTGTGATGTGGATTCTTGATCCAGCACCTGGCCCCAAATACTCTGAAGTAACTAACATTCGGCTTCTTGCCAGTAAGGAGCTCATAGGATGTCTTGTTCAGAAGCTTGTGAAGATAAACACAGTTGATGATATGGCATGCAGTATCAATGGCTTCAGGACAGAATTTTCTTGGAGTCTTGTATTCATCAAGCATCGTCCGGGCCATCTCAATAAGTGTTCTCTTCTTGCGTTCGACGACGCCATTCTACTGTGGCGTGTACGGAGCTGAGAATTCATGTGTGATGCCTAAGGTATCAAGATATGTATCTAGGCTAGTGTTCTTGAATTCAGTGCAATTGTCACTTCTGATGTGCTTTATCTTGGCGCCATAGTTGTTCATTGCTCGATTGGCGAAGCGTCTGAAGACATCCTGCACTTCAGTCTTGTAGAGGATTATATGCACCCAAGTATATCTTGAATAATCATCAACAATGACAAAGCCATAGAGACAAGCAGTAGTAGTAAGAGTTGAGTAATGAGTGGGACCGAAAAGATCCATGTGGAGCAGTTCGAAGGGTTGAGTCATTGTCATGATTGTCTTTGAGGGATGCTTGGCCCTCGTCATCTTTCCTGCTTCACAGGCACCGCATAAGTGATCCTTCTTGAACTTGATGCCCTTGATGCCTATGACATGCTTCTTCCTTGCAAGGGTGTGGAGGTTCCTCATGCCAGGATGCCCTAGCCTCCGATGCCAGAGCCAACATTCAGAAGCTTTTGCTAGAAGACATACGACAAGTTGTGGTCCTGCTGAGAAATCATGTTTAAATCGCAAAGCATTGAGACAGACATTAATTTGAAACCAAGGGATTCAACAAGCATGACTTTATCCATGTGTTGATCTTTTGAGGTTGCAACTCTACCTAGACCCAATACCTTGCTTTTACCAGTGTCATCAAATGTGATGTGACTTTTGTCAGATGGACGTAAAGTTGAGTCCACGAGAAGGCTTAGCTTGCCGGTCATGTGATTGGTACACCCACTATCAATAATCCATTCTAAAGCTGCTGGTGTCGTACCCTACAGTGCAGTTATGGGGTTAGGCTTCACGAAGAGAACTGTGAAGCAAAAACATTTGACAAACCAGTGGATTCTTAAAGCTTAGATCGAGATTAGGACTGATAGGGCAAGTAGCAAGCGATTCAGGAACAAATTACATAATAAGACCATTTGGGCATTTGATCTTGCGCCCTACAAGATGTTTAAGGTCCCCAGCAATAGCGTTAGATGATTTTGGTTTTCGTCTGGAGACCTTTCCCTGCAAAAGAGAGTTAAGCTTTCTTAGCCACCCACATCTTCAAGGGTGGCTTCGAAGCAATGAGTCTAAGTGCAGCATCTGAGAACTTTGGCTTTGGAGCCCTAGCAAAAAGTCTTGCAGGTGGACAATAGTACTCATAAGAATAAGCAGAATAGTTCTTGGTCTTATGAACATGGCGGTTTGATGAACCACGCTCATATTCATAGGCCTGAGTATGACTTCCCTGCAAAACATTTGCGTTAGTGCGACTCAGGTGAGTCCTCTGTCTGTATGAAGCCTTTGGACCGTATGAAGCCTGTGGTCTGGGGTTTGTCTTCTTCACCTGTGGTGTCATGATGACATTCACAGGAAGATTCTCCAAACACCTTTTCGGTACCCAGATCTTCTTCATAGGCGGTCCATTCCTGCAGTTAGTACCAATATACCTGGCAAACACTTCACCATTCTGATTCTTAAACAGTTTATAGTTTGCATCAAAGGATTCATCAATAACAATGGGATTAGCACAAGTGAAGCCAGATAGGGTGGATGGATCCGCTGAAGGTTCCTTTGCAGCAACCCATGTGGTTTTGGGGTACTGCTCAGGTTTCCAGTAAGAGCTATCAACATTCATTTTCCTTTCGAACCCAACACCCTCTTTCCTAGGGTTTCGGTTCAGGATCTGCCTTTTGAGGACATCACATAGTGTCTGATGCCCTTTGAGACTTTTGTACATCCCTGTTTCAAGCACTGTCTTCAACCTGGCATTCTCATCAGCAATAGCAGTGGTATCCTCAGTAGAGGGGTTAGTTGCCACATCAACAGTTGAAGATATTGCAACAGTAGCAGCAGTAGAACATTCAGCAACAGAAGTAGCATTATCACGCTCAATGCATTTAAGACATAGTGGTTCAAATCCTTCCTGAGCTGAACTGATCTATTTGGCGTGAAGTGACTCGTTTTCCTTTTGAAGATCTTCATGAGCCGCTCTCAATTTCTCAAGATCTTGCTTCCTTTGAAGATAATCATAGGAAAGCCTTTCATGAGTTGTTGAGAGCGTTTCATGACGACTTTCAAGTTCCTCATACTTAACGTGAAGATTTTTTATGTCTTCAATTAAGGACTGAGATCGAGTCATTTCAGCGTCTAACTGATCATCGCTTTTGTCTATCAGTTTTTGAATGTGTTCCTTTGCTTTCTGTTGTTCAGTCGCAATTTTAGCAAGTGTTTTGTAGCTGGGTTTGGAACCACAATCAGAGTCATCGTCACTAGATGTTTGATAGTGAGTAGTGCGTGTGTTTACCTTGGCACCGCGTGCCATGAAGCAGTAGGAAGGAGCGGAGTAGTCCTTGTCATTTGCATCGGTGTCGGTGATGAAGTCATTGTCTTCAGTGTTGAAGATGGACTTGGGAACGTATGCTATAGCCAGACTCGCAACGCCAGAATCGGACTCCTCCTCACACCCCACCTCCGCCTCCTCAGAAGCAGACTCCTCCTCAGAATGCATTTCCTTGCCAACAAACGCACGTGCCTTGCCAGATGAGCTCTTCTTGTGTGATGAAGACCTTGAGGAAGACTTGGAAGAAGACTTTGAGTGTTTCTTCTTCTTCTTGTCGTCAGAGTCATACTCCTTGCTCTTCTTCTTCTTCTTCTTGTTCTCATTGTCCCACTGTGGACACTCAGAGATGTAGTGGCCAGGTTTCTTGCACTTGTGACATGTTCTCTTCTTGTAGTCGTGAGCAGAAGCTTCATCATTCCTTGAGCTTGATCGTGAAGACTTTCTGAAGCCTTTCTTCTTGGTGAATTTTTGGCACTTCTTCACAAGCATAGCAAGCTCCTTTCCAATGTCTTCAGGATCATCAGAACTGCTGTCAGATTCTTCTTCAGATGAGGAGACAACTTTTGCCTTCAAGGCACGAGTTCGCCCATAGTTGGGACCGTAGATGTCTCTTTTCTCAGAAAGCTGAAATTTGTGTGTGTTGAGCCTCTCAAGTATGTCAGACGGATCGAGTGTCTTGAAATCAGGACATTCTTGAATCATTAGGGCTAGGGTGTCAAACAAACTGTCAAGTGATTTCAGGAGTGTCTTGACGACTTCATGCTTGGTGATCTCAGTGGCGCCGAGGGCTTGAAGCTCATTTGTGATGTTAGTGAGTCGATCAAACGTGAGCTCGACATTCTCATTGTCATTTCCCTTGAAGCGGTTGAATAGGTTGCGAAGGACACTGATTCTCTGATCTCTCTGGGTTGAGACGCCTTCGTTGACCTTGCAGAGCTAGTCCCAGACTAGCTTAGATGTTTCCAAAGCACTCACGCGGCCATACTGTCCTTTGGTCAGATGATCACAGATGATATTCTTGGCAGTAGAGTCCAGTTGAATGAACTTCTTGACATCAGCAGCAGTGACACCTTCTCCAGCCTTGGGAACGCCGTTCTTGACGACATACCATAGGTCGACATCAATGGCTTCAAGATGCATGCGCATCTTATTCTTCCAGTAGGGATATTCAGTTCCATCAAAGACGGGGCATGCAACGGAGACTTTAATTATCCCTGTAGTCGACATAGTTAAAACTCCAGATGGTTAAACCGAATCACACAGAACAAGGGAGTACCTTGCTCTGAAACCAATTGAAAGTGCTAGTGATCGACTAGAGGGGGGGTGAATAGGCGATTTTTATGGAAGTCTTCAAAACATGTAAGTTTCGAAGACAAATGATAGAAATAAACCTATTACCATGCAGCGGAAGGTAGACTACACTAGGCAAACCATAGTCAAGTATTCAATGAAGTGAACACACAATGACTAATAGCAGCTAGTCAGTAAGGATCAGGTAGGAAGATATTGTGAAGCCAATCAGAACAAGTAATCACTCAGTGAAGCCGAATGGTGATGCAATCGTACAATGACTTCACAAGGACCAACAGTAAGTAAAGGGAAGGGAAGGATGAAACCAGTGATTCGTTGAAGACAATGATTTGTTGGACCAGTTCCAGTTGCTGTGACAACTGTACGTCTGGTTAGGGAGGCTGAGATTCAACTCAGAAGACCTCGTCTTCACCTTATTCCCCTTGAGCTAAGGACACCCAGTCCTCGCCCAATCACTCTGGTAAGTTTTCAAGGTAAACTTCCAAACCTTCACAGACTTTGTTCACCGGCGATCCACAATGACTCTTGGATGCTCAGAACGCGACGCCTAACCGGCTGGAGGATTCACAGTCCTCAAGTGCAATAAGTCTTCAGATCACACAGACAGGAAGACTTAAGTGATGCCTAACTGTCAGCGTTCTGGGAATGGGGGTTCACAGACTTGCCTGCCTGCGGCCTGCGGCATGGCTCAAAGGGGGCCCAGCGCGGCCCATCTTCATCAACACAGGACTCAAGACTCTCGCGAGGGGCCAAGCCTCGCGGGGCGGACGACGCGGAGCTTCCTCAGGCACGACCTCGTCAGGCTGGTTCGCGAGGAGGCGGAGAGATCAAGGCAGGGTACCTCGCGAGGTGCCCGTGACACAAGCCGTGACGACTCAGGGCGCCAGGCGGGTGCCAGGCCGCGCAGCGTCCTCCTTTCCTCTTTGGTGCAAAGGGGGCAAGCGCAGCCGCGTAGTACCGAGGCATCAGGCAAAGGTTGCCATTTCGCTGCAACGAGACCAAGACCAGGAGGACTACAAGACGGTGGTCACCATGGAGCCCAAGACGGCGTCATCACCAGAGCTTTGCGCAGGCGAAGACTGCTTTTGTCAGGATAGTTGATACTTGCTGTCCCCCTTCAAATTAGCCCGCCAATGTTGGCTCCCTTCTCGCTCGATATTTGGGAAGAGGACCAGGGCCTCTATAAATAGGACCAGCCGCCCACATAGCACAGGGGGTTCGTTCGTTCGTTCGGTTGGCAGACAAGTAAGAGTAGGTGAGAGAGAGAGAGAAAGAGAAAGGTGGCTGAACGCCTCCCAGCAGTTCATCACCCCAGCCAAGAACAGACCCTCGCAAGGCTGTTCTTCCTTTTATTGTTCATCATCATCATCCCCAAGAGGCAATCCACCCACCACACACTGGAGTAGGGTATTACACCACAACGGTGGCCCGAACCAGTATAAACCTTGTGTCTCTTGTGCAGTTCTTCCAGTAGTCTAGACCTTTGTGAGACGGACAGGTAGAAGGCGTAATCTCCACGCGCACCCCAGTGTTCGAACCTTAAGGGTCTGCCGGAACCCGAAATCCGACATTTGGCGCGCCAGGTAGGGGTGCACCAGAATTCGTCGTCCACTGCACCGTTCTCCTCCGACCGTCGCATCCATGTCCGACGCTCGTCGGGCCCGCGCCGAGCGCCGGGCCACCATCGCTTCCCGCGTCGCCCAGACGGCGCCCGTCGGCGGACATCCTCGCCGTTCCCCGTCACCTGCAGTCAATGCCGCCACCGGCCCGGCGGGGGTTGAGCAGCAAGCGTCGTCTCAGCATCCATCCGTGCGCCAAGACGGCCGCACCGCACCTCCATCGCTCGCACCAGCTGCTTCTTCGTCCCGCGTGCTGCACGCACCCTTGGAGGCTCGAGCTGCGCTCCTCGCGACAAACGAGCTCCTGCGCTGCCGCCCCGCCAACAACGTCTACGGGGAATGGCTCGACCGCGTCGCCGAGCTCGTCCGCGCCGCAGGAGGCTCTCCTACGCCGTCCCATCGCACTACACCAACACCCCCGGTCATCGCGGCCCTCCTGGGCGGCTCGCAGGCGCCGCCCACAAGTCACCATGTCAAGCCGTTCATCCGCCGAGTCAGCGCCACTTCCACGCGGCAGGGGGCTCCCCCGAATCGGACGGCGCCCGAGACCGGCCTGACATTCAGTTCAAAGGACCACCCCTCCAACTCGGCCTGCTCAGGCGCGCTCCCCATGTTGTGCACCCCCACCATCTGCCAGGTGGCCGTCACCAAAACCCTCGTTGATGGCGGCGCGGGCCTCAGCGTGCTCTCGGTCGAGGCCTTCAACCTGCTCCGCATACCCCTGGAACGGCTGCAACCCAGCCGGACCTTCTCAGGCGTCGGGGGCAAATCGTCCAGTTCCTTGGGGCAGATCCGGCTCCCAGTGACGCTCGGCACCTACGACAACTTCCGCACGGAGCTGGTTGACTTCGACATCGCCCCCATCGGCCTCCCGTACAACCCCATCCTCGGCTACCCAGTGCTGGCCCAATTCATGGCCGCGACGCACCCGGCGTACAACCTCATGAAGATGCCCGGGAGCAGCGGTGTCCTCACTGTGCACGGGGACACCGGGGACGTGCTGCGGGCGCTCAAGCTCGCCTTCAAGACGGCGGCGTCGGCACAGCCCGCGGACTTGGAGACCCCCGGGCCCAAGGGGGCTGCACCTGCCAAGAAGAAGCAGTTGTTCACCCAAGACAAGGCAGAAACCAAGCAGATACCCGTCAATGAGGACGGGTCCACCAACGCCACTTTCACCATAGGCGCCCACCTCAAACCCGAGCAGGAGGAGGCCCTGGTCGGGTTCCTGCACGCAAACAAGAAGGTATTCACTTGGGAGCCGGACCAGTTGACAGGGATCCCCAGGAGTGTAATCGAACATCACCTCAACGTGTGCCCCAACGTGTGCCCTGTGAAGCAGAAGGCCAGGCGGCAGTCCACAGAAAAGCAGGCCTTCATCGTCCAGGAGACCCGCAAATTAGAGGCCGCTGGAGTCATCCGCGAGGTCCGTTACCCAGATTGGTTGGCCAACCCTGTCGTTGTGCCAAAGAAGTGCAAAAGAAGGGAGGGAAGGAGCGTATGTGTGTTGACTTCACCAACCTCAACAAAGCATGCCCGCAAGATCCGTTCCCGCTCCTCCGCATCGACCAGATCGTCGATTCCACTGCGGAATGCGACCTGTTATGCTTCCTGGATGCCTTTTCTGGGTATCACCAGATCAAGATGGTGGTAGAAGACATTGAGAAGACAGCCTTCCTAACCCCGTGTGGGGTATACTGCTACATGTGCATGCCATTCGGGCTGCGTAACGCAGGGGCGACCTTTCAGCAGCTGATGCACATCACCTTGGGCCCGCAGCTCAGGAAGAATGTTGAAGCTTACATCGATGACATTGTGTTAAAGTCTCGGGAGGCCAGGACCTTGATACAGGACTTGGAGGAAACCTTCGCGAGCCTCAACGCAGTGAACCTATGGCTCAACCCAGAGAAGTGTGTGTTCGGAGTCCCCTCGGTCAAGCTCTTGGGTTTCCTCGTATCCCACCGAGGCATCGAGGCTAACACAGAGAAGGTCAAGGCGGTGGAAGACATGAGCCCGCCAAAGACCCTCAGAGAAATGCAGAAGCTCACGGGGCGCGTAACCGCACTAGGGCGCTTCATCTCCAAGTTGGGAGAACGAGCCCTGCCCTTCTTCCAGCTAATGAAGAAAGAGGGGCCCTACGAGTGGACTGAAGAGGCCGACAAGGCATTCCAGGATCTCAAGAGATACCTGACCAGCCCACCGGTCATGGTGGCACCGCGCCCTCAGGAGCCCCTGGTGCTTTACCTCGCCGCCACTCCCTACTCTGCCAGTGCAGCCTTGGTGGCAGTCAGAGACGAGCACCGAGCCAAAACCATGGCAGCAGCCCGGGACAAGGCAGAACAGGGACAAGGAAGGCCTACAGAAACCACCACCGTGGCTGAGGAGGATCAGCCGCCGCAGAGGGGCGCACCAGAGGCGGAAGAGGCCCCTCTTCCAGATGGCCAGCCTCAGGAGGCCTCGTTGCCTCAAGAGGCGCCATGGTCTCCGGAAGGAGCCACCAGCACTGACGCACTCCGCCTCGTTGAGCACCCAGTGTACTTCGTCAGCACAGTGCTGCGGGATGCAAGAGCGCGGTACCCCATGCCTCAGAAACTCCTCCTCGCGCTACTGGTGGCCTCGCGCAAGCTGCGGCAATATTTTCAGGGTCACCCCATCAAGGTCGTCTTGTCATACCCCCTGGAGAGAGTGCTCATGAGCCCTAATTCAGCTAGAAGGGTCGCTGAGTGGAACATAGAACTGCAAGCGTTTCAGCTCTAATTCAGCACGACCCGGGTCATCAAGGGAGCAGCGTTGGCAGATTTTGTGGTAGAGTGGACGGAGGCGCCAGGCCTCAAGGCCGATGAGGATCGGTCCCTATCCCCGGGAAGCGAGGCGCCAGAAGGCTGGGTCATGTACTTCGATGGGGCGTTCTCCTGGCACGGCGCTGAAGCTGGGGCGGTGCTTATATCGCCCACACAGGACAAGCTCTATTACGCCGTGCAACTCTGTTTCCAGCAAGGCGAAAAGGTCTCCAACAACATAGCGGAGCACGAAGGTTTAATAGCGGGCTTGAAGGCCGCGGCCGCCCTGGGAGTGAAACGCCTCACCATCAAGGGCGATTCGCAGCTCCTTGTCAATTTCTCCAACAAGGTGTACGAGCCGAGGGATGAGCACATGGAAGCCTACCTTGCGGAAGTCCGCAGGATGGAGAAGCAATTCTGGGGGTTGGAGTTGCAGCATGTGCCCCATGGCACCAATCAGGAGGCCGACGATATCGCCAAGCGCGCGTCCAGACGGTTAGCCCTGGAGCCTGGCGTTTTCGAGGAGCGGCTCTTCAAGCCCTCAGCTCTGCCGTCATTATCAAACACGGCTCAGCCCTTGGAGGAGCTCCGCCAGCCACCTGCCTCAGGAGCTCCGACCTGTGGCCTGGCCTCAGGAGCGCGCCTGCTCCTGATGATGGAACCTCTGGAGGGATGTTGGATCACCGAGCTCCGGGGCTACTTAGCGCAAGGGACCTTGCCGGAGAAGGAGGAGGAAGCGGAGCGAGTGGCACGCCAGGCCACGGCATACTGCATCAAAGACGGAGAGCTCTACCGGAAGTGACCAAACGATGGATCCCTGCGCTGCATCTCCAGAGAGCAAGGGAAGGAACTACTGGAAGATATACACGGCGGAGACTGCAGACATCATTCCTCATCGCGGACCCTCGTCGGCAAGGCGTTCCGCAGTGGGTCTTATTGGCCCACCGCGCTCAATGACGCCGTGGAACTAGTGAAAGCTTGTGAAGCCTGCCAGTTCCACGCCAAGCAGATCCATCAGCCAGCAGGGGGCTTGCAGACTATCCCCCTTTCGTGGCCATTCGCAGTCTGGGGGCTGGACATCTTGGGCCCGTTTCCTCGGGCGCTAGGGGGCTACCTCTACCTCTACGTTGCCGTGGACAAATTCACCAAGTGGGCTGAGGTAGAGGCTATCCGCACCATCCCCGCGGGTTCCGCGATCAAGTTCATCAAGGGCATCATGAGCCGGTTCGTGGTGCCGAATCGCATCATCACGATCAACGGTTCGCAGTTCACTAGTAACCTCTTCAAAACATACTGTGCTAACCTTGGAACGCAGATATGCTACGCCTCAATGGCGCACCCCCGAAGCAACGGCCAGGCCGAGCGAGCCAACGCGGAGGTCCTAAGGGGCCTCAAGACCAGGACGTTCAAGAAGAAGCTCGAGGCCTGTGGCAGAGGTTGGTACGACGAGCTTCAGTCCGTGCTATGGTCCATCCACACCACCGCGACCAAACCAACTAGAGAGACCCCATTCTTCCTGGTCTACGGTGCGGAAGCGGTCCTCCCTCACGAGGTCAGATGTCGCTCCGCGCGGGTCCTAGCATTTGACGAGGCGCAGCAGGATGCCATGCGGGGGATGGACCTCGTGCTGGGGGAGGAACGTCGCCGAGAAGCCACGCTGCGAGCTGCGAGGTACCAGCAAGCGCTGTGGCGATATCACTGCCGGAACATCCGTCCCAGGACTCTTGAGGTAGGAGACCTCGTGCTTAGGCGGGTTCTCTCCAGGGAGGGACTACACAAGCTCTCTCCCATGTGGGAGGGCCCGTTCAAGGTTGTTCATGTTTCCAGGCCCGGCTCCGCGCGCTTGGAGACTCAGGAGGGAGTGCCGGTCCAGAATGCATGGAACATCCAGCTCCTCCGGAGGTTCTACCCCTGAAAAGGCCCAGAGCCTGTGAAGCAAGGCGAGTGCTTGTGAAGCTGTCGCGTTTTGGAAAAGGCCCAGAGCCTGTGAAGCAAGGCGAGTGCCCGTGAAGCTGTCGCGTTTTGGAAAAGGCCCAGAGCCTGTGAAGCAGGGCGAGTGCCTGTGAAGCTATCGTGTTTTGGAAAAGGCCCAGAGCCTGTGAAGCAGGGCGAGTGCCTGTGAAGCTATGGCATTTTTGGAAAAGGCCCGGTGCCTGTGAAGAAGGCCAATGCCTGTGAAGCTCGCCGCCCGTGACACTCTCACGTAATAATGAGTGGGGCTGTACACGCCCCAGAGTCTCAGGAGCGCCGGCCTCAGGCCCTGGGGCTCCCTCCCACGCCCAGTGGCAGCAATTAGCTCCGCGCTGGTGAGAAGACGTTGAAGACTAGATAGGGTGCCGGACACGGCTTTTCATTTGCTTTCCGCAGTTGGCTTGTTCCTTCTCATTTGGAGTTTTATTGAAGTTGTTCCCGTCTTTGGCTTGCGGTTCTTTGGCTTTTCGCTCTCCTGCCTCGATTTTTCTTGCGCAAAGCCTCGCGAGGGGGGAAGCTGAGCGCCCTCGCGAGCGCTCCTATCCTAGTCATTCAAAGAGTTCGCGACCTGGGGCCCTTACAGGAGCACCCCTCTAATCCATGCCCCACGGGCATCGCGACACAAACAAAGGGCCTGGGTCGGTCGCCCCCCACGGCCGGGGTCGGGAACTATCCACGCTCGGGCACATAGCCGGAAGGAACGGTAACGAAAGCAAAACAATGATTAACAGCAATAACCCAAACACGCCCCTGCGGGGCTCCGCGCTATTGTCTTTGTTACACAGGAAAAAGGGAAAAGGAAGAACAAATCCGGCGCGGCTCGCCTCACACCGGCCCGCGGGGAAAGCCCGAGCTGCCTCCGGGGCTCAGGCGGTCTCCCTCTCGCGCCTCACCAGGGCGCGGCGGCGTGGAGGCTGATCGCGGCCGCCTTTGGAGGAGTTGCTGCCCGAAGAAGAACCAGAGAAGCTTGAGGAACTCCGAGCGCAGCCAGTCGCGCGAGCGCTGCTCCCTCCATCATCACCGGAGCTGTGTTCCCAGCCGCGGTCATGACCCTCGGGGCAACACCCCGCGCGGCGACCATCTTCCCCAAACACCCTCACGTAGAGGGTGGCGTCGCCGTCGAACTTGAAGTGTAGGGTGCACTGGCGGCCCAGGCCATGCGCACGGGCAAACGTCTGCCAACCGCGGGCCAGGGACAGACTCCCGGCCGCGAAGACCTCCAGGGAGACCCATGAGGCCCAAATGCAGCAGCCGTCGGCCTAGAGCCAGAGGCCGCCCGGGGCGCTGGCCGGGAGCTCGCCAAGGAGGAAGCGAGGAAGCGGGAGCCGGGTGCTGGCCGGCTCCGCCGACCACACGACGAACTCCGGCAGCACTTCGGCAGCACGAACGCGCGGCCCGGGGGACGCGCAGCCTGAGCGCGCCCCCCGGCTGCAGCAACCCGCCCGTCGCAATGCTGAAGATCACCTCCACGGCCGTGGGGAGCCACCGTGGTGGCCACAGGATGCTTGCGAGGGCGCCCTCTGCCATGCTTGGGTGGGGGAGAGGCGGGCTCAACCCGGCAAGCCTTCCTCTTCTCGGTGGCCAAGAACCTCCTCGACGGGGCCATGAAGAAGAAGGAGAAGCAAGGAGGAATGGACTGGAAGGGCGCGCGCCGGCCCGTACTTATGGCTGGCGATGGCCAATCGACGGCCTCCACAATCGCATGTAATCATGACACGGTTTACATGCAGGGACTTGTCCAACTCGTGCGGTCACCAAGGCGTTGTGGGGAAGTGGAGACGCCCACGTCCCATCAACCGCCACGCGGCGCCCAGGGCTGCAGGCTATTAGGGCCCGCAGTGCTTTGCCCTTGCCCTTTCGCCTCTCGGCATGGCCAAGTCCGGGCGCGCCTTGGGCCCGGGGGCTACTGTCGGCGTTCTAGGAACGGGGGTCCCCAGACTTGCCTGCCTGTGGCCTGCGGCGTGGCTCAAAGGGGGCCCAGCACGACCCATCTTCATCAACACAGGACTCAAGACTCTCACGAGGGCCCAAGCCTCGCGGGGCGGACGATGCGGAGCTTCCTCAGGCATGGCCTCGTCAGGCTGGCTCGCGAGGAGGCGGAGAGATCAAGGCGGGGTACCTCCAGAGGTGCCCGTGACGCAAGCCATGACGACTCAGGGCGCCAGGCGGGTGCCAGGCCGCGCAGCGTCCTCCTTTCCTCTTTGGTGCAAAGGGGGCAAGCGCAGCCGCGGAGTACCGAGGCATCAGGCAAAGGTTGCCATTTCGGTGCAACGAGACCAAGACCAGGAGGACTACGAGACGGAGGTCACCGTGGAGCCCAAGACGACGTCATCACCAGAGCTTTGTGCAGGCCAAGACTGCTTTTGTCAGGATAGTTGATACTTGCTGTCCCCCTTCAAATTAGACTGCCAATGTTGGCTCCCTTCCCGCTCGATATTTGGGAAGAGGACCAGGTCCTCTATAAATAGGACCAGCCGCCCACATAGCACAGGGGGTTCATTCGTTCATTCGGTTGGCAGACAAGTAAGAGTAGGTGAGAGAGAGAGAGAGAAAGAGAAAGGTGGCTGAACGCCTCCCAGCAGTTCATTACCACAGCCAAGAACAGACCCTCGCAATGCTGTTCTTCCTTGTATTGTTCATCATCATCAGCCCCAAGAGGCAATCCACCCACCACACACTAGAGTAGGGTATTACACCACAACGGTGGCCCAAACCAGTATAAACCTTGTCTCTCTTGTGCAGTTCTTCCAGTAGTCTAGACCTTTGTGAGACGGAGAGGTAGAAGGCATAATCTCCGCGCGCACCCCAGTGTTCGAACCTTAAGGGTCTGCCGGAACCCGAAATCCGACACTAACACTCTTTGGCTCTGGGTGTTTAGGGCTTTATGCTCGCAAGGAATTCTTTCTCAAAGGCTTCAAGGTGGGTTGCTCTCAAACGACAAAGCCGTACTCTAACTCTAAGCAGCCAACCATTTATAGTTGTAGGGGGTGGGCTATTTATAGCCACTGGGCAACCCGACCTGATTTGTCCGAAATGACCCTGGGTCACTAGGGAACTGACACGTGTTCCAACAGTCAGATTTCAAACGCACACGACAACTTTACTTGGGCTACAAGCAAGGCTAACTTATCCAACTCTGGACAAGGTTTGCTCTCATAGTCTTCACTCGAAGACATAGGATTTTGGTTAAGCATCACTTCAGTCATTCTGACTGGTTCTCTTGGACCCCACTTAACAGTATAGTGGTTCCTATGACTCAACAAAGAAAAACACAGAACGACGAAATGGCTAAGTCTTTGCGCTCCATAGTCTTCACGCGATGTCTTCTCTTGTCATAGTCTTCAATGTGAATGTCTTCACATACCACCGTTGACTTCAATGTCTTCATATATTTTTAGGGGTCATCTCTGGTAGGAAAACCGAATACATTTTTTATTCTATCAATGGACAGAATCCGAAGACAAGATTACTTATTCTTTGTCTACGAATATCCAAATTTTTACACCTAATACTCCATCAATGAGGGACTTCTACCTATGTTATCCTACAATTCTCACAAACACATTAGGCCCTCAACTAGGTTTGTCGTCAATACTCCAAAACCAACTAGGGGTGGCACTAGATGCACTTACAAAGAGCTCTTTAACAATAGCAATATTAGGTTCAACTTTAACTTGCTCAGCAGGCGTATATGTTTTAATATTGCTTTTACGAACTATAGTTGAAGCTTTAGCATGATCCTTTATCCTAACAGGGAAAGGTGGTTTCTCAACATAAGGAGTAGGAACAATAGGATCATTATAAGTGACAGTCTTTTCTTTCAACTTTAATAGGTGCAGCTACTTTTACTTCTATGGGAGGATGATAGTTAAACCACTTCTCCTTAGGGAGATCAACATAAGTAGCAAAAGATTCATAGAAAGAAGCTACTATCTCAGAATCAAGTCCATATTTAGTGCTAAACTTACGGAAAATATCAGTATCCATAAAAGATTTAACACAATCAAACTTAGGTGTCATACCTGACTCCTTACCATTCTCGAGGTCCCAATCTTCAGAGTTGCGTTTAATTCTATCCAATAAATCCCATCTAAATCCAATAGTCTTCATCATAAAAGAGCTAGCACAAGAAGTATCAAGCATGGTGCTATTGTTATCAGAAAGCCGAGCATAATTTTTTTGAAGAATTGTTTCTCTTGGAAGCTCATGATTAGGGCGTGAATATAACATTGATTTAAGCCTCCCCCCAACCTTGAGCGATGCTTTCTCCTTCGCGAGGCCACAAATTATATATATAATTGCGATCATGATGAACAAGATGCATAGGGTAATACTTTTGATGAAATTCCAATTTCAATCTTCTATAGTTCCATGATCCCATATCATCACATAGCCTATACCATGTCAATGCGTCTCCCTTCAAAGATAAAGGGAAGACCTTCTTCTTAGCAACATCATCGGAAATACCTACAAGCTTAAATAATCCACAAACTTCATCCACATATATTAGGTGTTCATCAGGATGCTTTGTTCCATCTCCTGTAAAAGGATTAGCTAGCAGTTTTTCTATTATACTCGAAGGATACTCATAAGGAATTTCATTTTCAATAGGTTTAGTAGGTTGAGGAGCAACTCTTTGCTCTACCGGTCGGGGTGAAGATACCCCGAATTGGCCCCTCAGAGGATTACTTTCCATAGTGACAAGTGACAGTAAATTTTAGCACACTATATAAATTTTTCCTTACCAAAATCCACCTACCAAAGGCGCTTCACTCCCCGGCAACGGCGCCAGAAAAGAGTCTTGACAACCCACAAGTACAGGGGATCTATCGTAGTCCTTTCGATAAGTAAGAGTGTCGAACCCAACGAGGAGCAGAAGGAAATGATAAACGATTTTCAGCAAGGTATTCTCTGCAAGTACTAAAATGAGTGGTAATAGATAGTTTTGTAATGAGATAATTTGTAACGAGCAACAAGTAACAAAAGTAAATGAAGTGCAGCAAGGTGGCCCAATCCTTTTTGTAGCAAAGGACAAGCCTGGACAAACTCTTATTTAAGGAAAAGCGCTCCCGAGGACACATGGGAATATCGTCAAGCTAGTTTGCATCACGTTCATTTGATTCGCGTTCGGTACTTTGATAATTTGATATTCGGGTGGACCGGTGCTTGGGTGCTGTTCTTACTTGAACAAGCATCCCACTTATGATTAACCTCTATTGCAAGCATCCACAACTACAACAAAAGTATTAAGGTAAACCTAACCATAGCATGAAACATATGGATCCAAATCAGCCCCTTACGAAGCAACGCATAAACTAGGGTTTAAGCTTCTGTCACTCTAGCAAACCATCATCTACTTATTACTTCCCGATGCCTTCCTCTAGGCCCAAATAATGGTGAAGTGTTATGTAGTCGACGTTCACATAACACCACTAGAGGCTAGACAACATACATCTCATCAAAATATCGAATGAATACCAAATTCACATGACTACTAATAGCAAGACTTCTCCCTTGTCCTCAGGAACAAACGTAACTACTCACAAAGCATATTCATGTTCATAATCAGAGGGGTATTAATATGCATAAAGGATCTGAACATATGATCTTCCACCAATTAAACCAACTAGCATCAACTACAAGGAGTAATTAACACTACTAGCAACCTACTAGCACCAATCCCGGACTTGAAGACAAGAATCGAATACAAGAGATGAACTAGGGTTTTGAGATGAGATGGTGCTGATGAAGATGTTAATGGAGATTGCTCTCTCCCGATGAGAGGAGCGTTGGTGATGACAATGGCGACGATTCCCCCCCTCCGGAAGGGAAGTTTCCCTGGCAGAACATCTCTGCCGGTGCTCTAGATTGGATCCGCCAAGGTTCCGCCTCGTGGCGGCGGAGTTTTGCCCCGAAAGGTTGCTTCTTATTTTGTTCTCGATGAAAGACTTCATATAGGAGAAGATGGTCATCGGAGAGCCACTAGGGGGCCCACGAGGCAGGGGGCATGCCCTGGGGGGGGGGGCCCACCCACGTGAGAAGGGTGTGGGCCCCCTAGTCTTCATCTTTGGCAAGGATTTTTCATTATTTATTATAAGGTGTTCCGTGGAGTTTCAGGACTTTTGGAGTTGTGCAGAATAGGTCTCTAATATTTGCTCCTTTTCCAGCCCAGAATTCCAGCCGCCGGCATTCTCCCTGCTTATGTAAACCTTGTAAAATAAGAGATAATAGCCATAAGTATTGTGACATAATGTGAAATAACAGCCCATAATGCAATAAATACCGATATAAAAGCATGATGCAAAATGGACGTATCACCAGCGCCCGAGGCCCCAAACATGGCCTCGAGCGCAACCCACATGCCTTTGCCGCTGTCAAATGACATATATGAATCCACAATGGAATCGTCAAGAACACTCAGCAGGGCGGCTTTGAAGAGGGTATCCATGTTCTCAAAAGCTTCCTGATGTGTAGGATTAAGATCGCCCTCAGGCTTACCCTTAGTGGCGTCATAGCAGTACATGATCTGAAACCAATATACTACTCTTGTGCGCCACCTTTTATATTGCACCCCCTTAAATGTAGGCGGCTTCAAAAGCGCAACAAAACCACTGGGAGTAAATTGCCTATGATCAGGTTTTTGGATTGGATTGTTGAATATATGAGCAATTTACTATGGGATTTAATCCAAATCAAGAGTAAATAGATCATGACGACAATTACAAAGATCAAAGTAATGATGCAGACTAAACCAGGAGGACATAATCACATACTATACTGCAGGAGCAGAACCGCTATGGTTGATGTTGTCACTCATGTCGCTGATGAATAGGTTACCGAGGTCGGGGAAGAAGGCTATCATTGAGGAAGTCGTCGCTGGCAGCAGTCATAGGAGTGTGCTCCCCAAAAACCTGATCGTCCCTCTCCCGTATAGGATCACGAAAGGCGGGGTTCAGAGGACTGCTATCCCTTCTCGCGGTGCACGCCGGAAGGAAGGCTGGAGATGAATTGCGTGGCGGTGCTAAGATCTGGAACGGTGTGAAACCATATGATACAGCGTCGGCTAGGGTAGAGCCTGTCAGGCCGGTCGTGCGAGTAAGACCAAGTATAATAGTAGGCCTTTGGCCCAAACCCCACGTCCAAGTCAATAATAGCCCCACTATCCAAAAGAATTAGAAATGGACGAGTAATTAAGGCGTCCATTAATTATTAATTAATTACTTAATAAATTTTCCGGCCAACAAAAATATAGTCCATGTGCATAGCTTTTGTCCTTGGACAGGCTCATTCCTGAAGAGTGCGTGTGTAGGTTTCCTATTATCATGCTCATGCAAATGCTAGAATAGATCACATTGTAAAGTGGTGCAACTCACACTCACCTAGCAGTATGGGACTAAACTTTAGTCCCACCCACGCCACACTTAGAGCATGGTTAATATTATAGCCAACATCCGGCTATATGAAGTTGACACATCATCTAGAACCAACCTAATAACCTGCTAGTACAATAGTTAGTCCCTTTAGTATAATGATATATCATTAATGGCCCCACTGTTTGTCTCACAAAGTATCTTGGAGCTCCTGCTACAACCGGCTACAAGTTTATAACCCGCTTCTCTTCTCTCTCCTCTTCTCTCTCCTTCAACTAAGCACAAATACTATACTTAAATCCTTATAGCCTTCTTATGTCATCTAATTGTAGTACTTGCTCTAAAGTTACTCTCCACTGTGTAGTCTGAAATGCCGGGCATGCAGCGGGCAGTGCCCTCGGCCGGCGCACCACTTCAACGGCGAAAGCAGTGAGAGGTCGCGTCGCCCTGACTTGCCATCAATGTGGAGCGGCGGGCTCAGCTGGCGCTGGGCTGGAAGCGTGCGCGGGAGGGGGGGAGGGGTTTTAGGTGGGCCAAGAAGGTGAGAAGCCAACTTGGGATCAGTCCATACGGGGAAATATCATGTGCTCCCATACTCACTAGTTTCAGGCATATGACACTAGTCTATGTTACTGATGACCCACAAGTATAGGGGATCTATCGTAGTCTTTTCAATAAGTAAGAGTGTCGAACCCAATGAGGAGTAGAAGGAAATGATAAGCAGTTTTCAGTAAGGTATTCTATGCAAGCACTGAAATTATCGGTAACAGATAGTTTTGTGATAAGGTAATTTGTAACGGGTAACAAGTAATGAAAGTAAATAAGGTGAAGCAATATGGCCCAATCCTTTTTGTAGCAAAGGACAAGCCTCGACAAACTCTTATATAAAGGAAAGCGCTCCCGAGGACACATGGGGATTATCGTCAAGCTAGTTTTCATCACGTTCGTATGATTCACGTTCGGTACTTTGATAATTTGATATGTGGGTGGGCCGGTGCTTGGGTACTGCCCTTCCTTGGACAAGCATCCCACTTATGATTAACCCCTCTTGCAAGCATCCGCAACTACAAAAGAAGTATTAAGGTAAACCTAACCATAGCATGAAACATATGGATCCAAATCAGCCCCTTATGAAGCAACTCATAAACTAGGGTTTAAGCTTCTGTCACTCTAGCAACCCATCATCTATTTCTTACTCCCCAATGCCTTCCTCTAGGCCCAAAAAATGGTGAAGTATCATGTAGTCGACGTTCACATGACACCACTAGAGGAGAGACAACAGACATCTCATCAAAATATCGAACGAATACCAAATTCACATGACTACTTATAGCAAGACTTCTCCCATGTCCCTAGGAACAAATATAACTACTCAAAAATCATATTCATGTTCATAATAAGAGGGGTATTAATATGCATAAAGGATCTGAACATATGATCCTCCACCAAATAAACCAACTAGCATCAACTACAAAGAGTAATCAACACTACTAGCAACCCACAGGTACCAATATGAGCTTTTCGGACAAAGATTGGATACAAGAGATGAACTAGGGTTTGAGATGAGATGGTGCTAGTGAAGATGTTGATGGAGATTGACCCCCTTCCGATGAGAGGATCGAAGGTGATGACGATGGTGATGATTTCCCCCTCCCGGAGGGAAGTTTCCCCGGCAGAACAGCTCCATCGGAGCCCTAGATTGGTTACGCCTCGTGGTGGCGGAGTTTCGTCCCGAAAGCTTGCTTATGATGTTTTTCAGGGCAAAAGACCTTATATAGCAGAAGATGGCCACTGGAGGCCTACCAGGGGGCCCACGAGGCAGGGGGCGCGCCTAGGGGGGTAGGGAGCGCCCCCACCCTCGTGGATGGTGGGTGGCCCCCTCTGGTACTTCCTTTGACCAATATTTTTTTATATATTTCGAAACGTTCTCCCATGAAGTTTCAGGACTTTTGGAGTTGTGCAGAATAGGTCTCTAATATTTGCTCCTTTTCTAGCCCAGAATTCCAGCTGCCGGCATTCCCCCTCTTCATGTAAACCTTGTAAAATAAGAGAGAATAGGCATAAGTATTGTGACATAATGTGTAATAATAGCCTATAATGCAAAAAATATCGATATAAAAGCATGATGCAAAATGGACATAAAGTATTGTTCATAGATAGACTTGATCATAAACCCATAATTCATCGGTCTCAACAAACACACCGCAAAAAGAAGATTACATCGAATAGTTCTCCACAAGAGAGGGGGAGAACATTGTATTGAGATCCAAAAAGAGAGAAGAAGCCATCTAGCTACTAACTATGGACCCGTAGGTCTGAGGTAAACTACTCACACTTCATCAGAGGGGCTATGGTGTTGATGTAGAAGCACCCCGTGATCGATGACCCCTCCGGTGGAGCTCCGGAATAGTCCCCAAGATGGGATCTCGTGGATACAGAAAGTTACAATGGTGGAATTAGGGTTTTGGCTCCCTATTTGATCGTTTGGGGGTACGTGGATATATACAGGAGGAAGGAGTACGTCAGTGGAGCAATAGGGGGCCCATGAGGGTGGGGGCGTGCCTGGGGTAGGTGGGTGCGCCCCTACCTCGTGGCCTCCTCTCTTGTTTCTTGACGTAGGGTCCAAGTCTCCCGGGTCTTGTTCATTGAGAAAATCATGTTCCCGAAGGTTTCATTCTGCATGGAGTCCGTTTGATATTCCTTTTCTTCGAAACCCTAAAACAGGCAAAAAAACAACAATTTTGAGCTGGGCCTCCGGTTAATAGGTTAGTCCCAAAAATAATATAAAAGTGGATAATAAAGCCCAATAATGTCCAAAATAGTAGATAATATGGCATGGAGCAATCAAAAATTATAGATACGTTGGAGACGTATCAAGCATCCCAAGCTTAATTCCTGCTTGTCCTCGAGTAGCTAAATGATAAAAACAGAATTTTTGATGCGGGGTTCTACTTGGCATAATTTTAAAGTAATTCTTCTTAATTGTGGTATGAATATTCAGATCCGAAATATTCTAGACAAAAGTTCATATTGACATAAAAATAATAATACTTCAAGCATACTAACTAAGCAATTATGTCTTCTCAAAATAACATGGCCAAAGAAAGTTCATCCCTACAAAATCATATGGTTTAGTGATGTTTCATTCTCGTCACACAAGAATGCTCTCATCATGCACAACCCCGATGACAAGCCAAGCAATTGTTTCATACTTTAGTAATCTCAAACCTATAAACTTTCACACAATATATGAGCGCGAGCCATGGACATAGCACTATGGGTGGAATAGAATATAATGAGGGGGGTTATGTGGAGAATACAAAAAAGGAGAAAGTCTCACATCAACAAGGCTAATCTATGGGCTATGGAGATGCCCACCGATTGATGTTAATGCAAGGAGTAGGGATTGCCATGCAACGGATGGACTAGAGCTATAAATGTATGAAAGCTCAACAAAAGAAACTAGTGGGTGTGCATCCAACTTGCTTGCTCACAAAGACCTAGGGCACTTGAGGAGGCCCATTGTTGGAATATACAAGCCAAGTTCTATAATGTAAAATTCCCACTAGTATATGAAAGTGACAAAACAAGAGACTCTCTATCATGAAGATTAAGGTGCTACTTTGAAGCACAAGTGTGGCAAAGGATAGTAACATTGTCCCTTCTCTCTTTTCTCTCATTTTTTTGGGCCTTCTATTTTTTATGGCCTTTCTTTTTTTGTTTTTTTGTATTCCTCACTTGGGACAATACTCTAGAAAATGATGATCATCACACTTCTATTTATTTACAACTCAATGATTACAACTCGATACTAGAACAAAAAATGACTCTATATGAATGCCTCCGGCGGTGTACCGGGATATGCAATGAATCAAAAGTGACATGTATGAAAGAATTATGAACGGTGGCTTTGCCACAAATACTATGTCAACTACATGATCATGCTAAGCAATATGACAATAATGAATGTGTCATGATGAACGGAATGATGGAAAGTTGCATGGCAATATATCTCGGAATGGCTATGGAAATGCCATAATAGGTAGGTATGGTGGCTGTTTTGAGGAAGATATAAGGAGGTTTATGTGTGAAAGAGCGTATCATATCACGGGGTTTGGATGCACCGGCGAAGTTTGCGCCAACTCTCAATGTGAAAAAGGGCAATGCACCGTACCGAAGAGGCTAGCAAGGATGGAAGGGTGAGAGTGCGTATAATCCATGGACTCAACATTAGTCATAAATAAATCACATACTTATTGAAAAAATCTACAAGTCATAAAAAACCTCGGTACTACGCGCATGCTCCTAGGGGGATAGATTGGTAGGAAAAGACCATCGCTCGTCCCCGACCGCCACTCATAAGGAAGACAATGAAATAACACCTCATGTTTCAAATTTGTTGCATAACATTTACCATACGTGCATGCTACGGGACTTGGAAACCTCAACACAAGTATTTCTCAATTTCAAAACTACTCAACTAGCACGACTTTGATATTATTACCTCCATATCTCAAAAACAATTATCAAGCATCAAACTTCTCTTAGTATTCAAAACACTCTTAAGAAAATTTTACTAACTTTGAATACCTAGTATATTAGGATTTTAAGCAAATTACCATGCTATTTAAGGCTCTCAAAATAATCTAAGTGAAGCATGAGAGATCAATAGTTTCTATAAAACAAATCCACCACCGTGCTCTAAAACATATAAGCGAAGCACTTGAGCAAAATTATATAACTCAAAAGATATAAGCGAAGCAAATAGAGTATTCTAACAAATTCCAAATCATGTATGGCTCTCTCAAAAGGTGTGTACAGCAAGGATGATTGTGGTAAACTAACAAGCAAAGACTCTAATCATACAAGACGCTCCAAGCAAAACACATATCATGTGGCGAATTAAAATATAGCTCCAAGTAAAGTTACTGATAGAAGTAGACAAAAGAGGGGATGCCTTCCGGGGCAACCCCAAGCTTTGGCTTTTAGGTGTCCTTAGATTATCTTGGGGGTGCCATGGGAATCCGCAAGCTTAGGCTCGTGCCACTCCTTGTTCCATAATCCATCAAATCTTTACCCAAAACTTGAAAACTTCACAACACAAAACTTAAAGTAGAAAATCTCGTGAGCTCCGTTAGCGAAAGAAAACAAAAGACCACTTCAAGGTACTGTAATGAACTCATTCTTTATTTATATTGGTGTTAAACCTACTGTATTCCAACTTCTCTATGGTTTATAAACTATTTTACTAGCCATAGATTCATCAAAATAAGCAAACAACACACGGAAAACAGAATCTGTCAAAAAGAGAACAGTCTGTAGTAATCTGTAGCTAGCGCAAGATCTGGAACCCCAAAAATTCTAAAATAGATTTCTGGACGTGAGGAATTTGTCTATTAATCATCTGCAAAACGAATTAACTAAATAGCACTTTCCAAATAAAAATGGCAGCAGTTCTCGTGAGCGCTAAAGTTTCTGTTTTTTACAGCAAGTTTAACAAGACTTTCCCCAAGTCTTCCCAACGGTTCTACTTGGCACAAATACTAATTAAACACAAAAGGCACAACCAAAACAGAGGCTAGATAAATTATTTATTACTAAACAGGAGCAAAAAGCAAGGAATAAAAATAAAATTGGGTTGCCTCCCAACAAGCGCTATCGTTTAACGCCCCTAGCTAGGCATAATATTTCAATGATGCTCACATGAAAGACAAGAATTGAAGCACAAAGAGAGCATCATAAAACACGTGACAAACACATGTAAGTCTAACATACTTACTATGCATAGGCATCTTATTGGCAAACAAATTATCATCGCAAGCAAAAACTAGCATATGCAAGGAAGTGGAAAGAAACAATAGCAATCTTAACATAACGAGAGGTAATTTAGTAACATGAAAATTTCTACCACCATATTTTTCTCTCTAATAATAATTACATGTAGGATCATAAGAAAATTCAAGAAAATAGCTATCGCATAAAATATTTTCAATGCGATCCACATGCACGCAAAGTTGACACTCTTCCAAAATAGTGGGATTAACATTAATTAAAGTCATGACCCCTCCAAACCCACTTTTATCAAAAACTTCATAAGATTGATCATTCTCCAAATATGTGAGATCTAAAGTTGACACTCTTCCAAACCCACTTTCAATAATATTGCAAACACTATTGTCAATCTCATATTCATCATGGGGATTAAATAAATTTTCAAGATCAAAAGAAGAATCACCCCAATCTTGATCATTGCAACAAATAGTAGTCATAGCAAAACTAGCATCCCCAAGCTTAGGGTTTTGCATATCATTAACACAATTGACATTAAGAGAATTTATAATAACATCATTGCAATCATGCTTTTCATCGAAGGAACTATCAAGTATGGGTGCAATAGCAACGACCTCATGTTTAACATAAGGAACTATAGCAAATTCATCGTCTTAAATATTGGCATCATGGCCACAAGAATAGCAAGCATCATGTTCATCAAGGGATATTTCAACCAAATCATTGAAATCATCATTATCTATAGATTCATGCATATCATTATTTTCTTCCAAAGCAACGGTCATTCTTTCAATAAATTCTTGGACATAAACATTAAGAGCAAAGTTTTCATTGCATATTTAAGTATGACGGAATTTTCAGATTTATTGAGAGTAAAATCATACTTTTCAATCAAAGAAGCAACTTCACGAGCACCCTTAAAAATGAAAAATTCTTCAATTTATTCGATATCATAGTAACTATAAACACCCTTTTCATAAGAAGATAAGATTTACTTATCATTGAACTCACATAGGTAGGGAAGGTGTTTTTTAGGGTTCTTAGAGCAACAAGTAAAATCACAAATTTCGCAAAGATTCCAAGCATAGCATAGCAAACTATTTATATGATACCATAAGAGCTTCCCTTTTTCAGACAAACGATGACGCACAAAATGAGCATGCTCATCTAAAGATTTCCCATCAACTAGGCTAGTTGGGGTTTCGGCAGGAGCGCATAAGGATCAAAGATGATCCAAGTAGAAGACTTTAAGTGGATCCATTGCATAGCAAGCAAAGATGCAAGAAAATGGAAGGCACATGGTAACACAAGCAAACAAGCAAAAGAGGCAAATAGAGAAAGAGAGGAAGGATAGAGAGAGAGGGCGAATAAAACGGCAAGGGTGAAGTGGGGGAGAGGAAAACGAGAGGCAAATGGCAAATAATGTAATGGGGGAGATAAGGGTATGTGATGGGTACATGGTATGTTGACTTTTGCGAAGACCTCCCCGGCAACGGCGCCCGAAATGGCTCGTTGACCGGAGATAAAATTTTTAACTTGACTTCGCGTGAGCCTCCCCGGCAATGGCGCTAGAAATCCTTCTTGCTACCTCTTGAGCACTGCGTTGGTTTTCCCCAAAGAGGAAGGGATGATGCAGCAAAGTAGCGTAAGTATTTCCCTCAGTTTTTTAGAACCAAGGTACCAATCCAGTAGGAGGCTATGTGCGAGTCCCTAGTACCTGCACAAAACAAATAAATCCTCGCAACCAACACAAATAGGGGTTGTCAATCCCTATAAGGCCACTTACGAGAGTGAGATCTGATAGATATGAGAAAGATCATATTTTTGGTATTTTGTGATAAAGATGCAAAGTAAAATAAAGGCAAAGTAAATAGCAAAGTAGTAGGAGATCAATATGATAAAGATAGACCCGGGGGCCATAGGTTTCACTAGTGGCTTCTCTCGAGAGCATAAGTATTCTACGGTGGGTGAACAAATTACTGTTGAGCAATTGACAGAATGGAGCATAATTATGAGAATATCTACGCATGATCATGTATATAGGCATCACGTCCGAGACAAGTAGACCGACTCCTGCCTGCATCTACTACTATTACTCCACTCATCGACCGCTATCCAGCATGCATCTAGAGTATTAAGTTAAAAACAGAGTAACGCCTTAAGCAAGATGACTTGATGTAGAGGGATAGACTCATGCAATATGAAGAAAACCCCAGCTTGTTATCCTCGATGGCAACAATAAAATACGTGCCTTGCTGCCCTTACTATCACCGGGAAAGAACACCGCAAGATTGAACCCAAAGCTAAGCACTTCTCCCATTGCAAGAAAGATCAATCTAGTAGGCCAAACCAAAGTGATATTTCGAAGATACTTTCAAAGATAACCAATCATACATAAAAGAGTTCAGAGAAGATTCAAATATTGTTCATAGATAGACTTGATCATAAACCTACAATTCATCAGTCTCAAAAAACACACCGCAAAAAGAAGATTACATCAAATAGTTCTCCACAAGAGAGGGGGAGAACATTGTATTGAGATCCAAAAAGAGAGAAGAAGCCATCTAGCTACTAACTATGGACCCGTAGGTCTGAGGTAAACTACTCACACTTCATCGGAGGGGCTATGGTGTTGATGTAGAAGCCCTTCGTGATTAATGCCCCCTCCGGCGGAGCTCCGGAACAGGCCCCAAGATGGGATCTCATGGATACAGAAAGTTACGGCGGTGGAATTAGGGTTTTGGCTCCCTTTTTGATCATTTGGGGGTTCGTGGATATATATAGGAGGAAGGAGTACGTCGGTGGAGCAACAGGGGGCCCACAAGGGTGGGGCGCGTGCCTGGGGTATGTGGGTGCGCCCCCCTACCTCGTGGCCTCCTCTCTTGTTTCTTGACGTAGGGTCCAAGTCTCCCGGGTCTTGTTCGTTGAGAAAATCACATTCCCGAAGGTTTCATTCCATTTGGAGTCCATTTGATATTCCTTTTCTTCGAAACCCTAAAACAGGCAAGAAATAGCAATACTGGGTTGGGCCTCCGGTTAATAGGTTAGTCCCAAAAATAATATAAAACTGGATAATAAAGCCGAATAATGTCCAAAACAGTAGATAATATGGCATGGAGCAATCAAAAATTATAGATACATTGGAGACGTATCACAGATCAGCGCCAATATTCACATCACAACTGAACACAACGTTGTGAGAAGGTGTATAAATAAACAAAAATATATAATTGATCGATGTTGTTCGTAGGCATGGCTTCATTTCCTGGGCACAGTGTTCATTGGTTGGCAGCTAGTTTTACCCAGCTCTGTAGCCAAAAAAGAGGTGCATGGAGGACACCACAATCCGATCATTTTGTGCAGCTCCACTAAAATCGAGCTAACCATCCCTATTTGCAAAGATATCTAGTCAATGTGATCACAATAATAGTGGAACTAGATGATGAAACATAACACACACAAATAGAAGCCGATCACCTCTGCGATCTCTCTTTAGGACTAACTACTTGTTGGAGAAGATTAGCCACGGAGTTGGATGAGGAGGATAGCAAAACCAATCTCCCTTTCTGCAGTCCCACAGAAATGTAAAAACGTTGCTCGTGTGACATTTTGGCGGAACTGCACAAAACACTCTTAAGAAAAAAGTGATTTGTGTAGTTCACCAAAACGTCACAATAGCAACGAGGTGAAATGGATAACCCTGTTTGGAAAAGGAGGTAGGAAGGAAACAATTACTTCATGGTGGTTTATCAAAAATGGTTTGAGGACGAGATTGCAAGATGGAAAGTGTGCCGGTCGAGATACGTTTTAAGCAAACAACTAAAGAAGACCCACATGCAGGATTTTCCACATGCAACAACGTGAGAAGATGGGCAGTGGAGAAAGGACGGAAGAAGCTGTACCTGAGGGTCGTCGGGATGAAACTAGGAGGGCGTCGCCGGCCAGGATCTGCCCATACTGTGGCAGCGAGCAAGTGGCGAAGGCCCTGCGTCGTTGGAGCTTGGTCAGAGAGAACGACGGGTACGGCATATCGGGACATGCTGCCTCAACGCCATCCAACGGAGAAACGATGCACACACTACTGCAGGATGGTCCAAATGCGACACTACGATCAGAGACCCTTCAACGAAACTGTGTGCGATGCCTTAATCGCAAACGGGGGTGCAAAAAACCGTCAAAAAGGTGCAAAACGTTTGCGATGATGGATGGATCAAACACGGTTCAGATTTTAGTTCCATGTGCGATGCAGGGCATACGGTTCAGTTCAACTAACTATTTGGGATGAGGAGGAACAAAAGAATTGGGCAGCCAGATGAAGGCGTGTGCGATATATAGCATACAGTTCACTAGGATGAACTGTGTGTGATTAGGCAACACAATGGAAACGGTTCAACTGAACAAGATGTGTGTGATACGCGGCAAACATGTCTGTAATCAGAAATGTGTGCGAAGACCAATAATAACACAGACGATTGCTGCTAATAAGCCGTGTGATTTGCTCTTTCTATAGTAGAATAACATGTATATATATGTATAACTGAAATAAACATCCAATTACATAAGTGAATATACAAATCATTCACACACACCTCAATAAACAATTGCGTGCATTCTAAAGTAGGAGAAACGATCATCTAGTCATCTACTTCTTATGACGCTCCCGCCACTGCTATGTGGCTCGATCCCTCATATGGGTCAGGAAGAAGACAATTCCTCATGTCAACGGTCCACCTGTACATCTCGTAGCTTGTGTACGCGTCCATGGCCGCGTACTTGACATGTTTTTCATCCAGTCTCTTATGCCACACACTGTGCCAGGCGTTCCTGTCCTTATTGCACTCATTGTTCATCTTCATGTAGTAGGGGTTGATGATGGCTAAGGCGAGGTCAACAAGGTAGATCAGTTTGTTGTTGTCGCTGCCCCAAACCTTGTAGTGGCTTTGGATGTTGACAAGATTCGGGCATTTCAAGCACAAAACCTCCAGCGCTTTTAGATCGTTGGTGGTGTCCACCGCAGCGAAACTGTAGTCGGAGCTGTTGATAAACCTAGAGAAACACTCGCAAGGCGCTGTGGCTAGGTGGTAGTGGTAGACGAGGACGTCATGTCACATGCACAACTGGGCGACAGCAACCTTCTGATCATGCCCAGCATGACCCATGGTGTACTCGAGGTCGAAGCCAACCACTTGGTACTTGTCCTTGGCAAGGAACTGCTCCATAGTTTGGCTGGAGCTCTCAACCGAGACCGGATAGTTTGTGTACACCATCAAGAGAGCCTCCCTCACGTGGGTGTCCATGACGTGTTGTGTGGTGAACTGCCCGCCGTTGTCGTTGTCGGCCGCTGGGAGCGCCATTGGAGCCACGGGGAGCGCCATTGGAACCACTGGATGTCCTCTCCATATGTGTCCTTGTGGGTGTGCTTATTGTGTCATGTGAGACGAGAGATGAAGGTAAATGGCCACGGGAATAAAAGGGGGCCGGGCGGCGTGGATTCTCGGCGCGTCCGCATGGCAGTTTTTGCAGCGGGTAACTGCATCGTCGCGCCGTGCCTGGCGCAACCACATGCACATGAACGTGCGTGATCATGCGCCGGCCCCAAACACTGGCAGCGCGCGTGGAGGGACGAGGGCAGAGCACCCGGAGGGACGCGAGAGTAGAGCGCGCGCGGTGGGACGCGAGCAGAGCGCGCCGCGACCGCCTGAACCGCAAGCAACCACATGCATAGAGCAGTTGAACACGCAGGAAATGGTCGCCTATAAGCCGGCCGATAGTTGCGTCACTGCGTAGAGAGCGGCCGTGTGCTACCACCTCCGTCTAGTCTATAGTCCCCTTTATATTCTATGCCATACTTTGCCCTCAAATTTAACCAACAAAATGTTAATGCATGTTATAAAAATTGTATAATTGGAAACTATGTTCAAATACGAATCACACTAGATAATCTTTGGTGACATGCATTCGTATTTTATTAGTGAAACCATACTTATAAACCAGGATGGGGGTATAGTAGGTAATTAAATTGCAAATAATTTTTTATTAACCATATGTGTACGTGGCCTTTCGTCCTCCTCTTGTACGTCTTGTCACCCCGCTGCCGCAGATGGCTTACAGCGCAAGCTTGTGCAATGCGCGGCGGCGTTCTTTTGGCCAAACGTGTTGGGGAACTTAGTAATTTCAAAATTTTCCTACGCACACGCAAGATCATGGTGATGTATAGTAACGAGAGGGGAGAGTATTGTCTACGTACCCTCGTAGACCGAAAGCGGAAGCGTTATATCAACGCGGTTGATGTAGTCGAACGTCTTCACGATCAGACCGATCCAAGTACCGAAAGCACGGCACCTCCAAGTTCTGCACACGTTCGGCTCGGTGACGTCCTCGCCTTCTCGATCCAGCAAGAGAGGCGAAGTAGTAGATGAGTTCCGGCAGCACGACGACATGGTGATGGTGTTTGTGAAGAACAATCTTCGCAGGGCTTCACCTAAGCACTACGAAAACTATGACGGAGGATAAACTAGAGGAGACAGGGTTGCCGGCACACGGCTTGGTGTTTCTTGATGTGTCTTTGGTGCTAGCCCTGCCCCTCTATTTATATGTTGAGCCCTGGGGTCGAAACTTGGAGTAAAAGCCTCCACAAAGTCGGTTTCACCCGAAAGGCAAGAGTCCTTCTCGGACTCCAGGGCCAGACGCCACGGTTCTCGGCATCTGGACCCAGACGCCAGGGACCCTGGCGTCTGGCCCCTGGACTCCGCAAAGCTTCCTTTTGCGCTTTCCAAAAACCTTGTGGGCTTTCCCCTTTGGCCCAAATAAAGTGTTCTCGTACCCAAACATTTCGGGAAACATCCGGAACCCCTTCCGCTGATTTCCGGAACCCTTCCGATGACCAAACACTATTATCCCATATATCAAACTTTGTCTCCGGACCATTCCGGAGTTCCTCGTCATGTCCGTGATCTCATCCCGGACTCCGAACAACATTCGGTCACCAACATACATCACTCACATAATACTATATCGTCAACGAATGTTAAGCGTGCGGACCCTACGGGTTCGAGAACTATGTAGACATGACCGAGACACCTCTCTGGTCAATAACCAATAGCGGGACCTGGATGCCCATATTGGCTCCTACATATTCTACGAAGATCTTTATCGGTCAGACCGCATAACAACATACGTTGTTCCCTTTGTCATCGGTATGTTACTTGCCCGAGATTCGATCATCGGTATCCAATACCTAGTTCAATCTCATTACCGGCAAGTCTCTTTACTCGTTTCGTAATACATCATCTCGCAACTAACTCATTAGTTGTAATGCTTGCAAGGCTTATGTGATGTGCATAACAGAGAGGGCCTAGAGATACCTCTCCGAAAATCGGAGTGACAAATCCTAATCTCGAAATACGCCAACCCAACATCTACCTTTGGAGACACCTGTAGAGCACCTTTATAATCACCCATTTACGTTGTGACGTTTGGTAGCACACAAAGTGTTCCTCCGGCAAACGGGTGTTGCATAATCTCATAGTCAGAGGAACATGTATAAGTCATGAAGAAAGCAATAGCAACATACTAAACGATTGGGTGCTAAGCTAATGGAATGGGTCATGTCAATCAGATCATTCAACTAATGATGTGACCTCATTAATCAAATGAAAACACATGTCTATGGTTAGGAAACATAACCATCTTCGATTAACGAACTAGTCAAGTAGAGGCATACTAGTGACGTTTGGTTTGTCTATGTATTCACACAAGTATTATGTTTCCAGATAATACAATTCTAGCATGAATAATAAACATTTATCATGATATAAGGAAATAAAATAATAACATTATTATTGCCTCTAGGGCATATTTCCTTCAGTCTCCCACTTGCACTAGAGTCAATAATCTAGTTCACATCGCCATGTGATTCAGCACTAATAGTTCACATCACCATGTGATTAACACCCATAGTTCACATCGTCATGTGACCTATACCCAAAGGGTTTACTAGAGTCAATAATCTAGTTCACATCGTTTATGTGATTAACACCCAAAGAGTACTAAGGTGTGATCATGTTTTGCTTGTGAGATAATATTAGTCAACGGGTCTGTCACATACGGATCCCTAAGTATTTTGCGAATTCTATGTCTACAATGCTCTGCACGGAGCTACTCTAGCTAATTGCTCCCACTTTCAATATGTATCTTGATCGAGACTTAGAGTCATCCAGATCTGTGTCAAAACTTGCATCGACGTAACTTTTTACGACGAACCTTTTGTCACCTCCATAATTGAGAAATATTTCCTTATTCCACTAAGGATAATATTGACCGCTGTCTAGTAATCTACTCTTAGATCACTATTGTACTCCCTTGCTTAACATAGTGTAGGGTATACGATAGATCTGGTATACAGCATGGCATACTTTATAGAATCTATGGCTGAGGCATAGGAAATGACTTTCATTCTCTTTCTATCTTCTGCCGTGGTCGGGCTTTGAGTCTTACTCAATTTCACCCCTTGTAACACAGGCAAGAATTCTTTCTTTGACTATTCCATGAACTAATTCAAAATCTTGTCAAGGTATGTACTCATTGAAAAAACTTATCAAGCGTCTTGATCTATCTCTATAGATCTTGATGCTCAATATGTAAGCAGCTTCACCAAGGTCTTTCTTTGAAAAAAACCTCCTTTCAAACACCCCTTTATGCTTTGCAGAATAATTCTACATTATTTCCGATCAACGATATGTCATTCACATATACTTATCAGAAATGTTGTAGTGCTCCCACTCACTTTCTTGTAAATACAGGCTTCACCGCAAGTCTGTATAAAACTATATGCTTTGATCAACTTATCAAAGCATATATTCCAACTCCGAGATGCTTGCACCAGTCCATAGATGGATCGCTGGAGCTTGCATATTTAGTTAACACCTTTAGGATCGACAAAACCTTCTAGTTGCATCGTATACAACTCTTCTTTAATAAATCCATTAAGGAATGCAGTTTTGTTTATCCATTTGCCAGATTTCATAAAATGCGGCAATTGCTAACACGATTCGGACAGACTTAAGCATAGATACGAGTGAGAAACTCTTATCGTAGTCAACACTTTGAACTTGTTGAAAACCTTTTGCGACAATTTTAGCTTTGTAAATAGTAATACTACTATCAGCGTCCGTCTTCCTCTTGAAGATCCATTTATTTTCTATGGCTTGCCGATCATCGGGCAAATCCATCAAAGTCCATACTTTGTTCTCATATATGGATCATTTCTCAGATTTCATGGCCTCAAACCATTTCGCGGAATCTGGGCTCATCATCGCTTCCTCATAGTTCGCAAGTTCGTCATGGTCTAGTAACATGACTTCCAGAACAGGATTACCGTACCACTCTGGTGTGGATATCACTCTGGTTTACCTACGAGATTTGGTAGTAACTTGATCTGAAGTTACATGATCATCATCATTAGCTTCCTCACTAAATGGTGTAGTAGTCACAAGAACAGATTTCTGTGATGAACTACTTTCCAATAAGGGAGAAGGTACAATTACGTTATCAAGTTTTCTACTTTCCTCCCACTCACTTCTTTCAAGAGAAACTTCTTCTCTAGAAAGTATCCATTCTCAGCAACGAATGTCTTGCCTTCGGATCTGTGATAGAAGGTGTACCCAACTGTCTCCTTTGGGTATCCTATGAAGACACATTTCTCCGATTTGGGTTTGAGCTTATCATGATGAAACTTTTTCTTATAAGCATTGCAACCCCAAACTTTAAGAAACGACAACTTTGGTTTCTTGCCAAACCATGGTTCATATTGTGTCGTCTCAACGGACTTAGATGGTGCCCCTTTTTAATGTGAATGCAGCTGTCTCTAATGCATGATCCCAAAACGATATTGGTAAATTGGTAAGAAACATCATAGATTGTACTATATCCACTAAAGTATGGTTACGATGTTCTGACACACCATTACACTGTGGTGTTCCAGGTGGCGTGAGTAGTGAAACTATTTGACATTGTTTTAACTGAAGGCCAAACTCGTAACTCAAATATTTTACCTCTGCGATCATATCGTAGAAATTTTTATTTTCTTGTTACGATGATTATCCACTTTACTCTGAAATTCTTTGAACTTTTCAAATGTTTCAGACTTGTGTTTCATCAAGTAGATATACCCATATCTGCTCAAATCATCTGTGAAGGTCAGAAAATAATGATACTTGCCGTGAGCTTCAACACTCATCGGATCGCATACATCAATATGTATTATTTCCAATAAGTCAGTTGCTTGCTCCATTGTTCTGGGGAACAGAGTCTTTAGTCATCTTGCCCATAAGGCATGGTTCGCAAGCATCAAGTGATTCATAATCAAGTGATTCCAAAAGCCCATCAGCATGGAGGTTCTTCATGCACTTTACACTAATATGACTTAAACGGCAGTGCCACAAATAAGTTGCACTATCATTATTAACTTTGCATCTTTTGGCTTCAATATTATGAATATGTGTATTACTACGATCGAGATCCAACAAACCATTTCGTTGGTGTGTATAACCATAGAAGCTTTTATTCATGTAAACAGAACAACAATTGTTCTCTAACTTAAATGAATAACCGTATTGCAATAAACATGATCAAATCATATTCATGCTCAACACAAACACCAAATAACACTTATTTAGGTTCAACACTAATCCCGAAAGTATAGGGAGTGTGCGATGATGATCATATGAATCTTGGAACTATTTCCAACACACATCGTCACTTCACCCTTAACTAGTCTCTGTTTATTCTGCAACTCCCGTTTCGAGTTACTAATCCTAGCAACTGAACTAGTATCAAATACTGAGGGGTTGCTATAAACACTAGTAAAGTACACATCAATAACATGTATATCAAATATACTTATGCTCACTTTGCCATCCTTCTTATCCGCCAATCACTTGGGGTAGTTCCGCTTCCACTGACCAGTCCCTTTGCAGTAGAAGCACTTAGTCTCAGGCTTAGGACCAGACTTGGGCTTCTTCACATGAGCAGCAACTTGCTTGCTGTTTTTCTTGAAGTTCCCCTTTTTTTCCTTTGCCCTTTTCTTGAAACTAGTGATCTTGTCAACCATCAACACTTGATGCTCTTTCTTGATTTCTACCTTCATCGATTTCATCATCATGAAAAGCTCGGGAGTCGTTTTTGTCATCCCTTGCATACTATAGTTCATCACGAAGTTCTACTAACTTGGTGATGGTGACTAGAGAATTCTGTCAATCACTATCTTATCTGGAAGATAAACTCCCACTTGATTCAAGCGATTGTAGTACCCAGACAATCTGAGCACATGCTCACTAGTTGAGCGATTCTCCTCCATCTTTTAGCTATAGAACTTGTTGGAGACTTCATATCTCTCAACTCGGGTATTTGCTTGAAATATTAACTTCAACTCCTGGAACATCTCATATGGTCCATGACGTTCAAAACGTCTTTGAAGTCCCGATTCTAAGCCCTTAAGCATGGTGCACTAAATTATCAAGTAGTCATCATATTGAGCTAGCCAAACGTTCATAACGTCTGCACCTGCTCCTGCAATAGTTCTGTCACCTAGCGGTGCATCAAGGACATAATTTTTTTGTGCAGCAGTGAGGATAAACCTTAGATCACAGATCCAATCCGCATCATTGCTACTAACATCTTTCAACACAGTTTTCTCTAGGAACATATCAAAATAAACACAGGGAAGCAACAACGCGAGCTACTGATCTACAACATAGTTATGCTAATACTATCAGGACTAAGTTCATGATAAATTTAAGTTCAATTAATCATATTACTTAAGAACTCCCACTTAGATAGACATCCCTCTAATCCTCTAAGTGATCACGTGATCCAAATCAACTAAACCAAAACCGATCATCACGTGAAATGGATTAGTTTTCGATGGTGAACATCATTATGTTGATCATATCTACTATATGATTCACGCTCGACCTTTTGGTCTCAGTGTTCCGAGGCCATATCTGCATATGCTAGGCTCGTCAATTTAACCTGAGTATTCTGCGTGTGCAAAACTGGCTTGCACCCGTTGTAGATGGACGTAGAGCTTATCACACCCGATCATCACATGGTGTCTGGGCACGGCGAACTTTGGCAACGGTGCATACTCAGGGAGAACACTTCTTGATAATTTAGTGAGAGATCATCTTATAATGCTACCGTCAATCAAAGCAAGATAAGATGCATAAAAGATAAACATCACATGCAATCAATATAAGTGATATGATATGGCCATCATCATCTTGTGCTTGTGATCTCCATCTCCGAAGCATCGTCATGATCACCATCGTCACCGGCGCGACACCTTGATCTCCATCACAGCATTGTTGTCGTCTCGCCAATCTTATGCTTCCATGACTATTGCTACCGCTTAGTGACAAAGTAAAACATTACAGCACGATTGCATTGCATACAATAAAGAGACAACCATATGGCTCCTGCTAGTTGCCGATAACTCGGTTACAAAACATGATCATCTCATACAATAAAATTTAGCATCATGTCTTGACCATATCACATCACAACATGCCCTGCAAAAACAAGTTAGACATCCTCTACTTTGTTTGTTGCAAGTTTTACGTGGCTGCTACGGGCTTAAGCAAGAACCAATCTTACCTACGCATCAAAACCACAATGATAGTTTGTCAAGTTGATGCCGTTTTAACCTTCGCAAGGACCGGGCGTAGCCACACTCGGTTCAACTAAAGTTGGAGAAATTGTCACCCGCAAGCCACCTATATGCAAAGCACGTCGGGAGAACCTGTCTCGCGTAAGTGTACGTGTAATGTCGGTCCAGGCCGCTTCGTCCAACAATACCGCCGAACCAAAGTATGACATGCTGGTAGGCAGTATGACTTATATCGCCCACAACTCACTTGTGTTCTACTCGTGCACATAACATCAAACCATAAAACCCAGGCTCTGATGCCACTGTTGGGGAACGTAGTAATTTCAAAATTTTCCTACGCACACACAAGATCATGGTGATGCATAGCAACGAGAGGGGAGAGTATTGTCCACGTACCCTCGTAGACCGAAAGATGAAGCGTTATATCAACGCTGTTGATGTAGTCGAATTTCTTCACGATCAGACCGATCCAAGTACCGAAAGCACGGCACCTCGAGTTCTGCACACGTTCGGCTTGGTGATGTCCTCGCCTTCTTGATCCAGCAAGAGAGGCGAAGTAGTAGATGAGTTCCGGCAGCACGACGGCATGGTGACGGTGTTGGTGAAGAACAATCTTCACAAGGCTTCGCCTAAGCACTACGAAAATTATGATGGAGGATAAACTAGAGGAGACAGGGTTGCCGGCACACGGCTTGGTGTTTCTTGATGTGTCTTTGGTGCTAGCCCTGCCCCTCTATTTATATGTTGAGCCCTGGGGTCGAAACTTGGAGTAAAAGCCTCCACAAAGTCGGTTTCACCCGAAAGGTAAGAGTCCTTCTCGGACTCCAAGGCCAGACGCCAGGGTTCCCGGCATCTGGACCCAGACGCCAGGGACCCTGGCGTCTGGCCCCTGGACTCCGCAAAGCTTCCTTTTGCGCTTTCCAAAAACCTTGTGGGATTTCCCCTTTGGCCCAAATAAAGTGTTCTCGTACCCAAACATTTCGGGAAACATCCGGAACCCCTTCCGGTGATTTTCGGAACCCTTCCGGTGACCAAACACTATTATCCCATATATCAAACTTTGTCTTCGTACCATTCCGGAGTTCCTCGTCATGTCCATGATCTCATCCCGGACTCCGAACAACATTCGGTCACCAACATACATCACTCACATAGTACTATATCGTCAACGAACGTTAAGCGTGCGGACCCTACGGGTTCGAGAACTATGTAGACATGACCGAGACACCTCTCTGGTCAATAACCAATAGCGGGACCTGGATGCCCACATTGGCTCCTACATATTCTACGAAGATCTTTATCGGTCAGACCGCATAACAACATACGTTGTTCCCTTTGTCATCGGTATGTTACTTGCCCGAGATTCGATCGTCGGTATCCAATACCTAGTTCAATCTCATTACCGGCAAGTCTCTTTACTCGTTTCGTAATACATCATCTCGCAACTAACTCATTAGTTGTAATGCTTGCAAGACTTATGTGATGTGCATTACGGAGAGGGCCCAGAGATACCTCTGCGACAATCGGAGTGACAAATCCTAATCTCAAAATACGCCAACCCAACATCTACCTTTGGAGACACCTGTAGAGCACCTTTATAATCACCCATTTACGTTGTGACGTTTGGTAGCACACAAAGTGTTCCTCTGGCAAACGGGAGTTGTATAATCTCATAGTCATAGGTACATGTATAAGTCATGAAGAAAGCAATAGCAACATACTAAACGATCGGGTGCTAAGCTAATGGAATGGGTCATGTCAATCAGATCATTCAACTAATGATGTGACCTCATTAATCAAATGACAACACATGTCTATTGTTAGGAAACATAACCATCTTCGATTAACGAGCTAGTTAAGTAGAGGCATACTAGTGACGTTTGGTTTGTCTATGTATTCACACAAGTATTATGTTTCCGGATAATACAATTCTAGCATGAATAATAAACATTTATCATGATATAAGGAAATAAAATAATAACATTATTATTGCCTCTAGGGCATATTTCCTTCAAAACGGTGGCGCCAATGAATCTTTGGTGAGCCCGTTCCCGTGCAACCTCGCAGGTTCCCAAACAAGCTTCCCGCCCGACACGGTGAAATCCCCCAAAATCCCAATGCTTACCGGCCTGCTATAAAAACCCTCACGGCCGATGAGTCCTGCGTCGCATTTTCTGCCCGCTTCCTGTAGCTTATCTCGCCTGCTTCTCCCACAATCGCCAATGGCACTGGTCCATCATCGTTGCTGAGCCACTCTGCCATCATCAGAGGACAGCTCCAGCTGGGAACCTACACCGTGGCAGCGGTGCAATCCCCGACGTAGTGTAGGGTGCGTGGCGTCCCTGTTGGGTGTGCGCAGAACACCCACCACACGCTCCGCCGCCGATGCCCGTCGGCAGCTGTTGCCGGCCGCCGTTGCCGCCACACCATCGTCAAAAGCCAGGGCCATCGCCCACTCTGCCACCATGGCCCAAAAGGCGGGAGGTGGCCGCCGTGGCCTCCACCCCACTGTCGGCCACCGTGGCCATCACCCGCTCCACCACCGCGGCCCGAAGGCGGGAGGTGGTGGTCATGGCCGCCACCCCGTCGTCGGCCTCCATGGCTGCCAGCCCACCGTCGACCGCTGGGGTCATCATCCGCTCCGCCACTGCCGCCCGAAGGCGAGAGGCGGAGGTGGATGCCCGCACGTGCGTCAACGACCTTGCGCGCTACACCGAGTTCCTGCCGAGGAGGAGGAGCGCCTCGTCGAGCATGCAAAGAGCCTTACCGCCACCGTGGCCGCGGCACACGCCTCCTTAAAGGCGAGGAATCAGGAGATCTACGAGGAGAACCAGCACTTCGAGAGGGGTCGTCTGGAGAGGCAGAGGGTGTTCGAGGTGAGTGTCGCTGAATCTGCAACAACGGCAGGCACCATATTGAGGTTGCCCGGCTCGTCGGTAGGCTCCTCCTCCTCCACCTCTTACTAAGCGCGCTCGGCAGAGGAGAGATAGCCGAAAGTAGTACAAAGCCCCTCCGCAATAGTAGTAATAGTAGTATTTAGGGGCTATTTTGTTCAGTTCATCTGACTATAAATGTGGTGTAACTGTACAATGTACTTAAAATTAGCTAGTATATATAGTTGAACTAGCGATTTCAGTACGTGGTTGGCAAAAATTGGGGAAAAGTTTGGTCGGTTCAGCTGTTGAGTTGAACTGTTTGTATAAATTAAGAACGAATGCTTAATATATGAATGAAATCTATGCTTAATTACTGAATTTTAGTTGCAAAAATTAGATACTGCTAGTGATTTTTAGCTTCATATTTTGACAAATCACAGTGTTACAAGGTTGACAAATGGCAATGTTACTAGATCAACAAATGTCAATCTTTCCAGTTTGACAAATGGTAACATACCCAATATGATAGATGCAAATCGCACCAAATTGTTTGTAAGTGGTTGCACATGGGTCATCCAAAAGAACCGTTTGCGTTGAAGAGATGCACAAATCCTGCTCTCACTTTGCATCATGTCGTCCCGGGGTCGACAGGCGGGGGGGGGGGGGGGGGGGAGGACGGCAGCTGGCGGCGCTGAGAGGTAGCGTTCAAAGGCGGCGTCCCATGCCGTTGAGGGGGCGCGTGCACGGAGAGGAAGGCGGGCGACCATGGAAGTCGAAGGGCTCACTTCCCAGTGAGCCTCTGTAGCATACAACTCACATGCTTCCCGGTGAGCCTGCGCATTCGAGGACAGCTTGCACTCCTCTCGGTCAGCCTGCGCACCGGACTGCACTCGCACGCCTCCCGTTCAGTCAAGGTCAAGCAGCTATCCGCACGGCACCTCCTACAACCATTAAAACCAAGACACGTGGCGTCACGTGAATGGTTAACAGAATGCACACGGTTTGTATTATACAAACTTTTGGGATATTAAAGTCGCAGCTATTTTTTCAAAATGCCTTTGTTGGCTGTCATTATTCGAGTGTGCCTTCTCTCAAAATGGACACGAAAAATACCACATCATGTCGGCTACCCTTCCATGATAGCATCACAAGTTTCATGAATTTCAGATGAGTTTTGGGTTTACTAGAATTGAAAAACCAGGCATCTCAATGTTTTGCCGGCAATCAACGGTGCCCTCGTGTTTGAAATTCATTCCCATTTCTTGCATGGCACCTAAGCATGCACCCAAGGACACAAATTTGATTTTTCACCAAATTTATATGCACTGGAGCATGCGCATGTACTTCAAGTTTTAATTATGCACATAAATGCATTGAAAACTCAGTTAATGCATAAAAAATGTCCAAACAAATCCCGAAAAATCACAAAAGTTGAAACGAGAAAATTTTTGGAAGCAATAAGAGGAAATGGATATCGTTTCGTCCCCAATGGTGGGACGTTCCCTACAGAAACCATCATGCTTGTTGTGAGAAGCTCTAGTTTGTGAGAAGCATATCCCCAAACCTGCGCCAAACGGGACAATTTTTTTACCACAGCATGTTGATGCCACTCCATGAAAGCATGCCAAGTTTCATGAATTTCATTCGAGTTTTGGATTTACTAGAATTTAAAAACCAGGGATCTCAATGTTTTGCCGGCAATCAACGGTGTCCTGGTGTTTTGAAATTCATTCTCATTTCTTGCATGGGACCTAAGCATGCACCCAAGGACACATATTCGATTTTTCAACCAATTTATATGCACCGGAGCATGTGCATGTAGTTCAAATTTTAATTATGCATATAAATGTATTGAAAACTCAGTTAATGCATAAAAATGTCCAAACGAACCCCAAAAAATCACAAAAATTGACACAACACTCCTTTTGTTCTATGTTGACACGAGAAATTTTTTGGAATCAATAAGAGGCAATGGATATCGTTTCGTCCCCAAAGGTGGGACGTTCCCTACCGAAACCATCATGCTTGTTGTGAGAAGCTCTGGTTTGTGAGAAGCATATGCCCAAACCTACCCCAAACGGGACAAATTGTTTACCACGACATGTTGATGCCGCTCCATGAAAGCATGCCAAGTTTCATGAATTTCAGACGATTTTGGATTTACTAGAATTTAAAAACCAGACATCTCAATGATTTGCCGGCAATCAACAGTGCCCTGGTGTTTGAAATTCTTTTCCATTTCTTGCATGGGACCTAAACATGCACCCAAGGACACATATTTGATTTTCAACCAATTTATATGCACTGGAGCATGTGCATGTAGTTCAAATATGAATTATGCACATAAATGCATTGAAAAAGCTCAGTTAATGCATAAAAATGTCCAAATGAACCCCGAAAAATCACAAAAATTGACACAACACTCCTGTTGTTCTAGGTTGACACAAGAAAAAATTTGGAAGCAATAAGAGGCAATGGATATCGTTTCATCCCCAAAGGTGGGACGTTCGCTACCCAAACCGTCATGCTTGTTGTGAGAAGCTCTGGTTTGTGAAAAGCATATACCCAAACCTGCCCCAAATGGGACAATTTTTTTACCACGACATGTTAATGCCAGTCCATGATAGCGTGCCAAGTTTCATGAATTTCGGACGAATTTTGGATTTACTAGAATTAGAAAAGCAAGTACATCGACATTTTCTGGAGAGCCACGGTGCCGTGGTGTTCTAATTTCATCGCCATTTCTTGCATCGGAGATATGCATAAACCCATGGACACATCTATGATTTTACAACCCATGTTTGTGCACCAGAGCATGTGCATGTAGTTTAATTTTGAATTGTGCACCTAAAATGGCTAGAAAACCAATTTAATGTATAAAATGTTCAAACAAACCCTGAATGATTCCAATTCTTTTATGACACACATATAGTTGCATGTTCACTCCAGATAAAAGGTCTAGCAATTCAAACACCGTCCATTGCCGCTATGACCCCATTATGTAATTCAAATCAAGATGACAAATCAAGTAGATCACACACAGTTTATTATCACCATCCGTGTGAGATGTAGCACAAAATATCCTGGAGCACCGTCGATGTATTGTACGCCTATGGCTTACACAAGAAGGTGTGTCGGCTACAGTCCATAGCCGACGTCTCAAGCACACTAGCTTGCTTCCCAAATATCATTTCACTGTTCAATCGTCTCCGGTGAAAGATGGGCACGTGGAACCAAGTCGTGAGGGCAACTTCGGTGGCCCACTCCGGCAAGAGCGCGGCCACAACCGCCATGCGCGTGCTAACATGGTGCATGAGCGCGGCCGCAATCTGCGACCGGGCGGCCATGGCAGCCCAGATGATCGCTGTTGCTTCTCCGGTGGCGGCAGCAACATGTGGCTCGGGGATAACAATTGGCGAGAGCTGCACAGCAGCTGTCCGTTCCGCAGCGGCAGACTTAGCCCCGATGGAGGCTGCCCACGACCATGTCGAGGCCGCCCACGCCCAGCTCCTGGCGGTCACCGCGCAAATCGAATGAAGCTTCTCCGACAATAGTCGGCAACCCATGGCCGAAGAGCTGGCAATGGCCAAGAGCGTTCAAGCAGCCATCCGTTCCTCCGCCGCATACCTTGCGACGACGGAGCCCGTCCGAGCCCAGATCGCGTCTGCCCACGCCCAGCTCATGGCGGCCTTTTCCAAAGAGATGGCGGACATGGACGGCGAGATGCTTGCTGAGTATGGTGCGATAGATGCCATGGAGCCCCTTTCCCAGGACACCGTCGGGCGTGAGCTGGACCTGGAGACGGTGTAGGATCGAAAGTATGTCTAGAGGGGGGGGGTGATTAGACTACTTGACCAAACAAAAATCTAGCCTTTTCCCAATTTTAGTTCTTGGCATATTTTAGCTATCTTAGCACAAGTCAAGAAATCTCCACACAATTCAAGCAAGCATGCAAAAGAGTATATGAGCAGCGGAAAGTAAAGCATGCAACTTGCAAGATTGTAAAGGGAAGGGTTTGGAGGATTCAAACGCAATTGGAAACACGGATGTTTTGTCATGGTTCCGATAGGTGGTGCTATCGTACATCCACGTTGATGGAGACTTCAACCCACGGAGGGTAACGGTTGCGCGAGTCCATGGAGGGCTCCAGCCACGAAGGGTCTAGGAAGAAGCAACCTTGTCTATTCCATCATGGCCGTCGCCCACGAAGGACTTGCCTCACTAGCGGTAGATCTTCATGAAGTAGGTGATCTCCTTGCCCTTACAAACTCATTGGTTCAACTCCACAATCTTTTCGAAGGCTCCCAAGTGACGCCTAGCCAATCTAGGAGACACCACTCTCCAAGATGTAACAAATGGTGTGTTGATGATGAACTCCTTGCTCTTGTGCTTCAAATGATAGTCTCCCCAACACTCAACTCTCTCTCATAGGATTTGGATTTGGTGGAAAGAAGATTTGAGTGGAAAGCAACTTGGGAAAGGCTACAGATCAAGATTCATATGGTTGGAATGGAATATCTTGACCTCAACACAAGTGTAGGTGGTTCACTCTTAGAAAATGTGTATTGGAAGTGTAGGTATGTTCTGATGGCTCTATCCACGGATGAAGAGTGGGTGGACGGGTATATATAGCCTCCACACAAAATCTAACCCTTACACACAATTTTCCAAACTTGGTGGGACCGAATGGTTAAACTTGGTCGGACCAATTCAGCAAACCTAGTGACCGTTAGGATTTTCGGTGGGACTGAGATGCAACTCGGTAGGACCGATATGGTTAGGGTTAGGGCATAACGTAATGTCGGTGTGACCGATTACACAAACTCGGTGGGACTGATTTTGGTAATAAGCTAACCAGAGAGTTGGTCAGGTAAACTCGGTGGGACCGATTCGCTCATCTCGGTGAGACCAAAATGTTACAAAAGGGAAACAGAGAGTTTACATTACAATCTCGGTGGGACCGATCGCTCATCTCGGTAAGACCGAAACGTTACGAAGGGAAACAGAGAGATTACAATCCCATCTCGGTGAGACCGAGATCCCTATCGGTGAGACCGATTTGCCTAGGGTTTGTGGCAGTGGCTATGACATTTGAAACTCGGTGGCGCCGGATAGAAATAATCAGTGGGGCCGAGTTTGACTTTTGGTTTAGGTCATATGTGGATGTGGGAAGGTAGTTGAGGATTTTGGAGCATATCACTAAGCATTTTGAGCAAGCAAGCCATTAAGCAACACCTCATCCCTCCTTGATAGTATTGCCTGTTCCTATAGACTCAATGTTATCTTGGATGACTAAAATATAAAATGTAGAGTCTTGAGCTTTAAGCTTGAGCCAAACTTTTTGTCCTTAGAATTTTGAGGGATCCACTTTCCTCATCCATGCCATGCCATTCATTGAGCTTTTCCTGAAATATTAATCTTGGAATAATGTTAGCTCAATGAGCTATATGTTGTTAGGAATTACCAAAACCACCCAGGGTAGTTATACTTTCAATCTCCCCCTTTTTGGTAATTGATGATAACATATAGATCAAAGCTTCGACAAATGATAATAAGAGTGAAAGATATTGTCGCTTTGAGAAGTATGTGAAAAGCAAGAGCTCCCCCTAAATTTGTGCATATCTTAAGATTTGCTTTGGACTGCAAATGCACAATGAGTTAGGATCATGGGTTACTCTTCCATGCCACATACATCTTGGTGGAGCGCTCAAAATGATAAGAATTAAATACATGCACTCATCACCAAGCAAAGTGAATGATCATATAAGGATAAGTAAGATAATATCATCTAACAAGCATAAGTGTAGCTTATGATCAACCACATGATCATCAATGTCTCACAGATAATAGCATAGTATCTCAAGCAATCAAGAGACAGACAAAGTTCAACCACCAAAGCAAGAGATAATAAAAAGCAACGCTCTCTCTCGAAGCCTATGATCTATACATCCGCCCCCCCTTTGGCAACAAGTTACCAAAAAGTTCTTAGAAAATGCATAGCACTAGAACGTCTCTCAAGCTTGGTCTTCAGGTGGTGGTATCCGGAGAATGCCAAGGACGAAGGCTTCAGTTGATGTGGATGGAGCTGATGGAGTTGGTGCTGGAGCTGGTTGCGATGAAGCTGTAGCTAGTGCAGATGAAGTGGCTCTAGTGTCTGGAACAGGCACTGCAGCAGACCTCTGAGCTCTAGGCACTCTGGCAAATGCATTAGTGGTTTTCTTGCACTTCCTCTCCTGCATATCATCTTGAAGCTGCTCCACAACAGACTGAATCTCAGTTACCTTCACATCCAAGTCATAGAATTTTTGCTCCATGATTCTTTCCAAGCTCTCCTGGTTTTGATTCAGGGTGGCCAGTACCTTCTCAATCCTCGGAGTGGATACAATCAGGTAGACAAGCTGATCTTGCTTGCTTTTCAAAAAGTACTCAGATGCCTCCTCTTGAGTTGGCATCTTGGCAGCCTTCTCTTTCTTTGCTGTCTCCTTCTTCTCTTGAGCTTGTACTGATGATGGTTTATTCTCATTCATCACAACTTGATTCTCCTCGAAGTCTAGGTAGATAGGCAAGTGTTCCTTATCCAACAAGTATGTGCCTGTGCCCATCTTTGAGTTTATCAACTCCTAGATTTGTGGGGCATATCCACAACTTCTTTTATGGTCAGCTGCAGTCCTGTTGATAGTATCAACTATAAGGCTCATGACCTTGAACTTCTGTGGCACATCAAATATATGTAGCAAGTTAATTGCATGGCCTCTGATCATTCTTTGATCACCAGACTTGGGCAAGAGAGTGTGCATAAGGATCCAATTGATTGTAGGCATCCCTGACAGCAAGTGTTTTACTAACCCAAACTGGTGAGTCTCAAGATCATCTTCAGGAATCTCCTTGTACATGTTTGCCATAGAGTTGTGATCCATCTTCTTCTTGGCATAGACATCCAAGTCATCTTCTTCTTCCTTAGGAGCATTGATCAGATTTGCCCATTCCTCAATAGTTGAGTGGTACCTTGTACCTTCAGACATCCATACTATCCTGCCATCTGGATAGAAGTGTGCTATGAAGTAGAATTGCATTATGAGCTCCTCATTCCACTTTGTGAGCTTCTGCCCAACAAAGTCTGTAACTCCACAAGCACTAAAGCTGTCAAACACACCAGGATAGTGTTCCTCATTTTCCTTGATATACTTCCAGTCGACCCACCTCATTTCACACACTATAGGCTTCTTGTCCAACAAGATTGTCTCATAGAAGTCCTGTTGTTCCTTTGTGTGGAACCTGTAATCAACAGCAGTCCTTCTCCTTGTAGCATATTGATTTGTCTCTCTCCATAGCCTCAACCCTAAGTCTCTCATGATCTTCATGTTCTCAGCCACAGGATGAGCATCATTGTGGTCTGGAATCTTGGGTTTGAGCTTTCTCAGGACTTGTCCTTCATCATCTTCATCAGCAGCAACTTCAGGCACTGGGGCCTTGTTCTTCTCTGCAGCTGGTATACTCCTGGTATTCCTCTTAGGTGCACTCTTGGGCTTGGAGGCTGCTTTGGGTGCTTCTTTTGGCTTTGATGAAGCAGCCCCTGTCCTGATAGCATCACCCATAAGCTTCTGGGCCTTAGGTGCTGGTGCAGCAACCTCTTCTTCCTGTTCCTATTCAGAATCTCTCATGATTGAGGATCTCCCAAGCCTCTAGCAGTGGTCTTTTTGATCCTCTCCTTCCTCTTCTTCCCTTCTGCAGCAGCCTCTTTGGGTTCCGATCCCAAAGGGACTTGAGTAGATGCTCTGGCCTTAGACATTGGAATTCTCTTTGCAGGAACCTTTTGCTTCATGCCTGGCTTGGTGGCAGCAGCAGTGCTATATTCCTTCTTAACCACTTTCTTCTTGGAAGTGGCCTCATCCTCAACTGCCACATAGTCTTCATCCTCAGACTCTGAAGTTTTCTTCTTCCTTGTTCTGGTGGCAGCTTTGGGCAAGTTGCTGGGAGTGCTCCTGCTACCATCATCTGAACTTCTAGAGGGACTAGTGCCCTCACTCAGGTGAACCTGCTCCTCTGACCTGTTCTGGCTGTCACTCTGATCAGACATATTGCAAACACTGACAGCAGACCCTGTGAATAGATATTGATCAGATAGAGTGGATGAGCATCACAAAATGCGGAGGTTTTTGCAAAAGAATTAGTCAAAAACTTAGTTTTAGTTTTCCATAGAAAGCATTTCGGATCAACCGATTTGTAAACTCGGTGGTACCGAAGCAGCTGTTGGAACCTAAACTAGTGAACTCAGTCAGACCGAGTCATAGTTCGGTGGCACCGAGACTGCTAGGGTTTCACAAAGTCCTGAACTCGGTCACACCGATTTGCAATTCTCGGTCAGACCGAAAATTACATGTGCAATGGCCTGAGCCGAATCGGTGGTACCGAGTTCCACAACTCGGATGGTCCGAGATGGTTTCGGCGGAAACCTAACCCTAAATTTTCAATTCAACTCTAATCTGCGGAGTGTTTTGACTGGATAGAAGCGCTTCAATCGTGGTAAGAATCATAATGAACACAATGTGCTAGGTATCGGATGGGGATAGCACTGTGATCGAGTCCATACCCTAGTTCCGCGATGAACTCGCTACGGCGGCAACGGCAGGGAAGAATTCCGTTGAGGGTGGCGGAGACCAGCGGCAGGAGGCGGCTGGCGACGAGGACGACGATCCGGAGACCCAGGAGGCAGAGCGAGCTATACGCGGGCGAAGGGGTTTCGGAGAAATTTCCAAAATTTTGCCCGTGAGTATATATAGCCCGACCCTGTCGGTGTGACCGAGTGGAACAACTCGGTGGCACCAAGATTCATAACTGCAAGAAGTTATTGAACCTCGGTGTGACCGAAAGGTTCAAATTGGTTGCACTGAGATTGAAAACCTAGATCGACTTAGTGATCTCGGTATGACCGAAATGGATGAATCGGTCAGACCGAAACGCACAAAGAAGTTTTGGAATTTTAAGTCTATGACGAATCGGGGACTCCGAGTGCTCCTCACACAGAGTGGTTCGAATCTGACTTGACCAAATTTTGTGATGTAGCATGAATAGAGTTTGAGACAAGAAAAGCATAGATAGCTAGAGAGGGTTCTTAGGCATTCTTGTCCATACACTTGACAAAAGAAAAGAAAACCAATCAATCAAAACAACAAGTGTATGTCCTTGAATGAGTAAAATATGCAATCAACATGCTAACACAATAAAATGGCAATTGAAATATGTGGCAAAGCATGCACAACCAATTCTAGCATCTATCAAATAATTGGTGATGACTAGGTCATCTATATATGAGTATATTGACTTTGGAGTCAAATGAGAACATTTGATCATAGGTCATACTCATTGTTTAAGCACAAGTGGGGTTACCACTTTTACATAAAGCATTTGTTGTGTTCACACCATTAGAGTTGCTTTAGCTCAATTCTTAGAGTAAAGCCCCCCCTAGATGTGAGATCCCCCCTAAGAGGGATGAACTAACCTTGGCTTTTGTCGATGATGACTTCATGTAGATGTTGAAGATGTGGATGCTCAATGTTGATGTAGATCATTTGGAGCTATCCATTGGAGTGAGTTGCACTTTCAATACCTACATGGGTTAGTCCCACAAGGAACAAAAAAGGATATCCATAGACATAAAGTGATGCACACACAAGATGATGTCAATGAAAGCTTTTAGGTTACCTTGTCCCTTGTCTTACCAACAAGAGGGTTTGTGACTCCTTGAACTAGTGCAAGATGTCAAAGTTGATTGCACTTGTTCTTGCCAAGATGATAAGAGTGAAGTATGTCGGCGGAGTCACCCTCAAGAACTCTCTAGTTCTTCTTCTTCGGGATCCACACCATCTTGATGGGAATCCTCGGTGTTGTAGTTGTACTTGATGAAGTGGAACTTGAAGTAGTCTTGGGAACCCACTTGACCAAGGCCTTAGGAGCTTCTTCAAATGTATCAATTTCCTCTTGAAGCTTGTCCTTGCCTTTTTACTTGTGGTCTTGTGGTGGAAGATCATCTTGAGCTTGTGTCCCTTTGAGAGAAGTAGGATCATACTTCTCTCTTTGAGGAACAAACTTTGTCTTGGGGTATTGATCTTCTTCCCACTCAACTCCATTGGTATTGAACTTTCGTTCAAAACCAACACCTTGATTCTTCCGGTGCCTTCCTTGCTTGCGTACAATTTCCTCGAATTGCTTACTTCCGGCAAGGCTCTTGTAAACACCTTTCTCTATAATTCCCTTCAATAAGCTATTTTCTTGCTCAAATGTAACTTGGCTAAGAGAATCATTAGTGGAATCAAGAGAACTACTAGAAGCAACAATATTGGATTTAGCATGATTATTGTTACTACTAGAGGAAGAATCTTTCTTGTTCTTGTTACTAGACTTGACTTGAGGCATGTAAGTGGATAAGAGTAAACGCTTGGCAATGTAAGAAGAACTTTTCTTGCGAAGATCATCATTGATTGCTTTTAAGAACTCATGCTCTTGCTCAAGGTTGAGCTTTTCAAAGTGCAATTTCTCATGAGTCCTTAAAAGTTCTCGATGATCACCTAAGATAGTTTCATGAGCTAACTTAAGAGTATTTAGTTCTTTAGTTAGAGACTCAATATTCTCCTTATCATTCTCATTCGTTTTATCTTGATTAGCATGATTAATTGACGTTTCATCATAGTATTCATCATCATCACCTAACAACTCATCTTCATCACTATTAAAATCGACATACTCGGGGTGTGATACCTTTGGGACTTTAGACATGAAGCATGTTCCAACTCCTTCATTTGGTGAGGCAAATATGTCGTAGGAGTTGGTTGTCACAAGTGCTAGACCGGCAACACCTTCATCTTGAGTATATTCGGAGTCGGAGTGATAGCTTCTCTCGGAGTGGTTGTCGGAGTCGGAGCCGGATACCCATTCACCAACATGAGCTTGATGTCTTCGCTTTGTGTAGCTCCTTGATGACTAGTCATTTCTTTACGAATCCTTGCTTCTCCGTGAGGGTCTTCGTTCATAAAGATCATCTCTACTCCTTCTTTCTCTAGATGGTGATTCTTCTCTTCTACTTCTTCTCTTGGGAGAATCTTCTCTTATCTTGTAGGGGGAAGTACACACATTGGAATAGTGTCCGGGCCTTCCACATTTGTAGCAGTTTCGTTCTCGACTAGAAGATCTTTTGTCACTGTAGGACCATGACTTGGAGCTTCTCTCTTTGCTTCTACTCTTGTAGAACTTGTTGAAGTTCTTCACCATTAAGCTCAATTCTTCATTGAAGGTTTGTTTCTCACTCGATGATGTGGGGGCTTCACATGAGGCTTTGTTAGCACCACTTGATTTGTTGTGAAGTTCCTCTTTATCCTTGAGTGACATCTCATGAGCAACAATTCTTCCGATGGCCTCCGTTGGCTTGAGATCTTTGTAATTTGGCATCATTTGGATCAATGTGCACACGGTATCATATTTTCCATCCAAGGCTCTTAGGATCTTCTTGATAATGAATCTATCGGTCATCTCTTCACTCCCTAAGCCAGCAATCTCATTTGTGATAAGAGCAAGCCTAGAGTACATTTCAGCGACACCTTCACCGTCCTTCATGTTGAACTTGTCAAGTTGACTTTGAAGCACATCCAATTTCGATTCCTTGATGGAGTCGGTACCTTCGTGCATATCAATCAAAGTATCCCAAATTTCTTTTGCATTCTCAAGACGGCTGATTTTGTTGAATTCTTCGGGGCACAATCCGTTGAAGAGGATATCACAAGCTTGAGCGTTGTATTGCAGCATCTTCAACTCTTCCGCGGTAGCTTCACGGTTCGGTTCTTTCCCATCAAAGAATTCACCTTGCAAGCCAATACACATAATAGCCCAAACGGCGGGGTTATGTCCAAGAATATGCATTTTCATCTTACGCTTCCAACTAGCAAAATTAGTGCCATCAAAGTAAGTACCTCTACGGTGATAATTTCCCTCGCTAGACGCCATACACTCCTAGGTTGTGAAACCAAGGCTATGACCGCCAGAAGCTATGGAAATCAAAGCAAATGGAGACCAAAGCCTTTTCCCAATGTTAGTTCTTGGCAGATTTTAGCTATCTTAGCAAAAGTCAAGCAATCTCCACACAATTCAAGGAAGCATGCAAAAGAGTATATGAGCAGCGGAAAGTAAAGCATGCAACTTGCAAGAATGTAAAGGGAAGGGTTTGGAGGATTCAAATGCATTTGGAGACACGGATGTTTTGTCGTGGTTCCGATAGGTGGTGCTATCGTACATCCACGTTGATGGAGACTTCAACCCACGGAGGGTAACGGTTGCGCGAGTCCATGGAGGGCTCCAGCCACGAAGGGTCTAGGAAGAAGCAACCTTGTCTATTCAATCATGGCCGTCGCCCACGAAGGACTTGCCTGACTAGCGGTAGATCTTCATGAAGTAGGTGATCTCCTTGCCCTTACAAACTCATTGGTTCAACTCCACAATCTTTTCGAAGGCTCCCAAGTGACGCCTAGCCAATCTAGGAGACACCACTCTCCAAGATGTAACAAATGGTGTGTTCATGATGAACTCCTTGCTCTTGTGCTTCAAATGATAGTCTCCCCAACACTCAACTCTCTCTCACAGGATTTGGATTTGGTGGAAAGAAGATTTGAGTGGAAAGCAACTTGGGAAAGGCTAGAGATCAAGATTCATATGGTTGTAATGGAATATCTTGACCTCAACACAAGTGTAGGTGTTTCTCTCTCAGAAAATGTGTATTGGAAGTGTAGGTATGTTCTGATGGCTCTCTCCACGAATGAAGAGTGGGTGGAGGGGTATATATAGCCTCCACACAAAATCTAACCGTTACACACAATTTGCCAAACTCGGTGGGACCGAATGGTTAAACTCGGTCGGACCGATTCAGCAAACCTAGTGACCGTTAGGATTTTCGGTGGGACTGAGATGCAACTCGGTAGGACCGATATGGTTAGGGTTAGGGCATAACGTAATCTCGGTGTGACCGATTACACAAACTCGGTGGGACTGATTTTGGTAATAAGCTAACCAGAGAGTTGGTCAGGTAAACTCGGTGGGACCGATTCGCTCATCTCGGTGAGACCGAAATGTTACAAAAGGGAAACAGAGAGTTTACATTGCAATCTCGGTGGGACCGATCGCTCATCTCGGTAAGACCGAAACGTTACGAAGGGAAACAGAGAGATTACAATCCCATCTCAGTGAGACCGAGATCCCTATCGGTGAGACCGATTTGCCTAGGGTTTGTGGCAGTGGCTATGACATTTGAAACTCGGTGGCGCCGGATAGAAATAATCGGTGGGGCCGAGTTTGACTTTTGGTTTAGGTCATATGTGGATGTGGGAAGGTAGTTGAGGATTTTGGAGCATATCACTAAGCATTTTGAGCAAGCAAGCCATTAAGCAACACCTCATCCCTCCTTGATAGTATTGGCTTTTCCTATAGACTCAATGTGATCTTGGATCACTAAAATATAAAATGTAGAGTCTTGAGCTTTAAGCTTGAGCCAATGTTTTTGTCCTTAGAATTTTGAGGGATCCACTTTCCTCATCCATGCCATGCCATTCATTGAGCTTTTCCTAAAATATTAATCTTGGAATAATGTTACCTCAATGAGCTATATGTTGTTAGGAATTACCAAAACCACCTAGGGATATGTCGTGCAGTGTGGTGCTCACTTATTAACTGTTTTGTTAATTAGTTGTCGTCTTCAGTTAACTGTTTGGTTCAATTCTGCAAATGTGATGTTCAATTCTTCCGGCCGCAATTTTGTATTGTCTTCTATGTGTGAAATAAATCAAATTTATCATTACAAAATACATGAGAAACGAATACAATTGCTATATTTCCAAGTTGTCAAGCATGCTTGGTTTGGTTATACATTGTGCAATGCGGTGCTCAGTTAACGTTTGGTTCATTTGTGTTGTGGTGTTTAGTTCATTGTTTGGTTCAATTCTGCAGTGTGATGTTCAATAGTTGTGGGTGCATTCTGTTATTGTTTACCATGTGAAGAATGAATTGAATTTGGCTGTAGTAAATACTTAACCTGATGCCTAACTACCTTATATGTGTTGTAGGGAAACAATGGGAAGCACTGAGGTTTTCAATCAAGGTTAGCACATGCATGGTCCGTTATCTAATATCACATTATTGTGCAATTGTAGGAACCATTCTAATATTTTGGTTTTTAACAATTTGTTCTTGCACATGTAGGCCTTGCTGTCAAAGGTTTTGACCCACTGTTCGACCCTTTTTGCATATGGGGAAATGAGTTATCCATGAATACCAATCAAATCAAGAAACTCAGAAAGATTGTTAGGATAAAGAAATTAGCAATAAAAAACAACAAGATCTTTGTCTGGACAATGAAGAAGACATCAGTTCACTACAAGATGGTACTAACTATTATACCTTGCCTTTTTTTATTCCTTTGCGCCATTTCCAATATAGAGAAGATATTTATGCACATCCTTGTTTTCAGGCCTTTCCAAAGCAGTTCACTAATGATTACCTCTCAACCCACCTCTATGGTCAGGAGGCAAGGAAGGTTTTCATACAACACCCATGGTTCAATATTGAAGTGTCACTGTTGTAGGATGCTGCTAACGCGACAGTACTACGATCAGAGACCCTTCGAGAAACTGTGTGCGATGCAATGATCGCAAACGGTGGTGTAGGAAAACCGTCAGAAATGTATAAAACATTTGCGATGACGGATGCATCAAACACAATCCAGGTTATAGTTGTGTGTGCAATGAAGGGCATACAGTTCAGTTCAATTAACTGTTTGCGATGAGGAGCAACAAAAGAAACAGGCAGCCAGATGAAGGTGTGTGCGATGTACATCGTATGGTTCACTCGGATTAACTGTTTGTGATTAGGCAACACAAAAGAAATGGACAGCCCGATCAAGGTGTGTGCGATGTACAACATACGGTTCACTTGGATGAACTGTTTGTGATTATGCAAGAGAACAAAAACGGTTCAATATAACAAGATGTGTGTGATACGCAGCAAACAGGTTTGTAATCAGAATTGTGTGCGAAGACCGATAATAACGCAAACGATTGCTTCTAATAAGACATATGTGATATGCTCTGTCTACACAACATCTATTGGCCATTGTGGGATGGGCGGTCATCTGAATACGCCATAAGGATGTGAAGAGGCATTCCTATCAGCAAGGACTAGCTATTCCATCAGTAGCTCATGTAAGAAAACTATCAAGTTAAGTGTGCTCAGGCTGGAGCAGCCATTGGATGGGTGACTGGATGGGAAGTTGTGTTGATGTTAAATTAGGTGATGGGAAATTTAACCTCGAGGTCCTTGTTTTTTATTTTTTTATTTTTTAACACATGTTAAAGAAGATCTACCACATTACTTTTTGACAATGTGCTATACGGGGCATACAGTTGATCCATCCAACCTATTTGTGATGGAATAGGCCGTGTGTGTTGTGGGCAAACGCTTGCTAGTATTGAACCGTTTGGGATTGATGAATTCATCACTGACGGGATCCCTAGTGTGGTCCGTGTTCATCTGATCATCATCTACTTCTTGTGCTAGCTCGATGCTAAGTTTCCATTAATTGATGGCGTTTTATGAACACGCCGCCGTTTCCCGCCATTTCCTCACCTGTATCCTGCCACCCTGCTATGTTGCGCATAGGGGGCGCACGACGCACGGAGGCGACAAAGCACAGCCTGTAGCACATCCACCTTTTCCAAGCATGCCAACCCACTAAAGCGCCGCCTCTGCCATCAACATCGTTGATGAGGAAAACGAGCATGCGCGATGGCCCGTCGAGGATGAGGCACTCCCTGGCAACGCGATGGATGACGCTGTGATGCGCGTCATCGCCAGGGTTGAGCAGACCTTTGGCACATGGTGCTTGAGCACCGCGGATCAAGATAGGCATGTCAGTGCCAACAGGCTGCAGCTCTCCGCATAACATGATCGATGGCGCGCCGCAGAGCAAGCTAGGCGCATCCGTGCCGATAGGCTACGGCTCGCCGCACGGCGAGACCGTTGGATCGCCGCAAAGCGAGAGGCGCGGTGCGCTGCACAGCAAGAGTGTATCCATCGATGCTTGCCTGCTGTCGACACAGCGTCGCAGCTGGGTACACATCCCGTCAGTACCCCCATTCCTCGCCAGGAGTGGGCAGGGCCCCGCAACGTCGTATTGCAACAGATGCCGGCCACTCCGTACTTGCACTGGACACCCGCCGTGTCGTTCGCATGGGTGCCACCATTCGCCTTGTCCGTGGCCCACTGGATGCCAACGCACTGGTCCGTAGGCACGACAACCTCCTTGGCCCAGGTGTCAACCTGGGCGCAGTAGAGGAACATGGCTGTCGCATCCTCGAGCTAGTGATCTCCGATGAAATAGCCAACTTGGAGCTCGAGATCGCGCTCCAGATGTACCGCGAGCATGTCAACCATTTGGACAAACGCATGCATGAGTTCAGGCAGAGCCAAGAGCTACCCTAGGCAAGGGCAGCTGGTCATGGTCTCATGGACACGTTTTATTTTGAAAAGTTGTTTCGACGTGGATAGCTTTGTATTCACATGAATCATAGTATTGCTCTGTTTATTGCTCTGTTTCAATGTGTGTACTCTGTTTTCATTCTTATATGTTCTGTTTCAATGTGTGTATATATGCTTTCCATTCTGTATATGTGGATGATAATAGCTAGATTCAAATTAGTATACAAAAACAGATAGAAAATGGAATTCATAATATATATATATATTAATTGTTCATTAGATCAACACAGAATATATATATATATACATATATATATATACATATATATATATACATATAAAATATAATCACATATACGTGATGATACTTAACTACTAGGTATAATACGTAAAATTGAAAACGAACAATACTAAAACTAATAATCCCTCCTGGGGCCAGTATTCCGGCAGCCCCTCGCCAGCAGCTCCCTGCTGCGCGGCGCCTTCCTAGTGCGGGGGCTGTACTCTGACTCCTCCGCCTCGCAGCGCTTGACGTACCGATCTGCCTCTTGCTGGCGGACGCGCGCAGCCGATTTTGCCATTTCGTTGGGCGCCCACCGGAGCTCCTCGTCGGTGGAACGCTGGAGCTTATCGGCCCACCTCCACGCAGTGACGAGGCTCCCAACGCCTATGACTTTCCTCGTGAAGTACCCGTCTTCGTACACCTCCTCGACACTACGACGCGCCCGCCCCCAAAGCTCCGCCGCCTCCCTTTTCCAGGCGGCATCACGGGCTTCACAGGCCGCCTGTTACCTACCTTCCTCCTCCGCCATCTCCTTCTTGAACGCCACTTGCCTGGCTTTCTCAGCTGGCAGCAGCGACTTCCACAGACAAAGATTGTACTAGCCCCAAAACCAATTCTAAGTTGGGGGTCTGGTGCAACCTCGTCAGGCGGCGCATAGCGGTCCTCGTCGCTGCTAATCGAGTGAGCGTCCTCGGGGGGCGGCGACTCCTCGTCGGCGCGTGGGAAGACCGGCGGCGCCATGGAAGAGATTTGAGAGAGAGAGAGAGAGGGCGGGCGAGGGGAGGATGTAGATGAGAATGCAGACGGGACGACGTGAGCAAGGTAGTATTTATTGGCAGCCGGAATCTAGATCGACGGGGACAATACACACGCCGGTCGCCGGAATTTACGAGTAATGTAGTTTGAATTACACACTTTCCCGCAGCAAATCCGTGTGTGAACATAGTAGCCAAAATCCGTGTGTGAACATAATAGCTGACGGTTTCCAATGCAGAGCCGTGTCTGATTAATGATCCCCGCCATTCACCTACCAAACCTCGAGCTGCGAGATAGACTGCCAATCGTGTGAGGGCCGGTTGTCTTGCTAGATATTTACATCTTATTTTTTGAACACCAGATATTTACATCCTCTGATGATTTTTTAACTTGGACACAAGTACACAAAAATATGATTTTTCAAACAGTTTTGGTTAGGCGTTGCATGTAGATGTAGTTCAAATTTGAATTACGGTCATTAAATGGTTAGAAAATCACTTAAATGTCTTTAGAAGGTCAAATGACCCCTAAAATTTACCAAATTTTCACATGACAGTTGTATTAGTGCACATTAAATGTAGGAAAAATTTGAAGGTCGTAAGAGGAAGCTATCTCCCGTTGGTCATCAAACATGCATTGTTCCCTCTCAGAACCACGAACCTTCTAGCGAGTTGCTCCGGTTTGTGAGGGGCGCGTGTCCAAACATTTGTCAAACATGCCAATTTCTTTACCACATCATCTTGGTGGCATGGCATTACATCAACCAAGGTTTCATGTGTTTATGATCATTTTTCTATTTCTTTAATTAAAATGCCATGTCACTCCATGCATACGTATGCATGTGTCCATGTCGTGATACCAATATGTTTGAAAATACTTCTAATTTACTACACATGGAATTAACTCGCACACAAGTACACAGATATGATTTTTCAAACCGTTTTGGTTAGGCGTTGCCTGTAGATGTAGTTCAAATTTGAATTACGGTCATTAAATAGTTAGAAAATCACTTATATGTCTTTGAAAGGTCAAATGACCCCTAGAATTTTCCAAAATTTCACATTACAGTTGTAGTAGTGCACGTTAGACGTTGAAAAAATTTCAAGGCCGTAAGAGGAAGCTATCTCCTGTTCGTCATCAAACATGCATTGTTCCCTCTCGGAACCACGAACCTTCTAGCGAGTTGCTCCGGTTTGTGAGGGGTGTGTGTCCAAACTTTCGTAAAACATGCCAATTTCTTTACCACATCATCTTGGTGGCATGACATTAAATCAAGCAAGGTTTCATGTTTTTCTAATCATTTTTTAATTTTTTGGAATTAAAATGCCATGGCATGCACTCCATGCATGTGCCCATGCCTTGACACCAATATGTTTGAAAATTCCTTTGAGTTTACTGCACATGGAATTAACTTGCACACAAGTGCATAAAACTATGATTTTTGAAACCGTTATGGTTAGGCGTTGCATGTAGATGTAGTTCAAATTTGAATTACGGTCATTAAATGGTTAGAAAATCGCTTAAATGTCTTTAAAAGGTCAAATGACCCATGAAATTTACCAAATTTTCACATGACAGTTGTATTAGTGCACGTTAAACGTAGGAAAAAATTTGGAGGCCATAAGAGGAAGCTATCTCCCGTTCGTCATCAAACATGCATTGTTCCCTCTCAGAACCACGAACCTTCTAGCGAGTTGCTCCAGTTTGTGACGGGTGCGTGTCCAAACGTTCGTCAAACATGCCAATTTCTTTACCACATCATCTTGGTGGCATGACATTACATCAACCACGATTTCATGTGTTTCTCATCATTTTCTATTTTTTAAATTATAATGCCATGTCACTCCATGCATACGTATGCATGTGTCCATGTCGTGAGACCAATATGTTTGAAAATTCCTTCTAATTTACTTAACATGGAATTAACTCGCACACAAGTACACATATATGATTTTTCAAAACATTTTGGTTAGGCGTTGCATGTAGATGTATTTCAAATTTGAATTATGGACATTAAATGGTTAGAAAGTGACTTAAATGTCTTTAAAAGGTTAAATGACCCCTATAATTTTCCAAAATTTCACATTACAGTTGTAGTATTGCACGTTAGACGTAGAATGTTTTTTGAATGCCGTAAGAGGAAGCTATCTCCCGTTCGTCATCAAACATGCATTGTTCCCTCTCGGAACCACGAACCTTCTAGTGAGTTGCTCTGGTTTGTGAGGGGTGTATGTCCAAACTTTCGTCAAACATGCCAATTTATTTACCACATCATCTTGGTGGCATGACATTACATCAACCAAGGTTTCATGTGTTTCTGATTTTATTGGAATTAAAATGCCATGCCACTCCATGCATACGTATTCATGCATATGTGTCCATGTTGTGATACAAATATGTTTGAAAATTCCTTCTAGTTTACTGCACATGGAATTAACTCGCACACAAGTTTCGGTTACGCGTTGCATGTAGATGTAGTTCAAATTTTAAGTACAGTCATTGAATGGCTAGAAAATCACTTAAATGTCTTTAAAAGGTCAAATGACCCTAGAATTTTCAAAAATTTCACATTACAGTTGTAGTAGTGCATGTTAGACATAGAAAAAAATTTGAAGGCCATAAGAGGAAGCTATCTCCCGTTCGTCATCAAACATGCATTGTTCCCTCTTGGAACCACGAGCCTTCTAGTGAGTTGCTTCGGTTTGTGAGGGGTGTGTGTCCAAACTTTGGTCAAACATGACAATTTTTTAGCACATCATCTTGGTGGCATGATATTACATCAACCAAGGTTTCATGTGTTTCTGATTTTTTTTTGGAATTAAAATGCCATGTCACTCCCTGCTTAATTGTGTCATAGCCGTTAGACCAATATGTTTGAAAATTCCTTCCAATTTACTGCACATGGGATTAAATCGCACACAAGTACAGGAAATATGAGTTTTCAAACCGTTATGGTTAGCTATTGCATGTACATGTAGTTCAAATTTCAATTACGGTCATTAAATGGCTAGAAAATCACTTAAATGTCTTAGAAGGTCAAATGACCCCTGAAATTTTCCAAATTTGACATGACAGTTGTATTAGTACTACAAAATTTCTCGTTCATTTAAAACACCATCCGTTGGCACTTTATTCCAAATTCGTCTTTCACAGCTAATAAAAAATATCTACAACATCACACACAGTTGTTTTCTAGGAACCGTTTGCAATGAAAATATCTGGGTCTATTTAAGTCTCCCTCCTTAAGCTTCGCCGGCTCATCTGCTCTAGTTCCGGTAACCCCCGAATCCATGAATCCCAATCCCCATTCTCGTACCCCCTTCTTGCAAAGATGATGCCGTGGAAACGCTTCATAAAGGCCCGTACGATGGCCGCGTCCCCCTGAGCGCGGCCACCTGCATCGAGAGCGTGGCCGCCTACCCCGAGAGTGCAGCCGCATCCGCATTGAGCGCGGACGCTTCCGCCGAGAGGGCGTCTGCGGAAGCCGACAGGGCTGCGATGGTGGCTGCAAACGCCGAGAGCGCTCGAGCTGCTGTCCGTGCCATTGATGTCGCCCTGGCCCGAGTCAAGGCCATCCACACCAAGATCGAGGATGCACACGCCAAGATATTCCAGGCCACCTCGGAATCCAGCATGCAACCCACATCTGAAAAGGCGGCGGTGGCCATGGAGCACCTACTTGCTCATGAGTTCGCTAAGCGGGAGCTGGAGATGTAGGAGGTGGTGGAGATCGAGGAGCGCCGGGAGGAGGAGTTGCGCATGGCCGAGATCGATGTAGAGAAGATTCTGTCTGTCGAGGAATTGGCGGTGGAGTACCAACGCGAGCTCTGGTGCAGCCACTACTATGAGTACTATAACCTTGAGGGCGGCGCCGAGGACGAGGATGAGGACGAGGATGCGGTCGACTTCAGCAGGGGGGACGCTGAGTCCACCAACGGCGGCATGTCGCCAGGACAAGTCATCGACGTCCCATCTCACATCAGCGATGCATAGGCCAGCGCGGTGGTGGATTTTTAATTATACGTACTTAGGCTTTGTTTTTAATGCCGGTCTTTTGTTAGAGCAATGTTTAGGTCAAGTGGCTGTATGTAATTACTAAAATTGCTCGATTCAGTAAGTGTGGTCTGTCTGCTGTACGCTCTTTTGTGTGCCCAAATTAGCAAGCGATGTTAAATTATGCAATGATGTACCCGGGGAAATTTCCACCAAGATTTGAATTATCAAACTCATCCCATGCGCGTAAAGCAGAAGAATCGTTTGCTATGCACACAATCGTTCAAAGTGAATGGTCCGGCGGCACCGTGCGCGTTCAAAGTGAATGTGTCCATGCCTTGAGACCAAAATTTGAATTATCAAAATCATCCCATGCGTGTAAAGTAGAAGAATCGTTTGCGATGCAGACACTCGTTCAAAGTGAATGGCCCGACGGCACCGAGAGCAAAGTTTCCTTCCACATTTCCAAAATTTTGGCCAACCGCCAAAATATCTACCCCAGACCCCCTTCCCCCTTCCCCACCACATTTTGTCCCCGACCACAAGTTACATTTCCCCTGTTTCCTCCTCCTTCCTTCCTTGCTAAGGTATGGCCGCTTCCTCGCTTTCGCCGTCTCGCATCCTACCTCCGGGGTCGCCATGGTCTTCTTCGAAGACATCTCTAGAGATTCCTTCTCCAACGACTACACCTTCACCGCCTGGGTTTGCCTCTCTTCTCCCTCTCGGGCTATGACTTGGAATGAAGAATTTTTACCCGGAGGTCGATTTGAGTCGTTCCTTCCTCTTGTAGCTCCCTAAGACCATCAGTGGCAATGAATGGAGCGGGGTGGCTGAAGATCTATCTGCTCGTTGTCACCATCAATCTCCACGAGTGAAGCTACTTGCGTTTGATTCTCGGGACACTAGGAGGAAGTTTTTGGCATGTGCAGAGAAGGTTAGACCCTCTTCCATTGTTACAAATCATTTGTTAGATGTGATTTAGACACTATCCCGGTCCCAACCCATTCGTACCACACCTTCAACCAAACGCATCCTAAGACAGTGTCACAGTTTGTACCTAGTATCTTAAATTGTTGCCATCTCATCAGCGGTGCCATTAGAAAATTATTTGGCACCGCTTCAGCAGTTTGTGCATCCAACTTTGGTCCACACATCCGAGAAGCCAAGCAGTAAAATACTAAATCTTTATGGCACGAAGGAACTTGGCATTGGAGCAACTACGTGCTCCGGAGTCCAGGTCCCTGATTTTTTTCCGCTGCATCGGCTCGCCTGTTTAGGGCACCGGTGCGAGATGTAGCAACAATTGTCTTTACACCAGTTTTGGCATACATAGTGGACGACCTTGGTGCTATTAGTTCTATGTTACTAAATTTGTGCATGTACACGCCTGTTAGTATCAATTTGCTGTCATCCAAACACTGTCGCTATGCTATTGCAGTTATATTTACCTCCCTCACAAAATGTTCAATTTGTAATTTATTGTACATGTAAGAACTTGTAGCATCGTTGTAGTTAATTATAGATTCCAATGTTCCAGAATTTGGTTGTTGTCTCAGTACCAATTATTTCATTTGCACACTGATCTTGCTGAGAAGATATGTCATAATTAACATGTTTCTTCAGTTTTTCAAAATAAGCATTGGTGATTTTCTTTGTTGCTATAAACCCATTCCCCTACAATTGTTACTCATCTAGTTTTAAATACTATAGGATGAACGGAAGTGTTCTTACTTGGAGTGGGTTGATCAAAAGTGGCCACAGTCTTTGAAGATGTGCCTAACGAAGCTCTAGAGCATGTATGAGGAAGTGAACACAGCTAAGCTTAGAGAAAGTCTTGTCAACGCTGAAGCATATTTCAAGATGCGGGATAAAAAGTTGAAGGTGGAGAATGAGCTCAGATTTTTAAAATAATACTTTGCTAAGATGGTGTTGGCGAAGGAGGAGGCACTTTCCCAGTTGGCCCGTGCAAAACGGGTTCTTACTGAACTGAAAGCAGAGGTGGATAAGATGAGCCTAGATGATCTCGATTAGGGAAATGAATATATTGTTCTTGTGAAGTTGAACGAGCTATATGTTGTACTGTGCTGTTTTCATGTAGCTACCGTGCTGTGATGTTATAATATATATATGTGCCTGATATGAAATTGGCAAACAACTGTTCGATATGAAATGTGAATTTGCATAATACTGGAATTATTAATTGTAAACTAATAAACCTGCTAAATGTGTCATGGACCTTTGCAAACGGTTCTAGTAGTAAAAGCGGTTGCGATGGATAGCCCAATGCCGCACAGTTTTCTTCATTAAATCGTGTGTGATATAGTTGATAAAAGCAAACAATTAACCAGGGAAGCTCGTGTGTGATAGTTACACCTTTCACACACGAGCCTACACATAAAACTGTGTGGGATTTACGTCCGAACGGAAACGTTTTCCCTGGATTGACTATGTGCGATGTACATAAGAACGGAAACGTATTCCTTGGATTGACTGTGTGTGATATACATACGAATGGAAATGTTTTTTTGGGATTCACCGTGTGGGATGTACATACCTACGAAAATGATTTTCTCGGATTACCGTGTGGGGTGTACATGCCTATGGAAATGATTTCTGGGATTCACCGTGTGGGATGTACATACCTATGGAAATGATTGCTGGGATTCACCGTGTGGGATGTACATACCTATGGAAATGAATGGGTTTCGATGCCTTGCCCGATCGCACACGGCCCCAGCCTGGGTCCCAGGAGGACCTATCCCCGACAATTTCTGGGTCGTGTGGGAAGGACACCCTATCGCACACACTCACTTGGCGACGGTTCCAAATGCCTTCACGGAAGGGGGTTTTAAACCGTTTGTTTAGGACCGACACGCACCAGTGTGTTCCTGAAGTTGCAAAGACCTTCAACATGAAGGAAGGATCAATATTTGCCTTCCGCTTCAGCAGTTTTCCGAATGAGATGCATCTGTCTATATACCGTCTATGATGCTAATTTCAAAAGGTTCTACATGTTGCATGTGAAACTTGGTGCTGGTGCTCTTGTGTAATGGGGTAGCTGAGTGCTGAAGCTATATCATGTTGTACTCTGATGTATTTTAATTATGAAATTCTGTTTCCTTAATATGGAAATGGAATATATTATGTGCTTAATATGAATGTCAATTAGATTAATAAATGGATTATTAATAATATGGCAATTAGCCTGCTAATGGCGAATTACCCTGCTAATTGGGTTTTGCTACTACAAACGGTTGTTGAAAAAAATACTGTGGGTGATGACCTCAGGCAATGCACACAGTTTCTTGGAATAAACCGTGTTGGTTCAATGAACAATCACACACGACTTTCTCTTGAAAACTGTTTGCGTTAGGCCACCTTGCGCAAATGTTTACCACATAAAAACTGTGTGTGATGGACAACCTTTGCCAAACAGTTTCTTCTACGGACCGTGTGTGATACATTCAATAACGCAAACGATTTAACGGGAAAAATTGTGTGTGATGTACCCATGAACGGAAACATTTTCCTTGGAGCGACTGTGTGGGATGTACATACGAATGAAAATGTTTAGCAGGGACTGACTGTGTGGCATGTACTTGCGACCGGAAACAATTTTGCCGTATAATTGTATTTTTAGCTCTACTATACGTATTTCTATATTTAATTGCTCGCTGATCGCACACGGCCTTATTTTGCCGAGCGTGTGTGCCAGGAGGGCATATCCCCGACGGTTTTTGGGTCGTGTGGGAAGGACCGCCTTATCGCCCACACTCACTTGGAGATGGTTACAAATGCCGTCACGAAAAGGAGTTAAAAGCCGTTTGTTTAGGACCGACGAATACCAGTCACATCCTCCCTTTCTGCTGATGGGGTGGGGAGCGGCCGGACCACTGACCTATGGTGAGAGAAAAAGACCACCGCTAGGCACGCTCCGTTGTATACAGTGGAGCAGATTTTTCCATTTTCCCCACGACAATCGTTTTATATTCTGTACGTGCCATTGAGGAATATATAACTTTATTTAATACTAACATGTCAAGTCGAACTTTGTTCCGTCTACGTGTGGTACACGACCCTCCTTCGATTAAACAACCGCTACACGCGTCAAATTATCACGTGAGCTTCCTTTTCGTATAGAAACGAACTCCACCGTGTACCCGTGCGGGTGTGGCCGGGAACAAGACGTGAGTACGTGCGTCCTGTGTGCACCTATTCTTTAGGTGCAGGTACGTACGTGGGTGGGTGTGAGAGAGATGATTTGTGTGAAACAGAGGCAATGTGTCGATGATATCTCAAACAAAAAATGTAACATATGCAATGTGTGTGAAACAGAGTCATGGATATATCATATATAGAGAGAACAATCCACGAGAAGAGAGCGGAGGGATCATCGGCGTGAGATATCAATAGAATCGAAAACAGGGATTGAGTGTGTGGCTGAGTGATCGATAAAGAGATCCATCGAATTTGTGCTTGCCCACGTCAAAGATATAGGGCGGCTGGCCTACTGGAATTTGAGAGGGAAGATGTGTAGTTTTTCTCTGTGGCATGGATACCTACCTACAACGTTCGAATATCGGTGTGTGTGTGGGGGGAAGGGACAAAGACCTAACTATAGAGAGGTAGATCGACTAGTATATGTGTGGAGAAGGAGAGAGACCTAGCTATGTATTGAGGGAGATCAATCGGCATCCATGCATATGTGTAGCAAAGGAATAAGGTTGGGAGAAAGACAAAGGTAGAGTGTCGGAGGGTTGGTGGTGGAGTGGCATCTCACAAATGGTGGGAGAGGCCTGTTAGACCAATGAAGGGTACGAGTGCAATATCAATAAGAGAGGGCCAGTGATGTCTATCTGTCTATGCACGTGCGTGTGAGAGACGGGTCTTGAGGTATGCAAGGATGATGAGGGGAGATGATATGGTTGTTGTAAGAATACGTAACCACATAGGAAGATCAACCGTCGTGTGTCCGAGAAAGGGAGAGACATAACTAGTGAGGTAAGTCTATCGGTGCGTGGGGAAAAAGAATTACAGTTGACCTAGCTATATGTAGGGAGATCAGTACATATACATGCATGCATGCATGTGTTAGAAGCAAATAAGCTCCAGAGAGACAGGCAGGGGGAGAGGGGTGCGGTTAGGAGGTGGTGTGAGAGGCCTACTATGTCGAGGGGGAGGAGTGTGCGAGTATGAGATCGATGAAAAGAGGGGCGGGAGTGTGCACCTGCGTGGAACCGTATTGGACATAGGGGGGCATGGACGGTGAGAAGAGAAGAGGGGAAGTATGTGTTTGTGGTAGGCACACTTGGCTAGAGAGGTATATCGACCGGTGTGTGCTGGAAAGAAGGAGTCGGGGAGCCTACACACACCGCGGGTGAACGACCTAAAGAGAAATAACGAACATGTGCGATGGAGGGGACGCTGAGGGAGGGTTAGAGGGGGGCGGGTGTGTGCATGCATGATAGAAAGTTAGCGCTAGCTAGCTACAAAGAGAAGAGGATCGTGAAGGTGTAAAAGACGAACAGAGATCATAATTCATTATAAAAAAGTGGATATGGATACTTGAAGAAGACATCATAATGTAGAACATTGATTATAATTTGGGCTAATGTCTGGCTTTTGCAGCTTAGGGTAAATACTTGTCATAATGTAGGGGGCGGGGCACTATACTTTGTGTGATAAACGCGGTGTACGTATGGAACATGGTTTAGATTTTGAATATCTAGTTAGTACATCAAATGTACTATTATTTGGAATCAACATCAAGTGTATTCAAAAAATTGAATTCGAGTTTATATAGTACACATAGTTCATATCTATCCCTATAGTAATCATGTGGTGTGTTGTTCAGGTAATACACGAATGATGGTTGAAGTTGGCGACAATCATGATTGTACATTCTTATTGAAATAGAGAAACAAATTCAAATTTAGTTTGAATTGTAGCGGTAGTATAGACATTTGGAATGCACTAAAATGTTGGTACGAGTAGGTTACATGCATTATACAACCAGCAAAAAAAATCAATAGGACATAACATGGATTCATAGCTTTGAATAGGATTTGTATAGTAAAACAGGATAAGACTCCCTCTTTGTGTGCTGTGAATAGTTTTATTTTTTTGTTTTTTTTCGTTGAGGTAAGTGCGAATTGATTTGGTATGTACAAGTACAATATTACACATTAGGCTTGTCCCTAAAATTCAACCCGCGCCTTCTTATATCCCGAAAATCCAGATATCATGCTCCCAAAACTGGCGCCTTCACAACCCGCGCCTTGCTATCCTGAAATTACAATGCGCGCGAAAACTCACTCCAGCTGCCAAATCCCGACACGCGAATTCCCCCTTCTAACCCTGAGCCGAAAGGGCCGCTAGTTGCAATCGGTAGGGGTACTTTTGTAACACATCCTACATTTTGGACAAGCGCGTGCCTAATTCATGGTTCCCCCTCCCATCGCCTCCTTTTCGCCATTCGAAATCTCAGGCCGCCTTAACCTCTCCGTTCTAGCCGCGAAACCCCACCCTCCTCCGTCTGCCTCCTCACCGCTGCCCAGCTGGAGCCTCTTCCACGATGACATCGTACACCGCAACATCTCGATGTCCCTCATCCACCCCCCGGATGAGGATCCGTCGTCCATCTCATCGTCTCGCCGGTTCAGCCACCCCGTCCTCCACCTCCAAGGAGCTGCTCCGACGATCGCCTCGTCTATCACGGCTACTCCATCCCCACAACGCCGCCTTAACCTGCTCCACCGGAACCGCAGCATCCTCACCGACTCCTCGGACGAAGCCGAGGCCTACTCGGTGCCACCAAAGAGGTTGTACACTAATCACACTGCACCTTCTCCTTAACTCGACCTCCCAACATTGACGGTGCTCCATCCAGCACCCCCATGGAGCGGCTACCTCGAAGCTGGCGCCGCTGGCGACATCTCCACGACGGCTCTTGATATGTCTCCGTCGTATCTACTTTTCCAAACACTTTTGTCCTTGTTTTGGACTCTATCTTGTATGATTTGAATGGAACTAACCCGGACTGACGCTGTTTTCAGCAGAATTGCCATGATGTTGTTTTATGTGCAGAAAACAAATATTCTTGGAATGACCTGAAGCTCCACAGGAGGTCTTAGAAAAAACAATAAAAAATCCTCGCCAAATATGAAGACTAGGTGGCCCACACCCTTTCCACGAGGGTGGGGGGCGCCCCCCTAGGGCACGCCCCCTACCTCGTTGGCCCCTTGTTGACCCTCCGAAGCCAACTCCAACTTTATATATTTGCTCCGGAGAGAAAAAAATCAAAGAGAAGAAATCATCGTGTTTGACGATACGGAGCCGCCGCCAAGCCCTAAAACCTCTCGGGAGGGCTGACCTGGAGTCCGTTCGGGGCTACGGAGAGGGGGATTCGTCGCTGTTGTCATCATCAACCATCCTCCATCACCAATTTCATGATGCTCACCGCCGTGCGTGAGTAATTACATCGTAGGATTGCTGGACGGTGATGGGTTGCATGAGATTTATCATGTAATCGAGTTAGTTTTGTTAGGGTTTGATCCCTAGTATCCACTGTGTTCTGAGATTGATGTTGCTATGACTTTGCTATGCTTAATGCTTGTCACAAGGGCCCGAGTACCATGATTTCAGATCTGAACCTATTATGTTTTCATCAATATATGAGAGTTCTAGATCCTATCTTGCAAGTCTATAGTCACCTACTATGTGTTATGATCCGGCAACCCCGAAGTGACAATAATCGGGACCACTCCCGGTGATGACCATACTTTGAGGAGTTCATGTATTCACTATGTGCTAATGCTTTGTTCCGGTTCTCTATTAAAAGGAGGCCTTAATATCCCTTAGTTTCCAATAGGACCCCGCTGCCACGGGAGGGTAGGACAAAAGATGTCATGCAAGTTGTTTTCCATAAGCACGTATGACTATATACGGAATACATGCCTACATTACATTGACGAACTGGAGCTAGTTCTATGTCACCCTATGTTATGACTATTACATGATGAACCGCATCCGGCATAATTATCCATCGCTGATCCGGTGCCTACGAGTTTTCCATATACTGGTTTACGCTTATTTATTTTTCTGCTGCTACTGTTACAATCACTACAAAATACCAAAAACATTACTTTTGCTGTCTTTACTTTTGTTGCCGCTACCACCACTGTCATATTACTTTGCTACTAAACGCTTTGCTGCAGATACTAAGTTTCTAGGTGTGCTGGAATTGACAACTCAGCTGCTAATACTTGAGAATATTCTTTGGCTCCCCTTATGTCGAATCAATAAATTCGGGTTGAATACTCCACCCTCGAAAGCTGTTGCGATCCCCTATGCTTGTGGGTTATCAAGACTAATTTCTGGCGCCGTTGCCGGGGAGCATAGCTCTATTCTTTGAGTCACTTGGGATTTATATCTGCTGGACACTATGAAGAACTTGAGAGATCCAAAAACCAAGATCTATCCCTCAACTACGAGGGGAGGTAAGGAACTGCCATCTAGCTCTGCACTTGATTCACCTTCTGTTATGAGTAAGTTTGCGACACCTACACCTGCTTCTGCTATTCGTTCTGATATGTCGCATGTTATTGATGATGCCACTTCTACAATGCATGATACTTATGATGAAACTGCTTCTATGCCTGATACTACTGTGCCACTTAGTGTTTTTCTAGAAGAACAAATTGCTAGGGCTAGAGGAAGAGGAATTATTGAATCTGAATACGATGATGAAAGTGATGATGAAAATATGCCTGTTATTCCTGAGGGTTATTTATTTGATCAAGATGCTTCTTTAGCTATTTTAGCTTGCAGAGATAGATATGAGCTTAAGAGGTTATTAATTAAATGGAACAAAGAATCACTTAGAGATAAAATGAAACCCGGTCCTGCTTTTGCTACTTCACCTATATGTGTTCCTGATAAAGATTATGAATTCTCTGTTGATCCTGATATAATTACTTTGGTTGAATCTGATCCATTTTATGGCTATGAATCTGAAACTGTTGTGGCACATCTTGCTAAGTTAAATGATATAGCTGCCCTGTTCACTAATAATGAGAGATCACGTTACCTCTATTTACTCAAAATATTTCCTTTCTCATTAAAGGGCGATGCTGAGATATGGTTTAATTCTCTTGATCCTGGTTGTGTGCGTAGTCCCCAGGATATGATTTATTACATCTCTGCTAAATATTTCCTTCCTCATAAGAAACAAGCTACTTTAAGGGAAATATACAACTTTGTGCAAATTAAAGAAGAGAGTCTCCCACAAGATTGGGGGAGGCTTCTCAAGTTACTTAATGCTTTCCCTGATCATGCTCTTAAGAAACCTAAAATACTTGATATCTTTTATAATGGACTAACCGATACTTCAGAGATTACCTGGATAGTTGTGCTGGTTCTCTTTTCAGGGAAAGAACACCGGATGAAGCTAAAATTCTATTGAATAATATGTTGACAAATGAAAATAATTGGGCACCTCCTGAGCCAGCTCCCGAGCCAACTCCTGCTCCAATTACTGAAGCTATTCCTAAACCAACTCCGAAGAAGAGAGGTGTTCTATTTCTTAGTCCCGAAGATATGCAAGAGGCAAAGAAATCTATGAAAGAAAAAGGTATTAAAGCTGAAGACGTTAAGAATTTACCTCCTATTGAAGAAATACATGGTCTTAATTCACCGCCTGTTGAAGAAACTTATGATCTTAATTACTTATTTACTGAAGAACCTCCTGATCCCGATATCCTAACACAGGTAGTAAAGGTAAATTCTCTCTATAGATATGATAAAGCTGAAGTCCCTCCTACTGAAATTACTAGTCAATGCTTGGATGAGTTCGATAACTTTATGTATAAGCAAGATGACTTCAATGCTTATTTCGGTAGACAATTAAAAGAAAATGCTTATATGATTAGACGCTTGGGTGATTATATGGCTGATATTAGAGGTGAAATTAAACTTGTTAGCAAACATGCTTCTATGGTTACCACTCAAGTAGAACAAGTACTTAAGGCTCAAAAAGAAGTGTTTGATGAAATGACTAGTAAGAAAAATGATTATGCTGTTAGAGTGGCTACTAGAACTGGTAGAATGACTCAGGAACCTTTGTATCCTGAAGGCCACCCTAAGAGAATCGAGCAAGATTCTCAGAGAAATAATATTGATGTTCCTAGTTCTTCTAAAAAGAAGAAAAAGAAAAATGATAGAACTGTGCAAACTTCTAGTGAACCTATTGCTGAACCACCTGATAATCCAAATGATATATCTATGTCTGATGCTGAAACACAATTTGGTAATGAGCCTAAACCTAATGAAAATGTTAATGCTGATGTTCATAATGATGCTCAACCTAGTAATGACAATGATGTAGAAATTGAACCTGTTGTTGATCTTGATAACCCACAATCAAAGAATCAACATTATGAAAAAAGAGACTTTGTTGCTAGGAAACATGGTAAAGGAAGAGAACCTTGGGTTCAGAAACCCATGCCTTTTCCTCCAAAACCATCCAAGAAAAAGGATGATGAGGATTTTGAGCGCTTTGCTGAAATGATTAGGCCTATCTTTTTTGCATATGCGCTTAACTGTTGTGCTCAAAACAAATCATTATGCTAAATATATGAAGGATATCATTACTAATAAAAGAAAGATACCGGAAGCTGAGATTTCCACCATGCTTGCTAATTATACTTTTAAGGGTGGAATACCAAAGAAACTTGGGGATCCCGGAGTACCTACTATACCTTGCTCCATTAAAAGAAATTATATTAAAACTGCTTTATGTGATCTTGGAGCCGGTGTTAGTGTTATGCCTCTCTCTTTATATCGTAGACTTGACTTGAATAAGTTGACACCTACCGAAATATCTTTGCAAATGGCTGATAAATCAACTGCTATACCTGTCGGTATTTGTGAGGATGTGCCTGTTGTGTTTGCAAGCGTTACTATTTTAACAGACTTTGTTATACTTAATATTCCCAAGGATGATAGTATGTCTATTATTCTTGGAAGACCTTTTCTTAATACTGCAGGGGATGTTATTGATTGCAACAAAGGCAATGTCACTTTTCATGTTAATGGTAATGAGCATACGGTACACTTTCCGAGGAAACAACCTCAAGTTCATAGTATCAACTCCATCGGAAAAATTCCATCGATTATATTTGGAGGTTTTGAATTTCCTCTTCCTACTGTCAAGAAAAAAAATGATATTCTTATTATAGGGGATGTGCATATGCCCATTGAGGTAACTTAGTGTTATTTGAAATTTCCCCGGTTTCATGATTATCAGAATGAGTTTGTTAACAAGACTTGATCAACCTTGTTCGTGGATTCTTTTTGATGAGCATGAGATGGATGAAACTAGAAGCACAAACTTATGTACCCCACTTTTACTTTCTGTTATTTATATTAAATAAAGTAAAAATAGTATTTTTTTTGTCTGTTTCCTGACTTATCTGTGCAATATAAAAATATCCCGGAAATAAAAGTCCTCAGAATGCCATGCCAATTTAATATGATTTTTTCAGGAATATTTGAGGTTTTACTGTGCAAAAATTACCCCGGGAGGAGCTGCCACCTGGCCACGAGGGTGGTGGGCGCCCCCCTATAGGGCGCGCCCCCTGCCTCGTGGGCCCACGGTGGCCCTCCTCCACTTATTCCAGCACCCATGTTCTTCCTCTGTCTCACACAAACCCGAAAAACCAACTCAAGCACGAGTTCCAGCCACTTTTGCTGTGATTTTCGATCTCCTTTCTCAAAGCACCTCTCGCAAAACTGCTTGGGGAGATTGTTCCTTGGTATGTGACTCCTCCATTGGTCCAATTACTTTTTGTTCTAGTGCTTTATTCATTGCAAATTTGTGCTGCATAGGTGACCATGTTCTTGAGCTTGCATGTCAAATTTATATGGTTCCAAGTAGTTCTAATGCTTGATATAGGCTCTAGGAAGTTGTAGGAGTAGTTACTATCAGTTTTATTGAGTTTGGTTACTTTTATTTTGAAGTTACTAAAAATTTCAGAATTTTTCAAAGATAAACAATATGTTTAGGAAGATGTTCCAAGGTGGTTCCTCTAAGAAGCAAGGACCCAGGATTGCTATGAGCGACGCTGACGAGGATCCACCAAGCGACGCTCCAGTACGGCCTTGCGAATGGCCGTCGGAAAATTTTATGGACCGTGCGGGAATTAAAGAAGAATTCAAATCATATTTGCGCAATGCCGGTCTTGAGGATTTTGAGGCTAACAAATGCCCCCAGTATCATGATCTCACAAGTTCATTTGTGAGGAGGTTTGAGTATTCATCTTCGCATAATTCTCCTTCAATCATGTTTGATCTTTATGACAAATCTTATACCATGGACCTAGAGGATTTCACTTCTTCTTGCGAACTTCCATCATGGGGCAGTGTTAGGGATCCCCCTAAATCTAAATTTAGAAACTTTCTTGCTAGGATAACTGTGGGGGAATCCAGAGATATAACGTAGGCTACCATAGGGAGCATTCACTTTCCTGCTATACATTATTTTGCTCTTTTCATCGGTAGATGCATAAATGCTAAGGATGAAGCATGTCACATGTGTGTCCCTGATCTCAGCATTCTTAGGAGTGCTGTGTTAGGAGACCAATCTTATCATATGGGAGACATTGTAGCTCGTAGGTTGCACCATAATAGACATAATGGAGATTTCTTTGGAGGTATTTATGCAACCCACTTAGCTCATTTTCTTGAAATAGACATTCGTGAGGGTGATACGGAGTTGCCCCCTGCATATTTAGATTATGATTCTATGGCCTCGCACCAGTTTGTCAAGAGGTCTGAATCACCTCTCTTATACCGCTTAATTTTTGATAAACGACGTATTTTCCGTATTACTCTCCCTGCTCCTGCCTTCTTTGATTCACATGCAAAAGGAAGATATGTTATTACCAGAGAGGAGGCAGAAGAGTATGAGAGGACAGCATAGGCAGCTCGACTCCACGCTACAGCTCAGCAGGCGATAACCGCTGCACATCAGTATGATCCCAACTATTCCTCCTCGTCACAGTACGACCCCAACAACTATTATTATGGATATCCGCCAGGCCAGCCGTGGCCATAGACCAACTTAGGCCAAAAGCCTAAGCTTGGGGGAGTACGTATTTCTCACCGACATTACATTTATGCTCACACACACTCATTGCTAGATGCCGGTGCTCATACTTTTTCACTTTAATGTCCATGCTAGTCTATTTTCTTTTTCCTGCTTTCTTCTTGTGTGTTTGTTAAACCTTAAGAAAAACCAAAAAAATTAGTAGTAGTTTATTTTTCTACTGTAGTAGTAATAACTAAAAAGAAAACCCAAAAATATTTCCCATTCTTATTTTGCTTGTTGGGAGCTTCCCCGTGTAAATAGTTTTATTTCTTTTCTTTTGGGGGTCAGTAGGAGAAGACCCTAATTAAATTGTTGAAGTGGCTCTTTTATGCATTATTGATGAATTAACCCAAGAGTCCATATTGCCTTGTCTTCTCCTGTTTATTGAATGCTCAGAGATTCCAGCTTAGTCCAATGCACGTGCACTCTTATTATTATTCACACCGTTCGGTCGTGCAAGTGGAAGGCAATTATGATGATATATGATGGACTGACTGAGATGAGAAAAGCTGGTATGAACTCGGCCTATTTTGTTTTTGTAAATATGATGAGCCAGTCGTTCTTGATTCAGCTTATTATGAATAAACATGTTTGCAATAACAATTAGAGATTAGAGTTGCTTGTGCCATGCTTGATTAGCTATGAGTTATAATGATTTACCTTGTATGCCAACATGCTATTGAGATGATTATGATGTGGTATGATCGGGTGGTATCCTCCTTTGAATGATTTAAGTGACTTGACTTGGCACATGTTCACGCATGCAGTTGAAACAAAATCAACATAGCCTTCACGATATTTATGTTCATGGTGGATTATATCCTACTCATGCTTGCATCCAATGTTTATTAATTTTAATGCATGTACATGGCTGTTGTCGCTCTCTAGTTGGTCGCTTCTCAGTCTTTTGCTAGCCTTCACCTGTACTAAGCGGGAATACTGCTTGTGCATCCAATCCCTTAAACCCCAAAGTTATTGCAGATGAGTCCACCATACCTTCCTATATGCGGTATCTAGCTGCCATTCCAAGTAAATTTGTATGTGCCAAACTCTAAACGTTCATATACCTCGTGGGCCCCCTGTTGACCCTCCGATGCCAACACCAGCTTTATATATTTGCTTTCGGAGAGAAAAAAATCAGAGAGAAGAAACCATCGCGTTTTACGATACGGAACCGCCGCCAATCCCTAAAACCTCTCGGGAGGGCTGATCTGGAGTCCGTTCGGGGCTCCGGAGAGGGGGATTCATCGCCGTCGTCATCATCAACCATCCTACATCACCAATTTCATGATGCTCACCACTGTGCATGAGTAATTGCATCGTAGGATTGCTGGACGGTGATGGGTTGGATGAGATTTATCATGTAATCGAGTTAGTTTTGTTAGGGTTTGATCCCTAGTATCCACTATGTTCTGAGATTGATGTTGTTATGACTTTGCTATGCTTAATGCTTGTCACTAGGGCCCGAGTGCCATGATTTTAGATCTGGACCTATTATGTTTTCATCAATATATGAGAGTTCTAGATCCTATCTTGCAAGTCTATAGTAACCTACTATGTGTTATGATCCGGCAACCCCGAAGTGACAATAATCGGGACCACTCCCGGTGATGACCATAGTTTGAGGAGTTCATGTATTCATTATGTGCTAATGCTTTGTTCCGGTTCTCTATTAAAAGGAGGCCTTAATATCCCTTAGTTTCCAATAGGACCCCGCTGCCACGGGAGGGTAGGACAAAAGATGTCATGCAAGTTGTTTTCCATAAGCATGTATGACTATATGCGGAATACATGCCTACATTACATTGACGAACTGGAGCTAGTTCTGTGTCACCCTATGTTATGACTGTTACATGATGAACCGCATCCGGCATAATTATCCATCGCTGATCCGGTGCCTACGAGTTTTCCATATATTGGTTTACGCTTATTTACTTTTCCGCTGCTACTGTTACAATCACTACAAAATACCAAAAACATTACTTTTGCTGTCTTTACTTTTGTTGCCGCTACCACCACTATCATATTGCTTTGCTACTAAACACTTTGCTGCAGATACTAAGTTTCCAGGTGTGGTTGAATTGACAACTTAGTTGCTAATACTTGAGAATATTATTTGGCTCCCCTTGTGTCGAATCAATAAATTCGGGTTGAATACTCTACCCTCGAAAGCTGTTGTGATCCCCTATACATGTGGTTATCAGCTCTCCCCCAGTGTGAGGCCACTTCGGCGGCGGCGTTCATACCAGCCGAATCTGTTGCTGCTCCGGCTCTCGCTCGCTCATGTCGCTGCTGCTCCAGCTCTCGCTTGCTCGTGTCACTGCTGCTCCAGCTCTTGCTCGCTCGCACTGCTGCTGCTCCGGCTCTCGCTCGCTTGCTCACGCTGCTGCTGCTGCTGCTCTCCCCCTCGCTCGTGCTGCTGCTCTGCTCAGATTTAGCTACACTTTAGTCAACTAAATCGACTTTTGGGTCAGTTAATTTTTAGGGGGTGGGGGGGGGGGCTCTTCGGAGTTAAGGAAGATCCACCCACAACGGGGAGGGGGCTCACTGGAGAGGTACCCCACTATCTAAATTAGGGTTCAGGGTGGGGGCAGTGGTCGCCGGCGGTGGGGCAACATGGTGGTGGGGCGATGGCATGGGGATTGCTGGACAAAAAGCTCGGCGCGCGGGGGGGGGGGGGAGGGGGGCTAGAGGGCTGGTCGGGGCGGCGGCGGACCTGTGGTAGGGAGTTGTTTCGGGGCGGCGAGTGTCCGTGTCAAAACCGGCGAATCTCGGGTAGGGGAGTCCCGAACTGTGCGTCTAAGGTCGATGGTAACAGGACGCGGGTGACACAATGTTTACCCAGGTTCGGGCCCTCTCTATTGGGGTAATACCCTACTTCCTGCTTGATTGATCTTGATGAATATGAGTATTACAAGAGTTGATCTATCACGAGATCGTAATGGCTAAACCCTGAAAGTCTAGCCTGTCTAACTATGATTACAAGGATATATCTGTCTCCCCCGATCCGGACAAAGCCCTCCGGTTTATATAGACACCGGAGGGGACTAGGGTTGTACCAGGTCGGTTATAGAAAAATGAATCTTCATATTTGATCGCCAAGCTTACCTTCCACGCCAAGTAGAGTCCCATCCGGACACGGGTAGTCTTCGGCCTTCGTATCTTCATGGCCCATCAGTCCAGCCCATATCCAATAGGTCAGACGCCCGAGGAGCCCTTAGTCTAGGACTCCCTCAGTAGCCTCTGAACCAGGCTTCAATGACGAGGTGTCAGGCGCGCAGATTGTCTTCAGCATTGCAAGGTGGGTTCCCCTTTTCGAATACTCCAAGATAGTCTTTGGATGAAACGAACGTGTCCGGATCTGCAACACAAGTACCACACGCACAACCATAGAGAGTATAATATTTCACGAGTCATATCTTCTGCAACATTTTGCAAGATGACATCACATCCGTCCGGTCATTATATCGAACCATTTTTGTCTGCCGTTCTGCGTTTTGAGATGAGGTTTCCATTGGCACGTCTTGTCAAAGCAGAGATTGTGTTCCCTTATTGCGGGATTCTCATCAATATGAGCATGGGTAATATAACCGTGCCGTTTACACAACCCTTGGGTACAAGCGAGTTTTAAGGCTAGTGGGGAGGCGCTTAACATTCACTACCTTTATAAGGAGATAAGGACTCCCTTTATTCACCCACGCCTTCTGTCTCTGCCCTTCCATTCTCGAGCTCCAGTTCCCAAGTTCTCATCTTTGCCAACTCGAGCGAGCACTCAACCATGTCCGGATCCGGAGGTCATGGCAAGTGGATGGCCTACTCCGTCAAGGAGAAGGACATTACTGAGCTTCGGGCGGCCGGGTATCTGGCGAAGGAAATCGCCCACCGTCTTCCGACCAAGGGGCAAGTCATCCCTACCCCAAAGCCCAACGAGAGGGTGGTATTCATCCCTCATTTCGTCCATGTGCTAGGGTTTCCATTCCACCCTTTCGTCCGCGGGCTGATGTTTTATTACGGCCTAGACTTCCATGATGTAGCCCTAAATTTTTCCTCAACATCTCGGCATTCATTGTCGTGTGTGAGGCTTTCCTCTGCATCCAACCCCACTTCGGGCTGTGGCTCAAGGTCTTCAACGTGAAACCGAAGGTGGTGGACGGTCAGCACGCGGAGTGCGGAGGCGCCATGGTGAGCAAGATGCCCAATGTCACATGGCCCCAGGGTACTTTTGTGGAAACCGTCAAGGAGTGGCAAAAATTGTGGTTCTACATCACAGAGCCCCGAGACGCCACCTGGGCCGCGGCATCCGAATTCAAGTCCGGAGCCCCAATGCGGCTCACCTCCTGGATAGAGAAGGGCCCGAATTGGTCTTCGTCAGACGAGCTAATAGCGCTGCAAACACGCATTCAAAGCATGGTGGATAAAAACATCTAGCTCGTCGACGTAATCTAGGTGATGCTGGTTCACCGGATCCTCCCATGCCAAAGCCGAAGCTGCACTTTATGGAAGTTCAATCCGAAGAAGCACCGAACCTCGGAGAGGCTCTTCAGAACCACCCACGAAGATGCCTGGAAGTTGCTCTTCAAGGGCAACGAGACGCCGCCGGCCATAAATTCGGACCGCGGGCACGATATTACCCATCATGCCAATGCAACAAGTTTTTCATGTCTCCAGACACATCCTCTACTTGCTTGTTTCAAGGAGGATATCTAAACTTCATTATCATTGTTTCTTCAGGAATGGATGAAGAGGGCGAGGTGGATTCACTGTTCGGCTCCGCTTCCCGAGGAACCAGTCATCCCGCTCCTGGCGAAGATGTTGGTGCCGATGCCCTATAAGGCGCCAAAGAAGATGGCCAAGAAGAAGGCCAAGGGGGTCCGGAGTGGCCCCCGCCACAACGGAGCTTCAGACTTGTTGTTTGAAGACAAGACTCGCTCCTCCGTCGCCGAAGACAATGACGAGGAGGAGGAAGAATGCACTTCTCCCCCTAATGAGGGGAGGAAGAAGAGGGCAGCATCCACAAATCTGGAGGCGGAGGCGCCCAAGAGTGGGAAGGGTCCCCTTGCGGATAACTCCGGGTGGGACGTCGACAGCAGCCCGGAGCGAGGCCCCCAAAACAAGCCTCCAGCCGCGTCGTAAGTACTAAAACCCGCATGTGTTCATGCGTCCGTCCTCTCTTCCTTTATGATATTAATATGTTTAAATGATGCCATTGCATTCTGGCCCATGACAGCTCCCAGCGATCCTCATTAAGAGGTTCGTTGGATTTAAAGGCGATGGCTAGTGAGTCACCAGCAGTCGCTCACTCTCCCACGGCCATGGGCGACGACGAGGTGTTGTCCCAAAGGACCTTCCCCGGCCAGGGAGGGGTCCAAAAGGCTGCCAGGGTGGCGCCAGGAGGCAAAGCCTCAGCTTCCGGACACATTGGGGAGCAGATCCCCATGGCGACTAGGGATGGGGGCATAGCACAATTCAGCCCCACCGGAATACAAGTCCGAGGACCTATACGGCTCCGGAATCCGGCGAGAAACCTCCTTCGAAAGAAGGGGGTGTGCCTGTTCCACCGTTGACCTCTGTCCAACTAGAGGCACCAGATGATCTACTGGAAGCGCTACGAGGCGCTTCCATTGTGGAAGAACACCGTATTATGGGTACGGTGATTGAGAAGGTTCAGTCCGTCAAGAGCGGACTGACCGAAGCCTGCAGCGGCCTGCTGACAGGTTTTGAGGTAAGTGGCGTAACGGGGAAAATCCCAATATAGACAGTAGCCCCTGAGACACTGTCCGGTGTTCGGAAAGAAAAGCCGGACAGAGGATCAATTAAATTTCGCAGGAAACTAACTAAATGTGTCTGATGTGAATATGCAGGCGTTGTTGCTGGCCACGACCTCATGCACTGCCGAAGTCTCCGTACTAAAGCAGAGACTAGAGCGGGCCAAGGAGGAGCTCGGCCAAGCGAGGAAGCAGCTGGAAGACCAGCAAGGTATGTAATGACTCGCTATATATTCGGAAAGAATAAACGATGTATATTGACCGTAGTGTCATGATATGTGTAGGAGCAACGACCGAGGTCGAGGCCCTTAAAAAGGCCCTGGCCAAAGCCGAGGGGAAAGCTGTCAAGGAGCAGGCCACTCGTAAGAAGCTTAAGGCCAGGCTGAACGAGGTGCAGCAAGAGCTCCAGGACGCTGTGAAGAAGTATGATACCATGGAGTGCGATGTTTCGGCTCGAGAGACCGAACTCGCCAAGGCTCGTCAAAGCATGGAAGCGCCCCGGGTTGAAGCCCAGGGTGCCCTCCAGGAGATCTAGGGGGCCAAGAAGATCGCGGTGGGTAAGGCGTTTAGTGTGCAAAGCAAGTATGTGAAGAAGAAGAAGTATTTCTTACTAACCCGGATTCGGAGTTCTCTAGGGGCGTTTATAGATCTACCGCGCAGTGTGTCTGACGCTGCGGCGTTCTTCCGAGCTGTCTGGTCGCAATATCTTGTGCCAGAACATCTAGTGCCATTTAGCGATAAGCTAAAACAGTTGGTTGATCTGCATAGGGTGGCCGAACTGGCCATGAAGGATCTAATAATCTCGCTTCGGCCTACCGAAGTTATGCCCAGCAGCTAGTTCGGGCTCGTGAAGCGGCTGGTGAACGCCTGTCCTCGGTTGGACATTGTCAAGTGAGTAGCCTGCATCGAGGGTGCGCGCATGGCCTTTGCCCGTGTCAAGGTGTGGTGGGCGAAGATGGACGCCGTCAAGCTTGTGACTGAGGGGCCACCTGAAGGCAAGGAGCACCGCACGCTGGAGTTGTATTTTGAAGACGTCCTGGAGGGGTCCCGCATTGTGGCGACGCAATGTGCGCAAGACATTATTTTTGAATGAATATATTCATGTTGTCTCTGCCTTGTATGATGAAACAAATTTTGTTATGTAATATAAGGTAAAAAAAATTCACCTCCTGTGCGGCCGTATTGTGTGAAATCTGAGAGTTGGCCAGTCGCCGGCTTCTGCCCCCACGTAGGAAGTACGAGGGTGTTTGGGATATAATCTAAACACTCTTGATCCAATTGTTTGGTCCTTGAAGGAGGTGTTTAGCGCAGTGAACCAGGCAATCAGACTATGCGGCTTGAACAACCCAATTAGCCATAGGAGTTTGATGATAAAAATTTAGGCGCAGCCCCTGGTATCTGAACTAGGAAGCTATAAACACCTGATTGGGCAAGTACCAATCCCTCGCGTAATGCGGAAAAAACCTCTAATGATTTGAGACCTCCGAAGAGCTGACCGGCTCTCGTCGGATCATGACAGTTAGTTTTCGGCTTTCTCTACTGAGGTGCTCATCCGGGTAAACCAGCGCACAATTGAGGGAGTCCTGGATTAGGGGGTGTCCGGATGGCCGGACAATACCTTCAGCCGGACTCCTGGACTATGAAGATACACGATTGAAGAATTCGTCCCGTGTCCGGAAGAGACTTTCCTTGGCGTGGAAGGCAAGCTTGGCGATACGGATATGTAGATCTCCTACCATTGTAACCGACTTTGTGTAACCCTAACCCTCTCTGGTGTCTATATAAACCGAAGGGTTTTAGTCCGTAGGACAACATACAGAACAACAATCATACCATAGGCTAGCTCCTAGGGTTTAGCCTCTCCGATCTCGTGGTAGATCTACTCTTGTACTACCCATATCATCAATATTAATCAAGCAGGACGTAGGGTTTTACCTCCATCAAGAGGGACTGAACCTTGGTAAAACTTCGTGTCCCTTGCCTCCTGTTACCATCCGGCCTAGATGCATAGTTCGGGACCACCTACCCGAGATCCGCCGGTTTTGACACCGACAACAATCATAGTAGTTCTCCCTTTATTACCATAGCCGATGTAGCAGAACATAGGGTAGCAAGCACAGGAGCCGAGCAACCCAACTATTAAGCAAAGACATGATTTGGAGCCAGAGCATATAGTGCTAAATTCGTGGTGCCGAGCAGTAGAAAGTGTTCAGACTTTGTTGCCGTGTTGTGGGGTGCTATGAAGCCCCTGGAAAATTGGAATGTACCAAAGCGTACGGGTGCTATTTGATAAGGTTATTAATAGAAAAAAGGAAAACAGAGAAAAGAGCAAGGGTAATGAGCCAAGGCTGCCGAATTTGGTTCGCAAACTGTCTCCGTTATAATTTGAATAATACGTTGAAGCGCATTTATAAAAATAGTGCAATAAGCCACGAGCTAGGCCACGACCAAGAGAGATCTATGGGTGGGTCCTGAAAACAGGTAGAGTGATTGTTAAAGACACTACCTAAAAATTTCCCTATACGTATGTGCTTCGTGTCATCTTGGTATATTTATCCGTTGAAAGGACCGGTGATTGCGCCACCAGGGGGAACCTGTGGAAAGAAAATATGAAAAGGAGAAAAGGAAACAGTGAGGGTATGTATGTCCGGGAGCGGTCGACCCGTATTTGTGGATCACAGGCTAGTTATGCCTATGTCTATGCCCATGGTATCTTGAGTGCGTAGTTATGTACGCGCGGTACCAACACCGCTACTTGATCGGGACTGGAACGGAGGCCGAATTGCTAGTCGAGCTCTTGACGAGATGAGCTGTCCTGCTGCAGAGGAGTCCGGACTCTCTTAACTGTGTCCGGGGGCTTGGCCGCCGAATTGAGGTTCTGCTTGGAAAGGCCGCTCTGTACTTCTGCTGCTAAGGCAGCGGTGTGCTCCTCAGTACGGAGGGAGCGTTCTATGTTTCCATTAACTGTTATGACGCCATGTAGTCCGGGCATCTTGAGCTTGAGATAAGTGTAGTGTGGCACTGCGTTGAATCTAGCAAATGTGGTTCGTCCAAGCAGTGTGTGATAGCCGCTGTGAAAGGGGACGATATCGAAGATTAGCTCCTCACTTCGGAAGTTGTCCGGAGATCTGAAGACAACCTCTAGTGTGATTGAGCCCGTACAGCGGGCCTCAACACCTGGCATGACTCCTTTAAAGGTTGTCTTGGTGGGCTTGATCCATGATGGATTAGTGCCCATTTTGCGCATTGTATCCTGATATAGCAAGTTGAGGCTGCTGCCACCGTCCACCAGGATTCGCGTCAGGTGGAACCCATCAATTATTGGGTCCAGGACCAGTGTGGCCGATCCACCATGATGGATACTGGTCGGATGATCTCGGTGATCGAAAGTGATCGGGCATGACGACCATGGATTAAATTTTTGGTCGACTGGCTCTATCGCGTATACGTCCCTGAGCGCGCGCTTGCGCTCCCTCTTGGGGATGTGGGTAGCACATATCATGTTCACCATTTTGACCTAAGGGGGAAACTTCTTCTGTCCCCCCTGTGTTCGGTGGCTGGGGATCCTCCTCGTCGTCTTTGCTTTGCGATCCCTTCTCCTTGCTTTCGGTGTTTAACTTGCCGGCCTATTTAGAAACCCAACCATATCTGTTGGTATGATTGGGTGGTTTGTCTGGGGTGCCATGAATCAGGCACGGACGATCGAGTATGCGGTCCAAGCTAGATGAGCCTGAATTGTTCTTTTTGAATGGCTTCTTCCGCTCACCGGACTTAGAGCCACTGAATCCGGCATTGACCACCGTATTATCGTTGTTGTCATTGTTGTTTCGACGCGTGTATCTGTTGTGTCAGGACTTGTCTTTGCTATTTTTGGCTTCAGGGGTGCCGGTGTCGCTTGCATTGTTTTTGCTACGGGCCAGCCAACTATCCTCACCCGCACAAAAGCGGCTCATGAGTGCCGTGAGGCTGCCATGGACTTTGGCTTCTCTTGGCCGAGGTAGCGGGCGAGCCATTCGTCGCGAATGTTGTGTTTAAAGGCCACTAGTGCTTCGGCATCAGGACAGTCGACGATCTGGTTCTTTTTAGTTAGGAACATAGTCCAGAATTTCCTGGCTGACTCTCCGGGCTGTTGAACTATATGGCTTAAGTCATCAGCATCCTGAGGTCGAACATATGTACCTTGGAAGTTTTCAAGGAAGGCTTCTTCCAAGTCCTCCCAGCTACCGATGGAATATTCGGGCAGGCTTTTCAGCCAGTGCCGGGCTGGTCCTTTGAGTTTTAGGGGGAGGTATTTAATGGCGTGAAGGTCATCGCCGCAGGCCATATGAATATGGAGAATGAAGTCTTCGATCCATACCACGGGATCTGTGGTTCATCGTATGATTCGATATTCATGGGTTTGAACCCTTCTGGGAATTCATGTTCCATCGCTTCGTCAGTGAAGCAAAGACTGTGTGCGGCGCCTCTATATCGGGCCGCATCGCGTCGTAGCTCCGATGGAGTCCATCTGCGGCTTTCGGCCCGCACATGACTAGGTTTGTCACATCCGAATAGATAGCCATCGTCATGTGTCAAGGCACGTCCTCGCTATCCGTAGATCGGTCTGGTATGTCCTGACCTATTGTTTAGGTCCTGCCAAAGGTCATATGAATGACCGCGAGGTGTTGTACCTCCGTATTTGCGATGAGGCGGGGCGGGCTGGTGTTTGGCTTGAGTTGCTGTTTTATCCCGACCACGTGGTGGTCGGTCAGCCGCATTGCACGATGGTGGTATGTGCTCTGGCGCCTCGTCATCGAACTGAGGTAGCAATTTGCACTTCGGGTAGCTTTTGGCTGGGCGCTTGAGGCCGTATTCTTCGGCTGCTAGGACATTGGTCCATTTATCGTTGAGCAGATCTTGGTCATCTTGAAGCTGCTGCTGCTTCTTTTTCAGGCTCCTTGCAGTGGCTATTAGCTGGCGCTTGAAGCGCTCCTGCTCAAGAGGTTCCTCAGGCACGATGAAATCCTCAGTGCCGAGGCTCGCCTCATCTTCGGAGAGCGGAAGGTAATTACAGTCCTCCGAGTATTTGTGCGTGGCCTGTTTACCAGGGCTAACTTGCCCATCTTCCCGTTTATCCTATTTGGCAGTTGCATTAACGGGGTCTTTGTTGTCTTCGGCACCTTCCAGGGTGTTATCTTCTCTTGTGCCGGTGTTGCTGTCTTTGCTGTGGCGTGACTTAGAGCGGCGCCGCTGACGCCGACGCTTTGATTGTATCTCGGGAGGTTTGTTCTCCACTGGATCTTAATTGTCATCGCCTCTATTCTCTTTGGGTGCATCCACCATGTATACATCATACGAGGAAGTGGCCGTCCAGCATCCGGTAAACGGTGGGTTTTGAGCCTCTTCCTCTCTGGCATCCTCATCCATACAGTCGATGTCGTCGGAGCCGTAATCGAGCATATCAGTTAAGTCTTCGACAGTGGGTACGAAGTGGGCGGTGGGTGGGAAGAGAAATTCTTCGTCATCAGCATCTGGTTCAAACCGGATACAATTCGACTGTGGCCCCCCGCTAAGGATAGTGCTCTTAACGAGTTTAACACGTTGCCTAAGGGCGAGTGTCCAAAGAAGTATGCGGAGCTGAATTCGACAATCGATGACTAATCAAGCTCGACGTATGCGGATGCACAAGGTTCGGAACCTGTAGGTGGAAACGAGTCCATGGCTCTGGTGACACAGATGTCACTTAGTTTTGTCTGTGTGCGGCTCCGACGCCGCTGAGTCTACGGCTTCCGCGGCGGGGTTGAGCTTCCCGTCCTCAGATGGAGCGATCTGCTCCGGATCTAAAGCCGAAGCAGCTACAGGTACTATCTCCAGGGTATGTTCCGATGACAGATTTACGTCATGTTCATCGTGGTGGCAGGGAGCGGCTGCCGTGGTCTCGAATCCATTGAAGATCAAGTCTCCACGGATATTCGCGACGTAGTTTGAGCTTCCAAATCTGACCTGGTGGCTAGGGGCGTAACTTTCGATCTACTCTAGATGGCCAAGCGAGTTGGCCCGCAGTGCGAAGCCGCCGAACACGAAGATCTGTCTGGGGAGAAAGACATCCCCTTGGACAGCGTTGTTGTAGATGATTGAAGGAGCCATCAAACCTTTTGATGACAGCACAGTGGAAATCTCAATGAAAGCACCAATGTCGGTGTCAAAACCAGTGGATCTCGGGTAGGGGGTCCCGAACTGTGCGTCTAAGGTCGATGCTATAAGGATGTACGGGACACAATGTTTACCCAGGTTCGGGACCTCTCTAAGGAGGTAATACCCTACTTCCTGCTTGATTGATCTTGATGAATATGAGTATTACAGGAGTTGATCTACCACGAGATCGTAATGGCTAAACCCTAAAAGTCTAGCCTGTCTGACTATGAATACGAGGATATATCTATCTCCCCCGATCCGGACTAAGCCCTCCGGTTTATATAGACACTGGAGGGGACTAGGGTTGTACAAGGTCGGTTACAGATAAAGGAATCTTCATATTTGGTCGCCAAGCTTGCCTTCCACGCCAAGTAGAGTCCCATCCGGACACGGGTAGATTCTTCGGCCTTCGTATCTTCATGGCCCATCAGTCCGGCCCATATCTAATAGGTCGGACGCCCGAGGACCCCTTAGTCCAGGACTCCCTAAGTGAGGCAGCGGTGGGGAGTTGTTTCGGGACGGCGAGGCGGCGCTAGGGCCGGCGGTTCGACCCGTGGCGGCTGGCGGCTCGGGGGGGTGCAGTTTGAAGATGAACTGCATGCCCTCCCTAAAGTACATGTGAAGTGCCTCTCTACTACTATTGCGTTCAGTTTTGACAGTAACATTCAGATTCCACAGTAATTTTTAGTTTCGATAGTTAAGTTCAGAGTCAACAGTTTTTACCTCATCTGTTGTAGTCAGGTGGTTTTTGGTGGTAATGTATTTTACATCATCTATAGGATGTTCTATTAGAATCCCACTTGAGATTGACGATGTCTATCTTGTGCTGCTTCAGCCTCGACGTCTTATGGCTCACCGGAGCTGCTCCAACAACGAAACGATCCATCACAATAGAGCAGTGCCCTGGACGCCATCTACAGATTCCTCAGATCTTCCTCCACACCTCCGACAGCCAACTCTGCCTCAACTTCTTCAATGACCAACCCAATGATGCTGAGGTCGACACGGCTACGGCAAAGAGGTTGTACACTTGTCGCATCACTTATTACTGTACATTCACGTCAATCCATTAGGGCTATTTTGGTTCAACGGAAAAACATAGCAATAGGAATTTTCCTATGGCACTCTACTATTCAATTATTCATGCCTTTTGTTGAAAGGAATGGAGAAAAAGATCCACCTGGACCTACTTTTCAAAATCCTATGCATGAAAACAAGACCAATTGCATTAGTGGCAGAATAACATTCTAATTGTACATGCTTTCATATGGTTTCGGTTTATTTTGGCCATGTTTCTTTTCATTCCTCAGCTCCTCCAATTATTGTGAACCAAACACCCAAGTTGAAAGAAATCCCGTGTCCAGAAATGCTTTGTTTGCCATGTGCATTCCTATCCTATTCCGGTGTTTTTCTTCCTATCCCTGCGTTTTTTATAATCATGCAAGCCAAATGAGCCCTTATAGAATTACTTCAGTTACAGGTAGCTCTCAAAGAAAACTTTGTGTGGTTTGTCCTGCTCCTGCCGCGACGTCGTCCACCTCACCTTAGCTGCTCCATCGATAGAAGCATCCAGCAAACCAGATATCACGACTCCTAACCGTCTTTCGCGGCCTCAGACCTCCTTCCCTGCCGCCTGCACCCAGCGCAAATGGCATCACCATCATCGACTCAGCAGATGAACCTGAGGAGTACACGAGTCCACAAGAGAGGTCACACTCTTTTGTTTCTTCTTATTTTATGCATTGCTTAATATTACCTGCTACTTTATTGTCCTGTTCACCTCTTAGACTCCAAGTCAGGTCCAAATTGATGTTCAAACTTGAGTTCTAAATTAGTTGTGGGGCACATATCGAGGCATCAATGAATAGTATCTCTGTCTAATATCTGGTTCACCTAGGGTATGCCTATGTTGTTCATCTTGGGTGGGAAACAAATAGTAAAGCAATCATCAGCAGTTTTTTTATTAAATTAAAGCAATCATCAGCCTACTATCATTATTTTTGGATCCATCCACTGGTTGTTACCATTACTCTAGATTTATGCATACTCCCCTTACATAATATCACTATATTTTTTGTATGCATGTCAGATATTGTACACAGTCATGCTGAACATGTAGAGAAAAAGAGAGGAGTTTTGCGCGGCAATACAATGTCATGCAGACATCGCTCCATGGTGGGTTCAATGGAAAACCCTCCCCCCTATCCAGATTATAATCCAGTGGAAGATATCTGTTCTGAGGCGGATTCAAACATGTCTGACCACTCCTATTTACCCCCAAGGTGTTTGCTCTAACTTCACATGATGATGTTAGTCATATCATGCATATGTTGCCTTGCAGTGCCTACTTTCGACATCATATATGCCATCTTCTTAGTTTAGACATGTTTTGTAATGCCACCTGTTTAGTTTCAATATCATTTATGGGAATTATGCAGTCTCATGTCTTTTAGCCAGCCATAATATATGTGAAATGTGCAATGCCGTCCTGTTTAACCAGGCATCATATATTTGAATGATATCTTGCCCATCCTTTTCTTCATTACATTTCCATTTGTCGACAATGTTTGTACATTAAACTACTCTTCCCGTGAATCAGCCATTTGAGTGGGTGATGGAAAATTCTGGAGTGAAAACAAGGCCTTTAGAGCAAACAGTGCTACCTGTCGAAGCAAATCTCTTGCTGGGATCCGATAGCTCCTCAAAGATGGATTCATAGACAAATGACCACTCCTATTCCCCCACCGAGGTGTATGCTCTAACTTGGCATAGTTATACTGCTCATATCATGCATACGGTGTCTTGCATTGCATAGTTTAGACATCATATACACAATATTCAACATCATGTTCTAGTTCAGACATCATATATGTGAATGCCCTCTGCTTAGCATATAAATCACATATGTGAATTAAATCATGCGATCCTGATTACTTAGATAACATGTATGTGAATTATGTCATGTGATCCTATTTAGTTAGTCATCGTATCTTTGAATTATGTTATGCTATGCTATCCAGTTTAGATAGACACTAGTCGTCAACCCGTGCTACGGCACGTGCTAGTACTATATCAATAGAAAAATTGCAGTATCATCTTCGTTTTACAATGTAATATAGCATAATTCATATGCAAAGTTTAGACGGATGGAAGTTTCTTTATTTGCATCTTAGGGAGGTAATTATCGTGTTTTTCAGAAAAAATTCATTGAATTGTTGTCATGTTTTCCTATTACAGAAATTTGCCTTTTCTATTGTCCCTTATTATTCTAGAAATAACCAATCTCAAATAAAAAATTAATCAAGTGTCATCATGAAAATAATGATAATTCTAGGAAAATTTTAGATCCCAAATTTTACGCCAAAAAAACATATATAACCGTAACTTAGTAAAATTTATGATTATCTTAATATATGCACACATAGAAATCAATCTGGGCTTACACTTAGTATAACAAATCTTTAAAAATTAAATTTGATTAAGTATCGGAATATATATTCCATACTTGGAAGAATCATGCGAACCCATGCTCCAAGAAAAAAAGATATAGCTCACCACTCATTTATCCATCATGAGTATAGTCGATTAAAAAGAAAGATACACACCATTTATAATTTATAAGCGCATTTTGGAATGAACCATATATACATGCAGATTGGACAACAACAGACGCACGCTTCATGCAAGTTTAGTAGTAGCACATTGACCTATCTGCATGCATGATATGTACTTCGTATTGGGAGACACATCAGATATAAGCGATGCGTCACATTTGGAGAGACTGGAGGTGGCCGGCACCCCGCGGCGTACAGGAGGACGTTATTGGCGCACTTCATCAAGGTTGCCTATTCTCATGTGCCTTAATTCTCATTGCTTCTGCTTTCATGCTCCGAGGAATTACTGAGGCATATATCAATCGATTTCTTTTACAATTGGCAAGATTTCTTGATGTGAAAGAACTATGTACGTAGGTACTCAGGTTATTTCCTACTACCCGAGAACCGCTCATGAGTAGTAAGCAACATCATCGGTGTTCGATGGATAATGACAATCGTGTTTTCCAAGGTTGAGAAACATGATCATAGCAGGATAGCAGGAGAAGATGGATTGAACTATACCTCTTTTTTAGATCGATTCCAGTGGTTGATGAAACACTAAGGGTAGCATCGGTGGCATGAAGAATAGATGGCGTGTAAAAGCGGAGGATAAGGAAAAGCAGTGGTAGGGACTCTAGATTATGCACTATTAGGACGGGCGACGAACTGAAGAATGATTTGTGCCCCAGCAAAATGTGGATGTGTTTTTCTTTCTTTGGATTCCAAATCAATTAGGAGAGTTTTTTGAGTGGAAATCAATCAGGAGAGTTGATGAGACATAAGTATGGCTTTACTTGGGAGAACATGATAGGACCTTGTACTTTTCTTTAGACGGGACGCCGCTCTTTTTTTTATCAGCACGTGGTTCATTTTTTTTCTTTTGACCGATTATTAGATCGAGTCATGAGTGGGTGATTTATTTCAAGAAGGAAACATGCTTATGGGAGAGCATGCATGATAGGACGATGTACATCTTTTTTTTTTGACGGGACGTTGCATACATTATTTTGTTTACGGGACGCTTTTCATCTTATTTTAGTCGTTCATCTTTCCTTTTGACAGATTAGATCTAGTCACGTGTCGGTGATTTTTTTCAACAAAGGAAACATTCTTACGGGAGAACATGCATGATAGGACGATGTACATCTTTTTTTGACAGGACGTTGTACACTCTTTTTTTACAGGGCGTTGTTCATCTTTTTTTAGTCGTTCATCTTTTTTTAATTGATTGGATCGAGTCACACGTACGTCTCTTATTTTGTTTACGGGGGACCATGTATAGGATGTCTCATTTCTAGCGAGGTGTCACGCTATACATTGTTTTCATTACGGGCGATCAAAGTCCATCTAGATTTTACTCGGCCAAATATTTTATTCATAGACATGTCATTGTTTAGGCAGGGGTGGAGGCGCTCATTGCTTTGTTTCATTATTAATGTTAGACATGTCATCCCTCAAAAAAGAATGTTAGACGTGTCAGATCCGTTTATTATGGAAAGGAAATGAGAATGGAGGAGGCTTCCTTTTTATTTTTTAGGAACGGTGAAGAGTTTCCTTCTTTTGCTTCATTGTTAATGTTAAATGTGTCAGATCCGTATTTTCTGGCGACCAAAATGAGAGCGCATGCTTTTATTTTATTTTATTTTTGGAAACAGACCGAGTCTTTCCTTCTATTTTTCATTAATGTCTTTTTCGTTATGTCTTTAGAGGATGTTAGTCTCGTTAATGTTAGATGTGTCAGATCTGTTTTTTATGGAACATGAATGAGAGCGCACTTGGTGTTTTTATAGTGGGCTTTCCATTTTCTGGAGGCAACCGGTGCAGGCTTTCCTGATTTTTTTTCATTAATGTTGTAGACGTGTCAAATCTATATTTATGGGACAGGATTCTCTCCATGTGTTACGCAAGATTTCTTTTAATCCTGAACATAAATTTTACTATCCAACGGCTTAATTAATTTTGATGATGTGGATTAATGAAAGCGCATGAATGGTGCCTCCAATTAGTAAATATAAGATCATATATGTGAAATTATGTCGTGCTATCCATTTTAGTTAAACAATATACATGTCAACTATTTCATGCCCTTTTTTTCCCTAATATCTATTGCATCTGTCTCTCATACAATGTCTGTACATTCAACTATGTTTCCTGTTTATCAGCCATTTGAATTGGAGTGGGTGATGGCAGTATCTAGCGGAGTAAAAACACGGTCCTCAAATAAAGTAGTGCTACCTCTTGGTGGAGATAGCACCCCAGTTGTAAATGCACGAGAACCAACCCTATCACACATAACCCAGACTCTCGCAGATTTTACCCCTACTATGATGGACAGAGAACCAGCTTCACCCAATCTAACCCCAACCCCAATAGATAGTAACCCAGTTCATGTTGACACAACACCATCTCCACCAGAGAGCTCCCAAACAAGAGCAGTTAGTAAGGCAGCTCCAATGCCCAAAGCACCAGTACTACCACGATGAACCCCAACTCCACAAGTTAGTACACCTATTCCTATCGAGGAAGCACAACCAGCCATTCATAGTTTAGCATCTATCACATTTGATGTTGTTAAATCCTATGTGTGTATCTTCCCATCATGGAAATATTATACTGAAGATGAAGGAAAATGCTAGTTGCAGGTGTTTGTCCAGGAGTTATGTGTAAGTAATGTTATTCCTGACAATTACTTTGCTTTGTCCCATGCATTCTACCTCCATGATGGTTATAATACAACAAATTTTCCCATTTTCTCTATAGAGAAGAACCGATTTGGAAACTCTGGATAAGGTAACCTGTGGTAATACCTCTGCTATCTTCAAAAATGCTTAGTGGCAGTATCGGAATTGCCCGAAGAACTGTACTTCACTGGCAAAGAAAATCATCAAATTCCCTTACGTTCTCCTGAGACACATTTACTGGACGATGACTGGGAACGCCTTGTTCTGTACTAGCCCTGAACCAAGAATGTGGTAAGGTCTATTAGCTCATTTTATTTTAATTACTATATGCTTGCGTCTTAATGTACTCTGTTCATGTAGAACAAGTGCTTCAATTGTTCTCATTTAAGATTCCATTGCTATCCTGCATACTGCTTTGCTCTTGTATCACTGTATTTACTCATACAAACTTATTTTTAAATTGAACGATCCAATGGAAACTGTCGTGGTTTTGTCACGGCAGATGTCCTAGAGAAAGGACTTAGTCGTGGAGCCATCGTGACTGGTTAGCTTGAAGGGGTTAAAGCGGACACAGGGACGCAAGAGAGTTTATACTAGTTCGGCCCCTTCGATGAAGGTAAAAGCCTACGTCTAGTTGTGAAGGAATTGATGGGGTTTCGATGACTAGGTAGCAAACAAGCTTCGCCTAAGTCTCGAGTTGTTGTCTGTTGTCCTTGAACCGCCGCCGGGTCGTCCCCTTATATACACGGGTGACACCCGTCGGTTCATAGAGTCCCAATACCAGCCCATAGATGTGTCCGGTTTGGTCTCCACTTATTCCTAAATTACAATACAAGTTACATACCAACACCGGTTTACGGCTACAGGCCTTGAACCGACTATGGGCCTTGAGCCCTCATCTGCCTTCTTGGGTTTTAACAGAGTTAACTACTCATGAAGTTAACCCGCCCCAGATAGGCCGGTTTACGCCCAGTAGTGATATCCCCAACATTAGGCCCGAGATTGATTTGAACAGGTTCATGTCAATCCTTAGTAAAAATCTTCATCTTCAACATCTTCGTGTGGTTTGTTGAACCGCCGTAATGTCATCTTGTCTGGTTGTTGTAAACCGGCGTGACGTCACCTGTTATAAAGACACTTATCCATGATACCTTTTTTTGTTTAATAGGTCTACGACAATTAAGGCGACAGCTTCATTTCCAAACCCATGGTCCCTTGATTTTCGCACCAGACTCCTATCCCTTGCCTTATAAATAGGACCAAAGGGTCATTTCTTTTTCCCCTTCGTGCCCTTCTGCTTCGTCTTCCCCGTGTCGTCCAGCTTCGGAGCTCCGCCGCCGTCAATGACCTCTGCTCCAACCTCGGCCGCTCCATCACCCTGATTGTACCAGAGCATCGCGGCGACCTTCTATTTCTTCCTCGGCTCCGGTGAGTTCTTCACCTTTTCCTCCGTAGATCCGTTCTAGGGTTTCCAAGTTCTTCAGTGTTCATTGTCTGCTTCGTACTCATATGATAGATCGTAGATGAACCTGTGAACCTTTGCTCTGTGTAGCGGTAGTTCTTAGCATCCGTCTTTACTTATACGCCTCAAGACCATAGATCTACCTGTATCTCTGCCCATTGATTCGGTACTGTTCTTTTTTTGAACCTTGAATATTTTCCTTCTTTTCTGAACTTGCTTCAGATCCGTTGTTGTAGAGAAATCTTGTGAAATCTGTTTCTGTACACTTATCTATCCGCAATATCAACTGTTTCAATGCTTAGATCCGGCGGTTTAACTTTGTAGAAAAATTGCCAAACCGGTATATACCATTAGTCCCCTTGTTGAACCGCCAGATGCTGTTGCTTCATAAAACTCCGGTTTAGATAGAGTTGTCTCCGGTTTAACATTGTACATACCAGTGCACTTTAATCAATGCATTCTTGAACCGAAATTACCTATCTTGTAGATTTCATCATGGCCAAGCAAGTATATGAGTGCAACTGGGTCCCTTCTCGCGTCACAGAGACTGAACTGAACAACTTAGTCCTGATCGGTGCTTTAGGCAGCAAAAATACCATCCATTGGAGGGTCCCTGGCGAAGAATGCCCTCCCACACCTCAAAAAGGATAAGTCGTCATTTTCGTAGATCACTTAGCCCGGGGCTTTAAGCCGCCCGGTTCTAAATTTTACCGGGACGTTTTAGCCAATTTTCAACTCCACCCACAAGACATTGGCCACAACTCTGTTACAAACATGTGTCATTTCCAAGTACTCTGTGAGGCGTTCTTTCAAGAGGAGCCCACCGTTGAACTGTTTAGAGACTGCTTCCATCTAAACCGCCGCACTGAGTTTACTGACGGTTCCAACACATAATTGGGTGGTGTGGCGATTCAGAAAACAAAAGAGGTCACATACCCTCACGCCAAACTGCACAGCCACCCCAAAGAGTGGAATCAAACATGGTTCTATTGCAAAGACACTTCCCCTGCTGGTGAAAATCCTCTGCCTGGCTTTCGTCCAGAGCGGCTTAGCAATACACACCCCTTTCCGCAAAGATTGACTGCCAAGGAGAGAAGCAAATACGGTCCTCAACTGTCCAAGCTCAGAGCCTTTATGGCCAATGGTTTAACAGGACTTGATCTTGCTCGCTGTTGGATATCGTGGAGCATACTGCCCCTTATTCAGCGCTCCGGTTTGATGTGTGAGTATACTGGCAGTGTTGATGACCCACTGCGGCATGCTAACATCCAGCTTACCGAGGAAGAAATCACAGAGGCTGTGAATAAAATGCTGAATGAACCGGAGTACGTCTATGCTCAAACCGGCCTGCTTCCCTTCTGTGCCACCAACAAACCGCCAGCTGTAAGAGTTTGATCTTTCTTTTTATTGAACCTGCTATTAGTATATCTGGTCATTGTTTAACACCAATGTCTGTTTAAACAGGGTAATGATCTGTTTTGGAGCAAGAAACTTCCACAGGAGAAGCCAGAAAAAGCAGATAAACCGGAACGACCAACCCGACAAAAGACTAAAGCTGTGAAGAAGACTACCCACAGGAAAAGAACCACTGCATCCACTGATCCGGCCGCTGATGACGATGTGGGTAACCCGGACCTTGAGGTAGAACTTGATTCACTTGGCTTATTTTTCACGCGCCTTATTGATGATGATATTTGTCAGGATGATGCCGAAGCCAGTCATGCTGATGTTGCAGAGGTAATTATTCTTTCCTCCGATTCAGATCCTTTGCCTTCACTAAAAATCCGTCAGGCAAACCGGAAGGTTAAATTTTCTCATCCTCTTGCTTACTTGGATCCCAAATTTCTTATGAAGACCCAACAGCACGAAGCTCGCCGCACGACCCGGCATAGTGGCCAGGTAGTTACCTCCGCCGGTTTAGCGAATAGCCCGGTTCGGAAACGCCATTCGGAGGTCTCTAATTTGCCTGTCAGTACTTGTCCTAAAATGGGCTGTTTTCGTCAACCTCTTAATCCGTCTGACTCCGATTATCAGGTCACTTCTCATTCATCATCTGGCGAGTCATCAGCTACCCAGCCGCCGCCGCTCAAAACGGTGCTTGGGTAAGCCATACTTATCATAATGCTTCTAGTGTATTACTTTGTAGCATATACTGTACTGACCTTTGTTACTCCTTTCAGGGCCAAGCCTAAGCCAAGCAAGAAGGCTCGCCTAGATAAAGCGGCTGAAGAAGATGCTATTCCTAAACCAGACAGAGTACTCAACCTTGAAGCAGCCATCCGTGAGGATGTGCCAAACGACCCACCACCACAAGATGATGATTTTATTACTGAAGAGAGACATGTTGATACCTCCGGTCCTGTTGACCAACCCAGAAGCCCCATCCAGATTGAGAAATCCAGCAGTCCATCTAAGTCCACTGATAAACTGATGGCCCTAATGCAAACCGGCGACGCCAAGGATGATGAAGTTGTTATTACTGGCATTGGCCATACAGAGCCAAGCAATCCTGTCGCTTTGTCTAAACATACTGCCAAGGAAGAATTTTCTGCCTTGGGCAAGGGAAAGTGGAATGTTGATCTGGCGAATTACGCTGCTCTAAATGCCCAAGACATCCATTCCGGCTATCTGAACCGGCTGTATACCAGTCGTGACTATGAAGCCGGTCTGGTTAACATGATGAAAGATAAATATGAGGTAACTTCCATATGCTCTTTCCTGCTTGTATGCTTCAATTCTTGCTGACTCGCCTAGCCCCCAAGGACCGGTTTGTAATCTTCTTTCAAACCGGTACTTACTAATATAAATCTTAAAGCCTCGAAATTCGCTGATGTAGCCCCCAAGGGCCGGTTCAACTTAGTGTAGTTAAACCGGGACTTAAGTAATTAATATCGCTGCATCAGAACTTATTTGAACAAATAGCCATTAGCCCCCAAGTGCCAAGTTGAATACTTGTATTGAGCTTGGGACTTTATAATCAAGTGAAATATGAAGATCAAATAGGCATTAGCCCCCAAGCGCCATGTGCATAACTTGTTATGTGGTTGGTGCTTCAATTCTTGCACTGCTTGCCGAATCATATAACTGTCTGTATGCAGGCTGAGCTGAAGACAAAAGAGACCCAAATCGCCGATCTCCAAGAAAATCTGAAGTCCCAACAGACTGAAACCTCAAAAGCAAAAGAGGAGTTGACCAGCGCCTTAAGCATCATGGAACAGCTTAAGGAGGGCTTTAAGAAAGAGCGGGCGGATTGGGCCACTGAAAAATCCGCTTTAACCAAACGAGCAGAAGATGCCGAGGCTGCACTTAAACCGGTGGTGGACGAACTGGCCAGCATAAAGCGGCATGTGCATGCCATGACCACTGCTATCTTTGGTAAGCTGGTTTGATTTCTGGATTGATTCGGCCGTCTTATAGAGCTGCCGGTATGTTAACCCTTTGTGATATTTCAGGGACACGCATTGGTCATTTGGGGTCAGATGTGCGGAAGAAATTGAAAGCCGCCTATACATTGGTCGAACAACTATACACTGGTGCACAGCGGATCATCTGTACTGCATCCCACAACAAGCCGACACCCACTTTGATTCAGGACACTCTGCAGAAACTGTCGGTGCTTCCTGCCCGGGTTGAAGAGCTGAAGAAATCTGTTGCTCGAACCGGTGCGATCAATGCCTTAATCCAGGCAAAAGCTTGGGTGCCGGATTTTGATCCTATTGAAGCGGCTCAGGGCTATCGCAGCTTGAAGGAAGACGGGTCAGAGTTTAGTGAAGCGGATCTGCAAGGAATAAACCGGGAGGTGCGTGCGCTAGCTTGTCAATTGGCTGAAGAAGCAGACTTGTCTCATTATCAAGCCCAATATGACAATCAAAACAAGCGAATAGCTGCACCAATTCTTGAAGCGGAAAATCTTATCCCTCCAATCCGTAAGCATACTTACGCTCCCGATATTGAACTATCGTTGCTGATCCATGATGAAGCTGTCTTTCAAGCACTAATGGGAATCGATTGGACAACTGTTGATTTCCAGCCGCTGGGTAGAGAAACTGAAGTTGAAGTGGCGCGGGATGACCCACAACCATCAGGCTAGGCTGGTGACCAAGCTTGAACCGGCAGCCGGTTTAAACTGCTTCTCCTTTGAAAAACAATGATTTTGTTTTGGGCGCCGTGTTGCCTTGTAATAGGCTATCTGATACTCTTGATCTTAATATGCCTTCGTGCATAACAACTGCAACTTGTGCTTCCTTTGGGTGATGAACTTTCCAAAGTATTTTCTGCAACATAAAAAATCTTAAAGTGCCACCGCGGTTGTACCGTCAGGCGGAGTATGATGTTTGCATATATAAAATCAAAATATCTAAAATTTAAGCATATGATCAAATCTTTGAGATACATAATACCTGCCATCATTGGGCATGAAGTTGGCTTAGCCAATCTTGAGGCGGAGGTTTCATAAACCCACACTGTTGGAGGAGATAGCAGCTCCTGTATATATATATAATGCCGGTTTACCATGTAACCGTGCCGGGTTATAAAACACCGTGTTACTCCATAATAGGATGTTAAGAAAAAATCAAACCGAGCAAATAGTCTCCGGATTAAAAATGGACCGTGTTCCGTCAATTGACAGTGTGAACCGGTTTAAAATTTTGTCGGTTTAAAAAATGCAACAAAAAGAAAGAAAATATCTATCAAAGAAAATTGTGAAGCAAAGGCAATGATAAAACCATTTGCAAAAAGAGGCTTATTTGAGCCGATCAGATGGCGTTACCATGGTCGGACATGACCAAGCTCCCGATAGGTGTAGCTATGTTTCAAGTCAGCCAGGTCCCCAAATGAAACCGTGGCATTTATGCTGCTCAAGAGGCGTGGCAATGGTTCGGGTTCGACCAAGACCCCAAGTGATTCTGTGGCCTTAGGCCGATCAAGGGCGTGACTGGTTCAGACGTGACCAAGTCCCCAAGTGATCTGTTGGCTCTCGCCTATCAATAGGTGTTGCATTGGTTCGGACACGACCAAGCCCCCAAGTGATATAACATGATGCTTTTGAAAAGCTAACTCAAGGGGTAAACCAGAGGCCGCTTTAGAACAACTCCATGTAACCACACATGATGTAAAAGAACAGATACCCCGCTTTAGCTGAGGTTCCGGTTTATTATATTTAATCATAATATATACATCATTGTAATATATACATAAGTAGAGCCAATGGCTCAAGTATAGTAAGGCCGAAGATGAGCTATGTTCCACGGCCTATTGGTCTCCTCCTATGATGTACGTGAGTCTTTATGCTCTCGAATATCGATCAGATAGTATGACCCGTTGTACAGATTCTTGCTGACCATGAAAGGTCCCTCCCAAGGTGGGGATAGCTTATGCATATTAGTGTGATCTTGGATGAGCCGAAGCACCAAATCTCCTTCCTGAAAGGTTCTGGTTCTGACTCGGCGACTGTGATAACGACGAAGATCCTGTTCGTAAATCGCCGAGCGGGCAGCTGCTATGTCATGTTCTTCATCCAACAGGTCCAGAGCGTCTTGCCATGCTGTCTTGTTGTCCGCTTCAACATAAGCCGCCACACGAGGTGAGTCATGACGGATATCACTGGGGAGAACCGCCTCCGCTCCATAGACCATGAAGAACGGTGTGTATCCTGTTGATCTGTTGGGTGTAGTATTGATGCTCCATAACACAGATGGTAACTCTTCTATCAAAAACCCGGTGTTCTCTGCAAAGGAACCATAAGCCAGGGCTTGATGCCTTTCAAGATCTCTTGATTAGCCCTTTCTGCTTGACCATTGGACTGTGGGTGTGCCACTGATGAAACGTCAAGCCGGATGTGCTCCCATTCGCCGAACTCCTTCATGGCACCTTTGGACAAATTGTTACCATTATCTGTGATGATACTGTGTGGAAAGCCAAACCGGAAAATCACTTTTTTTATGAACTGAACCGCCGTGGCCGCATCACACTTGCTAACAGGTTCTGCCTCCACCCACTTTGTAAACTTGTCAACTGCCACCAGGAGGTGGGTCTTCTTATCTTTGGACCTTTTGAAAGGCCCAACCATATCCAGCCCCCAAGTCGCAAACGGCTAAGTAATTGGAATCATTCTCAATTCTTGAGCCGGCACATGAGCACGTCTTGAAAACTTTTGGCAACCATCACATCATCTGACCAGATCCTCCGCATCAGCATGAGTAGTTAACCAATAGAAGCCATGGCGGAACGCTTTAGCCACCAAAGATTTTGAACCGCGCGTGGTGACCACAATCTCCTTCGTGGATCTCACGCAAAATTACACAGCCTTCTTCAGGAGACACACAACGTTGAAGCGCCCCTGACACACTGTAATGATGCAACTCGCCATTGACAATAGTCATGGACTTGGACCGCCGGATTATCTGTCGGGCCAGAGTCTCATCCTCTGGTAACTCACCCCGGTTCATATACGCCAGGTAAGGAAGTGTCCAATCAGGAATGATATGAAGAGCTCCCACCAATTGAGCCTTCGGATCAGGAATAGCCAAATCCACTTCACCAGGGAGCTTGACCGACGGATTGTGCAGCACATCCAGAAAAACATTCGGCGGGACCGGTTTACGCTGAGAGCCCAGCTGGCTTAAAGCGTCCACCGCTTCATTCTTCCGTCGGTCCACGTGGTCCACCTGATAGCCTTTAAAGTGACCTGCAACAATATCCACCTCACGATGATATGCTGCCATGAGTGGGTCCTTGGAATCCCAAGTGCCAGATACTTGTTGAGCCATGAGGTCCGAGTCACCGAAGCACTTAACTCGACTTAGATTCATCTCTTTAGCCATCTGGAGACCATGGAGCAAGGCTTCATACTCAGCTGCATTGTTAGTACAAGGGAACATTAAGCGGAGAACGTAACAAAACTTATCACCTCGTGGGGAAGTTAATACGACTCCAGCCCCCGAGCCTTCCAATTGCCTGGATCCGTCGAAATGGATGGTCCAATATGTGTGATCCGGTTTTTCTTCAGGTGCTTCCAGTTCCGTCCAATCATTGATGAAATCAACAAGTGCTTGAGACTTAACTGCCGTACGAGGCACATACTTCAACCCATGCGGCCCAAGCTCTATAGCCCACTTGGCAATCCGGCCAGTCGCTTCCCGGTTCTGGATGATATCCCCCAGGGGAGCAGAACTGACCACTGTAATGGGGTGCCCTTGGAAGTATTGCTTGAGCTTCCGGCTTGCCATAAAAACTCCATATACCAGCTTCTGCCAATGCGGATACCTTTGCTTGGACTAATGAGTACCTCGCTGATATAATAGACCGGACGTTGAACCGGATGCTCCTTACCTGCCTCCTTTTGCTCCACCACAATAGCCACGCTGACCGCACGAGCATTAGCAGCTACATACAGCAGTAACGGCTCCTTGTCAATGGGAGTGGCGAGCACAGGCGGATTGACCAATTGCCGCTTTAAGTCCTCAAATGCTTCATCAGCAGCGGAACTCCAGATGAACTGATCTGTCTTCTTCAACATCTGATACAAAGGGATTGCCTTCTCACCGAGGCGGCTGATAAACTGGCTCAACCCGGCAATCCGGCCTGCCAGGCGTTGAACATCATTGATACACTTTGGTTTAGCCAGGGAGGTGATGGATGTGATCTTCTCCGGATTAGCCTCAATTCCCCTGTTGGACACCAAAAAACCCAATAATTTGCCTGCCGGTACACCAAAGACACACTTGGCCGGATTAAGCATCATCTTGTACGTTCTCAGGTTATCAAAGGTTTCCTTCAAATCTTCAACCAGAGTCTCCTTCTCCCTGGACTTAACCACAATATCATCCACGTAAGCATGTACATTACGGCCAATCTGCTTGTGAAGACAATTTTGTACACACCGTTGATAAGTTGCCTAGGCACTCTTGAGCCCAAAGGGCATAGACACATGGCAGAAGGCTCCAAAGGGAGTTATGAATGGCGTCTTCTCTTGGTCCTTAACTGCCATTTTGATCTGATGGCAGCCAGAATATGCATCGAAAAAACATAAACGCTCGCAACCCGCCGTAGCATCAATAATTTGATCAATACGGGGGAGGGCAAAAGGATCTGGTGGACAAGCCTTATTAAGATCTGTGTAATCCACAAACATGCGCCAGGTGCCGTTTTTCTTAAGGACTAGCACCGGATTGGCAAGCCACTCAGGGTGAAAAACTTCAACAATAAAGCCAGCTGCTAAGAGCCTGGCTACCTCTTCTCCAATCGCCTTGCGTCTTTCTTCGTTAAACCGGCGGAGGAACTATTTCACCGGTTTGTATTTAGGATTCACATTAAGGGTGTTCTCAGCGAGTTGCCTCGGTACACCTGGCATGTCAAAGGGATTCCATGCAAAAATGTCCCGATTCTCACGGATGAACTCGATGAGCGCGCTTTCCTATTTCGGATCCAAGTTGGCACTGATGCTGAACTGCTTGGACGAATCGCCAGGTACGAAGTCAACAAGCTTAGTTTCTGCTGCCGATTTGAACTTCAGGTCCGGATCATTCTCCGTGGTTGGCTTCTTTAATGGAGTCATCTCCGCCGTATCAACATTGTCCCTATAATACTTCAGCTCCTCGGTGGCACAAACCGACTCTGCGTGGGCCGCATCCCCTTCCTCGCACTCCAAAGCGATTTTACGGCTTCCGTGAACTGTTATTGTCCCCTTGTGACCCGGCATCTTGAGCTGCAAATACACATAAGAGGGCCGTGCCATAAAATTGGCGTAGGCCGGTCGCCCAAACAGGGCGTGATATGGACTTTGGATTTTCACCACTTCAAACGTCAATGTCTTTGACCTGGAATCATGATCATCTCCAAAGGCCACTTACAGAGCTATCTTACCAACAGGATATGCTGACTTGCCAGATACCACACCGTGGAACACCGTATTAGACGATTTGAGATTTTTATCTGTTAGTCCCATACGACAGAAGGTCTCATAGTACAAGATATTAATGCTGCTCCCTCCATCCATGAGCACCTTGGTGAACTTGTAACCTCCCACCTGAGGCGCCATCACCAGAGCCAACTGACCCGGATTATCAACCTGGGGAGGGTGATCCTGTCTACTCCATATGATTGGCTGTTCAGACCAGCGTAGATAACGGGGTACGACCGGTTCAACAGAGTTGACTGCCCGCCTCTGAACCTTCTGGTCTCGCTTGTCCAAGCTAGTGGTGAAGACATGGTACTGCCCACTATTCAACTGCTTTGGGTTACTCTGGTAACCTGACTGTTGCTGCTGTTGGTTGTAACCACCCTGGTTGTTCTAATTATTTTGATTATTATGTCCGCCCGGATTACCATTAAATCCTGAACCGGAATTTCCTCCACCGTAACACGGCCCAGATCCTGAGCCACCGCCGGAGCCGCGATCATACCGGAAAGCATTAGAATTCTTGAACTCCTGCATAATGAAGCAATCCTTCCAAAGGTGGTTTGCTGGCACCTCCTTCGTCCCATGTCTCGGACAGGGCTGGCTCAGTAGATAATTTAGGCGGTCCGGGTTAGGGTTGGGTGCCCCACTGCGATTTGGCGGCTTACCCCTGCGTCGCTGGCCCTTGTCCTGCACGTTGGTATTAGCCACAAAGTCCATGTTACCATCCGCTTTACGCTTGCCTCCACCACCATTGCCTGCCAAGTGATGCTGCTGACCTTTGGAGTTGCTGTTCCTCTTTCCCTTCCCTGCCTTGTCATCATCAGATTCGGGATCCTTGGTACTATCAGATTCAGCATACTTTACGAAAGCAACCATGAGGGTTCCCATGTCAGTGCAATGGTGCTTCATCCGTCCCAACTTCAGCTTCAGGGGCCCAAACCGGCAGTTGCCTTCTAGGGTTAAGACTGTGGTGTCAGCGTTGATGCGGCTGATGAATGCAACACTTGTGAGACCCGGCGCACCCAATGAGTCATCGATTCTCCTTCCTCCAGGACACAGGCAGCTAAGTCTACTATCGACATGGGCTGCTTACATGTATCGTTGAAATTACTGATAAACCGGGCTCGTAATTGGGCCCATGAACTGATAGAATTGGCCGGTAAGATTTTCAACCAAGTGCGGGCCGTTCCTTCAAGCATCATGGTGAAGTACTTCGCACATGCCGCATCATCCACATCAAGCATCTCCATGGCCATCTCATAGATCTCCACCCATGTCTCTAGGGGTTGATCCGCCGTGTAATTTGGTACCTTGTGCGGGCCCTTGAAATCCTTGGGGAGGTGCACATTGCGTAAAGCGGGGACAAGGCAAGGCACCCCCAAAGAGCTAGAAGTCACACCGGGTTCGACCGAAATAGTTGGACGAACCGGCCTAAGCTACCGAGCCTGATACTGTGCAGCTAACTCGGCCTCCCTGCACGCTCGGGCCCGGTCCACCACCTTCTCAGCATTATCAGCACCACCCGCTAGGTTGTTGCCGCGGGGTGCTCCATGTCGTTCATTACTTGACATTGCTGGTTCATCCATACGCCTGCTATAGCTCCGGCTTGGACGAGGGGTCGAGTGGATCCGGTCGCGGTTGTAGGAGTACGCTTCCTGTTGGACCAAAGCTGTCCTAAGAAGCTCCTTGACCCGTCGTGTCTCTACCGCCTGCAGCGACTCACCTTCAATTGGAATGGCCTCCAGCCGTGCAGCAGCGGCAACGAGATTGTCCATTGGGTTGGAGTAGTGACCTGAAGGTGTCGAAACAGCCTGAGGTATAACCGTGTTTTGACGAGGCAGATCCATCCGATAGGGTTGAACCGGCGCACCGGTCGCGGGAGCCTCCGCCCGGTTTACCTCCAGCGGATTACTGATTCCTTCTCCTGGGTGTTGAAAAGGTCTCTGGCCTCGAAAACCGAAGGCAAACGGGATCGGTACTTGAACCGGCGCACTGGTCGCGGGAGCCTCCGCCCGGTTTACCTCCAGCGGATTACTGATTCCTTCTCCTGGGTGTTGAAAAGGTCTCTGGCCTCGAAAACCGAAGGCAAACGGGATCGGTACTTCCTCCTCATGACTTCATGCGACGCGTTCTGGTCCAACATGAGCCTGTAGGCTTGTGCGTCTAGAGCGGCCCGCTCTGCGGTCATCTTGGCATCCTCAGCTGCCAGGTCCGCCTTGGCCTGGGTGATCTGTTCCTTCACCTTTGCTATCTCCGCGTTGTGGGCGTCCTGATCCGCCGGGTTAGCTTCTGCCATGAGCACAACCAATGCATCAAATAGATCTGATAGAACTTGAGCCGGCGGGCGTACAGAGCCTCCTGCCCCGGCAGCCGTCGCTGCTACTGAACCGGAGGTCATTGGCGCAGCGGTCGAAGAATGAACCACTGCCTGTGTGCCGGCCATGAATATTCCAACTCGGTTGGGCAGATCAGAGGGGTCAGGAATACTGTCGCGATCGGAACAGCCCCCAATCTGGCCATCGTGTAGCTGATATAGAGATTTGGTTTCTCCGGTTGATTACTCGTTGTCGGAACAAACGACGGTCTCGCCGCGAGATTCTGATCCATCCTGATAACTTCCTCCATGGATGACCCCTACGAAGGCACGCTTCATGGCCGGTTTAACCCGGGCGGATCGCGCACGCTGAGCCATCTCGACGAGGTCGCTGTAGATGTCCGGCTCAGGGCCCGGTTCACCGATCTTGCCGATGAAAACGTGAATGCCACCAAAGGGGACCCGGTACCCGTACTCAACTGAGCCGGCCTTGGGGCCCCAGCCTGCATCGTCGATATAGAGCTTGCCGCGACGACTCTTAGTCATCCGGCCCATGGCGTAGCCCTCGAGTCCTTCAAAGCGGCCCTCCAAGAACCTGAAACCATCGTGCGATAGCCCCACAGTGGGCGCCAAACTGTCGTGGTTTTGTCACGGCAGATGTCCTAGATAAAGGACTTAGTCGTGGAGCCATCGCAACTGGTTAGCTTGAAGGGGTTAAAGCAGACACAGGGACACAAGAGAGTTTATACTAGGTCGGCCCCTTCGATGAAGGTAAAAGCCTACGTCTAGTTGTGATGGAATTGATGGGGTTTCGATGACTAGGGAGCAAACAAGCTTCGCCTAAGTCTCGAGTTGTTGCCTGTTGTCCTTGAACCGCCGCCGGGTCGTCCCCTTATATACACGGGTGACACCCGTCGGTTCATAGAGTCCCAATACCGGCTCATAGATGTGTCCGGTTTGGTCTCTACTTATTCCTAACTTATAATACAAGTTACATACCAACGCCGGTTTACGGCTACAGGCCTTGAACCGACTATGGGCCTTGAGCCCTCATCTGCCTTCTTGGGTTTTAACATAGTTAACTACTGATGAAGTTAACCCGGCCCAGATAGGCCGGTTTACGCCCAATAGTGATATCCCCAACAGAAACTCCAATGGCAGAATAGGTATGTTTACACATGTTTCTTTAACAGGTTTGCTCTTATAAATAGCTCTGTTGATTTCAATTTCAATTGTGTATACAGTTGACTTCTCATATCATGCACATTACTAGCATCACAACGGGGCCAATAGTGTTGTTGTACATGTAGACCCGTGGTACCCATCTGAAATCTTGTTGTGCCATGTAGTTTCCCATGCTTTGTATTCTTTCAGTGCTGCTTTGTCTTGAACTGATATGATTTGAAGCGTGTATCTGTTTTCATTTGGCAAGACAATGCAGTGACCATATGACATAGATATATGTTTGTTTGATGCTTTTATAATGTACTACTTGGCAATAGAAGACTTGGTAGTTTAATCTTGTCCACCTTACTAATGAACTGGTTCACCGAAATGAGTTTCATATACTAGTACATGCTAAACCTGTTATGTGTCTGCTTGTTTCTTCTGACAGAATATTGGGGAAGAGTGCCTTATTAAGCAATGGTAAAGGAAGTAATGCAGATAAGGTTCAGGATCATGAGACATCCGTGTTGGTCTCCAACAAAGCTGATAAAACAGCTAATGAAAACTATCTTGAAGACAGTGAGACAACCCCAAAGTCCTGTCTTGGTTTACTGTTCGAGTTACTTGCCACTACCGCTTGCACATGCTATTCAAACTTACTGTCTGAATCAGTTAGGTTTATTGAGTCTCAACTACAAGCTGAGAGACATCGATCAGCTGTGCTGAGGACAGCAGAAGTCCTTGGAGCATTCAGATGCATACTTTCTGGTGCAATAGTAAGCGTTGGAGGATTTTAGCGCCAAACAGGACAAAGCTAATAAGCTTGCTAAGATTATTACCAGCATGGTGGATACCCAGGATAACGTTTCTTTAGCTCTTCTGAAGTGGTTTTAGTTGTGGAGTTGTTTTGCTGCCGCGTTTATTTGCACTGGTGGCCAATTTTGACGGCCAGTGTATGTAATATGCTGCTTTGTTCCCTATATTTGCACTGGTGGCGAACTTTGATGCCTAGTGGATGTAATATGTGTAATAGCTATAATAGGCTAGCGCTAGTTGCTTGCTTAGTTATTTCCTAATTGTCTTGTTTAGTTGTTTGCTTGTAGTCACTGCAGTTCTTTTGCGCATTTTTCTAGTGGCCACAATAACCTATTTTTGGTAACTAGGCCACAATAAGCATGGCAACACACAGACTATTGTAACCATGTGCCTCCTGCGGACCGTGGGATCCATGGGCCTTCTACGGGCCGTAGGATCCATGGACTTTCTATGGGTCGTATGATCCATGGGCCTTCTACGGGCCGTAGGATCCATTGGTCTTCTATGGGCCGTAGGATCCATGGGCCTTCTACGGGGCGTATAATCATTTCGCCAAACATGGGTCATACTATTCATGGACCATAATGGGCCGTTAATAGGCCGTATTTGATAACGCTATGAAAACAGCCCAACGGGTTAATGGGCTACAAATGGGCCGAAATGTTACCACGGGTTGAATTTGGCCCACAAACAGAACAAGCCAGTAATGGACCATAACTAACCGAATTCTAGAAATGAGCCCAAGAATAAATGGGCCTTTATAAGGCCAAAAGTTAACACGGGCTGGAAACGGCCGACGGAATAATGTGTCGTTAATGGGTATAAAGTGATACATTGTTCATTATGGGCCAGTTTCATCTCGGGCCTTTAATGGGCCCAGAGTTACAAAGGGCCTCATATGGGCCAAAAGACATCATGGGCCATACATGGGCCAGAAATTACAACGGGCTGGAAATATATTGGACGGCCCAGATGAAGCTATTGGGCTTAATTCCGATAGGCCGTAACGGGCTGGGAGTTAGCTGGTCGTAAATGGGCTATATACGAATAGGACGTTAACAGGCTTTCTATGGGCCAGCTCCTTACCTTTTGACCAAGTCAAACAGGCCGACCTTTTCACCGGAATGGGCCTCTTTTGGGCCATGCCACGTGTCGACGTATCATAGGCGCCTCCTGCCCAATGAGTGGATGACATCTGTCCCAACGGTGAACCAACACTTGTTTCCTCAGGCCAATGAGAATTTTACACGTGGAAAATCCCCATTGGTCTGGGCTGTTAACGAGTTATCGGATCCAAAACCGGACCCGATAGCTTAACGGTGACCTGTTAAAGTGGATGCAATGTGTCGGTTACCCTTGACAAAAACACTTCCATGACGCGCCATTTATCGTCATGGAAGTGGACACTTCTGTGATGATAATTTTGGTAATGTCATGGAACACTTCTGCGACAACACAGGTATGCCTATCTTGATTCTGTCATGAAATCGTCATGGATGTACATCCATGACAAAAAATGTGACCTACTGTGACAAACACGTATCATCACGGAAGTGTATTTTTTTTGTAGTGGTGGTGGTCGGGGACGAGCGATGGTCTTTTCCTACCAATCTATCCCCCTAGGAGCATGCCCGTAGTACTTTATTTCGATGACTAATAGATTTTCCAAATAAGTATGTGAGTTCTCTATGACTAATATTGAGTCCATGGATTATATGCACTCTCACCTTTCCGCCATTGCTAGCCACTCTTGTACCGCGCAACTTTTGCCGGTACCATAAACCCACCATTTACCTTCCTCAAAACAGCCACCGTACCTATTATGACATTTCCATAGCCATTCCGAGATATATTGCCATGCAACTTTCCACTGTTCTGTTTATTATGACACACTCCATCATTATCATATTGCTATGCATGATCATGTAGACATCGTATTTGTGGCAAAGCCACCATTCATCATTTTTTATACATGTCGCTCTTGATTCATTGCACATCCCGGTACACCGCCAGAGGCATTCACATAGAGTCATATTTTTTTCTAGTATCGAGTTGTAAGTAAATAAAATTGTGATGACCTTCATTATTAGAGCATCATCCCATGTGAGGAAATAAAAAAAGTGAGAGAGAAAGGCCAAAAAAGAGAAGGCCCCAAAAAAATGAGAGAAAAAGAGAGAAGGGACATTGTTACTAGCCTTTTGCCACACTTGTGCTTCAAAGTAGAACCATGATCTTCATGATAGCGAGTCTCCTATATTGTCACTTTCATATACTAGTGGGAATTTTCCATTATAGAACTTGACTTGTATATTCCAACAATGGGCTTCCTCAAAATTCCCTAGGTCTTCATGAGCAAGCGAGTTTGATGCACACCCACTTATTTTTCTTTTTGAGCTTTCATAAACTTATAGCTCTAGTGCATCTGTTGCATGGCAATCCCTACTCACTCACATTGATATCTATTGATGGGCATATCCATAGACCGTTGATACGCCTAGTTGATGTGAGACTATCTCCTTCTTTTTGTCTTCTCCATAACCACCTTCTATTCCACCTGTAGTGCTATGTCCATGGCTCACGCTCATATATTGCGTGAAAGTTGAAAAGGTTTGAGAACGTCAAAAGTATGAAATAATTGCTTGGCTTTTCATCGGGGTTGTGCATGATTTGAATATTTTGTGTGATGAAGATGGAGCATAGCCAGACTATATGATTTTGTAGGGAAGCTTTCTTTGGCCAATTTATTTTGAGAATACATAATTATTTTGTTAGTATTCTTGAAGTATTATTGTTTTTATGTCAATATGTCTCCGTCATATCTACTTTTCCAAACACTTTTGCCCTTGTTTTGGACTCTAACTTGCACGATTTGAATGGAACTAACCCGGACTGACGCTGTTTTCAGTAGAATTGCCATGGTGTTATTTTTGTGCAGAAATAAAAGTTCTCGGAATGACCTGAAAATCAACGGAGATTATTTTTGGAATATATAAAAAATACTGGAAGAAGAATCCACGTCAGGGGCCACACCGTGTCCACGAGGGTGGGGGGTGCGCCTACCCCCCTGGGCGCACCCCCTACCTCGTGGGCCCCCTAATGCTCCACCGACCTCAACTCCAACTCCATATATTCGTGTTCGGGGAGAAAAAAATCAGAGAGAAGGATTCATCACGTTTTACGATGTAGAGCATCTGCCAAGCCCTAAACACTCTCGGGGGGGCTGATCTGGCTCCAAAGAGGGGAATCCTTCGCCATCGTCATCATCAACCTTCCTCCATCACCAATTTCATGATGCTCACCGCCGTGCGTGAGTAATTCCATCGTAGGCTTGCTGAACGATGATGGGTTGGATGAGATTTATCATGTCATCGAGTTACTTTTGTTAGGGTTTGATCCCTAGTATCCACTATGTTCTGAGATTGATGTTGCTATGACTTTGCTATGCTTAATGCTTGTCACTAGGGCCCGAGTGCCATGATTTCATATCTGAACCTATTATGTTTTCATGAATATATGAGAGTTCTTGATCCTATCTTGCAAGTCTATAGTCACCTATTATGTGTTATGATCCGTTAACCCCGAAGTGACAATAATCTGGATACTTACCGGTGATGACCGTAGTTTGAGGAGTTCATGTATTCACTATGTGTTAATGCTTCGGTCCGGTACTCTATTAAAAGTAGGCCTTAATATCCCATAGTTTCCAATAGGACCCCGCTGCCACGGTAGGGTAGGACAAAAGATGTCATGCAAGTTCTTTTCCATAAGCACGTATGACTATATTTGAAATACATGCCTACATTACATTGATGAACTGGAGCTAGTTCTGTATCACGCTATGTTATAATTGTTGCATG